>CM053791.1:257501900-258882812 GCA_028749045.1 Cupressus sempervirens | reverse complement strand
TTTACTGATGCTCGACATCTTAGTGTTACTCGGCATCTACACAAAACTGTGTTATTCAGCACTTACAGAAAACTGTGTTACTCGACACCTACAGAAAACTGTGTTACTCGGCACCTACTCTTTACTCGGCACCTGAAGATCACTCGGCTTATATGATATACTCGGCACTTGAAGATCACTCGACTTATATGATATACTCAGCACCTTCTCTTAGTTGAGCTTTGTAAAAGACTTAGCTAACACCTAACCTCTTTAATATGTTTCAGTGTGCCCTTTTTTCTGTATCTTATAGTATGTTATCAAATACACTTTTTCATCAATGGCTTAGCTGATCCTAGTACTTCATTACAACATCATAACTTCAACCTTTCTCTAGGTGTTCTAGTTACATCTTATTGATTGCCACCACCTTGTCAACCAACTAATTGATAGTATTTGGATCACTAAAGCAATTGTCATTCCTGCAAGTAGCAAGTTTGACATCAATGACAAAACAATGATTGAGAACATTCTTTATCATTCCAACAACTCTTATTATCAATTCAATCATTTCTAATAGAATTCTATCTATAAAATTGTGATTACTCTATTTGTGGTTCGACCTACTCACCAGAAAAATTTATTTATCCCAATGTCGTTAGAATTTTGTAGAGAAATTCAAGATCCTTCACTTTAGCTTTGTTTTTCCTTTTCTTCTTGCCTTGTCCATAGTCACGTTGGGAGACTTTAGCAATTGTTGCTTCATTGTAAGAGACCCTGTTAATACTATTATTAGAGTGATCCCAAATATTGTGTATATTGGTATGAAATCAAGTTTTAGAAATATGAAAATAGATACAACATTGATAATAATAATTGCTCTATTTTTCTAATAAGTTATCCAAATTTCATAGTACATTCATTACAAGTTGTTTATAATAAACCCAAATTTTCTAATGACTCTCAAACTAGAAAATTTTCATTCATTTGAAAGAAACACCAAATTTTCTTTGTGACTCTAAAACCAATTTTTGTATGTTCCTTCTCCAATCTAGTTTTATTCATAAACAAAAAACACATCAAGACACCTCTAGTTTCTTTGACTTCAGAAAAACATTCACAAAATGACAAGAAATCGAGCTTGACTGTAATGCAAACAAAGCATAATTCTTGAGCTTATGGATCATGGGCATTTGCATATTTTACTCCACCTTACAGTATATAAAAATGTTTATGTTTCTTCTGAGGAAGGTCAAGCTAATCAATCCTTTAAAAATATCAAGATGTAATGATAGTTTATAAATTTCTTTATAATATGTTGAAATGTTTGAAACCACATTACATGGTCTATTAGAGTAGTCTAAAACATTGATGGTAAAAACAACTCTCACAAAAATTGAAATCAGACCAAGTTATCAACATAATAGATTGAAAAAATCTAATATCATTAAGATATATCCATCCTGAAATCACTCAGGACACTAAAACATTCAAGATAGATCCACCCTTGAGTTGTGACAAGTTTTTGACTGCTTGGAAGTGTTGTGAGAGAGTTACAATGTTGTATACACAAGCATTTAGGTTTTACCAAGATGTTGAGGAGTGTGTTTGGGATTTTAGTTTGAAATGCACAACTCTCTATAAGTAGGAAATATTTTCCACAAGATATTTTATACATTGATAAGTAGAGATATTTTTCACAACAAGACAAATGAGTTTGACTCAAAAACTACATACTTAAATCATGATAGAATCACTATTTGACTTGTTGTAGGAAATATCTCCTACTAATCAATTGAGACACACTGCCATCCAACTAGTGTTGTTTTCTTGACATCATCCATGTGTGCCTCTCACTTACAATCTTAGAAAATGAAAATGATATCAGAAATGAGTATGAGTATTCCCTTAGGTTCGAGAGTTGATGGGCAAAAGAGTAAACCTACAACTTGTCAGTAGTGACCAAGTTGATTTTGGTAAATTTCAAATCAATATGACATCTCAAAAATTTTCATGATTTTATATTTTTTAATGAAAAGACATTTACTTCTTACTTTTGAATTAGATTGAATGAATTATTTTGTTACTAGTTTTTCAAATAACATATAATGATTTAGTGTGGGCAATTCATTTTGAAGATGAAACAATACGATTTAAAACAATAATAACAACAAGAACAAAAATCTAATTTAGAATTGATTAGTAAATTTAGTAAGGACTGTAAAATTATTATAACATGAATATTCTTCTTCTAAATCATTAGATACAAGAGAGTGAATCATCATATTGAATTTTTTTGGGTTATGAATATAATATGTTAATAAGATGTAATACTTTAATTTATATACATTATTTATAAATGATAAATAATATTTTAAAATAAATTAATAAATCTCATAACATCTTAATAATTATTAATTAGTTAGGCAAAAGCTTACAACGCAACGGTAACTTGCAAGCCTCTCATTTGGGAGGTTTTGGGTTCGAATCTACCTTCGCTTAACATATAATAATAATTAATTCTAACAAATAATAATAATTAATCTAGGCTTCGGTCATTTACCAATAAAAAAAAGTAAAAAATTATTAATTAGTTTTAAAAATAATTATAGAATAGCTTTCAAAAGAATGTTGCTAATATTTTTTTAATTTAAGAAAAGAAGCCACTAAAATGGTAGGAATTCAAATGATAAATTATGAGTTCACCATAATATATTATCATCTTAATAAATTATTGTGTTGTCATTATAATAATGAATATTTATGTTTTAGGAAGAGCCTACAACATAATGATAAATGGTGAACCTCTTATCCAGGAGGTCTAGGGTTCAATTTTACTAAAGATTAATAAATAATAATAATCACAACACATGATAATAATTGATAATAATTAATCTTGACTTTGGTCTCTTATAAAAAAAAAATGAATGTTTATGCTTTAGGTGCATAATAAGATAGGAACATGATGTAAGTTTTATAATTTACTAATTTGTAAGAATTTATTTTATTTTATTTTATTATAATATTATTATTAAATTTAGCCATATCATTATAATGTATTTATTTTCTGCCTAACACAATGAATCATTTCACCCACAAAATTAATGTTTAACTTTAAAAAAAATTGCCAATGTATATATTTTATTTCTAGTACAATGAAATAATTCACCCACAAAATTAATATTTTACAATGAAAATTATTTTTATTCGCCAATATATGTATTTTTGTGGTTTTAAAAACAACACAATTCACCAAGTTTTTACACATTATTTGAGAGATTATGAATTATTCACCAATGGAGATTATTATTTTTTCTTTGTAAATTAAAAAAATTCCACAAAAATTATTTTTTTTGTTAGGAGTTTTACACCTTTCACCAAGGTTTTACACATTTTCTAAAGGGGATGTTTCTTAAAGTATACTCTGCTTGGATGTATTCTAGCATTGCTATAGTTTCTATGTAGGTGTCTGAGATATTGTATGATTGATGTGGGAGATATATGTTGTAGTCTCATACTATCATTCTGATAGCAGCACAGGACTTGATGCATACATATGGGGTAGCAAACATGCCTTCTCCACTAGTGGTTTCTAATTTATTAAATGTAGATGTGTTACTTCATATGGAAACATGTTTATCTAGTGACCTTCTTGGTGCATGTAATGCCTTATCGACAGTCACTATGATTCCTCTCAGTGATATTAGCAAACACATCAACCACACTCTCTTACATACATTAGGGTCAGAGGGTCTACAAAGATAGGAGGATATTCTTGCACCTCCTATAGCTCCTGAACATACCATAGTTGCTGAGGATATTTTAGGACCTCCTACAACACTCATTCTTACCCATGCCCCTACAACACCTCCTCCTACTCAAGCCCCCACAACATATCCTTCAACACCCCCTTTCTTAGGCCCCCACAACATATCGTCTATTTACCTCTATGTTTATAGAAGAGATGCTCAATTTGGGGACTGACACTTTATCATTGCATGATTTAGATATCAGTTAGATCAGAAGAGCATTGCATGATGCTACGGTGTGTGTGTGTGTGTGTGTGTGTGTGTGTGTGTGTGTGTGTGTGTGTGTGTTAACTTAAGTTTTGTTTTAATTTTAAAAACTTACATACTTGATTTTAAATACATATCTAATTAAATATAGCTTATATATATGTGTACATGTGCTACATGATCCTAATGATAGTATCTTATGTCTTAGGGATTTGTAGACACCTAGAGATCCCAGGGGGCAAAGCTTGGAGATACAATTCATGTATACTTTATATGTACACATGTGTGTAATTTAATAACTACATATAAGTAATTTTAATTTGACACACACACACACACACACACACACACACACACACACACACACACACACACACGCACGCACGCACACACACACACACACACACACATATATAATTTGACATAGAGTTCAAACGACAATATAGACCTTTATGGGGTCATGGACTAGGAGGGGGGCCTAGTTGATCTACATGTAGTACATGTGTTATTTCTAGATATACATGTATATTTAATTTGGTGTTACATGTTATATGGAGACATTTCACATGTATGTATGTTATTTTGGAGACATTTTATATGGGTGCATTATTCTAGAGACATTTCATTATATACGTGTACATGTTATTTTGTAGATGTATGTTACATGTTCATGTGTTATGAACTCATTTTAGGTTCATGTTATCAATGTTCATATCTTCATGTTAAAGCACATATATACATTTAAAAGCATAAATAATTTAATATATGTACATAATCCAACATATAAAAAGATGAACTTACCATGCATGTCCAAGCATATATCATGGATGCAAAAATATGTCAAACATATAAAATATATAATGTGCATGTAATCATCAAATGAAATGTCTAAAGGTCAGGTCTATAGAGGACATCTTAAAGGGAGGTCTTAAGGTGATGTCTTGAGGGGATGTTTTGATGGGATCTATTAGGAGGATCATAAAATCGTAGACCAAGTATCTAAATTAAAAGCATACATAGAATAACATGTCAAACATATACCATCAAACATATGAAATAGATAATGTGCATGTAATCATCAAATCACATGTACATGTGCATTTACATAGGTATACCATCTAATGCACACATAAAACATAATGGGAGGTCTTAAGGGGAGGTCCTAAGTGAGTTAGATTGATCTATATCTGTTACAAAATATGAAATAGAAATTATAAATAAGTGCACATCTACAAAGAACAATAAAAAATTACATGTGATAGTTTAAAGTGAAAAATACATCAGGTTTCAAAATAAATTTAATTAAACTTGAATTTGAACACTGTTATAATATAAATTACCTTCCACTTCTCAAAAATAATGTTTATTGGTCCCGACTAGTAAAATGTTTATTGGTGCATATATATGTGTGTGTATGTATACATACATACATACATACATACATACATACATACATACATTACAACTTGTTCAGAATGATATTGTTGGCCTTGAAACTCTCTTTGAGGTGAAAACATATAGTTCTCAAAGAAATATACAATTGAAAGAATACAACTAGGTAGAACATAATTTTCAAAATCATGAAATTGTTTAGCTTTCCATCGTGCATCATGACAATATGTGGATATATCAATGGATGAAATTTGGTCATAAACTCATCATGCCACAATTCACTCTCCTTCAACACATTTTTTTGGATTCATCTCCTATCTTAGTTTGGTGTGTCTCATATTCATATATGATCCATGAAACTGGTGTTGATTTAGTAATATTCTCAATTTGCAGTGGAAATTTACTCAAATCTCCACAATCATCACATTGATTTTTTATACATTGTACTTTGAACTCATCTAAATCTTCTAATTTATCACATAATATAGACTTCACAAATTGTGTCCATACCACTAGAGATGACCATATTTGGGTTAAGTATTGTCATAATGATTTTTATATGATTGCAAGTGTAGATCAAATTCAACATGATTTTGACAACAAGAAGTTTTGTGTATCTTATTTATGCATACAAAGGAAGGACGCAAGCTTTCAGACATTCTCTAACATATTTTCACTTTTGAAAATTCTTGCTTGAATGCTTGAAATAGTTCACTTTATCTTATATCTATAAAATGTTTTGGATGTATAATTTTTGCCCCTATCCCTTGATCTTTAATTTGTATAGTATCACATCTATTGGAAGAAATGCAAGATTATGTGATCCAGAACTCAATAACTTGTCTTTTTATGTCTTCAAAAATTATGTCTTTTCAAGGAATTCTACAAATATTTTCCCAATTATTCTCAATATTTTCAACTGGCATATTTCTCCTCCTAATATATCTTTAAATACTTCTAGATATTTGTAGTAAATCATAATTTATGTGTACTTTTTTTCTATGTGTCAACTTTCTACTAGATATTTTATGCATCAATGTTCCATGTGCTGCCTGAATCACCTCCTCGAGTTGTGTTGTCAACTTTATTATATGCAATTTGCAAATTTTCAAGTATAGTTTTATTAACATCATGCACATAGTTTTTTCTGTTATCAATGCCCAACAACTCCAAAAATATGACTCATCTCTTTTCTCCTAAATAACTTGAAAATTTATTGGGTCTTTCCAAATATATCTCTTATTCTATCACATTTCCTTGATCTACCCTTTTGATTTCCCATTGAATACTTTGATCTAAAAAAAATACTTTAATTTAGATTCAACTAAATATAACTTAGTACTTCAATTTCGTGTACAAAAATAACCAGGTGAAAAAAATACCTTATTGATGATAATTTGTAATTGTCTTTCCAACTCCATGAAAAAATTGATCAAAAACACTTCCAAAATATTTATTTTTCCAAAATTTGCTTTATTTTTCACTACTTGATTAAAATTAATGAAAATAATCTCTTTTATATGAGGTTGTCATATGATCACAATTGCACATTATGAGTTGGTTGTGGATATAGTCAGAACTCTTTTGGTCGTAACAATTTTGACCAGAACTGTCTATGTGGCATCCCATATGGCAACCACACAAGCAAAGAAAGGAGTTTTTTACAACTTTTGACTTCCAAGACTAATTTTTCCATAAAAAATAAAGTTTCTTCAAAAACTAAAAATACCCTTTGTAGATCTTAGAGTCATCATTATGGTCATATATATTTTATAGTGTTTTGACTAGTTATAATATGTTATAATTTTAAATTATTACAGGTAGGTATTTTAACATTTGAGAAGATGTCACTTCAAAAAAAAATAGTTAATCATGTCAAAAAAATTAAAACTTTATATATACCACTAGAGGAGAGAGTCATCTTGAATTAAATTTTGATAACAACTAGGGGTTAAAATCAACCAAATATATTTAAAACCTAGGTTCAGAAGGAGATGGAATGGGAGTAGGAGCATTTTGAGAGAAGGAAGCAACGACTACCTGAAATGACGAGGGACAATCTGAATGGAAAGTAGATGCTCGATCTGGCTTTCGACAACATGCGAGCTGGTCTTATGGGTAGCATATCAGCAATAGATGGCCTCTAAATAGATATAATAAAACAAGATATCAGGGACCGATGCCCTATCCCCCAAAAAATGATCATTTAAATCCACCACAAAGGCAAAAAAATAGGGGGAATGAGAGGAAATGGGGAAACCAGATCCACGGAGAAAAGTTGATCTATAGGAAGTTTGATAGATTCAACTTTACAAAGATTGCACACAAGTTCTATAGAACAAAATAGTAGCAATAGGCTATGGAAAAGGAGAAAGAGGTAGTCAAAGACCTTCCCCAAAAACTAGATGCGCATATAATGTCTATTGTTCACATGGATAATGCAAATGGCAAGAAACTATCAAGAAACTATAGGTGAGTTAAGGGAAAAAGCTTTATTTTTCAAATGGCTAGGTCCATGGCCTTCTGTAAGAACAATAAGGTTGGGATGTAAAGCATTATGGGGAAAGAAATGTAGGCTGAAAACCTTAACAAATGGCTTTTACATGGGGATTGCACCTAGCAAAATAGACAAATGGGACATCCTAAACAATGGCCCTTACCTTTTAGAAGGTCAAGGAATATTTATGAAGGATTGGGAGCCAAATTTTGACCCAGGCAAAGAAAAGTTGCAAATAATTCCTATATGGATTAATCTCTACAACTTACCAATAAAATATTGGGGGGAGGAGGTTTTAGCATAGATTAGGGACACGATTAGAACCTTTGTCAAAGAAGAGGAAGTTCTAAACATTAAAGATTCTTCCTCTCACCCAAGGATTCTAATAAATATGAAGGAAGGAAACCCTTACCCAGACTTCATCACTCTAAGCATGAAAAATGGAGTATGGAAACAACCTATTGAGGTATAAGAAGGGGAAGAAAATCCAATCCCGAAAGAGGCCTTGCAGAGCAGCAGATTTTTGAAAGGGAAAGGACTAGATGCTGATAAACTTTTATAGGAATTGGAATTGAGGGAATGCCAATTTGAGAAAGAAAAATGTTTAAATGATCATATTCACTTAAAAGATCTCTGGGAGAATCAAGATATTTCAACCTCTATAAAGTCAGCAACGGTGGAGAATGTTTTTTTGGAAAAAGATTTGAGGGAGCAAGAGGATAAAGAGATCTCAACCCAAATGGTGACAAAAACCCATATGGAACAATGGAAAGTAAATAGGGGAGAGGATTTGCAAAAGAACAATCTGGAGAGGATATCAGTGATGCATGAAAAGGTGAATGACACTCCCTCTCAAATCTTGATGTCTGATAATCAAAGAGAAATTATCCTGCCTGAAAATCTAGATCCCAAAGGATTTTTAGTAATTATTTTGGAAACACCCTTGGAAATGCAAGATCAAAAAGGGATGACTATGTCAGGAGAGGAAAATCAAATCTTTAAGGATATAGAAGTATCCCCAAGCCAAAACCTATGTGAATCCTTTGAAGAAACAATGGATAGTAGCAACACGAAGGAAGGAGGAGAATCATCTCAGGAGGCTCCAGAAGGGGAAGATAACCTAAATGACTTAGGTTTATTAGAATGTCCAAGAATTTGGGATGAAAGATCTATAGAGCAAACAAGCTCAAAAAAGTAGAAACCAAACGTAGGGAGCAAGAAGAAAAGAGGCCCCAAATCTATCAAATTAAAACTGGAATTGGCAGGCAATGCAACAAGCTAATCAAAAAATTTGAGATCGGGAAAAGATTTAGCCTTTTCTCGGGAGCCATGAAAACATTATCATGGAATGGCAGGGGCTACAATGCCCCTGACAAGACTCAATTGATCAAAAAATGTGTTGATCAATCAAAGCTTGACTTGGTGCTTCTATAAGAAACAAGGATTAAGGAGGAGGATTTTACCAATTTCAAAAGCAAATTCAGAAGATGGGAATGTTTGTTGATAGGGGCTTAGGGTGCCTCAGGAGATATGGCTATTTTATGGAGATCAGATACTTTAGAAATAACCAAAATCCATCTGGACACAAACTGGCAATGGATCAAAGTATATGTAAAACAATTACATTGCTCTTTTCAGTGATAAATGTATATGGTCCAAATAGTAATGCTCAATAAAGGATCTTATGGCAAACCATATCTGCAAAAGTGCAAGATTTAGACAATGAAGTGGCAATTTTAGGTGGGGATTTTAATGCAATTTTGAACCTGGAAGACCAAAAGGGTGGGAAAGGTTGGAGTTCAAAAAGCCAAAAAGATTTTAGTAATTTTGTTAATGACAGTGGATTAGTGGAAATCCATTTCAAAAGAGGGGATTTCACATGGACTAATAGAAGAGAGGGTTTTGTGCATATAGCAAAAAAGTTGGATAGATTTCTTATGGTAGGCATTTGGGTAGAGGAAAATTGGTCATGCTCTACTGAAATTCTTCCTTTCCAAGGTTCAGATCACTTCCCTATTTTCTTAAGAATTCAAGATGAAAAAACTTTGGATAGGTGCCCTTTCAAATTTGAGGCTATGTGGCTAAAAATGGAAGGCTTTGCAGACCTGATTACAGAATGGTAGAATAATGCTCCAAAAAGGAAAGGTAACAAAGCTTTTATTTTCTTCAAAAAATTACAATTTATTAAGGAACAAATGAAGATTTGGAATAGAGAACATTTTGGCAATATTTTTTGAACAAAAAGAACTTAGAGGAGAAATAAAAAAATTTAAGTCTTAAAGTTGAAAATGGTATGTTTGAGGAGGACTTTAAGGAAGAGAAAATTCTTAGAAAGGAATTATAAGCATGTCTAAACAAAGAAGAAACTTATTGGAGTCAGAAATCAAGAGAAGTATGGTTAAAAGAGGGGGACAGGAATACTCATTTTTTTCATAATTCAGTAAAATTTATGAGATCCAAAATTCTAAAGGGGTTCTCATCCAAGATAGTGAGGAAATCAATCTAGAGGTAGTGAATTTTTTCTCTCGCAAGGGACAATAAATAGCAAAGAATTAGAATGAGGTGGATGAGGTTTTAAATGTTATCCCGGCACTGATAACAACATCCCAAAATAAAGCACTAATGGATGTAGTCATAGAGAGTGAAGTTACTGAAGCTTTAAAAGGTTTAGGAGGGGATAAAGCTCTAGGCCCAGATGATTTTCCTGCAATGTTCTTTTAGAAATTGAAGTTTATCTTTCAAAAAGATTTATGGGAAGTGGTTGAGGAATCAAGGCAAGGAGGTTTCATCCTTAAAGATTTCAACAACACCTTTATAGCTTTAGTGCCAAAAAAAGCAACACAAATAACCTTTGAAGATTTTAGGCCAATTTCTTTATGCAATATAGTATATAAGATTATTTCAAAGGTTATGGAAAACAGACTCAAACAAGTTCTAATCTCAATCATCTCAACATAACATAGTGGCTTCTTACCAAGAAGATCGATATTTGAGGGGGTGGTTGTGGCACATGAGGCAGTCCACACTATTCAAACTTAAAAAACACAAAACATATTGGTTAAATTAGACATAAAGCAGGCTTATGATGAGGTTGACAGAGGTTTCTTGCTAAGTGTGTTAAGGAGGTTTGGGTTTGGTCTGGAATGGTTACAATGGGTAGAAAGTTGCTTATTTACACCACGTTTCTCAGTGTTGATTAATGAAAGTCCTCAAGGTTTTTTTGAACAAGAAAAAGGCATCAAACAAGGAGACCCCTTATCCATCTTTCTCTTTATCATAATGGTGGAGGTGTTAGGAAAGCTAATACATAGGCAAAGGGAGCTCGGACTGTGGAGAGGAATCAAAATTATAGAGACAGTTGAATCCCTTACTCATTTACAATTTGTAGATGATACTTTTTAGCAGGTTCGACAAGTATTTAAGAACAAAGGCTATGAAACATACTCTAGAACTTTATGGAAGAATTTTAGGGCAGTTTATAAATTGGAATAAGTCAGAGATCTTTTCCTTCAACACCACACAAAATTTCAAATTTAGGATATGTAGGATCATGAATATAAAAATAGGGTTGATGCCAAATAAGTATTTAGGGATACCTTTTTATTCAGTCATAAACAAAGATGATCTATGGGATAGTTTGATAAAGAAACACTAGAATAAGATGGAAGGCTAGAGATTAAAATGGTTATCTTTAGTAGGTTGAATCCTTATGCTCCAAATAGTAATCTTAGCCATGCCAATTTTTGCAATGATGTTTTTAGATATTCCCAAAAAAGTTGTCCGCATTTTGGAATAGAAGATGAGAAAGTTTTTTTGGAATGGATCTAATGAAGGAGAAAAAATCCCCTTACTAGCATGGGAAAAGATATGTCGACCTAAGGAAGAAGGAGGAGTTGGGATAAGAAACTGGCAACTTATGAATAAAGCATTGGGAGCCAAATTAATATGGGCAATGCATGAAAATCCACAACTCTACTAGGTGAGAGTCTTGAAAGGAAAATATTTAGAGTCACATGAAGATCAAAGGATCTTAATGGTTCGAGATCCACCAAAAGGATCAACCATATGAAACTTCATGCTCTCATGTAGACAGATTAAAGTGAAGCACATCTCTTGGCGTATTGGGGATGGAAAACAAGCTAAAATTTGGGAAGACTCCTAGAATGGACATGAAGTTTTGGGAGAGGATGATGGTTACTTTGAATTAAAAACATACTTTAAAGAAAGGTGGGGAAATATAGTGTCTGACTATATGGAAGAAAAGGCATGTTTAGTAGGGAAAGAATGGTGTTGGAAAGATGTTTCAAGAGAGGAGCTGATGGATGAACATAAGCAGTGAATGCAGAGTATCTTCAAAGAAAGAAATATGATGGTGAGCCTCAAGAAGGATAGATAATTTGGTGTGGTTCCCTTTCAGGTAATTACTCAATCAAATTAGGCTATAATATTTTGGCTGAAACAAATGGTGAAGTTTTCACTTCAAAAGATCTATGTTGGAATAAGGACATATTACCCAAGGCATGGTCCTTTGCATGGTTAGCTTATAATGGAAGAGTTTTAACAGTGGAAAGACTGAGGAAAATAGTCATAATAGGTCCATCAAGATGCCCTTTGTGTGAGAAGGATGAGGAAACAATAGATCACCTTTTGATTCAATGTCAGTATGCAAGGAAATGCTTGGGATTTGGTTCAATTCAAATTAAGGTGGTAAGGCCCAACAGCCCAAAGTGTCAAGGAGATTTTTGATGGATGGCCAAGGGAGCAAAGAAAATCAACTCTCTCAAGCATATGGTTAGTTGCCTCATCATTGATTATTTGGGAACTATGGAAGGAACGAAATCGAAGGATTTTTCAAGGAGAAAAGGAAAATATGAGAAGATGTTTAAATAGAATTATAAATGCAATAGAGGAGACAGTAAGTGCCTCGGCCACAAAAAGATAAGCAATGCAGATTCCTTACACAAAAGAAGATAGTGTGTTACAATCTTCATGGCTAGAGATAAGGTTCAAATCCCCCTCAAGGGCACTAGTAACCAAAAAGAAAAATGTTAAGTTGAAAAAGATAGAGTGGAGAGCTCCACAGGGAGGATGGGCAAAAGAAATTTTTGATGGAGCTACGAATGGAAATTTAGGGATCTCAGGTGTTGGGGTCGTGTTGAGGGATAGCGAAGGCCACATTCTATTGAAAGGAGTGAAAAAGCTACCCACAGGCACCAACAACATAGTAGAATGTCAAGCAGCTTTTTAGTAGTAAGGTTAGCAAGAAAGAAGGGGATCAAGAAGTTGCATTTAGAAGGTGATTCTCTCATAGTAGTGCAAGCAATCTCAAAAATGCAAATCAACGCTTGGCATCTTCAAATGTAATTGATTCAATTGTGCAAGAATTAAGTAATTTTGAAGATTTTAAGATCACACACATCAAACGTGAAGGAAATATAGAGGTGGACACTTTTTCAAAATGGGTACTGTCATTAAATGATGAAACAGTGATTACAGGACATAATAACCCGACCAAAATAACCTTGGACAAAATAACCTAGCCATAATAACCCAAGGACAAAATAACCCAAGGTCATAATAACCCATGGTCAAAATAACCTAGAGTCAAAATAACCCATGGACAAAATAACCCATAGTCATTCTAGATCAAGTTAGTATGCTTAAAAAGGGATTGTGAGGCACCATAGAGGATATTTAGGTCATTTTTAGACCATATATCCATTATATACCCCTAAAATAGCCTTAAAACATCTTTAATATGCTTAAATAACTTATAAAATGGTAAAAAATTATTTTAAAAAAGACAAATTCGTGGGAATAAGCTAAATAAGAGTTATTATGAAAAGATGTAAGTCAAAAAACATTATGAAGAGACATTAAGAGGATATATAAAGTGGTAAAATTAAGAGCTTAGAGAAGTAAAGGAAGGAAGAAGGGGAGAAGAATGAATAGTGTGTAGAGTGATAAGAAAAAGAGAAATCAAAATTCATAAAAAAAAATAGTTTTTAATATAATTTTTAAAACATTATATTAAATTTTTCTAGGGGTTTCTATAAAGCATACAAAAAATAAATATACTTTTAGGGAATCAAGAAATTCTTCATAATTTTTAATGTATATAATGCCTCTTCAATTTTTAACAAGTCAAAAAAATAAGAAATTATTGTGTCCAGGGTTATTTTGGCCAGGTTATTATTTCACAGTTAGGGTCAAGCATTCAAATTGCAGATTAGATTTAAATCATAATCTAAATGATGAAGGAATGCAAGTAACCTTAATTGAAACCTCTTAAAGGACGGGTAAGTCAAAAAGGAGGATTTAGTTAGATTTCTTAAAGATTACAAATCTTTGCAGAGCGTGTGTGCTATGTAAAATGTGTGGTAGCAAGAGTAAATTAAAAAGGGGAATATCATGACATTAAAACTTGACAGAAATTGCATCAGAAAAAGCGTGCAAAGGACTTAAAATAAGGAGGGTAGCTTTTCGAAGCATAAGTCTGAATTAAGAAAGAAATTTTGAGCAGGTTTCATGGAGCCAATGTTCATCTTTAAGACAACGAAGCAACAAAAGGCTTTGTTTGGACGCGTGGTGGATCATCGTCTAAGAAAAATGGTGAAATGCCCCTATGATGCAATGATTCGAGCAATTCAAGAGACTTTGGGTTCTCTCTTTCATGAGGCAGACCATCGTTGGAAGGTTCAGGTGGATATTGCAGCAATGTTAATAGCATGGGGTCTACATGTTGGAGACCATGAACAAAATGTGGCATGGGTTATGAAGGCACTCTTTGAAGAGGCCTTAATTCCAGATTTGGAGGCGTTGTTGGAATGGGCACATCCTGGATGGGCCTCTAACTTTAGTGAAGGCTACGAAGATGACGACGAAGGGATGGAAAAAGGGATTTTTCCCTTTGTAAATTGGCCATGCAGGAAAATTGACAGAGAAACCTACACAAATGAGCATTGACAAGCATGAGATAGTCTCAAGTCTGCTATCATGTCTTACCATGACCAAAAGAGGGTGGCCATGTTCTCAATGGATTTCCCAAAGAGAAAGAGGTCAGCTAGAAATTTCTATAGAGTTTAAAGTGAAGGCAACGGTGAATTTTGATACAAATAGTAAAAACTCCTTGTTGAAGGCTAATAGAGTGTGAGGGCAGATTTTTTGATGGTAGTGATCGCATGAAGATAGAAGAACAATGCCATTTTTTGACAAGCAGGAAGACCCACAAGAATGGGAGGCAACACAAAGAAGGTTTGCTTGGCTCTGCAAATGGTAAAACTCAAATTTAACAATAAAAATCAAAATATGGATTTTTTGGAGGATCAACACAGTGAAAGCTTTTGGCAGTGTTGAGGTCAATATGACTGTAGGATTAGATGTCAATTTTTTTTTGGTGAGGAAATGCTTTTTAAGCAAATTAGCCTAATGAAGAGGCATTTTGTGAAATAGATGTAAAGGAGTAACATATCATGTTGTAAACGATGGTTCTTTAGATAGAATTGAGGACCTTTTTGTCTTGATATAAACATTATTATATTAATAATAAAATACAAACTTATTACCAACCCAAGAAAAAAGAGAGGAGATAGTCATCTTCAAGAATATGTACTTTGTTTTTAAAAATATGTAGATTTGATAGGAAAATTTTGGTGGGAAAAAAAGACTATCAATTTCTAATAAGTTTGACTTTGAACACTTATAACAAAAGAAGTATATGGAATACCCCTCCTTTGCTACCATTGTAGACTTACTTGTTAAAGTTCTATATGACTCTTTTATAGATGTGTTAGCCCTCATTTGATATTTGAAATGTAATACTTGATATGTTGAGTAGTTGATTAAGTCAGCCTATAACAATTTCCTATTGGTAGTGATGATGCTTTAATTTATCTTACTTAGTTAATGAAATTAATTTTATGATGATGCCATTTGGTGTGTATTAGAAAGATGTTCATCATGTCCTCATGATGATGAGATATTCATGTTATGATATGATGTTATTTATATTTAGAATTTACTATTATACTTACCCCATACTTGCATGTGTATGGTGTGTGTGTCTATTTTACATTTATGTTTGATGCACCTAATATGGTTGAGAGAGGGAGTCATAATCACCTACTAGTCAGGATCTACGTGATGTACCACTCCCCATCATTTTCTATTTAGCTTAGATAATATGCATATGTACATGCTCGCATTTTATACAGATTTGTAGGTATTAGGCATTGACTTCCCTAAATTGCCAAGATAAGCATGTCCTATTGCAATAACTCAATGGTAGGAATGGGGAGATAATGTTCAAGTCCAATCCTAGCATAACCTAATTACTTGTCCCAAGAAGGAGGACATGCATCTAACATTCCACCCTTTTAAAACCCATGAGTTTATCTTTGTCTGTGTTGTTTAATTTTTAGTTTTGGTCTGTTTTGGTAATGTTGCTTTTATGTGGATTTGGCTATGCGATTTATATGGTAAATGATTTAATTATAATATTTGGGTTAATCATATAATATTGAGAATGATTAAATATTATTTGATTAAAAAGAAAATAGGAAAATATTTAATTAATTAAAAACTAATTAAATATGTGCTTTAATTTAAAAGACTTAATTTGGAAGTTTAATTTGAAAAATTGGTTAAAGATAAATTAAAATATGATGATATTTAACTAACTGAAAAATAAATTAAATATGTGCTTCAATTTAAAAGATTTAATTTAAAGTCTAATTTGAAAAGTTGGATTAAAAAAAGAGAATTGGAATATCAAAAGGTAAAAGATTTAATATATATATTATTTTAATTATTTAATTAATAATAATTAAATTAGAGTTACATTTAAATAATAAACTTTAATTATTATTATTTTAAATAATAAACTATGCTTTAAATGGTGCTTACACTAATTAATAAAGTGGAAGAAAATAAAATAAAAAATATTTTAAGTATAGGTTCTTTCAAATGTGCATGAAAGAATTAAATAATTATGTAATTATTATTAATAAAGTTAGTGGCTTTTAGTATTGGAGAATAGAAACCCTAGTTAGGGTTATGGTTATTTATTAGAGGGTTTGTAGTTCATCGAGAGACATACAGGTTTTGGGGGGCAAAATTTGGAATTAGATCAAAAGAATTGTTGAAAGTTTTGAAGGGTTTGGATTTGCATGCATTCATAGATTGTCTTAGATTTTAGCTTGGTTTTGAGGTAGGGTTGAAAACCCATTGTAGAATTTTATTGAAATATCTATCTACTTTGTGTCTTCTTAGGTGTTTGCATAATGCTTATTAATTTATTGTGTTGATTTTTAGATAAGTATTATGTTGTAGATTTTGAAAAGAAAACTTATTGATCAAAAAAACTTGACTAAGAAAAATTATAGAAAAATTTAGAAAATTATTATGATTGTATTATTTTAAAACCCTTTCTAATATATGAAAAATTCGATTATAGAACATTGGAAGAATACAACAAATTGAACAACCAGGGTTTCAACTTTAAATTTGCCATTAGAACCATGTCATTATCATAAATTTTTTAAATAAAGATAAATATTATTCTTACATCTAAAATAATTTAACTGCAAAATTTAATGGGAAAGCAAAAGATTAATTGAGAGGAAATCATGTTGTAACTAAACTTATACATGCATGTGAAAACAAATATACTAAAGATGGAAAACTAAGTACATTATGGGTGCATGATTTGAGAGATCAAAGACATGCAAAAATATAGATTGCATATTTATTTTTATTTTCTAAAAATATGATTTAATTTTCAGATTTATTTATTTAAAAAAATTTAAAAATTATGATTATTCATTAATTTTGGAATTTAAAAATTAATTAATTAAAAAAATATTATACATTTATTTTAATAAATAAATACTACTTTTTTTCTTTTTTTTATCAATAAAAGGCCAAGGCCATGTAAATATTATTAAAATAAAACAAATTTTACAACATTCTCTATTCGAGCGGGCACTGGTATGAAAGAACAGAGAAGAAGACCTCTAATTTTGCATGAGACATTAGTTCTTTATAAATTACATCGTTAAAAGGGGCATACCCTAGTGATATACTTTTATTATCTTGCCACTTACATACTTTTTGTTTAAGAGATAATTTACATCTATCCCTTTTTGTGTTTGGGATCCCGGAGAAGATGTTTCTAATCATACATGCTCTTTGAGTTTCATCTGCAAGCTGTAATTGAAGTAGGATATAATGTGTAGTTGGATAACTTGAGAAACTTGCGACCATAGGTTTTCCTGTTATGTTGAGTCACATCGTTGGCTATCTCCATCACTCAATAAAACTTCAAACTTATCCAATATTAGTAGTCCAAATTATACTATTTATTTTCTTATAAGTAGGTTTTTAATATTAAATATTTTTAAAACTCTTAGTGGGATATAACTTATTATATATTTATTAATGTAAGTGGAGTTACAAATTAATAAATATATAATTGTGATTTAGTTATATTTTAAGAGAAGTTATAGTAGAGTTTACTATATAATCATCTAGTTATGAATATTTAATATTATGACAAAAATTGTAAATAACTTAATTATAATTATAATTTCAAGTTTGAGTTATCTTTAGTTTCATTATAAATTAAAGGAAAGGTAAATATTAATATTAGACTTAAATAGAAGTCATATTAACATTATAAAAATGAAATTGATATTAATATTTAATCTAATAATATGTTTTTTTTATATTAATTAAATCATTTATGATTTAAGATTATTTAAATTAATAACATGATAATGTTTCATAATATTTTATATGCTCAAAGAGATTTGACATTTAAATACTTATTTATTTAAATAAGTATATTAGCGTAACAATTTACATTAACATGTATATTCTTACCTTATTGTTCAACACATCTGTATGACCCAAACTAAACAAGAAAAATTGATGGAATTAAATCATATGACTATATGTGTTTTCTTATATTCTATTTATAGTCTTGTCATGTTTATTTTTGTGATGGTTTTCTTTGTGGTTTGTTTAGTTGGCCAAGTTAGGATGTGCACCGGAGACATTTTTTAGATTTATTTTATAATTATTTGACTTAATGTCATGATGTACTTTATGATTTGATTTGAGATTTATGTTTTATGAGCTTTATGTTGTTGACAATTTATGAGAACTTCGATTTTGAGAACCAATGTTATTTTTGGGTTGCCTATTAAAGAACCAAATTTGATCAATATTACTTTTGTGGTATAGGACAGAATTATGGTTTGTGAGTTTTGGGAAGGTAGTCTACGTGCATGTCTATGAGAGTGGCTTGCAATGGGAGGCAGGGCCCAAAGAGGTTGCAAAGGTAACTCATTGTAAGTTGTGTAACAAGTGATAACATAGTAATTTAAAATATTTAAACACACATTAAAAAGATAAGTTAGAGATATTGCATCACCCATGCCTTGAGTGCTTGTATAGGCTAAGGGTGGGAATGGGATGATACCTAGTGAGAGGTATGACTAGTTTTCCTTGTTTTCATGAGAGGGTATTTTGGTTCCACATGTTCCATGTTGTGGGTTCGAAGTTTAGAGTGACCAATCTTGGGTAACTCAACGCTTGAGGATCTAAGGTATAATGAGAGGCCAATCTATGATAACTCAAGTAGTTTGACCATATGATGACACTCCCTAGTATGTAGCCTGAGTCTCCTTCATGTTTTCTTTATGTTTGCCTCTCGTGGTGTACTTATTGTTGGATGTACATATTATTGGTGCTTACTTTCATTGATGGTGATTGGAGATTTGTGGTTGATGTGCTTTTGACATGTGGATTTTGACTTAAGGTGGATATCTCTCATTGACTTTATTTTGATTTGATATTTTAGTATTTTGTATTGGGATATTGACTTGGTGTGTGATGTTGGTATTAGAATGAGCGTCCTTTCGATTTTGATTATCTCTTCTTCTTGAGTAGTTTGTAAACCCTTGAAGTAGTTTTGGCTTTAGAATTTCTTTCGTAAGAATATTTTATGATTGATTAGCCTTGTGTGAATCATACATTATCTCTCCTGCACATTAGGAGTGGGAGTGGGAACCTAATTAGGTAACCACGTGGTCGAAGGTAGTGTCTTCTTACCATTTGGGTCCCCCTTAGTTTGATAGATGTTGGATGTTCATGGATGCAATTGTACTAGTATCATTCCTATTCTTATCTTAGAGACTTCTATTCAGTTGATGTATATATGTTAACATGTATCTTTTATTTGGGTGTACTTTTATCTATCTCGTATACCCTGCAACATGTGCAGTGGATGTTATTCATTAGATGTATGGTGTCAGATGTATTTATGATTTTGCATATGAGATGATGTATTTGTTATTTTCTTATGATTCATGAATAGTATTGAAGACTTAAACTAATTATTATAAACTTCTTAAATGTGACTCAACATGAAGGAAGCCTTGAGGGATGGAAAATTATATTTGTATTTGCTTATGTGTACTTTATGTGTATGTGTATATTGCTTTCACATTATCTTGTGTTGTTTAAACTAAAAAAAAATAGTTCAGTAAACATTGAATTGTGTTAGGTTATTTGTCTTAGGTTCTTGAGTGGGGCGTTACAGTATACATCAAAAATTAATCTTTTTTATAGGCCCTAGCTATCTATGTCAACTATAACATCTTACAAAGAGAAAAAAAATATTATTTGCATATATTTGTTTGGTGGGAATGAAACTCTATGTTTTTAGCATTTAAAAAAATATAAAAATAGACTTTAAAATTAAAAAATGCAAAAATTCTTCGTCAATTTTAAAAAAAATTTATAGTCATAAACTATCCCATTTTACACATTTCATAAATTTACATCATCTTCAAATTCTAAACACAAATGTCACTTTTATGTTGTTAAAGTTGAACATTTTAAGTTTTGAGGTCCTTTTTCTTTACAAGAGGTAACACATGTTTGTGCTTTTACCCAAAGAAGAAGAAGATAAAGACAATTGGATCCAATAAAGTTGAGGAAGAAGAGTGATAAGTAGAAGAGTTACCAGATATATGTGTAAATTTTAACCCTCTTACATCACCAGGGAGAGTAGTCTGCACAAGTCCTCAATGTGTGCAAAGACCATAGAGAGAGGAGTCACTTGAGTTGATTAAGCATCCAAAGGATTCAATCAAGGAGAAATAAAGGATACCAACAAAGGAAAAGTTACTTGAAAGGGACTACACTAAAAGCACAAAGAAGGGAAGAGAAAGAGAAGAGGAGACAACAAAGGAAGCTTCACTGTTTAGATCGATATCACCAATAAGGATAGACTTGTTAACATTACAATCAAGTTTTTTTATTAGTGACACATACACTTAATCAGATGGTTAGCAACTACCAAGATTATTGTATAGTTAACAGTGTAAACCAAGTAATTCAGACCCTACCGAGTTTTACAATTGATATCGAGTTCTAGGAACAATATCTAGTTTGTGCCGAGCAGTATCTGCCAAGTTGGTGATTATCAGTGTAAATTGAGTTTCTCAGTGTAAACTGAGTTTTCTAATGCTTACCAAGTTTGCAAATTTAGTGATGTGAATCTAGTGCTGACCAAGCTACACAGTGTCAACCAAGTGATTCAGTTTATACCAAGCTCATAGTGATAGTGTTGACTGAGCTATGTAGTGTCAACTAAGTGATTCAATTTATATGTTGAGTTTCATAGTGTTCACTGAGTCACTAGTGCAGACCAAGTTCAGACCACTTGAAAGTGATCAATATGAGTTGAGCTTCTACATCTACTGAGTGCATGATGATTTTGAGTGTTGACAATGGTTGTTGAGTGTCAAAACCTCACCGAGTTTGTCTTCAAAAGTCGAGTACCTGTAGTTGGGCCGACTTTGTGTATTTTGGTGAAACTTGTATTGTAGCTAATTTTGATGAATTGTAAATTGGATTGGTATATATGTAATGTATTGTATCACATTCAAACATAGAAGAATGAAAGAATGTAATATGTATTAAGAAGCAGAAGTGCGAAATAAACAGCTACAAGCAATATAAGAAGCATCAAAAATTTATCCATCACAGCAAGGTGATCATCACACTCCAAAGGAATCTCATTCAACAAATCTAAGTTGTAGATCAGAGATCAGCCACTAGTTTATCCTAATAGGTGGAACAATTAAACCCTTTCACAAGGTAGACTTAACAGTCTTTTATAAATCTCTTCACCGAGTGCATACTTCATTGTGTGTTTGTAAATCCTTTTGTAAGGTGGACCTAGCAGTCCTTATTGCTCCTAGCAGGGCAGATGATCAAAAGTAATCATTGTAAGCCTTAATAGGCCAACTTTATACTTCAATACTAAAGCTTGTGGGTATCATCCCCACCCCAATTTTACTTTCTATTTGAAAGATTTTTGGGTTACCATATTGTGTGTCAAAGTGTTATGAATGTTTTAATGCTTTTAGTTTTTCATGCATGCAATTAGATAAGAATACATATGAAGGATTAATTGGTGAACTAAGATTAGGTTTTATTGGTTACTGATTCACCCCTCCCCTCTTAGTAACTTAGCCTATCTCATATTTCCAACAAGACTCTCTATTGAGAGTTATCTCACTTATCTAGGAGACTTGATAAGAACAAGTGGAAATTGTTGAGAAACCTAAATAGGTTAAATGAAAGGTTTTAGAAGAAAACACATTAGGAGAAGATAACCAAAGTACAAGAGGTGCAAATATATAAAAAACTTGAGACTGAAAAGAAGGTTGTAGAATCCCAACAATCAATTTCCCAAGAGAAGGAGTTGACACAAAAGAGGTGCCAACTATTACTGTGACACCAATTGTTGAGAGAAATCAAGGAGAAGGTTCTCAAGTACCACCAAAAGAGAAGAGTCCCGAGAAGCCAAGGACATAGGAGACAGTTAAGACTATCAAGACCACAAGCACCGACTTGAAACCAAATTCACTAGAGAAGGAGAAAGCCCCAACAAAGGAGAGAACATCTCAAGGCAGTAATGCTTTTGGAAAAGAGAAGACTCGTGCACAAGAAAAGACACTAGTACAAGAGACAGAGAAAGAGAAGGAAAATAATAAATCACCTATGAAGGAAGTTACACTAGACGGGTCTAAAATGACCAAAATAGAATTACATGGACAATGGAGTGTGATGCAATCTAAGTCCTTGAAGAGGAAGCTTAGTCTGTAAGAAGGAGAAAAAGAACATCAAAAGAAGAAGAAGAAAAAAGGTCAACATTCATCACCCTCATCACCATCATCCTCTAGCTTGGAAGATGAAGGAGAATTGTTTGAGCATGATGTAAAAGAAGAAATTGAAATAAACACAAGGAAAGAGGAGCTTGAAAAACAGAAAGGGAGACTTGATGAGATGGGTGAAAAGGAGATAGAGAAATGTTATAAATTGCTTTGTCAATATAGGATCCTTATTTAGACAAGCAAGAGACAACAATGATCTAGAAAATTGGTGAAAACTAGAGATTTGATAATGGATTTAGCTATAGATGTCTAGTATGACTCCAGTACTGACTTGATAAGTCAACTAAATTAGATTGTTGATAGCATAAACATCAACAAGTTTGTAGTGAAAAAGTGGAAGAAAAGAAAATGGAGAGGCTCATAAATCTTCTTGAGCAAAGAAAGGCATCATTAAGAGGTCAAGGACACTATTGTGAAAGAATTGAAGAACATCACGTTAGTATTGCAAAAAGTGTTAAATCCATCAAGATTCATATCTGACTTAGACAACACTATGAAGAAATCTCAAAAGGAGCTTAAGTAAATACAAAGTACATTTGATGTTGTGACTAGTTTAGCAACATATTAACCAGTGCATATTCAAGAGAAAACACATCTTCTTCATAGGATAAAAGATGAATAAGAGAATATATCACTTAAGCTTTTAGAGGTTCAATGTTTTCTATCACCCATGGTAGGAAATATTTAAGAGCATGTAAAGGGATTTAGACATACATATCGCTAAAAAACCATCAAGCATAGTGGATGATATTGAAGAACACTTGGCATGTATCACAATTAAGACACTTACTCTTATGTATCTCAAAGAATATTAGCAAGCACAACTAGACAATGCTCAAGCCTGATACATAGGGTTTTTATGATCACAACGCTTATACCCTTTGTCATTGATGACAAAAAGGAGGAGAATAAATACAAATGAACAAGTGACAAAAAAGGGGGAGGGTAAAAATAAAAGGTATGAAGGGGAGATCAAGTTTGACAAAAATGGGGAGATAATCCACAAAGAGAAGAAAATAAGAGAAATAAGAGCACAACAAAGGTTAAGAGAAGGAAATACAAACACAAGGGGAAAGCAAAAGCAAAGAAGAGAAGTACAAAAAGAAAACAAAAATACAAGGCACAAGAGATTGAGCTAAGGGGGAGTTCCCATAGTTTCTTGAATGAGTCCACACTGATGTAGAGCTATCTACCGATATAGCTGAAGGAATGCAGAAGGAAATGTTGAAGCCAAAAGGCTTTGACATTAAGGTCAAGGATGATTAAAAGGTTTTTCCATCAATTTTAAAGGGGGAGATTCTTGGACATACAAGTCTTGTTGGAATGTTTGTTACATAACGGTGATGCTAATAATTAGCATACACAAGTGTTGTCATTGATTGATAAGTCTACTAGTCTAGACCTTACTGGTAGGTGTCACAAGTTTCTTGTGACCAGCTCAGGTCTGCAATTCAAAATTTGAATGCATCTACTTTGTGTGAGATTTTCCTTCTAGGTTTTGGCACTCAGATGTTGGAGATCATATAAAATGCAAAAATTCATTTGGAAGTTATTTTTTATTTTGTTATTGTTGTTACAAGTAAATGAAGAAAAATGAAAAAGAGAAAAAGGAAAAATTCATATTTAGAGAAGAGAGTCAACGTGTTGCAGACTGGTGGCTAGAGACAAAGTAAAGCATAAAGAGAGAAAGGTGATGCAACAACTATCACTGAGGAACTCAAGATAGCGAGTTCAAATCAAGGAATCTTCAAAATATACTCAGGATATTTATAAGGCAAGGTGTGTTGTTTGTTTAGATCAATCTTTGGGTTTCTTTCTTACCATTGCAATTATTGTGTAAGCCTTTAATTGATCATACTTCAATTTTAAGCATATTTTAAATCCTCTAACCATGTACCTCCTAGAAGGAGTGTTATAAATCCTTTAGAAAGGTAGCTTTAAAAGGATTTTGTAATCTTAGCAAGTTGTTATAATTCATAACTAAATGTGTTCTTAGAAAAAAATAGTTGTAGCCTCTAACTAGGCAACCTTTTATTTGTAGTAAAAGGCTAGTGGGTATATTACTCCCGCCATGGTTTTCATCCTCTCATTGAGGGCTTCTATGTATGAAAATATATGTTTAATTGATGTATGCATTTTTGTGTGAGCTTGTATGTTATTGTTTTTATCATTGTGTTGTTATTAAAGCAAATGGAATATATAATATTTGGTGCAATAACTTAGCAAACCGGTTGGAAAGTTTGTGTTGATTCACCCTCCCCCCCCCCAATTAGTACTGATTTAGGACAACATACTTCACAAATAATTGTATGAATTGAAGCGAGCCCCTAGATCTTGGTATGAAAGATTGCAATTTTATCTCATCAAAATAAGGTTTAATGGGACTTCAGGTGATAGTAATTTTTACCTAAAGGTTGATGATACAAATATATTGATAACATAAGTGTTTGTTGATGATATAATATTTGGAGGTGATGGTGAGACAAGCTTGTCATTTGCTGATGAAATAAAGAAAGATTTTGAGATGCCAATGATTGCTAAAATCAAATTCTTTATAGGTCTACAAATATCTAAGTTGGATAGTGGAATATAAATCAGTTAATCCAATTATGTGAAGGAAGTGCTAAGACATTTGGCATGGAAGGTACCAAATTGGTTGGTACCCATTGATTGTTGGTTGCAAAATCTCCAAAGATGATGAGTCTAATCTTGTTGATGCTACTTTGTACAAGTTAATGATCAACTTGTACAAGCTACACTATTTTGTATAGAATAGACCAAATATAACCTAGGTGGTTGGGATAGTGGTAAGGTTTCAATCAAATCCAATAGAAATCTCACATAGTTATTGTAAAAAGAATCTCAAGATATCTAAATGGAAATGTCGCTTATTATTTACGGTATGCCCATAATAGAGATTTTTCCTTGAATGTTTGTACTGATATTGACTGGGCTAGAAATATTGATGATTGAAAGAGAACAAGTAGAGGTGCATTATTTTAAGGAAGTAGGCTTGTGTCTTCAACAAGAAAAAAGTAGAATTGTACATCTCAATCAACAAAAGTGACAAAATATGTAGTTTAAGTTCTCAATTACAATTAGATAGCCTAGATGAAGCAAATTCTTAAAGGGATTAAGGAAAAGATAGTTGAATTGATGACCATATATTGTGATAACATTAGTGCCATAAATATTTACAAGAATCCTTTGATGCATGTAAATACCAAACACATTTCTATTATCATTTTCTTAGAGAAAAAGTGTAGGAAAAGGAGGTAAAGTTGGAGTATATTCCAACAAAAGAACATATAGCATATATCTTCACCAAACCACTTTCGAGGGGTACTTTTGAGTAGCTTAGAAATTTTGGGGTTCAACCCCTACTTGAGTTGAATTAAGATGCATGTGTTACATCAATCCAACCAACTCTCATGATTATCTTTCAATGGATTGATGTGAAGGGGGACTATTCCTTAAGAGGAGTAATCAATGAACATGTAGGTCAAGAAGTATGATGCCTTTGGAATTATTGTCAAAGGGGAAGAAGTGGGCTATGAAGAGAAGATGGGGAGAAGTGTAGTAAAAAAGGGAAAGGATCCAAAGAATCTAAGAAGTCATTATATGAAGATTAGACGGTTTGATGCTTGATTACCTCTATCTTGTTGGTATTTCAAGAACATGATTTAGAAATGGTTAATGCTTGGAGTGTTGCCATCAATGACAACGTGGGAGATTTTTTGCATAATTGATGTTGAGAAGATGAGGAAACATGTTGCTTCCATTATCTATTAGTTATATTGATTGTCCTTGATGTCAATGTACATGTACTTAATTGTTCACATTCTTGATGTACTTGGTCTTGATAGATTTGGAAAAATATGAGCTGTAAAGGGAGTTGCTATGTGTAGTCATTCACAATGTTCCTAGAGATAATTTTTATGTCATATTCGAGATTGTATAGGTTCATGTCAAGCCTAGTTCATGTTATAGTCTAATTGGCATTTGACATAAAAAAAGTGACTTAGTCGTGCAAGAACATAGAATATATTTTAATTAGTGTGGTTTATTGGTTGGAATCCAATATTGTGGTTAGAGGTTTGGAATCTTGTTGATGTTATGATCACACATTACCTAGTAATAGATAAATGAAGTTATTGGATTTTGATGTTTAGCATAGTAGACCAATGAAGAACAATCAGTTAGATTATTGACCGGTCTAAGAATTTTTTTTCAAGTAATCAATCAATGATTATAAGTAATGCAAAGATGTGTCCATGTTGATGTGTAAGTTGTGTACAGTTTGTATTGGTCGAGTTAATCAAATATTCATGAAGGCATGCAAGTACCTAGGGAAGTGTGATACATTTTGACTTTCTTGTCAAATCATTATACAAATGGATCCCGATGTTGGTGTTGGTTAGAGGTTGACTAAAATGTGTTTGGTGGACTTCTAAGGAGGGAATTTGAATTACAAATTCAAAGTTATGACAGTGGAAAAAATCCTAATTAGTGTAATGTATTAATAACATTTTTTTTGAAAAAGTGTGAGTGGAGAGTAGAGATCATGTGTGTGATTTAAAATGGTTGTGTATCTGAATGTGATGATGTTGTATGTGCTTAAATAGGTTTTTACTAGAAAGAAATTATGTTATTCACCAGATCATCTCACTTGTTGTTTCCTAGTAGTTGTAGCAAGAAAATCCCCTAATAGAGTAGATCTTAATAGATCTTATTTATAAATCCTATAACATGTTAACATCTTAGTTAGTGTTTGAGGTCCTCTTATAAGAATACTCCTAACAAGGTAAAGCTCTTAACAGTGTTAGAGGAAAATCCCTTAACATGGTGGATCCTAACATGGCCAGTCTCTAACCAAACTTATTGTAAGCTCTTAACCGGGCCAAGCTCGTCACATACTATACTTAAAAGTGGTCTTGTATCTTCGATGGACTCAAAATATTTCTTCAAGGATGCCTCTAATTATTTTACCTCCCTTGGGAAATATTCAACCGAAATATAGTTTCCTTAATTATGCTTGTTATCAAGAAATTTGAGGGATATAGGCTAGATTTTTGTACACTACAAATTTTTGGCATTGTAGTCTTCTTATTAGAGAACCAATACTATTGAGACAACATGGAATTATATCTATCTATACACTAAGAATTTTTGGTATTGTAGTCTACTTATCACATACTCGATATTGTTGAAATGACAAGGAATTATATCTAGATCTAAGGTTAGTTGCAAAACAAACTAATAATATCGTGCATAACCTAATGGATCAAACCTCAAAATTATTTATACTTACTATATTCAATTATTATTTATTATGTATCCTTATAACTTATACGTTACCCTTTATCTTCAATTCTATCTTGTCACCTTTTATTTGCCATACTAGTAGTGAACATATTTCACAATGTATTTGTATTTACAATATGCGATGTGCCCCTCATATACTAGATCCCTAGATTACATTCTATATTCTAAATCTTATATTCTAAGTACTTTTGAATTTATCTTTATGTCACGTTTCTCTATCAACGTCATCCACTATTTAAAACCTAACGTGTCCTTGGGTCAACTTTACTTTATTGGAATGATGTCCTTGTAGATTTCACAAAGAGAATTAATGTTATCATCCCATTACTTCATCACTGATTGAAATTGGTTGATGTGAGTAGGGAAAATTGTATTGTGTGCTTCTTAACTTGTGAAAGTGTGGTACAAATCCATATTTGCTTTTTGCAAAATTTTGGACCTCTTATAGTTTACTAGTGATATGTTCTAATTTTAGGCTTACAAACTCCCTTGATTGAAACAATTTGCTCTAAGTTTTTTCTCTTTCCTCATGACCAACTGATATTGATCATGTAGATCTTCAATTGTTGCTTTGTCCCATCCATCCATATCTTTCATAACATCATCATTTTGGGACTTTGGATAATACAGAGTTCTAGATTGTCCATCTATACTTTGATTAAGGCCACAATGAGTTGGCCACGTACATAATTAATATCTATTGGGTCTATGTAGTTGCCAGTAGTTGTAATATTTCATAACATATCTTATGTATTAAATACTTAATTATAAATAAAAAAGTCAGCTCTTTCTTTTATGCATTATTTTACTTGTAATCTTGTACATTACTTCAATACAAAACTATGATAATTTTAGATTTTATAAGCTTACTTAAGGTTTTTAATCTAAGAATAAGTTTTCCATGTATTCCAATGTCATGTTTTCTTAGGATGACTTTCAAAAAAATACAATAAGACACTAATATAACTTTAATTCATCCAAAATGGATGCTACTATGTACAAGACTTCCTTCTACAATGCTACATGTTTGTAGACTTTCACTTTTATTCACTTCCTTTATTATCTAAATCTTTATTTATGATTTCAAATAAAAAATCCCTTACACCTCCTTTGGGTACACGTGTTAGTTATAATAAATATTAAGATTTTGAAAAATGAATGGTTGTCAAATTTCAACTAAAAGTCAAGTGATTTTTGTAGCATAACATATTGAGACTATTCATTCCACCTCTTGTTGCCATTGTAGAATCACCACCATATCATTATAATGCAATTAAAAAATAATTTATATTTTTTAGTTGCAAAATAAACTGTTAATCAACTCAACTTAATCTATTAGGGTCCATTTGGTTCGTGGAATTAAAAAACTGGGATTTCTACAAACCTTGGTTTAGCCAAATCAAGGTTTTGCAAATCTTCATTCCAATTTTTGGGATTTTACTTGAATCGTTTGTTTCACTTGGAAGATGCGTGTGAAGACACATTTTTATGCGTAAGCTTGGAGTTGAAGGCAAATTTCAAAAAGTAGTCCAATCTATTATTTTTACACTCCTTAAAAAACATAACCAGGTTTTAATTTTCAATTCCTACTTTCTAGTAGGAAGTTGGAAAACCTGATTTTGAGGCAAAATTGGAAGTCCGGTATGCTAATTCCATTTTGCCAATTTTGAAACAAATGTAAAATTTTTCAAATCCAGATTTTGAAAAAGCCAATTCCTGTCATCTTCCATGAACCAAACGGACCCTTAACTACTTCACTAACTTACCATTTTACTACAATGTAATTAAAAAATAGCACTATTTTTTTTTCAATTCTCACTAAACGATTGAATATAATTGATTAAAAAGATGATACACTTTTTGATTCCGCATTTATCACATATGAAAGCGAGTCATTTGCGAAATCTCAAAAAATATCCATTTGTGGATTTATCTCATTTGATGTTGTAATTTTGCACTAATAAAAACTTAATTCTCAATAGACTCGCTATTCAACTTTATCAATATACAAAAACTTACTGATTTACTTATTTGTATATTTTATTTGTTATCATAATTATTTAAACACTGCCTATACATGAATAGCTCCATCAACATTTAAATAAAATGATTGATGCAAAGTCCTTATCCATATAAAGAATGGACAAGATATTCATCATGTATTGTGGGGAAGTGTCTAAATGGGAGGTTGCACAGGATAAAGGTGTGGAGAACGTCGGACCGCATGATGGGACGAAGTCCACATCCCAATCCGAACATCTCAGCCGTACAACCCAACCTTTCCCAGTTTCCCACAATAAAAGGCACCGCAAAGATTTTTGATTTTATTTCGAAAGGCATTCGAAAGATTGCTGTGCACAGTGCGAAGTAGACGGAAAGAGACACAAAATTATACCATGGAAATCCACCGGAGGCGTACGCGTCGATAAATAGAAGGCCGAAGAGTGGTTGGTCACTTTTTAAAATAATGCAGGGGAAATTGACAAAGCTAAGACGATAACATTAGTGCAAGTACGAATCACATCAATGTATATGAGCTGTAATACAGAGAGATGTGAGAGACGGGAGACTCGATCGACGGCGCAGAGTGATGGAGCGTTGAGATCGGACGGCAGTAAAGTGGCGGGCGGAGTGGAGGCGGCCCTACAAATACAAATGTATATCACGTACAGCCGTATAGAGAAACAGGAATGTGGGAATGTGTGCCTGTGGGGACGAGGAGGAATGGAGGCACCAAACGCACAGGAATGGTGGAGAACGCCTCCGTGCAATAACGCTTCCGTTGTATATTATGGACGCCATCTCTCCGCGAACAACAACTATACAGCAGATCTTCTCAATCCTTCGCACAATTATTGTTGTTTCCCACGCGCTTGCGCCGCTCCTGTGGATTTTTCTTTGCAATGAGGCGATTTTCCGCCTCCGCTGGCTTGCAACAGCTTCAGCAAGGTACCTGCTTGTTCGATTTTAGTTTCAAGTCTGTAAATTTTATTGTAGTTCTGAATCATGTAGCTAAATTTGCAGAGTTGTATGCTATTTTTCTTTTCATTTTAATTTCGATGCGTGTGTTTCGAACTCGTGAGCTGCGTCCAGCTAGATTCTCTGCTGCAACTTCAGTTTATTTGTTGTGTAAAGGAGTATTCAAAGATGCTGGCCGCCAATTGTGCTTTCTGTGCTTGCTCCGCCTATCGATCTCGTGACCTGCATTTAGCTGAAATAGTGAAGTGGCGAGACTTGTCTAGCTAAATTTGCAGAGTTTGTGTTTTATTTTCCTTTTCCTTTGGACTTCGAGGCATGTGTGTCGAACTTGTGACCCGCGACTAGCTAGATTCGGTGTTGCAACTTCAGTTTATTTATTGTGTAAAGTAGTATTCACAGATGCCAGCCGTGAATTGTGCTTTCTGTGCTCGCGCCGCCTACCAACCTCGTGACCTGCATTTAGCTGAAATAGTGAAGTAACGACGCTTGTCTAGCTAAATTTGCAGAGTTGTATGCTATTTTTCTTTTCCTTTGATTTCAAGGCCCGTGTATGGAACTCGTGATCTGCTTCTAGGTAGAAAAGCGGTGTTGCAAGTTCGGTTTGTTTATTGTGTGAAGAAGGATTTAAAGATGGCGGCCGCCAATTGCTTTCTATGCTTGCGCCGCGTATAGACATAGTGACCACTATTTAGAGGAAATGTTTTAGTTTTTACTGTTTATGTCTATCAGGCTAGTCGTATATTGCTTATTTTTCGTAATCCTCTTTTGTCCAATTCGTGATCTGCTTCCAGCGATGATGCCTTCTACTCGCACCGCATGTGGACCTCGTTCCTGTTTTAAACTAAATTATTGAATTTTGCGTCGTTATTTGTGTCAGATTTTAGTTTATTTATTTATTGAAAACAAGTTTTGAAACGTATTTTGAACTCGCAATGTGGAGCAATACATCTCTACGAAACTTTGCCTCTAGTCCTGTTGGTAGTTAACGAACTTTTACAGATAATTTGAGGTTGCATTATGTCAAGTGAAATAAGAGTTGTTCATGACTAATAGATGTAAGGAAGCTATAAGGTTGGAAGACGACTTCGGACTCTGGATTTTGAGAACAGAAAATGCAATTCTTTTTAAAGCTGATTTTAACTTGTTATAGTAGAATATTGTAGAAAAATATAAAATTGAAATAGGTAACATGCCACAACAGAGGAAACCCGACTTCAAAGTAGCTCAATATAAATTAATCTATAAAACTTTTAACAGTTAAAATATATACTTGCACAATAAGTCTTCACAAGAGTATTCACCAACATACAAGAAAAATTGACAGCAAGTACCTAAAAGCTCAACATAATAAACGACCATTCCACAATCTCCATATACAAGCAAATACATTACAAGATGTCACAAACGGTATTGTATGTAAAGAGCCCTGCCGGCTCTTTTCTGGTAGATTGCATTTTGCTTTTGAAAAGTGTGCAATTTTTTTTTTTGTGTTTTTTAATATGTATGTTTCTTTTGGTTTTTTCCTAGAATTTTTGAAAGATAGCAATGCATGAAATAAATGCTATCACAACTAGCTCACCAACTTTATTCAATGTATGGGATTTTGCAAACATTGTATGTATGAGATTTTGCAAATATTTACAATGCCAAAGAAACAAATGATGTAGACTTTAAATTTTCATAATTTTCAAACAACCGGACAGTGGTAAAATGTTGACCTTAGCTCCTTGCTACAACTAGTTCTCGTCCCAAAGTTGGCATGGATGTTGGAGAAGAATTATGAAGCTGCCAACTCAGACAAATACCTTTGCCCTTTCTCACACCTAGATGCAGTAGTATACAAAACGCAGCTGTTTGAATTCTCAATGCCTTCTCAAAAAAGACAAATGCTACCAATCAAAAAAGGATGAAATGTAGAGACTTTGTATTGACTATCGGGCATTGATAAGATCACTGTGGAAAACATATATCATGCTCCTCGAATACATGGCCTTTTGGACCATCTCAGAGGGGCTAAATTCTTCACAAAAGTTGAATTGAAATCTAGGTACCATCAAGTACCAATTGATCTAGTAGATGTGTGGAAGACTACTTTTAAATCTAAGGAGGGATTGTTTGAATGGTCGATGATGTCTTTTGGCCTAACGAATGCCCCGCCCACATTCATGAGGTCGATAAATGACGCATATCTAGATGAAAATCTCATCTTCAATAGAACTTGGGAGGAGCATCTATATCATGTAGAACACATACTTTTAACCTTGCAAGACCATAGTCTCTGTGCACATAAAGAAAAGTGTTTATTTGGTATGAAGAGTCTTAAATATTTGGGATATTCTGTTGATAGTGAGGCTGTTCATTTTGATCCTAAAAAAATACATGTGATTAAAGATTGGCTGTGTCCTAGATATCTCAGAGTACACAATTTTGTAGGGTTGACATTTTTATTACAAATTTGTGTTGGATTTTCACATTTGTCTTGGCCTATAAGTTAGTGCAAGGAGTGCAAGAATAATTCAAGTGGATAAGTGCCCAACAACAAGGATTCAAGGAGTTGAAACAAAAGTTATGTTTTGCACCAGTTTTATCTCTTCTCGATTTACAACAATCATTTGAAATCCAAATTGATGCATCAGAATATGCTCTATGAGTAGTCTTTATGCAACATGGCCATTTGGTTGCACACCATAGTGAGCATTTTTTTGATACGATACATATATATCCCACCTATGAGAAGGAGCTATATGCCATTGTTCAAGCTTGTAAGCAATGGAAGCATTATATCTTGGACAAGGACCATCATACACATTGATCACAAGCTTCTTCAATTTATGCAAACACAAGGGAAATTCAATTGTAAATTGTTTCTTTTCTAGATTTTATTGTGTTAGTATTTGTTTGCATAACGTTTCATATCAGACTTTGTGAACCATCATCAAGATGAAAGAAAGACAACATCAAAAGAATAATTCTTTTGCAAACACAAGGAATGTTCAATTGTAAATTATTTCTAGATTTGACTTTGTTACTTTTTTTGCATAACATTTTATTACACTCTATGATTCATCCTTTTCTCTTGATGTTCTCTTTCTTTCATCCTGATGATGGATCACAGAGTGTGATCTGAAATGTTATGCTAAAAAGTATAACACAATCAAATTTAGAAACAATTTACAATTGATCTTATTGATTGTGGAAATCTACTTACTCTCACAAGGGAAGTTGTAGAATAATAGACACCAAAGATGGTCAGCCTATCTTCAACAACCGATATTTTTGATAAGAAAGGCAGCATTGATAAAGTAGCAGACTTTTTGAGAAGGCCTCCAATTGCAGCTGTAAGTATGGTGTTAGAATCATGTAGTCACCAAATAGAAACTTCTGATGTTTACAATCAGTTTGTAGAGGGTAAACATGTGAATGATTCCTATCTGCAGGATGGAATGCTTTGCCACCTTGGCCAAATCTTTGTGCCTGATGTAAAATGCAAGAAGTTGATATAAGAAGCTCATTATAATAATGTTGTAGTTTATTTTGGAATAGGCAAGAGTATTGCTATACTTCAAAGATAATTTTATTGGCCAAAAATCAAGAATGTTGTAATTTCATACATTCAAGCTTGTACAACATGTGCTATTGCAAAGCATGTAAATCGTAAGTTAGGTTTGTATTACCACTTCCTATTACAGAAAAACCTTGACGTTTAGTTTCCATGAATTTTATGTTTGGTCCTCTTGCCACCAGATGAGGGCATGACAATGTGTATGTTTTTGTAATATCCAATTGGATATTTTTACGCAAATTTTCTCCCAAATAATTTTAGAATACAACATTTTTTTTGCAATTTTAAAACTCGGAATATTACTAGGAAAATACTCCTAATTGCTATAGATCAGAATTTGAAGGCAGCTTGTTATACTTTCAAACTATGTAACATAAACTGAATTTTACAAATTAAAAACCCGGTCTTTGCCGTAGAATGTAATTGCAAAGTCGAACTGAAAGCTGCCTAGTCCAATTTCAATATGGCATTCACAGTCTACCTTTACAAATGCTGCCCAAAACTGATATAGAAATCACGCCAAATACAAGAACCCTTGGCATTCAAGCTGTAAATCCAACACACTAATTCTGATGCAAATCGAACAAACTGGAATATCTAGAATTACCACATTCTTTAGCACCAAACTCCAATTTGCAAACTAAACCCTTGCTCAACAATAGAGATAATTGAAAATGTATTAAAACTAAATTCTTCAGTAAGCCAGTCACTTCTTAACCGCAGTAGACACAGTATGAGAAGTCTCTTCAATTTAGATTGACAATTAAATCAATACCACTTTACCTCAGTAGTGGATTGATGCACAAACTCAGTCTCAAAACCTTATACTTTAGCAAGGGCACATAAAATTAGAACTTCAAGAAACGTCACAAAGGCGACAAAGCAAAATAAGATAATCAAATGATTGGATGCTTTACTCATCAAATGGGCTCATATTTATAATCTCTAAGTGGCACAAAGTTTCCCAAATGAACTTCACTTAAGAAGCTTCCTCCATGCAACATTAAAATATAATAAAGTGTCATTATAATATAATTTATTAATTGCTTTTGGCTCCAAAAATTACGTTTTCCACCATAATATAATATTCTAACACACAAGACCACTGTTTATTGTTCCCACGATTTAAAAACTTTTCGTCTCAGTTCCAACGAGCTATGATATTGAGGTGACCAACAAACAACACCAACAAAATAGTAACCTCAACATATTTAGATGACTGATAATACTAATTCACTTGTCTTGTGAAAACAACTGAAGAAGCATTAGAATTGAAATCTGACAACACCCAAGTGATCCCGATGGTGGAAAACGATGAATGAACCTGACGTGGTGGGTGACTTACTATAAATAGATGCTCCCTCCAAGATTTTTGGAGCCCCAGCTAGAAGCCTAAAATGAAATTGAGAGCATCACTCAACTCTTCTAACTCATTTGAGCTCATCGAAACCAAATTTTTGACTTACTATAAATAGTAAGTCCCTCAAATGGAGCCAAAACATACCATAGGTTGCTGAAAAGCCTATAACTCCACAATTGGGACTCTCAAATCCCACTGTCAGCTCACAAGGGTCGTGATGGTGAATTGACCAAGCCAATTGCAAGACCCTACTAAAAATGGGGACATTACATTGGATCTCAAATCAGCCTATTAGCTTGATCCTAAGAGTAGAATTAGGGGTTTGACAACCTATAACCATCCTAAATCAGCCAATTGAACAAACAGATCACCCTACGAAGACCACCAAAATGCATGAAGTTTGACTCATAAGTCCACCATGTATCGTTCTCTCAGCAATACGAATGATAACATTTATGTCACTGTGTCCTTGTCTTGGAAGGGTAATCATCTCATAAGGTATGTGCCTCGGGATGAGATATCTCCATGAATCAATCTACAATTCGCTGACTTCTAAAGGCTTAACCAAATCTGAAAAAATAATAGTAGACCAAATGAAGCAACCACAAACAACTAGAGTATGCATAAAGATAAAATCACCAATCAATAAGTAGGCAGCTTCCACATCATAAGAACTCAGTGGCAAAATAATAGATGAGTTGTAGGAACCTTCATCTTCTGATTCACTATGAATACCATCAACCAAATGAGAAGATCACCGTCAAATGAAATCTCTGAATTATTTTTGCTTGGTTCATCTCTATTCACATAACATTGTGAAGATATACAACCACTGTAATAAAAATCAGAATGCTCATGGTTGTCTTCTTGGTGGTCATTATGGTCTTCTTTAACATTGTGAACCTTATTCAGATAAGCTGAAGTGGGGTTCATCTCACCAAGTGTATGGATCCCTTCAATAATGTGTAAGACCTCCTTGATTCTATGATCATGTCCACCATCTATGCGAGTGTTTGTCATAGAATTCTGATTTTCAACTTGATATAAGGAGTAGTGTGTCATACTCAATTGAAGACAAAACTCATCTACCTCCTCTTTATCTTCTGCATGTTTGATGGTTATATTCTTGTCTTGGAGAGCTTCATGTAATCTGTTTTCATTCTTTCCAAAGCCTCTTTTAAAGTATGAAGATATGGACTGTTAATCCCACTCATTATACGCTTCTCTTTTTAAATAGTTTGAACCTCGCACAAAGTTTCTTTAGTGCTCCTATGGGTGTTTTCAATATGTACTAAGGTTCAGCTTGTCATCCAAATTGTATGTTCCAAATTCTTCATCAAGACATAAGTTTTCTGATTGATCATTTAAATCAGCTCTATAGTGGTATCCTCTTGGTTAAGCTCATGTTTGCAATTTTGAACAGCCCCCTAATTGGTAGGAATTTCATCATTGTTTGCTTCATAATAGTAATTTCTTCCTATAGCCTCGTGTACAATGATGCCATCAGTTTCACAAGGTTCATCCTTATGGTGAGATTGCTTTTCATTTTGTAGATAAGCATCCCCATGAAAAGGTTTGTCAAAAGCCACTTCTAGATCACCAAAGAAGATGCTAGTGCATTCCTTACCATTTCTCCAAGCTGATTCCGTTTCTTTGCAAGCTCGGATTTTGTTATGTTGAAGTTGATCTAGCCACAGCTCTAGAGTTTTCTTTCCAGGAGGAGGCCTCCTTGAAGAGAAGATCATTCAGCGATAACATCACCCATTACACAGGGTGTGCTTATTTGATGGGTGCTGTTATGGGCGTTGGCGTGGGTTTGGTTGAAGGCTTGAAGGCCGGAGAAGCGAGAGATTCCTTTAAACGGTTTAGGGTTTAGGGGATCCTTCACCTCCTCCATGTTGATCTGATCTTCTTGGGCTGATTCTTCTTCCTTTTTATTTTCACATATGTGACCTAGTGACCAAGAATGTTGGCAAGTGAAATAAATCTGCCTTTTCCTCTTTTGGTTTTTACTCATTTTTGTAGATCTCGCAATTTGCATGGCTGCTGATATTAGCTCATCCAAAATCATGAACTTCTTGAACATTACACTTTTATGCTCAATTAATCTTTTAGAGACTTCATATGCATTTAGTGATACAATATGTTCCTCCAAATAGCTAATAAGGCTGATTGCAACTACTTGCCAATATCAACATCTACATCAAGGATTGAGGATACAATGGTGTGCATGCAAGGCTTTACATTTTCTGAATGATGATTCCCAATTTTAGTCAAAAAGCATTGAATTAAATCATTGCATTCTGTAAAAACCCTCAATAGGCTATATCCTTAACAAACATCAATTTGCTCTTGCTAATCAACAGTTTGATATTTTGTCAAACATTTGGTAGGCAAATTATTATCACTAAATAAATAATGCTTTAAATTCACAGCCAGCTGCTCACAATTTTAATTGATTAAGTCTTCATCAATTTGGACAAATGAACACCACTAAACAATTCAGAAGTTATTCTATAATTGATGGCACTGCTACTAATAACCAATTTAAAAATTTACTTCTAGAAATTTACAAGAATGCAATAATGAACCTAGAAATTGACTTCTAATAGATAAAATATGGATTGCAGTGCTCAAAAAACAATCAAATTTACTCACAGGTTCAGAAATACATGCTCCTCGCTTATAATCGCAGGTGCTCTAAAACCTGATTGTTGCCCTCCAATAATTGATTGCAACCTTCCACAAAGTTTGAAATCGCTGCCAAATACAAGGACAACACCATAGTACATTCCTCTTTAACCACGCCAAACAATAGACAATAATGGCGTTCCAAATCACAAATTCACCAGTCACAATGAAATTCCCAAGTACAATACATAATAGTTGAAAAATACTAAAATCTAATTAAGACAATTCTCATAATTAATTCACAATACCTTAGCTGTGAATTACTAGGCACTTCTTAATTCCAAACCCTTATACTTCAGCAAGGGCAAAGAAATCGACAAACTCAGAAACTCTTCGTAGACAACAAAAGAAAATAATCAATTGGATGCTTTACTCATCAAATGGGCTCATATTTATAATCTCTAAATGGCACAAAGTTTCTCAAATGAACTTCACTTAAGAAGCTTCCCACACACAACATTAAAACATAATAAAGTGCCATTATAAACTAATTTATTAATTGCTTTTGGCTCCGAAAATGACCTTTTTCCACCATAACTTCAATTTCTGACATGTAAGGCCATTGTTTCTTGTTCCCATGATTTGAAAATTTTCGTCCTGGTTCCAACGAGCTATGATATGAGGTGACCAACCAACAACACTAACAAAAATAGCAACCTTAGCTTATTTAGATGAATAATAATAATAATTCACCCATCTTGCGAAAACAACTGAAGAAGCATCAGAATCAAAATATAATAACACCAAAGTGATCTTGATGATGAAAGATGATGAATAAACTTGACAGGGTGACTTACTATAAATAGACGCTCCCTCCAAAATTCTTGGAGCCCAAACCAAAAGCCCGAAATAAAAACTAAGAGCATCCTCTAACTCCTTTGACTCAACTCAGCTCATCAGAACCAATAGATTGAATTACTATAAATAGTAAGTCCCTCAAACAGAGTCAAAACACAACATAGACTGCTAGAAAGCCTATAACTACACAACTAAGACCCTCAAATCCTACTGTTAGCTCATGAGGGTCGAGATGGTGAACTGACCTGGCCAACTTTAGGACCCTGCTGAAATGGGGACATTACAGTCCTCCCTCCCTAAGATTGCTTGTTCCCAAGCAATCCTGGAGCAAAATGGACATCACAATCCACTTGGATCCCAAAGGTAGAACTGCGTACTATCTTTGCTGTGTACAAACAATTGTAGCACCAACACCCAAATAATGGACAACATCAAAATCATTTGAAAATTGACCCGAGACATTGATGAAGGCAACAACTCATCGAAACTCAACCCAACTAAAATACTAACTCTATCCACACCTAGTCCCATCAAATTGATACTCATACCCAACTGCACTGTGGAGATGGTAACAACCATAGGTACTTGAAAGACTACCACCAACTCCAACCTTTGCCAAACTGTCCTGGGTGTGTAGATACTGCAAGGGGTCTAATTTACAGTTATCAATCCCATTTGCAAAAGATGGTGCTAACCCATCCCATAATGGATGGCATGAAATTGGAGCCAACCCACATTGACATGAAACCAAATCCTCTACCTGTGGGTCAAAAGAAAAATGATGAGCACTCCTCACAGTGTAATGCCAATAAAAATTCTCAATCTTTGTCGAGGGCTCATCATCATCAAACTGGGAATCAGAAGATGACTCCAATCTCTGACTTCGAACTATTGGTCGGGCAGGATCCTGGGCAACCCTCTCAGCAAACCCAACCTCAAAATCCTTGTGGGGAAGCATATCAGACAAAGTCTCTACAATCTTTCCCACCAACCTTTGAATAACATGAGAGCCTTGGATGAGAGTACCCTCAGACACTCTGTAACAATCCTCCCTCACATTCAAACTGTCCAAAAGATACTCCATGAAGGACTCTGTGCAGTAGAAGTTATATATGGAAGCATCCACTTGCGACCAATAGTTGATCCCTCTGAAAATGTGGCACTGCCAACTATCCAATGCTATCAGCTGTATGAGATGAAGAAATAGATTCACTTCCAGCAAAAGGAAGCAAATCAACATGAGAACCCAATTCCCCTGATACTCCCATCTCATCCATATCTACTGCACCCATATCTTGGACGGATGTGTCGGCCACATCATCATGTCCATCATCCCGAACTGTAGAAGCAAACTCACCACCAATCACAATATGCAATTGAACTAGATTTGGGGCTGGTGTGGTCCGAACATGCCCCAACTCCACAGTCACCTCATCCAATCGTGATTGTGACTTTTGAAGAGCCCACTGAGTACACTGAAGGGAGTCCATAGTCACCTCAATCTCTTGGGTGAGCTCCACCACCTCCTCTTCTTTCTCTAACAATGTCTCATGACCGGTGCTACCCCACTCCAGAAGGTAATCCCGATCAACAACTAGTTGCGAGTAATTATGCTTCAACATCCTGACAGCTAGAGAAAGAGTACTATCACCGCGCTTATTAGACATAGGAGCACCCCAACCAGATGTAGCTAGCATTTGACGGATAACATCATGTTGCCCAAGAGCTGAAGAAATGTCACTATCACATACCTTCAGTTCACTGGTCACATGATGTCTCAGTAACACCTGCCTCCTATGCAAGCTCTCTGTCTCATTAACTGTACTGTGATAGGAAACCAAATTAGAACTGCCCACCACAAGATTACTTATTGCATGTGTGCTATCGACCTTGCACACCTTGCATCCGAGATACAACTACTATGCACCTCAATCAACTCCTCATTTGAAGAAATGGAAGCCCTCACAATATCAATATCCCCACATGTCTCATCTTCCACCTCAAAGGATGGATCCTGTAAACACTGATCTTGGGACCCATCCAAAACCTCCTCGGAGTCATCAGCTGATACCTGGCAAGGGATATCGTACCCGGTGCAACTCATAGCATCATCAAATGTATCATCAGAGGTGTCCATACTATTGCATCCACATCTATTGACTCTGCTATAACATACAAATCACCAACATCACAGTTGGGTGACTCCACACATGCATTGGTCCCACCCAAGGAAGCAGCTGCCTCTTGTATTGGAGCAACAATATGATAACTCACATACAAATCTTCAATATTAATCCCCTCCTCGAGAGAGCTAAAAGTGTTAGTAGTAACAACTACATCAACTGTCTCTACACTAGCTGTAATAACTCTGGGAGCCTCAACCTGCTAAAGCTCAATGCCCCTATCCACCAAGGGTACTGACACATCTACTAATCTCTGTGAAATAAGTCCATCATCAACACTGCGAATGGAGCTAGCAGGTGCCGTACTAAATATAGGTACATCAGCATCGTGGACACCTATCAGGGAAAACTCAAGCTTCCTTCCTTGCAACCTCGATGTTGGCCTTCTAAAGGCGGAAACTATATACCTTGCTGCCCTCTCAATTGTCGTGGGCTCTGACAAGCTCTCCGCCAATCTCTGTTGATGAAGCTTCAGTTTCTCCAAACTCTCCTGCAAGGCATTCATTTTTACGCTAACTTCCTCACTTCTCCATTGACTTCTAGAACTACCAGTCCTATGTTTGTCCATAGCTGGAGAAAATAAAGTGTTGGTCACTCTAAAAATCAGATCTGAAAATCTTCAAAGCTAGCACTGGACAAAATAAAAATTGAGCCCAATTCCTGCAAGCTGGTAGGAAACCGCTCTGATACCACTATAAAAACCCTCAATAGGCTATATCCTTAACAAACATTAATTTGCTTTTGCTAATCAATAGTTTGATATTTTGTCAAACATTTGGTAAGCAAATTATTATCACTCAATAAATAATGCTTTAAATTCACAGCCAACTGCTCACAATTTTAATTGATTAAGTCTTTATCAATTTGGACAAATGAACACCACTAAACAATTTAGAAGTAATTCTATAATTGATGGAAATGCTACTAATATCCAATTTAAAAATTAACTTCTGGAAATTTACAAGAGTGCAATAACGAGCCTGGAAATTGACTTCCAATAGATGAAATATGGATTGCAGCTTTCAAGAAATAATCCAATTTACTCGCAGGTTTAGAAATACATGCTCTTTGCTTATAATTGCAGCTGCTCTAAAACTTGATTGCTGCCCTCCAATAATTGATTGCAGTCTTCCACAAAGTCTGAAATCACTGCCAAATACAGGGACAACAACCATAGTACATTCCTCTTTAACCACACCAAACAGTAGACAATAATGGCGTTCCAAATTACAAATTCTCGAGCCACAATGAAATTCTTAGGTATAGTACATAATAGTTGGGAAATACTATAATTTAATTAAGACAATTCTCATAATTAATTTACAATACCTCAGCTGTGAATTACTAGACACTTCTTAATTCCAAACCCTTATACTTCAGCAATGGCAAAGAAATTGACAAACTCAGAAATTCTTCGCAAGCAATAAAAGAAAATAATCAATCAAATGCTTTACTCATCAAATGGGCTTATATTTATAATCTCCAAATGGCACAAAGTTTCTCAAAGGAACTTCGCTTAAGAAGCTTCCCACACACAACATTAAAACATAATAAAGTGCCATTATAAACTAATTAATTAATTGCTTTTGGCTCCGAAAATGACCTTTTCCACCATAACTTCAATTTTTGATATGTAAGGCCATTGTTTTTTGTTCCCATGATTTAAAACTTTTCATCTTGGTTCCAACGAGCTATGATACTGAGGTGACCAACTAATAACACTATAAAAAATAACAACCTCAGCATATATAGATGAATAATAATAATAATTCACCTGTCTTGCAGAAACAACTAAAGAAGCATTAGAATCGAAATATAACAACACCAAAGTGATCCTGATGATGAAAGGTGATGAATGAACCTAACGGGGCGACTTACTATAAATAGATGCTCCCTCCAAGATTATTGGAGCCCAAACCGAAAGCCCAAAATAAAAACTGAGAGCATCCTCTAACTCCTCCGACTCAACTCAACTCATTGGAACCAACAGATTGACTTACTATGAATAGTAAGTCCCTCAAATGGAGCCAAAACACACCCTAGGCTGCTGGAGAGCCTATAACCACACAACTAAGACCCTCAAATCCTCCTATCAGCTCACAAGGGTCAATATGGTGAGCTGAACTAGCCAATTGCAGGAACCTGCTAAAACGGGGACATTACACATTCAAGGTCAATCATAATGAGAAATGATCTGACCTTTGTCATAGTATCTAAGATCTTAACCTTTTTGGCAAAGGCAGGGTCTTTGTCATTTTGTAACTCCTGAAATTTTCTCACAATCGACTGCAAAACTTTCCTCAACATATTATCATTATAATAGGCTTCTGTGGGAGCTGTTATCCATGTAATCTCACTGAGACATGATGCAATTGCAAGCCTAACATCTTTATGTGGATGTTCCATAAACTTGTGTAGGACCCAAGGCTACCATTGAAGGCTGTAAAGTCCAATCTAAAAGCCTACAATCTGCCTGCTCTACTTTGCTCAAATACGTCTCTAATTCCTCCAACTTAGAGAATGTCATCTAGGAATTTCAAGGAGTCTAACTGTAATCCAAACAGATATAACCACCTCCCCAATTCCTCTTCTTTTTGCAAATCCCTTAGCTGCTCATGACTAAAAGTGCCATTGAATTCCTTAGAGAAAATACCATTTTCCAAATTGTCCATTTTCTTGCTTTTCCTGTAATTGATTCAATTTATTGTAGTTTAAAATACCAATGGTAGATGTAATCACTAATTAAAAAACTGATCACAAGTTGGACAGGAAAGCAGTTTTAGGACAATTACCAATGAGCACTAAGGAAAGTTTCATGGCAAGTGAAAAATTGTTCCATGATGCCGCTAAATTGAAAGCCCCTCAAATGTGAACAACAACAAGAAATACTCCTAATATGATTGGCAATCAACTCAAGCAACCTGCACGATTCACTTCTATTGCAAATTTATAGTTCCATGGATGACTAGTTTCTTGATATCTCCAAAGGATGTCATCCAAACCTCACTCTCAAAGACTCAATAGAGTTGCAAGTTTTCTTTTAAGAGCCACATTGTAGACAACCACTTGTCCCCTTGATGTTTGTACAGAACCTCTTGAATTTGTTCTTTGTTTATTTTGTATGGCATTGAGTGGTCCTAGTTGGGTTGAGTCAAAGTCTTCACCAGCAGTTTTTGATTACAACAGTGTCTGTTTTGCAACCTCCACGATCTTTGCCTTTCTCACACATTATCTCTAGATAGTACTGTCATTGTGTATAGAGTACAACTTCTTTGAAGACATTGACCATAAATCTATGTGCCTTCCGTGTCTCTAGGAAAAGACTTCCACTCCTTGATTCCCGTCATGCGACTCTGCTTATTATGCAAATCACAGAATATGCATACAAGATAGAGTGGTGAACATTACCTGTCATTCTATGTCAAGATGTAGATAGGGAATATTTCAATTGCCCAAGCTAATGAGACAAAATACTCGTTGTTTGATTCAAAACAAGTTAATGGTTACCAAATTACTCATAACTGATGATGGATGGAATGATTATCCGTCATCCCTTGTTTCAAATTCCGCTTGCTTCTCTCGATTCTACAACACATCAGAACAAGGAATGCTGCTTTATGTTGTTTATCCTTTCAAGGAGTCAGTTTTATCACAAATTTATAATTTGATGTCCTCCTAACCATGGACTTGACACACAGCAAGGGTAGTCACGATTTAATAAAATAAACTCTGTCTATATCTCCCGATATAATAGGTGAATAATTTTAACAACTTCATTCATGACAAAACCAATAAATACATACAAAATATTAAATGCCAGATATTAACTCTGTCTCCTGTACGCCTCCCTCATGCATGTACTGTGCTGGTCACATTGCTCTAGATTATCTATTGTCAGCAAGGAATGGCATAAATACTATTCCTGCACCTTATATTTTAATGACAGTTATTCTGAAGTCTTATAATATTCAGAATGAGAATAATCTTCCACTCATACTTAACTTTCTGCCAGGAGCATTACATCTGAGAATGCATGATTATTATTGATATTATGACATATTCAAAGCTTTAAATTTTGAAAGTCTTAATATGTGTCGGCTCTGCCATGCTTGGTGGGTTCAACTAATGTCCTCTTCAACTGTTGATAATTTTCCCTATTCCCACTTTGATTATTGTTGTTTGCATTAAACAACTCTTTCAAACTCTCTAATTCGGCTTTCAACAACTCCCTTTTGGATTCTGAATTGCTGTGAATATTTTTGCTATGCCTTCCGAGAATGCTAATACCCACCGTCATGTCTCTGCAAATCCTACTGCTCAGATATTTGGATTGCCTCCATCTCATAAACATAGGTCATGATCGCTTGGATGTATTCTTATTCCATCGCATCATAAACTAATATCAAGGCTAACGTGAATCTTGAACCAAGGTAGCAATGCTTACAATAATTTCAGTCACAAAAACTCAGAAATCTTCTGCTGCCAAAACTAAACCTAGGGATTAAACACCTGAAAAAAATCTCTTCAATTAGTACTTGCCACCCATTACAGGCTTGTATTCCTAAGCCTCTGTAAAAAATAATGAGAGTTGCGTGCCAGTTTTGAGTAACACAAATATTTACTCCAAACTTTAGTATTACCAATGTCTTTGTCTGCATGAATATTATTTCATTCAACTATAAATGAGATCATAAATAGGCGAATATTATATCTGCTCCTCTATGCTTTAAAATATAATCATTTGACAACCACTTCCATATTCACCCAGAGCCTTGGCATTACCAGTAAATATGTCGAATGTTTGAAATGGCATATAAACTTGGCAATGTAAACAATGACTTCTTCGGGTCCCAAGAATATTTGAGCGAATTTTTAGACAGCCACGACAGTTAAAAGAATATTTTGTTTAATCCTTGTGTTATGTGATACTCAGGACCATTTTAAAAATAATCTTAGGCCAAAAGTGCTCTGCCAAACTTATAATATCAAAACTTTATGCTTATTTTCCAAATATAATTTTTAAATACCTCAGTTCTGCAAATTTTCTTCCAAACAATTTAAGAATACAATAGATAAATTATGCAATTTTAAAACCAGCAATATGAGCAGTAAAATACTCATATAAAATACCTCAAAATTCGTTATTTTGCATCATAAACCAGCAATTTAATGACATACATAGAAATCCAATCTTAACAAGAGCAAGAATAGTTAGATTATAAACACATAGAAATGAAAGTAGGAGATAATTTCCACAGCAAGTCAAATTGTAATATTGCTATCAGGATTTAACTGTGTGATTTTGAGTCAAACTCATTGACCCATAAGTAGGAGATAATTTCCACAGCAAGTCAAATTGTAATATTGCTATCAGGATTTAACTTGCTGTGGAAATTATCTCCTACTTATCAATTGATGAGCTTAAGGGGCTTTCTAATGAATGGTTCATCAGGCACAACACTTGGTGAAGGTTTTGCAAATGGGGTTGCAAGCTTTGGGTTTAACCATGGAGGAAACTCTGTAGTTAAGTGCGCTCAGGTTGGAGTAGTACTGGGATGGGTGACTTCCTGGGAAGTCCCAGTGCTTCACCCCTGTGAGCATCACCTAGATCCAATGAGTGCTAAGTGTTCCATTTATTCTCATGAGATATGGATTCATATTGAATCACTACTCATGAAACATGGGTCAATGAGTTTGACTCAAATCTTGATAGCAATATTACAATTTGACTTGCTGTGGAAATTATCTCCTACTTGTCAATTGATGAGCTTAAGGGGCTTTCTAATGAATGGCTCATAAGGTACAACACTTGGTGAAGGTTTTGCAAATGGGGTTGCAAGCTTTGGGTTTAACCATGGAGGAAACTCTGTAGTTAAGCACGCTCAGGCTGGAGTGGTACTAGGATGGGTGACCTCCCGGGAAGTTCTGGTGCTTCACCTCTGTGAGCATCACCCATATCCAATGAGTGCTAAGTGTTCCATTTATTCTCATGAGAGATGGATTCATGTTGAATCACAACTCATGAAACATGGGTCAATGAGTTTGACTCAAAATCACACAGTTAAATCCTGATAGCAATATTACAACATAGAAATGAGTTAGAACTCCAGATGTGAACTTTGATGTGATTTCACCACAACTGATGTTGAACCAGGTTTGTGTTTGATTCACCACAAGAAGCCGGAAGGGAACGTGTCCTTAGGTTCTGAAAACTGAAAGCAAGTTTCGACCTTCTCAAAGAGAAATTTGAAAAACAATCCCAATCCAAAATAAAAACCAAGCATTCCCAAAATGAACTCCTCATTCTTCTTTTAAGGACACAACCTATGACTGTTCAACTTCCCCATTCCTGTCCTTGTTTTCTTGCCAATTTGTCTCTTATTACTTCCTTTACATTATTAAATTGACTTTAATAGTTGTACATTTAAGTCCTCCATAAGTCAATATTTATATATTTGGGTTGGCCTATTTAATTCTCTATTGTCCCGGAAAAGGGGACATTACAGTTGTGGAAGATAAATTCTCAAAAATGGCCATTATGGTGGCTTTGTAAAGAAGCAATTTTTATAGAGGACAATGGCAAAGTCTTCTTTGAGCATGTTTGGGTTCATTTTGGTCTTCCAAACAATAATATTTCAGATAGGGGTCGGAGACTTCTCAGCAAGTTCTAGTCTTCACTACGGTAAAAGATGGACACAAAACTAACAAAGTCTACCGTATTCCACTCTCAAACAAATGGCTAAACAGAGGTAGTAAATAGAATGAACATCCAAGTTCTACAAATGTATCATTCAAAACACCCTTGCAAGGGGGATGAAAGTCTTGCATATGTTCAACATAGATACAGCATGACAATTCACTATTCAATAGGCCACAGCCCATTTGAAGTTTGTCTTAGTTATTAGCCATTAGCACCCATGAATGTTTCCATACCAATCATTCAACTTGGTTTGGTACCATGTATGGATAAGGAGGAAGACAAGGCACAAGGTTTATTGACATGATTCATCACTTGTAGCAATAGGTTCATGAAATCATGGAACATAATGATATGAGATATAAGGAGAGGCATGATGAGCATCAAACCCCTCTTGATTTCTAATTTGGGGCTAAGGTGTGGTCACACATTTGGGAGAGATTGCAAGGTCTCTACAGAAAGCTACACCCTTTTTGTTATGGTTCATATAAGATCATCAAGCAAGTTGGTGAAAATGTGTTTGAGCTCAACTTGCCCCTATTTTTGGGTAATTATTCAGTTGTCAATTAAGAACTTTTGAAGCCTTATTTTCCTCCATTGTAGATGTTGTTGAGGAAATAGTAATAGATAATCAAATCTCGAAGCTGTTGTTCCCCTACAAAGTGACCAAGTTATGAAGGATGCTGTGAAAATCTTGACGAAGCAAAACATACCGAGTAGTTCAAGTTGGTTAGTTTACTAATTAGGGTAAGTGGCTTACTCGAGAGCAGATTTAGGTTTGTTTTACTCACTTATTACAGAGTGTGTTTGCATCAGTGCCCATTGTCTCTCAAGGGGAGATGAACGATCAGAAAGCAATCCAGGAATGTCCAGATGGTATAGGTGTAAAAAATAATGAAAAATATCGAAAATCTAAATTTTTAGGGTTTTCTAGGTTTTTGTAAATGGCATTTTCAGAGGTCTTAAGAGCATTTTCAGCCTTTGAAACTTTGGAGGATTCCTTGTGAGTGTTACTGTAGGTAGACTCATAAGGGACTAAAATTAGACCTCTTGGAAGTCTTTTCAATAATGAAAACAGGTCACAGTTTTGAGTCCCGAATGAAAAGTTATGACTTTTCAAATTTGTACTAAAATTGTCTAATAGTATTTTGGCATTTTTGATAGATTTTAGTTTTATTTTTGTAATAACTATTTTCAGACTGTTAATTTTCAATTCCGCAAGTTAAACACCAGGTATTGTACACTCCAAAACATAAATCGGATCCTTTGGATACCAAAATAAGATCAAAATCTACTATAGTAAAGTTCTCCCACTAGGCCAAATTCTATATGAGATTGTTCTCACCTTTTTGAGGCAAGTTAGCACAATTACAATTAAAATGAATGGCCCCAAAGATGGCACCATAATACAAATGGGTCCATAACTTTATAGGATGGCACCCAACACATTGATTAATTCTCTTTAAATAGAGGGACATTACATTAGCTAAGTGCTATATATATATCAGATTTGAGCATGATGGTTAGCATAAGGTTCAGATTTAAAGTTTGCATTCTTCTTAGAATTTAAAATAAGTTCTGAAAATTATCATAAATTCTAGCATAGTATAGGATTCATTTTCAGCATTTACAAATATGCATTCTGGAATTTGACATAGATGTTAAGAATTTCTGTATTTTACTTTCAATTGCATATTTTAAAAAATGTTATAAATATTTGTGTATTTAGCAGGGTCCCAATTTGTGGACATTACAATTTTGTGGGTAGTACTAGTAACCATTCATTTGAACATAATACTAAAATGCAATCAATTTCCTGTTTAGATATGTTGGTATTTTAAAGCACTCAATAGTGCATTCTTCTTACAATTGTGGGTGACTTTCTCCAAACAAAACACCAACAAAATCCTGAACTAAGGAGATATTTATTTTTGGCAAATATGATATCATTAAATACCACAACTTTAATATTGTTTGATTAGTGATTTTTCCAACATTGTCTTACTTTGTTATGTAGTGTATTTAAACTATGCCTTTTGGGAACATTGATATCATTAAATTACACAACTTTAATGCAGCTAAATTAGTGATTTTTTCATCATTATGCCACATTATCATGTAGCATATTCAAGCAGTCCCTGATGGTACCAAGTTCATTTTGGTATATTAAAATTTCTTATACAGTTATTTTCTATAATGCATAGCTGATGATCCTTTTGAACCTATCATGATTGCATCTTATTTTGGAATGAGAAATAGGTGAACGGAGGTGCCTCAATACAGAGCTTTGGCATGCTTGTGCGGGGCTGCTTGTATCTTTACCTCCTCCTGGGACACGTGTTGTTTATTTTTCTCAAGGACATAGCGAACAGGTGATTTTCTCATGTATCAGTTATTCTATGTGTTTGTTGGAATTTGACGTGAGCATATGAGCTTTTTGTTTACTTTCTCATGACAAATGAGAAACTATTTGTTATAGAGACATTAGAATGTGACATGGTTATGGGACCCCTGATTAGATTCTTGTAAATGATTGAGAAACTAGTTGTTAAAGAGAAGTTGGCTTAGCAGTGATTTTAAACGTTTAATTTTTATATGGAATGGTGTAACATTTTCTCCAGCATTCACTCATACATGTGATTGCTTATTAGTAATGTAATACAAATATTTGTGTTTTTGATTCCTTGATTTTGATGGCCCCATCCTTGCCTTAAAATTACAATAATTTTTTTTTACACAGCAATTAAGGACATCCAGTAGGTGGTGGACAAAGCTTGTTGCATGAAGAGTTTATTAAAAAATTGTTTTATGCATAAAACTTCACAATTTTCCTATCAAGAAAAACATAGAATAGGATAGAGTAGTTTAATATATTCTAATCAAGGAATGAAGGCTTTAAGATCTTACTGAAGTTCTAGATGAGGATCTCCTATGCAACGATCTGTAATATCTGTTATACAGAGAAAAGACAAGGAAGATGTTAAGTGATATATCCCATAAAGAAAACATGGAAGCAGTTGATTGCATGGATACCATATTGATCCTACATGTAGGCTTATCTACTTTATCAGAAGTTACGATATACTTAATAGAAATGGAGCCAAAAATTATTAAGTAATTTACTATAAGGAAATCTTCCGAGTGTTGGGAAAAAGTTTCCTCTAACAAGGAGACGACAAAATAGGAAAATCTTATTGATACAAGGAAGGAATTTATTAAGTGATTAGTCATCACTTCTGTTCTGTTAACAATATATGGATAATAGAAGGGAACATAATATACAACGTTATCTGCACCGAGAGATAATTACTGGAGGAAAATGGAAGTTGAAGGAAGTATAATCACTTCGCATGATCATGTCTTTGTAGTAGTTATTGGAGGAAGCCCACAGCACTGTGATATGGGGAGTTTAATGTTATAACACAGTTGTAGTTGGTATCAATCAGATTGTATACAATGATCTGATGGGTGTATTCTCATGTGAATAGAGTCTTTTGTAACAGGAAGTGTTTGAAGCAACCACGACAATGATATGATAGATGTTATTATCCGTAATTCAAGAAATACGAAGTGCAGAGGTGTCACAATCCTATCCGAGGAGTTAAAGTAATATTTATCGATCGTAGAGAAGTCAGTGGTCAATAACAATCAGTGATCAAGTCATGCAAAGTGACTGAATTGCGGAAGGTCATGGTTTAGAGCTGCAATTTATCAAATAGAAGATCAAGCTTCATCTGTTATCTAAGACTGGTACAAGTTCAATAATTAATGGATGTTAAGTTATTGATGAAAATAACGTTGAAGGGAGGAATAAATCCTTGAAGAATAATGTGGAAAAGATTGCATTTGCCTTTTAATAGCAGCAATTGGGTATCGGACTATAATTGATATTCATAATGAAGATAGGAAAGAATCTGAATATCAGTGATTAGCATGCAAGACTAATCAATAAGCATCAAGATTATAAAGAGATGTGGTTAGTGACTGTTATGGAGGGGGGTGACTGTAAGTAGGCACGAGTCATAACCTTTTAACACAACTTATCCGTCCAATCATAAGATATAAATATTCATTTGAATCATCATCAAATGTTACTTATTTTACTTATTCCTGTATTGGACCTGTTCTATTTGAGGGAATTGCCTCTGGACATAAGTGGTACATATAATCTAAAGGTTGCAATAAGACACAGCCTGATTGTTGCATTTTATAAGTTCAGATCTGACACTTCAATATCATCACTATAAGTGATTATTTGATACATTGCAGGCTTATAGGTGCAAATCAGAAATAGCATCCATCATTGAAGTTGAAAGATTACAAATATAAATCAGAAACGGAAATCTATCCTCAGGCGTAGCAAATTCATATTGCTAAAAGCAATACATATTGATTGCATAAGCATATTGAAGATAAGACATATCATCATTCATAGCATGCATAGCATATTTAATCATTACATGTCAGACATAGCTATCCAAGGTCAGATATAGCATCATTGATAGCATTCAGAGCCTCCTGCAGATAAAGAGCAAGGCAGCTCTAATTTGTGTACCCAAAGGAGGAGGGAAGAGACTGAGTCTCTCCGAACAAACAAAAGAACCTCTCTATGATCTCATAGTATATGGGGCAACAAAAAATGAAATGAAAGAAGAAATTATCACTTGGGCTTGAAAAGGGGAAGGAGAGAGAAGAAACGCTTAAAGAACAAAAGGTGAATGATTGCAATTCAAAAGTTGTATCAAAACTCTCACCCAACCACTGCTCACAACAAAGGTTATCAAAGGCTTTGGACATGATTACACCAAGAGAAGAAAATGTAATTGCAAGACATGAAACCTTAGGAAAGAACAAAGTAAGAGTTGACCATCAAGCGTCACAAGGATCTCATATTGTAGTCTTTAAATATTTCAAGTGACCACAATATAAAAGGAAAAATAGGCTATTGACACCTCATATGTCACAAATTTAAGTACATGGATCCACGAGTATGATGAGGTTGACCTCACCTCATCACAAGGATAGTGCGTAAGGGATGACATAATAAAGGATGAAAGAAGGGACCATAACACGGTTGTTAACTATGATTCACTTTCATCCATGGTTGTTGAATGAGATAAGTAATGCTTTCTAGTACATGTAAACCAAAAATCACTTCTCATATTGATTTGAATTATCTTAACAAGGACAAAGAAGGGATCACAAGGTGGTTTTTAACTATGATTCTCTTTCATCGATGGTTGTGAATGAGATAAGTAATGCTTCTAGTACAAGTAAACCAAAAATCACTTCTCATATTGAATCTAATTATCATAAGAAGGACAAACAAGGAATCATAACTTCAAAAGTATGGGGAGATGATGTACAAAAGTTAGTGTACAAGGGTAGGAAAGTAGGTAGATATAATGAAATCTAAAATTAATACAAGGAAGAGTTTACAAATGATCATGTCAAGGAATTTGAAGGTAGATAAAGAATTAATGTATTTAAGGAACTAGATGAGGATACAAATGACGAAAACTTAGACATGGATAAGATTGATTTTAGAAGCAAAGCTAATCCTCAACTTATTCATAGCACTTTGTTTGAAGTTGAAGGAGACAAAGCTTATGACAACCCATATTTTAATTGAATGAAGAGGCTATTTTGAGATCACACAAAGGAAAAGATGAAAACACATTTTGGAATCTTGGCACATCCTCAATCAAGGAAACATTGAAACATGTTTGGAATGATATGTCAAGCCCTAACAATGCCATTGCTAAAAATTCTTTATTCAATCTAAAAGGATGAATTTCAACAAAGGATTCCTCATTCATAATGTTAAGTTTGTTTGAGGAAAGTAACGTTTTAGCTATATCTCCAACACACAAAAGTTATTGTCACCAACCTTTTTTATTGGTACTAATATTAGTCAATGTCCAATTGGTTGGTGAACCCTTTCTAGATTTAAGAAGGCTAATGATGAGGGATTCTCCAAGTGTGATTATAAGGAATAGCCATGGGATCTTCACTGATGGGCAATACAATTCTACGCATGTTCATATTGGGGGGTTTAAATGGGCAAAAAATAGGGTAATAAATTTTCCTATAAGAGCAAAAGGAGTGTGGGGTGTATTCGGTGGGTATTGGAGGGGGTTGACAAAAAAAATATTTTGGGAAATAATTTTTGAAAATAGGGACATTCGTTAGTATTCCACGAATGCATGTGCAATGACCTAGGTTCACTAAACGAACTTTTGATGGGAATAGAATTCTCTACTAATCTGCCAAGTCTATAACAACTGCAATAAATTAGGATCCTCGTTAAGTTTCTTGTTGACTTGTTTGAAGACTCAGTGCTTATGGAGAATGATTATCGGTAACATCTACTTCCATTGGAGGCATGAGCATTAGACTATTGAAATGAGAATAACACAATGGCAACATGAGGATGAATTGGAACTAAATTTTCAGTTGGAGCTGAAGGGTTGATAAATATCATGTATTCAAAAATGGATATAAGTTTAAGATTATTGAAAAACATTTTTGTAAAGAGACCATGCAACATTGGATGACCTGCCTTATGGACAAACACTACATGATTGTTACTCTGGATAATCAACCTAACTACAATAAGGACTAGTGGCGCTCTAACCTTTGGAGCCTGAAAGTCTATATGATGAGTGAATTTCATAATAAGTCCAATGACATCAAGATGAAGCAATGGATTTTTTTGAAGCATTCTACAGATCTCCTTAGAATCCAAGAATCATGATTCTAAGATTGCTTGTGGGCATGCATTTTTGTAGGAGGGGAGGTTGTGATGTTCTCCATCTTCTTGAAGGAATGAAAGCTTTAGGAGCTCATTCAATTTATAGATGAGGTTCTTCTGTGCAGTGATTTCTACTTTGTTAGGAAGATGTTAAGTGTTTAATCTCATCAAGAGGACATGGAGATAGTTGTTGTAATACCCCCTTTCTAGAATAATACAATGTTGTCATTAGCCTATTTTCCCATGGTCTTTTCATGGTTTGTATCCAGGACATATGAAATATTCTGAGCTAGCTTCCAACTTAGAATATTGATCACAATTTATTCTCTTTTCAACATCAAACAGTTATGCTGGAATTACTTTTTTTCAGAGAGAATAAAATCAACAATATCTTGTAGTCTCTTAAAGATAAGCATTTAAAAAGGATTTAAATCCATATAACCCTTAATTAACAAAATCTTTGAAAACATACATGAAATATAAATATGGCACCTGAGCGGCATTTATTGGACCAAACTATATTGCACAACTGTGGCTTGTTGTTTATGGTGATGCCTTAGACCCGACTTTGCATAGATTAGCCATCCCTTTGGTGTCCCATGGCAATGTTGAGTAGTGGTGTGTATTACGGCTAGCAAGAAGACCAGTAGGGAGACGTGAATCCATCCCAATCCACTGGTATGTTGGTGTTGACCCTTAGTAATACCTCACGGCTCTATGGCTACTGTTCCCACTTAGTGTAGCTGCAATAATGTTTGATGCCTATCCTTCCAATATGACCAGCTTGCAATTATGACCTTGGCCACAGGCAATTATAAACAACACATTCAATATTGATTTTGAATTCCATTCTAGTATCTTAGGTAAAGATGTGAGCCTTCTCACTTCCAGGATATGTCAAATTGTAAGATTCTCCAAGCCACAGTTTAATCACAGTAGGAGAATGAGATAATTGTTTACCTCAGCACAATTATCAAATGAAAGAACTCAAAAAACTTCTTCAAACCCCCAGGCAGTCAATATGAGCAAATTAAAATATTTTCAAGATGATCTTCCCTCAACCAAAAAGCTGTATTTATAATATGAATTGAGCCCTCTAGCTTCACTCTCACACTTTCCACTTAAAAGGCAACTTTATAATATAAAGTACTATGCTCATTAAAAGTGAATTAAATAATCATTAAGCTGACGAGCTCATTGATAAAAGACTTAAATAAAGAAATTCCTGAGAGAGATCAAATATCTAGAACCAGAGGACCAACCTGCCTGACTACTCAATCCGAAAATAATGAGCTGACAAACCCACACTCTGGAGACCTGCTAAATCGGGGACACTACAACATAAAAGGGACTTTGAGGTAATTTTGTCTAGACAATTTCAATTACAGTTCATTTTAGACACACTTAATATTTATAGTAAGTCATTATGGCCATATTTGAACTTTTAGTACATGGTATGTCAATGGTAAATTTTTTAATATTGATAGGATCATTTATTTATCATTAACATAAATTATTATGCATCTATGAGGTCTTTTAAAGTTAAATTTAATTATTTAACTTTATTAATGTATAGTCTTTAGTTTGTGGGAAAGATGTAATTAAATGAGCCCCTTTATTCTATAATACATTGGAAGCATAAATAAGATTTTTTGTGAGCTTAAGTGAAGAAAAAACATGTCATAGAGCATATAAATATTAAAGAAGCAAGTGTGCTAAAATAGTGGCTGAAAAAATAAGTGCGAGAAAAAAGGGGCCAGAAAGGAAAAATGTTTCAAATTTTAGGTATGGCAAAAAAGTGATTTTGTTTACTGCACATTGTCAAGGTGAATGGTTGAGCTCTTAGATAGCACGCTATAAAAGGGATGAAGTGCCTTATTTCAGCAGTTTTGGAAAATATATGAAGTTTATAAATTCATTTGGAGTATTTATCTTCTTGGGCTTGGAGGATGAAATCCCTCTTTGCTATCATACTCTTTGTTGTTAAAAGAAACAATCAGGAGGATTTGGTTGAGCTTAAGGTAAAATTTGATTGTTGGAAAATGCCATTTCTAATTGCATAGAAGTGTGAATGTTCTTGAGGATTGATTTGTGAAGTGTTATAAGAAGCTGGGTGTTGGTGCTGAAGATCAAAACATTCCAACACTAGCTATCCTTTTGAAGGAGCTGCATCCGAGAAATAATTATTGACTAGTTTGAGAAAGCATTTGGAAGGTTCCATATAGGCCTACAGTTGTATAGAAGTTGCTAATAGTGTTGTATAGAACTAATATTGGCTGTATGCCTTCTATGTTGTGATTGGGTCAAATTTTGGGGTGCCATTTTAGTCAAATTTGGGGGTGGACAAACTGCTGATAATTTTGGCCATGTAGCTAGACTAGAAAGGACAATGTATTCAAGACCACTTGTACCCGGGTACATTTACTCCTAGAGTTCTAGTACATTCAGAGAATGGGCCAAAAATTATGAAGTTACAAGCACAATTTCATAGAGATTGGGAACATTGAGAAGAAGAATTTTGTGCAAGTACCTTTTTTAGAGAATATATGTATGTTAGGTTAGTGTTTGCCTTGCACATATGGTAGAGAATAGAGAGTGATGTACAAAAGAAAGTCAACAAGCACACATTATCCTACTATGACAGTTCAGGGAAGACGATTGCCAAAGCATGGGTGCAAAAGATTGATAATTATTTCTAGTTAAACTGAAAGATCCCTGATGGATCTCTGCTGCTAATCTGCTGTAGCTTACTTATATTTTTTCTTTAATTTTCTTTTTTCTGTTTATTAAAGTTTTCTTGCAGAACTAGACGGAAATACAAAAGAGTTTGTTTGTTTTTGCGTTTTTGATGATTATTCAACATAGAAATGAGAAGGAGCAAATGATATGAAAAGAGTCTGAAAATAAATAATAATATGCAGCAAAATCAGAATTGATACAAATCGTACCAGGCAGATCTCTGAATTATAGAGCCAAATAAAGGATCCAGTACATTTTCCCTAACAATGACGCCAAACTGGCTGATGGAAAAGGACTGTGAACATGCAAACTTCTGCTGCTGATTATCCGACTCTCTATATTTCAAAGTGCTGCAAATGGCGGCTACTGCTGCAAGGCTCACTTTCCCATGTACCAATAATCGTGTCCAGCTAAACAATACTGTAGACCCAAGCTGAAATGGCGTCCTCCTTCCCTGATAATAGCTGATACCACTGAAAATTCCAAGACCAAATACTACTGTGGGTTACGTCCCAACCAGTAAATACCCTGGGGTTTGTGTCCTAGAATAAAATCGCCCAAGCAGAGCAAATTTGTAAACAAGTTTGAAATGCATAATATGAATGAGGAATGGTGCCTCCATCTCCTTATAACCCCCTTCCAAAGCAAATCGAACCCTAAAGTGACTCCAAAAGGCGTTGGGTTACAAAAGTGATTTAAGTCTTATTTTAAAGTGGCAATGTTACTAAAAATGACTCTTTTTCTCCATAGACATAAATCCGTTCATTGAATCGCCCTGAGACCAAAGAGAAAGATTTAGAAAAGTTCAAGACCTTTCCAACGAGCTATCACACCAAGGGGTATGCATCCAAATGAGGTCAAAATTCCCCTTATTACTCCAAAATGGCTATTAACTTAGCCTTATTTAATTATTAAACGCTAACTTAGGAAATATTAAAAATATAACCCAAATAGCTACAAAATGCCCGACATCACAAACCATAAAATCATCCTGTCACCTGTCTGTGACTGAAGTCGGAAATCAAGGATCCACTGGCAGTCTCATCCCTAAAATCTAGGGATGCTCCTAAATTTTAGGAAACAAGCTCTATCCCTCTGAAACTGAACCCAAAGTGCAAACTCATGGAAACCCAACCCTGTGCATGATCATACCTCCTAAAAAGTAGGAACGAACCCCATAAATATAGGAATTGTCTCCTAAAAACAAGGAACATCTCCCAACTGATCAATAATTGCCAGAACACCAAGTCCCCAACACTGAATAACCATACTGGGTCTCTATCCAACCCTGTCAGCCTACAAGACCCCATAATAAGCTGACTCACATGTCTCTGCTAGACTGAGCTAGAGTGGGGACATGACATAAACCCATTAACGGAGGAGGAAGGCATTAATTTTGCAATGCTATATTTAGATGGGTTTGCACACGATTGGTGGCATCACGACATGGTCACTATGGAGCATGACTAGATTACTTTATTTGTGGGATTCTCAAAGAGTTTGATTGATGGTTTGACAAAAGAATCCAAAATTGCACTTCTAGTAGTTAGCTCAACCTAAGTAGTGGGGTTCAATTGACATATTTATATTAGAGTTTCAGAGGCTTTTAGTTCTATTTATAGATATTTCGCAAGGGAGGCTATTGGTTTTGTTTATGGATGGTTTGGTGGAGCCTCTGAAAGTGTAACAAAGGGTTTTTCATATAAAAAACAAAGATAGTTTATAAAGAGATTTTTCCTCAACATTCATTGAATAGATAACTGAATTCCTTTTCGTATGACATTAAATGTTTTAACTATCAATGATTAACTGAAATAACCATGTTCAACTGAGATAACCATATCAATGATCAACTGAAGAACCTAGATTAATGATTAACTGAGAATAACTGTATCCATGAGTAACTGAAATAACTAGGTTAACGATTAACTGAAAATAACTGTATCCATGATCAACTGAAATGACTAGATTAACGATTAATTGAAAATATTGTATCGTTGATCAACTGAAATAACTAGATTAACGATTAGCTATCCTTTTATGCATATAAATAAAGTAAATGCATAACATGAAAAAGAAATAAGAACATACGAGAAGTATCTAGTGGGTCTTTAGCTGGTTGTGTAAGCCTCAACTTTCGGTAAGAGGAGAAGCATTGAGTTAGGCTTAACCTCCCAACCTCGGGCCATACTTATCCCCACACAATTTATTGAATTAGAAAGGCCCTCCCTAACCCAGGATCAGGCTTTGGGATATTCTTAGTCCAGCCACCTGAGCATTTTGGTGTTTTGTATGTCCGCACAGTTATGGGCAGACATGTTTGCATAACTGACACCACTAATATCAAGTGATCAATAGATGGCAAACGTGCCTTTAAACTACCTTGGCCAAGGTTTTCTGATGGGTTCAATGACCCGATCACCACCGTTCGACTTGACAACAAGAAAATATTAATAAGGATGAGTATGAGCTATTTAGTAAGATTATTTAATTTATTTAATCATATCTGCTTTCAGTTCCGTGTTCTTGCGGGTTTCATCTCATCTCTTCACCTTTACATGGCTATTCAGCCGGTGAGTCCCTGGTGTTTTTGAAATTCTGAGCAATTTGCTTTGTTCATTAATTCTAAAAGGATTCCTTGAATAATATATCTTATCACAAACTATGACTTGGAAAAATATACTCTTTTAGACCAGCAGAAACATTATTGAATTCTGATTTCCATATGGTATATTTAAATAAGGATTTATTGTATTTAAATATCTCTTTTCTTGAGAGGTTATATCAGATAATATCTATGATGATTATATATACAGTGTAGCTGTTATGGAAGTCGGAAAAACAGTAGCAATTGACATGAAAAATATTCAGAAAAACTTGGAAAATGTTTGATTATGTAACCTGAGACTATTATGGAAGAGAAAAGAAGTTGGAGCCTAGCTGGCCGCTATGATCTAGCCTCCCACAAATGTTCTTCGGGCGCCAATATCCAATGCATAAATGTATCACATTTTCTGCAATCAAGACTGTAAAATAAAACTTGGAATGCTATGGGTAGTAGTGATTTTCCAAATGATATTTGCAGGTTATCGACTTATGAATGAAAGTCGAAAATGAGAGGGAGAGAGTTGGTCTCTTGAGAAAGGCAGTCGGGTGCTTGAAAAGGATACATCCGCCTCTCACTCACGAGTTCTTATAAAAGAATAATGTGACTCCTTGGCTTCCTTAACATAAGAATATCTTGGCTCTTTGAATGCCAATAAAAAACGCCAAGTGTTAGATCGATTTTAAAAGAAAAAGAAGGAATAAATGTTGGAAGAAGATTTGACGATTATAATTCGAAGATAAATTTTTATGGTTTATATTTATCTATGTACACATAGATAAATTGGTGAGGTGGCATCATTTTATTATAAGAAAATAATATTATTGTGTCACTTTCTTTTTTATGTCTGTGTACGTACATAGGTATATATTATAATAATATGGTGAAAGATCATTTAAAATCCTTTGAGGTACGTATAATATTTTAATTAAATTATTTTATGTTTCTTAAATTATTTATTTAATAGCTCATGTGGGTCTTACAGATGTATCCTGAAGTTCAAGTCTCTAGGTCCTTACCAAAGAAGTTTAAGGTCATACCTGTCAATCCTATTGACTAGACTAAGCTAGTATCCCATTTTGTTGCTCCCTTTTAGCAATGCTTCGCCCCTTCATCTTCTCCTGCAATCACTTGTGAAACACTTCCACCATAATAACAAGTTCCATAATAATTTTCATATAAACATTTAAAAGACTTTAGTTATTAACTGTAATTCCAAAATCAAGTAACTGATAAACATCATATAGCAAATAATGGTTAACGACCATCTTTTTTAACAGTTATTACAATGGATATAAATAATTACCTACTACACATGATTATGAAAGAAAAACTTGTTAAATCCAACGACTATGAGCAATTTAAAATCAGGTCAAAATGTGGGATTTAACACACCCTCCCCCTTAAATTTTTCATCGTCCCCAATGAATATCACAACAAAACTTTAAATAATATCTATTCAGATTATTTCAAGAAAAGAAATGTTTAGGTTCTAGCCTTGGAGAAAAGATGAGGGTATTTTTGAGAGATTTCGTGATAATCTTCCCAGGTGGCATTATCTTCTGCATACTGATCCCACTGGACCTTGCATTGAGTCACTCTCGATTTCATAAGCGTAGCTTATGCATCTTGAGTATTCTGAGTGGTTCTATTTCCACTACCCATGGTTCTCGCACTTGTAATAGGTTCCAATCAATTATATGATCATGATGAGTAATGTATTTCTTAAGGTATGACACATGGAAGACGTCATGCACCCTTGCAAGGGTTGGTGGTAAGGCAATTTTGTAGGCTACTAGATTCACAACTTCCAATATTTCAAAGGGTCCCACATACCTTGGGGCTAACTTGGCATTCTTACCAAACTTGATAGTACTCTTTTGAGGTTTTACTCTTAATAGTACCTTTTCTCTGACTGAGAATTCCCTAGGTGTTCTTTTTGCATCTGCATAACTTTTCTGTCTATCATTAGCTTCCTTTAGTCTTTGACAAATTTTGATTGTCTGTTCTTCCATTTCCTTAAGCATTTTAGGCCCAACAATAATTCTATCTTCCAATCGATTCCAATTCACAAGAGTTCTACATTTGCGGCCATATAGAGCCTCAAAGGGGGCCATTTTAATGGTGGATTGGTAGGAATTGTTATAAGCAAATTCTACCAAAGGTAAATATGTTTCCCACTGATATTGCTGATCCATACAATAAACTCTCAAAAAATCTTTTAATACCTGGTTTACTCTTTTTGTTTGACCATCTATCTCAGGATGATAAGCTAAATTGATGTTTAGTTTAGTACCTAGTGCTGAAAATAATGTTTGCCAAAATCTGGAAGTTATCCTAGCATCCCTATTTGAAATAATTTTCTCTTGAACTCCATGCAATCTAAAGATGTCTTTTGTGCATTTATGAGCAATTTCTGGTGCTCCATCAGTTAGATTTCCTAGTATAAAATGAGCAACTTTTGTCAATCTATCTGCTACTACTAGAATGTTATTTTGTCTATTTTGTGTCATAGGTAATCCTTGCACAAAATTCATGGAAATTATCTACCATTTCCATTCTGGTACCTCGTTTGGATGCAAATGACCGGCTGGGTATTGATGTTCTGCTTTTACTCTTTGGCATTCTAAGCATCCTGCCACAAATTCTATTATCTCCTTTTTCATTCCTTTCCAAAAATATAAAGGTTTTATATTTGGCAACATTTTAGTTACTCTAGGTTGTTCCGAATATGGAGCTGAATGAGACTCTTACAGAATCATTCTTCGAAGTTCATTGTTGTTGGGTACATAAATCCTGTTATGATATCTTAACAATCCATCTTCTTCTATCCTAAATTCTGAATACTTGGGGTCCTATGGATCTTCATTAAGTGCTAGGCAGATCTCTGCATAAAATTCATCATGCTCTAGATGCTGTAAAATTTGGTCATTTAATCTGAAATTTATAGTAGCCATTGCATAAATGTGTCTCGTCCTACTTAAGGCATCTAACACTTTGTTTTCCTTGCCTTTGATGTAACTTATGTCAAATTCATAGTCTGCTAAAAATTCTAGCCATCTTCGTTGTCTAGCATTTAGATTTGGTTGAGTAAAAATATATTTTAGGCCGATCCTATTATGATATCTTAACAATCCATCCTATTTTATCCTAAATTCTGAATACTTAAGATCCTATGGATCTCCATTGAGTGCTAGGCAGATCTCTGCATTAATTTCATCATGCTCTAGATGTTGTAAAATTTGGTCCTTTACTCTGAAATTTATAGTAGCCATTGCAGAAATGTGTCTCGTCCTACTTAAGGCATCTGGTATTTTGTTTTCCTTGCCTTTGATGTAACTTATGTCAAATTCATAGTCTGTTAAAAATTCAACCCATCTTCTTTATCTAGCATTTAGATTTGGTTGAGTAAAAATATATTTTAGGCCGTGATGGTTGGATCCTAAATCAAAAGGTTTTCCAATCAAATAATGTCTCCACATTTGAAGAGCATGAACAATAGCTGCTAATTCCAGATCATGAGGGGCGTAATTTTGCTCATAATTCTTCAATTTCCTAGATTTGGATGCAATTACGTGCTCATCTTGCATTAGCGCACCTCCTACTCCTTCTCCTGATGCATCAGTTATAACAATGACTATCTTTTGTGGGTTAGGTACTCTTAATATGGGTGCTGTGGTTAACTTCAAGTATTGAAAAGCTGATTGACATTTTTCCATCCATACAAATTTCCTTCCCTTTCTTTGAAGTGATGTAATCGGGTAAGCTATCTTGGAGAAATTCCGAACAAACTTCCTCTAGAACCCTACCAATTCCATGAAACTTCTAACTTCTGTTACATTTTTAGGTATAGGCCATTCCTTAATTGCTTTGATTTTTGATGGATCTACAATTATTCCTTGAGCTGATATAATGTGCCCTAAATACTGAATTTCCTTTTGATAGAAAACGCATTTAGACAATTTGCCATATAATTCATGTTCTCTTAACCTTTGTAAATTTTTTTCCTGTTATTCTTGATGTTCTTCCTTGTTCTTTGAATAGATTAGTATATCATCTATAAAGACCGGTACAAACTTATCTAAGCAATCTTGGAATATGCTATTCATTAAGTTCATAAAAGCTGCTGGAGATTGATTAACCCGAAAGGTAACACTGTGAATTCATAATGCCCATACCTGGTTTTGAATGTAGTTTTGTGAATATCTTCGTCCTTAATACGAAGCTGGTGATATCCTTACCTCAAATCAATTTTTGAAAATAGTATTGCACCTTTCATTTGATCAAAGAGGTCGTCAATTCTAGGAAGTGGATACTGGTTCTTGATGGCAACCTTATTGAGCATTCTGTAATCTATGCATAATCTCATGGTTCCGTCCTTCCTAACAAACAATATCGGGGCTCCCCATGGTGAAACACTGGGCCAAATTAGTTTCTTGTTTAACATATCTTGCAATTGTATTTGCAACTCCATTAGTTCTGCGGTGGTCATTCAATATGGTGCCCAAGAAATGGATTCTGCTCCTGGTATCAAATCTATGGTAAAATCAAAAACTCGGGATGTTGGTAAACCAAGAGTTCTTCGGGAAACACATCGTGGAAATTCTCTAGGTAGGGATATTTTTCTTCGAAAGATTCCTTTAACTTTTCTCTGATTTCCCCATCTTCAAAAATGTAGTCATCTCCACAAGTGGTGTTTATAGTATCTCTCATGTCTTCAACTCTTATTGCAAAAATCTCACAGCCCTTTCTTCCATATTTCTTAAGTTGCATGGCAGATATCTATTTTGATTTAATATCACGTTCAATCCCTATAATGCCTGTAGGTTTGCCTTGGTCATCCAAACAATCTATAGTTCTGGCAAGACAATCCACCTTGGCCTTATGCTCGCTAAGCCAATTAATGCCTATAATAATGTCCTAAGACCCAAGAGGTGCTACGTACAAATTCAATTTAGTGAAGAAATTTGGAAAATCAACTTGAGCCTCAAACAAACACTACTCTACCTTAGCCCTTGACTAGTTTGCATACTCGACTGTCCATGGTTTTTCCATAAAACTAGATCTCTTTGGAAATCTACTTAATAGTTTAAGCGATTATAAAACATTCAAAAGCTCCAGTATCAATTAAAATAGAAACAGGGTTCTCGTAGATCTTATCTGGAGTTTCAATCGGGTCTATCTATTATTCTGCTTGACTATTGTCCAGGGCTGCGTGGATTCTTTGCTAATAAACATGCTGCTGTTGTGGAAGAGGTAGTCGGTGCGGCCGATTGGTGTTGGGTTTGGCGAGGCATTTACTAGCATAATGATCTCCCCCACAATTGTAACATCTCGAAGGTGGCCCCTTCTTTTCATTTCTCTTATTAGTTTTACTTGTACTGAAATTACTTTTAAAATTCTTGATTCCATTTCCTTTTGATTCTGGCTTGCTATACTTGTAATCCTTAAACTGTTTCTTCTGAGATCCAACATCTGCACCTTCTGTATTCCAGTTTGTTTTTCTTTTATTATCTCGAATGGAGTCATCTCTCTTGATTTTGTATTCTTGTCGGACAACCTTCTCCAAAGCTTCTTCCATGGTTCAAGGAGTGAGAACATCAACTGCTCCGATCCTATTATTTAGACCCATAATGAATTTCCTCACCTACATACTTCAGTAGTCGGGTAAATTTCTGCCAGTACTTGTGTACAGTCAAGTCCCCTTGCTTTAGGTTTTGGAAATCCAGTAATTTTTGGTCACAAAAGGTTCGGGGTAACCAGTGATTCCTAAAAATGGTTACAAAATTTTCCCAGGTAATTTTAGTGGTTTTAATGTTTTGCTCAACTTTGGTGTTTCCCCAACATGTAGCAGCTTCTCTAGTAAAGTGGTATATTCCCCAAACCACCTTTGAGGTTTTTGAATGGTTCCTGATTTCAAAATATTGTTCCATTTCAGTTAACCAAGCCTCTGCATCCTCTCTGGATTTAGAACCGGCAAATTTGGGTGGTTTGGTTTTCTTAATATCTGCTGACAGATCAGTCACTATTTCTTGTTTCTTTTGTTTTTCAGTTTGAGTGGGTGAAGAGGTTTTCTTGTTGTATTCGGAGACTTTTGTCTTTGTTCTGAGAGGAGGTGATGATTGTGTTTGCTTTTGGTTATGCCCTGTCTGGGCTGCCATTTCATTCATTTTGCTTTCCATATTATCCAACTTCAATTGTGTTTCTTGCAAAATTTGAAGTAGCAAGTTAGTGGATGATTGTGTGTTTTCATGGACCATGTCATGATCTGCAACGTTCTCATTGCTATTCATTTTGTTTGTTTACTGGTTTAACCTGTGAATTTACAAAAAATTGTGTCAATTTATTGTATACATATTTTTAAGTGTCCCTACAACAAATTCAAAGAGTTTTGTGAGTGCATGTAACACACGAATAAACCAATTTATTTAATTAACTTAGATACTTTTGCTGCTGCATTCATGGCAGCCTTATTTACAAAAATTTCCTCTACTGAGGATGTTTACATTATGGAATCTAAATTTTGCTTTTTAGCATTTAGTTTTGATTCAGATTTGTACATGTTCCGCACCATCCAAGATCTGTGGAAATGCAAAAGAGAGTTGCCCTAATGAGCATTCTAGCTTTGAATTAGTTTGTTCCTATATGCTGCTTTACAAGCAGGAGTCCACTTGACTCTTTCCTTCTTCATTCGTTGCAAGGCCTGGTTCAGGGTTTCATTGTCTTGGGGCATGGAGCAATAAGTGTAGTCAAATTTTGACATGTTTTTAATTAAGAGAAGATGGGATGTTGAGCCTTCTTGCAGGGTGTTTTACGTACTTGCATCCTGTACATTTATTCTAAGAACTTTCAGGTTTACTAGTGAGTAGTGTGCCCTAGGTTCAATGTTGAATCCAACGCTCTGATACCACATGTAACAAATGGTTTTTCATAACAAGAATAAAGACAGTTTATAAAGAAGTTTTTTCTTAACATTCATTGAATAGATAATTGAATTCCTTTTCTTATGACATTAACTGTTTTCACTATCAACGAATAAGTGAAATAACCATGTTCAACTGAGATAACCATATCAACGATCAACTAAAGAACCTAGATTAATGATTAACTAAGAATAACTGTATCCATGATTAATTGAAATAACTAGATTAATGATAAACTGCAAATAATTGTATCCATGATCAATTGAAATAACTAGATTAACGATTAACTATCCTTGTATGCATATAAATAAAGTAAATGCATAACATGGAAAAGAAAGAACATACAAGAAGTATCCAGTGGGTCTTTAGTTGGTTGTGCAATGCTCGACTTTCGGTAAGAGGAGAAGCATTCACTTAGGCTTAACCTCCCAACCTTGGACCATACTTATTCCCACACAATCTGTTGAATTAGAAAGGCTCTCCCTACCCCGGGATCTAGCTTGGGATATTCTTAGTCTAGCCACCTGAGCATTCTGGTGTTTAGTATGTCCGCACAATTATGGATAGACATGTCTGCATAACTGGCACCACTGACATCAAGTGATCAATAGATGACAAACATGTCTTTAAACTACCTTGGCCAAGGTTTTTTGATGGGTTCAATGACCCGATCACCACCACTCGACTTGACAACATGAAAACATTAATAAGAAGGAGCATAAGCTATTAAGTAAGAGTATTTAAAATTATTTAATCATATTTGATTTCACTTCCATGTTCTTGCATGTTACATCTCACCTCTTTGCCTTTACATGGCTATTCAGCCGGTGAGTCCCTGGTGCTTTCGAAATTCTGAGCAATCTGCTGTGTTCATTAATTCTAAAAGGATTCCTTGAATAATATATCTTATCACAAACTGTGACTTGGAAAAATATGCTCTTTTAGACCAATAGAAACATTATTGAATTTCTGATTTCCATATGGTATATTAAAATCAAGATTTATTTTATTTAAATGCTCTGTTCTCAAGAGGTTATATCCAATAATATCAATGATGATTATATCTATAGTCTAGCTGTTATGGAAGTCTGAAAACCAGTAGTAATTGACATGAATAATATTCAGCAAAACTTGGAAAATGTTTGATTACGTAACCTAAGACTATTATGGAAAAGAAAGGAAGTAGGAGCCTAGCTGGCCGCTATGATTCAGCCTCTCACAAACGTTCTTCGCGCACCAATATCCAATGCATAAATGTATCATGTTGTCTGTAATCAAGATTGTAAAATAAAACTTGGAATGCTATGGGCGGCAGTGATTTTCCAAATGATAGTTGCATTCTATCGACTTATGAATGAAAGTCGGAAATGAGAGGGAGGGAGTTGGTCTCTTGAGAAAGGTAGTTGGGTGCTTGAAAAAGATACATTCGCCTCTCACTCACTATTTCTTATAGAAGAATCATGTGACCCTTGGCTTTCGTAACATAAGAATATCTTGGCTCTTTGAGCGCCATTTAAAAATGCCAAGTGTTAAATTGATTTTGAAAGAAAAAGAAAGAATAAATGTTGGAAGAAGATTTGCAGATTATAGTTCGAAGATAAATGTTATGGTATATATTTATCTACGTACACATAGATATATTGGTGAGGTGGCATCATTTTATCATAAGAAAATAATATTATGGTGTCACTTCATTTTTATATCTATGTATACGTACATAGGTATATATTATAATAATATGGTGAAAGATCATTTAAAATCTTTTGAGGTACGTATTATATTTTAATTAAATTATTTTATGTTTCTTAATTTATTTATTTAATAGCTCATGTGGGTCCTACAGATGTATCCTGAAGTTCAAATTGCTAGGTCCTTACTAAAGAAGTTTAAGGTTGTACCTGTCAATCCTATTGACTGGATTAAGCTAGTATCCCATTCCATTGATCCCCTTTAGCAATTTATCCCCCCTTCATCTTCTCCTGCAATCATTCGTGTAACACTTCCACCATAATAACAAGTTGCATAATAATTTTCATATAAACATTTAAAAGATTTTAATTATTAACCATAATTCCAAAATCAAGTAACTGCTAAACATCATATAACAAATAATGGTTAACGACCATCTTCATTAACAGTTAATACAATGGATATAGATAACTATCTACTTCACATGATTATGAAAGTAAAACCTGTTAAATCCAACGACTTTGAGCAATTTTAAAATTAGGTCAAAATTTGGGATGTAACAGAAAGGATGGATCAAGGGCCTTAATCGTTTAATATTTTAGGAAGCCTACATAAAGGCAAGGGATATGAAACCTTTGTCATGAAAGGATAAATTTCATTGAAGGTGATTTTTTTAGAAAGGAGAAAGATAAGAAATAATTTCAGAAGGATTGTCATTAACAAAAGAAAGATTGAAACCATTTGGATAGCGAGCAATTAAATGATCTTAGGTGAAGGAAACTATGTTTTTTTTTGCAGAGAGCCTTGGGACCATTTACATAAGTGTTAGTCAAAGCAAAAGCAACATAGGTTGAGTACTTTTTTTTGTTGAGAAGTTAGCATAAGAGGATGTAGAACAACAATATGTTTTTGAGGGCAACGATGAGGAAAAGACAATAGGAGAGGAGTTGGGCATGGAAAAGCTATTTTACAACATACTAGTATTCAATAGGCATTAACTTTTAAAGTTAGGAGTATGATATAGGGGCAACAAGTTGTGACATTAATTGATAAAAGGGCAACTCATAATTTTATCTTTGAGAGTTTGGTTAAGAAGAGGGGTGTGAGGGCTTCAGAGTTATTATGGCTAGTAGGCATAAGCAACAAAGTACTTGTATGATTATTAATCCTCATATGAGGATGGGTGATTATGACATGTTGAGTTGTTTCTATGTAGTGGATATGGGGGATTACAATGTTATTCTTGGCATGAATTGGGTGAAGTCTTTAGTTGGGTTTACTGTGAACTTGGAGAAAATGGAGATGCGGTTTGAGCATTAGGTATAAGATAAGATAATGATATTAATGTCCAACAAAAGACCAACAAAGGGTCTATGGGACTGAATAATTGCAACAAAGACGCTGACAACAACAAGAGCACACAAAGGTGTCTGAGAAAAAATACAACAAGGTAAAGCATCAAAGAACCAGAGATGAGGTCAAGAAAGAGACTAGGAGTCCTTTCTAGGCGAAAAGAAGTTAAGTCACTGAATGAAATATATGTCGATGAGTAAAGGCCTTGCCTTGTATGTGGCCACTAGTAGAGGAGTGTCGCTGATGCAAATAGCCGGTCTGGGATCTGACGCATCTGGAATGCTTGGTAGATCTAGTAGAGCTAGAAGGCCTTTTCACCCCACACAAAGGAGATAATGGTGTGAAAAAGGCAGTAATGAGCTGAGTAGACGAGTGCCGATGCGGAAGCGATGACTGGATTGTGCTATCACGGAGCATAGTGGTCTCTCGAAGATAAAGTGCAAGACAGTGTTGATCATAGTAGTTGAAAAAATCATAAAGAGAGAAGCAATCCCGAAACATGCAGAAAAATCTCCCTCTGATCTCATAATAAATGGGGCAACGAAAAATGAAGCGTGTCTCAGTCTCCACCTCACTCGAAGTGCAAAGCCAGTAGATCTGCTCTCCACTGTCAATATGATGGTTAGTCTGGACCTGAAGATGATGAGACCCAACTCTAAAAGATCCCAAAGAGATACGTAGAGCATGAAACCATCTTCGGGAAAGGTAGCTAGGATGAACAATAATACCATCAGATATCTCTAAAAAGTGCTTTGCGTAAAAGGACATCTGTGGTCGTAACCCACCAGGAGGGTTAACCCTGATAGTGGCAATGTACTATCTATAGATGTCAAGTCTAACATGCTCATTCAACTCCTGCTGAGATGGGAGGAGATGAATCGGGGCATCCAGTGAGAACTAAAAGGGGGGGAGGCAGTCAATATCAGGGCAAGAAAGTAGCACTCATGGGATTTTCAGAGTGTACTTAGGGTGGTATCACTTAGGAGGGTGGAGTAATTTTTTGGACACGATGCGGTGAAGCGAGCAACATAGTGCCTTGTTATTAGTATAGCGCAATAGGTGAAGGGTTATCACCTGACTATACAAGATATTATTTCTAGGCATTTTAAGTTGTTTGACAAGATCCCATACAGAGTTCCTCCAGAGAGAGGTGTTGTACAGTCTTAAATTGGAAGCACTCCAATTTAATGAAGTTTTAGCATCTATTTAATGCAAGATTATCAATCTCATTGCACCTCTCCTTTCTTCCCTTTTGCGTCCTTTCTCTTTGGTGGAAATTGTGTAAAATCTAATGGATCCTCTCTAAAGCTCCTATTTTCATGACGTTAAGCTCGAGGTAGGATCTTCTCTCTAGGTCCTTCCTTTCCTTCATTTAACCACTTGGAATCTACTCTCTGCACTAAAATGACTATATCTTGGATTATGTGCCTGATTTCTGGGATCCAAGACCTCTTTTCGAATCCCAGAGGGATCACGGAGGTTCTGGGCCTTGATTGTCGAGGACACAGTGCGCTGTAGGTTGGGCCTTGTTTTGACTCCTCTATTCGGGTCTTGTGTTCTGATAGCTTCGAGGTGTTAATTTCTAGGTAAGTTGGCGTGCGGGAGTTAGTCAATTCGGAGACCTTTATAAACCATTCCATTTGCTCCATTTCATCAATTACACGATCTCATCTCAGACATGTGCAAGCACTCAAGCTCTCAAGTTTTCAAGCAATTCTTCCATTCAAGATCAAGGATTCATGCATTCAAGCTATTGAAGGAGTTCATGCTAGATCTACTATTGCATTTTCAACATTCAAGATCTCACTTTATATATTTATGATCCATTGTTGCATCTTCTACATTCATCCTCTTAGGATCTACATTCCTATGGCGGATTTCAAGCATATTCATTCATGAAGGTTTTGGTTTTACTTGGATTTCCTTTCTAGGGTTTTTAAGTTGAGTCAAAGCTATCACTTCTACACACTTGAGTACATTCTAAATTCAAAAGCGTATTCATAGAATTGCATTGCGTCATGTTAGATCTATCAATACTACTTTCTAGCATTCTATCTTTATTTCAATTCAAGATTAATTCCCCCCCACAACAACAAACAAACAAATCCTCTATTTTGCATGTTGTGAATCTGGGATTGGCGAACAAGTTGATTTGTATACCTTATTGCAAAATCAGAATCGATGTCACACTCATTCCATCAATGCCGATCAGATCGTCCTTGATGCATCAAAGGTGAAGAGGTCACCCTTGACAATCTAATTTGGCCTTGGCAAATTGACGAACAGTTTATGGGTTTTGTCCATCGTGCAATTTTCAGCCTAGATGGTGTATAACAACAGTTTCTAACATCGTTTGACAACCTGTTTTCATGTTTGTATTTTGTGAGGTATATCATCTTCCCCTTTTTCATTTTCACACTTTACATTTCAGCGTTACATTATGCATCTTCTTTCTTAAACCCTCTTAAGGTGGAGGTGAGAGGGAAACAATTTCAAGTTATTCATCCTTTTGCATTTAGGTTGCATTGCTATCTCCTCTTGTGTTTATCAAACCTAATCCAGGGGTTGGATCTTGTCTTCCCCCTTCATTTATGTAGTGGTTGATCTAGTTCCATCTTCCAACCATAGGGGTATTAAGCATGTGATAGAATTAGGAGCTAAATTAGTGATCACCACTCAATACAAACACCCAAAGAAGTAAAGGACGAGATGGAAAAAACAATTAAGGAGTTATTGGAAATGGGTTACATCAGGCCTAGGAAAAGCTAATTCGTATTAGCTATGGTTTTAGTGAAGAAAAATGATGGGACTATGTGGATGTATATTGGCTACAAGGCCTTGAATAAGAAAACCAAGAGCAGGTATCCCATCCTGCAAATAAACAAACTCATAGTAGAGTTGCATGGTGCCTACTACTTTACTAAGATAGATTTGAGGTCATCAATTGATTAGGATGAGGACTGAGGATATGTAGAAAACAACATTCAAGTGTCACTATGGCCACTTCGAGTTTTTGGTTATGCCATTCAAGTTTACGAATGCCCCTGCTACATTTCAGAATTGTATGAACCGAGTTTCTAGGAGGTAGTTGAAGAAGTTTGGGCTAGTCTTTATTAGTGACATCCGATATTCAACAAGACTGCAGAGGAACACTTGCGACACTTGGAGGAGGCTTTGAGTATTCTGGAGTGTGTCACTATTCACGAGGGAATCCAAGTGTGAATATGGTATGACTAAACTACTATATTTGGGCAAGTCATCAAAGTTGATGGGGTGAAAGTAGATCTAGAAAATATTAGAGCCATCATTGAGTTGCCAATGTTAACTAGCCTTTCACAATTGAAGGGTTTCCTTGGGTTGTGTGGCTTTTACGGAAGGATTATTATGGATAACAAATCCATTAACAAATCTCACTAAAAAGGGAGCTTTTGAGTGGTTAGATTTAGCACAACAATGTCTTGATCACTTCAAGGAGGCAATGTCATCCTCTCCTATGTTGGCTCTTCCAAATTTTATGAAAACCTTTGAGTTACAGTGTGAAGCTTCAAGAGATGGGATTGATGTCATGTTGATGCATGAGAAACACCTCATAGCATTTGAGATAGACAAATTGAGAGGGGTGGAGAAGAGCTCTTTTATTTATGATATGGAGATGTTGGCCATCATGCACGCATTGCCAAAGTTCAAGTCTTATCTGGTTGGTGGCAGATTAATTATTAAGATAGATCATAATAACATTAAGTACTTCATGAGCCAAATAGACTTTAATGATAGGCAACAAAAATGCTTTACTCAACTATAGACCTATGACTTTGACTTCAAATATGTCAAAGGGAAGAACATGAAAGTAATGCACTCTCATAGAGACCACACTTGTGTTCCTTTGATAGAGCTATTAACCTGTCAGAGAGATGATTTCGACGAAGTTTACCAAAGTTCAATGGGCAATGAGATTGATTGAGGTCACAACTTGGGATTACATGTACATAGTTAATGGTTATCTCTAATTTTATTAAAATACAATCTATTTGGTACCATATGCACACATTAAGGAAATGGTCTTGAGAACTGTTTGTTGGTGGTAATTAAATATTCACTAATTACACTTTACTTAAGATTACTAAGGATAATGCATTGCATAGTAGTTTGTCATAGAGACACTTAAGAGTTTGCACGTCAATATAAGCACATGGTATGAGAGAATTTCACTATAGGTGGTGATAGTTGTTATCTCATTCCACTTTATGTGTGAGATCCGCCTTTAGTGCACATATTGCATTATCATCCTCATCATGAGACATACTTATTGTATAATGGAGGATGATCCACCTTTGGTGGACAAACAATTCCATCTTGTGTAGATGATATCTTATCTTTTCCTTATAAATGGCTCCTATTGCCTTGTTTATATATTTAGGCCTATTATGTACATTTTAATCATGTAACGTAAATTTCCATTATCACTAATACCATTCTACTAATCTCATTCTTGCATCTTAATGCAATTGTCTTGCCAATCTCTTGTGGGAGTTATCTTGGTCTTTCATTTGATCCTAGGGGTTTTGTAGAGCCACCTAAAACTCTACATAGTATTAGAGTTCTCAAGGTGTGAATACCTCTTCGCACAATAGTGATTTTGGCTTGATTCATTAGTGGGTGCAAAATTTGACAACTTGGGCATCATTATTATATAATCTATTTGGAGAAAATTATGGGTTTTTGTATTTTGTTGATTTCTATTTTAGGTCAAACTTGGATCTTTCTGGTTCAAATCATAGGTTGACATCATATTAAGGAGGTCCAAAAACCCCTAAATTAACTTTTGTTTCATTCAAGTTGAACATTTGAGGGCAAATCTAGTGCCATTTGAATCTTGGAGGTGCAGCGGTAGTGATTCAAAAAACATTTCGGAGGTGATTTTCAAACTCCTTTATTTGAGCATTTTATTTATGTTTTGGGGTAGAGTTTTGTGCTCTAAATAGTGGTGTAGGTGGTTTGTGATCTATGTTCTTTAGTTTTTTTGAAAATTGCAAATTTTGGTTTTTGCATCTTCCAAAGACTCATTTGGGCTCATAGGACTCCTTTTTCAGGTGCATTTGTTTTTGAAAGTGCATAATGTTTCATGTATTTTCCAGATCTGCTATCAATTTTTCGTGATTGTAATAAAAAATGTTACTTTCAGAATTTGGCTGAGTTTTGCATTTGTAATGCATAGGCCTCGGTCTTTTGCTAAGTTACTATATTTGTCTCTGCAACACCAAATTCAGAAGTTGATTCGTATCAAATTCAAATTTGGTTCAAATTCAATGCGGATTTGCTTGCAATGTGCTAAGTTCGAGAATCATTCGTTAGAAAGGACCTTGTGCGATTCCGTGGTGATTTCTCAGCGAATGAGAACAAAAAACTTTGAACACATAGCAAATGACTAGTGATGTTGTTGACTTTAAAATGATTTTGTCTTTATCTCTGCTGCGTTTCTTTTCTGATCACGAGCATCTGTTGTTATCCCGATAGCCTATTTGGAGATAGGAAAAAGTACGAGGTGGTCGTCAGAATTCGATACAATCCACTCTGAAACTAGATGTGTTTAAATTGGTTTCTCTTTCATCGGAGCTCGATGACCCGGAAGATTCATGACCAAGTAGAGCTCCTAGGAGTTCCGCATGTGTGGTTGGTTGGGGGTCTACTAAAGGGTGGCCATGGAGTGTTCTGGAAGATTACTTAAGCATCACATGACTAAGGATTTTGGTCTAGTGACTTTGCAGACTCGTGATTTCGAGAGGGCCTCAGATTTGAGAAAAAGAGACCTAATCCGCTCGATAGATATAAAGCCAAGGGGATAAAGTGGTGGCTTTGATATCGACGATTTGGTTTTCTTAAAGGTATTCTTTTGTTATAATACTATATTAATTCTATTAATATTTACTAATGTATAATTAAAATATTAAATTATATTTATTTTTTGATTACTATTATGATTTTTAAAATTAATTATTTGTTTATATTATGATACTTTCCAACTAGGGTATCAAGAAGAGAGAAATATTTAGAATATGTGAATAATGTTCAAAATATAGTTTTGATTACGTAAAAACAGATTTGAAAGGACCTAAAACCTAGTACAAAGTAACATAGAAACAAGAGCATAAAAGCTTAGACAACAGAAGGCTTCATAGCCAAAAAAAGGAACAGACAAGACAAGCCAATAACAAGAGGCCAAAGAACAACTATGCATGAAAAGACAGCAAAAGGAAAGCAAAAAGACAGCCCCAGGACAACTACAGAGTCTTAAGAAGGTCCACTGCTTGGTCTGCCAAGATGTTCATATTTTCTTGAAATGATTTCATGTCATCCAACTTTTTTGCTTACGCACCCTCATTCTTGTTGGAATTAGCCCTTGTGCATTTGCTTGGGCCCTGGTCCTCTTTCATAGCATTAGATTCTTGGCCTTTACCCTGTTCAAGCTTGTTCAGCAGGTTGTTAAAGTTGTCAGCCGCGGTCTTCAAGATAGTGTAGTTCTGATTTGCCAATTTTTTAACCGTTTTCTCCAAGTTACCCATTCTAGTATCCAAACCATCCATTCTTTTTTGAAGACCTTTTCCCAGCTGATCTAAATTTATGTTCTTAGCTTCAAGTGGTGGCACACGTTTCATCAAATTCTTTGCCTCTTCCATGTTGCTGATAACCTCAAAAAGTCTATCAATGTGCTGACCCAATGTTCTCTCTTTCCTTGCTGTCTTGCTGTACTGATCAAAATCCCTTGAAATGTCCAACATTTGCTGCTTTAGAGTACCAATATCCTTCATCATTATCTCTGGGTTACGAAAGATTTCCTTCAAAAAACCCTGGTCATCCTCATTCCTATAATGCTCAAAGTATTGCTCATGACTCCCCTGTTTGTCCCTATCCAACTCTGTCTCCTTAATTTCTTTCTAAACATCCACATCCTGGGCAATCACATTTTTCCTTTTGCTTTCCATCCTCTTAATTAAGAGTTCATCATCAGAGAGCACAGAATCTCTTTCAACATTCTTCCCCTTGTTTCCCAAAACCTTAACTGATTTTCCTCTCTTCTCAATACCCTCTTCCTGCTCCTCTTCAGAATCACTATCTTGTTCCAAATCAATCTCTTTTTCTTTCCTTTTCTTCCAGAAGGAGCTCCCTAGATTGCATTTCTTCCTCTTCTTCAATTCAACCTCAGCAATTTCATCCTTCGTATCCTCATCAAATTCCTCCTGTGGTTCACTTCCCTTCATCTCACAATTTAAAGATTTATGCTCAAATAATAATTAGTCTGCATAGTATAATATATTTAAATTTTTTTTTTTATATGAACAAACCCAAAATGAACCTGAACCTAGCCCAACAATACATTGAGTGAATATCGAACATGAATCTTGAACCTGCATTTGAACCAGAATTTGAACAAACAACTTATGTCTTTTGCATAAAGATCAAAGTTTACTATAGCTTGATTGTGGAGTTTACTCAATTTGTAATGTGAGAAGTGGATCATTGATGAAATCATGGGATATGATAGACATCCTTCTATGATATCTTTAACTAGGGATGACTTGAGTCATGGGCAAAAAGAATTATACCACAATGTAGATGGGTTAATCTGTTTCCTTATCTTTATGGATTCATACTTGAGCCAAAGACAAAGAAGAAGAAAATAGTTTGGGAAGATAAAAATGGTCATATTAGATGAGTGCTTGGTATGAGTCTCATTTCATATTTACACCATGCATTCTACTCCAAAATCAAGGATATTTATTGCCACACATAGTTTGGACCATTATTTGGGAGCGTTTTGGAGATTCACATGTTCCTCCATTCCCAAATGATCCTATTGTAGATTGTTTCATTCCACTTGATGATGCAAATAATATTGCCTATGATGATAAATTAGATGAGATTGAATGTGATACATATATTAACAGTAAGGATGATCCAATTACTCCACTTGCAGCTCCCACTTCTCTAGTGGAGATCACACATTTATCTCTTGTTGGTGATTCTAGTGAGTCATTGCAAGAGATTCTATTTGTCTTCTTGATTGAGATTCGTATTTGCTAGATATTGGCTCATTATTTGCAAAGTCTCACCTTTCAGATTTGGGAGACACAATTGAGAGGGTTTCTCTTACTCTTTGGTGACGGTTTTATCACATTTGAGATACTTTTTCACTTTTTGGAGATTGACATTCTTGATTCTTCTCCTTCACTTGGCTTGTGACATTTCATTATTCAGTTTGATGACGTGATAGGTTCTTTGAGTTTGGAGATACCTATTCAATCCTCTGAGATGCATGCTTAGACACCATCTTCCTCCTTTCATTTGGATATGGATTGGTTCGTGACATCACCATCGTACTTTATTTGGATTCTACTTCCTAGTTCTTATCTAGAATGAGAAGCATTCCTACATTTGTACTTGGTATATCTTCTTCGTAAGGGAAGAAATGTTTTTATGTAATGTCCCCATTTTGGCACATCTTTGCGATTGTTTGAGTTAGTCCATCACAATGACCCTCATGAGCTGACAATGAGATTTGAGGGTATCAGTTCCGGATTTACTATTTTAATTAAGTCTAATTCGAATAATAGCCATATTTGGCAGTGCAGATGGTGACGCTAGCAGTTGGCCATCACCTACATTGGATGGGGCTCTTTTATTGCACGGGTTCATATTTATTAATTAAATATTAAGTTTACATTATTAAAAGGCATTTTATTATATTTAATGTTATAAATGATGTTGTGTTGATGACGCTTCTTAAGTGGAGTATGTTTGGGAAACTAAATGCCATTTGGGGATTATAAATATGAGCTTATTGTGAAGGAAAAAGCATTTGATTGTCTATTTGCTTTTGTTGTCTTGGTGAGAATTTTTGATTTGTGATTTCAATCCCCTTGCTAAGGTATAAGGGTTTGAAGGTTGAGGTATTACTCCATTTCCGAAGTATAGGGGAGTTTTGCATTTGTGAATTTTGAGAAATTGTTTGTGGCTTCACCTACTATTTTCATTGTACTTGAGAAGTCAACCAATTGGTGGTAAATCTGGAGTTGTTGTGAATTGTGCAAATCTAGAGTATGTTGAGAATTTAATTATATGTTGCTAAGGATTTGATTAGGCTTGAAGAGACTGTGATTCGATTGCCAAGTAACTTGTATTCTTGTTTGGAGGCCAATCAACTTCTCCTAGAGACTGTTGTTGCTATTAGGGTAGTGTGTTTATTTGGCATACCTTCGTTTGCTTCTAAAGGTCCGCATTTATTTGTTCAAAACTTGTATTTATTTGTTTAAAACCCGCATTCACCAGATAAGGGCCCGAGATTTGTGGAGAGGCCTGCGCTCATCTGTTAATGACTTGCATTTGTAATAGGGAGACACGTGTACAAAATTTGGGGCTATCATTCATCACTGAAGCAGTGTTGGGCGTGGTTGGTGGCCTGCGGTCATTCCTTAATGGCTTGCAATCATTGTTTATAGGCCAACATTCTTCCAATTTGGGCCTATGATTCATTCCTTGGGCGTTTAGCATTGCGATTGCTAGTAATATTTGAGGATCGTTTCCATTGTCTGGCTTTGGTTATTTAAATAATTGTTGAATTGTAGTTTGCAGATCATTTATTACAATAGTTATAGTGAGAAAGTTGGATATTGCATCTATCGTTGTGATAGTATAGAATTTTGTCCAATGGCAGAACTGAAAGGAATAAATTGTGCAAAGATCATTGTTGTAATTTTCAAGGAGATCTATAACTTCCAAAATTTAAATAAGTGCAAAATGTGGTTATGAAGTATAATTGCAAATATCATTTAGTATTTGGCATCACCGTTGTGGTTCATTCATTATTAGCTTTTATCAATAACTCAAAGGCCATTTATTGTGAGAATTTTTATTATCAATATTGAGAACCATAGGGGATTATTACATTTTAGGCATTCGACTATGTTGTGTTTTTAAAGACTCCATCTTTGCAAGAAATTCTTCACTATTGGGGGGGAGGGGTGGGTATCATGTCTCTTATTGTCCTTATGGGGGGGATAATAGCTTGTATATACATGATGTATGTAATCCTGGGGGGGTCTTTAAGTACTCCATCCATCCATCCATCCATCTTGTTTTTTCTTCTTTGTTTTTGGGGGGATTTTTTTTCCAATCCCCTCTTTTGACGCTTTACAGGAGATTGCATTTGATGTATTGCTTCGTATATTGTACATGGGTACCTAACATGGCCTAGTAGCGAGGACCCATATTGCATTGTGAGTTTAAGTGCATTCCTTTAAGTTGCACTCAAGGAAGGGTGGGTGCTGTTGTAATTAAATATTCACTAATTACACTTAAGATTACTGAGGATAATACATTGATAATACATTGCACAATAGTTTATCATTAAGACACCTAAGAGTTTGCGCCTCAATTAAGCATAGTGTTGGAGAATTTCATTCTAGGTGGTGATAGTTGTTATCTCATTCCACATTATGTGAGAGATCCACCATCGGTGCACATATCACATTGTCATCCTCATCATGACGCATACCTCATTGCATAATGGAGGATGATTCACCTTTGGTGGACATGTGGTTCCACCTTGTGTAGATGATATTATATCTTCTCCTTATAACTGTCTCTTGTCACTTTGCCTATATATGCTGGCCTATTATTTACATTTTAATCATGTAATGTTAATTTCCGTTATCACTAATATCATTCTTGCATCTTAATGCAATTATCTTGATAATCTCTTGTGGGAGTTATCTTGGTCCTATATTTGATCCTGGGGGTGTTGTAGAGTAACCTAAAACTCAACACTTTTGATGATGCTCCATTGGCTGGTCAACTAGGTTTCGTCAAGACTTATAGGCACATCAGGGAAATATTCACATAGAAGGGACTCAAGAATAAAGTGGTGAAGTATGTTAGAAATACCCAAGATAATAGAAGAATAAGACAAACATACATTTCTAGTTGGTTGACTTCGGTGCTTACCCATTCTAGATGAAAAGTGAGAAAGTATTTCTATGGACTTCATTACAGGATTGCCTAGGGTGCAAGGTAAGGACTGCATTTATGTAGTAATTGATAGATTTACTAAATTTGCACACTTCTTTTCTATTGCAACCAACTACAAAGCAATCAAAGTGGCTGACTTGATTATTAGATTCAAGTTAGATGGGTTCCTCAGGAAGATAGTGAGTGGGATAGCAAGTTCTTGAGTATATTTTGGCAAGATATTTTCAGACTGAGTGGCACAAATCTTATCCCCAACACTAGCTATCATCCGTAGATCAATGGGCATATAGAGATAGTAAACAAGTGGGTTGAGGGATATATTTGGAATTATGTATCAGTGTGGCCAAAGGTTTGGGTTCGATGGTTGCACTTGGGTGAGTGACAATACTGCCCACTGCATAACTATCATGATGACTTTATTTATGGCACTATATGGGTATGGAGTCCCTAACCTTGTGGATTTGCTCTTTGGGGACAATAGGGTGCTTAAGGCTAAAGTTCTGTAATAGGAGTGCTAAGACATCTTGAGGGCACTTAAAGAGAACATCCAACAAACACAAAAGTAGTAGGAGTTATATGCAGATCAACATAGAGTTGAGTGCAGTTTTAGGATTGGTGATATGGTATACCTGAGACTCTAGCCTTGTAGTCGGCCTTCTTTGAAGAAGAGAGGTGGGTAGAAACTTAAGCCACAATTTTATGGAACATTCAGAGTTACTCAGTGCATTCAAGGCGTGGCCTATGAGCTAGACTTTCTAGCCAACTTTTCATATTTCTAGACTCAAATAATTGGGCCACAATTTAGTACCATTAGTAGAGTTGCCACCCCTAGACAAGGAGGGAAAATTGATATTGATTTTTGAGGCGATTGTTGATACCGGGGAGTGGACACTTCAAAAGAGTACAACTTAAGGAATATTTGGTGAAGTGGAAGAGCCTGGGAAAATGATAAGGTCTTGCAACATCTAGAGCTGAAATTGATTGAGGACAAGTAATTTTGGTAAGGGCAGATTGTAATGTTCCCTTTCTAGTGTTCATAGCACATCGTCGTTGTTAGCCTATTTTCCTATGGTCCCATGAGCTAACCAAGACATAATAGGGACCTTGAGGCCATCTTGCCTAAGTCACTTCAATTGCAAATCATTTTGCGGTGTTCTGAGGCTTTTTTGGGCAGATTTATGGTTAAATCATTATGGCTATATTTGGACTTTTAGTGCAGTGGTATGTTGATGGTTAATTGTTTAATATTGACAGGGTCATTTATTTATCATTGATATGATTTAATGTGCATTAATAAGGTCGTTTATAAAGTAAAAATTATTAATGTCTAGTCTTAAGTTTGTGGGAAATATTTAAATAAATGACCGCTTTTATTCTATAATACATAAGAAGAGCAAATAAAAGTGTTATTGGGGACTTGAGTAAAATCATGTTACATGGCATGGAAATATTAAATACAAAACAACTAGATTAAAATAAGGTCCAAAATAGTAGATGTGAGAAAATAGGGGTGAAAAGCAGAAATCCCAAAATTATAGGTAAGGGATTAAAGTGATTTTGTTTATCCCACATTGTCAAGGTTAGTAGTTGAGTTCTTAGAAAGCGCTATATAAGAGATGAAAGTGCCTTATCTCAATAGGCTTGGAAATTCAAATTATATGAAATTGATGGAGTCATTTGAATAGTTTAGCTTCTTGGGCTTGGAGGACAAAATCTTTGCTATCATTCTCTTCGCTGTTTTAAGACACAGGAAGATTTGGTTGAGCTTAAAGGTAAAATTTGATTGTTTGAGATTTCCATTTCTATTTGCATGAAACTATGAATGTTATTGAGGATTGATATGTGAAGTGTTGATAAGAAGCAGAGTGTTAGTGGCAATGTTCAAACCATTTCAACAGTGGCTTTCCTTGTCAGGGAGCTGTATCCAGGAAATAAGTATTGACTGGTCTGAGAAAGCATTTGGAAGGTACCATACAGGCTTACGGCTATATAGAAGTTGTAGTGCCATATAGATCTGGGATTGGCTGTATGCCTCTTCTGTACAGTGACTGGGTCCAATTTGGGGGTGCTATTTCAGTCAAATAACCTCTGGGATAGGAACATAGGTGCCTCAGTCTGCTCCAGATCTGCAGTAACAAAAATGACTGAACTGTGGATGGTTCTGAAACAACAAGGGAGGCTATGCCTAAGGATTAATTCATGCTGTCACCTAATTTCTTGGTGTTGTCAAGTCTGTAGTAACAAATTGGTATGCAATATATTGGATTGATTGCTAAATTCAATTTAATGAGCTGCTGTTAAAATATTTCAAAATTATTAAATGAGATTAGCACTGTATTGCTCTGCAGTTATTGCTTCTCTAGACAATAATTTCAGAATAGTCATTATTTATATTTGAGTTTAGCTGCAGTAATGCTGTCACAAGATTGCATTTCCTGTATCCTTAGATGCCATATCCATTTCTAAACAAAACTCAAATAACCAACCAAACTCAAAAAAAAACTCAATAAGCAGATTACAAGTAATCTGTTTGACAAAATTCCTGTGAGTGAAAGGCAAGAAAAAATGATCAGATCAAGTGGGCATCTTACAGTTGATTACATGGTAACCACATTGTTCCTACATGGAGAGAATTTTACTCATAAATTACAATATACTTGATTTATGACGAGGAATTCTTCTTAATGTTGGACAAATGTTTCCTGGAACTTGGAGATGGAAAAAGAGGATAAACTTATTGAGACAAAGGAGAGTTTGATTAAGTGATTGATCAACAATATTAACTTGTTAACAATAGATAGATAACAATGAGGAACATAATATGCAATGTTATCCACTGAGAAGTATTACTAAAGGAAAGCGGAGGCTGGTGAAGGAAGTAAGATTGCCTCAAATCATTATGTCTATGTAATAAATATTAGAGGAACCCCGCAACATTCTGATACGGGGACTTAAATGTTATAAAACAATTGTATTTGGTATCAGATTGTATACAATGATTTGATGGATATATTCTCACTTGAATATAGTAATTTGTATAAGGAAGTGTTTAAGCCAACAAGAGCAATGATATATCATAGGATAGATGTTATTATTCACAATTCAAGTAATATAACATGCAGAGGTGTTGGAATCCTATCTAAGGATTTAAAACAATATTTATTGTAATGTCCCCTCTCTGGTTGTTTATGGCCATAGTTGAAAATATTGCGAATATATTGTGGATATCGTGATATATCATGATTCACATAGGAACAAATATTATCTCTCAAAATATCACCGGCACTATTTTCATTTTTGCACTGTGATATCAAATGAAAAAAATTGCAGTATATCACAGGATTTCTCCCAGAAAATCAGTGTCAAAACTCTACTTAAAAAGCTAAAATAAAATTTCAGATTTTTTTGACTTTTTAAAGCGATGGAAAGTCACGTTTTCACATTACGTTTTAACATTTTAATATTGCATTTTTCCATTTCATTCTGAGCAATGCCATTTTGTTTTGAGCGATCAAAAGTTCTAAGACTTGTTCCATTTTTTTTTGAGTGATGCTGTTTCATTCTGAGGCACTGCTGGTTGGAATTAGACAGCCATTGTTTTAAAACAAGGTATTGGCTTATTTCTTTGTTTCACATGATCATTGATTAAAATTCTGTAACCATTCCCATTGCAGCTTCTGCACATTATTTCAGGGAATGTGCTGCTTCTTTTCCGAGAAGCCCCTCTTGTTCTACATGATTTATAACTCGAAATGACTGAGGTCAAAATGCTGTTCAGTATATGTTCTACAAATTTGGTATATATGTATGTGTTTTTAAGATTATTCTAAGAAATTATATATTTTCAACTGTTCAATAAAAGTGCCAATTCTTTTGCCAAGTTTTTGGCGATTTCAAGGTTTTGAATTTTTTTGGGTCAGCCGAGATATTGCTGAGCCCGAGTTTTTCAACTATGGTTTATATAATAAGGACAATTCTTTGGGGAACTTTTTTTACAAGAAACTAGTTTCCTTGACACTCTGAATGATATTGCTTATGAATGTTTTACGTATAAGATTAAATGAGTCACTGTTATCTCTAATATGACAATTTAGAATATGCAAGATGATTAAGTGCACACACACATATAATCTTAAGAGTCATATATTATACTAATATTACTTATACACTAGGTTGCACGGGTACCCCCCCCCTCCGGACCACGATCTGGTTCGAACGGGTTCCAAGTTCAGGTCTGGTTCGAACTTGTTTTGACCAGGGTCCTCTTTTCGTAGGCCTGGTTTGATCTAGTTCGAACCAGGGTCTGAACTTGGGCGAACCACGTCCAAAAAATCGAACTCAGTTTGACCCCGTGGCTACGGACGTGATTGTAAGTGTTTTATTTGCAGTTTTGTATAATGTTTTGGCGTCCATGTAACTTAAAAAGGTGTTATTAATTGGTTTTGTGCCCTCTCATTGTCATTTGATGTTTCTAAATAGGTTATTTTGTCTTAAAGGAGAGCACATAAGTTTTTGAGCAAGCATCCGATTGTGCAAGGAGCAGTTTGAAGATTGATTAGTTGGTGTTCTTCAAGTGTTTGTGCATCATTCATACACATTTGCAAACTTGCAATGGCTGGAAAAGGACCAAAAGGTAAGATCTTATTCCATTTGCTATTGTTTTTGTTCTAGTTTTTTTAGTTTTTCATTTCTCTTTCAATCTTCATATGTTTTTGAATCTTTTCCATTATTCCAAAATTTGTCATTTTCTTGCATATAAATTATGAACATGTATCTAATTTCTTGCCATAGGGAAAGGAATGTCATCTACCTCTTCATCAATAGGCAACATCGAACAAAGAATGGAACCCAACTCTGATTCTCCTCTATGGAAGTATGTAGACATTATAAAACCCATTCCAGGAGGTGGTGCATTTCGTTGGAGATATTGGGGATGTGGTGTAGAAAGAAATAGTTCTTATTATCGTGTGGTAGGTCATTTATGTGGTTATACCGGAAGAGGAGTCAAGAAATGCCTTGGCAAAAAAGGTGCCTCTATACCAAATCAAACTGTGTTAAAATATATTGAAGAGCATGAGGCAACAGAAGAGAGAGAAGGATGCAGGGCAATAGAACTCAATAGCAATAAAAGTAAAAGAGCAAAGGGAATGCAGCCCCCCTCAGATGTTATAGTACAAGACCAACCCTTCTTCAGTACTGTAGCGGACACTGACACTGAATCTATCCCCGTTGTACACAAAAGAAAGGGGCCACTAGAAACTTATTTTCAAAATAAGGCTCGGGAAATTGCTGACATTAAGGTGGGAAGATGCCTGTATGCAAATGGGTTGTCTTTTAATGTTGTCCGGTCTCCATTTTGGAAGGACATGTCGAGGGGTGCCAATGAAGCTCCAAAAGGGTATTGTGGCCCCAGGTATGAGAAAGTGCACACCACCTTGTTGGATGAATAGGTCCAATGGGTTGAAAATCAATTGAAGTCCATAAGGGACTCATGGGTTGAGACAGGGGCGACAATTGTTCAAATGGTTGGAAGGATTCCAGGAATTGTCCCTTGATCAATATCCTTGCGGTGTCCCCTAAAGGGGCAATGTTTTTGAAAGTGGTGGATTGTGAGGGCAAAGTAAAAGATGGGCCATTTATTGCTGATATCCTAATTGAGGCCATTGAACAAGTGGGTGCAAGAAATGTTGTCCAAGTCATAACGGACAATGCAAAGAATTGTAGAGCAGCAGGTTTGTTGGTTGAATCACGATATCAACATATCATTTGGACACCTTGTGCAGTCCATTCACTCAATCTTATGCTACAAAAGATTGGGAACCAAATTGAGTGGATCAAAACAGTGTATGAAGAGGCTGAGGACATACAAATGTTTGTCGCAAACCACCACATGACTCAATCTTTTTTCAGGAACTACTCAAAATTGGAGCTATTGAAGGTAAATGAACTTGAACTCAAGTTAGTAATTTAATTTTTAATATTTGACAATTTCTAATTTTTCATATTTTACTTGTGCAATTGCCAATGTGTATACTTTTCTTAGTTTTCTAAAATATGTATCTAATAGTTTTTGTTTTTTGCTTTGATTTATGTCACATGTTGCTAAGACCCGTTTTGCATCACATATAATCGTCTTAAGACGACTTGTGCAAGTGAAAGATGCACTTCAAGGTATGGTAATCAGCCACAATTGGGGTGTATGGAAGCAAAAGAACACTAAAAGGGAAAACAAAATAAAGGATAGGCTATTGGCTAAGTCATGGTGGGAATGTGTGGAATATCTGCTTAAGATCATCGAGCCCATTATGAGCATGCCTAGGTACACTGACATGGATAGGCCTTGCCTTGGAGAGATCTATAATGGCATAGACTCAATGATTGAGAAGATCGGACAAGTTATAAATAAGGAGCAAGATCCGCAAGAGGCCTTTTTCAAACAAGTGCAAAAAGTTATTAATGAAAGATGGAACAAAATGACCACTCCATTACATTTGCTTGCCTATGCCTTGACCCCCAAATACTATAGCTCACAATATTGTGAACTACTAGGAAGGTTACCACCATATAGAGATATGGAAGTGTCTGAGTTGTACCAGGCAACATCTAGAAGAATATTTCCTGATGATGATATAAGAGATGTAATCATGGATGAGTTCATAGAGTTTGTCAATGCTAGAGGTCTAAGTAATGATGCTCTTCATTATCGGTTCAAGCAGGATGCTCATGGTTGGTGGTACGTCCATGGCAAAAAATTCCAAACATTGTAGCCCTTTGCAATCAAAGTTATATCATGAGTAAGTTTTATTTTTTAAAAATTAGCTCACTTTATCTTCAAAAGAATTTTTTTTATAAGATTGAATTGATTCTTTTTTAATTGCTTACCCTATGTTGTCTTTATAGGTTGCTAGTTCTTCTGCATCAGAAAGAAATTGGAGCACCTATTCTTTCATCCACACGGTGAAGTGCAATAGGTTGCAATAAAAAAAAGTAGAGAACCTGGTATTTGTGCATAACAACTTGCGCCTTCTTTAGCACAAGAGTCAAGAATACAAAGAAGGGGAGACAAAGAAGTGGGATGTAGATGCAGAGATTGTGGACTTGGATGCTTCCATTGCTGGGTTTACAATTGATGATTTTGATGACTTTGATGCCAATACCATTGTTGATTTTGCTGCTGATCCCATTGGCCTTGGTGCAAGTAATAGCGGAGGTGGAGAAGAAGGAGATGAAGAAGAAGAAGATGAATATAAAGAAGATGAAGATTGAAGAATTTAGAATTAAAAATTCTGAATTTTAATAGATTTTCATTCCATTAGTTAAACCATGAACGTGAAACAATGATATTTGAACTTGATATTTTAAATGTTTTGAATCTTTGATGTTGAAGTTGATTGAACTATGTTACTATATGATGGTATGATCACTATGATATGTTATTGTTTATGGTGTTTTAAAGTTTTTGTTTTTTAAATGTGTTTATGCTACTATGCTACATTCTAATTTTAACTCATGTTTCATAAAAATAAAATTATATATATATATTTTATAATTTTTACATGTTTTTGTACTAACGAACCCAAACCGCTTTCCAAAATTTTGTTGAACCAGCGAACCGGTTCTCGAACTTCGAACTTGGAACCGAACCCGAACCGGCAACTTAGCTTATATGAATCATTGTCATATGCAAAATTAGATATATTAATCTGCAGATGTATTGTTTGGTTCTTTGGTATAGCAATATTGACTATGCAAAGGAATGAATTTCGATTCTCCTGTATATCATTCTTTAGTCAAGCATGTTGAACTTGTTTGTTCCTTCTTGTTGAACTCACCCACGAAATAATAAGATTTTTCTTTTTTATGTTAATACTGCTGATGGTGACTATGGGGACTAGCCCATCTCTCTCTGTCTGCTTTCTCAATTGCTGATTGTTCTTTTTGTTTGAGTTTTTGTCATTTTCCTCTGATGAATCCCTATATGCTGGATGATAATATCTTTTATTTACTATAAATCTGAAAGGTTTGGAATCCTTGACGCTAGAAATATGCCTTCTCTTGGAACCCATCCATTCATCCTTAATTAATGTTTTAGTGGACTATCCTTCCTAATAATCAATAAAGCCGCATTTGGCCTTCGGTTAGGCGTTGCCCTTCATTTAGTTTGTCCAATGTTGATTATTATCATTGCTACTTAGTTCCTATTCCTCTTCATTGCTGACTGTATGCAACATGTTATTTTAATTCCCAACTTGTTTATTGGATTATCTGTTTATCATTTAGGCATGTAATATTGCAGTAGCTATTATGGATTTAAAAAATCTGTTTGCAGTGATAAAATTCATTGTTTACAGTGTCGACGTTGTTATAGTGTGTGTATATATATAATATTTATAATTGTTTATCGGTTTTTTTGATATTTAATTCCCAGTCTTTTAATCGTATCCCCCAACTCTTCTTATTTTATTCATTGTATCATTAATATATTATTACCATATTTATTATCATTATATGATATTTTTATTAATTTATTTATTATATGATTTTGGTATCATATTGATAATATATAATATATATTATACTAACAATATATTATATTAATAATATATTTTATGTTTTTATCGGTTCATTTATTTACTTAAACTTTTTTGTTATATTTTACCATTCAATTGTAAACTAGACAGGGAACATCACATTTACCAATGATAGAGTAGTCAGGTCAATAACAAACAGCCATTAAGTCATGCAAAGCGACTGGATGGTGGAAGGTCACGAATCAGAGCTGCAATTGATAAAATAGAGGATTGAGATTCATGTGTCAATATCTAAGACTAATGTGGGATTAACAATTGATGGATGTTAACTAATTAATTAGAATATCATTTGTGGGAGGAATAAATCGTTGAAGAGGCTTGTGGATAAGATTTGCAGTCATCTTGTTGTAGCAGCAATTAATTGAAGGACATTATTTGATGTTATGAGGAAGATATAGACCAATCTGAATATCATTGATTAGCATGCAAGAATAATCAATAAGCATCAAGATAATAAAGAGATGTGGTTAATGAGTGTTGCGAATGAGTGAGGACCTAAGGATGCATGAGTCATATCCTTTAAACGCGACTTATTCCTCCAAGCATAAGATATAAGAAGTCATTCGGTCACTCAATTGAATCATCATTGAATATTACTTCTTTGACTTATTCCAGTATTCGATCTGCTCAATTTGAGTGAATTGCCTCTTGACATAATTGGTGGCATTAATCTAAAGATTGTAATCAGACAACCTGAACATTGCATATTTTTAAGACCAGGTCAGCCACAGCAATATCATTGCTATAAGCAATAATTGGAGGCATTGCAGGCTCTTAAGGTGTAAATCAGAAACAATGTCCATCATTGAACTTGCAAGATTACAAATACAAATAAGTAACAACCTTTTTCTGTTAAGTGATGTCTATACATTGCATAGTCCGGTTGACATATCAGACAGAAATCCATATTTCTAAAGGCAATACATATCATCATTTCTTTATCACTGCAAGTGATAGAGCAATAAAATTCATGGTATATTCAATCATTGTGTTTCAGACATTGCTATCCATTCAATATCAGTTCTGTACATATTCATACATATAAATCAGACAGAGCAATTGATATCTTGTGTAGCATATTTGCTTGGATTTAATCACAATCATTTGACAAAGTAAGAAGATTGAATTAGGTAATTGTCTTGGCTTTTTGATTTTATGTAATATCCCCATGTTTAGGCCTATGGAATTTGAAACTAATTCCTTCAAATTAATTATAAAATACTTCCTTCTAGTCTATGACTTCATTTTATACAATAGTACCTTTTAATTATTTGTAGAACTTATCCTTCATCCTCCATTGTATACCAATAATAATACTATTCAAAGACTTCTCCATTCTTGCTATGAATTATTATATTTGATATTGAGTATACAAGATGATATTGATAGATTTCTCAATTGTTTCATTACATTACAAATTGTTTGAACTCCTTAAGTTCACTTCCTCGACATAGTTTGTATTTCTATGTTCAATGTATAGCTTGTAGATTTTTTTGTTTGCAGATGTACAAGGTAGATTTCATCATTTGTAATCTTTCTTAATGACATTATTTGATTGTCTTCTACAAATTACTGTGATCCCCCTCAGAGTGGTAAATTCTCTGGGTTAGATATTTCTTATCCCAAGGGAATGTATGGCTAATTAAGATAATCTTAGGACCGTCTGTGCCTACAACTTCTTAATGTTGACAAATGATATGGTAAGAATCAATAATCTGGATATATAGCTGAGACTACTGTCAAATAATCTGTTGAGTGCTCTTGAGTACAATCTTCCTAGGTTAAGCCACTGAGTGTGTCAATGTATGCATGATGGTCTGATCCTAAAAGAAGGAATTATGGCTCTCCACCAAATAGGTACCTCGACTAATGATGTCTTTGAGAAGGATATTGATTAAATTCTGTAACTGTATAACTCAATGCTTATACCAATAGCTAAATGAGGTTTCTGAATTTATAAATAATTTTTTTGACTGACAGTAAGGAATCATGCAGAGCTAATATATATAAGATCCTCCCAACACCTGAGGTTGCGAAGATTGTCCCGGTGAATAGTTATGTTTTATATTTTGAAGTATTTGAAGGTTCATGTAATGTCTCATCTGTTAGATGATAAACAGTCTGGTCTCCTTCACCTTGGTGCTGCCTGTTAATATCTGTCGTTCCTGTATCCGCCTCTTGCATCGATAATTGGGTGTATATGCAGTACGTTTACTGCATATGTTGACATTGGAACATTGGTATTGATTGTCAAATGATCCAGTGAGAAACTTATCGCAGGAATTGGGTCTGATTAAAGAATCCTCCTGATTCAATCTGCCTTTCCATCATCCTTCTCCATATCCTGGTGACATCAAATGTTTGGATTATCTTCTGCTCCCGATGTTCCCCCCATGGTTACTTGTTCTCTGCCCTAACGTACTGAATCATCTCTCCTGATTCTCCATCGTTTCTGCCTCCCGTGTCCCACACTTTTTCCTACTTTATCTACCATATAAATATCCAGATGGATAATGATTTCTCAATGGTTGTGACCATTCTCTATAGTCACATTATTATAATTATTTAATATTTAACATGTACTAATCATATATTTGATGATAATATAATATTATGTGATGAAATAATTAACATTATTTTAATATTTCATATACAAATATTATCTATTCTATTTGAATAATAATATGTGAAATACAATCTTTTTGTCTTCATATTTAATATTATTATTATTATATAATAATATTAAATTAATCCTTTTTATATATATTAATTAAATATATTTCTTCATTATATAATTAATAAACTATATTATAGTTTATTATTTTATTTAGTTAATATTTTAATTTACTAAATAATTATTTGTTATTATTAGGTATTCTTTTATTAAAATATCTATTTATTCATTAATCGTATATTAACTCTATTATTATTAAAAATGAATCTTAGAAGTGGGGACATTACATTTTATCGGAAAGGGGGTTTTACCTTTATATAGCGAGGAAAAAAAGGAACAACTGGAAGTGTCAATAAATTATATAATACAATTTAACTCTTTTTTCTCAAACTACTTATGATATCTTTGTGATTTTCAAGTTTGGGGTTTTTAGTAGTAGAATGAAAGAGAAGTAATAGAGGGCCAATTACATTAAGAAAAGTAAGAGAATGGGATTTGGAATGAGATTATATTACTATAAATGTTATAAGTAAATAGCGACAATAACCAAATGGGGATGAATCCAAAGAGGAAGAATTTTTTGTCGCCCACATATAATATTCTATAAAAGGCAAAACTGAAGATGTTTTAGAGTAAAAATCTCATACTCAGCTTGGGCATGAATATTTGGAACATGATAGTAGGGAGGAAGTACTCACCAACAAGCACATGAACTAATTGCATATGTTAAAACATCTTTTTCTAATAGTATAATGGTATGCAAATTATTTGACCATCAATATTTTTTTGAGTTATACAGTCTTCATGCGGGTAAGAATTTATTTAAAACATAAATGTTATATTTTTAAATATAAAATTGTATTAAAACCATGAGACTTAGTGTCTAGCATTTGGCTTTTTTTCTAGCTATCTTGCTTAAGGGCTTCTCTTTAGCATTGAATTTTCACACCTCAAAAAGTGGTCATTAACTGTCAATTTGATGTTTGAGGTTAATATTTCATGAGTGGAGAAAAAAGTTGATGATGCTATTATACATTTGAAGTTGGATATTCATAACCTATTCTTTTATCGCTTGCTATAATCCCACAAGAGCATAGGTTGGTTTTGTGTAGTGAAAGGTAGTAAATCCTCACATAATAGGTGAGTCCCAAGATAGGATAAGGATGGGGTTTTGAAGCCTCGAGGGTGTCTACTTGTGGATTGGTGTCAAGCACCATACAACATGTAAATCCCCATCCTCCATAGCATTGAGTTTAGGAGAGAAGTAGGGAAGCGGGCTTAAATATGTTAACCCCCAAATGTATTATGAAATACTTATTGTTACGGTTTTCCAAAATTTGGAGAAGGAAAAGCTTATGGATGCTCTTCAACTTTGCCTTCATGTTGTGGACAGGCTGAACTTGTAGAGGATGCTTCTCATGCCCTCATTCGTACACCACATTTATTGCTTTCTTAATGCCTTTTACCATTTTATTGGAGTATAGGTGTTGGCTATACTAGTAGGGCATTGCAATTTTCCATGCCAATGGATGAAGGAACTTGCTCATTCAAAGTGGCAGTCGTGGGTGATACTGAAACAGAAAATAGAAACACGGCTTCCTTCAATGTTGCCAGAGGCCTTGCTCAAGCTAGTAGAGATAATGGAAGATCCATAGGTAAGCAATCTAGTTTGACATTATTTGTCGTTCCTAATTCTAAAGTGATTAAGGAATTTGAGTTTTGAGAAGAATAAACTCAAAAATGTTGCCATTTTCATGAGATTGCTTACTAGAAATTTCCTTAAATTGTTTTCATATGGTGTGGGCTCAAAAATTTGGCTTTCCTTTCTCCTTTTGCCATATGATACAAAAGGGCTTGCTTATTATTTACTTCAGTGATCTTCATAGCCAATCTGAGGTTTTAAAGGAGTTTTGTCCACTTGTGGCACTTCTTTTAGGGCCATATGGTGGAATCAAGAGGTCAATGCCCAAAAAGTTGCAGCCTTATCATGCCCTAGATGGGCAACTATAAAAAATGTCCTAACCTTTCTTTGGAGATGGATACTTAAAATCCTAGAATCCATCGCTAGTGTATTGAGAGGACGAAACATCATCCGTTCTTCCCCATTTGCACTCACAAGTTCTCCTTCTTGTTAAACTTGGTATAGACCTTCCAAATCTTCTCAATAGAGATCTTGTGGAAGAAAATTATGAATACCCTATTGTATTTCTAGGTGGGCCTAATGCTTGTTTTCCATGCAAACATGAAGGGAACATTAGGAAAAACCGCCCAATCCTCAAGAAAAGCTAGGGAGAGGGTATGATGAAGCGTACTCCCCTTATTAATACAAATACATACAATAAAATAGAGAAATACCACTAAATTGTAAGAACAGGAAATTGGCTTCTAATTATCTCCCCAAAAATGGAATTACAATATTTAGAAATATTACGTGCACAGCCATATAGACATTTTTGTTTACAATATTCTACAATCCGGAGCTACCATATACATCCGCCAAGAACTGTCCTAGACAAGCCTATGGGCCTTCCTTATATAGGCAATTTTTAATTGCCCAATAAGGTTCTAGAAAGTTTGACCCCAAACTTTGAGGCTGACCAACCATAAGATATTATTATTCATATTTATTACATTAGAGTAGGCCCCAACTATGGAACTCAAGATTTTTTTATGGAAAATCATTTTTGTCCATTAAACATGGCACAACTTCTGGAGACCATAACTCATTGCTAGTTGCTCCAATTGGCTATTATGAGACCATTTTGAAAATGCCATGAACTACTCTAAAACAATTGACTTGTGCAAGCTCCAGTCAATTAAGATTTGACCCACTTCCAAAGCCTCTAAATCCTTCAAAATTGAGTTCAAAGCTTTTACACCCTGTTGCCAATAGCAAAATTTTTCAATATCTTCAAAAATATACTTGGTCTTGTAATGAAACTTTATTGGTAGGCTGATATATCTAAAGTGAACCTCCAGGGAAGAAATCAGAACATACTAAGCTCAAACAACCGACATACTAAAAATAGTAGGCTTCTAGAAATAGCCACCTTCACTGAGATAAACCTTATTAAAAAGAAAACGCTGGAAATATTTTGGGTGATGCAAGATTGCTCTTACACCTAGGATGGTCCTGCATTAAGGTAGGTGACATGAACCTATACCTAACCCTAATATTATTTGTCCTACTCCTAACCACACTCCTTTCAACCACACTCCTCTTGAGCCTGACCAACCTCCTTTGAAAGACCCCTCCCTATTACTGGACATCAACCCATGAGGTTTCCCTTGTCACTGAAAATGTCTCCTATGCTTCTCCCCTCTCTTTTGCTCATGAATTGGACAAAGTCCATCTTGCCATTAGTAATACCCTTCATGCTAATGCTTCTAAACCCATTCCTTCCTTGGCCGATGCCTCTGAGTCCTCTTCCCTTGGAGGGGCACCCCATGACAAATGCAAAACCCAAAATGTTCAAGTAATGGTGGAAAAGATTGAAAAATTCCAAAAAGTCAGGAAAGTAATTGAAGCCCATACATATTCAAAGAATGTTAGGAAAAATAGTGGTAAAGAATGACAATTCTAATTCTCAACCTACCCTAGATGCTCCCAATGTGAAGGTTGAGTGCACTAGATTGGAAGCTAACATAACCAAAGTGGCTTCACCTTGGAACTGAGTGCTGGTAGGGAGATGCCCATCCCTACCCATATGAATGACCAGGTATCCTCATGCCTCTAACACATAACCCCCTGATGGTCATCCTTAATACGAGACAAAGTGTAACCAAGATTGGCTCTGTACTCATCAAATATAATGGGCCTAACCCTAATAGAGGGGTGCTTGAAGATAGGGTTCCAAATGAGGCTAATCATAACGATTCATTAGCCATAGTTCCATATAAACAATTAACCATATATGAAGAAATTAGACAATGAACTAGACGAGAATAGGAATAAATCAAAATTAAGCACAAAGAGAAGAAAGAGAGCCAGGAGGGAAAACTCCTCAATAGGATCATTGCATGTATTCGTTATAAAAAAGAAGAGTGGATGACCTATTGGATCTGAATCATATTGGAGACAAAAGAGGGCAAGCATGGGTTAGCTTCATTATATGCCTCCAATGACTATAGGGTGAAATTAGGCTTGTGGAAGTGGATGACCCAAGTGGAAGATGTACCTTGGATTCTTGGTGTTAACTTCAACATGATTGAAGTGCCCTCTAATAAGTTAGGAGGTTCTAAACTTGAATGGAAAAGGGAAGATTTTTGTTTTTCTGGCAAGAATGGTCAACGATCTTAGACCCTTTGATCCCATGGCTGGACAAAGAGAGTGAATGTAAGGGATTGTGGTTTGGCCCATTTTCTTGGTGTAATTTCCAACATGGCTGCAAAAGGATATCTAGGCTTGATAGATTCTATCCTAATAAAGCAGTGATTCAATTTAAGAAAGATGATTTGCAAGGAGAATGGGTTACTTTCTACACTATGTTAGACCACAATCTTACCCTTACCACTTGTATAGCTGGATTCTCACACATGGATCAGAGAGAAATAGGTGAGGCCTTTACCCTAAACACTAGGCTCTTATTGGATGAAGATATGTTGTAGGTTGTGAACATTATTAAATTTTTTAATAAGTTTAACGCTACCCTCCATAATGCCAAGGATAGATGAAATCAAAATGTCCTAGCTTGGAAGGGTCATTTTCAAATAATAGGAAGGAAGAAAGTAAAAGGCATGAGAAAATGTGAAACAAAAAATACATACTGCTTTGGCCTTAGTAGAGGAGTCTCTATAAATGGACCCAATCAACCTTGAAGCTAATGTTGTTAATTGTGAACATTATTGAACATTTTAATAGGCCTTACCCTACCCTCCATAATGTTGGGGAGAAATTGAATTAAAATGTCCTAGCTTGGAATGGTCTTTTTCAAACAATAGGAAGAAAGCAAAAGACATGAGAAAATGTGAAACAAAGCTACATATTGCCCATGTCTCCGCTGAGGACTCTTTGCAAATCGACTCAACCAACTTTGAAGCTGATGTTGTTCTTTCTCCATTGAGAAACACACTAAGGAAAATTCAAAATGTTAAAATCATAGGGATGGAAACCAGACCTAGACTCAATTGGCTTGAGCTTGGAGATAAGGGTTCCATATATATTTTCCAAATGCTTAATTCTAAAGAAGCCAAGGAGTATATAGATAATATTTGGATAGTGATAGAAACATTATTAATTAAAAAAATCCTAAATGCCTCCAAAAACTTTTATAGTAGTTTCTTCACATCAGAAGATACTAGTACTGAAAAAGTACAGGCTAGGGACACAACTAAAAGCTTGATTCCTAACAAGATAGCTGAGGCAGATACAATTGCTCTTAATAAAGTATCACTTTGAAAGAAATTAATAAAAACCATTATGGGCTTGAGCAATGACAAAGCTCTAAAGACTAGATGCACTATTGGTGGAATTTTATAAATAGAATTTGAATTGGATTGGAGAGGATTTATTAGATTTGTATAAAGAAGCTCTAGAAATATGATCCTTGGGGCATGATACAATATAGGGCTGATTAGACTCATCCATAAATCTCTGCTAAAAAACTGGAGACCTATCACCCTCCTTAATACTTCCTTTAAGATTTTGGCAAAGATTATAGCTAAAAGGATGAAACAATATTACCATAGGTGGTTAGCTCTATTCAGACAAGCTTTGTGAAATGCAAATATATTTTGGAAAATCTTCTAACATGCTAGAAAGCATTGAATTAGGCTAAGGATCTAAGCAACACATTTCTATGTTGCTCATAGATTTCGAGAAGGCCATGACCGAGTGCAATGGAGTTTCATTTTTAATATGCTTGAAGGGTTTGGGATTTCCAATGCAGTTCTGTGAATCACTCATGCTAGATTTCCAAGCCATGGTAGAAATGAATGGTGTAAGATCTGAACCCTTTGCACTAACCAGATTTACAAGGCATGGTTACTCGCTTGTCCTGTAACTTTTGCCCTTGCTTTTGATACTATGTTCTACTTGTCAAGAGATGCTAACCTATCTCCTAAGATCCAAGGTATGATTCTCCCTAATTATGAGGAACTCTTTATTGTCTGATTTGCATGATACAACAATCCTAATACGACATATTGAGAGTAACTTTGAGGAGTTCATTACTAAAATGAAATTATTTTGTAAGCCCCCAAGGAGCAGAATAACCCTCTCAATTTTTGTTATGGTTGGATGGGAAAATAAAGCACCTGACCAGTTTTACAAATACTCGATTATTTGGGGAGGGCCTCATCCCTAGTTTAGGTACCTAAATTGTCATGTCCTTATATTTATAAGATTTAAATGAATAAATAAATAAATAATAATATATTGTGATATAATTTATTATAATATATTATAAATATAATGAAAAAATAGAATAAATTAATAATTATTTAAAATATATTAAATTAGTAATTATTGAGATATAATAAGCTATATTCTAAAAAAAGCTCAGGATTGAATCAAATATTATATAGACATCTATAAGTAAATACATGGTCATATATTAATATGACCATATGTGATAAAGTATTAATATTATAATAGCATAATAAAAATAATAATAAACTAAAATGTAATTTATTATTCATTTATAGAACGATGAAAAGAAAATAATATAACATATAATAAGATCATCAAATATAATATATTATATGATATAATATAGTTCAAGAAATAATATTGATTTGGGCATTTATTGGGACGAAGTTATAATCCATTATCATCGGATTAGAGATTAATAACAGATTGAATACAAAACAGAATTTAAATATTGATTCATTAGTATGTTAGAGACACAAGTCACATCCCTTGGAAGTTGCCCATCCTTCCAATTATAGATATAAAAAGGTACTCCAAATCAGAGAGGGAGGTATCAGGGAGGAAAAGGAGATATATATTCAGAGAACTTGTACAGGGAGAAAGAAAAGGGCGTCCAAGTCAGCCATATCTGCAACCGATAAATGACAGGGGAATACACAGAGGTTTTTCCAACTATTGTACGCTTGAGTATCCAGAATATTAGGGAAATGAATCGCATAAGAAATTAGATTATTATTTCCAATCATTGAGAAGACAGCAAGCAATGGAGACGGGGAAACATATAGTTTAGACGTCAGATATATGATTACTTAGCCATCGTAGCCAGCAAAGAGCCAAGCAAGCATTGTCAGTAAATAAAATGCAAAGTACGTGAATTCCATTTAAAATAGAGGTAACTAGCAATACTGGATAAGCTGTAACGAGGCAATAATCTTAAGCCATTGCATTAGATAGAATGTCCTTCAAACTAGAAGAAGTAATGTTAAAGTGATCACCAAATCATGTGGAATTGGTGGAAGGAGTGAAAGGAAATAAACAAAACAAAGAAGTTGTGGATGACACAATGGAAAACAAAGTTATCATCCAATGTTTATAGAAGAGGATAGAGGATTAGTAAGGCATCAAAGTCTACAGGAAAACAAGGAATTCGATAAGATATATGATTCAAAATCAATACCAGCAGTGGAAAGTTTTATTACAAGAATCACATGTAATCTCCTGAATTGAGAAGTCTGCAGACATATGCATGTAGACAGGGACATCCAATCACCATTATGGATTAAAGAGTTATTATAACTACCACACTAGCCAGCGATTAATATAACGGGTGCAACATAGATATAACAATATGGAGAATCATTTGAATAAGATGAGAGCAGATACAAAGAAATCAAATATTGGAATATTTATATATTGAAACATATGAGCACATATGGACATATTTAATGCTCTAACAAAAAGGGATCATAGATGATTATTATAATTGGTACATATCCTCTAGAAAGTTACTACCAATCACGGTAGAAAACAAATGATAATATCTTCAATTAAGAGCACTAGTAAAATAGATTATATAGAGAGTGGATGGTAATCTTTTGATAGATTGCAATAACAGAAATATAAAGATGAACTCAGCCTTTTCTTAATTCAGAACAATATTAGTAGTCATTTCTAAGGGCACACTATTACCATGATTTGAAATTTTAGAGGAATGGGGCAGATTCCATAGTGGACATTACATATAAATGGAGAGAAGTGATATATAGCTTATAAGTACAAGGATCAAAATATTAAGTTTACAGAAGTTAAAAGATCTATATAAATATTATCAATCGACAAGATAAATGGAAACATATAGGTAATAATATAAGGACAAAGTCATAATTGAGAATTTTAAAGCAAATTAATTAAGTTCCAGTGGGGACATTATATAAATGCGCCCCCTCTGCTATCAGTCCAGACCTTAGGGAGATGTGGGAGTGGGTTAAGGCGAAGCTAGACAAGAAACTAAAAAGATGGAATAAGCATTACTTCACTATGGAAGGCACTATTTAGGTTTGTGAAAAGATTCTTTCTTCCTGCATTATATATTACTCCTCAGCTTAATATCAATTTAATTTCAGCCAAAATATGATCAAATATTTTTTGTGGTCTGATGGGAAGGGTGAGGAGAAAAACATGTTGTGAAGTGGGCTTGGGGTAGAATGAGCAAGTGTAAAGGTAGTCTGGTGATGAAAGATCTTGAAAACCAAGGAATTTCCCTAGCATCAAAATGGGTGTTTAAGGTCATGTAGGGGAATGAGTCTTAGAAAGTCTTGATAAGATAGACAATCTTTAAATCAATTCCCACCCAGGGGCATTCATGGACAAACCTACCCTTCATTGACTTTATTGTTGTGCGTTTTCTAGTTAAGCTTGTAGGATTTGCTATATTCAAGTCTATTTGGAAGGAATGAAATACAATCAAGAAGCATGTCACTCATAATGACATTGTTGACCCCAATAATAAAATACATGGAGAGTTCTATATGGTGGAACTTGAAACACAATGACAAACCTCTTGCTTTCATTCAAGGGTGCTTGGCTAAAGGCTAGGCCAACAAAGGAATTAGAATTCTCAAGGATATTGACCTTAATAAAAAAATGTGGAGAGACCTATATAGTGCAAGTTAAAATACAATGATAGACCTCTTGCTCTCTTTCAAGGACGCTTGGCTAAAGGTTGGGCCAACAAAGGAATCATAATTCTCAAGGATATCATCTTGGATGGTCACTTATTATGTGGAATTTTCTTTCTAAGGACTTAAATATACCCCCCATGCAATGGAGAACCTACGCTATGTTAAGATATGCTTGTAGTTCCTTGACTTTTTCCAAACCTTGTGATGGTATTGATGATAAACACACCTACTTCTTTTGCTTGATGGTTCTCCCCCACCAAGTATCAAAGGCAAGATTGTTTACTCTACCTTCGCTGATAACAATGATATCCTTACTCGCCTAGCCGCCTCTTGGAATTCTAGTCTTGAGTCAAATTGCCAGTCCCCTCTCAACAACATTTGGTCTAGACCTATTGAGCCGAGATAGAGATGTTTTCTTTGGAGCCTTTTATTGCTTAACATGTCTGTCTTTACTATTGATGGGGAGATTAATTTATGTCCTATTCGTAGATTGCCATAAATTATAATGCATATTATCTTTTACTATCTCTTTGCTAAGTATTGTGGAAACTATTTGGCCTTAATATTGTTACAATATTAGTCTTGGGGAGCTCATTTTGGGAAAAATCCAGTTCTTGAAGAACGATGTTAACTTGTTTTGGTCTATTCTAGCAAGCAAGATTCTTTGGTTGATTTAAAATTTCAGAATAATGAATTACTTAATGGATGTACTATATTGCTTATTGAGTCTCATAGGAGACTCATTGTAGATATTGCTTGGTAGGTAATTTTTACTATCGGAATTGCAAGGCATAAATTTGAAAGGCTACTTAGAGATGGACTGGAGAGTATACTAGTGAGTTGGACTAAAAGGACTACTGAGACAACACCTTTTGAAATCGAGTTGGAGAATGTTGGCTAAAAACTTTATAAGCCACTAAAGAAGTCACAGTGAGCACAAATTATGAAATTGTGACTTTAGACAACGTCTGATGAGATTCTTCTCTCCTCTCAGCTATAGGGGGAGGCTCCCTTCTTACAACAGATGGCTTTAACAAGAACTTAATTGAAATACAAAAAAAAGGTGGACAATTCCCTTAATTATTTCCTCTTTTTTTTAGAATGATTTTCATAAAATTACAACTTTTGAAATTAAAAAAGTGCCTTATTATTATGATAATACTGGTGACCCTGGAATTATTGTAAGAACAACACCAGGGGCAAAAGTTTACATTTTAATATTTTGTGAAGCAAATACAAGAACCCAAAGTCTCTTGCCCTTGTCTCCAATGAGGATTGAAGCAAAATAATCAATAAGGCACAAAGTCTCTTATCGGATATTCTCAAATTTAATAAAAACACTTACAAATGAAGCACAAAGTTCAGACTATGCACAATTGAAATCAAATCCTGGTTGAGCAAAGTTCAAAAACTTACAATCAATTCAAAAAAAAGTCCTCGCATGACAAGCGCCACTGGCACAAAGTCTCAAAACAACCTGCCTCTTTTATTGAAACCAATTCAGATTTACATCAAAGCTCAAAGTCCTATAATTCATATACAAATTCACAAAATTTTCTTGCCTTTCCAAAAAATGATTCTTTTTAATGATCTCACTCCTTTATGTAGGAAAAGATTGGAGAGAAAAGTGGAGAAAGAAGGAGAAAACCCCTTTAACCACCTTGACTTATTCTCTAAGTAAGTAATTAACTTTGACTTATTCAATACTACATGTCTTAAAGAACTTGCAACATGATCACATGTTATAGTTTTGCACGTGATACTATCACATGTAATCACATCTTATTTTTCCATTACATCTAACATGTCAAGTATAAGTCACAAATGCATAATGAAAATATTCTAAGTGTCTAACAAGACATGACCCCTATTATGTCATTCATTGTTGGTCTTCATGCTGCTACAAGGATGCTTTTTGATTGATGTGCTTAGATTTGGTGGAAGCATCTTGATTTGGAACAGGAACTTGCATCCTTGCCCTTTCTGCAGTTTAATGGTGGTTGTTTCTTGGAAAGCACATTTGTTTCTTTCCATCTTTGTCTTGAAAGCATTGTATGCTGACAACCATTCCATCTGTCATCACTTTCTTTATATGTTGTCGATCTTCAGTCACTCGAAAAAGTCATAACATGGTCTTTCAAGCTCAGACTTTGCATATCTAGAAGAGTTTTCGTATATGATATAAGTAGAAGGCCTTTGAGTAAAAAAGAAGCATTCTAGGTAAAACAAACTCTTCAAATGAGGGAAAAACAAATAAATGGAATTTTTTGGGAGCATTGCATATGGAAGATGGCTAGAAACTCTTGGGAAAGCGGATGAACATATGCTTATATGATCGAAAAACCCAAAAACAGGGTTTTGGAGGGTAAGAACATGTGTAGGCAGCAACCTTTATGCATAAAAAATGCATGGAAAATGGGCGGCATAACATTTGCTTATAATGAATTGTCATTTTTTCATCATAAGAAAGTGTGCAAACAACCACCACCATGAGTTTTAAGTCATAGTAGCGATCTAACAAGCATGGATAAAGGGCCTGTAAGCATGAAAGTGGGTTTGTTGGATGCAAAAGCATGGTGCAAAGTGAGCTTGCTTGTTTTGGTAATTTTATTAAAAAATGAGGTTTTTAATCTTGACTCCATATGCAAGCAAGATGAAACACTTGCATGTACAACTTAGAGGAATAAGATGGAAGATGAAAGGGGCACATATCGTATATAAAACAAATGCAAATCTGAAAGTGAAATGAATGGATTTGCACACAATGAAAGAACAAATATATATGCAACTTTCGCCTATGAAAATCACAAAAAAAGCTTACCCGTTTTCCACAAAAAGCAAAGGAGTGGTCTCTTCAAATCTCAATGCAAAATTCGAAAAAAAAAAGATTTTTGGATTTAGAAATTATTGAAGCAAAGAGACTTATATAGATTTCGAATCTGAACTCAATACTCTAAAAGTGAATGCATTTTAGAGTCAAGATTCTTTGATTGCCAAATGTGGGAAATTAAGAGGATTGAAATGCATAGAAATAGCAATTTGTATTTTGTAATTGCCGTAAAAAATGGCATCTAGGGAATTGAAAACAATTTGGAGAGAATGATAAACAAGCTGCAAATGAAAAGTAATGCCCAAGAGCTCACCTTTGATAGTAAATGTTTGGATTTGATGGAGAAAAATGGCTTAAAATGGGTCAATTTTGAGCAAAAGTGTTGCCGTAAATGGGCTGTTTAGAGAATTAAACCATATGTTTTTGCAATAAAAATTGCTGCCTTGAAATAGACAGTAAAAACACCCAAGTATAGAAAGAAAAACTTGGGTTTTGGAGACCAAAACGCATGCATATGTCAAAGGAAATCACCATCCAGCTTCAAAATGCATGTGGAATGAGCTAAAATGTGTTTCTACAATAAGAAAGCATGTACTTTCTTGCCCTAAATTGCCACTAATGTGCCTTTTAATACCCAAACAAAAGCAAAACTGAATAAAACCACTTAAGTGTCAATAACTTGTGTTATTGACTTCAAAATCGCCACTATGTGCATTTCATGACCAAAAAAAAGGCAAAATAAGCTAAAAGCGAGTTTTTTGATATCAAAAGCAGATGCTTTAGAGTAAAAAATCGCCAAGCTTAGTCAATTTTATTGACTTCTGTTACATCCCAATTTTTGCCCTAAAAAAACAATATTTAAAGGTAAACATAGCCGTTGAACCAAAATTAGTTTTTCATGTTCAAGTGAAATTCATTTATAAAAGCCATTGTTTTTATTTATTCATGTTCATGTGAAATTGAAGCAGTTATCATTAGCCGTTGCATCGATTTAAATTATCCTATGAAGTTGAATTAGTTAAATTTAGCTGTTGTGATCATGTGAAATTAAGTCAGTTAAATTTAACCGTTGCATAGTTATGATGAATCAGATAGTAATTATGATGAAATATCCTAACAATTTTTATCTAACAATTTATAAATCATGAATTGATGTTTTGGCGAGAATGTTGCTTTTTAAAGGTTGCAGGATGAAGATCCGAGAGAGAGGGGAAGCATTACGAAACGAGGTCATTGGAATGGGATGGACATAAGATTTAGTTATTAGGAATGGCAGGTTTGATCTAAAAATCGCCTTGGCAAGTTTATTAAGACTCGACAACAAATTTCTTAGTGGAATTCCGCATGAGCTTAAATTTAAAAAAAAAAGAAAATATAAATAATAACTATAAACAAAATTCTTACCTTAATTTAATTTAACAAATAATAATATTATCTTACGTTATCTTACTCTCTTAATTAAGATCATAAATATACAAACACAAGATGGCACCGTTACAATTTCTAATCCAATAAGCCACTTTGTATGTACATATTTATAAACTTATTAAAGACAATAAAATAATATTATTATTTGACTCTTCAATTTCTCTTCCCTCCTTTTCTTTTTTTCGTTTTCTTCCTTAGTCGTTTGATTTTTTTTTAAAATTCATCGGAGGAAGAAATTGTATTGTGGTCTTGTAACGGCAGGAAGCCGTAGGGACAAGCTCAGTTTTATTTATAGCGCTTGTTCTTGTCGTTTCTGAGATATGGAGAACCGACAATCTTCCTCACATTTACCCTCTGAGTAATACTGATTTTGTTTTGCTTAAGAGCCATCTATCATTGAATAGCTTTGCTGATATACTCTGCTATCCTCACACGCCCGTGGAGACCAGAGAAGGTCGTGTAAGTTCAGAACAACAATCACTGCAAGCTCTATGTCACGTAATACGACTAAGTGAATTTCCTTTAATTCCGTTTCTCAATTACATTTCTTTTCCATTGCTGAGTCGGCTTTCTTTTTGTCTTTTGTAATGATTCCAATACTGAGGAAACCGTATAACTCGTGTCTGTTTCTTGAGCAGTCGTGTGTGCATATAGTCTAAGTTTTGTCTTTTAAAAACCATGTGGATATAGCAGGTTAAGCTTAAAACAAATATAAATGTTTATTCAATCCCAGTCATATGTTTGGATACAATTTGCCAAATTTCTTTCTTTTGAATAAGTTTGTAGGTATAACTTAAGACTCTTCCTTTTAATCTCTGGATAAGTATCAAAATAACTGAGGTAGTATGAAGAAAAAAACCACCGGCTACTGCTAGAAAAGTGATAAGGTGCCAGCCTTATAGAGACGAGGGTAAAAGATCAGGCACCAGAGAGTCACCAGATGATGGCCCGGAATGTGGTAATAAGATGTTGATAAACCTGTAAAAATAATAATAAGAATATAGTCAGTGATTAAAAATTTACTCAATAAAATCTAATACAATTTGGCTCATGCGATTCCACTTTGAAAATTAATTGTCGAGTTGAGTGGTGGAGATTGGGTTATAAAAACCACCTTTGAAATCCCTGGCTAGGGCAATAATTAGGCAGATTTGCCAAAACAATATGATCGCGTTGATGTCCTGAAGCTTCAGTTATTCAACCGAATAGCTGTTGGGACCTCAACCCACCTGAGTACTCCGATGACTGGATCAAATGAACGTCCCAAGCCTGACCTCAGGGTAGGGAGGGCCATTCTATTTAATTAGAACCTGTGGGGATAAGTAAAAAGGTCCGCGGTTGGGAGGTTAAGCCTATGGTAATGCTTCTCCTCTCACCAAAGTCAGAGCTCGGACAATTAATTGGAAAGGTCTCCCAAGTTAATTAGTATGTATCTTTTTGCTTTAAAGTTAATATTCTTTTATTTTCAGCTGAAAAGATTTTCTTCGGAAAAGTTAGATGTTATCATGTTATATGCAACTTCTGTTCCAGAAATTTTAGGTCTAGAATTAAATTTCAGTTTTTAGTTGGATTCAGTTTTTCAGTAATTAGATTAAATTTAATTTTAGTAATTCGATTAGAATAATTTCAGAACTCAGTAGATTTATTTTCAACAATTAGTTTATATTTAATTTCAGCTGACTTTGTAATTTGATCAAATAGGATGTGAAATGGAAATATAATTAACAAATTACAAATCAGTTGGTTAAATGTTGAAAGTAGATGTAGAAAATCCAGCTGTTACAACTTCAAAGTTGCCACCATGTGCATTTCATGACCAAACACAAGGAAAAATAAGATAAAAGCAAGTTTTTTGATGTCTAAAGCATATGCTTTAGATTAAAAAATCACCATGCTTAGTCATTTTAGCGAAAACATCTCTTTTGGAGAAGTAATAATGGGTTTTTCAATATCAATAACACATGTTTTGACTTTTAAAACATCAAATGCATATAACATATGTGTCATGGACTTTTAACATCCCCACTTAAATGCTTTTAAGTCACAAGTCAAAATACACAATAAAGGTATTTAAAATGCATAGGCATGTGTTATTGGGTTCAGATTCCCACTATAAGCCTTTAGTGATAGATTTTTTAGTATAGCAATACTTTATAATGTATTTGCATATTGAAATCCCTTTTGTACGTGTTAAGCGAGATTTTTTTAAATTTAAAATATGTAGTTGCATTAAAAAACCCCACTTATATGCATTTAGGACTTAGATTTTATAGGTAGTGTGTTTTTATGAGGTGATTTGCATCGATTGATATGCATGAGTAATAAAAACCCCACTTTATTGCATTTAAAGTGTCTCATGCAATTGTTTTTAATAGATAACTATAGTTTTTAATAAAGTAAAATGAAAATACACTAAAAAAGTCCATTTTTATTAAAGCATTAAAAACTATGGTTGAATCAATTCAGAATGAGTTGAAATTTGAAAATGAAGCTCAAAATCTGCCTTATATATCAATACCTTTGGAAAATTGTTAAAGAAATGTGCTGGTAGCCTGAAAAACCCCACTTTTTTCTTCTAAAATTTAGCTAGACGACTTTGTTTGAGAATTAATATAACTTGAAACAAGTGAGATTCCATGGGCTATTAACTTGAGGGAAAAACAAGATAAAAAACTACTCACAAGAAAGGTAAAAACAAAGAATAAACTTGAAGTTGCTAAAAAATGAGAAGAAAAACTTTGATAAGCATATTTATGGATTAACTTGATTGAAACCTTCAAAGACTATCACACAAACAAGATTATGTAAAGTACAATTCAAGGATAATTAACTGTCTTAATGACACCTTATCAATGCGTTGAAACGTAGAGGATAAACCTACGGATTCATGAGAAAATTGCATAGGGTTGCCTCAATTTTGTGATGTTAAAATTAAGGACAATATAGAATTTTATAGCAGCACTTGAAGCCTAAAGGAGAAGAGAACATGAAAATTTTGTAAAACTTGCTTTTGTTGTACCCAAGCCAGTAATACCACTCGATGTAGTTGTCCATGATGGAGTTGCAATCCTGAAACCAATTATTACTAATTTTGCTGTCTTTAGACCCCTGCCATTAAGTTTGGCTTGGGACAAGTAATGCTTGGAGAATAAATTTCAAATATAACAATAACAAGTCTAAATATGCTATTCTACCCTCTATCTTAACCCCAATTCTTAAAGACATCTCCAGATCAAGATTAGTAACCCTCTTAAGGATCTTTGGGCCTTGAACGATATATCATCAATTCTAATACCATCATTGGTTACCTCTATGTCTTTTTTGGAGTGCTCTCTCTAAGGTACTTCTCGGAGGAGGTAACCTCTATTTAGGGCTCTGAATACATGCATATGTCGACATCAACATAAAATTTTGGCTATTATATCGATCTCGAGCATGTCAGTTAGATGGAGATTATATCAATCTTACATACCAACATTGTAGAAATGATACCAGTCTCAGGCATGTCGGTTAGATGTAGATTAATAATCTTCACATATTAGCATTATAGAAATTCGCTAGTCTTATGTATATTGGTAAGATGGAGATTACACCAATCTCACATATTTGCCTTATAGCTATTATAACCATCTAGGCGGTGTCAGCTAGATGGGGAGTTACATCGATCTCTGATACCAACACGAAAGATGTTTGAGATCGCTCTCTTCCCTTCATAAGGGACTGTCTTGATCTCTTCATGAAATAAATATTTTAATAACAATAACATCATTTATACATATTATACATTTCAAGTCTCACATTTTTACATTTTATATGAGTAAATGAATACACACCCACATCATTTATAATCACATATATTATGCAATTATAATATCTCATTTAATATTTGTTTACATAGAAATAAAGAATTACGAAAGTAACACTACCAATATAACATACCTTATATACACACACCTTTATGATGCCTTTACCACCTTTTAGAGTTGCCTTGCGTCTCACGTTAAATATATGCCAATAGATATGCAATTATATCTCTTTGTTTTATTATTATATTTTCTCCTTTTGATACCATTCTCCTTTTCTTTTCTTATTCAATGTTGATTTATAAATCTTGTTTTATTTGTCATGTATATCCTTCTGGAAAATCACAACCTTTCATAATCATAATCTTTGAAAAGTCACAACACTTCATAGTTATAATTCTTTCAAAATGTCACAACACTTAATAATTACAACCTTTTCAAAGAGTTAGAACCATGCATATTTACAACCCTTTTGAAGAATCACATCCTTTTATCATTGTAACTCTTTGAAAATGCCACTTTCTTGTTTTCTTCCAATTCCTTTCCGCTTTCATTAATCCTTTTAATTATTTTCTTCTCGTCTTATTTCTTCTTCTTTAAAATGAACTTTCCTCCCTATTATATTTGATTTTGAAGGAATCACAACTCTTTGTAACATATCTTTTGACTTTTCATTAGATTTAGTTAATTTATCTTATTCTATATTATATTGTTTACTTATTTATTTTGTGTTTATTATCATTTGTAATTAAATCCTATTTAGAAAGGTAACATACTTTCTACAATTTTCTCTCTTCTATTTAATTTTATTTATTTATTTATTGAATTATTCATTATAATATTATTCTTATTTAATTGTTTAAAATCATATACTAAATATTATCTTTTTGATAATAGATTATATATATTTAATTATTATTTTTTAGTTTTATATTATAATATGATTTTATGATGATTATTTGTTTAATAATATTGTATTATCAAATTATTATTAAAATTCTCTCTTAAAATGAGGACATGACAGATGGGTGTTTTCCATGGGCAGCATGGATCAAGCGGAGGTAGATTACGACATATATGATGTGACTTCAGTTATTCTTTAATATAGTTTGATAGTTCTCTCATTGTGCATGGTTATTACATATGTCTACCATACATGATTCTGTCTGTAGCTTTGATGCCTTTGGGTTATTTTGTACTAGATTGATCAGATGGATACTAGTGAATGTATCTAAAAATGTAATAGGGTCTGTTATGATATAACTGCCTTGGTAAAACTTTCTATTATGCTCATATTATATCTAATACAAAATAATATTTATTGTTGCTTTACATTAATTTGATTTGGATGTATAGTAACATATGGTTAAAGCATTGAAAATTGACAGCCTCCTAATTGGGGACTTTGCAAAAATAAGAAAGAGGATTTGAGAGTTCATTGGCTCGTGTGCTTATCTTTCTCTATTCGGAGTTTGGAACTTCTTGTTGGAGAGAACTCTCATATTAAAATTCTAATGGAATCAATTTCAGTAGTGAGAGATCTACCCTAGGTTATTGCATGTGGAATCACACAGGTTGTACAGAGGGATTCGATTGTTGAAGATTTGAATATTTGTGAAGTTTGCAAGCAAGACATATTTGCAAAAATACTTATAGGGAAGATGACAAATGCCATATTTAATGGCTATAAGGAAATGACAGGAGCAACAATATGGGACGATTACTAGTGCTGTCTATTTCGAGTTCGATGCTAGGAAAGGGATGGTTGCATTGGTGGGGAATTTGGTCTTGATTGGACATGGAACTTATCCATTGCTTAGTGTGAAGTTAGAGCAAGTCAGACAGTTTATTATGGCTATCATTTTTAGAGAAATTCACCTTGTTTCTAAGCGACAACTCATCTACTGTTGGGTGTTGAGATTGTGGTTTCTGGGTGGTTCATTGTATGGTGCTAGGCAATTAAATATTCGAAAATAGGTGTTCCTTCTTGGGACAGATTTGGATGTCTCCATTGTAACATACTGTTTATTGGTATATGAGAAGCATCTGGGAGGTTTGCAATAGAGCCAAGGCAAAGGTTAGGCTGGTTGTTAGGTGAGAATTCGATTCAAAGAGTCATCACAGCTGTAACAAGGGCATTTGCAAGAAGATTTGTAATATCACTCAGAGAGAGTCCCAAAAACTATTTAAATAAAACACATAATATATTTTTCTTGATTTGGAAGTTTTGCCACTAAATTTTATCAAATCTTTACTTCTAGATATTGTAAAAGTTGCATTATTGAGTTGTGCACTTGTAGAAAAGAAGTATATAATTTTAATATCATTCTAATGCTTTCACTGTATGGGTTTGTTTCTATGGAAAGTACAAATCATAGTAACGAGAATCGCTTGAAAATTGCGTGAATCGGCGATTCAGCAATAAGATTCAAGGTGGGCAATTTTTTTGGAGTCGGGAATTGCCATACCCAATTTTATAGGGTGACTCGCATGAATCATTGGTATCAGTGATTCATCCAAAAAATTGCATGAATCGGCTGTAAAAATCGCCAAGAAATCGCCTGCGGCCAGAAAAGTATGGAGTTGTAAATTTAAAAAAAATAACTTGCTTTTTTTACTTTCTTTTTGACCTATTCTCTTTGTTATAACCCTAAAGGGCCTTCTATTTGTTAAACATGAGTAGAAGAGAGGAAAAGTGAGAGAGAAGAAGAGAAAAGAAACGCCATAGGTTTCTAACCGGCAAGAAGGAAGAGCACCAAAGAGATCAGCAGTCCATTTGGGGAGGCCATCAATTGCATTGGGAGCATTAAGGCGCCAATATCAACACTCCTCAACTCATTTGCAAGAGGTAAGTGCTCATTTTTGCTTTTTTGCATGTTCGTGTATTATGCATTTTTTGTTAAATTTTTAGTGTATTATGCATTTAAATTTTTTTTTTTATAGTTTTCAAGATTTTTAGTTTAGATTTTGAATGTTCTTTATTTTTACTAAGTTGCAAACTAGGGTTTGTTGTCTTGTAGCTTTTATTAGCTTCAAACTTTGATATTTTACATAAATTTTTTTATTGCAGCAGCCTTTGCTTTCATTTTTCGCAAATTCGCAATGGGTAAAAAAGATGAATGTTGGAAATATAACGAAGAGTTTCCTGGAAGAATCAAATATCAAACAAAATGTATGTTTTGTAAAGAAAACATAACTTCTGGAGGTATTTATAGATTGAAATACCATATTGCTACTATACGTGGACACGATGTTACAATGTGCACTCACCAAACTCCTGAGGCAAAGCACACTTGCTTAATGGCATTAGAAAAAATTGAAAAAGACAAAGCGAATAGGAAAATGGAGCTTGAAGGGTTAAGGGGTATTGGCTCCCATGTTCCCGCATCCGCAGCCGCATCAACATCTACATTTGCATCAGCTTCCGCATCCGTAGGTTGTGTTGGAGAGGTTCTTCTAGGGCTCCTTTTTATCCTAGTTCTTCTGCTTGTGCTAGTGCTAGTGCTAGTCGGTCACATACTAAGATAGAGTCCCACACCAACCTATTGCAGCCTAGAGTACGGAAAAACAAAATGGATAGTTACTTTGTGCCCCGCACTACTCCTGGTTCCCAACCCACGCTTGAGGGCATGGGTTTGAACAAGGAGATTCATGATGCTGCCAGAAAGGAGATATGCAAATTTTGGTACTTTTGCAACATTCCATTTATTGCAGCCAGGTAATTGATTCTTTTTTTTCTTTAAAGTTAAAATTAAAAGTAAAAGTAAAACTTTAATTATATCTACTTGTTTTATAATTTGAGTCTTTGAGTCTGTGACAGGGCTCCTTATTGGCAGAACATGATAGACGCAGTTGTTATTTGTGGTCCGGGGTTTAAAGCCCCAACTGAGGTTGAGTTAAGCGGATACCTCTTGGATGAGATGGTAGAGGACATGAGGGTTGAGCTCGAGGAGAACCGAAAGGAGTGGATTGCAAAGGGTTGCACCATCATGACTGATGGTTGGACAGATAGGAGGAATAGAACACTCCTCAATTTTCTTGTACCCTGTGGAGGTGATTGATCATTCTACTTTCCTACATACATAATTGTAAATTTTGATTTGTTGAATGCTAATTTGTTGATGATCCATTTAATATTATAATTCGTTGTTTTGTTACTTGTAGGATATACCATGTTCATCAAATCCATTGATGCTTCCGCACATGTAAAAAATGCCACATCCTTATGTGAGGCTATTGAAGAAGTCATAGTAGAGGTGGGCGAACAAAATGTGATCTAGGTGCTGACAGATAATGCAACAAGTTATGTTGTTGTAGGTAAACTTTTAACTTTTCAAGTTTTGAAAAAAAATTTATTTGAATTTTGAAATTTGAATTTCTAATTGACTTGAAATTGTTGTAGGTAAACTTTTGATGGAGAGGCACCCCACCATATTTTGGTCCCCTTGTGCGGCACACTGCATTGACCTCATGTTGGAGGAAATTGGCAAACTTGAGTTTGTCAAGTCACGTGTGCAAAGGGCAAAAACATATGTAAATTCATTTATAATCATTCATTTGTCCTTAGCACAGTGAGGAAGTACACAGAAGGCAAGGAGTTAGCTCGCCCAGGTATCACGAGGTTTGCTTCGAATTTCATCACCCTGCAGTCCTTGTTGATATTAAGGGATGAATTGAGGAGCATGTTTGTTGGGCGGGAGTGGATTTCCTCTTCCTATGCTACGACCACTGCAGGGATAGATGTGGCGGATTGCATATTTGATGAGGATGGTTTTTGGAAACCCGCTAGAGAAATCCTTAAGGTAAATTTATTGCAATTTAACATTTAGTATTTTACTTTTACTTTAAGTTATATTATTTTATATTTAAGTTTTGACTCAAATTTTTGGTTTTACTTTATATGTAGTTCACTGAGCCCCTTGTAGCTTTGCTACGAATTGCTGATGGGGAGAAGCCCTGTATGGGCTACATTTATGAGGGCATGGATAGGGCCAGGGAGGCCATCAGAGCCCAATATGCAGGAGTGCAGGAGAGGTATGGTCCTATTTGGGACATCATCGATAGGAGATGGCAGAATCAGCTCCATCGACCCATCCATGCAGCAACTTACTATCTGAATCCAACATTTCGTTTCCATCTCGAGTTCAAGGCGGATGCGAAGGTTCTCACTGGCTTATATACAGCGATTCAGAGGTTGAGTAGCGATGAAGATAGCGCTGCTGCGATTGTTGAGCTAGACTAGTTCAACAATAAAGAGGGGCCACTTTTCTCTGGCAAGATGGCCATTAATGCTCAGACAACACTACAGCCAGGTAAAAATTAAATAATATATTCAGTGTTAATGAATCTAGATTCTAAACCTAAAGTTGATTATGTAATTTTAGAGTTAACTTGTAATTTGTAAATGAGACTAATTGTTTTTATTTTCCCTAATTTCAGATAGATGGTGGCAAATGTTCGGGGCCACAACCCCAGGACTTCAAAAAATTGCCATTCGTATTCTGAGTCAGCCAAGCAGTGCTTCTAGATGTGAGCGCAGTTGGTCCATGTTCGAGCACATCCATTCGAAGAGGAGAAACAGGTTGACAGTGCAGAGGTTGAATGATCTTGTCTTTGTTCATTATAACCTCCGTCTTAGGATCAGACAGATTTTGGGCATTGACTCCTCTTCGATCATTCTGGAGATTGATCCAGAATCAAAGGGGCTCACAGAGGTTGTGGATCCAGTCTTCACTGAGGAAGATTGTGCGTGGGTTGACCAGGTGGATATAGAGGCTGAGGCAGCTAGAGCATGTTCTTCAGGCATTGGTAGACGCACACGTGCATGCACAGACACAAGCCCTAGCGACGTTCGTGAGCCCATCTTACATGCGGGAGATATGGCTCGGCAGTCCTCTAGGACCTACATTAGACGCCTTGCTACTAGGCAAACTGGATACTCTGAGGCTGAGGCTGAGGCTGTAGCCGAGCTTAAGGATGATGATGATTATGAGCCTGAGGCTTGAGTTGGAGCCTTGTTTTTATATTTTGTTTACAAATATTGATATTGAATCATTGATAGACATATGTTTCAAAGTTTCATGGATCTTCATCTTAGATTCTTACATACATTTATGATTTGATGTCTTATGGATCATCTTACATACATTCTATGATTTAAATCATTATGATCATTTGATTTCTATTTACTTCAGCTAGTCTACAATTTACATTTTAGATAACATAGTTACGTATGTGATGGATTTTATGTTCCAAAATTCCATGTTTATGTATGTTAAGTTTCAATTTCTATTTGATGATGTTATAGTGTGTTTAAATTATATTCAATAAAGGGTGCATAAAATAAGTTTTAAATTGTTAAAATCTTTAAATTTAAAGGGTTTTTTCAAATTTGCTGATTCATCACCGATTCATTGCCTATTCACGATTCGATTCGGCCTTGCCTTCACGTTACGTTGGTACAAATAGAGGAAAATCTTCTAGTGTGTACAATGGACAATGTTGGAATTATTATTAAATGAGTTATTAATCATTTAATTTAATCTGTGGAACCTGTCCCATATTCATTGTACAAAAAATCACCATCCTTAATAAATAATGTTTTTTCTGCTATAGCATACGATGCACATGGGGCTTGACTTTATAAGAGATGAACTTGTAACTGAATGCTAAGAATCCTCTTTTGTAATAACCCTAACCTGTTTATAACTTAAACCGCTTCCAATTCCTTAGTTACACATGTTTGGCATTTTGTTTAACATTGGCAAACAACCTCTAATATCACTGAGGTGATAATTTTCCTTGTATTTTGAGTTTATTGCTTTTGCATTTGAAACATATATGTCAAAATTTTCCAACAGTTTGAAATAGTGAAATCATTAGAGGAATAGTAGCCATTCAAGCAACCAAATTCTCAATATATCTGAACGTTGAAACTTAATTTATTTGTCACTATCAGTCTTACAAATTTATATCTCAATTGTAATACATCTTCTGAATATTCTAATTTATTTTAACAAGCACAACTAAATGCAAGAACCAGTAGCATCTGTAATGGCTAACGTCAAACTCCAAACGCAGCTCACAAACTCTATTACCAACCTGAATGCAAATGCATGTCCCCAAAGTGTAGCCACAGGTCTCTAAAGACAAATCGCAGGCCTGTAGATTAAATGCAGATTCAGTTTGTTGCAATGCTGGAACCCCAAATCCTGATTTCAGGCTCATAAACTCCTATTGCAGGCTTGCTACACTTGATCGCATGCTAAAGGTAATGAGTGCAGACCCACATATGGTGATTGAAGGTGTGACTATAGGCTCAGAACGCGGCCACCAATGATTCCAGTCCTCCCAAATGCACATTTACCTCTCAGCTCAAATCGTACGTGTCAGTTGATCACAGTAGCAGCAATTTCCTCTCAATGCAGTTGTTTTTCTATTACCAATAATCACTTCCCAAGTACAGTGTGGAACAGTAGATAAGTGGTGAGCAAATTAATATACTTCAGCATTAATTTGCAGATTAATGTTCCAAGTAATTTTCAGACTTCAACCCTTAGCTAAGTTTGAAATAATAAAAAATAAATAAAGCCTTCCAGCAACAGTAAGAACAATACGAAGACAAAGCAAATTCTCAGAAATCCACAATACCTCAGCCGTGGAAGAACGATCAAGTTCAAACCCTTATAATTCAGCAAGGGCACAACAACCTCAGGAAAAGCCACAAAGGCAACAAAAGAAAATAATATGCAAGCATTCTTTTTCCAATGAAATGAGCTTATATTTATAATGCTTTGTTGATAAAAGTTTCTGAAAGAACTCAACTTTAGAAACTCGGAAAGTTTCCCAAATGAACTCATGTCTTGAAACTTTCCAACACAACATCACTTTAAATATTTAATACTTGGCTTAGGCATATAATAAATGGCCCCTTCCAATGATGACTCAGCCCTTAAGTGAAATTATAAAGTTGTATTATAATTTTATAATAAGCCATTTAATGATCTAATAATAATTTGGTCACTAAAAATAGAATAACTCCCAAAATATTCATAATTTAAATATGCCATTTGAAATAGGAGTCACACCTATTATTTCCCCATGTGACCAAATGCACTTCTAAAAAATAGAAAGGGTTGATATCAATCAACACCCAAACTTACCACAAATAGTAAGTACACAAATCTAAGCCCAAATGAAGTCCAATTTGTGCCAAACGAAGAACAACCTGTAACTTATTGAATTGTGGAGAAGACAAGACCCTCCCAAGCCAAGCCACTGTCTCAAAAGACCCTCTATCCACAATAATTAGCGTACGAGGATCACAATATTAGGCTAATCTCTAAAACTTCAATGTTGGTAAAAATGGGGACATTACATCTTTCTAGGACTAAGTTTTAGCTTCTAGGATTTGGAATCTTTGGCTGGCCTTACACTAGCAGCTATATAGATTTAATGGATTAATTTCACACTCACAATAACATGTTTGTAATGGATCTTTCATACTCTGTATTCTATAGAATGATTACAATCATGAAAAATACTGGTGTGGAGATGCTGTCTTTTATATTATATAAACATACATTGCCACTCTTATTGTGGGAAAAAATATTCCTGGACAATGAAAGATAAATTAACTGTCCGTGTGTCCTGTCGAGGATGGTTGTTCTTAATCAGGTGTGTTATGCTAGATTTAATTTTTTCTCACAACTGGCTTTCTAGAGGAAGCCAATGAAAAAGATAGTGCTTCCTCAATAAATAAGAAAAAACCTGAATGATTAAATGATATTCATGATGGATCAAGAAATAATAATAATTAGTAATTAAAGATTCTCCCTATCTAAGGGACTATTAGATTCATCTGGTACTAATTAGTAAAGAGGTGACTGAAGTTTTAAAAACCATGAAAATGTAAATGAAAATAGGTGTAGAAGTGGCCATTTATGATTTAGGATGTGTGATGATCTTACTAATTAACTATATTCAATTGGAAATCAAAACCCTTTTTCATAGTAGTTTCAAACGTAGAATTTTCCAATGTTTAAGGACAAGTCATTCATTTCTTTGAGATATATGTTATTGTTTATTCGCTTTCAGAAGAACTAGCTTATCATGAAATTTTATGGATTTTTAAGTTTCTAGTTTTTTTCTTTATTTCTCTGAACATTAGATTAGCTTATCATGTGGCTATCCTTGACCCAGAGAAAGTAAGTTTTAAATTGTTTTCTACCTTTGATTTGTCCCATTTTATTTCCTGTTGCTTTATAACAATCTTCTGAGGACATACTTGATCAAGATATAGTGATATCAGGTAGCTGCATCAACAAACAAAAAGATTGATGGTGAAATACCCAACTATCCAAATCTGCCACCTGAACTAATTTGTCAACTACACAATGTCACCATGCATGTGAGTGTGGTCTCTTCCTTTATGCTCTTGGACCAATTTAAGTGTACTTTCTGATGCCTTAAAATTGTCAAAGACCAGGCAGATATTGAGACAGATGAAGTATATGCTCAAATGACATTACAGCCATTGAACCAGGTAAATTGTTTGCAAACTTATCCATTCACCATGACTTAAACATATTTGTGTGAAATGACATATTACCAATTTTTACATTTATAGTAATCTGAGTTCAAATACTGTGCAGCAGGAGCAAAAGGAATCATATTTAGTTCCCAATCCTGACACTCCGAGCCGACAGCCAACTAATTACTTCTGCAAGACACTCACTCCGAGTGATACCAGTACTCATGGTGGATTTTCAATTCCACGACGTGCAGCTGAGAAAGTGTTTCCTCCACTTGTATGCATCCTATCCCTATTGACTGTTGTTCTTTGCTCTGTAAACACATACATCTATATATTAAGTAACATGGACTGCTGGTAACAAAAAAGTGTAGGGAATGTGCATTCGTTGAAAGGATAGGTAAAGAAATTTTCTTTTTTTGTTTGGTGATTAGTCTTCTAGGAAGGTAGAGAAAGATATAAATGGTTTTCCTCTTTTTTTATGCAGGATTTCTCTCAGCAGCCACCTTGCCAAGAGTTAATTGCTAGAGATCTCCATGACAATGAATGGAAATTTCGGCATATATATCGCGGTGAGTTTTATTGTGGGGTTTAATCTTTCAAACATTCTAATTTTTTATCAACTGGAAACTGATATATATGACTGCCACTATAAATTGTAATGCAAAGCAACGTACACACAATGATTAGGAACTCACAATACATTACCATAATGCATGAAATTGATGGTATGAATGTTTGCTGTAGGTTAATGTTTGATAGCTTCAGTTGGATAAACTATGAGACTGAAGTGCAAATATATATGTGTGTGTGTGTGTAAGATATAATATATATCTATATATTAATTAAATAATATATTATTATTTGTTATTATATTAATATCTAATTATCGAATAGACATGTCCCATGTAGGGACATGCATGCGACATGTCTTTTCATAGCCTGTGCTCATTATCAATTAGAGAATGCTGCACTTGGAACACACATACCAAGAAGGCAGTGCTACCATATATGCAGCGATTCGAGAAAACCAACATGGTATCAGAGCTAGGCTGCAAATACTTATCATGAAGCATGGATACAATAAAATTTTCAGACTTCGTAATCAAATCTTATTTTAAGAAAGGATTTATGAGGCTTTCCAATCAGATCTTATTATAAGAAAGGCAATGGCCACAGAGTATGCATGCCATATCGGGGTGGATAGATAAAAGACGAGGGTCTGAGTCTAGTAGAATGCAAGATATGGAATGCTAGCTAATGCATGAAAATGAAGATAGAATTTGAGCGATAGTTCAAGGAAGGACACCATGTGCAAAGGGAAGAGGTGCAGCGAAAAAAAATGGGTGACATCTGTAACTATGAACCAAAGTGGGAAGCTGGATATTTAAGAAATCCTCAAAATGAATTTTTTTTTTGTAGGCTCTACAAGTTGTGGGACAAACACCCTGCCAGAAAATTCAATCAAATCAATTGTCTTTGCTGTGTCAGTGACACGATACAGTGTGCATATCAATTCAAAAATAAAATGTGGAAGCGCTCACAAAAGCATAGTACTTGTTTAATAGAATGTTTCAAATTTTTGCGTCGCATGGACTGTAAAAATGGTGGGGCGGGTATATGAAAAGATTGTGACAGGATATCTCAAGCTCGATTCTAAGTTGTGGAGTAAATTGCTGGTAAAATACATGCGACATTTAATTGAGTGATGTGGAGGAAGATCAATCACCGAGGCAATTTGTTGAGAGGAATAATATGTAAGGTATAAAAACCCTTTCATTGCTTCGGTTGTGGGAAAGTCCACATAGGATCGAACAAGTCTGATAGAATATAACAATAGATGGGACCCATATCAAATATTAAGCAAGTGTCATTAGTAGGACAAATTAGACATGACTGCAAAAGGAGTAATATGAAAATGTAAAAATACCTTTCCTTTGACTGTGGTAAAAGCGATTGCATGTTGGCTCCATTACAACTATTGATGAGAAGTTGAGTTAGATGAATATATCGTACATCGATAGGGGAAGGCCCAAAGAATGCTCGCTCCATCAGGAAAGTAGCATTGGATAGTTCTCATACTTCCATACCCTTCAACCGTATGCAAGGTATCAAATAAGTAATTGGATATTGGGCGGTCAACTACCAAGAGCCTACTACATTCGGTAGGGTGCAGATCGAGCATTGCAAGTAGTTACACATAATCAACCAATTTGGAGGATAATAAAATATAAGGATCAGACAGTGCCCTAATTAGCATAGGGTAAATGTAAGTGGGCACGACGTCTGCAGGTATGCCACATTAGGCATGTATAGTAATATGAATTTATTCCCACGGATGTAATATTAATTAGGATGTTACTAGTTAATTAGATATTTGTTTTTTTAAACATAATATGGTTATTAATAAGGAAATAATATTTTTAAAATATAGATTAGAATATATATTTAGGATTGAATATATGCATATATGTTTAAAGCATATTTTTAAATTGGACATTTATCTATATTTTAATGATCTTATATAATTATGCAAAACTAATTGTTATCCTTGAGTATTATTGTAGTCTTTTATATTTTATTTTCAATATGTACAATAAGAGCTATTTGCCTTGATCTTTTCCTCCGAGAGTGTACTTGCAGGAAAAAGAAGATTGATTTCAGATTCAGAGGGAGTTTGACACTAATTTAAAGGTAAAGGAGCTTAGAACATTGATGTTCAGAGGGAGTTTGACACATCCATTTGAACGAGCGGATAGAGGTTATGTTTCAGTTTATTTTTGAAAATTTTGATCATATCAGAATTAGAGGAAGTTTTGATTTCATGTGAACTTTTGGTATCATGCGTGTAATATGATTTTATGGGCCTACCCCCTATATACATCATGAGGAAGTGACAACTTCCAAATGATCATCACTTATATTTGTAGAAGTTGTTGAAAGACGCGATCTTACAATAACTTAATTTTCTATTATGATAGATATCCTATGATGTCTATGCAAATCATGATAGATTAAACTTTGCATGACAGATGTTTAAATGGTACACATTATGAGAATGTGTGTGCATGTACCTTTTTAATATTTTTTTGAGTACATGGTGAATGTTATGCAAATTGATGTTTAGGAGGCCATTACACAAAGTACTTGGTGAATATCACGCTACTTGATGTTCAAGAGGCCATTACTCAGAGTACTTGGTGAATATCTTGCAATCGACATTTTGGAGGCCATTACTCAAAGAGTATTTGGTGAATACCATATGTTGATATTTTGGAGGCCAATACTCAAATGTGATATCAAAATGGTGAATATCATATGTTGATATTTTGTAGAGCATTACCTTATTGAGTACTTAGTGAATATCACGTGTTGATATTTTGGAGACCAATACTCACGATATTAGATGTGATATCTAACCTTAATTGAGTATTTGTTGAATATCATGTGTTGATATTCTAGAAGACCAATGCTCATGATATTAGATGTGATATCAAACCTTATTTGAGTACTTGGTGAATATCATGTGTTAATATTCTGGAAGGCCAATACTCATGATATCAAATGTTATATCAAAATGATACTTAGAGTATTTGATGAATATCATGTGTTGATATTCTAGAAGACCAATACTCATGATATCAAATGTGATATCAAAATGGTGGATATCTTCTTATCAAAGATATCCTTAAAATCTGCCATTCTTAATATTACCAATGGTGTAAAATCTGTCTTTTGTTAATCCTCCCTAGCTAAGAGGGAGTGTTAATGTTTGATAGCTTCAATTGGATAAACTATGAGACTGAAGTGCAAATATATATGTATATTATATATATGTGTAAGATATAATATATATCTATATATTAATTAAATGATGTATTATTATTTGTTATTATAGTAATATCTAATTATTGAATAGACATGTCCCATGTAGGGACATGTATCTTCATAGCTTGCGCTTATAATAAATTAGAGATTGCTGCTCTTGGAACACACATACCAAGAAGGCAATGCTACTACATTTGCAGTGATCCGAGAAAACCAACACAATGAAGTTTGAATTTATTAATGCAAATAGTAATTTTTCTATGCACAATGATAGGGCATTGTAGTAGTAGAGCTAAAGTTGGAATGCAAAATAGTACTACAGTGGTACTGTGGTTATATTGTAGCAATAGTGTAGGGGTCCTTTTATAGTAACACTGTAGCTATGGTGTTGTAGCCAATTGAAGACTGGAAATATGTTGTAATCTTCATCAATTCCTTGATGAAAGTGCTTCAAATAATAAAGGGTTATAATCTTATACGCTTGCTTGGAAACTAAAACTGTTTTTGTTCTACAAACCTTTGTACTATTATTTTCAACCTTTAGAGAAATAGATGAACACAATTGCTCAAACTACAATATAGAAAGTTGTTTTGATTTCATAAATAAGATGATCTGGTTATGAATGCGTGCCTCTTTTATAGACTCCTTTTTTTGTAATGTACCTTTTTTCGACCTTAGAATTTAATTAAATACTTAAAATTTCAGTTTTCAAATAGTGATACCTAATGAAAACTTGATTTAATTATTTAATAAGATATTTGAGAGACTTTTATGGTTAGATGGAAACTTAATAAGATATTCAAGAGACTTATATGGTTAGGTGGAAACTTAATAAAGCCACATTGTTATTGTTACCCCTAAGTTCAAGTTAAATTAAAAGAGGAGAAACTGAAAGTCACAAGGAAGGGAAAATTAGGAGGCGAAGCAAAGGGAAAGCCAAGTCTCTGTAGTGGGCTATAAAAAAACAATGACAGGTTCATTCAGTTTATCCTTGGTTTGGCCATTTCTCTTGTAGAGTTTGAGAGCATCTAGCTTTTTTATCAAAAATTTGAGGATGAAGTTCTAGATGGAGGCGTGATCCAGGTATCTCACATTGCATTGCAAAGTATTTCAAATTTGTCAAGTCTAAATTATAGACAAATGTAAACTTGAGAGCTTATTGCTTATTTTTATATATACCAGGGTTCGTCATTTTGCCCTCCGAACCACGTATTGGTTCGAACCAGCACCAGATTTGGGTCCAATTTGTCCAAAAATCGCCTAGTGTTGAAAAATATTTGGTGTATCAATGACGCCTTGATTTTCTTGCAAGATGTTATATGGAGGCATCCCAGGTTGCATCTTTGACATAGAATATGTTCAGTTGCATAAAATGGACTAGAATAGATCATGAATGTGGAGATGATGAGCTTCTCCAGTGGTAGACATGAACAGGATAAATCCATCATTGACGGATAAAACAATGTTGCAGGGATAACTTTGCTTCTTTTATAACATGATACACTTCTTTCCAAGTGCTTGTTGTATGCTTATTGTAATAAATAGGGCTTTTGACAAAGGAGCTCTCTTGTTTGTATTCAACTTGTCCAGCGAGGCCTAAGAAATGCTAATCAATTGGACAATGCTTTGTAATGATGCTATTATTACAACTACAAGTTTAAAGTTTGTGGTGTTTTTGTTGTTTAAATGATTTACTTATGCTTCTAGCCTTCATATATATATATATATATAAATATAATTTTTATATGTTTTTGTACAAACGAACCCAAAACCCTTTCCAAAATTTTGCCGTATTGATGAATTGGTTCTTCAAATGTGTGTGTGTGTGTGTGTCTATATATTTGTAAGGAAATGCGTGTGTGTGTGTGTCTATGTATTTTTTTTTGCCCAATCATGATTTGTAAGGAAATGTGTGTGTGTGTGTGTGTGTGTCTATATATATATATATATATATATATATATATATAAACATATAGATGCATTATATATACTAAAAAATACGAGAAATATACCTAATTCTAAAACTAAATCATTTCATGGTATGAATCTATGAATCAAAGTCATTAAAATTATTTTAAAAAAAACTAGAAGAATCCGGATCTAAATCTGGATCTGGCCTCTTTTGTACAAATCTGGTAACTAGGCTTATTTGTGAAGATTGGGCATTAATATCAATTTGGAGATTGTTTATTTGATTGAAATAAAGTAGCTTATTGTGTTTTCTGGGTAGATTGTGTTCCTATTTATGCATCAAAGTTTCGGATCATACCCTGTGATCCACCATCAAGATGAGAAAGCTAAAGGAGATCAAATAGATTTGACAAAAAATTCAAATGCTTAGAGATGAATATTTTTGTTTAGAAATGAACACAACTTTATAAAGGTTTGATGGCTTTATGATATGCTTGTCGAACAAAGATATGAAATATAAAGCCTTGGTTTTAATTAAATCATATTACATTTAAGGTGCTCTATTTGGGCTTCTATAATATTTCAGAGTCTAAAGCTTAAAATATTTTGAAAAGAAGAGTTAGGAATTGGAATATTTTCTGGGTATGGCTATCTTGTTTGTACTATATCTCATTCTTTTGAACGTGGATTCAATCCTGTTTATTTGGTGGTGTTATTAATACAAATTGTCAGAGCTTGACGACAATGTTTTATAATGAGATGGAATGAATTCTGTTATTAATAGAAATTGTCAGAGCTTGATGACAATGATTTATAATGAGATGGAACGACTTCAGCTATGCTTTATGATGAGATGGAATGACTTCAGCTCCTTGTGCAAACAAGATCCTAGTTGGAGAAATTGTTAGTATTGCAAAGAAGATTCAGCAGTGCATTGATATGTATTTCTTCCTCTAACAATGGGTGGCTTTCTTGGGGCATTCAAGAAGGTTAATGTAATTGGCGTTTCTATCTTCTATGGTTGGGCATCTAATTTTGAGGGAGTGACTCCCTGTATATAGCGATGGGTTGGCATTGTGTTTGCGTAAGTTTACAATAAGACTTTGGTAAGCTATTCAGAAGATTATTTGGGGAAGCCATTTCACACACTTGGCTACTTGTAATCATTTCTTGGTCATACGTGAAGCTTTCTTGCAAAATGTGAACTACTCGAGATTCACTTGGGGATTTGTGAGAATTATATTGGTTTGGGCATATGCCTATTAATCCATCATAAGGATTTGATGGTTGTGGGAGATTTCCAACGAATCAAAAGTAATGCCTCCTGGTGTTAGCATGAAAAGCGAAGGAAAAATCAGGGATACCAGAACTGTTTGGGAAGTGCTACAATAGAAACTGGAATCATGTTTGCTACCAATAGAAATGATACTTGGGTTTCTTTGTTGTTTCTGGAGAATTATACCAAGTCTCAGAGTAAATATGTATGGCATGATGGCAATCAAGGATTATATAAGGGGGTTGTAATAAGACCGTCTTATATTGAACAGTTCACAATCCATTTCTGATTCAGAATATCACTTCCAGGTTGCTCCTAGTACCGGAAGAGCTGGTCAACTTTTTGTGGAGCTATTGATTGGGTTGGTGTAAATAAAGGAGTCAATATTAGACCTATCTGCTGAGAAAGTCTGCATTCCAATTTAAACTTTAGGTTTGAATTATTTAAAGTTGCTGTTATCTCGGAATCAATTATGCAGTCTTCTGCCTAAAAATGGGTAGGAACATTTATTGGAATGCTTATTAATACAGCGAAGTTTACAGGATTCAGCAATTTCAGAAGTATCTAATTTGCCAACATAGAATTTTAGCAATCTGTATTTCTATGATGTCTCCTATTCCTGAGATCAAATTTAATAAATAATAATAAATATAATATTAGAATATTAAAATCCAAGGTTGCATGGGTAAAAGGGTAGTTGGGGAGCTCAGGGTACGGGTACGGCTATTTTTCGTAATAGGAGACATAAGTAATTGGGTATGTGAAACTTTTTTAATTATAGTTTTATATTTATAGAAAATCTGAAATTATGAGTCATGACAATTGTTTTTTAAAACAAGAACAGCAATAAAGTTTGCAAATGTAATGTATTGTTTTCGGTTTCAAATTTGCTATATGTTTGTAATAATAATATATGATAAATGTTTAGATGTATAACAAATAAGGCAGACTTTAAACATGAGCAAGAAATCATAAATCATATGACAATGACATATTGCAAATGATAAACTTCTGACTTGAACAGTGATAAAAGTTTATTATTAATCAATATTGTATTAAAGTTTCAAACTGATCCTGTATTGAATTAAGCTTGATAAAGTTCAAGCTGATATGCAAACAAAAAGCCGGAAAACAATATTCAGAAATCTTAATCAAGGTCTTCAGCTATGATGCTCTCCGCCGAGTGTCCGGTACTTGGAATATGTGTACACAGTATTTGGGTACGTGGGTAAGAGATACCAAGGGTGTGGGCACGAGTACCCATGCAACCTTGTTAAAATCAAATAATTATTAATTAAACAATGATATAAAACAACCTATTATTAATATAATACTAATAATAAAATGTTACCAATATATACATGACTTTTATATTGTAATAATTTAAAAATAATTAATAAGTAAATGAATATCAACAAAGTTAAAATCAGTGTTACCAGCCTTGGAGTCGGTTCGGACTTGATAAGCCGAAATCATGCTTAGACTCAAACTCAGACTTGGCGAGGACTCAACAAATTAAAAACCATGAAATTCAAATATTTTAAAGGATTTAAAGTATTTTTCATACATCATTTAGCCAATTAACATCAAATACACAGTAATTGAGATAAATAGAAGCTACTTTGCAGACATACACAACTTTTAATAGATCACAACTCGGACTCAACAAGCTCAAGTCGGGCTCGGACTTAGACTCGACGGTCAGACTCGGCAAATTAAAAAATCCATGGAATTCAAAGATTTTGAAGGATTTTAAGTTTTTTTCATGCATCATTTAGCCAATTAACATCAAATACATACACAACGTTTAATAGATCACGGCTTGGACTCAACAAGCCCAAATTGAGCTCGGACTCAAACTTGACGGTCGGACTCGGCAAGGACTTGACAAATTAAAAAACCCATGAAATTCAACGATTTTAAGGATTTGAAGTCTTTTTAATGCACCATTTAGCCTATTAGCATCAAATACACAATAATTAAGATAAATAGAAGCTACTTTGCATACATACACAACTTTTAATATATCACTTAAGTATAATGGGAATTTTTCAAAAAAAAAAAGTTAAAGTTAAATTGAATAGCATAATAGAAATATAGTGCTACTGTCAAATGTCTACAATATTCATGGAATATGCAATCCATAGAATCGAAAGTTCAAAACATATATCAAAATAAAGGCTCATAGTAGCCTATGTCCTCCTACGAGTATGCCTAAGAAAGGTCATGGAAGACTCTAGAGCCATCCTTTCTCCTTGTGTGTGAGGTTGAACCTCAGTGATATGCTCATCATGATCATCCTCCTCATTCTCATACTCATCCTCACAATCCTAGTCGAATCCATCACTCTCACCCTCAAGGTCCTGTGCAGGGTCTCCTTGTGCTCTAAACTCCTCCACTGCCATTGCCACTGCCTCTGCCTCTTGATCTACTTGATCAACCAACTCCAAGTCTTCATCACTAAAGATAGGATCATCAACTTGCAGCTTCAATTTGTCCTCAAATAGCCAAGAAATGTTGTGGGAGACAACACTGTTGAAGGCATTTTGAATCCTAAAATTTGGTTAAGTCTGGAATTATTTTGAAAACCCCCAAATTTAGAATCTACATTTTGACTCCTATAAAGCTAAAACCTATCTCAAACATCTTGACAGTATTTATACAAATATAACTTAAAATATAAGAAAGAAAATAAATGTTAAATTTGTATAAATCATCTTGCCCGTGAGTTGAAAAATCCCAATACTCTTTTCTCAAGTCTTCTTTCTCTGTTCTTTGTGTTTGCAAGTGATAGAATGACCTTTTTAGGTCTTAGTCTTGAATTACAAACCAAAAGAAAATAAGGAAATAACTTTTAAAAAGTTTGTTGCTACATTATGGGCCTTGGCCACCAGGCAAGGCAGCCTGATGGGACTCGGCGAGTCAAGCAAGACTCTGCTAGGACTCAACCGAGTCCTAGTCCAAAGGTGGCCAACCTCGTTTTAGCCACCTCGCCTTGGGACTTTCTTAGTCTTGTAATGCTGTTTAAAATATATAAATCAATAAATAGTAGTCAAAATTTTTCCCATTGTGTAATTGAAGCCAACCGATCGAAATCCTTTACATTTGATATAAATTGGTTACTATTTGAAATTACTGATCCATAGATGCTGAATGAATTAAGGTGTTCATTTTTCAAAGATGTTTCCATAAATTGTTAGATACTTGATCATTCTAATATGGAAGGTAGTTGTCTTAATAAATGAAATAATTGTGAATTATCATAGCATAAGAATACAACCCATGTCTTTTGTTTGCTAGCGCATTGAATATATGGCGTTAGGTGAGGAATATTGATTAATCATTTGCTGAGATAGTGCGTTGATGTTACAGTCACATTAAAAGCATAATATATTATAAATCTTGAACACAAGGATTGACCAAGGAGGAACTTGCCCAAATTGGGAATCAATTCAATGTCAGAAAAAAATATCATAGAAACCTTTAAGAAATCGATATTGACCAATAATAATGATTAAGAGATGCATTGCCTAATCTATGATTAGTTGATTCATTGTAACAATCAAAATTTATCGGTGATTAAAGCATTATCTAATCTGAATGGCTATTAAGACAAGGGAACATAACTCTTGCAAAGGTATAACAACTTTCCAAACAAATGGAATAGAGATATAACTAATGGATAATTAGACAATTGGATTGGTATTAAATCGTTAGAATATAAAAGCTCTCTTTCCAATTCTAGATCAATACTTGTAGTTATCTTGGATCCATTGTGTGTAGTATTTGATTAGGTCAATATTGACTGGTCAAAAGCACTCTTTTAGAAGAATTTACACTATCATAAGCTTGGTCCCATGAATTAAGGTAAGAGATCCATTTTGGACTTATTGCTAACAATAGAATTACCACTGGTCAATCTCCACCAATATTAAACAATTGCCTAAATTAATTCCTCCCGGGTATAAATTCATTAGATTGAGCATATTAACACCATATACAATTATAATATTGAACTGAAACATTTGTAGCATAGAAAATATCTACGTGCAAGAGATTGATCGAAGCAAGCTTCTTAGAATTTGGATTTATAGAATTAAGAAATTAGTCCAAATTCAAGGTGATCCCCCTAAGGGGGACATTACATTGTTTTAGAGCATAATCTTGTCATCTTGTAAATAGGAGTTTATGCAAACCTATCAAAGAAGAACAAAAAAGGCCACGATGCACAAAATAGCCAATGAGATGAGGTCCTATATGGAACAAACAAAGCAACTCTGATAAGTCAAATGGAAAAATAAAACCAAGCTTCTCCTCCAAGCCTTACTAACCATGGGAGTTTCAATCAATAATTTGAAGAGCTATTCCCTGCATGCTAGGGACAGTAATTCGAATGATTCAAAAAACAATAACATGTCATCAACTTATAGGATACACAAACCTCCATTCTTGCCTCGAGAATAGATACTGAGAAGAGATGAAGGAATATAACAATCAATGAATAGAACCGAGGACAATGCAAGAGCTTATGCAAATCTTGAGCCCCACATTAGAGAGGTTGTATCATTTAGAGAATTTTGTGAAGACAAACGACGAGAGGCATCTTAGAGGCACATAAACAAGGAGCTCAAGCACAAAGTAAACAAAGTAGCACTTCCAAACTTTAATGGATTGGGGAAAACCACAGCCCACATATGCTTGCGGAAATTGTATACCCTCTTCTGGTTTAGTCCCATGACAGAAGAAGATGCATTCTAGTTTGCACTACTCCATTTGGAAGGGGCATCGCATGAGTGGTGACATCGTGGGCTTATTTTTCAAGGCCACCAAGATATAAACTCCTATGGAGAATTATCCCAAAGACATTAATATATTTGATGGAAGGGACCCTAAATAGTATTTCCAAGAGCTATTCCACCTTAAAAAAATTGGAACTCAACAGGAGTTTTCCCACCAATTCCAAAGCTTATTCGTTATGGTGTTGAATCTTTCCGAAAAGATGCTCACTTATATGTTTATAGGACTTAAAGACTCCACCATAAACTTTGTAAAACAATTTGAACCCCAAAACTTAGAGGAAGCCATCCGAAAGGAAAATAAAAAGGAAAGACCTAGGAATTTCCTGACTAAGGCTCACCATAAGTATGAAGCAAAGTAACGTGAATCGGAATCGTATCGGAATCGGCACGGCCGAATCGAATCGTGAATCGGGGGTGAATCGCCGGTGAATCGGCGATGAATTGGCAAATTTGAAAAAACCCTTTAAATGTAAAGATTTTAACAATTTAAGACTTATTTCATGCACCTTTTATTGAATATAATTTAAAAACACTATAACATCATCAAATAGAATCTAACATACATAAACATGAAACATAAAATCCATCACATACGTAACTATGTTATCATTATGTACTAAAATGTAAATTGTACGCTAGCTGAAGTAAATAAAAATCAAATGATCATAATGATTCAAATCATAGAATCAGTAAGATGAAATCATGAAGATCTATAAGACATCAAATCATAAATGTATGTATAAATCTAAGATGAAGATCCATGAAAGTTTGAAACATATGTCTATCAGTGATTCAGTATCACTATCAATATCTATACAGTGTAAACAAAATATAAAAACAAGGCTCCAACTCAAGCCTTATCATCCTCATCATCATCCTCTAGCTCTGTTGCAGCCTCAACCTCAGCCTCTGAGTATCCAGTTTGCCTATGAGAAAGGCGTGTAAGGAAGGTCCTAGAGGACCGCCGAGCCATGTCCCCTGCATGGGCAATGGGCTCACGAATAACGTCGCTAGGGCCTGCGTCTGTGCGTCTACCAATGCCTGAACGTGCTCTAGCTGCCTCCTCTGCCCTAGCCACAACCTTAGCCTCTACATCCACCTGGTCAACCCACGCGCGGTCTTCCTCAATGAAGACTGGGTCCACGGTCTCTGTGATCCACTCTGATTCTGGATCAATCTCCTCTAGAATGATCGGAGAGGAGTCAGCGCCCAAAATCTGTCTAATCCTAAGACGAAGGTTGTAATGAACAAAGACAAGATCATTCAACCTCTGCACTGTCAACCTGTTTCTTATCTTCGAGTGGATGTGCTCGAACATGGACCAATTGCGCTCACATCGAGAAGCGCTGCTCGGCTGACTCAGAATGCGGATGGCAATTTTTTGAAGGTTTGGGGTTGTGGCCCCAAACATTTGCCACCATCTATCTGAAATAAGGAAAAAACAAAAACAATTAGTCTCATTTACAGATTACAACTCTAAAATTAATGCATTATATAATCAACTTTAAGTTTAGAATCTAGATTCATGAACATTGAATATATTATTTAATTTTTACCTGGCTATAGTGTTGTCTGAGCATTTATGGCCATCCTGCCAGAGAAAAGTGGCCCCTCCTTATTGTTGAACTAGTCTAGCTCAACAATCGCAGCAGCACTATTTTCATCGCTACTCAATCTCTGAATCACTGTGTATAAGCTAGTGAGAACCTCCGCATCCACCTTGAACTCAGGACAGAAACGAAATGCCAGATTCAGATAGTAAGCTGCTCCGTGGATGGGTCGATGGAGCTGATTCTGCCATCTCCTATCGATGATGTCCCAAATAGGGCCATACCTCTCTTGCACTCCTGCATATTGGGCTCTGATGGCCTCCTTGGCCCTATCCATGCCCTCATAAATGTAGCCCATAGAGGGCTTCTCCCCATCAGTAGTTCGTAGCAAAGCTACAAGGGGCTCAGTGACCTACATATAAAGTAAAACAAAAAATTTGAGTCAAAACTTAAATATAAAATAATATAACTTAAAGTAAAAGCAAAATACTAAATGTTAAATTGCAATAAATTTACCTTAAGGATTTCTCTAGCGGGTTTCCAAAAACCATCCTCATCAAATATGCAATCCGCCACATCTAACCCTATAGTGGTCGTAGCATAGGAAGAGCAAATCCACTCCTGCCCAACAAACATGCTCCTCAATCCATCCCTTGATGTCAACAAGGACTGCAAGGTGATGAAATTCGAGGCAAACCTCGTGATACTTGGGCGAGCTAACTCCTTGCCTTTTGTGTACTTCCTCATTGTACTAAGGACAAATGCATGATTATAAATGAATTTGCATATATTTTTTGCCCTTTCCACACATGACTTGACAAACTCAAGTTTGCCAATTTCCTCCAACATGAGGTCAATGCAGTGTGCCGCACAAGGGGACCAAAATATGGTGGGGTGCCTCTCCATCAAAAGTTTACCTACAACAATTTGAAGTCAATTAGAAACTCAAATTTCAAATTTCAAATAAATTTATTTTCAAAACTTGCAAAGTTAAAAGTTTACCTGCTGCAACATAATTTGCTGCATTATCCGTCACCCCCTGGATCACATTTTGTTCTCCCACCTCTGCTATAACTTCCTTAATAGCCTCACATAAATATGTGGCATTTTTCACATGTGTGGAAGCATCAATGTATTTTATGAACATGGTATATCCTACAAGTAACAAAACAACGAATTATAATATTAAATGGATCATTAACGAATTAGCATTCAACAAATCAAAATTTACAATGTATGTAGGAAAGTAGAATGATCAATCACCTCCACAGGATACAACAAAATTGAGGAGTGTTCTATTCCTCCTATCGGTCCAACCATCAGTCATGATGGTGGAACCCTTTGCAATCCATTCCTTTCGGTTCTCCTCGAGGTCAACCCTCATGTCCTCTACCATCTCATCCAGGAGGTATCCACTCAACTTAGCCTCAGTTGGGGCTTTAAACCCCGGACCACAAATAGCAACCGCATCTATCATATTCTGCCAATAAGGAGCCCTGTCACAAATAAAAGTTTAGATGTCAAAGACTCAAATTTTAAAACAAGTAGATATAATTAAAGTTTTACTTTTACTTTTAATTTTAGCTTTAAAGAAAACAAAGAAAAAAGAATCAATTACCTGGCTGCAATAAATGGAATGTTGCAAAAGTACCAAAATTTGCATATCTCCTTTCTGGCAGCATCGTGAATCTCCTTGTTCAAACCCATGCCCTCAAGCGTGGGTTGGGAACCAGGAGTAGTGCGGGGCACAAAGTAACTATCCATTCTGTTTTTCCGCACTGTAGGCTGCAATAGGTTGGTGTGGGACTCTGTCTCAGTATGTGACCGACTAGCACTAGCACTAGCACGAGTAGAAGAACTAGGATAAAAAGGAGGCCTAGAAGAACCCTCTCCAACACAATCTACGGATGCGGAAGCTGATGCAGATGCAGATGTGGATGCGGCTGCGGAGGCGAGAACATGGGAGCCAATACCCCTTAACCCTTCAACTTGCATTTTCTTATTTGCTTTGTCTTTTTCAATTTTTTCTAATGCAATTAAGCAAGTGCGTTTTGCCTCAGGAGTTTGGTGAGTGCAAACTGTAACATCATGTCCAGGTATAGCAGCAATGTGGAATTTCAATCTATAAATACCCCCGGAAGTTATTTTTTCTTTACAAAAGATGCATTTTGTTTGATATTTGGTTCTTCCAGGAAACTCTTGATTATATTTCCAGCATTCATATTTTTTACCCATTGGAATTTGCGAAAAATGAGAGCAAAGGCTGCTGCAATAAATTTTTTTATGTAAAATATCAAAGTTGGAAGCTAATAAAAATTATAAAACAACAAACCCTAGCTTGCAACTTAGTAAAAATAAAGAGCATTCAAAATTTACACTAAAATTCCTGAAAACTATAGAAATTTAACAAAAAACGCATAATACACTAAAAATTTAACTAAAAATGCATAATACACTAACATGCAAGAATAAAAATAAGCACTTACCTCTTGCAAATGAGTTGAGGAGTGTTGATATTGGCTCCTTAATGCTCCCAAAGCAATTGATGGGCTCCCCAAATGGCCTGCTGATCTCTTTGGTGCTCCTCCTTCTTGCCGGTTGGAAACCCATGGCTTTTCTTTTCTTTTCTTCTCTGTCACTTTTCCTCTCTTCTACTCATGCTTCACAAATAGAAGGCCCTTTAGGGTTATAACAAAGAGAATAGGTCAAAAACAAAGTGAAAAAAACAAGTGATTTTTTTAAAAATTTCAACTTCCCTTTTTCCATGCCGCGGGCGATTCATAGCCGATTTTGGCGATTTTTACATGAATCGCCTGAATCGGCGATTCAAGCGATTCATGGCCCTGAAATCGGCAATACCGATTCACGATTCAAAAAAAATCGCGCAGGATGAATTGGGTCGCGAAATCGGCGATTCAGGCGATTTTTGGGCGATTCTCGTTACTATGGTATGAAGGGTCAAGAAAATTTGATAAAGGAAAAGAATCCTATTTTAGCAAAGAATAGCAAACTATTGGGCACCAAGCCACAACAAGGAAGCTATCAAGCAAAAAGAGGACATAATGAAGAAAGGCTTATGTTTTAGGTGCAAAGAACCATGGACATTTGGACATGAGTGTGGGAAAAGGAATCAAGTCCATAGAATAAAAGCAATATCTGACAAAGAAACAGAGGAGGGCTATATAAGAAAACAAGACAGGATATAGGTGGTTTCACTACCATCCAATCACTAAATGAAGGGAAAGAATGATAGAGTGTCGAAGAAACCCAACCCTAACTATGACAATGGTGCACAAATTGAGAATCAAATCAGCAACCATTACTAGAGAAGCAGGGCAACAAAGTGGAATTAGAAATCAGAAATTAATTCATTTCAAATTAGTTGAAAATTATCAATATCAATTTTATATTAGAACCAGCAGGTAAGACTTGTGAACAGGTAAAGAAATGAATATCAAATTAGAGAATGAGAATTTTTAATGAAACAAGCAACTACAAACATGTAAATGCAAATATTTAGTTGTATTTCCTCCCAATCAGAATCTTCCCAATTTCTCTTACAAAATGAAGATCAGATATTTCTGTAGGTCTAGAAAGAGACGGTCTCTACTAGGATTTATAAATATGGATAGTCCTAAAGGGAAATTTGTAGAGGTCTGGGAAGAGATAAAATCTCTCCTAAGGATTAAAAAGATGGATAGTCCTAAAGGGATATTGATAGAGGCATGGGATGTGATAAAGTCTCTTCTAAGGATCGTAGACATGGATAAATCCTGAAGGGATATCCGTAGAGGCCTAGGAGGAGATAAAGTCTGCCCTACGGATTGGATGGATACCCTACTAGAAGACCATTAGCTAAGAAAATTGCTAATGAGGATATAAATGGAGACTTTAATTGGACTGATATGACATTAGGAGGCATCATCATACCTAACTACACGAGTGTTGGAAAGTCTGGTCTTCTAAGTTTTGGACTTGACCAACGGATGGGACATTCTATACATTATCCAAGTTAGTGAAAGAAAAAGATAGGGAGATTATGGATCTTTATCTTCATTTGAGTATGTTTCATCATTCATTGCAGAAATTAGAAAATCAGTCCTCTATAGGAGGCACTTCTATGGCACAGAATGACAATGCAAGAGGTACAGAAATTAAACAAGTTGATGAAAGAATTGAATAACTTCACAAGGAAATACCTTGAAGCCTTGAGACCTTATTTGAAGAAGATTTATTTGAGACACTACCACCTCTAATCACCTATGAGGGACATGAGACAAGTCAAGATTTGGCAGTGTTTTGATGAATGCAAAAAAATTGAAGCCCAAAATTCTGATTTGGGACAGTAGTAGTTTACCTTCTCATTCTCTTGAGTTTTGCCACCTTTATGCATGGAATAATTAGTGAAGAGGATTCTGCAAGTGTTGGCACTTAAAGCGCATGTATTGGCCAATAATATTTCAACGAAGAGGTGCTTGTAAAGGTTGAATACATTACACAAATGTGTGACAGCTGATTTTTACAACAAGAGTCGCATTTTCTTACATCATCATGAAGCAACAACTCTTTCACATGAGGATGATGCTACTATTGAGTCTTCCCATGTTTGCTCTGAAGATGTAGGTGATAAACATGAAGTATATATTGTGGATCCAATCCCCAAAGCTTCTTATTTTGTTCATCATGCCGTTGGAGATTTCAAAGGCAAGGAAATCAAGGATGAATTCAGACCTGATTTTCTGCTCATTGACAACAATGATATATCTGTTCTTTCTCAAGATATTGCAGCCTATAGTCATGAAGAAATTAGTGATATATTTTACCATTGGTGGTACACAACGTGCAAGCATGGGACACTAATTTTGATGAAGCATCTTATCAGAGGATGCTTTTTTCGCACCTTGGAACACCTGACACAGATCTGTCCCAAAAATTGATCGAAGAATGACTAGAAAGAGCATGGAAAGCTGAGTTAATGGCTCAACAAGCCAAACTAAACTTCATCTAAAACCAATTCATGATGCTCCCCAGTCCATGGATGATGGTAAAAAGGTTTTCTAGTTCTGAAATTTCACTTAATCTAAATCATTTAATTGGTGGAAATGTTGATTTTATTGATGACATTTGCAGTGATATAACCACTTAAGAGTTGTTTTTGATGGGTGATGAAGATATCTAGAATTCATCTTTCGATTTGTCACAAATTTCATATGATAGGACAGCTGTTTATTTATTATTTGGTGAATTTAATTTAATGAACTCTGTCTCAAAGAGTCTGTGTTGCAGAATTGATTTCTTTATTGTTAGCAAGGTTTTGCAAATTTTGATACAACAATATAGCAGAAAAATAGACGATATTGCAATAAAATTTCTACTCATAATTTTGATATTAGGTAGGGAATATACACCTGAAAATTCCAGATTTTAATATCAACATAGATATTGAGTATTTTCACAAAATACCAACCACCGAATTGATAAAATATCGCCTATTATCTATATCTACAATAACCAGAAAAATTGGAAGTTAGAATCGATGAACTTATAGGTAAAACGTGCCTTGAAACCTTATGAAATGACGACTATCAGCAGCAAAAGAATTCTTCAACAAACAAATGCAGTTGCGCATATGGAAAACATTGCCCCCAAAGGGTAGATAGAAAATAATGCCCACCGACAGATATATATGGGCGCTCAACCAATTTGAAATAAACCAGCACACAATTTGATACAACAATTCCAGTGAATCCCTTCACAAATTCCAAAACAACCTCCAACAACAAGAAAAATTAAACTTTTCCTTAGGGACAATTAATACAATAGGAAAAATGACAAATAGTATACCTCAGCAAAATTTGCCAAGCAATCTCAGAATAATTTTCAAAATTGAATCTACATCACTTCAGCTATAGATCCCAAACCCTTATACTTCAGCAAGCCTTGAAAATTAGAGCCTTAGAATTGTCACCAAGACAACAAAAGAAAATAAGATAATCAAATTATCGGATGCCTTTCTCATTTAATGGGCTCATATTTAAAATTTCCAAATGGCACAAGTTTCCCAAATAAACTCGACAACATTAAAATATAATAAAGTGTCATTATAATATAATTTATTAATTGCTTTTGGTTCCAAAAAATGACCTTTTCTGACATAACATAATATTCTGACACATAAGGCCACTGTTTCTTGTGCCCACGATTTAAATCTTTTCGACCTAGTTCCAACAAGCTATAATACTGAGGTGAGCAACATACAACACCAACAAAAATAACAACCTTAGCATATTTAGAGGAATAATTATAATAATCACTTGCATTGCGAAAACAACTGCAGAAACATTAGAATCAAAATCTGATAACACCAAAGTGATCTTGATGAAGAAAGACGACAAATAAACCTGACAGGGTGACTTACTATAAATAGTCGCTCTCTCCAAGATTCTTGGAGCCAAAACTAGAAGTCTGAAATGAAAATTGAGAGCATCACTCCACTCCTCTTACTCAATCGGAACCAACAGTCTGACTTACTATAAATATTAAGTCCCTCAAATGGAGCCAAAACACACCATGGGGTACTAGAAAGTGTATAACCCCACAACTGAGACCCCCAAATGCCACTCTCAGCTGACAAGGGTCGCGATGGTGAACTGACCAAGCCAATCGTAGTAACTTGCCTAAAATGGGGACATTACTTTTAAATAGATTTTTTAGTGGTTAGTGGCTATCCTACTTGGGTTTCCATTGCACATTCAGATTTGATATGGTTTACAATAACTATTAAGTTGCATGAGTGTGTGGAGACATTTCTACTAGTTCGATATTGTGTATGAGATGGATATGTTTCGTATACATGAGTATGGTGACACTATCAACATTGTTCTTATGGTTGGCCTGAGTTACAACATCAAAATTTGGTGGCCTAATGACTTGATCTATGTGCATATGGGAGTTGCCTTTCACATTTTTGGGTGGTCTACTTATATAGATGGATGATATATATTGATAGCTTTCTATTTCTCTTCCAATAGCCTGATGGACAAATTGATTTGGCATATGAGTATTTGACATGATTGGTGCATTGTTTCTTATGGATCAATATGAGTTGCTCTACAACTTAGGGCATGATTTTGGTATCGTCCATGCAGGTTTAGGGTTTCTTGAGGACACACAATCTCTGGGAAGGGAGGATTGTAATGTCCCCTTTTGTGGACCTTAGAATTTAACTACATAAATAAAATTTCAGTTGTTGAAAAATATTAAATTTAATGATAATTTAATTATTTAGTAAAGTATTAAAGTGAGTTTTGCGGTGAGTTGATAATTTAATTATTTAGTAAAGTATTAAAGTGAGTTTTACGATGAGTTAAGTGGAATCTTAATAAATCGCTTTATTATTATTTCCCCTAAGTTCCATTCAATTAAAACATAGTTCAAAATAAATTAAAAGAGGGCAAGCCAAATTCACACGAAAGGGAGAATCATAATGGAAAGCAGAGGGACAGCCAAGGGTCTTTGTTGTGAGCTATAAAAGAACACGGACTAGTTCAATCAGATTATGCTGGACATTTTCTTTTTGAGAGTTTGAGAGAATCTGGCTTTCAGGAAAAATATGAGGATGAAAATAGTTGGGATTTTCTCAGAAATTGGATGAAAACCTAGTTATGGTTAAAGGTGTCATCGAGTAATCACATATTGGAATGCAAAGTATTTCAAACTCGTGAAGTCTATATTGTAGATAAATATCCAGATTTGAGAGGTTATTGCTTATTGTAAGAATTTGGCTTAAGCCAGAATTCACTCAAGACCAAAGAACTCAAACACAAGCACACAGTAGACCAAAATAGAGAGTACACTAGGAGTGCCTGTATATAAAGGCCTCAGGAGAGCTTTTAGAATGCATAGAAGTCAGCAACATGATAAGTCATACAACTAGGCACATGTCCACTAGATATGGGTTATCCTCCATTAAGCACGGAATTAAGTGCGATGATGTGAGGATAAGCCTACAATGGTGTAGCATGCAAATCAATGGTTTAGACAACATGTGCTAAATGAGGAGTGCGGATAACTATGTTGTCATCATGACAACTCAGTGAATGATGCAAACTTCAATGTTGTAGACACCATGTGCATAATTAGAGTTGTGTAACTAATGAGAGTACACAAACTCCTAAGTGTCTCACCTAAAGAAATAATAAAATAATGCATTAACCTAGGTAAACTTAAGTAAGTGTAATAAGTAAATACTTATTTACACCAACACCCCGCCTTAAGTGCAACTTAGGGGAATGCCCTAATGGGTCCAGGCTACTAGGCCATTTTAGGTACCCATGTACATAATGATATGCAATCTCTCATAAAGCGGAGAAAGAGGGAAGACCTCATGGAAAAAACCCTCTCCCAAAAAGAGAGATGAACGATGTATGGATGGATGGAGTAATCAAGACCCCCCATTACGACATACATCCATTATATACATAAGAGAATGATGAGAAGAGGTAGAGAGATAGGATAGGCCCCCCCCCCCCCCAAAGAAGAATGCTAAACAGTGACTGCTCCAATGAAGAAGTTGACCCAAGACTGCAGAATGGTGTTCCTCCCCTTAGGAAGAAACAATGTCAAAGGTACAAATGAGATGCTTTCGTTGTGTGTGGAAAGAATCCCATGGATAAGTGATGTCTTTGAAACCTGCTCAACTAGCGTAAGAACCTATCTCAAAGAACTGTCTATCTCTGCAACTGATGAAGAACCCTGCTGCAACTGCTGATCATAAGTATCCACAATCACTTCAACCTGTGACGATTGATCATGTAGAGAATGAATAAGAGAGTCGGATGGAGCCCTCGTAACAACTGAAGAAGGTACTTCTGCATCAAGAAGAGGCAGATCATCAATATTGTCCCCCAAATCTGTCACTGAACTTGTATCTAGAAGACTAATGTACCCTGCTGTGCTGGACCTATCATTGTGGCGATAAATGCATGTGGACTGAACTGATGTAGTGACCTCTCCCTACAACTGTCGATAGAACCCCACGTGTCTGAATCTATTGAAGCACTATCACTGGTGTCACTATCAGTTTCCACATTGTATGATGTGTGGAGAGGAGTAGAGGACAAGCTTGGTGAACTTTCCTCAAAATGAACATCCTTCTCCACAAAAATCTGATGTGTCTTAGGATCTAGAAGTCTGTATGCCTTCACACTGTCTTCATAACCAATGAAAGTACAAGGTCAAGGTGATTGTGCCTTGCAACCCTTGGAAGATACCTTTGTCCATGCAGGACAATAGAAGACTCTGAAGTGTGTCACAATAGGTTTTTTGCCGCACCATACCTCAAAACGAGTTTTTCCATCTAAGGCTAGATGAGGAGAATGATTAAGAATGTGAGTGACACTAGAGATTGTTTCAACTTCTAATGATGGATCTAGAGACTTGGCTTTTATAATGCAACTTGCCATAGACTTAAGAGTGCGGATCCTCAAAGCTGCAAGATTTGTCTTATGTTGACTGAATGCTAACGGAGTCTGAAGATCAATTCCCTCATGTCTGCAAAAGTCTTTTAGTTTTCTGTTCACATACATGCTTACATTGTCCATTTAGAGTACCTTAATGGCCTTTCTGGATTTCCGTTCTACATGAGTCTTGAAGTCTAGAAACTTGTCCAACACTTCATTTTTGTTATGAAGAAAGTAGACCCAAGTGAACCTTGAAAAGTCATTAAGGAAGGTAAATATGTAGCGACCTTGGCTGAATCCAAAAGTACTTGCTAATACCATGTGAACCATCTGTAGAACACCTGGTGTTCTAGAAGATTTCCCTTTTTGTAACTTCCACTCTGGATGCATATCCACTTAATCTGCTGAACATTCACCCTTAGAAAAGTTGATTTGAGGTAGACCTTTGACCATTTTGTATGTGCAAAGTTACTGAAGATAGCGGCAGTCAAGATGACCATACCGCTTATGCCATAATTGCATGTTTGAATTTGATTGTGTTAACAAGGCCTTTGAAGGAGACTTGGGCACAAAATGAGAGAAAGAGTACAACCTTTTGTTATGATTTACTTTCCCCACTGCAACCAAGGAATCGTCTTTAAGACTGTGCACTTTTACTGAGTTTGGAAGGAACTCAACTCTATGTCCATCTCCGAGGTGAGTGATTTGGTAGATTGATAGGAGATTGGAACTTAGGTTTGGAACATAGAGAACATTTTGAAACTCTCCATTTTCCATCTCCACGTTTCCTTTTCCTTCAACTTCCATTTTGCTATCATTCCCCATGAAGATGTGCGGTACCTTGAGTGATTCAATGAAGAAAAATCCTCCTTTGAAGAACCCATATGATAAGAGGCACTGGAGTCAAATATCCATTCCTTTGAAGAGTTTGAATTAGCCATTAGTGCTTGTCCTTTGCCCTTTGAATCTGAAGACGAGCTTTTATCCTTATAAGCATTAGGCAATGGAACATTATGTCTCTTCATGATGTTGGTCAACTCATCAATCTTCTTGAGATAACACTCATGCTCTTCATGACCCGATTTCTTGCAATAAGCGCACTTCTTCTTCTCCTTGTTGTTGTCCCCTTTCTTGTTGGAATTTGAAGACTTGCTTTGTTGATTGGATTGTGGTGTTGTCTTTTTGCATCCTTAGATTTGTTCTTCCATTTCTTCTTACCTTTTCCTTTATTTGAAGATTGTCCAGTTGAATGTTGAGAACCCTCATTGGCCACCAATGCTTTAGACTGAGGTGATTTGAGAATCGTCATTGGTTTCAACTTCTTTTCTTCATCATCCAACAGTTTAGCATATTCATCAAAAGTGACTTTCTTGTAGGCAGACCCTAGGGTAGTCATTGAGATGGTAAAAGAAGATACAAATGTGGAATATTCCGATGGCAGCTTGTTATGTATGAGATAGATCAATCTGTCATCTTTGATAGAACTCCCACAATCAGTAAGCATTGTCCTTAGTTCATTCACCTTGATGATGAAATCCTGTATTGAGTCATATGACTTCGGATCTAAGGAGACAAGCTCATCTTCAATTTTAAAAACATCCTCTTCAGACACTTTACCATAAAGGTTTTCGAGGGTATCGCAAGCTTCCTTGGATGTAGAACACTTCTTAATTTGATACATGATCTTATCACCTACCCCCAAACATATATCACCTAGGGCTTTCCTATCCATTGCTACCCAATCTAAAATATCACTTGCTGAAACTTTATCTCCTGCTAGTTTAGGAAGAGTACCATTTACATATTGAGAAACTCCATTATGTATTAAGTGATACCACATTTTTATGGACCATGTAGCATAGTTATGAGGAGTTAATTTAGGAAACTTAAAGTTGCCCATAACGCAGAAAATGAAAGAAAAGTGCAAAAAAGAGAGAACACAACACCAAGAACACCCCCCCTTTTCACTAAATCAAGAAACCCTCCTAAAATAGATGCTTTGGGCACTTTATTAGTAGTGCGATTACAGTGAGCCACTTGCCAATTTCGGCCTTCGTGGACTTCTGATTTTGCTTGTTACAACTTTTAAATAGATTACAAATTTGGAACTTTACAATTAGCTACAATTCTGAAGCATTACAAAGCAAAGAAAGGCCCTATTGCTGAAACATTTAGAAAGATAACCTATCTTATTAACACAATTTGCTAGTCCATTTAAAAAAAAATTTATACTAGATTTACTCGGGAGATTTTTTTTTTGTCCTTATATTGTCCATATAAGACTTAGTATTAATTAGCCAATTCGGGCTCTTCTGTCATGGGCCAATTAGATAGTCTATCGTGTTAGAGTTCTACCTCACCAAGATAGGTGCTTAAGCATTTTAAGCGGCCACCTTTGGTCATACCTCTACTCATACGAGGTAGGTTGGCAAGTAAGTGACTGTGATGCTGTACCTCCATCCATCCAGGATGGGAACCCGATGAACACACATAAGCGGCCTTCTTGGTCATACCTCTACCTCTACGGGGTAAGTTAACAATAACAAGTAAGTGACCTAGAATCCGTACCTCCATCGTACCGAGATGGGTTATTATAGAGGACAGGAGTAAACATTGCTCTGATCAGAGTCTTTCACCCTTCGGGACCAATCTGGGTCCGGGTGGCTTGCAAGAAGTTGCACAGTCTGCCTAGAACTGAGCCAAGGTTCTTTGCAAGGTTTATCTTTACCAATAGGGCCACACCTTTCCTTGGATTTCGGGCTTTTAGCCAGGTGTAAGACCACTGAGAGAATTACTAAGTCCTATAGCCCTTCTCGGGTTTCGAGCATCGGGCCAGGTATAGGTACCTTCCTGAGGATCTTTATTTAACTTATTTATGTTGCTTTTTGTTACCAAGTTTTTTTTTTTTTTCTGTTTAAGCTTTGAAATCAGTTACAATTTAGCGAGAGTTAAGTAACCACAACACCTATGTCCAAAGTATCTGTGCTCAGGAGATATTCTTCACCTTCCAGGCTGCCTACATACTCGTATCCACGGGATCAAGATATCAATGCAACGCGCACTCGCTACCGATATGTAGTTCTGTTTGTTCTAAGTTTGATGTAACTACTGTGGAGACGACCCTTGTGGGGTTCTCTTCATTTTTGAGTAGTTCTTCACCATCATACACCTACTAAGGCGAATTAGGCGGCAATCTTAAGCATCCATTATATTATGTATAAAACTAGTTTTTTTTAGAGATTTTTAGTTTGTCCGTGTACAATGTTCCCCTATGCGTATGTACCTTAATTCCTCACTTGGTTAGTTATCGTATGTAAAGACTTCTCAACAGCTGTACATACCATGCTGAAGATAACATACTATCCTATACTGCAAAATGGGTTCCGAGTTTTATTTTGCACTAAAGGATAATGTTTGACATGTAAGGTTAATCATTAACTTATTTTCAAGGTTCAAACAAAAGGTAACATTAGACAAATGCCATTCTTTTCTATTTTAATTAAATATAAAAACAGATTCTAGCAATTGTTTAAGGATTTTTGAGGTTTCAGTTTCCAAGTAAAATCAAGGTTTGCAAATATACGTAGAAATTTCAAATCGATATTTTACTTTTGTATTAGTGCAGTGAATTGAAATTTTTAGAATACAATAAACTTCAGCAAACTCTATATCTGCACACTTCAAATTCCAAATGCAGATCTCATCCAAATCACATATGACACAATTCCAAAGCCATTCCTTAACAACCCAAAACTTCCAAACACGGGGAATGAGAAAAATTCAGTATCACTTAATTTAATGACTGGCAAGGGCAAAGAATAATAAAAATGGCAATTTAACTATTCTGCTGCTATACTGACAAATAGGTACAGCAGGTCACTCCAATTGAAATGCATTAATTGAACATACAATAAAAGCAAGAATATACCAAATAGTAGGGTTTGCTGTATAGTGACAATTTTATATCCAATTGATCAAATTATTTTTGGCTAACATTCTGAACAGCACAAACATTGATATATGAACATTCCTAATCACTGATGGCTCCCAGTATCAAGAAGTAATACAACTTTGCAATATAAACTTAGAATGAACCATCTACACCAATCAAAGTTTATGTGTACATTTATCAACAAAACAAATTAAGACTACCCCAAAGATGTATTCAGCTGTAACACTACCATAAGAAAGCAAAACAACAAAATATAACTAAATAAGTTTTCTTAATATCTCCCAGCTGTAATTCTTGTGCAACAACCTCCGTACATAACTAAAACAACTGAAAGAAATGTTTTTCCCAAATAAATTTTACATACCTAGTTTGGCTGATAAAGTGGAGATGAGGAAAAGAATAACTGGAAATTTGTTACTGTGATACCAGGCAGCTATCTCTAGACTAATACTGTTCTCTTTCTTGCTGCAAATTCTGTATGAAACTGAGACATTGGAGCAAAAGACTAACTAAGGTTCAGTCATTCTTCATTTCCTGAGACTCCTGGCATGTATCTTCCCCCCCTCCCCGTCAAGAGAACCACTCTCCACTTTTTATCCCTATTTTTGTGGTGGCAAAAACCCTATGGCTGGACTCTCTCCACATTCATGCTGCCCTCTTTTGGATTGACCCAAATCTGATTCGCTTCTTCCCCAAGCTTCCACGTTGCCACTGCATGGGAGGACACCCCTGTACCTGCCACATTATCTCCCATTCCCTCCTGGTTCGACACATCTCCTCATCCAGCCTTGCCGTCTCCTGTGCCTGCCTCTTCAAAAATGAAATATGCTCCATTCCTGTGGGTTTTATAACATTAACTTAGCCGCCTAAGTCTTATATTACCCAAAAAAGAACAATGTTTATACTTTTAAATTTGTTATGAATAAGAAACAAAACATTTGTAAACTCCTTATCTAATATAAATCGATGCATCACATTTAAAGCTTTTTGGCTCATTTCATTTTACCTTTGACCTTTATTTGATCCCCTCAATATTTACCTTTAATCATTAGTTAAATGCTTAGTTCCAAAATTGTGAAATTATTCTTTTGTGAATGTATGGTTTTTTTTTTTAAATTATTTTAAATTCCACTTTTAAGAAATTTTCTTAGTTAGTACTTTAATGTAAAAAAAAAAAACAAAACTAATTTGCTTTAAAAAAATAAAAAATATCATTTTATTTATTTTATTTAATTAATATCTAAAAATAAACATAAAACTTCTTATGTATTAATTACTATATAAAAAAAAGACTCGATTTTTTTTTTAAAAGCAAAATAAAAAAAAAAATAATAATTTCATTAAATAATCGCAAAATTTATTTATTTTTAATTAAATTACCTCTAAAGAAAACACATTAAATATTTTCAAACTAAAACTTGATAAATAAATCTCAAGAAATTATTTTTAAAATAAAAGGCAAATTATTTATTGGAATTGCAACAAATGAGTAATATAGGGGTCGTGACATCCTTGCCACCTTAAAAATGCATCGTCCTGATGCATTAAAACATGATATCAGAAGACAACATCAAAAACAAGGTGTGCATACCAAATTTGTACATAAAAATTCATTGGTAAGAATAAAAATAATCATAAAATAACTCTTTTTATGCTAATACAGTTAAACTATTTATAAAAATCAAACCCTACCAATCCTGTTTACATGCTTTATAGAGTGTTCAAAACATCTTATATCAAATGTCAATTTTTATGCTAATAAGTGCCAATTCTTCGTAAAACAAAATATCATTTAACAAAATATTTGAGCCTTTGTAGAGTTTATCCAAAGTAACATCAAAATTGGTAAGTTTATAACTGGTTTTTTTTCTCCAAATATATTTGGGTAATGTTTTTTCGTTTCTGCGGTATCTTCCCAAGTTTCATTCTCTGCTGAATACTGATCCCACTGGTCTTTACATTGATCCACCATTTTGTTGCGCAATTGGTATTGTCACCTCTCTATGATTTGGTATGGTTGGATTGTTATAGTTCTTGGTTCTTCCTCTTGCAGTGCATTCCAGTTCAAAATATGTTTAGGGTCAGGTTTATACCTTTTTAGCAAGGATACATGGAACACATCATGAATGCGGCTCAATGTTGGAGGCAAAGCTAAGCGATAAGCTACTGGATTAATCTCCACTAGGACTCCAAAAGGTCCAACAAAGCATGGGGCCAATTTGGATTTCCTTCCAAAAGATATGGAACTCTTATGAGGACGAACTCTAAGAAACACTTTTTCACCGATCTGGAAATTCCGCGGAGTTCTATGTTTATCCGCATAACTTTTTTGCCTGTTTGTTGCTTCCTTCATTCTCTGTCTGATTAGTTGTACTTGATTATCCATGTCCTGCAACATCTCAGGCCCAATTACGATCCTATCCTCCAATCTGTCCCAGCTTAATGGTGTTCGACACTTCCTTCCATAAAGTGCTTCAAATGGAGCCATACCAATAGTAACCTGAAAAGAATTATTATAAGTGAATTCCACTAATGGTAAATAGTCCTTCCATTTGGTTTGCTGATCCATACAATACATACGGAGTAGATCTTCTAAAACTTGATTAGTTCTCTCAATTTGCCCATCAGTTTCTGGAAGTTATGATGTACTAAAGTTTAGTTGTGTTCCCAAGGCAGCTTGTAAGGTGGTCTAGAACTTGGATGTGAATTTAGCATCCCTATCTGAAATAATCTTTTCTAGTACACCATGTAGCCGAAAAATTTCTTTAATAAATTTTCAAGCTATGGTTGGGGCATCATCTGTCAAATTTCCTGCGATAAAGTGGGCTGCTTTGGTAAGCTTGTCTACAATCACTAGAATGCAATTGTGTCTATGGGATGTCATAGGTAACCCTTGAATGAAATCCATGCTTATAACTTTCCATTTATATTGTGGCACACTATGTGGGTAAAGTAATCCAGCCGGGTGCAAGTGTTCAACTTTTATTTGTTGACATTCAAGGCATTTAGCTATTGTGGCGACTAGGTCCCTTTTTATACCCAGCCAATAGTAGAGTTTCTTTAGATCGGCATACATTTTGTTCACTCCAGGGTGTCTCGAGTAGGGAGCACTATGGGCTTCAATTAAAATAGTTTCTCTTAATCCCCTAAGATTGGGAACATATATCCAACTTTGATATTTCATCATCCCACAGGGCTCTAGAGTGTATCCTTCATACTTGGGTTTAGTAGAAGAATTTTCAAGCGCATCCTTAACCTGTAGATACCATGGATCTTTACCTTGCTCCATTAAAATTTGTTGTTTCAAATCTATTTGTAAGGTAGAGATTGCCAAGATATGCCTTCTTCTACTTAGAGCATCAGCTACCCGATTTTCCTTCCCCTTGATATATTCAATTTCAAAATCATACTCACTTAAAAATTCTAACCATCTTCTTTGCCTTGCATTTAAATGAGGTTGAGTAAAAATGTACTTTAATCCATGGTGGTCAGTTTTCAACTCAAAAGGTTTTCCCAGCAAAAAGTGCCTCCATTTTTGTAGAGCGTGCACTATGGCAGCTAATTCAAGATCATGTGGAGCATAGTTTATTTCATGAGTCTTTAGTTTTTGGGATTCATAAGCAACCACACCTTCATCTTGCATCAAGACTCCTCCAAGACCTTCTATAGATGCGTCTGTGACTACTGTAAAGTGACCATTAGGGTCAGGTACCCTCAAAATAGGTATTGACGTTAATCTTTCCTTTAAAATCTGGAATGGTCTTTCACATTTTTTCGTCCATATAAATCTTTTATTCTTCTTTTGCAATGTGGTAATAGGATTGGCTATACTTGAAAAGTCCTTAACAAACCTTCTATAATACCCAACTAAACCCATGAAACTCCTTACTTCAGACACATTCTTAGGAATCAGCCATTCTATTATAGCTTTGATTTTATCGGGATCCACAGAGATGCCTTCGGTAGATATAATGTGCCCTAGGTAATGAATTTTCTTTTCAAAGAAGGCACACTTGGATAACTTTCCATAGAATTGATGTTTACGAAGCCTTTGCATTACTAATTGCAAGTGGTCTAAGTGTTCTTCTTCACTTCTAGAGTAAATCAAAATGTCATCCAGAAACACTATCACAAATTTATTGAGGTAATCATGAAATACACTGGTCATCAGATTCATAAAGGTAGCAGGTGCATTAGTTAGCCCGAAAGGTACTACTATGAATTCATAGTGGCCATATCTAGTTCGGAATGCTGTCTTTGGTATATCCTCATCCTTTATCCTTAATTGAGAATACTGACACTCCTTTCATTTGATCAAATAAGTCATCGATTCGAGCTAAAGGGTACTTGTTCTTGATAGTTACTTTGTTCAGCATTCTATAGTCAATGCATAGCCATAAATTTTTGAGAATACTGACACTCCTTTCATTTGATCAAATAAGTCATCGATTCGAGCTAAAGGGTACTTGTTCTTGATAGTTACTTTGTTCAACATTCTATAGTCAATGCATAGCCATAAATTTTTGAGAATACTGACACTCCTTTCATTTGATCAAATAAGTCATCGATTCGAGCTAAAGGGTACTTGTTCTTGATAGTTACTTTGTTCAACATTCTATAGTCAATGCATAGCCTCAAGGTTCCGTCTTTCTTTTTGACAAATATTACAGGAGCACCCCATGGGGATACACTCGGCCTAATTAGCCCTTTGTCTAATAGTTCTTGCAATTGTATTTTCAATTGCTGCAGTTCTGTAGTATTCATCCTATAAGGGACCTTAGAGATTGGAGCTGTCCCTGGCATTAATTCTATTGAGAAATCAAATTCTCTTTTAGGTGGCATCCTTGGTAATTCTTCGGGGAATACATCCTGATACTCAAGGAGAAAGGGGCTATTCTCAAACATAGGAGTTTCCTTTTCCTCATTTTTGTTTAATATTGCCATAAAAATTTGGTTTCCCCTTTTCCGCCTTGCTTTCTTTAATTGCATAGCTGAAATAGTCCCTATGGCTATGGGTTTGTATATGCCATAAATCTCAGCTTGGTACCCATTATCATCTATGCAGTATACTATCTTATGGAGACAATCCTATGTGGCTTTATGTTCAGTTAGCCAGTTAATTCCTAGGATCACATCATAGGTTCCCAAGGGAGCAACATATAAATCCACCCTAGTACTTATCCCAAGAAATTCAACTGGTGCATCCTTTAGACATTTTTCAACCGTCCTAACAGCCTTATCCCCATGTTGGACCGTCCATGATGTGCCCATTTTTGTTACTGGTAATAACATTCTTCTAACTAGTTCTGGAGAGATGAAATTTTCTGATGAACCAATATCTATCAAGATGCAAATAGGTTTGCCGAAAAGTGTACCTGTAGCCTCCAAAGGTGTATTTTGATGACGGGTTTGGCAGTTTCTTACTGCAACATAGATTTGGCGTTGTGATGGCAATGGTTTAGGACCTGTTCTCAGTCCCCCTGGACAATCCCTAGCAAAATGGTCTCCGCCACATGTGAAACATCCTCTAGCGGGTCGGGTGGTACTTGGGGCTGTGCGTCTGTCCTATTCTGCTGTGCATTCCCATTATAGTTACGTTCTTGATTCCAGTTTGGTGTTGGCCCTGTAAACCCTCTTTTGTTATCATTTTGTCCTCCAGTGTCCCTATGTTCTGCTCTTCTTTTGAAGGGAGGTTTCTTATCTTGGAAAGGGCACCTAGCAGCTGCCAAGGATCGAAGTTTACTTTCTTGCTTCCGTGCTTTTTCCAACACTCAATTCATCCCTTTGAGAATAAACATATCCACTTCAGCTCGTTTTGTAGACGAGATCCTAGCTGAAGAAATTGTTAGTATTGCACTCTATGAGAAGATTTAGCAGTTTGTTGCTATGCATTTCTTGCTTTGATCATATAGGTGGCTTTCTTGGGTCATTTAAGAAGGTTAATTTTCAGTTAATGCATTGGGCATTTCTTTTCTACATGGTGCGACATCCAATTTTGAGGGAGGAACTCCCTATATATAGTGATGGATTGTCATTGTGTTTATGTAAGCTTCCAATAAGAGTTTGGGATGACATTTAGAAGATTATTTTGGTAAGCCCCTTAACATACATGGTTGCTTGTAATCGTTCCTTGGTCATTTGTGAAACATTTTTTTGCAAAATGTGAACTACTGGAGCTTCATTCTAGGCTGTGTGAGAATTATATTGGTTTTGGCATATGCCTATTTTATTCAATGTTAAGAATTTAATCGCAGACAACAATTTGCTATGGGTTGAAACTCAAAAGTAATGTCTTTTGTTGTTAAAATGAGAAGCTAAGAAAGAATTGAGTACACTCGAATTGTCTGGGAAGTGCTCCAATAGCTCTAGATTAATGTTGCTACTAATAAAAATGGTACTTGAGCTTCCATGATGTTCCTCAAGACCTATGCGAAGTTTGAGAATAAATATATATGATATGATGGTAGTCAAGGCTTATATAAGGGTGTTGTTTTGAGCCTACCTTATATTTTATAGTTCACTATTCATTTCAACATATCATACATTTATAAAATTTGGAGTATCACTTCTAGGTTGCTTTGAATACTGAAAAAGTCAGTTAATATGTTTTTGGAGCAACTTATTGGGCTAGCTATGTTACATCCTTTAGTAGATCTTGGAATTTCTTCATGTTGAGCCTCGTGAGTACAATAGCCTCCATATTAATATGGTGATATATGAGCCTCCTCAGAGACTCAATAGGATTTGCGACTTTAACAGTGAAGATATTGTCATTTCGTAATTTCCAAATTGTCACATTATTCCAAGAGAAAAGCAAGACAGAAAGAAACTGGAATTTTCTTAAGGTTCTTGATAAAACCAAGAACTATTTCTAACATAAAAATATTATCATCCAAGGCAAAAACAAAGAGGCCCCTTAATTCCCTGGCAAAAAGACAACTAAAGAAAACATGCTTAGGTGATCCAAGTAATTTGTAGAAGGATCAAATATGAGCTTCTCCTCAATGCATTTTCCATGGAACTCTATGTGGAAGGAACCGCTATGAGTTTCTTCTTAGATTCAATAGGGCTGACTAACAATTTATCCAGGCATTGTCTCTTGATTTCGATATCCAAATTGACATTCTAGCAGGAGTTAAATTGTCAAGGATTGCATCACCATCACTGAGATGAATAAATGCTCTTGGCTTTAATATTCAGTAGGACAGTGCCATTAGGCCATCTATATGAGGCCATTTTACATGTCCTTGGCAAAAGCTTGAAACAACTACAAGAAGTAAATTGTAGTGAATATTTACAATGAAAAAGGACACGGGTATGCTGTAAATGAAAGCATGAAGCTCTTGAATGTGGGTTGTATTCCCAACAAACAAAGTCACCAAAAACTGTTGGCTAAAATTTTTGTATGTCACTGACTACGACTTACAAAATTATGACTTTAGACAACATTTCATCAGATTTCTCTTTCCTCTCAGCAATAGGGGAGGCTCCCTTCTTACCGCAGGTGGCTTCAATAGGAACTTAACTGAAAGTACTAAAAGGATGGTTATCTTGATCAATTTCTCTTTTTTTAGGAATGATTTTCCTACAATTCTAACATTCCAACTTAACAAAAAGTGCTTTATTGCTACAATAATACCGGTGACCTTGGAATTGACATAAGAACAACACCAGGGGCAGCAGTTTACTTATCAAGAACCCAAAGTATCCTGCACTTGTCTTGAATGAAGATTCAAACATATTAACTAGTAAGGCATAGAGTCTCTTATTGGATCCTCAAATTCAATAACAACACTTACAATTGAAGCCTAAAGTCTTAAATTCTAAGTGATTACAGCCACTACGATCTATTACAATTTTTCCTCATGTAGCACAAAGTCTTCAAAAGTTTAAATTGGCTTTGAGTGCAATAAGCAGCTCAAAGTCTACACGATTTAATTCCAATCCCTCTTGATCAAAGCTCCAAAACTCACAATCAATATCTAGAAAATGTTGTCACATGACACCTTGAATCAACACAAAGTTTGAAAGCAAGTTGCCTCTTTTATTGATAACAATTTAGATTTACATCCAAGCACAAAGTCTTAGAGTGCATAAGTAAATTCGTAGAATTTTCTTGTCTTTCCCAAAAGATGATTATTTACAATGAGCTCTCTCCTTTATATAGAAAAATAGGTGAGAGAAAGGTGGAGGAAAAAGTGGAACAACCTCAACCACCTTGACTCATCTCTAACTAACTACATTGACTTTATTCAAAGTTGCATGCGTGATGTGATTGCAACTTAACTACATGAGTTGGTTGTACAGGTGCATGTTATCGTGTACTTACAACATAGATGCTCTTTACATGTAACTTTCCTTCTTCTATTCTACTTAAAGCATACGAAAATCTTATTTAATATATTCACATGGTATCAAACAACTCTCAAAACTCCCGCATGGGACTCACGTACAACTGTAGCATCCAGTTCACCGCTGTGTTGCGAGATCATTGTAACCTTCCTGAGTATGATTGTTTCTCCAAATATCTCTTGGTTACAAATCTCCATTTAATTTTGTAGATTCTTTAATGAATACTTCCAACTTGCAAATGTATCCATTACTCTGATTTTGAAGTCATACATTTCAAGCTGGAAGTGGATGGCCTCTACGAACTCTGTGAAAACATCTTGATTCTTTAGTCCAATATCTTCAGTAATGATTTCACATGATAGCTCTCTGAATGCTTCTCTAATCATGCTTTCTTGGTTAGTTATCCTAACTACTACTGCCTTTGCATCTTTTACAAGTCCTTGTTGAACTTGCTCTTTGTTGGGCATCACGAGCGTAATCATGGTACATCTCAACAAACGTGATGACTTTGTACTCACACAAGGCGTCCAAATGAGTTTCCATCACGTTGTTCTAGTCACCAAGATTCTTGTACAACAACTGGAGTTGATGATTGAGTAACTTGAAAATGTCATTCAATCCAACAATAGTCTCTTACCCTTTTGCTGGTGTAATTTCTCTTGACATTGTTGAATAGTGTGGCTGCACAATTGTCACATGAAAGTTCCATAGTATATTAACATCGTTATATGAAGGGTCCATGACAAGCTTTTGATGTAAAAACACGGATTTTGGGCAAAGTATGAATGGGGAAAGTGTATGAGATGATTGCAGAGAGTGAATGAGCAATTGGGTCAAGCTCAAAATGGCTTGAATATCCAAAAACCGGTTTTTTGGAGTGGATTGCATATGCAAACAACAAGCTTTAAAATGCACAAATGCGGAGTAAAGTGTAATGAAATGGAAATATAGCATGCTTTAATAAACACAAGTCATGCTATTTTTATCGAGAAGTATGTGGGAAATTCTTTTCTAACCATAGGGCAGCCATATGGAGGTTCGTGGAATGCATATTGGTGGGAATTGCATTCTCATGAGGGGAAAAGAGGGGCTTGCTTCCATATTAGAACAAGATTTTATCCTTGACTGCATATGCAAGTGAGACTTTGCATATGCAACTTAGAGAAGTACACGAAAGAATAGAGGAAGCAACTTGGCATATACAAAACATATGCAAATCTGAAAATGGAAATGATGAAAATTGCATACACAACATAACAAATATATAGAACAAAAGCCTTATGAAAAAAAACAAGGAATTATACACTTTTATCAAGAGGCAAGAGAAGAAGTCGTTTTAAGCACTTGTAAAAAATCTTAAAATGCAATCAAAGAGATTTCTTGGATTTAGAAAGATATATTGTTAAATAGACATTGAAACATGACTCGATCCTTGCAAGAGACGAGTCAAAATTCGTAGCTTGCCAAGTGTAGGAAGTTAGAGGGAAAATTTGCATCATTTTAGCAACCGATTTGACCAAGCCATGTGCAACATGCAAAGAATTTGGAAAATGACATCCAAAACATATCAAGTTATTTTAAAGACTTGATGCAAGCTAGAAAGGATAGGAATTGCTATAAAACTTACAACGATCCAAACACTTGCTGTTTTAATGGTACAAATTGCTCAACATTAGGGTGGTTTTGAGCGAAAACGTGTCCTAGATGGGTTGAGAAATGAAGAAAACACTCAACAAACTCCCTTTTTGAGTAGCCCAATGTGTTCTTTGGGTGATTTTAGGCAAAAAGGACCTCAGATCATAAAAAACGACCAAGGAATGCTGAAGATATGAGTATTTGAAGGCTGGAAAACCCATTTTTTTGAGAAAAATGCCCAAAAAAGTAAGTTTTGAGAACCAAAAATGTGTTTTTGGGCTAAAAATCGTCACTTTGAGGTGTTTGATTGGAAATCTTCATATTATGAAGTAAAATACACCTTTTTTGTTGCATTTACATATTTTAAAAACATATGCAATGGCTGATCAAATCACCACGATGAGCTTTTGATTAATAACTTAGTGCAAAACACACTTTTGGGAGGCATTCACATGTTTTAAAAGACATGTAATTGGGCTAAAAATCACCACTTTTCCTTAGTGGACTTTAGAGACACAAAAACATGTTTTAAGTTGCATGTATTTGAGCCAAAAATTGCCACTATGCTTAAGTGGAAATATAGGTCATTATAAATGTAATATTTCATGGCCATTTACATATATTTTAAAAATATGCAGTTGGGCTAAAAATCACCACTATAGCTTGATGGGGTTTCAAAAATATGAAAACACATTTTAAAATATGCACTTGGGCCAAAAATGCCACTTTGGCTTTAGTCTAAGTGAAATGGGTTTTCAAATATTACGTACACATGCAATTGGGTCCAAAATCACCACTTTTGTCTAAGTTAATTGAAAACTCACTTTAGACATGCATTTACATGTTATAAAAACATGCTATTTGATTTAAAAGTCCATTAAGTGGTAGTTTTAAAAGATGTATATGCAATAGGATAGAAAACCCCAATTTAAATGCATTAATATAATTAAAATAAACTTATACATGCAACAATATATGTAAATAGGTTAGATTTTCCCACTTACATGAATTAAATAAGTTTAAAATATGTATATACATATTTTAAACCCACTTAACACATTAAAATGTCTTATTGCATATAAATAATCTATTTAATTTAATGCTAAGACTTATAATTTATTGGGAGTGGATTTTCATAAACTATTTTGCATGTGGATGTATGCAATATCTAATAAAATCTCCACTTTTATGCAGTTATTAATAAAGTAACATGAAAAATAGTCCTGAAGTAGGCTATTTTTATAAAACATGAAAAACTATGGTCAAATCAACTCAGAATGAGTTGAATGTAATAACCCCTAAACAAACAGGTCAAGAATGATAAATAGATTTCATCATTAGGATCTTGAATCTAATTGTCATTAATTTGAAGATAATTAATTAATTATTTCCTTTGTTTTAACATTAAAAACAATAAGGCAATCATGATTAATTTTAATTAATATTTCTTACAGAAAATCATGATTATTGTTAATTAATATTTTAAGACGAACATAGCAAACATGGTTATTACTTATTAATTTCCAAAGGCTAACGTAAGTGTTCACAATAATAAGGCAATCACGATTTTTTAAAGGCAAAACGTAATGTTTTAACCCGAACATGAATTTTAAGCAAAGGGAAGGAGGTGAACTGTCGCGACTTTCAAGGAGGGACCCCTGTGTCACATAAAAAATGGTCATCGTTAAGGAAGAAGAGGCAAGAAATGTGGAGGAAGAAAAAGCGTCAGTCCAAGTACCAATCAAAGGGAAAGAGAGCATACACTGCAGTGACGAGAAGGAAAGACAATCCTGATTATCATAGACAAGGCGAGCATTGTGGGAAGATTCGTTTTGTTACAATATCGATCAAGGTCCTGACTCCAGCATATCGATAGACACAACAAGGAAGAAACACTTGAAATTGTATCCAGAAGAGATTACAGGGATTGTCACCGTCAGTTAAGGGCTGGCCTCCAAGTTTGAGGTAAGACATCATACCACCGAGCACCAATAGAAGGAATACATAAAAGCTGATCGAAAGGAGTCTTCAAACATTTGAATAGCGTTAGGACATAGCGAAGAAATCACCCCCATCTTTGGCAAGCTTTACTACAACAGTCACGTGTAAATAGAGGTATCTACAATCAAAGGAGAGGAACAAAGTTTATTTTTGAAACTATCCATTCTATTGCTACAACACTCTCACCACCCCCAAGCAGATAAAGATAGTGTGTAGAAATCATCAGATTGCTAATTCTTAGAAGAACCAGTGATCCTCCCATTTGAATAAGATATTTTGCAAATAAGTCGGGTTTAAGATATACTGAATTAGGAACCATATTGACAAACAAAGACATAGGAAGATCAAAATAACTTTGAATCCAAAAATAAGAATTAAGGTAGAGGTAACCGATCTCTAAAGATTAGTATACTGGATAGAACAGGCATATGCATATGAAGGATGGATACACCATCAAGGTTATCCATAAGGCCTAGATTGCGAAAGCTTCTAGAAAGGATGCATAAATTGGGAACGATGATCCATAGGTCTTAATAAGGAGTCAAATCGTGAGAGGACGATACTTAGTGGAGGGTTAGCCTAAAAATAGCTGAAACCTCCATCAGGAACTAAGTATCAGATCACAACCCCTCTTTAAGAAGGAAATTAATCAGGATTAGGAACTTAAGTTATGCTTTAATTACTAAATAATGCTATATTTTGATTCATAATTCCACTAGAGTACTAACATCCTTATAGGTGTAGAAGATAGAAGCGGGAGAACCAATCAATAAACTGAGGGACATCACATTGAAATTTTAATATGGACAATAAAATCTACTTTAAATGTTAAATATAATTTAATATTGTGCAATTAGCAATAAAAAACTCACTTTTATGAGATTTTTAATAAAAATTACCAATGAAAAACTCCACTTTTTCTCTTATAACTTGAGCTAGACAACTCCAATTTGGACCTAAGTTAGCTCAAATTGAGTGGAATTCCAAGGGCTATTCACTTAAGGTAAAAACAAAAGAAAAAACTATTTAAAACACAAAGAACAACAAAGAAAAGTTGTGAAAGTTCACCAAAAATTGAGTGCTAGCAGTGCGAGAAGAAAAACTATTACCAACAAACAATTGGGGATAATCTCGACAGAAAATCTTCAGAAAGAATGCAAAGATAGGACCAATAGAGTACAATTTGGAGATAATAAATTTCTTAGATGATGCCTCATCAATGCATTAAAACAAAGAGTATGCGCTTGCAAATCCATGAGAAAATTGCATAGGGTTGCCTCAATTTTTTGATGTCAAAATTGAGGACAACATTGCTGAAATGGAAGGGGTGAGGGTACTCAAGTAGTCCAATTGCCCAGTGGGGGACGTCCTTGGGATTGACACTTCAAGGTTTTTGGGGGGTGCGAGTCCCCAATTCTCAATGAGCCTAACCTTTTCCTCCTTTAGAATCTCAGAAAAGAACTTAGATCCTTTTTCTCCTTGCCTGATCCATTTTACACTAGCTCTAGTCCTTGCTCCTCGGATCTTGACATTTTGAAGCTTCCTTAAAGAGTCCTTAGTTAGAGATAAGGTCTCCAATGCAGTTAACTTGCTTTGATTTTTCTACAAATAGTTTGCAGGAGCCAAAAGCTAATTTTGGGTAATAGTTTCCATCATTCTATTGCCTTTTGCCTTTTGCCTACCAAAAACTTGGAACAAAATCTTTGGACCCACTTGTCAATGGCTTACTATGATCTATACCCTTAAGTTGAAATGTCTTAAAATATTAATTGCATTGCACACATGTTCATCCTACAAGAGGGAAGTGTTTAGAGCAAAAATATCATTATTCCCATTAGAGGAAGGAGGATGATGAGAAATGGATATGCTAGAGATAATGGTGTAATGATATGAGATGGTAAACAGGATTACCGTCACACAACCCCCTTTGCTACCTTTTTTGAGGAAGAAGGTATCTTTTTCACATAAATTCTGCCAAGCCTATTGTATATTCTTTTACCTCCTTGCTGGAAGTTACGACATGAGAACCGAATTCCTTCATGTTCATCCTTTTTCCCTACCAGGGACCTACCAATTTATGCTTATTCAATAGCCATATCCAAACACCCAAGGGATATCTTCTAGAAGAAATAACCATATCCAAAGTTCAACCCTATCTTTGTAATCATTAGGAGCATGTATTGAACATATACCAAACTCCAAGTCCCCACTTTTGAGAATCACCTAAACTGATTTCAAGGAAATGTCGTCCATCTTGATACCAACTAGTTCTATTTTGATCCAACCAAAATGGTTGTAACTACTCTTCCCTTATTATGTTAAGTAGTATAGTAAAGATAATAACTTTTATTTCCCGAAGCAAAAGAATATCAATGTCCTTGTCAACCTTCATGAATCTTTTAATGACATATTTTCTGTCAAGGGATTCTAGACCCTTTATATTCCAAGGAGCACAAGTCAGATCCATAAGGGATTAGGAAAAGGTGTCCATGGAGGGCCTAAATATAACAAACGAATTTTCATAACTAAATCAAAGATATCTTAAGATCTAATAACTTCTAACGTTTTATAGAAGTAACTAATTCCATTTCACATGACAATGACTTCTTTTAACAATAATAGAAAGTAATTATAATAATATTTGGTAAAATGACTATTAACTAATCTAACTGTATTTTCATGTTCAACTGATATAACGAAAAACATATTCATTGTAAACAATTTAACCATTCCTAATTGTAATCATGTTTAGCTGAACATAGAGCAACGACTATCTTTCTTAATTGTAATTATGCTTAACTGAAGATATACATATTCTTATTCAAATTTAGGTGACAATTAACTACTCTAACTGAAATAAAATGACTATCTAACATCCATGCTAAATGATTAACAAGTATTAAGAAGATTGAAAAACATACAGTATTATCGAAGGATCCTTTATATGGTTGTGCAAGCTTTGGCATTGGTGAGAGGAGAAGCACTCACATAGGCTTAACCTCCCAACCTTGGACCATACTTATCCCCACACATCCTAACATATTAGAACGACCCTCCCTACCTCAGGGTCAGGCTTGGGATGTTCTTCAGTCCAGCCATCTGAGTTATCGGGTGGTTTGAGTGCCCAATTAGTTATACCTATATAACTGACGTTACGGACATCAATTGATCATAGAATGACACATATGCTTATAAACTACCTTGGCCAAGGGTTTCCGATGGGTGCATGGACCCGATCACCACCACTCGACTTGACAATAGATTCCATTACATGGATAAGCATGAGCTATTAAGTATTTCACTACTTAGATATTCATATCTAATTTCATTCTTGTTTCTTGCAGGTTAACTCCGCCTCTTCACCATTTCATGGCTTCTTTGCCAATGAATGCTAGGTGCCTGAAAGATTATGAACATTCTATTTTATTTACACCTCTTCACCATTTCATGGCTTCATTGCTGGTGAATCCTAGGTGCCTGAAAGATTATGATCATTCTATTTTATTTACACCTCTTCACCATTTCATGCCTTCATTGCCGGTGAATCCTAGGTGTTAGAGAATTAAGAGCATTCTATTCTTTATATAATGGATTGAGACTGCATGGTTAATGCCATTGATATTCGAATTTAATGGTAATGGTTTATACAATCATTACAAGACTCCTACAGAGGATGGTTGTAGGATTTAGTAATATTATAAAAGATCAAAAGAAACTCTATGGAAATCACGAGAGCCATCAACAAGTAACATATAATGATCTCAATTCTAATGTTTGTTTTTCTTATACCTAGCTGGCTGTAATCGGACCTACAAATCAGAAAAGATGAAATTATAAATTTTGATGGAAAGACATTAGTAACCTGATATGTACGAGATTGAGAATTTGACTTGAACTTGGCTTCCTGCCATCCTCTAGCTAGGACTCTTGCTCGGCTTAGTATACCACCCGATCTCGATAATTGCATGGTTTGGATATTTGCATGGTTTGGCGGAAGTAAGAAATAATTAGTATAGACTCGGTGTAAGCAGGCCGATAATGGGGTAAACATAGCAGAAAGAATGGTGAGTTGGGTCTGAAACATTCGACTCTTATCGTGGCTTGGAATGTATGATAACGTAGCAGGAAAAAAGGGTGAGAGCTGAGGTCTTGGTACGACTTCTCTTAAAGATCTAGCCATGGCTTCTCAGCTTCTATCGGTTTCAAAGAAATACATTCGAATTCCAAATCATTGATTCAATTTGAAAAAGAAAGAAAATGAAGAAGGAAAAGAAATAAAGAAAAGTTGTAAAGAGGAGTTGAAGAGATTATAATTTCATTCATTATAATATATTCTTATATACGTTCATGTAAGTATATCGATGAGGTGACACCATTAGATTATGTTACTATGATTTATTGGTGCCATTTCATTTTTATATTTATGTGTTCATATGTAATTATTTATTATAATGATATGATGAAAAATAATTAAAAAATCTCTTAAGGTATGTATTATATTATTTTATGTTTTTCTTATATTGTTTTCTTAATAGCTCATGTGGGTCCCATAATGTAACCTGTGGTCAAGTCATCGTATCCCTTCCATGGAAGTCTAAGGTCATACTTGCCGATCCTGATGACTGAACCAAGGGAACATCCCATTCCGATGATCCCGTTTAGCAATGCTTCCCCTCTCTTCAATCTTCTCCTGCAGTCACCCATGAAAACACTTTTGCCATAATAATAATTCCATAGTAATTCATAATAAAACATATTAATCGTTATTTTAAATCAAACAATTGCTAATCATCTAATAACAGTTATAGGTTATCGACCATTTCATCAATAGTTAGTACAATACATAGTAACGTGAATTGGAATCGTATTGGAATCGGCACGACCGAATCGAATTGTGAATCGGGGGTGACTCGCCGGTGAATCGGCAAATTTGAAAAAACCCTTTAAATGTAAAGATTTTAACAATTTAAGACTTATTTCATGCACCCTTTATTGAATATAACTTAAAAACACTATAACATCATCAAATAGAATCTGACATACATAAACATGAAACATAAAATCCATCACATACGTAACTATGTTATCATTATGTACTAAAATGTAAATTGTATGCTAGCTGAAGTAAATAAAAATCAAATGATCATAATGATTCAAATCATAGAATCAGTACGATGAAATCATGAAGATCTATAAGACATCAAATCATAAATGTATGTATAAATCTAAGATGAAGATCCATGAAAGTTTTAAACATATGTCTATCAGTGATTCAGTATCACTATCAATATCTATACAGTGTAAACAAAATATAAAAACAAGGCTCCAGCTCAAGCCTCATCATCCTCATCATCATCCTCTAGCTCTGTTGCAGCCTCAACCTCAGCCTCTGAGTATCCAGTTTGCCTATGAGAAAGGCGTGTAAGGAAGGTCCTAGAGGACTGCCGAGCCATGTCCCCTGCATGGGCAATGGGCTCACGAATAACGTCGCTAGGGCCTGCGTCTATGCGTGCGTGTGTGCGTCTACCAATGCTTGAACGTGCTCTAGCTGGCTACTTTGCCCTGGCCATAACCTCAGCCTCTACATTCACCTAGTCAACCCACGCGCGGTTTTCCTCAGTGAAGACTAGGTCCACGGTCTTTGTGATCCACTCTGATTCTGGATGAATCTCCTCCAGAATGATCGGAGAGGAGTCAGCGCCCAAAATCTGTCTGATCCTAAGACGAAGGTTGTAATGAACAAAGACAAGATCATACAACCTCTGCACTGTCAACCTGTTTCTCCTCTTCGAGTGGATGTGCTCGAACATGGACCAACTGCGCTCACATCCAGAAGTGCTGCTCGGCTGACTCAGAATGCGGATGGCAATTTTTTGAAGGTTTGGGGTTGTGGCCCCAAACATTTGCCACCATCTATCTGAAATAAGGAAAAAACAAAACAAATTAGTCTCATTTACAAATTACAACTCTAAAATTAATGCATTATATAATCAACTTTAAGTTTAGAATCTAGATTCATGAACATTGAATATATTATTTAATTTTTACCTGGCTATAGTGTTCTCTGAGCATTTATGGCCATCCTGCCAGAGAAAAGTGGCCCCTCCTTATTGTTGAACTGGTCTAGCTCAACAATTGCAGCAACGCTATTTTCATTGCTACTCAATCTTTGAATCACTGTGTATAAGCCAGTGAGAACCTCCGCATCCGCCTTGAACTCAGGACGAAAATGAAATGCCGGATTTAGATAGTAAGCTACTGCGTGGATGGGTCGATGGAGCTGATTCTGCCATCTCCTATCGATGATGTCCCAAAAAGGGCCATACCTCTCCTGCACTCTTGCATATTGGGCTCTGATGGCCTCCTTGGCCCTATCCATGCCCTCATAAATGTAGCCCATAGAGGGCTCCCCATCAGAAGTTTGTAGCAAAGCTACAAGGGGCTCAGTGACCTACATATAAAGTAAAATGAAAAATTTGAGACAAAACTTAAATATAAAATAATATAACTTAAAGTAAAAGCAAAATACTAAATGTTAAATTGCAATAAATTTACCTTAAGGATTTCTCTAGCGGGTTTCCAAAAACCATCGTCATCAAATATGCAATCCACCACATCTAGCCCTACAGTGGTCGTAGCATGGGAAGAGCAAATCCACTCCTGCCCAACAAACATGCTCCTCAATCCATTCCTTGATGTCAACAAGGACTGCAAGGTGATGAAATTCGAGGCAAACCTTGTGATACTTGGGTGAGCTAACTCCTTGCCTTTTGTGTACTTCCTCATTGTGCTAAGGACAAATGCATGATTATAAATGAATTTGCATATGTTTTTTGCCCTTTCCACACATGACTTGACAAACTCAAGTTTGCCAATTTCCTCCTACATGTGGTCAATGCAGTGTGCCGCTCAAGGGGACCAAAATATGGTGGGGTGCCTCTCCATCAAAAGTTTACCTGCAACAATTTTAAGTCAATTAGAAACTCAAATTTCAAAATTCAAATAAATTTATTTTCAAAACTTGAAAAGTTAAAAGTTTACTAGCTGCAACATAATTTGCTGCATTATCCGTCACCACCTGGATCACATTTTGTTCCCCCACCTCTGCTATAACTTCCTCAATAGCCTCACATAAATATGTGGCATTTTTCACATGTGCGGAAGCATCAATGGATTTTATGAACATGGTATATCCTACAAGTAACAAAACAACGAATTATAATATTAAATGGATCATTAACGAATTAGCATTCAACAAATCAAAATTTACAATTATGTATGTAGGAATGTAGAATGATCAATCACCTCCATAGGATACAAGAAAATTGAGGAGTGTTCTATTCCTCCTATTGGTCCAACCATCCTTCATGATGGTGCAACCCTTTGCAATCCATTCCTTTCGGTTCTCCTCGAGGTCAACCCTCATGTCCTCTACCATCTCATCCAGGAGGTATCCGCTCAACTCAGCCTCAGTTGGGGCTTTAAACCCCGGACCACAAATAGCAACTGCATCTATCATATTCTGCCAATAAGGAGCCCTGTCACAAATAAAAGTTTAGAATCTAAATGTCAAAGACTCAAATTATAAAACAAGTAGATATAATTAAAGTTTTACTTTTACTTTTAATTTTAACTTTAAAGAAAACAAAGAAAAAAGAATCAATTATCTGGCTGCAATAAATGGAATGTTGCAAAAGTACTAAAATTTGCATATCTCGTTTCTGGCAGCATTGTGAATCTCCTTGTTCAAACCCATGCCCTCAAGCGTGTGTTGGGAAACAGGAGTAGTGCGGGGCACAAAGTAACTATCCATTTTGTTTTTCCGCACTCTAGGCTGCAATAGGTTGGTGTGGGACTCTGTCTCAGTATGTGTCTGACTAGCACTAGCACTAGCACTAGCACTAGCACGAGCAGGAGAACTAGGATAAAAAGAAGGCCTAGAAGAACCCTCTCCAACACAACCTAAGGATGCGGAAGCTGATGCAGATGTGGATGCGGCTGCGGATGCGGGAACATGGGAGCCAATACCCCTTAACCCTTCAAGTTGCATTTTCCTATTTGCATTGTCTTTTTCAATTTTTTCTAATGGCATTAAGCAAGTGCGTTTTGCCTCAAGAGTTTGGTGAGTGTAAACTGTAACATCGTGTCCAGGTATAGCAGCAATGTGGAATTTCAATCTATAAATACCCCCGGAAGTTATTGTTTCTTTAGAAAACATGCATTTTGTTTGATATTTGGTTCTTCCAGGAAACTCTTCATTATATTTCCAACATTCATCTTTTTTACCCATTAGAATTTGCGATAAATGAGAGCAAAGGCTGCTGCAATAATTTTTTTTATGTAAAATATCAAAGTTTGAAGCTAATAAAAGTTAGAAAACAACAAACCCTAGCTTGCAACTTAGTAAAATTAAAGAACATTCAAGATTTACACTAAAATTCTTGAAAACTATAGAAATTTAACAAAAAACGCATAATACTCTAAAAATTTAACAAAAAATGCAAATGAGTTGAGGAGTGTTGATATTGGCTCCTTAATGCTTCGAAAGCAATTGATGGGCTCCCCAAACGGCCTGCTGATTTCTTTGGTGCACTTCCTTCTTGCCGGTTGGAAACCTATGGGTTTTCTTTTCTCTTCTTCTCTCTCACTTTTCCTCTCTTGTACTCATGCTTAACAAATAGAAGGCCCTTTAGGGTTATAACAAAGAGAATAGGTCAAAAACAAAGTAAAAAAAACAAGTGATTTTAAAAAAAATTTCAACTTCCGTTTTTACATGCCGCAGGCGATTCATACCCGATTTTTAAAGGCGATTTTGGCGATTTTTCCATGAATTGCCTGAATCGGCGATTCAGGCGATTCATGGCCCAGAAATCGGCGATACCGATACACGATGCAAAAAAAATCGCACAGCATGAATCTGGTCGCGGAATCGTCGATTCAGGCAATTTTTGGGCAATTCTTGTTACTATGGTACAATATATATAAATAACTAACTTATTTCACATGATCATGAATTTTTTTTTCGTTAAATCCAATAGTTATAAACAATTTTAAAATTAGGGCAAAATTTGGGATGTAACACTAAAGCTCTTGTAGCACTCAAGAAGATGCTTATTATAAACTTTCTTGGTTTTTTTCTAAGCTTGAGAGTGACTTGGTTTGCCTCTCTTCCTCTTGAGATCAACTTCCATTATTGGACTAGCATCACGGCCACTACCTATGCCAGTATCGAGTTCTCATACTAGACCTCAATGTATGCACCACCTTTATCCTCTTACTATCTATCTCTTCCCTTGGTCTACAATAAGGAAGAATAGCCCAATAGGGATCCACCTCCTTCACTAAATCACCAAAGGAGCCCTCATCAGACAACATCTCTTTAATCATCATGTCCCCCACCCCCACATCTCTAGTCTCACAACTAGGGACGATGCTTTGAAGAGAGGGATCTAGCCAATCATCCGAGTCAGGCGGGGCTTGGGAGAGATGGGGGTTACAAGAATTAACATGAGAAAAGTTAAAGAGAAACATCTGAATCATATGCAGTCTTAATGGCATTTGATGCCTCATCAAATTCCTAAACATACAACAATGATCCAAGATCTTTTCCACAGTGTAGACCATCTACCTTAGACATTGCCTTGTCCCTGCCCATTGCAAATATCACACTAGGATTAACAATAATCAAAACACTAGCTTCTGTGTAGAAGCAGGGATGCATAATTATCCATTTCAATCAGATTGCCAAAAGATTAAAGGGCCTTAGGGATTAATTTGCATTAAAAATAGAGGGACGTTGTGGATTGTGATCCATCTAGGGCACAGAAGTTCAAAAACTTTGTTTTTGCTTTTCTTTTACAATAAAGGACAATTTTGCTTCATTTGACCCTATTTTACAAAAAACATGTGTTGATTCCTCCTAAATATTTGACAAAACAAGATAATGGGCCATTTTCAAGGTCAAATTCAATCTCATTGGACAAATCAACACTGCAATTAACAACAATCAAAACTCTAACATTCATGTGTAGAAGCTAGAATGCATAGGCATCCATTTTAATCACATTGTCAAAGGATTTAGGGGCTTTATGAATCAATTTCCATAAAAATAGAGGAACATTGTGGATTTTAATGCATTTAGGGCACGAAAGTGCCAAAACTTCATTTAATTGGCCTCAAGAGACCAACCTAGGGATCTGAAATAATAAGACTGAACATTTTATAATTGTCCGTTAGCATCACTTTGGCTCGACGGGTTGTTGAAGATAATAAAAAATAATCCCTTTGAGTCATTCCACCAAAATGAAATCAAAACCCTAATATCTGTTCCTAGACATTTCGATGGCAATCATTAAGAAAATTCCAAGATGGCAACTTGGGTACTGTAAGAAATGATAAGATTGAGCAAGGAACAAGAAACAATCCAAGTAAGTTAAGTGTGAAACAATGTTACCATAAGATAAGCAAAATCCAAGAGCATACACCAAGATGGTTCAACAGTGGAGACAAGGATTTATAAGGGGAAAGCAAAGAAAACCCCTTGTGAGTATTATGAATGAAGGCAAATGCCTAGAGAAGAGAGAGAGAGTGTTGGAGCAAAATAGCTCAATAGAATAACATCAAAGTGATAAGAGTGAAGAGGAAAGAAGGAGGAGCATCTCTTATATAGAGATGAGAAAGGAGTTGCATTTGTAACTCCCATTTCTATGAATGCCACATTCATAATAGGTGTGTGCAAAGTGTCACAATCCTCTTAAGGAGGATAAACTAAATAAAGAAATAAACAAGAGTTGTCCTTACATGTGGAATAAAGGACAAACAATGACATGTCCTCCACATGTGTACAAGAGGACAAACTACATTTAGGGACCCTTGGAATATCCCAATTAATATATCCAAGGAAAGATTAACCTTTCTAACCCCCCCCCTTAATCTTTACTTGGGGAGTTTACATCAACGGGTTGTAAGCCCAAATTTTTACAATGGAACTGAAATCTTTCTTTAGAAAGTGGTTTGGTTAAAATATCAGCCACTTGATCTTCTCCTTTACAATAAAGAGGAGCAATTTGCTTGTCTTCAACTTGTTCTCGAATGAAGTGATGTTGAAGTGAAATATGTTTGGTTCGTGCATGGAAAATTGGATTCTTTGCCAAGGCAATAGCACTTTGATTGTCACAATGTATAGGGGTAGGTAATTGTTGAGGTAGACCCAAGTCTTCAAGAAGTTTTCTAAGCCATAAAGCTTCCTTAGCTGCATTGGTACAACCTTTGTATTCAGCTTCAGTTGAGCAAAGGGAAATAGAGTGTTCTTTTTTGCTTTTCCAAGAAATTGCACCTGAACCAACAAAGAAACAATAACCACAAGTGGATTTCCCATCATTGGGATCTCCACCTAGATCGAAATCAGTATAGCCATGCAGAATAAATTCAGAATTTGCATCATAAAATAATCCCATATTAATAGTTCCTTTAATGTACCGTAAAATTCGTTTAGCAACTTTAAAATGAGTTTGTTGAGGTTTAGACATAAATCGAGAAACTAAACCAACACTATAAGCAATATCAGGTCTAGTAAGAGTTAAATAATTTAAACTTCCTACCAACTGTCTATACAAAGTTTCATCAACAAAAGGAGTATTCATATCAGTCATTAATTTAGTACCTAATTCACATGGAATTGAAACATGGTTAGAGTCATTCATCTTAAATTTTTCTAAAAGATCATAAGCATACTTGCTTTGAGAAAGAAAGATACCCTTAGGAGTTTGGCAAATTTGCATACCTAAGAAGTAATGTAAGATACCTAAATCAGTCATCTGAAATTTCTGTTTAAGTTGAAACTTGATATCAGAAATCAAGGCATCTGAACTAGAAGTGAGAATTAGATCATCTACATAAACAATAACAATGATAATATCATCGTTAGTATGTTTAATATACAAATTAGGATCATTCTGACTTCTAGCAAAACCTTGAGAAATAAAGAAAGAATTAATTTTAGAATACCATTCTCTAGGTGATTGTTTAAGACCATAAATAGATTTGTTCAATTTGCAAACTAAATTTTCACTACCTTTCTTAACAAATCCAGGAGGTTGAGCCATATAGATTTCTTCATGTAAATCGCCATTTAAGAAGGCACTTTTAACATCCATCTGATGAATGGGCCAATTCATTTTAGAGGCTAAAGCAAGAATTAATTTGATAGTAGGCATTTTAGCAACAGGAGCAAAAGTTTCATTATATTCTAATCCTTCAATTTGTGAAAAACCTCTGGCAACTAGTCTAGCCTTAAATTTACTAATTTCATTATTAGTATTCAATTTGGTTTTGTATAACCATTTACATGAAACTATATTCTTGCCATGAGGTAACTGGACTAAGTCCCAAGTTTGATTAGCCATTAAAGAATCATATTTCTCTTGCATGGCTTTCTGCCAATGAGGTTGAGAGTTAGCTTGATCAAAAGACTTAGGATCGTTAGAATTCATAATAGTAGTCATCAAAGCATAATTACAATAATTAATCCTTCTATGTTTAATTCCACCAAATCTAGAAATGTAATCATCACCTTCATTGATTAAATTTTGAGCCCATTTAGGTTTACGTTTAGTTGTAATGGAATTATTACTAGAGGAAGAATGATTAGCAATAAAAGCATCATTAGTATCTACTTGAATATCATGAGTTGTAGGAGCAGAAATAATAGGTGGTACTTGAGGTGAAGGGTTAAGAGGAGGAGTAGGGTTAATAGAAGGAGGTTGGTCCTCCACCAACACAATTTTAGTGCCACTGAATTCTCCATCATGTGTAGTAGAACAGTCATGGACTCCATTTTCTGCAATACAAACATCTCTAGCAACTTGAACTTTGTTAGTAGTGGAATCATAAACACGATAACCCTTAGTGTTTTCATCATAACCAACAAACATATAAGGAGATGACTTAGCATCTAATTTATGCCTTTTCTGTTTAGGAGTATGAACATAAGCAATAGATCCAAAAATCCGCAAATGATGTAAATTAGGTTTCCTTCCAGACCAAGCCTTTTCTGGAGTAATAACCTTGAGAGCTTTGGTAGGAGTCCTATTAAGAATATAAGTTGCACAAAACATGGCTTCAGCCCAAAATTTATAATGCAGATTCTTAGCATGCAACATGCTTCTAGCCATTTCAACAATGGTCCGATGCTTTCTTTCCGCCACACCATTTTGTTGTGGTGTATAAGGAATAGTAAGCTCGTGTTTAATTCCACAGATTTCAAATAAGAATGAAAAGCATTATTCACATATTCCTTTCCATTATCAGTTCTAAGAATTTTAAGTTTAAAACCAGATTGCCTCTCAACATATAACTGAAATTCAATGAATATATCAAGAACTTGATCCTTGCTATGCAAAAAATAGATCCAAGTTCGTCTAGAAAAATCATCAACAAAGGTAAGTGCATACCGAGAACCTTGGATGGAGTTATTCTCCATGGGGCCCAAAAGGTCACTATGGACAAGATGCAACTTATGAGTTGCCCGCCATGATTTTCCACTTGGAAAGGGCTCCCTATGCATCTTACCACTCATACAACCTGTACAGACAATCTTAGAAGGAATAATGTGAGGCAAGCCATCAACCATATTGTGCTTTTGCATGAAGGTAATATAATCTGAATTTAAATGGCCAAGTCTTTCATGCCATATGTTGAAATCAATAGAAGTATGTAATGAATAACGTGAACTAGCAAATTCATGGAATTTAAACAAATTGTCATTATCCATTTTAGCATGAACAATCACTTTTTGAATGTGAGGATCTATGATATAACATGTATCTTTGTAGAATTCAACTTTATAGTCCTGACATAACTGTGAAACAGAAAGTAGATTAGTGTTCAAGTCAGGTACATATAATACATCATGCAATTTACCATTAGGAATAGTAACATCACCTAATCCTTCAACTTTACAAGTCTGATTATTAGCTAACTGAATAGGAATGTTAGCAATATCAGGTTGAAGAGAATCAAAAATTTCTTTATGAGAAGTTACATGTTGTGATGCACCACTGTCAACAATCCATTCTAAAGGTCTACAAAGATTAAAGCTACAAGTAAAAGCATGACGAGAATTAGTAGAGTTATCTTTTTTATGATTTGATTTTTGATTATTGTTACTATTGTTCATAGGTTTTTTATCATTTTGCTTTTTAAAACAATTATTGATAATATGACCATCTTTGCCACAATAAGAACAATGAGGTTTGGAATTGGAATGATTCCTTTGATTATTAGTATTACGAGTGTTATTATGATGATTGTTATTATTATTAAATTTCGTATGAAATTTATTGTTTGAATTAGGATTATATTGTTTGTTGTTATTATGATTATTGGAACGAAAATTATTATTTGAATTTCTAGACACAAATGCATGTTCAGTTGATTTAAGAGTACCAAACTGAATTAGCTTAGCTTCTTCCTGTCTTAATAAAGTTTGAAAAATAACATAAGTTAACTGAGAAGTTAAAGTAGGAATAGCAAGCTGGGCATGAACATTAGTTATAAACTGTTGAAACTGTCTAGGAAGACACTTTTTAAGAATAAGATGAATTAAACGAATGTCCTCTAATTGAACACCTAAGGCAATAATTTGGCTTTTAAGAGAATCAAATTTTAACAGAAATTCGTCCATACTCTTAAAATCTGCATACCTGAGATCTTCAAGTTGATCCTGCAACTGCATTTTGCGGTATTCATCTCCACTGTCATACTTGGTTTGCAAGATGGACCATGCATCATGAGCTTTAGAACAGTGAGCAATTAACACATAAATCTGGAATAATAGAAATACCAATTAAACCTAAAGCTTCTTCATTTTTAGATTTCCAAGTATCTTTCTCGTCTTGATTAGCCGCTGAACCAGGTTCAAGAGAGGGATCAGTGGCTATTTCGAAGAGGTGTTTAAAATGAAAAATGAATGAGATATGAGTTTCCCAGGAATGATAATTAGAATAACTAAGTTTTATTTCTGGAATTAAGGTTGACATGATTACAAGATTGATGAATTTAAAAAAAAACTCCTTGATTTGAAAATTAAATTAATTGAAAAAATATCTCGATTTTTAAAAATTTTTTTATATATAAAATTAATAATATATTTTTTTCCAATTATTTATTTGAAAGAAAACAAAAAATTTTTTTATGAAATGAAAAAGTTTTTTTAAAAATTAAAAAAAAAAAAAAATGAATATAAAAATTTTGTTTGATATAATAAACGTTGTAATGTTAACAAAGTTTCTTTTTAAAATAAACTTCTAAAAAAAATAAAGTAAACAAATACTAATGTTCAGATTTATGAAGAGGGCGTCGGTGAAAATGCGGGATGAGCGAGCGGAGAGTTTAAAAAAAACGCGCTGTCTCTTGCGGAAGAAGATCAGGGGGGAGCGGATGGATTGACTGCGCAGGCTGCGGGTGATGCGTGCCCTGAACGCAGGCAGCGGCGGAAGTGGTAGGTCGGGCCGTGCAGGTGGCGGGTGACGGACTTTAAAGAGTTGTTTCAAATTGCTTTAGCTTTTCCCGGATCTCAGCGCTCCGGTGCGCGTAGAGAGATCTGCTGCCGTTTACTGTAGCGCTGAGAGTGTGTCAATTGATAGGAGAAATAAGGCGTTTTGGTTCAGTTTGACTGGTTCGCGATGGCTGGCGAAATCTGAAAAGCCATCAAGCAGATGAATGCATTTGTCGAGAAAGTTGACGAGCCTTTGAAGAAAACCTTTCAGACTATGCATCAAGGATATGTAACGCAAACATTAGAAAGATTTCTTAAGGCTCGAGAAGGAAATGTTGCTAAAGCAAATGGCGCGCAGGTGGCGCGCGGGCTGGGCGAAGATGGCGCGGGGGCTAGGCGAAGGTGGCGCGCGGGTGGCGCGACCGCCCAACAAAGATTTGGGAAAAAAAAATGAGATATCTAAAATCTCATATATATATTAAAAAACTTTTTTATATTTCAAAATAGATATTTATTTATTTATTTTTAAATATGAATATGAAAGGTTTAAAATATCTCAAATGAGATATAAAATTTAAAATAGAAAGATAAGAAATGATTTAAATTTCAATTTTTTTAAAACTAATCTATTGAAGGACCTAAATGTTTTAAAAGCACACTTTAAATAATGATATCCTTCAATAATAATAAAAAAATGAATTGAAGTAATATTTTGTTGTTTTGGCGGCACGCCTTCCAAAACAACAAAAAAAAAGTGAAACTTTTATAGGAAAACCCTTTGGCGGCAAGCCTTCCAAAGAGGGTTAGTAAACAATGATTAAAAATGATGCAATAAAATCTACACACAAAGGATGTTAGAGTGAGCAGAAAATCGCAACACAAACTTCTTCTCTCAATGACGTCTCCAAATAAGGTGTGCTCCAATGAATGGAAACCTTCAACACAAAACTTAAAACAAGGATTAGATAACCAAGCTTTGATACCATGTAAGAAATGATAAGATTGAGCAAGGAACAAGAAACAATCCAAGTAAGTTAAGTGTGAAACAATGTTACCATAAGATAAGCAAAATCCAAGAGCATACACCAAGATGGTTCAACAATGGAGACAAGGATTTATAAGGGGAAAGCAAAGAAAACCCCTTGTGAGTATTATGAATGAAGGCAAATGCCTAGAGAAGAGAGAGAGAGTGTTGGAGCATAATAGCTCAATACAATAACATCAAAGTGATAAGAGTGAAGAGGAAAGAAGGAGGAGCATCTCTTATATAGAGATGAGAAAGGAGTTGCATTTGTAACTCCCATTTCTATGAATGCCACATTCATAATAGGTGTGTGCAAAGTGTCACAATCCTCTTAAGGAGGATAAACTAAATAAAGAAATAAACAAGAGCTGTCCTTACATGTGGAATAAAGGACAAACAATGACATGTCCTCCACATGTGTACAAGAGGACAAACTACATTTAGGGACCCTTGGAATATCCCAATTAATATATGCAAGGAAAGATTAACCTTTCTAACAGCTACATCCAAAACCATAAAAACGTTGCCATATCTTTAAGCCTATTTTTCCTCCTTAATAATGGTTGCCTTTTGGTCATTAGGTTTGACAAGAAGCACAATAGAGCCAGGCAACTTACCTTATCTACCTCCTTCGCCATTGTCTCCTAAAGAATCCTATGGTCTCTTTGACAAAAACTTGGCCTTGCTCAGGAGGACACTGCTATCCATCTCTTGTTGCTGAAAAGATTTTGCCCTCAAGCGAGAACCACCTATAAGAAAAGGTGTATTTGTTTGGTGTAATTCTTTTCGTGATCCATCAGTCATGAAAGCCCACTAAACAAAGATGAAAAAAGTGTAAGGTTTGAATGAATTGTTGAGGATAGCCTCTGACTTTTAGGAAGGTATCCTTGGAGAATGTATGTAGGCCTCAAGTTGTAGAGTGCCTTCCCTGTACCATGCCTTTTCATATTGCATATCTATCTTGATCAAGACCGCTTGCATAATATGCAAGGTTGAGTACAAATAATTTTGTCTACTATTTCTATCAAAATCTTGACTCACATGATGGATTGTTTTCAACCAAGGTCACTTGGAGACAATACTTAAAGATTGGTATTGGTACTTGCTAATTTTAAAAAACAAGGGACGAGGTACTCAGAGATGCCAATATTTTTAATATAATTTAATAATTTCCTAGAAATGTTATGATAGAGAATTGTGAAAACAAGAACATTGGTTAAGTTTAAGGTTAAATTTAAAGTTTAAATATGCAAATGTCAAAAGTCTTGTTTTAGAGTCAGAGTTGAAAAATGACACTACATGTTTCACATTACATTAGCATTACATACTAAAAATGTAAATTATTGTTCATTTGATGTTGATACTTGGTACCAATGCCAAAGGATATCAGATGCCTAATTATGAGAAATTTATTATTGTCCTAAGAATGGAGAAGGCTTGCATGGATATATTCCTATATAATTGTAATGTACCTTTTCTAGGATTGAGGAAATTTTAGGTGCACTTACTATTTATAGTCAGCCATTGTGGGCATGTGGTGTTTACCGTACAGGGTAAACGGATACTTATCTCATGTAGTCCAGTAAGATATAGAATTTACCGACATCACCCCCCCTCTCTCCCCCCCCAAGAAAAAGGTAAAGTCGTGTCTGGACGACAAAATAAAGACAACCCTTACAACAAAACTCAAATTACAACCAAAACAATTAATTACATCAAGATTTTGACACTAAGAAGAGGGATGCATCCTTGGTGTAGTAGCTGTCCGTGCTCTAAGCTCATTCAGCTCTGCTCGTAGCTTATGCATTTGCATTGTCCGTACTTTCAAATCTGCTTCAGCCTTCATCTAAAGCTCCAATGTTGACTGCATCATTTCAGCAATCTCTCCAAGCTCTTTCTCCTTCCCCTCTGCCACCTGCTCCTTTTGTGCTGCCAACTGTTCCTTCTCTGCTGCCACCTCCTGTAGCTTACTCTGTCGGGCTAACAATGTTGCCCTCTCGGATTCCCAAGCCGCTCTCTTCGACTCTCAGGCTGCTTTCATCACTGCTACCTTGGTAGCTGACTCCTCCTGGGCCCTCTTTGCCGCTACCCGGTTTGCCTAGCTCCTCCTAAGGGTATAATAAGCATCCTCGACAGTGGCACCATATGTTTACCGTATAGGGTAAACAGATACTTATCGCATGTAGTACAGTAAGATATAACACAGAACAGATACTTTATTCATTTACGCAATATGCACTCCAAGTACAATGCTTACAATGATAATGATTATGATGACTCAATAGTCCCTTTCAGACATTGTACATATACTTTCCCGAAGGGGTGACTCAACTGTCACTAGTCCTTTCGGATACAATTCTACTGTCGGCTACAATATAGAATTTACCGACAACATGTGGGACTTCCAGTTGTAGTGGCATGTGAATGGTAAATTGTACATTTCTTTACTAAGGCTGTAGTGTCTAGCATTATCATTGCTAACAAATAAGTGAATGATTTTGTAGAGGTAACAATAGAGAATAAGAATCAGAGTTTTTATAACGCCTTACTCCCTAAGTTTTCTCGTGGGAGACATCAATTTCTGGTTGGAAGAGTTCGAAGGTGGTGGCTTGAAGAATTTCTATGGATTGATCAACTTTAAGCTCTGGAAGGATGATATAGTTGGAATTTGACACTGTATTTTGAAATATCATTTGCAGGGTAAATGCACCTTTTTTCATTGAACAGAACTACATATGGTTAGGAGGTGGTTCCACTATTGTACAGAGCAGGTTTGCATCTGAGGATAATCACTTGCAGAATTTCAACAGTTTTCAGAGTGGGAAGGGCACGATGAAATGCTTTATAATATCTAAATCGGTTTCATAGCTTGATATATATTTTTTTCCTCCGTGCTTTCTTCCATGGTTTTGAGATAAAGGCTACGGTTTCAAGGCAAAATGCATGTACATTTTAAGGTTCTAACAGTGGTGCCACTTTACTGGAACTGAGCTTCTGTTGATTCATTTCTAAGTTTGTTTTGCAAATTTTTTTCTTGTCTTCTATTGGTTTCTATGACATCTCATATTCAGGTATCCTTATAAAGAGTTTATATGTTTGTTAAATTAAACATGTTCTTTAACATGTGATAAACTAAAAGGGATATTGATATGTTTTTATTGATGTATACTTATATGTTTGTCTGAAGAAGGCTCCATTGAGCACTTTATATGTTATTTTCTCAAATGACTCAAATTTGTAATATCATCTTGTATTAGCTTTGCTTCTTGACAGAATCAGATATTTCTTTTGGTACATTTCCTTATCAATTCAATTTTTATTACTGAATAACCAACTTCTCAACCACATTTCTTTCTTCTCTCTGATACAAATAATGATTTTGGGTTTGGTGTTTGGTGTTTGATTTGATTTGTAGGTCAACCCAAGCGACACCTGCTTACGACAGGCTGGAGCATGTTTGCCAGTGCGAAGAGACTTGTTGCTGGTGATTCTGTGCTTTTCTTTAGGTGACATTTCGATTGGTTGAGTTGCAGATTGTGTTTTCTCTAAATTTGATGTAATGATGGAGATAAACATGCAATAATTTTTCAGGGTTACCATATAATTCAATTACAGAGCTGATTATTGGTATTAATGCTCTGTATTTGTTGATGATTTCTGCAATAGAAATGAGAAAGAACAGGTGTTTTTGGGAATAAGAAGAGCTAAACGAGCTCAGACAATTATATCTTCATCAGTTTTATCCTCAGATAGTATGCACATAGGAATCCTTGCAGCAGCAGCTCATGCTTATTCGACAAATAGCCCATTCACTGTTTTTTACAATCCAAGGTAGTCTACTGCAATATAATGCATTCAAACTGTCTATAAGTTGTTTGAATACCAAATAGATGAGTACTTGTATAACAATTACGTTAGTGCAGGGCGTGTCCTTCTGAGTTTGTGATACCTCTGTCTAAATATGAAAAGGCAGTTTATCATATGCATGTTTCAATTGGAATGCGTTTTCGGATGCTTTTTGAGACAGAAGATTCTAGTGTCCGACGGTAAATCTTTCACTTTTCCACATCGTTATGAATTTTCTTGGATTAGATTATGGTTTCTGCTGTAACATTGATGATGGTTATACAAGGAGCCCTGCTGGCTCACTTTGTAGCTATGCTGAATAAATGTATTCGGGTTTTTGGTGTTCTGCAACTTTCTTTTTGTATTTGAATATATATGTTTTTTTCTGAATATGTATAGAAATGCTTGGAAACAAACTAACAAATTGTTGAAGTTCAGATTGCTATATTGAAATTCAAATTGCAAAATTAACAATGCAATTTACACACATAGCGACTCAATCATTAATGAAACTGGAATCATTGGTGAGTTGCTAGACAATTTGTAGTTGCAATTTAGACCCAAATGCAGCTTCTGGATAAGAAACACAGACCATATAATTCAGAACGCTGCTTTGAATGATGACGCCTAGCACAAGTCCCTTGGCAACTTCTGCTGGCACTAAACACAGCTCCTTGGCAGCTTCTGCTGGCACTAAACACAGCTCCTTGGCAGCTTCTGCTGGCACTAAATACAGCTCCTACATGACGTTTGTTGTTTAATCTCTCCTGAGTTTAGAGTACTCTTGTATGATGATCTTTTACTCTTGTATGATGTTGTTTGTTGTTTAATGTACTTGTTGATATCAAAGAAGGAATCTCTCTCTCTCTTTCTCTCTCTCTTTCTCTCTCTCTAGTTGTAGTTTATTATCTCTATCCTACAGATCATCTAATCTCTAGTTGTAGTTCCCTCAACATGATCTTCGGGGATCTACTAATGCTTGGTAGAAAAGAAAGATGTTGTCAACAACAATGTTGCTTCTTCATGTAGTTCCAACTTAGGAAGTCTTTGAAGTGAAGTATTCAACAATCATGTGTCATAGAAGAAAGTTGGGAGGACTAAGATCAAAGATGTTGATGTTCCTCCTAAAGCAATATAGCTTAGAAGGTAGAAAAAGGCAAGAAGTCCTCAAAGAAGAATTTTAAATCCCTTCCTATTTCACCAAATAGTGTTGTGCGCAGACAAAAAATTGTGTTTTCAAATCATATAAAGGATGAAACATTTTTCAGTCTCCCCAATGTCAAATATTAGTTGTTCATGTTTGGAGACAATGAAACCTAACAAGCACTGTATTGTTATCGGGTATATAGGTCTTTTGGATTTTTATGTAGTGAAATACTCTAAACGTATTAGATCGTGTCTAGAACTATTTTGAAAGATAGTTGATCCTGCACTTGTTGAGAGCCATGTGAAATTGCTAAGTTGCCATGTCAACTAAAATTGACTTCCACTAAATCTCACTTGTCATGGGGACATCAAGGCCATACCTCTAGTGTTTTGTTTTAATCTACAATCTATATCCTTGTCATGAGCTCTAATTGATATATGAATAGTTAAATTCTTATATATACTGTTCAGATATTGCTTATTTAATAACGTTAATCAATAATAGATTATGTCATACTTATGAATAACACTAATCAATATAGTCAACCAATTAAATCAATATTAATAATATTACTCAAATCACTAATATTTAATTAAAATTATTATTTTATTAAAATTATAATCAAATTGATAATATCAAATACTAGTCTTAATAATATTATATTGACTCAATTAATAATATTCTTATTAATTTGAAGATCCTCTGCACTATGCTGCATCAACCAAGTAAAAAGACAATGATTACCACACGTGACTGTCTGGAGCTAGTCAGCAATTATAATATGAAATTAATACTGGTTTTGATTGCCAAGTCGCAAGCAATTCGTAGCAAAGATAATGTGCTAATTAAAGACACCATGTCCTGATGAAGCAAGGCCATAATAAGTGATTGGTGTGGAGTATTACTTAAGAGATCATAAACTAAAGGGAATGAGTTTGTGGAAGGGAGACAGCCACTTACTTTGGAAGGACATGTTTCCTTTAAGCATAATTATTTGAAAAGGTTTTATGTGGAATGAAAGCAGTTGCTTAGGAATATGTGTGTGTGTGTGTGTGTGGAAAAAGGAGAACTGAGAGCATGGTGGTATACATTTGGTGCTGAGTATTAAAGTGACAGTAACACAGTAAGCAGTATGGTATGTACTTTTGAAATAATGATTCAGTAATATTTGTATACTGGCAGTAGCTTAGACATCGTAAATGAGAGAGAGAGAGAGAGAGAGAGAGAGAGAGAGAGAGAGAGAGAGAGAGAGAGAGAGAGAGTTGTCATGGTTATAGATAGAAATTACTTCATATGGACATTTGATAGTGGATTCTCATGATTATATATATGCACACACACATATGTACACAGTTATAATTGATAACTAAATTAATGAGGAATGATCAGGAATGATTGCATAAAATAAGATGAGATCATGGTCAAAAGGATATGTCCAATAAATATTTAAATAAGATATTCTAATTACAGATACAAGAAACTACCTCCAATCTTTTACTAAGGCTTCTTACAGTAGGGAGTTTGTGGAAGGAAAACACACAGTAATTTCAGTCATATGAGGGGTAGGTCTCAACATTGGGGGTAAAAACTTTGAGGGAGACCTCTTCTAGAGTGTTTCAAGTCTTCCACTTTATGGCACTGTTAGTAACAAGGGAAGATTGTTGTCGGGAAAATTGATAGTTAGATGGTGTGTTTGAGGGAGTAACACGGGTGTTACGGTTTGCCTCGCACCCCCTCGGACACTATGCATTATTCCTTCTGCTCGGGACATGGTTGTACGAAATATATCTGTGTATGGTAACCTATCAATGAATATAATAATCTTGTGTTCTCTTTACATTCTGTATTAAGTACTTTATTTCTAGTATGCAATTAATCTTCATGACCCCACGAGGGTAAACATTTGGTGCGGTTGCCTATTCTAAATCTGGGAAGAGTGACACAAACAATGACTTACAAAGAATAGAATAAATGGGAATTACTGATCCCAGAGACTATGAGGACTAGAGACGACAGATTGATAGAGTTGTATGAAGGGGAGCATGAATTGATGACAAATTTCCACATTTTGTTCTGACCAAGTATTGAAACTTTTGTACACAGAGAAGCCAGACGTGAACAGGTTCTAGAGGAGACCTTTTAGGACGTGTTGAACATGAGTCTCGCTGCAAACCAATTGTTGCATCAGTTCCCTTGGCTGTTCACACAAACGTTCCTGGCGCAAGCAAGGCAAAGGGAGGAACTAGAGAGAGCAACGCAGGCAACAAACTCTCAGGAACTTTTTGGAACGTAACTGTTGCAAATTAGAAGATTGCAATGAAACCCGATGGAGGTCTAACCCATGAGCCCTCAACCATGGGAATGTAAATGGAGTGTGAGTGGAAAGAGCACTGAAACTCTGTAATAGTCGCATAGACGACACATGATGATGTACGAAGACTATACATAAATAAAAGTGTTCTTGTTATGTATAATGTGTTTTAAAGAATTGATGCCAAATCAATTGAACAAAAATAGAAATAGAAGAAAACAAAATAATGATGATGTCTATGTTGCCCAGCAAGCTTTGATCCTTAGACAACAAGTTGAGCAACGACAAAGTTTCAGGAAATTCACTAATGGGTATTGTTGTTGGGTCAGGGAGGGTGACCACGGTGCCACAGGAGGTGCATTAAACAGAGAGCACGGTTCGCCTAACCATTTGCGACCAAGAAGTATGGAGGATTTATTAGAGGAGACACGAAAAAGGTTGAATTTGATTAAGGAAAGGAGAGAAAAATTTCTAAATTTGCGTACGCCACAGGTAGAGAATCCAAATAGAAGTGAAGAAGACACCGATGCGGCTCAAGGTGCGAAGGAGCACGAGCGTGGGGAGACCACTTTGTCCCTCACACACCGTACGAACTAGTATAGTTTGATAGTGGAACAACCTCTTTTTAGAACCTATTAGACCGCAACGTGATGTGGACATGCAGTCTAATGCACCGACGTAGTCAACAACACCATTGGTAGTACAACAGGGGGTGCAATCAACAGTGATGGCTGGGAACAAACAAAAGTTTCTCAAGTTTAAGGGCCAAGAAAAGGAAGACCCAATACGACACTACTGTACATGTGAAACAATTTGGACTGCTATGGCGTCAATGATCAAGACAAGTGGATCAAATAGTTTCCTCCCACATTAAGGGAAGAAGCCATTGACTAGTATTTCGATGCGGACAAAATTGGTTTGATAACATGGGCGGAAATGAAGAAAAGTTCCAAATGGAACTTAAACTACTAAGAGATGACATCGAGATCCTTGTTGAGATATATAGCACAAGATAGGGGAAGAACGAGTCAGTCAGAGCCTATGGGCAACGACTAAAGGAATTAATGGGAGACATGTAATCTGCCCTAGTGACGAACTAAAGAAGCGGTGTTTCGTTGAAGGATTAAAAGCTTCCTTCGAAACTATCATATATGTGAAACAATTTGGGCCGCTAGTGGTGTTAGCGATCAGGATGAGTGGATCAAATAGTTTCCTTCCATAATAAGGGAAGGAGTCATTGACTAGTATTCCGATGTGGACAAAACTAGTTTGATAACATGGGCGACAGTGAAGAAAGAGTTCTAAATGGAATTCAAACTTCTAAGAGATGACAACAAGATCCTCACTGAGATCTATAGTTCAAAATAGGGGAAGAACTAGTCGGTTAGAGCCTACAGGCGACGACTATAGGAATTAATGGGAAACATGGAATCTGCCCCAATTGATGAAGTGAAGAAGTGGTGGTTTGTCGAAGGATTAAAAACTTCCTACAACACTATTGTACATGTGAAACAATTTGGGCCGCTAATGGTGTCAGTGATCAGGACGAGTGGATCAAGCAATTTTCTGCCACATTAAAGGAAGGAGCCATTGACTAGTACTCCGATGTAGACAGCCATTGACTAGTACTCCGATGTAGACAAAACTTGTTTAACAACATGGGTGGTAGTAAAGAAAGAGTTCTAGAGAGATTTCAAACTACTAAGAGATGACAACAAGATCCTTTCCGAGATCTATAGCATAAAATAGGGGAATAACGAGTCGGTCAGAGCCTACGAGCAACGATTAAAGGAATTAATGGAAAACATGAAATTTGTCCCAACCATCGAACTGAAGAAGCGGTGGTTTGTCAAAGGAGTAAAAGCTTCCCTTAGAAAGAAGATGAAGATCATACCACCAATAAACCGTGCAAATGACTTGGAAAGTGAATGTAAGACTTGGAAGGAAATTAAGTCCTCAAAGGAAAGTAGTGAGGAAAAATCAAGTAAGAAAGTACATGCCTTACAAAAAGACTTCTAGAGGATGACGAAGGAACTTAAGGCAACAAAAGGAGGATCAAACAAAGCCAAGGAGGATGAGGTGTGGTGTACAGACTGTAAGGAACCCTAACACATGAAAGGGTTCTACTTGAAGAAATCCTTTTGTGACATCTGCTAGATTGTGGGACATTCTAGCAAAGAATGCCCGTATAATCTGAGGGTCGAAAACCAACAAATGTTGTTCACATAGGAGCAACCTTCTACATTTGGAGCCAATGATCAACAAAATAATAATAATACTACATCATCCAATGGATACAAAGATTACCAATAGGGAGGCAGAGGAAATAACAATAACAACTGCCCACGGATCCAGTACAATGCAAAAAGTAGGCCAATGATACATTGCATGAATTGTAATAAGTGGTGACACTTTGCTTGGGATCGTCAAAAGGAGGAAAATCCACAAAAACTGTGTAAATGGTGCAGACTGGGGTCCACAAGGAGGCAAATTGCCCGAAGCCTCGTTGCAACCTTATTGATGTGGAAACAAGAAATTCAGAGAGAGACATCCTAGTAGTTGCACGAGCCCACATAAAGGTCACGTATCTTGACCGTTGTACGGAGAAACAAAGCTTGCTCGAGGCGAAGGTCAAGATTGATAAGGAAGTATAGGCCTGAAGGGATCTCAAGGATACCTCTAGTTCTGCTACTTGAGATGTAGCATTTTAAAATATCCTAAGGTAGATGATGCAATTGGAGATACTGGTGAAAGTCCATGACCTATTGGAAACAATGCCACATTTAAAAGCAGCCTTGCCCAACAACCCAACCATTCGAACAAGTACATTGGGATTGACACAGGTTCCTGGCAGTTATACAACAAACCTAATGATACTTACCGTTAACAACAAACGAAACCCGACGGTAGTGGAGATGGGCATCTTGGGCACCGTACTGACAAACATAGTTGTTGATGGTGGGTCAGGGGTAAATGTCCTACCCAGAGAGACTTTGAAGAGTCTTGGAAAGTCGACGCTCTGGCCTCTAACCATCAATTTATTGGGGGTTGACCAAAATGAAAATAAACCCCTCAAAACGTTAATGACACAAGTAACAATCAAGACACAAACCTTCACATTGAACTTCGTCGTAATCGCTCTCAAGCGGAAGGGATATGACGCCATCCTTGGGAGAGGGTGGTTGGTGACGTCTAAGGCAAATCATAACTGGAAGAAAGATATCTTGTCATTTGAGAGGGGGGGAAGAAAGTTTGTGATGGATCTCAAAACACAATTGGTTGGAGAGGAAATGGCATCTTACTCAAATTCAAAATGTGACGATGATGGAGATGATAGGAAAATGAGTATGGAGCCCAATGACGAAGGAGTATTAGAGTTGGACGATGTTACAAATTCTATGGTTAGCCTATACCAGTGGCAAATGAGTGATTATGAACTATTCTCTCCATTGTGTAATGTGTGTTGGGTGGATATTTTGCAATTGACAATTTTGGGTAAAAATCCAGTCGCAAAATAGGATGGGCAGCCACAGCGTGTGAGATAGTCTCTCTTACCTTAAAGGGAAGGCTCTCCCTTCTCACCATTCCTTGGATCAATTCAAGGTAAGCAAGAAGTTGAGAGATCTTATAAGTAAGCACGGTGAATCTCTAACTACACTTCTATTAAGAGCTGGAAACAGTGATACCGATAAATCTTCACTAACTCAAAGGCTTTCTGAAAATGTAATGGTTTGGCTCTAAGTTCGGTTGTACTTCTATATGTAAAAGCTTTACAATTAGGGCACAAAGACTCCTAAAAGTAAGAATAACTTAAACTATTTTGCGTATTAAGAAGAAAGTATAAGCTACAGATAGCTTCTAGCTATACACTTCCATAATTGCCCTTGGTCAAAGCTCTGGCTCCAATTGCTTCTTAACTCTTTTCTATTCAATTCACGAGATACAATTACCAAGAACACAAGATAACATGAATCAAAGATAACATAGATGAATTATACACAAAGCTTATAACTCATGCAAGCAACAATCTTGCTTAATCATAATCAAGTCTAAAATGCTCCTTTGCATTCACTTTCTTTCAAAATAGTGCTTACACAAACAAGGTTCTGCTAGCACAATTTCTCTAGTGCTCTCTTGCATAAAGATAATGATGATTTTACACTGAGGGGGCACTCCTTTATATAGGCACAGGAGTTGAGAAAAAGGTGAAAAAAATGGAAACAATTGAACCAACTTTGACCTAGTCTATGTAGGAGTTGATGAAATCCAACTCCGCAGTCACTAAGATCACCTACATGCAAAATAACTTGTCGAAGGGAAACCAAGAAGGAAGAGGTGGAGTTTGGAAAAACCCTAAACGGACATTAGAGAGAAATAATGCAAAACAATGAAATTGTATTTACAATGGAATGCAATGTGAGATGTGAAAATACAAAGAGAGAGCCCAAATATAAAGGCCTCATGGAAGCTTGTAGAACAAGCTGGAAGGTGGTAGAAGATACGATTGACAACTAAGCACACTTTCACAAAAAGGTGGAACATGCTAGAAGGGAACAAACTCCCGTGTTGTCAACAGCTCATCACTACATGCATTAAATACTAAATATTAAATAAATGCATTAATCTAAATAAGCTTAAGTAAATAGAATAAATAATTAATAATTAATTAATTATTTACTCTAACAGTCTAAGGGTTAATGCAACTGCACATGCAACTCGCATTACATGTTATTACACTTTTTCATGTAATGCATCCTTTACAACTACTAACATGAAATAAAAACAAAAACAACAATCTTAAAGATTGTTTTTGAATTTGACAATGATGTCACGCACTATGGGAAGGTCAGCAATTTCCATGGTGTTCGATATGGCTTCTACTCTCACTGCATTTGCATACGCTGATTGCACAACTTTGGAATTTGATGCTGTAGTATCTAACAATTGTTTTGTCAAGGATTTATACAAGACAAACTTGTTCATTGTATGAGAAGCAAAGTTTTTAGAATCTCCATCAGTATTGATCCTGATTGTATATTTCGAGTTTACTCTCTCTGCTGCAATGAGATTACCAGATTCATCAGTAAAATGGCATCGCATTTGTTCCAAATCATGAGTAACACTTGTTTCAACTACTTGACAATCTTCAAAGGCCACCTACAACTTTGTAATCAACTTCCTCAATGTTCCCACTTTGTAACCAATGAGCCCTTGAAATTTGAAGAACATTTCACATGACGGAAGAATGTCACATGAGACCAAGGCATCCAAATCAAATTTTACCATTTCATCCCAATCATCAAGGATTTCCTTCAAGTTATCCGCTTCTTGAGTCAAAGAAGAGATTAAGTGTTGTTCCATTTCATTCATCTCTTTGACATGCCTAAGAATTGCAAATGTCTCTGTGATGGTTCAAACTCCTTCACAAATGATTTCCTGTATCCAAGACTTGGTGGCTTCAACCAGCTTTTTCTCTTTAGATGTTTGAGACATAACAACAACACTTTGAGAAGATAGTTTTTGAATGACCTTGTTCAGACGAGAGACCTCCTATTTTAATTGATTTTTCTTTTCCCAAAGCTCATGATTGCTTTTTGATACATTAGCCAGTACATCTTTAGCATTTTGCAAATAACTCAAACGTGATTGTTTTCCAATATCAACTTTAGTAAACTTGTAATCAGAACGAGTAAGTTACTCAACAGGTTTGTCCACCAAGGGCTCAACAACTACAACAAATTTGGTTTTATTTGAATCAACCAAACTTCTTGAAACAATCTTGTCTTTCAGAGTTTTGGATTTGGTCTTCTTAACAAGGAGATTGTCTGGGGAAACAACCACTTTTTTCCTCTTCATTGTTGTTTTACTCATCCATGCAGGCAAGCTAAAACCTTCATCCGTAGAAGCAGATACATTGGAGACCATTGGCATTGATCTTGATTGTATTTCCATTGTATTAGAACAAGATTTAGTATGCACAACTGAAGGCATAGGAACATGCTGAGAAGACTGTCATGAAAAGCTCAAACCTTGTTAAACATGTATCAAGTTGGGAAACTTGACCACTGGAAAGAGTTGGAAATCCTCAAACACATTTGCCAAATGTTCATATTGTTCATTTGCAGGAATGCGAGGAGTAGCAAAGTAAATAGGAAGAGCCATGGTATTAACTTCCGAGACTGGAATTGAAGGAGTAAAAGCAGTGGAGAATGAATCAACTTTGTTATCTACTTCATGCAAAAAAGCTTCTTCATGTATAGAAGATGTACAAGCTTGTGCAGGCTTTGGGTGAGATATGATCATGATTTTCCCTTCTTCATCTGAAATTTCTTTATCAGATTTTGTTTCCAATTCTTCTTCTGATCCTTCTACTAATTCTTGAATTGGTTCAAAGATTTGAGATGATTTAGCTCCTTTTGTGCCCTTCAATTTGAATTTGAGGGAACTCTTAGCATCATAAGATGAAGCACCATCTTTCCTTGTGATTTCCAATTGTGACTTCCTGCTAGGAGGACCAACACTTCCACAATCCAAGCTCGTCTTAGGATTTACTCTTTTAAGGCCTTTACTTTTCAACCATTTATCGGTGTTTACCAAGATGGATTGAAATTTGTCTATGATAGATGTAGCTTCCTTTTGTTGCCACTAAATAGGAAAAGGGCATTTCTTATCAAAACCGGCTTGATGAAACTCGGGATTAAGGATGTTGCCATCATCTTGAACTTGCAAACCTGAAGGGATCTCCAACATGTTAAGATCAATAATCTGTTGTAGGGTTAATTTGTAGTAGTCCATCCTCATGATGTTAAGCTCTATCCTCATATCAATCCAAATGTCCTTGATGCAATGAACATGAGTGTAGGCTGTTCTCATTTGAGAATTCATCTCTCGATAGTCAAAGTCAAATTTGGCCTTGAACTTCTTCAAGATGATCAACTACAACTCTGCTTCTATGTTCTTTGCTTTAGGCACATAAATGATCAAATAGTTGCCAATAGCCAAAGGTTTAGCTGAGGTAATGCCAAAACCAAGCCTATGCATAGCATGTTGATCACTCTGCACGTCCATGAGCTGTCTAGCTAGCTCCATCAAAATAATTCGATCTGTAGCATAGCTAGGTAAGGTATATGACTCACCTTTGAAATATCCAACTCTCAAGTATGAGAAAGTGGGAAACTGAATGAAAATACAGCCATATTGATTCACCTTCTCCCATGCTGCATTAGATACTCTTTTGACTGATAACTATTTATTGAACAAGCATCGGAAAAGCCCAAGGAAAGCATCTTGGACTCTTCTATAATAAAATTTATTATTTCCCAAAGTGATTTGGTCATAGTAATCCTAGATAGGAACCTCAAGGCAATCCCCCTTGGTAGAATGATTAGAGAAAGATTCCATGGCAGCAACAATATAAATAAGATAAGAATTCATGTAGAAGGGCGCTGATGTTCCCACGTTGCATATCTACTGGCAAAGTACAGTGATGATGAGCTCTCCCAAAAATATGTGTTATTCTCCATGATTTGAAACATGAACTTGTACATTCATGGCTTGAAATTAATAGAATCTTTAAGGCCACAAATTCTACTGAGAAGGATGATGAGATCCTTATATTCTTGTTTGAAATTAGACCGATGGATAGTCTTTGGCCATCAGGAGAAGTTGCTTCTTTTATTGTCTAACTAGTAAAGGTTGACATACTTCTGATAATCACCCTTTTGCCTATTCCAACATGCCAAATATGATTCTTTGGTGAAATCTGTGGATATTTCTTTATGTGGGACCTTGAAGATTTGTTTAATGACCTCGAGATCAAGGCTAATGATAACCTTGCCGTTTGCATCTTTGATAGTCTTCGTCTTTGGAGTAAACTGCTGTGCACATCCGAGAATGAAAGTAGGTTCTATGGCTGCCATAGGAAATGTATAAACTAGGTGAATGTTACTTCTCTTGATACGCTTCATTTATTGACCAACTGGATTTTCAACTCTGTAGAAAATCAGTCATGTCCACATGACCAATCTTTGTGTCCATCACGTTATCCAAAATAGATATGACTGATGAAGGAGTTGCATGAGCCAATTCTTTGTCATATTGATATTTCATTTTGCTTTTGGATTTTGATGGTGAGGACATTTTTTGTGCTTGTATTACAACACAAAAATCCCAAAACATAAATACATCATCAGATGGAATCGCCATACAAGATGATTTGTGATCAATAGAGATTTGGAAACAAATAGGAGATTTGGTAGATCCAACGAAATGATCTCGAAGAAATCATATGTATATGCAATGGATGAAAATGAAACGAATGGAATGTGGAATGAGGTGTTATGAAAGTAAAATTATAGAAAACGAAATGAAACGAAAAGAAATGAGAATGTGTGAAGGTGGAATGCATGGGAATGCGTGCAAATGAAGATTTCTTATTTCAAAAGTGTTAGTGTTTTCAAGGCAAAATTGCTTGAAAAATGAATACATGTAAGTGCAACATAATGGGGGACAAAAGGTGAAATGAGATGTGAATACGGGTGGAGGATGCACTTTACATGTAAGTGCGAATGGAGGATGAGATGGAAAGCATGGAAAGATGCGGAGACATGTATTTGCTCATGGAGATGCAAATGCATATGGAGGAATGGAAATGGAAAATGGAAAAGGGATAATGAGCTTTATAGTCACTTTTGGTGAAAAGGGGAAGTCAAAGTACATGGGAGATGAAAATGACATCTTTCTTAACTTTTCAAAAAGTGACTTTTAATCAAAATCGGACCTTTTGGATGTAATTACACGTAAGACATTCCGTGTAATCGTGTGGTGCGAATGGATGCAAAAAGTGAGATGAGTGAAAATGGAAGTGGAAAATGGGATTACATGCATGTGTGGATGGTGAATGAGATGGAAAACATGTAATCACATTTGTTAGATGAGAGGTGAGGTGTTGTGATATGGAAATGGAATTTGGAAAGTGATGATGCTTTTGCATGAGTTGAAGCAACAAGTTCTTGGGAAAGAACTTGTGACTTCTCCAAATTGGAGAAAAACTAACAAGCAAATACAAAACACAAAAATACAAAAAAAACGTACCTTCGGAAAGTGACTCAAATATGCCAAGATGCTTAACACTTCAACACTCAAATTCAAAATTGGGACTTGGGAAAGAACCAAAAATATGAAAATGAACAATTTCTTCATTTTAAAAGGAAAAATGCACTTTCCATGGCAAAGATTTCAACAAGTGGCAATCATCAAACAATTATGTGCTTAAAATCAGCAAGATAAACACGAATTAAATAGCATGAAAGAAAGAGTCCACTTACATGAAGATTAAGTGCCAAAAATGAAGGAGAAAGATGCTCCGACGTTGAAAAATTCTCCAAAAACGTCTGAATCTTTTAGCTTTTTACAAATTCATATTGAAGAGGGCAGAAAACAAGGAAAAGTTGTTGAAAGATGCCAAAACGTGCCCTAAGATTGCCCCAAAATCCAACATTTTTGAAATGTTCATGCTTGGTACATTTTTGGAGAAAAATGTTTTTCACGAAGATGCAAGATCAAATCAATTTGTTGTTTAAACACCAAAATATGCATCAGCATGCAATGCAATCCCCAAATAAAGCCAAATCAATTTGTATTGGACCAAAAGTATGGATAAAAAATGGAGTTATTTGCTGATTTCTTCAAAAACATTCCCTAGTTTGGAGCTTCCAAAAACACTTTTTAGCTTGTTGAATCCATTTTGAATACAGAAAAACTCATTGCCCACCACGAACGCCTCAACTGGAAAAGATTTCATGTAAATCCATCAAGAAAATATTCACTTATGATCAAAATTGGGTTCTTGAAGGTCAAAGACATGAAGTTCTTCAAAATTGGACTTTTTGGTGGCCAAAGCATATATTAAAACCACAGTTACACCCCCTAGGAGGTGGGGGGATGACGGGACGAGGGGACAAGTTTCCGAGATGGGGGGACAGACGAGCCTTGATTTGGGGACTGGGAGGGACAATGACAAGGGATGGAGGGTGGCGGAGGGAGCAGGGGTGTATATACTATACATATGGTACTTAAAATGTTAGTTACGAAAATATGTACTACAATTATACAATATAACTTGATATAATCATATAAAAATGTAAAAAACAGTAAACTTAAACAATAAAAAATAAAAATTGAACATTGCAGTGAAGTTTTGAAATGGAACATCATTATTGATGATCAAATGACAAACAAACAATGAATATTGACATTGAACATCAGAAAATATTAGTTTATATATCAATCTTCAGATTAATAGTATGAGTATCTAGATTCTACTTTCTAAAAGTAATCAATGATCATATGAGTCATGACTCATGAGTCATGACATAAAGATGATTACAATAAGTATCATGTGCCATGAATCATGATATCAAAATAAGTATATAATACTATAATGCAAACAAAAACTACAAGTCTTCCCGCACCCACAATAAAGGAGATTGCGTCACGTCCCCCCACAATAAAGGAGACTTCGTCGCGTCCCCCCGCAATAAAGGAGACTTCGTCACATCCCCCCCGCACCCACACATAGGAGACGTCTCGCCGTCTCAGAGACATCTTGCCATCTCTAGTGGAGGTGGCGCTCTAAGTGGCATCGCCCAAAACATCGAGACGCCATCCCCCATCCTGGGGACGTCCCCGTATTCGAGACGACCCTGTTTTTGGGGGGGACAACTCCCTGTGTTACATTGATTAAAACATGCTTTATTATAAAATCAGACCTTTTGGAGTCAAGAACATGTTTTAAAATGTGCATACAAGCAAATAACACTTTTTGGAGGAGGATGCATGTTTTATAATGTGCATACAGGCAAAATCAGACCTTTTGGAGGAGGATGCATGTTTTAAAATACATCTCACATTTTGGAAGTAAAGGCATAAAAACTTCACTTTTGATGCAGTGGCATCAAAAAGGTCCACTTATGATAGCGTTTTGATGTAATGACATAAAAAAATCCACCAAAATGAACTTTATATGTAGTGACATGTAAAATGTGCACTTTTGATAGATTTTACATGTAATTGCATATAAAATGTCCACTTTTGATAACTTAAAGTCATTTAATTCACTTAAATTTATAAAAATGTTACTAAATGGGTCATAAACAATATTTATCTATCATATTTAAAAATATAACATATATACATTATTTAATAAAAAAAGTAACATTTAAATAAGCATTTGATTTAAAAATAAAAAATTAAATTGGAACTGTATTGTTAAATAGTTACTTCAAGTGAAAAATTAAAAGTAACTTAACTTAAAATTATAACATAAAGTGCATTATAGTCACTTTAAGTTAAAAACTTAAAGTTAAAGTAACTTAAAAACATGACAAAAAGTGAATGAATGAATGAATGAAAGATTTTTAATGACATCCGCGAGGCCATAAGCCTGAGGGACCCACAAAAACTCCTAGTCAGTCTGATGCGATTTCTCCAACTTGTCTCTTTTGTTGTAAAATCTGCATAAGTAAAATGACCCCTTTGAGGAGTCTTGGTCGTTCGAAAAGGTCTTTTATGTTGTTCACTTTTAATGTTTCTTTGTGTTGGCTGCGAATGTCTTTGTATGCTGTACAATCTTGAATATAAGTTATATCTATCGAAAAGTGAAAGTCAAATAAAAAATATAACATCATATTTTTAATTCGTGCTGTTGCACCCAAAAGATTTACTTTTGAAGCACTAAAACTGGCATATCTCTCGACTGACAACTCTGATTGAGCTCTAGGTTAGACCGAATCTAAAGGAAAAGAGAAAAGCATGACATGAACAAAACCAAAGGACTAAAGACCAAAAAACACAAACTAAAAAGCAAAGAATGGATGATGATGGCTTCAAAAATCAAGCAAAGGCTTGATAGAAAGCAAAACGAAAAAGACTTGTCGAAGACCTTCAGTAAAATGATTTGATATGCGAATTGAAATGGATCGATCTATCATGATTAAGCAATTGAATATCAAATTCAAGCCTAGAGAAATGCGAAACTAGCTTGAAAATGTTTTGTGTTTTTACTAACGTTTTGTGGTGACAAAATGTAGGACAACAATGTGGTCAGCATCGAGGAAGATCTGAATGAGTTACCTCAGGAATTTAAAGAATAAAAAGAAGGCGACGCACGAGTCAAGGAGAGTCTTCCCCATCAGTTTGTAGAGATGAATTGATATGATACAAAGAGGTGAAGCTGAAGGAAATAAATCTCAGAGACAAGGAGAACCCAAAATTCATCCTAATGGGGGATGGCTGGAATCCGGTATTAAAGACAATGACGTTCAAAAATTTTACACAGCACAAAGATGTCTTCGCCTGAACTTACAAGGATTTGAAGGCTGTACCTTCGAAGTTATGTGTACATCGAATTCCTTTGGTTCCCAAAGCCCAACTTGTGCGAAAAAGGTCATACAGGATGAACAAGAATTATGCTGCAAGGGTAGAAGCCGAAATTGAACAGATGTTGGAGGCGGGTATTGTTTTTCGGGTAGAGATGAGTGAGTGGCTTTTACCCATTGTGATCTCTTTAAAGAAGGAAGCGAGTCAGATCCACATTTGTGTTGATTTTCAATGTCTTAGTGTAGTAACTATTAAGAATCTGTTCCCTATTTTGTTCACAGACAACATTTTGGAGGAAGGTGCAGGCCATCAGATTTATTCATATCCATTGCGGAGGAAGACAAATTGAAAACAACGTTTGTAGTAGAGGATGGTGTATATGCATACAATAGGATGCCCTTCAGCCTTTGTAATGCGCCAGCGACCTTTCAACACATCATTCTACACATCTTTGACAAGATGTCCATGGGAAACTTTAAAGCATTTTTTAATGAATGATGTATGATGTGGTCATGCACACATTCTACAAAATAGTGTCATGTTAGAGATCTACATACAAAATCAACGGGCAATGCACATTTTCAATGAATAAATAGTGTTAGAATCTGAAAAGATTAATAACCCAGAAAACTAGTGCAAAGAATAAATATCTAAACTATGAATGCAAATGATACAAAATCAAAATAGCATCATAGTGTTAGTGTCCAAGAGAGTAATGCAAATGCTGGAAGCAAAATAGCATTAAGAGGATGCAAAAACAAGAGATGCAAATACAAGCCAACTAGCATGCTTATATAGGCTAGGAAGAGGGAGGAGGTGGCAATCACCAACCAATGAGGAGCAACCATCTATCGGACTAAAGATAGCAAAGTATTTTCCCAAGATAGCTAATGGATACTCACATGTAGGAAGGTGATACCTCACAACCATTCATCTAATAAGACATGCTTTATTAACCTAAGTGAGATTATTAAAAGTGTAGAAAAAACCTAGCAAAATAGGAAAAATAAAAAAATACACTAACACCCCCCCATAAGCAAAGCTTAGGTGGATGTAGAAATGGGTGCCGGCAAGTCAAGCTTGATGAGGTAGCCATGTACATAAAGTTCCCCCAAAAGAGAGAGAAAAGAGACTCCCCAAAGAAAATTAGGACTCCAAGTGAGAGGAAGAGGCCCCCCCAAAAGATGAAGCATCCTACACCCCCAGCAAAGCTTGCAAATTTTGTCTGGTAGACCCACTTACATCGAACAAGTTTTCTTCCCTTAGGAAAAGGGACAAGATCCCAAGTGTGGTTCCTCATCAAGGAACTATACTCTTTCTGCATAGCTGTATCCCACTCAGAAATACCAGAAGCCTCATGAAAGGATTGTGGATTTGAGGCAGTAACAATGAAGATATGTAGAGCATCCTAGAATTGTGAACGAGACACTCAATTGCCTGCAAACTGCAAGGTCTGTCTAGCCCAAAGTGGACCAAAAGATGGAGAATCTAGAGGAGAATCATCAACCTGTAAATGATGACTAGGAGAGGAAGGAGGTGAGTCCTCTGAATCACTCTCTGCATCAGAAGTGGAGGTAGAAGACTGCTCAAGTGAATTTGACCCATTAGAAGATCTATCATGTATTCCAAGTGACTCCAAACTCAAAGAAGAAGGCAACCTTGTGACCATGCTCTGCTGGTTAAGCTAATGCAAGTAGTGGAAGTTAAGATGCCCAAATCGCTCATGCCATAATCTGCTCACATCATTAGAGTGAGTGAGTGAAACAGTCAAAGGAGGATCAGGAACAAAGTGTGAAAACATATAGAGTCATGATTGATGATCTGCTCTCCCAACTGCAACTGTAGAATCATTGTGCAACTCACGTATCTCCATTGAATCAGGAGTGAACTCAACCCGCTTGCCTAAACTTGTGTGAGTGATCTGGTGTACCGATAGGAGATTAGTTGACAATGAGGGTACACAAGGAACATCATGGAATGTGCCATCCCCCACATCAACAGACCCTCTCCCACACACCTCAACAAGAGTGTTATCACCCATCAAAATAGAAGGCACAGTACACGGCTCCAAGGATGCAAGTTCTTCCTTAGATGAAGCCATGTGGTGTGAAGCACCTGAATCAAGAACCCAAGTGGATGGTGAGGAAGCAACTGCAAAAAGGGCCTTGCCCTTTCCTTTCCCCTGGCTGTTTTCTTTTTCCTTGTTAGACCCTTCATTAGAACTTTGTTTGATAGACTCAGGAACACTGATATTATTCTTCTCAAGAATGTATGTCAAGTGATCAAGTTGTTTCTGCAAACATTTATCTTCATCATGACCAAGTCTTTCACAATAGGCACATTTGACCTTTTCTTTCTTGGGCTTATCGCCCTTGAAAGATGGTGTATCAATAGTTGCTTTTGAAGAAATCGATATCTGATCCTTCTTCTCCTCGCTATTCTTTTGTTTCTTGTCCTTACTATTGTTGTTACTACTTTGTCCTTGTTGTTCTTTTGTGCCTTGGTTGGCAGCCAAGGCATGTGACTTAGAGGACTTAAGAGTGCCCATCTGAATTAGCTTGTCCTGTTCTTGAGTGAGATTGACAGCAAAATCATCTAAAGATGGCATGGTGAATTGAGTACCAAGTGCACCCTTAGTAGCATAGAAGGTAGAGACAAACACAGAATATTCTAAACTTAGCTTAGAGAGAATACTAAGAATCAGTTGTTCATCTTTCTTTTCAATTCCACATTGTTTTAACTGCAACCTTAGTGATTTCAATTTGGTGAAGAAATCTTGGATTGTGTTGAAATTGCTTGGACTCAAACTAATTAATTCATTTTCTAACATACGACCTCTCATTGAATCTTGTGTGCCAAATAGTGTTTCTAGCTTTGTCCATACTTCATTTGGTGTATCCAAAGACTCAATGTGAAATAGCAAGTCAGGAGAAATAGACAAACACAATGTTCCAAATGCCTCATCACATTTGTTAAACCACTTAGGCTTATTTTCATCTTTAGCAGGTTCGGTTTCAAGTGCCATAGTTATCCTATTTAATCCAACTTTCCTTAAGTGAATTGTCATGCGTGATTTCCACACAAAGTAATTGTATGGTGTTAGGATGGGCATATTTGTTTGATCCATGATGAAGAAATGCAGAGAAGAAATGCTAAAAAGAAGAGAACCCAGTCACGACAATGCCCCCCACTTTTTACTCAATCAAAGAACCCCCCCCTCAAAGAAATATGATTTGACACTTTATTTTAGTTTGTTTACAACTACCACTAGAAAGAAATACTTAGTGGTCTTGATTTCAATGCATTACAAACCCTCATGAAGAGCATATGCTAAAAGTGAAACTTGGGTACAATAATCAAAGAAACAAATAACACCACTGCGATCTACTAAAAAAATCATGCACTTTCAAAAAAAGAATCGCCTCAATACAAGGTCGTATGAGAAAGTTATGATCCTCCGAAGTTTCCAAAACGAGAACTGTGCACAGTCACGGCTGAAAATCTGCAATTTCTGAAGAATTCATGCATGAAAATCAAAAAACAACTCCACTAGTGGATAGAGCACAAAAAAATAGGCAAGTTCATAACAAGAATCATCAAAATTGAAGTCCGTATGAGCAAGAACGAGACATTTGAAAACTGCGTTCAAATCTACGACTGCCAACGGAGAGGGGTATGGCTGTAGCTTTTCATGCTCGATTCTGTAAAACGTACATCTTGCATGCAAAATCTAAAAGATACCCAGATGGTTTTTCGGGGCTGCGAACAAAACCCAGAAAGCGTTTTTCTTACTGATGTACAGAAGATGCTGCTGTAGTGTAAATCAGATGCCTTTAACAGTAAAAAAAGGCTCCAAAAATCAAAAAATGACCCTAGCAACCAAAATATGACATGCAAATGTTGGATCAGCTTCCTAAATCCATCAATGGCATGTTGGAACCTGCAATATTGATTGAAAACTCTAAATATTTAAGTTGGTTGTCAGATTTGAGATTGAAACCCCAGAGAAAAACTGTTTTTGTCAAAACTTTTCTGATTCTCAGGATCATCCAAAGATGCAAGAGAACAACATACTTCGTTTTTCAAAAAACTACAATAAAGTTTATTAGCCTCCCCCCGAATCTCTCAAATAAGGAAACTAAAATCTACTCATGCACATAGAAAAGTTCTGATACCATGTTAGAATCTGAAAAGATTAATAACCCAGAAAACTAGTGCAAAGAATAAATATCTAAACTATGAATGCAAATGATACAAAATCAAAATAGCATCATAGAGTTATTCTCCAAGAGAGTAATGCAAATGCTGGAAGCAAAATAGCATTAAGAGGATGCAAAAACAAGAGATGCAAATACAAGCCAGGTAGCATGCTTATATAGGCTAGGAAGAGGGAGGAGGTGGCAATCACCAACCAATGAGGAGCAACCATCTATCAGACTAAAGATAGCAAAGTATTTTCCCAAGATAGCTAATGGATGCTCACATGTAGGAAGGTGACACCTCACAACCATTCACCTAATAAGACATGCTTTATTAACCTAAGTTAGATTATTAAAAGTGTAGGAAAAACCTAGCAAAATAGGAAAAATAAAAAAATACACTAACAAATAGTTCTTATTGTTAGAGATGTACCTATAAAATCAATGTGGCATATAAATTTTTGATGAATAATCATTCTAGAGTCCAATTTATTGCCTTTCGATGATAAAACAGATACCCTTGATGTCAATACTATTAGTAAGAAACTGAACATTTGAGAATTGTTGAGAGTTGGTACAAAAGCGTGTTGAGCTTGTCCACTTAGGATGTAGATGCTATTTTTAGTCAAGTTGATGATGAACTAAGCATTCCAAATGTTGACACTTTTATTACTAATTAGTGATTTACCAATAAAATTATGGAGTTGCACTCAACTTCAATTGAGAATAATTACGTATCGAGTTTCTATTGTGTTGACAAAAGTAGTAATTTTTTGTATGTATGGTTTTCTGTTGATTGGGATATTGATAATGAACAAGTTGAGACTATCAGCTAAGCAACCTGGTCCAAATTATTTGAGGCTATGGATATTGATGTTGTTAATAATAGTTTTTCATTTGAGTTGTAAATCGAAAACCCAAAAGAAAGCTTACAAACACTTCCCATTGAGCTAAAACTAGAAAGGGTGGTTTAATGAAGACTTATGATGAAAACTCAAGAGGGTGTCACTAAGTTTTGCATCTTTATACAGAGGCTCGTATAGTTCTCTTTATAGGGATCTTGTAACTACTAAAAACTCACCAAGCCCCCCAAAAGTTTAATTGCAAAAAACTTGGCAATTTAAAAAAAAAAACTCGGGAAAACTCGGGAACCTAAAAAAACCACTGAAATTTAATTAAAAATACATTTATTTTGCAAAATTTAATGAGAAGATGCATCTAATAAGTTAATTAAAGAGAACACAAAAGAAACAAGCAGAGTTTAGATCTATATAAATGCATAGTGGGTACAAAATTGCTTCTCATGCAAAATGTTCATGGCAGGATGAAAAATAGTAAATAGTTTCAATTTGTCAAACCAAAAGTAAATACTAAAAGTCTAAATACATCAATACAATCACATCTTCTTCTTTCCAGCTGCATTAGCAGGAAAGCGAGGGGGTCTAGTCTTCGAAGAAGTGCCCTGTATTGGGATAGGCCGTGCGTTGTGTGACTGTGAACTATGTGGTTGTGCCTCCTCACGCGACATCCCTATTGACTGGCTTAGCGTCCTGGAAGAGGATCTATCTCCTCCTATATGTGGCACTGGTAATGCCTCGTCCTCTGAGCTTGAATCATCATCGTCCTCGTCCTCAATGTCATCCATTGTGAAATGAAAATCAGTTCTAGCATCCCCCCTCCATGGCCTGCCTCTCGAAATCAGTGATCTCATCTGGTGAAAACAATGGACCTGGCTCCTGTGTTGTCCAATCAGAATAAGGATCTATCTCTTCCAGATCAAGTGGACTAGGTAGTGCTGAACTCTGTGCCTTTTTTATGCGCAACTTAAGATTATAGTGCACATAAACAAGGTCATTAAGCCATTTTTGAGTCATTCTATTTCTTTTCTTTTTGTTGATGGACTCAAATAAACTCCAATTGCACTCACAATGGGATAAGCTACAAGGTTGGCATAGGACTCTGGGAGCAAAATTCTTTAAATTGGGGGTATTGCCACCCCAAGTTGCCCACCAAGAATCTGCAAAACAAAATTCTAAAAGTTATAAAGCAATGAAAAAAGATAATCAGAAACACAACTTATCAATTTGCAAAATTTATAAATTTGACATTTTACCTGGTGCTTGAGTAGATCTTGCTCTCTTTGCTAGCATAGAAGAGAACAAATTACCCCTCGATTCCACATAGGCTTGTTGTTCGGTCACAACAAGGACTCTCTCCGCTTCATTGGATATCATTCTCTCAATGCATTTAGAGAGACCTTCCATGACCTCTCGATTAGGATCTGAGTAGGAATCATCAGCCCTAAAACAAATAGAAAATGATATCAAGTCTTACCACACAAACTTAAAAAGTAAAGTAAAATAAAGTCTTAGTAAAATCTCAACTTCAAGGACAATCATAGTACTTGAATTAGGGGTTGAGGAAGTAGCCTGCTGCATGAATGGGTTGGTGGAGCATATTGTTCCACCTCCTATCAATTATTTCCCAAATGGGGTCAAATTTGAGTCTGTCCCCATGATAGTGATTTCTATCAGCCTCTTTGGCCCTATCCATGGCCTCATAAAGACCTCCCATTGGGGGCATAGACATCTACATTTGAAATTTGAAAAATACAAATTAGTTAATAACATAGTAAGTTATGAATTAATAATGAAACTTGAATCAACTAAAAATTTAATGTTTTGATTCTTGAAGTTACCTCCACAATCTCCTTAGCCTTTGCAAAAAAACTATCATCAAAGACTATCCATGCCACAACCTCTCCTTTGGGCTTCTTTGAGTAAGATGGAGCAACCCAATCAGCACACACAAACATTTGTTTCAGTGCCAATATGTGGTCGAGAATACTTTGCAACGTCAAGAACACCGTTGCAAACTTTGTCATAGCAGGTCTCACCAAATCTTTGCCTTTAGTGGTCTTTTTCATCAAATTGAGAACCCATGGGTGATTATAGATATATTTGGTGTATCACCTTGCATCTTCCACAACTGGACTCACCCAATCAAGTTTTCCTATATCCTCCAAAAGAAGGTCAAGGACATGTGCTGCACAAGGTGACCAAAAAAGTGGGATGCCTCTCTTGGAGGATTCCACCTAAAAGATTAGTAAAAAATCAACAATTAGTTACAAAGTTTCCATATTTAGTATTTACATCAAATCTAAATTGAATAATACCATAGCATTACTTTCATGATTCATATTGAACATAAAAAATTAAATTTACTTGCTGCCACTGAAAGATCCCTGATGGATGCCCTTGCTGATCTGCTGCAGTTTTTAAATTAATAAACTATATTTTCTTGTGATTTCTTTGATGGTCTTTGAGAATAGGCAGAAGTTGCAGAAGGTTTTGTTTTTGTTTTGTGTTTTTTGATAGCTTTCACAATAGTAATGAAAAATGAACAATAAACATGAAAGGAAACTGAAAATAAATAAGAGCATAGAGCCAAATCAGAAGTGCTATAAATCGTAACAAGCAGATTTTTGATTTATAAAGCCAAATAATAAATCCAATGCAGTTCCAAGGAGCTTACATCCAACAATGATGCCAAACTGGATGGTGAGTAATGAACATGAATCAAGGATACATTTGAGGCTGAATACCAGCATTCCCTATATTCCACGTGGGGTGTACCTGCTGCAAATGGCGGCCCTAAGACTGCAAGGATCACGTCCCAGATGAAAGAATCAATCTGCAACGCTGAAACCATAAATCTGCAACTTGAATCCACAATAAAGAATGGCGTACTCTATCCCTGATAGCAACGCACACTGTCTAAAGAATCCAATGCCAATAACTGTTGAGGGTTACGTCCCAACCAATCCAGAACCTGGGGTTTGCGTCCCAGATGAAGAATTGCTCTCTCAGAGCCAATTCACAAAAACAAGTTTTTCAATATGCAAAAGATAATAAGAAATTAGGTCTCCATCTCCTTATATCCCCTTCCAACTGTAAATCGAACCCTAAAGGGAAATGACACTTTGCCCTTTAAATAAAAAATAATAAAATAACATTTTCCCAATTAAATTCGTCCATGCTATAGGAAAAACATTACTTTATTAAAATTCCATAGCTAAAGGCACCAAAAAGTCTACATATAGTAAAAATCATGTATAATAATTTGAGACCTTTCCAACGAGCTATAACACATAGGTGTACCTGATCAACCGAAGCCAAAATCCCCTTATTACGCCAAAATGGTTATATTATTAACCTTATTTTAATTTATTTAATCACCAACTTAGAAAATATTTAAATATAATAAAATATTTTCCAAATGGTCCCAAAAGGCCCAAAATGACCAATCAAACATGAATCTGACCTTGTCACCTATCTGTGACTGATGCCGGACAAGATGGGTCAACTGGCAGTCCATCCATAAAATCTAGGGATGCTCCTAAAAAGTAGGAGACAGCCCCAAGCAACCAAAATTGAGTCCCAATGACTCTCGCCTACTATGTGCACCTCTGAGAGAACTGTCACTGAACTGGGAGTTCCTCCTAAAAAATAGGAATGCCTCCTAAAAAATAGGAGATGCACTCTAAGTCTCCAAAACAGTCGCTGAGGTCTCCAAATGCCTCCTAGACCACTCCTAGTCAATCCCTAGAAATTAGGAATCCCTCCTAAATTGTAGGAAACTGTTGTCTACTGCTCCAAACTACTTGGGAAGCTCATGCATGACTCTCAAAGCCCCTGGGTTGGTTCCCTCTATGCTTTGCTGGCCTATGCGAACCAGATAATAGACCAACACTGCTAGAAATTTTGTCACTAAGGAAGGGCAAAAATTGGGGACATGACAGCCACATATGCTGCTGCATTATCTGTGATTATTTGCACCACATTCTTTGTTCCGACCTCCATGACAACATTCTCCAACATTAAAGCCAAATGTGTGTGCTTTTTTCACTTTGTTGGAGGAGTCAACAGATTTCCAAAACACCACATCATCTTTCCAAGCAACCAAGAAATTAATAATGGTTCTACTTCTTCCATCTGTTCAACCATGAGATAAAATGTTGCAGCCATACTTCTTCCACTCTTTCTTTTGGTCTTCTATCAATACTCTTGCCCTACCAACTGCATGGTCAAGCAACCTACAAAATTTAGGTGTAATAAAGTGTTAGTAAAAAATAGGAAATAACAATTAAGATTTAAAATATAATAATGAATAGAAGTGAATCACAATTATTTACAATTACTAAATAGTAAAATACTAACCTTCCACTCATATCCTTGCGAGTAGGAGGCTTGTACCCTTTGCCCGATATTGAAATTGCATTCATCGAATTCAACCAATAGGAACTACCAGCTGCATACATTGAGATATTGTTGAAAAGCCAAAAATCAGCTACTACAATATCAGTTTGCTCATGCACCTCCTTGAACCATCCAGTGCCCTCTAATGATAGCTGTGATCCAGCTGTGTTCCTACGCACAAAATAACTCCCTATCCCTAATGCGGATGGTGATGAAGAACTAGGAAATGTAGAAGAAGTGGAACCGGCAAAAGAGGCATTTTGTTTGTAGATCTATGGGCTATGAAGAGATCCTGGCATGTTCTCGAGTGCTTCTTCTTCTTCTTGCATATCAAAAGGTGCTCCTTGAGATTCAGCTATGGCTGCTCTCATAGCTAATTTCGCCCTCTCCTTATTCAATTTTTTTTGTTCAGCAGCTGCAAGCAAGGCATTGATGAATATTTTTTCTTCTTTAGTTACCTTGAGACAAGGATTTGAATCATGTTTCTTTATGCCTGCAAGGTGGTATTTGAAGTGGTGTATGCCTCCAGAAATAAGTTTGTCACATGGAATGCATATAACCTTCCCAACATCATTTGGAGCTTCATAGGCATACCGCAATGCCTTATCTCTTGCATTTTTAGGCCGAGTGCCTATATATCTAGATCGGCATGGTGTTTGTGGCCACTCTTTTTGCAGGTTTGTCATTTTTTTTAATGCTTGACTGCTGCCCTACACATAAATTTATAGAAAAATGAATAAACAAATTTAGAACAACTAAGGTTTGTTTTTAGAAAATCTTACATATTCTTTAAAAAAAAATTGTGAAATATAGAGCTGAATGGCTTTCAAATGATTCAAACATAGAATTAAAATACTTTAAAATGACTTGAAATCATTTACAAACAACAACAAAAATAATAGAACTTATGCTAAAACTATAAAAAGTTTTCAAACTATGATAACAGGAACATACTTGGAAAGAGATTTGTCTTCTAAAACTCGTTAGAATCCTCTAAAATACACTCAGATCCACCTTGAATCACTTGCAATCAGCTAAGAATGCCTCCAAACCTTCTTCTCTCCACACCTCAAGGCTCTAGAGAACACAAATGCAACAAACAATGAAAAAAGAAGAGTTTTTGCCCTATTTAGCCGTCATAGCCCGCAGTCTATAGTAACCGTGAGTTTTAAGGAAAAAGCTTGCTGGTTACTCGCCGAGTAATCGGTGATTATTCGGCGATTTTTTTGCATTTCCAGCAAGTTTTAGAAGCAGTGAGTTAAACAACGAAAAACTCGCCGAGCTTAAAAACTCAGTGAGTGTTCCAACTATGCAGCATATTTCAATTACAACATGTTGCCACTTATCACTACAACTATAAACTAATTCAATATGATAACTACACTGCTTCAAACTTATAATTACACCAATGGGTGTTGGCTCGTAGAAGGGAATCTTTTCAAAATTATTGGCAATTGGAAATGATATTGTAATGTAATATAGGTCATTCTAGAGAAAATTAGATGTTTTGTGATAGCTATTTGTATCATCAGTGTATATGTTTTTTCAGAAAAGTAGAGATTCCTTGTGATTTAAATAGTTGTGATATTAAATTGTTTTTTGTGAAGGTACATGGGTACTATAACAGGCATAGGTGACATGGATCCAGTTCGATGGCCAAATTCACAGTGGCGTTCTATTAAGGTATTGATTATGTGTAGTTTCTAAACATTGTCAAGAATATTTTTCATTAATCATTAGTTTATAGTAGCTATATCACTCATTTTTCATCATTTTATCTGAAAATTATTTTTCTGATTCAATTTGTGTAACTACCTCACTTAGTTAAGCTACAGTTCATATAATTGGCATTGAAAAGCCTAGATGCAGCTAGAGATATTTTAATTTATAAATCTTGAGCAGTTTCTCTAGTTTGAAAGCCATTACTCATGGTATAGAAATTTTAGGTTCGGTTTAAATTAGTATAAGAATCTAAGATTGACTAGTGATTTAAGAGGTAGTCTGAAATAGAAATCCCCTTACAACATTCATCTCCCCTTCAGACATGTACGTTGTTAGTATTTTAGTATCTTTGCTGTCAGCTGAAATTCAAGATTATAATACTAGCTTAGATTGAATGTTAAGATGTTCCCATTCTAAAGCAGCATCAACTAATTCCTCTACATACGAAATTCTAGTCATTGTGATTGCATTGTGTCATATAACATAGGAGAAGAGAACCCAGAAGATGGAAGATAACTCCATTATATGATCTTATAAAATTAAGTATGTCATAGACATCTCTGTTGTGTTGGATACCATAGGATGATATGACATTATTTTGATAAGAGCAATATCTGCACATAGTCTTGAGCATGGTTCTGGAATGGATGACATGATCAGGTTGACCAACCATGGACCCAAAATGCCAAAACCGTTCCTTAAACAACACTATATTACTCATACAGCTCATTGCACTAGAAAACTTAACTACAATAATTAATATATTATTAGCAATAAAATGACTTTTGGGGTCTACATCTATACCCTCTAAAAAAGGGAATGTTGTCATCCTTGATGACTCTTCCCTGTCTTGGGTGGTTTAGAATCAATGTCTAAGTGGGATTGGTGGACTTGATTCCTTGATAGTTAAGACAAGGAACTTGTACTTTTTAGTGCTCCTTCGATAGAGCTTCCATAACGTTCACCCTAGCTTGAATATTTAGGTATTTATACTCAATTATATCTATATTTCTCTGAAGTTGTTATCGTTTTTGCAGAATTAACTAGGTAATGTAAATAGCCGATGTTTTGTTGGAGTTATAAGCTCCAAGGATCTTTATTATGGATTGTAGTCAATATGCGACAAACTCATTTTCTAGGATTTTGGTACCAGCAAAATGAAAAATTATAACCAACCAGTTGTTAATAGAATGTAAATGTTTTGAAATGTAGGTTGGTTGGGACGAGTCTGCTGTGGGTGAAAGAAAAATGCGAGTATCCCGATGGGAAATCGAACCATTGGCCACATTCTTGATGTACCCACCAGCCTATCCATTAGGATTAAAATGTCATTGGTCGCAGATGCAGGGTATACCTTTTCTCCAAGGTTAGTTATATGTGAGATTCACTTTCCATTTTCAGTATTTATTTATTTATTCCTTTAATAACAATTTTTGAAATATTATTTTACCATTAGAAACCCCTGATGCATATTTTTTGTGATGTGAATTCCTGGAATTCAAAAACTGAGAAATTTGATTATCATTTGAATGTCTCTATAATCTATAGACTTATTGGAGGCAAAAATTCTTATTTTTGAATTAGAAAGGATATCAAAACATAAATATAGGACCAATCTTCACTAACAAGATTAAATTGAAAGCTAGTGTGCATTTGAATTAAGAATCTTTAGAATGTATTACAATAGACTGTCATACGCTATGTACTTCAATAACAGTGTATAACTACCCCCTTATTCTTATATCAGAAGTTTAGTTGAGGAGTAATTGTATCATTTGCAGAAGATGCGTCTTCTATACGTGCTTTGTTCTGTTAGGATGATTAGTTGTCTCTTGTTTGATATCATGAATTTCTATATGTATCGTTATGAATGAGAACTCTGAACCAGCACGTATGAAATGATAATTGATTGACATTCAATGTTAAACAAAGGCAAGGAATATTCCTTAAAACTCGAACTTTTTAAACATATAACATCTAATGAGGTTTTAAAAGCCTACCACACATTGAAATCTTAAATTAAATGTTAACATATATGGTGGAGTTCTAAATCCAGATTGTAAAGTTCATTCCGTGGGGGTAACTAGATTAACCAGTCACAACCACTGAAAGATGACAAGAAGACCTACAGGCTGGCCGTACAATGGAATAATGTGTGTCCGTATGGGTCTGAAGGAAGTATGGAGGGCAAATGATAAGGGCTGTATGACAGGGAGTGTGCACTCCGTATGGCAGGAATGTAGGCACCGTACAGTGGAGGGTATGGAGGGAAGGAGTACGGTGAAGGCAGGGCACCATACAGTGTAGGGAGGAGGGAAGGTGTACGGACACTAAGGCCGTACAGTGAAATGGAGGCCAAGTTGATGGCTGTACGGGATATCTTAGGGAGCTGTACGGTGGGGAAAATGCAGGCCGTACACTTGGAAATTGCAGGCCGTATGGATGGTGAGGAGGAAGTTGGTTAGTATGAAGTAAGATGCCAGAGGTGTGGAGGGGTGGTGGTACGGATGGAGACAGGAGGTTGTACGGATGATGGAGAGAGATACAGAGATGCTGTGATGCCAGAGATGGGCGAAGCCAACACAAAACCAAGACACAGATACTACCAGCTTGAAGTAACCAAAACACAGAGTAAATATATATATCAGATAATAAATATCTTGCATCAAGAATGAAGCTTCGACTTGCCAGATTCGAGCTAAGCATTATAGGCGACAGAATATGGTGAGGGGGAATCCCACTGAAATTGGAAATAGCCAAGTAGGGAAGATCTTTCACTTTCGAAATGGCGAATTACAGAGAATCCCAATAGGAATTCGTAGTACACAGAAAAATCCAAATAAGTTGCATACCTAAAGACTACCTACAAACCGTGCTTAAATACCTGTTCAGAAACTTTTCGAGAGTGTAAAAAGATAGCTGAGGACGACACAAACTACGGAACAAAAATAAAATGGGTCCGAGATATATTAAATCAATCGGTCGACTAACAATAGTTTGATAATTTATTTATTTTATAATGGGAACATTACACAGATCATATGTAAATGATACCCAAGATGTCATGTAATGACCAACAAAAAGCCCACTTGTGCAAGATTAATTAAGTAATGAATATATGTAGTTGAGCTTGAAAAACCCACGTGCAATGCGCTTCATTCCTTAATAACTCTTAAAATACAACTCCGATTGATAGCTCAAAATAGTGTCACATGAGTGCGGGGGTGCGACGGGGTGGGGGGACGTTAGGATGAGTTTTGGGTGCAGAAGAAAAGGGTCTCAATTTGGGGACAATGGGGGTGTGACAACAAGGGTGTGCGGGGGGGGGGGGTGGAGGTTTCATAGTATACATATATGATTGGAAATGCTAGTTATGAAATGAGACTTCAATATAACATACCAAATATAGTTGAATATAGAAAATTGAAATGTGACTCTACTAGGCCTAGGCATGTACCACTTCAGGTAAAATGCATAGGTAGCCATGTGCAAAGGAGTGTTTAGCTTCTCCTGCCTGCGTTGAATGATAGCCTGAATGTGCTCTGTAATGCTAGAGTTGGGTCTCTCTCATGCGCAACAACCATCATCTGCCCATGCATGGAATCAAGGCACTCATAAAACTCTTCAAGGCTAGGTGAATCTGTATCTCCATATCTAATCATCTGGAACACGAGTAACGATGGAAACTGTATTTTGCATCACTCCAAAACGGATTGCTCTTCACTATCTCCTTTACCCTCTTCCCTTGCTTTGTTCTAGACTCAGGCCATCGATTCCATTGTTATATCATAACCATTAGTTGTAATGGCTCTTGCAACTCAATCATTCTCTCCAAGAGAATATAATATGATGCATATTTGGTGTCAAATGGTTTCAGGAGCTCCTTCTTTATGCAGCCCCTGAAAAGTGCATGTGATGTCTAGTGATTGCAGATAAACATTTGCACCTCTCTCCCATCATTAACCACCCATCTAATCCTATCAATTTTCCCCATATTTTTGAGTGCATATTTTCTGGCATGCACACAACATGGAGTCCACAAAATATACCTATAGGCTGCCTCAACAAGCCTCCTTGCAGCTTTGTACACATGTGTTGCATCTGCCACAACTTGGACTACATTTTGTAGCTCGACCTCCTCAATGCCATCCCTAAGCACATGAAATTGAAAATCAACATCTTTATGATGCCCCAAACAATTAACTGCCATGAAAAAGTATGGGCCCTCGGTGTATGTGAGCATAATGTTGATGAGTGGACGATGACTAATGTCCGTCCACCCATCCATGATAATGTTGCAATATGACTCCATCCAACATGCCTTCATCTTCTCCACGAAGATTCCAACCTTGTCATAGACCATTTCCAACACTGTGGTTCTCAATTTGTGGTCACCTAGTGGCAATTGGATCCACACTGGCATATGTGGTAGATCATTGGCTGGACCACCCGATCTACTTCGGTGACAGATTGTTGTCTAAGGCAAAGAAAAATTGCAACATAACAATGGGAGGGTCTCAAAATGGTGTATGCAATCAAAAGTTTCGACATTTACCTACTAGAGACACCATTCACCGTCTATGTGGACCATCAGACTTTGATGTATCTGGTCAACAACCCCATAATATAGGGGAGAGTAAATAGATGGTTGATACTATTGCAAGAGTTAGTTTTAACCATCATCTTATGACAGGAAAGAGCCATGGGATTCCTGACCATCTCTCCCTCATCAAGTCTAGAGAAATGTCGAGTGGGGTGAAAGATGAATTTCTAGACATGCATTTCTTTTATATCATAGTATTACCAACATGGTAGACAAGTATTGGTGAGTAACTATTCACATCCTAGTTTTTATGGGATATGCCACCTGTAGAGAGAAGGAAGCTGGTCCTGAGGAGTCGTATGTTCGAGTTGATCAATGGTTTTTTGTATAAGATGGGACCAGACTAGGTACTAGAGAGGTGTGTCATGGAAAAAGAAGTCCTGAGTGTCCTTCAAGAGACACATGAAGGTGCAACTATTGGACACATGGCTCTTGATACTACGACAAGGAAGTTGCAACTTGCAGGTCTATGGTGGCCCATGCTATATGACTGTAATGTCCCTTACGAATTAATTTTGAATGCTGTAACCTATAATCATTCGTCAATATAATATAGAAAAATTGTATATGAAACACATTAAAAATATTGGAATAGTAAATATTAATCTAAATACTACCCATACTACACCTCCTAATCCTTCGAAAGAGATCCTTCTCAAACCACCTAACCCTCTGGTGAGAGTTGTATCTCGATTAGGTAATTGTCATGTAATGAATGTCTTCCTTGGGTGATGGGGAGGTCGCCTTCCACCTTGAGTTCTACTGTCTTCTAGAACTCCTTAGACTCACTCTTGAGCCCCTAGGGTTACTACGTGACCCTAGTATTAGAGGAACTGATCTCTTCCCTTTCTCAAGGCTTCCTACCCACCGAAAAGACTATCAAACCACGACTTCTCATTACTGATAAAGATCAATCATGCTATCTCTACTCTCTTCTCCTCTCTTTGCATGTTTCGTAACCGAGACATGCCTTTCTTGCTTAGACCTTGCTTGAATTTTTAGCTAGCTCCACAACACACACATACAGAAAAGAAAAGAACATATGTACAAATGATTCTTCTTGACTCTAGAAGTCCATTTGATTGAACACAGGGATTAAGAAGAATCCATTTATTTAGCTACTCTTACGCAACACAATTCTACTCTACTAAACTCTGCCAACAAAAGATAAATTATAGACGGAAACTGATTATCACACTTGAACTATCTTTATTGAATTCAGAAATTCACATTACATTCAAGAGAACTTTGTCTACTGAAAAATAACTCTTTACTAGCTTCTACAATGCTAATTCTCTAGCTCTCTAACTTCTCCTCTCTTCTTTTGTGCCATTCGAGACCCTTCAGCTTTTATCTCCATGCCAGCTTGTTCAGCAAATCATCAAGATTCAGCGTTCAACCACCTTCCTCGACTCTACAACTTTTTTCTTCATTTGTAATTGTATCTTGGCTAACATGTCCAATTTCCTTCTCCACGTATTCTTTTCCTTTTTTTGACTTTTCTGGCTTGCGACGTTGCGAACAAGTCTTTATCACTCCATCGCACCTCTTTCTATGTTAACTGCATTCCAAGTTGCGACGTTGCGCCTAGCCTTCTCCTTGACACTTTTGTGCCTTCGCGGCTTATCCTCTAACTGTCTGCTTCATCCTTGCGACTCTGTGAACACTGGTTGAAGCTTTGCACCTATTTTCCCTAAGTGCTTACTCTACCTTGCGATTGTGCGAAAATGTCTTAGCACAACTTCACTGCCCATTCTCTTAACTGCTTGTTTACCCTTGCGATTATACAAAACATAGACTTGCGCGGCTTCGCAGTTGTTCTCCTTAATTTTCTCGACTCCTGTGACCTTGTGAAAAGGTATTGATTGTGTCTTTGCAGCTAACTTCACTAACTCTCTCATCAACCTGGTGACCTTGCGAAACATGGATTACTTAAGTTGCGACCTTGCAAAAGGTTCTAAGCATGGCTTCGCAATTGACTTCACTAACTATTACTTAACACTTGTGATCTTGTGACACCCTTGAGCGCATCTTCGCTGTCGTTTACATGGCTTAGCTATTTTGCGTCGTGAGGTTGCGAATTGCCTTGTTTCCTTTGATTGTTGTTGCTAGGTTGACTTGACATTTGCTGCTGGCGATGATGCGGAACTGTTAGCTTTCCTTCCTTTGTAGCTTCATAGGCTTCCTAAACTGTTAATCACTTAAGGTTGCGATCATGTGCTCACCATTGTTCTTCACTCTTTCACCACTTCACACGTGTTAACACTTTACCTTAGCTGACTGTTGCGAACTTGCGAAACTAGAGACTTAATTGCTTGTGCAACTTCGCATGGCTAAAGAGCTTAATTGCTTGTATGGCTGCAAACATGCGAATATCGTATGAATGAGCCTGAGGTCCTCGATGCACTTATTCGATGGCTTGATTTGATGCAATCCACTCCTTGATCATGAACTCGAAACTTAATTAGGGCTTGGAGTAAAACCCTAGGGTGCTCCTGCACCATTAGGCCTCTTTGGGATCTTTGGTAACACTACTTGGTAGAGATCCCACCTCTAACCAAGTCTCTTATCTTTGACATATGCATATGATTAACCACTACAATATATATCGTCTCTAAGAGATTCTCTAAAAATCTCTCTTTGGGTTCCAACTCAAAATCCCAACATTCAATCGAGAATGTCCTCTAATCTTTGAGATCTCGTAAAAGAATCTCGACATTCAAATGAATGCCCTCTAAGTTCTTACTTGATCTCATATGAGAACTATAAAGTTCTCATCTCAATCCTTGATCTTGATAATTTTATCTACAAAATGATTCATATTTACTTATGAAATAAACATATGAAATGAACATGCCTCTAGTTCCCTTTAGATTTTCATTTTATAACCCTTCATAGAATATATATTACTTCAATTCCCAACATTCAATGGTTTCTTTACTTTCTCTACTCTTATGTAGTTCAACTCTCTTATGTATGATTGTTTTTAAATCCTCCCATATATTAATTAATCATCTGTGTCCTTTTCAAAGAGTTGCAAACCTTCATAATCACAATCCTTTTGAAAAGTCACAACCCTTTATAATCACAATCCTTTGAAAAATTCATAACACTTCATAATCATCAAAGTCCTTTGAAAATTTGCAACACTCTATAATCAAAGTCCTTTGAAAAGTCACAACACTTCATAATCACAATACTACCAAAAAGTTACAACACTTCATAATCACAATACTATCAAAATGTCACAACCGTTCATAATCAGAACCCTTTTGAAAAGTCACAACTCTTCATAGTTAAAATATTTTTGAAGAGTCACAACCATTCATAATTGCAAGCTTTTTAAAGAGTCGCATCCTTTCATCATTGAAAATATTTTTAAAAAAGGTCACTTATTTTCTTCTCATTCCTCTTCTAATAATCCTTCTTTAACTCTCTTCTTATTCTCCTCCTATTTTTCCCTCTGTCTAAAATAAACTCTCCCGTTTATATCTTAATTTTATAGTCATGTCTATTTTTTAAATATCTCTTGACTTTTCATTAGATTTAGTTAATTTATATTATTTATTTACTTACTTATTTGTGTTTATTACTAAATTCTATTTAGAAAGTTAACATACTTTCTACAATATTGTCTATTGTAAGTAACTTTATTTCTTTATTTATTCATTATAATTGTATTATTTTTTAATTATTTAAAATATCATAGTGAATATTATTTCTTTGATGATATAGATTATGTTGTGCTGCATTTTGTCACCACTAAATGTAGGTGACAGTACGAAACTTTTCCAAGCTAATTTTGTATTTCTCTAAGCTTATTTCATTATTTAATTGGTTTGTATTGATCAATTGAACGGCTCCAATTGATATAATGAATCATTTTACTGAAGTTTTTTGTAAAGTCTTTATTTGTTTTTCTGTTTGTCGAGTCTATGCTTGATTTTTGAAGCCTTCAATGTCCTTTTCCTTGTTTTTGAGTGTGTTTCTTGATTTTTAATCCTTTGGCTTTGCTCAAGTCATTGCTTTCAATTTTTCTTTCGATTTGATCTATCTTAGGGCTTAATTGGTGTTGGCAATCAAAAGGTATGACCATTTTAGTGGCCAAAAAGTGGACCTTTTTGATGCAATAACATGAATTAAAAATATCATGTTATAGTTTTAATTTGACATTCACGTTTTGAAAAATATAACTTAAATTCACTTTATGTTATGTTTTTAAGTTACTTTATCAATTAAATTTTCACTTAAAGTAACTATAGTGCACTCTATGTTATATTTTTAAATTGAGTTTTTTTTTGATTTTTCACTTAAGTGACTATATTAACTATATAGTTCAATTTAATTTTTAGCATTTAAATCAAATCTCTAGTAAATATTACTTACTAAATGATATTTACATATTATATTGATAATATGATGTGTAAATATAATTTATATCCCATTTAAGTAATATTTTAATGAATTTAAATTGACATGTGCTAATTAAATCATCTAAAGTCATCAAAAGTGGACCTTTTTGATGTTACATGTAAACTCCATCAAAAGTGGACCTTTTTGATGCCATTGCATATAAGCTCACTTGAAATGTGCAATGATATAAAAAAGCTGAGCTTTATGACTTAAATATGCCATTGCACCAAAAAGTTGAGTTTTCACTTAAAACATGTATCCACATCAAAAAGGTGAGTTTTACACTAAAAATGAGTTTTTAATATATGCTTTCACCTCCAAAAGATGAGTTTTGCATCTTAACATGTTTTTAAAATATGCATTCACCATAAAAAGGTGCGTTTTGCATGAAATCTCATGTTCTTGCCCTTCTAAAACCCGTTTTCGAGAACAACACATGCAAAAAACTCTCAAGAACCTGCTTTTGAAGATTTTGATTGATTTCCTTCATGGTTTTTCCTGAAATCTTCTCCAATAGGGTCGTTTTTGCCAATCCATGGGTTTTGAAACAATTAATCTGGATTTTTCTTGGTAAATAATATTATTTTTAACTCCTTTCAAGGGCACATTTTTGAGAAAATCACCAAAAATCTTCATTTTTGGCTCATGTTTTGGCAAGAGGAGGAATCGATTTCACATTTTTAGTGGTTTGCATTGCATCTTGGCTCATGTTTTGTTGTTTGGAAGTCAATGTTTTTATTTTTCATGCCTTGTATGAATCAGGCTTTTGCTAAAAACGCCCAGAAAATTGGGGTTTTTATCCACCTTTATTCTTTTTGAAGTAATTTTTTTTTGCATTTAGATCCATGTATTAGCATTTGGGGAAGTCGTTTTTGCAGTCACAAGTCAAAATGACTCAAAAACATGCATCTTTTCGTGCTCTCATTCGGAGTGTAGTTATTCTTGCTCGAGTGTGTTATATTTTATGAATGTATGTTCATGGAGTGTAATGGAGCCAATAGTTTTATTGCGTTATTTTGATTGAGCAATCTTTTTTTTTTGGTGTTTGCTTTGGGTTTACGAATTCCGCTGACGTACTTTGTTTGAAAAGAGATCACCTTATTGTTCTTGCATAGCGTTTTGTCCCGCATGAGCACACTTTCCGTGGCCTTGCGATTCGGCGAAAAGTGAAACATCTTATGGTTACTAAATTCCTATCAACGATTGCATCAGTGGAACTAAGGAAGCACTGCTCCTATTTTCATTGGTTATCTACCAATCTTTTCAAAGGCTTAATTCGTAGATGTGTTGTTTCAATAGCTTATGTCTGTTAGGAATTTACTTTTCAAGTCATTTGCTTAAACTTCTTATTACCCTATCTTCGTTATTTGCTTTGCTAACCCTTGGGTAAATTAGGGATTCATATAGTTGCATTGTTAGATTGCATTCATTATAAAACAGAAAAATAGAAAAAAATATTTCTTTATGTGTAGTTATTCTTTTGAGATAGCAAGCAGATTCAAAAATCTTATCCGAAATCAGTCAGAACTAGCAAAGGCCTCCTCATGAACACTCACATTAATCTTATACAGCGCAGATTCCAGTAGGTTGCAAGATCACGTGAAACCTTGGAGTTGATTCCTGATCAGCTTTTCAAGAGAGGAGTTTGAAAGGATTCTTGCCGTTAAGCATCGTGTAAACCAATAGCTCAACAAGAGCGTGGTCGCTCAATGCTACTATGCACTAGTGAGGGGATATAACATCAGGTGGAGCATCTTCTAGCATTTGTTAGTAGATCTTTTTTGAGGGGTATTATCGATGGAGACCGACTCATCATGTAGCCTTTGGGGTTGAAGCCCAACAATTGCTAGTAGTCATAGCTTAGAAGGAGCTAGCTTGATGGTTACAAGAGTTACAAGATGAGTTGGGGCAATGTAGATATTGGTTTGCAAAGAGGTGGGCCGGGTTGGCAAAGAGAGGATCAACTTGTGGAAAGACCCTAACAAAAGCATCGTTGGAGGTTTGTCTTGCCATGGCTATGGAGTTGGTAGATACGGAGGACATGGAGATTCTGGAGGCAACATATGTGGTGAAATCGGCTAGGGAGCATTAGACGGTAGTTGAGAGCAATTTGAAATATAGGACATAACAGGTGCATAAGCTCAGGAAGCAAGTGGTGGCTTCTTCACCAACTCATTCTTCAAGGATGCATCCTTATCCTTTTTTGATGTCTTTTTTGTATATATGGTTGTATCAAAATGTTGTTTGTGCTGCCTGGATATGACTTCCTTTTTTGGGGGGATGATGTTGTGGGCAAAACTAGTTGTTAATGTGTGATTAGTGTGTCTGAATGGGTAAGCAATTTGGGTAGTTGGTTAGTTGTGATAGGTCGTAGTCACAACCCTTCAACACTGTATATTCTATGTGCTTGTATTTGATCATCATCATGATTGTGAATGAAGTAGTGTCACCATTGTGAGTTTGGATATTTGAATGTAAGCATTTCCTGAGATTAATAAGAAGTTAGCAAGTTCTCTAATACTATGTTTTGTTACATTATATTTATCATGATTGTAAATGAAGTAGTGTCATCATTGTGAGTCGTAATGAGATACTGATAGTGTAAGGACTGGTCCAGAATAGCCATATGGCAGCTACAGCCCCAGGAGGTCCTCAGAGTGTTTAGAATCTGATTACCAACTCTCCTTAAGGAATGGAAGCATTGATCAAGAATCATCAAGGAATGAGACAATATTTAGCGAAGGAGAATGAAGTAGTACAATATATCCAAATAAGTGTTGTTTTGAACTATTCTTAGTAATTTAAATTGAATCTTTTGATCTTTAAATTTGATAAGTTTATATTTACAAAATATATGACCATCTATTTGAATTGTTGTTTAGGACTAAATAAAGACTTATCTTTCAAATCATAAGAAGAAATCATTTAATTGCGTGTGGGCAAAAATTTGAAGAAGGGTAGATTATACTATCCCCTCAAAAGGAAGAATAGATGATAATATTAAATAACAACAATAATCTTCTTATGTTTTTAATATAATAAAATACAATTAAATGATACAAGATATATTTTAATATAATAAGTCAAAAATATAAAATAAAAATAATAATATATCAAAATATTATTTATATTAAGATACATATCAAAATATATAACTAAATAATTTAATTTATAATTAGAATACAAACTCTTAATAAAATTGTTATCTATCTTACCAATATGTATTTATGCTTATAGTATTTAGGGTTAATCAAAGCTTTATTAATAAGAATGATATTAATAATCAATTAAATAATCAAACAATTATAACTAAGATTTAGTAATAAGTTGATCATCATTATTAAATAATATGTAATGTTCCCGCATTGCAAATACCAGAATGGCTGTACGGATACTATTACCTAGAAGGACGACTTATCTCAACGAATGCTGTGGATTCGGGAGGCTGAATGGCTACATTGAGACCAAAGATGATGCAATCCGTACTTCAGTTTAGATGCCCTACGAACTGACCAGGATGGCCGTATGGGTGGAAGGTTAGCTGTACAAATATTTGATGATGTCGTACAGTGGATTAAGAAGCTGTACGGACTAGACAGAAGGCCGTACGGTAGATGGACAATGCAATTTCAAGCCGTACAAAGCAGTGTACGGGAGAGAGAGGACAGTATGTGGGGAGGAAAAAATGGAGAGGCCGTATGGGGAGAAAATGATATGCTAAATGGAAGCCGTACGGTGGCTCGAAGAAGGTCGTACGGTGTCTTGACAGGCCGTACGGTGATGATAAGGAGGCCGTGTGGAGAGGTAAACAATTGGAACTGAAACGCAGAGTTGCACATACAAAACACAGAGAATTTGTAGATGGAAATTCACACAAATAGAGAGACTTGAATGCAAATAGAGAATAATGTTCTGATATGCTAGATTCGATGAAAATAACACGTACACCAATGGAATAGGGTGAGGGATGAGTCCCACCGAAACTGCACCAGCCAAATAGGAAAGGTCTTTCACTTTTGAAATGGCGAACAATGCCGAATTCCAACAGGAATCTGCAGTACAGAGAGATAATCCAAAAGCATACCGACAGACTTCCTACAAGCCGTGCTTAAATATCCGTTGGGGAAACCTTTTCGAGGGTGTACAAAGATAGCCGATGGCGACACAAACTACGAAAACAAAAATAAAAATGGGTCCGAGATAAAATAAATCAATCAACCCGTTACAAAGATTAAATTATTTGTTTATAATGGAAACATTACAGTCCTTCAGTCCCAAAATTTGCTTGTCCTCAAGAAAATTCAATGCCGGGTGCTGGAGGATGTGCTCGCCTTCCCACGTGGCATCGTCCAACGATAGGTGTCGCCAACATACCAAGTATTCCCTCACAGTGAGGTTCCGTAGGGCCTTTTCACACACTTCGAGAATCTCAACAAGTTCTAGAATGAGCTTCCCTTCCTCATTGAGTGGCGGAAGGTCGGTAGTGACTGTGACGTTTTGCCCTATAGCCTTCTTCAGATAGGAAACATGGAAGACATTGTGAATGTGGCTACCCTCCGGAAGTTCCAGTTTGTACGCTACCTCACCAATGTGATTGATCACGTGATAGGGACCATAAAAGCTAGCTTCAATTTCTCCTTTCCAATTCCCTTTAATGAAGACTGTCGGTATGGTTGAAGCTGGAGATAGACCAGATCCTCCACTTCAAAACTCCTCTCTATTTGGTGTCTATTGGCGCACACCTTTTGTCGATTTTGTGCCTGTTGCAGGTTCTCTTTCAAGCTCCTTAGTATGTCTTGTCCCTCTTGAAGCCAATTCTTTGCCCTTGGAGCGCGATTGTCACCCAAAATTGTGTCAATGAAGGAGAGGCGTTCGTGCTCGTAAAGAACTTTGAATGGGGCCATCCCAATAGACATTTGATACGTGGTATTGTAGTAATACTCCCCAAGATGGATCCATTTTACCCATGCTTGTTGTGCCGAGACGTAGTTTTGAAGGTAGCCTTCAAGCCATTTTTTTCACAATCTCAGTTTGACTGTCCGTCTGTGGATGGTAACTTATGCTTGGTGATAGTCTTGTTCTTGCCATCCTAAACAATTCTCTCGAGAAGATACTCACGAATCGTCCACCCGATCACTGATGATGTTTCGGGGTAACCCGTGCAGATGAAAGACTTCCCTGAAAAACAGATCGGCAACTTGTGCAGCCTGAAGGTCCGAGGGGATGGCGAAGAAATGAGCATACTTTGTCAACTTGTCAACCACCACGAAGATACAGTCCTTTCCATTCACCTTGAGAAGATCTGTTATGAAGTCTATGGATATACTTTCCCACTTATGGTTGGGAATTGGCAAAGGCTGTAGTAGCTCGACAGGAAGAGTGTGTTCGGACTTGTTCCGTTGGCAAACCGTACATTCTCTTACATGCTGCAGCATGTTCCCTTCCAGTCCCTTCCATGAAAATCTCTCACAAATACTTCTGTAAGTTTTAAGGAAGCCTTGATATCTAGCCAGAGGGGAGTCGTGTACTTCCTTCAGGATCTTTTGCCTTAGTTTGGATTCCGGCACCAGGTATATCCGGTCTTTATAGTAGATGATATCATCTACCACTCTGTACCGATCATTGTGGATGTGGCCATCCATTATCTCACAGGCAAATGTATTCTTGGAATATTCTATTAACAGTTGTGCCTTCCAGTTAGCTGAGATCTTCCCTTACATATTCAATGTCAAAATCAAAAGACTGAACTTTGCTTACCCACTTTTGTTGTCGTTCGTTGAAGTCCTACTGCTTCAAGAAATATTTGACTGTTGTGATCCATACGGTCGACAAACTTGGCACGTACCAGATACTGCTAGAACTTGGTTAGTGCATGTATGATGGCCAACATTTCTTTGTCGTAGATGGAATATAGGCATTTTGCTGGTGTAAGCTTCTTGCTCTCATAGGCAATGGGGTGTCTATCTTGCATTAGAACCGCTCCAATTCCTTCCCTGAACGTGTCGCATTCCAAAATGAACAGTCGGGTGAAGTCAGGCAGTGCAAGTATCGGGCAAGTGCTCATGGCCTCTTTTAGCTTATCAAAGGTGAGTTGTGCCTCTTTGTTCCACTAGAAAGCCCCCCTCTTTGGCAGATCCATTAATGGTGCGTTGAGCTGAGAAAATCCTTTGACAAATCTCTTGTAGTAACTGCACAGTGCGAAGAATCCTCGCAGATCCGTGAGTGATTTTGGGGGAGGCCAGTCGAGGATAGCTTGAATCTTCTCTTGATGCCCTTGAACCCTATATTTACTGACAACATGCCCCAAGTACAATATTTCTGTCATACCAAACTCACATTTGGACTGCTTGGCGAATAGTGACTGTTCTTCCATGATACTTAGAACTTCATTTAGGTGCTCCTCCCATGTCTTGCTATTAATAAGATCATCAAAGAATACCAATAGATACTTATGCAACTGTTTGTTGAAGATGCGGTTCATGCACGGTTGAAATGTAGCAGGTGCATTGGTCAATTCGAATGGCATGACCAGGAACTCATAATGACCGTAGCGGCAGCGGAAAGCCATTTTCTCCACATCTTCTTCCCTCATTCGGATCTGATCGTATCCGGAATGAAGATCTATTTTTAAAAAATAGATCGCGCCATGTAGTTCATCCGGCAGCTCATCTATCCTTGGGATGGGATACCTGTTCTTTATTGTTCTTTTGTTTAGCGTGTGATAGTCCACACACATGCACATCGTTTTGTCCTTTTTGACCAACACCACGGATGACGCGAACGGGCTAGAATTGGGATGGATCCGTCCTTTCTCAAGCAAATCTTGAATCGTCCGTTCGATCTCATCCTTGAATTTCTTGGGGTGGTGGTACGGTGTGGTGATGACTAGTTTTGCCCCTGATTCCAACTCGATTGTGTCTCCAAACCCCCGATGAGGTGGTATGCTGGGAGGAATATCCATGAAAACCTTTCCATGCCTACTTAAAATATCCTGAAGTTCTTCATCCTGTGGAGGTGTTCTTTTCCCTTTTATAGGTTTTGTTGAGATGAAACAATGTGCAACCCACAAAACGTCAACGTGTCGAAAGATTGCCTCCATCGGATATGCAAAAACTTCCTTCAAACCTTCATTCGCCATTCCTCGGAGGATGACCTTCTTTTCGTCAACCACAAAAGTGAAGTCCATTCTTTTGAAACTCTGGGTGTATTCATGAAGAGTTTCCATCCACTGTATGCCAAGAATAACTTCCATGTCTGCTAGGTCCACTATGAAGAAGTCCTTAGTTATCTTGTGATTCACCATTGTGACGCTCAGTTGAGGAACAATGTGCGTGTAGGGCAGGAAAATCCCTTTGGCTACCTTGACCTGAAAGCTTGCGTGTGCCTCCGTAGGGAGACTTCTTTGTCTTACCAAGGATGAGTTGATGAAATTTAGAGTCGTGCCGCTATCCAACATCACCGTAACCCTTTGTCCTTGCAGGGTACCCCATACACGAAAAACTGTGCACCTCGGGCTGCCAGCCAATGCAATGGCTCCTCTATGCTATACTAGAGTGGGAATTTTCTCTGTACGGTTTAGACTGATGTTGGTGTCGTTGTAGGGTTGGTTATCTTCGGCCGGCATTTCTTCCTGTTTGTGTTCGTCCTCATCATCAAATACGACCTCAATGTAGTGAATCTTCCCTTTCCCAAGGCATCGACGGCTCGGTTCCAAAGGCCCCTTACAATTGAAACACAATTTCTTCCTTCGGAGTTCCTTTCGAGTAGCTTCATCCAACGACACCTTCTTGGACGGAGGTTTGTCCCTCGGAAATGTCGGCGATTTCCAATGTGAGTAACTTCAGGAGGATGAGGATGATGCTGACGACGATGCCATACTTCGGGCCTTACTGATTGCTTCCGACAAGTAGACAGATTGAATCCCTTCACCCAACCTTTCAGCAATTTTGGCAGTTCGTCCATGAAGAGCATGACTCGCCTTCTTTCGAAAATGTCTGTGACCAAAACAAAGAGTTTTTGAAACTCCGCAATGAACTGATCTATCGATCCAGTTTGCCTCAGTTGCGCCAAATCTTTGAAATTGAGCTCGAGATCTTTCCCATCAAATCGTTCTATTAATCGCTCTGTGAATTCCACATGTCTTTATTTGATCATGCCCTAATGTGATGGTGCTATGGTACCACCATTCGTGCGCAACTCCCTCCAAGTGCAATGCAGCAAATTTGATTGCTTCTTCTTCTGGCATAGGATTTAGCTGGAAGTAGGTATCATCTTTCATCACCCACGCTTGCATTGATATAGAACCCGATTGGTCAAATGGAGATAGATTCACCTTGCTTAACTTTCTCTTGAGATCATCGTTAAAGTATCCTCCTTTGTTTCCGCCTCCCAAATATCTCATTCTCAGATCTGCGTAATCTTTGTAGGAAATGTCTTCTTCAAGGTTTACATTCTTCCAGTCTTCTCTCATCTCTTTGAAAGTTGGTTGTCTCTCTCCGTGATGTGCCTCCGTCCATGGTGGGAGAGTTGGCATGGAAGGTTGAGAGCGTGCTGGTTGAGAGTTTGATTTACCTGTCATCGAGTTTGCGCTGTGACCATTTTATTCTCCCGATATTTTATTCTCCGCCAACTTTTTGAGAGTTTCTTCCATGAATCGCTGCGTATCAATGATCTATGCCAGATTCTTGGCAAGTTCCCTTAGAAGGGCCACAAGTTCGGCAGCGGTTGTTTCCCATTCGTCCACCATTTGATCAACGGAATGTGTCCTTTTCTGGCTATAACTCTCATTCATTGTCCACAAGCTGGCAGGAATGAAGAGCTCCGATGCCACTGTAATGTTCCCGCACTGCAAATACCAGAATGGATGTACGGATACTGTTACTTGGAGGGACGACTTACCTCAATGAATGCTGTGGATTTGGGAGGCCGTACGGCTATGTTGAGACTAGAGATGATGCAATCCGTACTTCAGTTTAGATGCCCTACGAACTAACTAGGATGGCCGTACGGGTGGAAAGTTAGCTGTACGAATATTTGATGATGTTGTACAGTGGATTAAGAAGCTGTACGGACTAGACAGAAGGCTGTATGGTTACTGAAGGTCGTACGATTGATTGACAATGCAATTTCAAGCCGTACAGAGCAATGTACGAGAGAGAGAGGACGGTATGTGGGGAGGAAAAAATGGAGAGGCCACATGGGGAGCAAATGATATGCTAAATGGAAGCCGTACGGTGGCTGGAAGAAGGTCGTATGGTGTCTTGACAGGTTGTACAGTGATGATAAGAAGGCCATATGGAGAGGGTAAACAACTAGAACTGAATCGTAGACTTGCACATACAAAACACAGAGAATTTGTAGATGGAAATTCACACAAACAGAGAGACTTGAATGCAAATAGAGAATAATGTTCCGATATGCCAGATCTGATCAAAATAACACATACACCAACGGAATAGGGTGAGGGCTGAGTCCCACCGAAACCGCACCGGCCAAATAGGGAAGGTTTTTCGCTTCCGAAATGGCAAACAATGTCGAACTCCAACAAGAATCCGCAGTACAGAGAGATATAATCCAAATGCATAGCTACAAACTTCCTACAAGCCGTGCTTAAATACCCATTGGGGAAACCTTTTCGAGGGTGTACAAAGATAGCCGATGGCGACACAAACTATGAAAACAAAAATGAAAATGGGTCCGAGATAAAATAAATCAGTTGACCCGTTACAAAGAGTAAATTATTATTTGTTTATAACGGGAACATTACATAATAATCAATTAAATAATTATAAATCAAACAATAAAATTGTTAATCAAAATAATTCTCAATTGGAGTAATGTAATTCAAATAATAAACTAAGGATATTGAATGTAAAATGAAAACTTAGCAACATGGTTAAAAGTCATGATGCAACTATCGGTCGTGACCTTCCAACCATGTCGACACCTACATATCGACAGTGACCATCAATATGAGGGCATGAGTTATATGCACCAGCAAAGCGGCATTATAGAGTCAGCAAACAATCACACAGGAACACAAGATCATTGTGGCACAAATAGATCATAGAAAGGAATACTCAATACGTTATGTAGCAATGACCAATACAAGAGTGATAAACCAAATTATTTAGGAACGTCTTGCTAATGCGAACAGAACTAGCAGTGAGCACAACATTGGAAAATCTGTATTTCTGTTGCCAGCAACACACTAAGCAATACCTCGGTTAAAAACATACAATATATTTCTATTATATTATTTATTGTTCCCATTTGTATGATACTTATATTGCCAGAAATGCAGTCAACAATAGCTTTATTAACATTATTCATAGTCTCCATAATAGAAATATATCACAAGGGAAATTATTGTGTCTGGAAGCTTACACAAATAAGTGTTTGGCATCACATAGAGATTGCTTTTGGGATAGGTGATGGTCAGTGTACATGAGTTGGTAGTGATCCACTTGTGCTAATGACATTATTATGGACTGGTCAGAACATTCCCCATAATAAGAAATTGGAGGCCCATTCTGTAAAGACTATGAGCACTGAGGACATTTATCATTTAGGCCTTCAGTGATAATAGCAAATCTATAAAAATTAGCATTCCTTAACGTGGGAAAAATCTCTACTAGAGGTGTTGACTAGAGGGGGTGTAAGACTTACAGAAACCTGTCATTTTCTGTTGTATGTGTTTGGTGTACATAATTAGTTACTGACTTGGATATTGGCATAAAGCTCATGTTGTGGTCAATTCTTATAAGATATAAGAAGTCTTTCAATATTACTTCAACCAGAGGGTGAAAGAGGAATTGACACTTAGAATTAGCGAGTAAAATCAGAGGATCATAAGAAAGTGAATGATACTTGGAAGTTCAAAGCAACAAATAAGAGTTGGAGATCAGCTAAAACAAGAAACAATATATTACACGACCAAGGATAGCACCAACAGTCGCATGCATTGAGAAATGGATTTACAATTTACATAATATGGCAAATTTGAAAGAGAGAGCCAATGATTGGATCATGGATTAATTAAAATAAACTTATGCAGAGATGGCAAATCTGCCGCACGTAATGACATAATATTGTGTATATTTTTGACAAGTGATATAGTTTTTTATTGATTTAAAAGAAATTTACATATAAGCCACTAGAATTAGCTGGTTTGAACTTGACTCTGCATCTACTTTCCACTACTACATAGAAAAATTGTATAGAAGAGCCTACTGACTTACATCTGAACCTTACCTGATTAATCCTTGCGACCATTACATGTTTACCTTATTACATTAGAGTGACTTTCTAAGTTTCTAACATTACTGGGACATACATAAAATAGAACCAATATAGCCAAAATTGGGCAAACCATTAGCAGACAACAATTCTTCTGCTCAAAACTACGAAATAGATTGACCAGGACAGGGCGCTCAACCAACCCATTTTTTCATCATTTCTTCTTTGGATTTGTTCAGAACGAACCTGCCACCCGATGTGCCAATCTTGTCTTTTTCTTCTCCCTTGCCGGTTTGACTGCAACCCCACCACCATCATCTGGCTTGAGCTTTCCATTGGTCTTCCGTGGAATCAATTTCATCTTTCTACGATGCTCTGTCTCCATTTGTTCCATCCCCACTTCCGCCTCAACAAGATATAGCAACAAACTTTTCCAACCCTCGTATGCATCTTCAATCAACTTGTCTTTGGACTTGGACATGCCCCAAATGATGAAAGGCTAGAAGTCCCTGCTCACACCCTCCACCATGTGCCTAGGTCCCTTACCTTTAGAGATACCAACCCGAGGTTCTGCATTACCATCTAGAGGAATCAAACACCCACATCATTCAGGCTTCACACAGAGCTGCATGACCCTTAGCAACTCTTCCCTACTACTAAATTGAAATATCCACACATAGAACAAAGAGGAAATGTCAAGATTTATCCTTGACCTCACGTCTTTTTATTTGCCTGATGGAGCTCCAGAACCTAAAAACACTTCTGAACTTAGTCTCCCTAATCTCCCCTCGAAAACCCGGAAGCTGGTTTGGCAAAGTCAGCGAGGAATTCACTTCCATCCTCACACTGCCTTTTTTAAAACACGCTAAGTCGCTGTCAATCGTTACACCACATAATTAAACAACATTGGGTCCTTTTCTAGATTGTTCTGGCTCTTCAATGATGTCACCTTACACCTTAGCGGCGACATGTGCTATTTTTACATCATGAGCAAGTAAGCTTGGGCTAAATTTAATCCAATTTTTTAATATTTAAATGTCCACACTATAATGTCTAGGCCTATGGTTTCATGGGCCTGTCCCCATCACACCTGTACACTGCAGAATTATATGCTTATTTGGGCACCATAAAGTATCATTTAATACATAAACTAATCTAAACTTGTAATCACATAAAGTCATCAATCAACTCATCCTTGTCCTGGTTGCTAAGAGTTACTCTAACATTAGATAGTTTGTTAGCCACTTCATTGGCTGCCTTCAAAACTTGAGAAGCTCTAAATTTATCAAAAGTTAAAACTCTCTAACAACACCTTCGTTCTTCGAATAGATTTGTTCAGATTTCCATGTTCCTGATTCTCCTTATGCAATCCTGTTAACTATGATCTGTGGATCCCCTTCCAAATGCAATTATCTCACTCCCATCTTCTTAGCCTAATTGATTGCGAAGATCGTTGCTGAACTCTGAGGTTCATTATTTGTGTCAATAGGAAGCCTTTTTGCCCCAATTAGCTGAATATCTCCTCTCTCATCCCTTACTACCCATCCAGCTGTTGATGGACATGGAAGGCTCCATCAAAATTAACTTTCATCCACCCCGAATCCAGTGATTTCCATTCCTCCTCAACCAAAGATGAAAGCGTTTGAATGCTCAGTAGCCCCTGAATGACCCTATATTTAAGCAAGGGCCACTACTATTGAAGTCTAAGATCATTATTAGAAAAAGGGACCTTACTTTGATCTGTGATGCAGTATTACTTGTTAATTCAGACATAGCTCCCTGCAATCTCAACAAAAAACTAGTTAAAGCCTCCTCCTCCTGAAACACTCTTCTATTTGCTTCTTCCGAATTTCCCATAAAACTATTGAGGGAGCTAAATGCCAAATAGCTGTGAAAGTATATTTTTCCCTCAGAATGGACCATGAATCTAGCCATTCCTTCACTGTCTGAGGAAGTGGTCCTTGCTACCCAAGCTCATTTAATACGAATCTCCAACATGATTGTGAGAATTCACAATTGAGGAGTAGATGATCTAGTGTCTCTTTTGCCTTGTTACACAGAAAACACTTGAAAGGCCCTGCAAACCCAATTTAATAAGCCTATCTCCAGTCGAAATTCTTCCCTGTCCTACCACCCATATGAAAGCACCAGATTTCTGTGGGCACTATTTATTCCAGCAGCCTCTCCTTTCCCATTCCTCCCTTCTTGCCTCATTTTCCAAAAGCAAATAACCCACCTTAATCAAGTGCTGCCCACTTCTCAATCTGTATCACACTATCTCATCTGGGTGGTCTGTTAGAGCAACAGATCATTACGAAAGAATCTCTTTGAATTGATTCAACTCTCCTCACTTAAGCCCAGAGTTTCCGGTTACTTCCATATACAGTCCTCACCCAGTTCCCTGTTGTCTAGATCCAAAAGTCATGAAACCTACTTCACCATCTCTGTTCTGCGGTTTGAACAATATTTAGTGCTACATTAGCCTAATGAATTCTCTCTTTCCCGCCCCACGAATCTGACAAAAAGTTTGCTTGATCTCCACTCCCAATCTGACATTTCACATGATCAGTTATTAACCTGCCTGCAGCTTATTATGATTTTCCACAAGGCTAAGCCTTGAGGCAGATCTTCTATGGTTAAAATTCTCTCTCTATCAATACTGTCCAAATAGTTTGCCCGTATTCTCTCTCTATCAATACTGTCCAAATATTTTGCTCGTAAGATTTGAACCCATCTCTGATTTGGATTTTTTTACATTTACCATACTAATTTGGCACCCATTGCTTCGTTCAAAAGTTTCTAATTTCTGATACCAGCCCCTTCACACTTCTTTGGCTTGTAAGTCTGATCCCACACAAGGAGGGGAAGCTTGTCTTGGTGCCTATTACCATTCCATTTTTTTTTTCATATGCTGCTCAATAACTCTAAGTACTTTGACCGGGATTCTCATACATGCTTGTTGGCTAAATATTTTGTAAGCCACCATGACCACAGCTTACAAAATGGGATTTTTAGGCAACAGTGTAGTGAGATAAATCTTTCCTCTCAGCAATAGGGGAGGCTCCCTTCTTACTGTAGGTGGTCGCAACAAAGATCTAACTATAACTAACAACAGAGTGGTTCACTAAATCAATTTCTCTTTCTTCAGGAATGATTTTATATTACCAACTGCTACTTGCAATTAAGCAAAAGGAATTTATTGCTATAGTAATACCTATGGCTTAAGTGTTGACTTAAGAACAACGTTAAGACAACAGTTATATCTTGACTTGGGCATAAACGAGTGAACAACTAACAAAGTTCAAAGTCTTTGTTCAGCTATCCAAGTATGTAGTAATATACTAAGAAGTTAAGCTCAAAGTCTTTCAAAAACAACACCAAAATTCTGAAATGCTTTCAAAGAGAGAAGTAACAAAGACAAATGAATCAATGTAACATAAGAAACAAAGATCAATTCCAAGTATCTCAATACAAAGTTTGGGAAAAACTTGCCTCTTTATTCACTTCAGAAATTTGCAACAATAAATACAAAGCCTTCTAGTCACAAGCTCAACCTTCTCCTCTATAGCAAAAGATGATTATTTACAATGAACTCTCTCCTTTATATAGGAAAAACGAAGAGAGAAAGGTGGAACAACCTTAACAACCCATCTTTATCCTATGAACTACTTTGACTTTATTTAAAATTGCAGGCTAATGTGATTGCAATTAAACTACATGGGCTACTTGCACAGGTACATGTTATCCTGTACTTGTAACAAATTTAGTAAAAGCATATAAAAATGTAATTTGGAGTTTTCACATGGTATTAACCAATTCTCCAAATTTACGTAGGGATTCTCATTCAATTGTAGCATCCGGTTCACCAGTGTGTTGCAAAATCATGATGACCTTTTGGAATGTACTTGCTGCCCAAGTTCCTTGCTTGAATCTTCCACTTGATCATGCAAATTCTTCAGTTAAAACTTCCAATTTGCAAGCATGTCAAGCACATGGATGTTGAAATCATCCAACTTAAGTTGTAGGCTAATGGCCTCTACAAACTCAGTGAGAACTTCTTGTTGATTTCTTACTTTGTTGTCCTCATCAATAACTTCTCATGACATTTCTTTCAAAGCTCCTTTAATCTTATCTTCCCAAGTAGACATTATGAGTATCTCTACCTTTACCTCTTCAATGAGCTTTTGGAGAACTTGTTTCTTGTTTTCCTTAACATGCATGAAGTCATGATACATTTCAATAGATTTAATAACATTATACTCACACAAGAAGTCTAAATCGACTTCCATCATGCTGCTCCAAGCACCAAAATCACCTTCTATCAATTCAAATTGATGACTAAGTGATTTCAACATGTCATTGAGTTTAGTAGAGATTTCACCTTCTTTCTTCAACTCTCGATACACTTTGAGAAACACTTGGATTCCCTTTTTTTCAATATTACTACCGCATTCATCAATAGTATGTGCCTTCTGCTTCTCCCTCTCTGTGCATTCAACAAAAATAGGTTCACTGGAACTAGTAGACCTCTTCATCTCTTCAATGATTTTCAACAAGCGTGCATTCTCTTCTTTTAGTTTCTCTTTCTTTTCTCATAGTTCATTCTTTCGAGAAAGAAAATTAATTGCCTCATGCACATCTTGTTGATTACCCAACCTTGTTTGTTTACCAAGCTCAACCCTTGTGATTCTATAATCAGTACATTGCATGTCTTCAGTAGATTTCTCCACAAGTGGTTCAACAACCTCAACAAATTTGATGTGATATTCATCAATGGTCACTTGAGAAACTACCTTTTCTTTTTTATTCTTGGAAACCCTCGATTTACTTACTTGATTATCAGCCTCTTCTAGTGGGATCTCTTCCTTCTTTCTCTTCTAACTAATAGTGCTCAACCATGGAGGAAGACCAAAAGAAGATGCATTAGCTGAAACAGTGATTATCATAGTTAACTCAGGATTATCTTGCACAATAGTAGTAACTATAGTTGATGTCTCTGTCTGAATAGCCACAGGAGGAATGCTATGTGTTCAAATTGTGTTGAAGTTGCATCCATCAATATTGTAGACCAAATAGTGGTAGAAGGAATAGACAAAGATAATAGTCATAGAATCCTCGAAGGATGCTTGCTTAATAGACAATGCTCCCATAGCAACGTCTAAAGGCGAATCATGAGATTCATCCGACACTAGAGTTGAATCTGGAAGAGAGGTTGCAACAAGAACTTCCAAAGGATATGAAGCAAGAGGGGATGATTCTTTTGACTTGCTTCATCATCACTGAGTCAACTTGAATTGATTGAGATCCAATCTCTTTCACTTCAAGTACTTTTGAATCTTTTCCGCCTTTGATTTTCAACTTAGGCAAACTCTGAACAGAGGGTTCAAATGTAGAAGAAGATGTACCATCTTTTCCTTTACCTATTATCTCTGACCTCAAACCAAACGGACCAAAATGATCAAAATCTTTGCCAAGTTTTATCTTTATTCATTTAAGACCCCTTCTCTTCGTTCATGTGTTGGTATTAGCGAGAATAGACTTAAATCTATCCCAAATGGATGTATTTTCTTTCCATGATCATGTAGGAGGAAGAATGGGTAACTTTTACACATCATGCTGAAAATATTTAAGATCCAAAACATGATCATAATCTTCAAAACTAGGGGGAATTGGTGCCAAATGGAAATCTACAATTTGCTTTGTAGTTAACCGGGTATAATCCATATGCCATATTTTCACCTCAGTATGCACATCAATCTTAAGATCTTCTAGATGATGTATGTGTAAGAATTGCTTCCCCCTCTTGTCATGCAATCCCCTCCAATCAGAACAACTTTTGGCTGCAAAAATTTTCAGCATGATCTTCTGAAGTTCAAACTCTATATTCTTGGCCTTAGGAATAGTGTCAATTTAATAGCCTCCGATCTTTAATGGGCTTCGAGATGAAATTCCCACTCTAGGCCAGTGCAAATTAGATTGGTAGGCCTGGACTTCCATAAGCTGTCTTGCCAACTCCATCAGTATAATTCTATTAGTAGGATACCTTGGTAATGTGTATGGTTCTCCTTTGAAACATCCAACTCGCAAGTATGTAAAGTTAGGAAATTGTAAAAACATGCAACCATACTCATTGACTTTGTTCCATGCCTTATCAGATACTCATTTGTTAGGGAGCTCTTTATTAAGCAAGTGCATAAAATGCCCAAAGAAGGCATCTTGAACTCTTTTGAAGTGTATCCGAATTTGTTTCAAAGGTAGTTGTTCATAATATTCCTATGTTCCCTTGAGTTTCTGGGACGGTGACAGTGAGGGACAGCAAGACAGATTTCCGAGAAGACAATTTTTTTGGGCAATTTTGGGGACGAGGGGAGAGCAAATGGGGACGATTATATATATAGGAAAATTTTAAAATATACATTGAAAATTGCAAATATGCATGTCATTCATATGAAACTAAGCACAAAGCATGTCATTTAAACAGTATACTTTATAGAACCTGAATATACACCATTTGAATGTCATCTAGGAAATAATAACCGATTTCAGTACTTAATTGTCAATATGCATTTCAATATGTGAACAAAAATATTTAAATATAAGTTTAGCAGTGAGCAATATCATAAAAATTCGGAAATCTAACTATGCCCAAAGGCTAGAGGGTTGTCATAAAGTTTCATTATCATGTTCAAGTTCAACATAGAAAACAAAATATAAAAAAATGAAGTAGATTGTTGCTCAAGCTCTTGCAAGCGAAAAAATCACCTATTCTTGCAAAATGAAAACCCCAGCCAACTGCAACACACTCCAACTTTACAAGGAAAACCAAACAAATGACAAAACAACCGCAATGTGATTTTTTTTGACCTTTTATGGAAATTGGAGAGGCAAAGTCTACTGGACGACCAAGTAGGGACAAACAAAATAAAGCTTTTTGTTTTAATTCTTTTATTAAGCTTCACGAAAAACAGGGACGACTGGTTGTCCCTAGTATGGTTAGGGGACTTTTGGACGTCCCCTTTCCATATCGTGGATGACAAGTCGTACCAATTTTATTTCCTAGAAGTCCTCGAGTTTCGAAGACGTCCCTTGGTGATTTGCAAATATTGGAGACAGTTGGGGGATGTTGCTTACCCGTCCCCTCATCCTCGGGAAGTCCTCGTCTTGAAATCATGGGTTTCTTAGCCGGGGACATAGTAATATTCCCACACATGAACTATAGATCTATCATGCTTAGTTGATAACCCATAAAAGGTACGTAGAGTAGCAACAATGTATACCATGTAAGAGTTCATGTTGAACACATCAGTTGATGGAACATTCACCAGTTGTTCACATATGGAATCACTCACCAATTCAGCCCAAAAGATGTTCTTTTTTTATTGTACTATAAGTGAGATGTACTTATACATCCAAGGTTCGAAGGCGTTTGAATCCTTAAGCCCTGCCAACCAGCTAAGAAGTGCAATGAGGTCATTGATTTCCTCTTTAAAATCACATTTGTGAACTTTCTTAATTGACCATCTGACAAGATTCAGTCTCTTAGTAATCAACTAGTTATCGTTCACAAACTTGGTGCAAGATAAAGTGTACTCATTCCATCGGTTTATAGCCTTCTGTCTTGTGATGTTTGTAACAACTGGAGTGTGAGGAACATGAAATATACGATCAGTAGTCTCCAGATCAAGACTAATGATAGTATTGCCATCTTGATTTTTAATGATCCGTGAAGCAGCATCAAAATGTCTTGTACAAGAAAGGATGAATTCGAGTGCATGAGTCGCCAAGGGAAAGGTAGAAAAATGATGAATATGATTCTATTTGATCCACACCATCTCCTTGGAAGCTGAAGCCCCAACTCTTGTAAGAAAGTCTTCAATGTTCATATGAGAAATATCAATATCCCGTACTTCATCACACTATGAGGTTACATGTGGTGAAGGAATGGAGTTATGATACTGATCATACTGGTACCTCATCTTCTTTTTGACTTTGCCCTTTGCCGGAGCAAATTCTCTTGACATTGTAAAATTGTATGCTTGCAAAACTATTACATGAAAATCCCATAAAATGAGAACATCAGCATGTGAAGAATCCATACAAAGATTTGTTAGATTTTGAACAAGGTATAAGTGGAAAAATGGATTAAATGGATGGAAACGGTTAATGAACAATTGGGTTAAACTTAGAATGGCTGAATTGTGTGTAAATTTGCCCAAAACGAGATTTTTAGAATGAATTGCATATGCGACCAGCAAGCTTGGATTTGAGTGAACTAGGAGAAAAATGAATAACATATCATGTTTAAATAAGTGCAAAATGTAAGATATTATCTAGCAAGCATGTGAAAGAGTTAAGCCATTGGGCGGCCATATGGTGATACATGAAATGCGTAATGATGGGGTTTTAACTCGCATTTGCATGTAAGGGAAGAACCAAACTTTCCATTTCCAGATATGTATGATTTTCATTCTTGAAGTTGTTCCTTCTATCTTTTGTCTTCTTCTCCAAGTTGCATATGCAAGATCTCAAATTTCGTACATCACTAACTATGACTTACAAAATGCAGGTAACAGTATGAAACTTTTTCAACTTAGTTTCACATTTCTTTAAGTTTAGTTCGTTATTTAATTGGTTAGTATTGATCAACCAGTCAATACCAATTGATATAATGAATTGTTTTACTGAAGGTCTTCGTTGAGTCTTTTTCATTTTTTGATTGTCGAGCCTATGCTTGATTTTGGAGGCCCTCATCGTCCTTTTCTTTGCTTTTGAGTGTGTTTGTTAGCTTTTAGTTTTTTGGTCTTGGTCAAGTCATGGCTTTCAGTTTCCCCTTTAGTTTGATCTAATCTAGAGCTTAATTAGAGTTGTCGGTCAAGAGATATGACCATTTTAGTGCCCAAAAAGTGGATCTCTTTGATGCAATAGCACGAACTAAAAATATCATGTTATATTTCTAATTTAACATTCACTTTTTGAAAAATATAACTTAAATTCACTTTATGTTATGTTTTTAAGTTACTTTATCTTTTAAATTTTCACTTAGAGTAACTATAGTGCACTTTATGTTATATTTTTAAGTTGAGTTACTTTTTGATTTTTTATTTAAGTGACTATATTAACTATATAGGTCAATTTAATTTTTAGCATTTAAATCAAATTCTTTAATATATATTACTTTTCAAATGGTATTTACATGTTATATTTTTAATATGATATGTAAATATAATTTCTATCCCACTAAAATTAATATTTTAATAAATTTAAATTGACATGTGCTTATTTAATCACCTGAAGTCATCAAAAGTGGACATTTTATATGCCATTACACGTAAAATCCATCAAAAGTGGACTTTTTACATGCCATTGCATATGATTTTCAACTTAGAAGTATTGATCCATCAAAAGTGAACATTTTCCATTTCTTTGCATATTTAAGTCATCAAAAGTGGACATTTTATATGCCATTACATGTAAAATCCATCAAAAGTAGACCTTTTACATGTCACTGCATATAAAGTTCAACTTGAAAGCATAAGTGAACCTTTTTGATATCATTACATCAAAAGGTGAGTTTTTGTGCTATTGCATCGAAAGGTGAGTTTTATGACTTAAAATGTGCTATTGCATCCAAAACATGAGATTTCACTTAAAATATGCAATACATCCCAAAAGGTCCGATTTTGACCATATGCATGTTTTAAAATGTGTAATGCCTCCTAAAAGGTCTGATTTTGGAAGAACACATGTAATGGGCCTCCAAGAACCCAATTTTGGAGATTGCAAGAGATTTACTTGATAGTTTTTCATGAGATCTTCTTCAATAGGGTCATTTTTGTTTGGCAATGGATTTTCTAACATAAAAAATGGATTTATCTTGCTAAAAAAAACATTTTTTTAAACTCCTTCCAAGGGCATGTTTTTGGAAAAATCTTCAAATAAATCACGTTTTTGCAAGGAAAAGAGGTGTTTTGGCATCTTCAATCATTTGCAATACAACTTGGCTTACGAATTCATTTCATGTCTTTTATGAATCACGTTTTTGCTAAAAGCGCCCAAAAAATGGGGGTTTTTATACACTTTTTTGCATTTTGGAGTCATGTTTTTGCATTTTGATCTATGTATATGCATTTGGGGAAGTTGTTTTTGCATTCACAAGTCAAAAATGACTCAAAACATGCATTTTTGGGCCATGTTTTTTGCAAAACCGGCCCAGATTTTTGCATTAAAAAAGTCATGTTTTTGTTCAAAAAACTCAAAACATGGTATTTCAACCAATACATTTGATCAAGAGGGGTCGTTTTTGAGTTTTAATGCGTGCTCTTGTCTTTGGAGACCACGTTTTGGGCCTTCTCATGTCAAATTCGACTATTGAATGTCCATTACATGCAAGTATAGAAAAAGTCAAAAAGTTGTTTGAAATTCTAGATTCGAGGAAGAATTCGTCTTCAAGTCTATAAAACTTGCTATTTTGGCTCCTTAGCCTCCAAATAAGTGGACTAATTCTTTCTTGCTATTTAATTTGTGTTTGTCTTGCTGATTTTATGCACATAATTGCTTGATGATTGCCACTTGTTGAAATCTATGCCATAGAAAGTGCATTTTTCCTTTAAAAATGAAGATTTTGTTCATTTTCATATTTTTGGTTCTTTCCCAAATTCCAATTTCGAATTTGAGTGTTGAAATGCTTTGCATCTTGGCATGTTTGAGTCACTTTTCAAAGGTACATTTTTCTTTGTGTTTTTGTGTTTTGTGTTTGCTTGCCAGTTTTCTTGACTTTGGAAAAGTCACAAGTTCTTTCCCAAGAACTTGTTCTTGCTTCACTTTAGGCGAAAGCATCATCACATTCCACATTTTGTTTCCGAGTCACAATACTTCACCTCTCATTCGATGAATGCAATTACATGTTTTCCATCTGATTCGCCATCCGTACATGCATGTAATCTCATTTTCTATTTTCATTTTCACTCCTCTCACTTTTCGCATCCATTCGCACGACACAATTACATGGAATGTCTTATGTGTAATTGCATCCAAAAGGTCTAATTTTGATTATAAATCACTTTTTGAAAAGTCAAAAAGATGTTATTTTCATCTTCCATGTACTTTGACTTTGCCTTTTCACTTAAGACGACTATAAAGTTTATTCTCCCTCAAACTTCATTCAATTTTTCTCATCTTTCCATGCTTTGCACCTCATCTTCCATTTAGACTTACATGTAAAAGCTCGTCCACCATATGCCTTTGCATTCCATCTCATCCTTCATCCCTTGTTACGTGTTGCACTTACATGTAATCATTTTCGTGCAATATCCTCTTGAAAACCCTAAGTCACATTTTGAAAATCAACAATCTCCATTTGCATGCATTCCAATGAGCCAAACACTTTACTTCGAAAAAAATAAAGAGGTAAAGCTGTTGATGGAAAGTTGTTCCAAATTTACATCTGGACACTATCAAGAATGTTTTCAGAGTGTTAGAGAATCCAGAATGTGTCAATCTACAAAGGAGAACTCACAACAACTTGAGCAAGAAAAGTTTGATCACATCAAGTTTTCAAATGACAACAGACAATTCAACAAAGAGTCAAGCTATCAAAAGACGTAAAACCATGATTATCAAGGGGATTACAATAACACAAAATATAGGAACTCTCAATCTTGTCATCATCCGGGATAGCATCACCAAGTACAAGGCCTTTCAGGACAATCCCTAAGATTGTTTCAATTTTCTTATGTTTTTCTTCTTCTTCTTTCATGTTTGTAATGGAAGAGGATGTATTACATGAAGATGTGTAATTACATGTAATGCGACTTTCATGTGTATGTAAAAGATGTAATGCGAGTTGCATGTGCAGTTGCATCTAACCGTATATTTTCTCTTTTAGTGAGACTAGGTAAAAGTTGGTAGAGTTGCTCTCACTTTTTCTTACTCTTGTGCCTATATAAAGGAGTGCCCCCTCATTGTAAAAATTATCTTTTGTTGTATGCAAGAAAGCTCTGCCACATTTGTGCAAGCATAACTTTGATTGTGTAGTACAAATTTGGGACAAAAGTGAATAAAAGAAGCAATTGGATTCAAAACTTTGACTGGAAGCAATTGTGATAGATCAAATTAGAAGCTTTGATTTTTTGTCCTGCATTTTGTCACCACAAAATGTTGGTAACAGCATGAAACTTTTTCAAGCTAGTTTCGTGTTTCTCTAAGCTTGAATTTGATATTCAATTGCTTAATGTTGATTGATTGATCCATTTCAATTTGTATATCAAATTGTTTTACTGAAGGTCTTCGTCAAATCTTTTTCGTTTTGGTTTTTGTCGAGCCATTGCTTGATTTTTGAAGCCTTCATCGTCCGTTCTTTGCTTTTGAGTTTGTGTTTGTTTGTTTTCAGTCCTTTGGTTTTTCTCATGTCATGTTTTTCGTTTTTCCCTTCGATTCAGTCTAACCTAAAGGTCAATCAAAGTTGTCAGTCAAAAGATATGTCCATTTTAGTGCTTCAAAAGTGGACCTTTTTGGTGCAACAACGCAAATTAAAAATATGATGTTATATTTCAATTTGACTTTCACTTTTTGAAAAATATAACTTATTTTCACTTTTTGTTATATTTTAAAGTTACTTTAACTTTAAATTTATAACTTAAAGTGACTATAGTGCACTTTATGTTATAATTTTAAGTTGAGTTACTTTTTAATTTTTCACTTAAAGTAACTTTATAACTATATACTTTCAGTTTAATTTTTGGTTTTAAAATTCAAATGTTTATTTAAAATGATATTTATATGTTATATTTCAAAATATGATAAATAAATATTATTTTTGACCCATTTTGTAACATTTTCATAATTTTAAGTGAATTAAATGACTTAAAGTCTTCATAAGTGGACATTTTATATGCAATAACATGTAAAATCCATCATAAGTGAACATTTTACATATCACTGCATATAAAGCTTACTCTGGTAGACCTTTTTGATGTCATTGCATCAAAAGTCTATCATGAGTGGACCTTTTTGATACTTTTGCATCAAAAGTGGAGTTTTCATGCTTATACATTTAAAAGGCGAGTTGCATTTTAAAATATGCTTCCTCCCCTAAAATGTCCGTTTTTACCTATGAGCATGTTTTAAAATATGTAATGGCACCCAAAAAGTGCAATTTTGGAGAGATGCATGTTTTAAAATGTGTATGTGACCCAAAAAAGTCCGATTTTGAAGAAAGACATGTTTTAATATATGTATTGAGCCTCAAAAGGTTTGTTTTTGAAGAAAAACATGCTCTTGCCCTCCAAAAACCCAATTTTGATCATAACTTGAGTTTTTCTCAATGGATTTGCATGAGATTTGTTCCATTGGAGGTGTTTTTGGTTGACAATGATTTATCTTTCTTCTAAAACGAATTTATGAAGCTCAAAAACATTTTTTAAAGCTTCATTCTAGGGCACGTTTTTGGAGAAATGAGCAAATAAATCCATTTTTGATGCATGTTTTTCCTTTCAAGCAAATCGATTTGCCATATTTTGGAGCTTACATTGCATTGTGGTTCATTTTTTGGTGATTAATGATCAAAACATTTTGATCTTGCTTCATGAGGAAAAATGTTTTTGCCAAAAATGTCCCACAAGCATGAACACACAAAAACATTGGATTATGGAGCATGAATAGAGCACGTTTTGGCATCTCCTAACAACTTCTCCTTGTTTGCTGCCCTGCCCCATTCGAATTTGTGAAAGTTTGAAAGATTCAAGTGTTTTTGATGAACTTTTTAAACATTGGAGCATCTTCTTCCTTCATTTTTGGCACATGTAAGTGGGCTCTTTCTTCCATGCTTTAAATTCATGCTTATCTTGATGATTTTATGCATGTAACTACTTGATGGTTGCCACTTGTTAGAATCTTTGCCATGGAAAGTGCATTTTTTCTTTAAAAATGAAGTTTTGTTCATTTTCATGTTCTTGGTTCTTTCCCAAGTCACAATTTTGAATTTGAGTGTTGAAGTGCTTTGCGTCTTGGTATGTTTGAGTCACTTTCCAAAGGTACATTGTTTCTTTTGTGTTTTGCGTTTGGTGTTTGCTTGTCGGTTTTCTCCACTTGGAGAAATTGCAAGTTCTTTCCCAAGAACTTGTTTTTGCTTCATTACATGCGAAAGCATCTACATTCCGTTTCTATGTCACAACACCTCATCTCTCATTCAACAAAATACGGTTACATGTTTTCCGTCTCATTCATCATCTGCACATGCATGTAATCTCATTTTCCACTTCCATTTTCGCCTCCACTTGCATGACACGATTACATGAAATGTCTTACGTGTAATTGCATCCAAAAGGTCTGATTTTGATTAAAAGTCATATTTTGAAAAGTCAAAAAGATGTCGTTTTCACCTCCTATGTACTTTGACTTCCCTTTTTCTCCAAAAGTGACTATAAAACTCATTATCTCTCTCCCTTTTTTCCATTTTCATCCCTCCTTATGTATTTGCACCTCCATGAGCAAATACATATTTTTGCATCTTTCCATGCTTTCCATCTCATCCTTCTTTTACACTTACATGTGAAGTGCATCCTCCACCTGCATTTGCATCTCATTCCACCTTCCATCTCCCGTTACATGTTGCATTTACATGTATTCATTTTTCATGCAATAAAGTCTTGAAAACACTAAGTCACTTTCTGAAATCATCAATTTTCATTTGCACGCATTCTTATGCATTTCATCTTCACATTTTCATTCCATTCCATTTCACTTCATCTTCCATATTCTTACTTTCATACCATTTCATTCCGCATTCCACTGCATATGCATATGTTCTATCTTAAAGTCACTTTGTTGAATTTGCAAAGTCTCCAATCCATTTTCAAACCTTCATTGCTTATCCAGAGCCAACTTATATGGAGATTCCTTCTAATGATGTATCTGTGTTTTGAGATTTTTGTGTTGTAGTGCAAGCACAAGACATGTCCTCGCCATCTAGATCCAAGGGCAAAATGAAATATCAATATGATAGGAATTGGCTCATGCAACTCATTCAGTCATATCTAATTTGGATAATTTAATGGACACAAAGATTGGTCATGTGGATGTGGTTATACAAAGAGTTGAAGCTTCAGCTAGTCACGAAATGAAGCATATTAAAGGATGCAACATTCACTTGGTGTCCACGTTTCCCATGGCAGCTATAGAACCTGATTTCATTTTTGGATGTACACAACGGTTTACTCCCAAAACGAAGACTATCAAAGATGCTGACAACAAGGTTATCATTAGCCTTGATCTTGAGGTCATTGAGCAAATTTTCAAGGTGCCACATAAAGCAGAATGTGCTGATTTGACAACAGAGTCATCATTGGCATGTTGGAATGAGCAAAAGGTTAATTATTAGAAGTATGTCAACCTTTACTGGTTAGACAATAAGAGAAGTAACTTCTCTAGATGGCCAAAGACTGTTCATCGGTCAAACTTCAAACAAGAATATAAGGATCTCATTATCCTTCTTAGTAGAATTTGTGGCCTTAAAGATTCTACTGATTTTGAGCCATGGATGTATAAGTTCATGTTTCAAATTATGGAGAATAGAAAACACATTTTTTGGGGAGAATTCATCAGTATTGCACTTTGCCAACAAATATGCAATTTAGGAACATCAGTGCCCTTCTATATGAATTCTTATCTTGTCTACATTACTGCTGTCATGAGATCTTTCTCTAATCTTTCGACCAAGGGAGATTGTCTTCAGGTTCCTATTTGGGATTACTATGACCAAATCACTTTGGCAAATAGTAAATTCCATTATAGAAGAGTACGAGATGCCTTCTTTGGGCATTTCTGGTGCTTGTTCAATAAGCCGTTATCTGTTAAAAGAGTATCTAATGCAACATGGGAGAAGGTGAACCAATACAACTGTATTTTTCTTTAGTTTCCCACTTTCACATAATTAAGAGTTGGATATTTCAAAGGTGAGTCGTATACCTTACCTGGGTATGCTACAGATCGAATTATTTTGATGGAGCGAGCTAGACAGCTCATGACGTGCAAAGTAATCAACATACTTTGCATAGGCTTGGTTGTGGCATTATCTCAGCTAAACCGTTGGCTATTGGCAATCATTTGATTATTTCAGTTCCTAAAGAAAATAACATGGAAGCAGAGTAACAATTGATCACTTTGAAGAAGTTCAAAACTAGATACGATTTTGACTACCAAGAGATGAATTCTCAGATGAAAAGAGCCTACATTCATGTTCATCGCATCAAGGATATTTGGATTAATATGAGGATAGAACTTGACATTATGAAGATGGACTACTGCAGATTAACTTTGCAGTAGGTAATTGATTTTAATACGTTGGAAATCCCTTCAAATTTCCAAATTGAAGATGATGGCAACATCCTTGATTTGGAATTTCATCAAGCCGGCTTTGATAAGAAGTGCCCTTTTCCTATTCAATGGAAACAAAATGAAGGTACGTCTATCATGGATAGATTTCAATCCATCTTGGTAAACACCAATAAATGGTTGAAAAGTAAAGGCCTCAAAAGAGTATATTCTAAGATGGGCTTGGATTGTGGAAATTTTGGTCCTCTTGGCAGGAAGTCACAATTGGAAATCATAAGGAAAGATGGTGCTTCATCTTCTGATGCTAAGGGTTCTTTCAAATTCAAATTGAAGGGTGGAAAATGAACTATATTTATCTCAAGTTCCTGGACTAATTCAAGAATTAGTGGAAGAATCAAAAGAGGAATTGGAATCAGAATTTGATAAAGGAGATTCAAATGAAGAAGGGGAAATCATGATTATATCTCCTCCAAAGCCTATACAAGCTTGTACATCTTCTAAAGATGGAGAGCTTTTTCCGCATGAGGTTAATGATGATGTAGATTCGTTCTCCACCGTTTTCACTCCTTCCATTCCTGTTTCGGAGGTTAATATCATGGCTCTTCCTATTTCCTCTGCTGATCCTCGCATCCTTGCACATGAACAATATGATCATTTAGCAAATGTTTTTGAAGATTTTCCAACTCTTACCAGTGGTCAAGTTTCTCAACTTGATACATCTTTGACAGGATTTGAGTTTTTCATGACGGAGTCTTCTCGGCATGTTCCTATGTCTTCAACTGCACAAACTGAATCCTACTCCATTACAATAGAAATGCAATCAGGATCAATGCGGATGTAGATTCTGAAGATTTTGGTTCGCACACAATGAACAAGTTTGTTTTGTATAAATCTTGGACAAAACACTTGTTAGATACTATAGCAGCAAATTCCAAAGTTGTGCAATCAGCACATGAAAATACAGTAAGAGTAGAAGCCATATCAAAGACTATGAAACTTGTTGATCTTCTAACAGTGTGTGACATCATTGTCAAGTTCAAAGCATTGAGAAACAATCTCTAAGATTGTTGTTTTTATTTCATGTCAGTAGTTGTAAAGGATGCATTACATGAAAAAGTGTAATTACATGTAGTACAAGTTATATGTATGTAAAAGGATGTAATACGAGTTGCATGTGCAGTTACATATAACTCTATATTTTCTCTTATAGTCAAACTAGGTCAAAGTTGGTTGAGTTGCTCCTACTTTTCCCTCCACCTTTTTCTCAACTCCTGTGCCTATATAAAGGAGTGCCCCCTCATTGTAAAAATCATCATTATCTTTATGCAAGAGAGCTCTGGAAAAATTGTGCCAACATAACTTTGTTTGTGTAAGCACTATTTTTGAGAGAAAGTGAATACAAAAGAGCATTTGAGACTTAACTTTGATTAAGTGAGATTGTTATTTGTGTGAGTTGTAAGCTTTGTCTATAATTCATCCAAGTTATCTTTGATTCATATTATCTTGTGTTATTGGTAATTGTATCTCGTGAATTGAATAGAAAAGAGTTAAGAAGCAATTGGAGCCAGAGCTTTGACTAGGAGCAATGATGGAAGTGTATAGTTGGAAGCTTTGTCTGTAGCTTATACTTCTTTCTTAATTCGCAAAATATTTAAGTTGCTCTTACATTCATGAGTCTTTATGCCCTAATTGTAATTCTTTTCCATATAGAAGTATGACCGGACTAAGAGCCAAACTGGTATATTTTGAGCTAGACTTTGAGTTAGTGAAGGTTTATCGGTATCACTTTTTTAAGGTTTTGATAGAAGTGTAGTTAGAGATTCACCCTGCCCATTACTCCCTCCACGAGTAAGTGGATTCTTTTTTGAAAGATAAGAAGAAAGGATATTGGTAACACCCATTTTATAAAATCTCTCAACTTCGTGTTTACTTTGAGTTGATCTAAGGAACGGTGAGAAGGGGGAGCTTTCCCTTGAAGGTAGGAGAGACTCTATCTCACACATTGTGGCTGGTCTTCCTATTTTGCGAATGGATTTTTACCCAAAACTGTTGGTTGCAAAATATCCACCCAACATAATTGTATTTGTTTCTATTTTCTTGATTCATATTATTATTGTGTGTTCAATAAAATAGCATAGTGATTTAAGAAACAATCGGAGTCAAAGCTTTGACTGAGAGCAATTGTGGAAATATATAGCTAGAAGCTTTGTATATAGCTTATACTTCTTTCTTAATTCGCAAAATAGTTAAGTTATTCTTAGCCTCTGAGTTAGTGAAGGTTTATCAGTATCATTGTTTCCAACTCTTGATAGAAGTGTAGTTAGAGATTCACCTTGCCCATTACTCATTCGACGAGTAAGTGGATTCTTTCTTGAAAGATAAGAAGAAAGGATATTGGTTACACCCATTTTATAAAATCTCTCGACTTCTTGCTTACCTTGAGTTGGTCTAAGGAACAACAAGAAGGGGGAGCTTTTCCTTTAATATAGAAGAGACTCTGTCTCACACGATGTGGCTGGTCATCCTATTTTGCAATTGGATTTTTACTCAAAACTGTCGGTTGCAAAATATCCATCCAACAAAAGAAGAACCAAACTTTCCATTTTCAAATATGTATGATTTTCATTCTTGAAGTTGTTCCTTCTATTTTCCGTCTTCTTCTCCAAGTTGCATATGCAAGATCTCAAATTTCGTACGTCACTAACTACGACTTACAAAATTGTGACTTTTAGGCAAAATTTCATAAGATTTCTCTCTCCTCTTAGCAATAGGGGAGGCTCCCTCTTTCCGTAGGTGGCTTCAATAGGAACTTAATTGAAATTACAAAATGATGGTTCTCTTGGTCAATTTTTCTTTTTTCAAGAATGATTAACATACAACTATAACTTTCCGACTTAACAAAAAGTGTTTTATTGTTACGATAATACCGGTGACCCTGGAATTGATGTAAGAACAAGACTAGGGGCAATAGTTTACTTTTTATATTTGTGAAACAAAAATAGGAACCCAAATTCTCCTGTATTTGTCTCAAATAAGAATTCAAGCAGAATGAATAGTAAGGCACAAAGTTTCTTACTGAATACTCTCAAATTTAATAAAAACACTTACAACTGAAGTCCAAGCCTTCAGCTCTAAGTAATCAGCCACTACTATCAATTACAATTTGTCCTTCTGTAGCACAAAGTCTTAAAAAGTTCAAATTGGCTCTGAATGTAATAGACAGCTCAGTCTGCACAATTAAATTCAAATGCTTCTTAATCAAAGCTTCAAAACTCACAATATATATCTAGAAAATGTCATCACATTACAACTTGAATCGACACAAAGTTTTAAAGCAAGTTGCCTCTTTTATTGAAAGCAATTTGATTTACATCCAAGCTCAAATTCTTAGAGCGCACAATACAAATTGGTAGAATTTTCTTGCCTTGCCGAAAGATGATTATTTACAATGAGGTCCCTCCTTTACAATTGCATGCTTAATGCAATTGCAACTTGATTACATGTTACAAATTTGCACGTGATACTCTCAGATGCAATTACATCATGTTTTTCCATCACATGTAATATGTCAGTTACAAACAATATACTGTTTTACAAGATACAAACTCTATTACATCAAACTTTATTAGTCTTCATGCTACTACAAAATGCTCGATATTCTACGACTGTTGTGCTCATGTTTGGTGGAAGCATCTCAAAATGGAGTATGAATATGCATTCTTGATTTCATTGAGTGTTCATTGACCAACTTGAAAGCACTTTATACCTGTAATCATTCTTTCACCTCCTTGTAGGCTCCATCATGTGATCACTCTTGCTTCACATTCCTCCTCCTTTGCATGTTTGGGGTTATGCATGGTGTCATTATTGAGTTTCTAGAAAAAAAAACCATTATATGTTCTTTCAAGCATAGGTGGGTCGATTTCTCTCTTTTGATGTGTAAAAACATGGACTTGGGCAAAGTATGACTAGGGAAAATGTTTGGGATGTTTGTAGACAGCAAATGAGCAAATTGGTTAAGCTCATAATGGCTCAAGAATGAGTAGAAAAACCAAAAACGGGTTTTTTGGAATGGATTGCATATGCGGAAGTCAAGCTTTAAGATGTGCAAATGAGGAGGGAACTGTAATGAAATGGAAACATAGTATGCTTTAATAGAGGTAAGTCATACTATGTATCCGGCAAGCATGTGGGAAATTCTTCTTTATCCATAGGGCAGCCATATGGAGTTTAATGGAATGCATATTGGTGGGATTTTATTTTGCATTCGTATGTGAGGAAAACGGTGAGCTTGCCTTTCTTTTCAGAATGAGATTTTACACCCGACTGCATATGCAAGTAAAATGAGACCTTGCATATGCAACTTGGAAAAGAAGACCGAAGATAGAAAGAACAACTTCAAGAATGAAATTCATACAAATCTGAAAATGGAAATGTCAGTGACTTGCATTATCATTCAAACAAAAATATATACAAATGCCTTAGAAAAAATAAGCAAGAAAAATTACCTCCACTCCACCAAAAATGAGAAAGACAAAAATCTTGTCCAAATCTTGAGCAAATATGAAAATATCCAAGAGATGTTCGAATTTTAGATTTGCCCAAACCAAGACTTAAATAGATTTTGAAATCCTCATTACATGGGTCGAATTTGGACATGTGGATATAGTTAGAGAAATGCAATGCCCAGAATGTGGAACAACTTTGACCAAATCAATGCCATATGCAAATGCATTAAAAAATTGTGTCCAAAGCATATCAAATGATTTAGAAGACTTGAATGCAAGCTAGGAAGGGTAGGAAATGCTTTCAAACTTACCTTGATCCATTCACTTGCTGTTTTTGGTGCAAATTGCTTAAAACTGGGGTGTTTTTAAGCAAAAACGTGCCCTAGATGGGTTGAGAAATGAGGAAAACACTCAACAAACTCCATTTTTTAGTAGTCCAATCTGTTCTTTGGGTGATTTTAGGCAAAAATGACTCTTAAATCATAAAAAACGACCAAGAAATGCTCAAGATATGAGCATTTAAATGGTGCAAAATCCGTTTTTGGAGAAAAACGCCCAAAAAAGTGAAGTTTTGGGAGGCAAAAACATGTGGTTTTGGGCTAAAAATTGCCACTTTTGGGTGTTTGATCAAAAAGTCTCATGTTTTGAAGTAAAAACACACTTTTTAGTTGCATTTGCATGTGAAAAATGTGCCCAAAACCCCTCCAAATGTAGGCTGCAAGTTTAAAACGAGATTTCTTGATGCAAATGCATATATAATAATGCATGCAATGTGCTCCAAAATCACTATTTTGCCTTATAAGGTTTAGGCTGCAAGTTTAAAACGAGATTTCTTGATGCAAATGCATTTATAATAATGCATGCAATGTGCTCCAAAATCACTATTTTGCCTTATAAGGTTTTACAAGTTACTTAGACGCACTTTTGGAGACCATTTACACGTTTTTGAAAGACATGAAATTGGGTAAAAAATCGCCACTTTGCCTTGTTTGAGTTTTAAAACATGAGAACACATTTTAAAATGCATGTAGTTGGGCCAAAAGACGCACTTTGGCTTAGGCTAAGTGAAATGGGTTTTTAAATATTGTATACACATGTAGTTGGGTTGAAAATTGCCACGTAGTGCATTTACATGTTATTATAACATGTATTTTAGCTTTTTGTCCATTAAGTCGTAATTTTAAAAGATATATATGCAATAGGTTAGAAAAACCCCATTTAAATGCATTAATATAATTAAAATAAACTTATACATGCAACACCATATGTAAATGGGTTAGATTTTGCCACTTACATTGATTTAATAAGTTTTAAATATGCAAAAGCATATTAAAATCTGACTTAACACATTAAAACGTGTTATTGCATTGAAAAAGTCCATTTAAATTAATGCTAGGACTTATATTTTATTGGAAGTGGGTTTTCACATAGTGATTTGCATGTCCCGTTCAACTGCAGGCACTGGGGGAAAAAGAATGGGGTCAAGAAAACCCTCTGTATGGCCCAGGACCGAAGTCCCGTGTGATATACAAATGCCCTCATGAGGGTCTTGAAGGAGGCATACCTCCTTTTACAGATTGAAGATAACAAATGGCATACCATCTTTCTCATATATTTTGTAATAACAATGACCTTTGGTTTCTTACAACAATCCTTTTTCTTTAATATCTATAGTGTCAATAGCTTGGTGAAGGGAACATCAAGGGGATGAAATAGTAATAGTCCTCCTCTTGGATAATTCTGATTAAAACTGTTGGAATCCCTCTTTCATAATAATGACAGCATACCTGCAATATTTGAGACATAGTAATAAAACCAAGATCTTTACTTGTTATTGGAGATGATGAGTGCACCTTGTAGATTTGCACAACAAGGGAAAGCCAAGCAGAAACCAAATCAAATAATTTTGATACATGGATGTTGTTAGCAATAACCAGTTTTTTATAATTATAATAATGTCTCAGGATGATTGGTCTTTTTTAGTATGACAAGAAGATTAATTGAAAAAGTAGTATGTAGTAATATATGCTAAATCCTATCAGCTTGTAACTATTTGTATAAGAACTTTGTTTGTATTACTCCGAGAAAACACAAATGTCTCTCAAAGATGGGTCGGGTTGCCCAGAATCCTTCCTTATCCTTTGTGAAAATAATGGGATAGTTTGGGACCACCTCACCTCTTACATAGAGCATACCATTGTTGGTTACTAGGGAAATAGTAAGATCTTCTCTAATATTTCAAATAGCCTCATCAAGACTGTTTTGGAGGTCAGAAGAGAATACCTTCTCACATAACTCCAAACCCGTGACATTAGCCTTGTAGACATGACGAGCAATTGTTGCAGTCATGGCGACTATGTCGCAGTTTGTTCTCCATAGATTGGGGCAATGGATATATTGCTCCCCGAGAACTCTCAAAACCGCTTTGATTATTACCTTGTTCGGCTGCTTGAGCATTAACCTGATTCTTTCCACCTTAATCGGCTCATTAAAGGCCATGAGCCTAGAATTGCTTCAAAGTTTGATGGATGTATCCATGATCCACTTACAGAAAAGGAGTTAAGGCGGGATAAAAAGCTAAAAATCGACCTGGATAAATAGACAAGGCTTCTTCTTCTCCGATGAGGGTGCCTAGTCACATGTGAGATCACATGTTCCCAATGATCTCGCTGAGAAGATCAAGAAAGATTTCGACAAATTTGGGAAATGGGGAACTTTGCTTGGTCAAAGAAAAGAAAGGAGAAAATGACGGTCTAGGATGGTAGGGGAATGATTGTGTCAGAAGAGTACGGGAGAGCTATAAATACCTTTGTAATTTTTCAATGCCGTCAACACCTTGGTTGGCCAACGAGTCAACCATAGAATTACCTTCCCTAAAGATGTGGTTGTATGTCACTGATTCCAATGCCCCTGTTCGATCAAGAGCCAAGTTGAGAAATTTGGTCAGTATCCAATTAAGAGTGAATTGATTACGTAATGCATTAGAAAATTGTATTGTATGCATAACAATAGACCTTCCATGAGGGCTTGGAATTCTGCTATATTATTTGTTGAATTATCTATATGTTGAGAGAATTCAACTAATATGTTACCTGGTTCATCCCTAATACATCCACCTATGCTTGTAATGTCTGGATTACCTCTCGATGCTCCATCAAAGTTAAGACCTGGTTATGGAGGGGTCCATTTGCAATTCAATCGAAGCATTGTATTAGAAATTTTGCCTTTACCCCTAAAGGAGGGGATTCGGAGTCCAATCCATCTATTTTGCATGGATCCATCCCAAGATGACATTTGAATGTTGGTATGATGTAATTTGCTATTTAAGTTTTCAATAATTAATGCTTCAATTTTTTGGCTCAATTGCTTGCATGTCATTTCCTTATCTTCGAAGATCCTTCTATTTCTCTCCTTCCATATTTCCCAAACTATGATGGAAGGGGATATGATCCTGTAATGTCCCCGATTTAGTAGGTCTTCGGAGTGTCGGTTTGTCAGCTCATTATCGTGACCCTCGTGAGCTGATGTTTGGTTTTGGGGGTCTTTGTTGTGAGATTGCTATTTTTGGACTTACTATTTTTAGTAAGTCACTCTTGGTTAGTTGCTATTTTTGGATTGAGCAGTTAGGCAAGATGGTCCTCTAGTTCTAGATATTTGATCTCTCTCTGGGATTTCTTTATTAAAGTTTTTTTATTGGTGAGCTTGTCAGCTTAATGATTATTTACTTCACTTTTAATAAGCATAGTACTTTATATAATAAGGTGTCATAACTTTATATTATAAAGTTTCCTTTTAAGCGGAAAGTGTGAGAGTGAAGTTGGATGGCTCAATTAGTATTATAAATGCAGCTTTTTGTGGAGGAGAGATCATCTTTAAAAAAATTTATGAGATTCTCATTAACAATTGTGTTGAGGTAAATAGTTATTAAAAATCTCCGACTGTAATTACTGTGTTAAGGAGATTGGTATTCTGAAAGCAAATCGATTGCTACTGAAATTAAGTTGTTTGCATTTGGAGGGAATTTGTTTGGTCTTAGTACCATCTGTGGTTGCGCTTTCTGGAAACACGTGTGCCCATAAATTATAGTGGGGTCATCAAATCACGTCTCAATCAATTGGGCAGTAACATATGGTTGGCAAGGGATGACATCCAGATTCTGCAAATTCACGTGCATTCACATCCTGCAAACCACGTGAACATCCTGCAAAAATCAGTTGACTTAAGACATCCGTCATTCCGCCTACTAGTGCTATTCGATATTGGAAATTGGCTGATTGGCATTGAATCTTTAGATTGTGGGAATTGCGAATGAAATTGGGAGTAGCTGACGTCGTCTGTGGAGCCCCAATCAATGCATTCTGAATGCCCTTTCAAACCGGCAGTAGTTGCAGCAATCAGGTTCTTTGATAATAAAAAATTGGAAAGACTAGATTGTGAAATTGATCATTACACTTGCCTTTATTTCATCATTAAATTCTAAGTAATTTCTGGAGTGTGTTTTTATATTCTTAACTTTTCCTTGCATCTTTTATATTATCTGAAAAACTCAAAAAAATAAATATATATTTCAAAGCGAAAAAAGAGAAACTCGTCCTTTGGCTGACTAAGACTAGCAGAAGTGAACATAGGTTTTTTACAGATCCAAAGTCCTTGGAAAATGTTTTTATAGTTGAATTTAGGCCAAGCTGGTGTTGCTGAATAGTTTCTAGATGGACCATAGATAAATTCATTTTCTTATAAAACCAATTCCAAATTTGATGAGAAAAGTTGCAATGTAAGAAAATATGATTTGGGGTTTCTTCCTCTGCTTTACATAAAGGGCAGCTTGATGGGCCAAGATACCCGATTCTTTTAATTTTATGAGTAGTTAAGACTTTGTTTTGAAATGCTAGCCATGTGAAAATACTTGCTTTAAGAAAGCTTAGTTGATTCCAGCAAAGGTTAATTGGAAGAGCTTTCATGGTTTGTTTCCTGCATTGTAAGAGGTAATTGTAACCATCCTTGGTGTTATATTTATTTGTTTTAGACCCAGTCCAAATAAGCTTGTCCTTGGCCGAGGTTGGAGAGAAGGATCTAGTTGATAAGCTATTTACAAAGAGAGATAAATCAGCTTGGTGGATGTCTAAGTTGTTAAAGCTTTTCCATTTCCAACCTTTGGAAGAAGAGGGATCTCTTTCCCAATAATCTAATAATTGAGTTCCCACTTCTTTGGTTAAGATAGACATTTTTGAAGCTAGCTTTGGTTTTTTGCACAACTAGAGCAACGCAAAACACAATTCAGGGATAACGAAGTGTTTGTATGATGCTTTATCGATGCAGTAAAACAAAGAGGATGCGCCTACGAATAGATGAGAAAATTTCATAGGGTTGCCTCAATTTTATGATGTCAAAATTGAGGACAACAATATTATAGAATAAAGTGGCATTGTAGAGATGACAGTTTTCAATATAAATATCCAACCAGCCAGTTCTAGCCATCTACCTTTTCATCCATCCATTCTCCCGAACAACTGTCAATTAGGTCCTTCCAAAGATGAGATTTCCATGCCCCTGCGAGAAGAGGAATTCCAAGAAACTTACCTAGGAGCTTGCCAATCCTCGCTCCAAATACTCTAGCTATTTCTCTTCGTGCATTCTCTTCAGTGTTAAAAATGATCGCTAACTTTTGCCAATTTATGCATTGGCCTGATGCCTGACTATACAAGTCTATAACTCTTTTCATTAATCTAGCCTCACGCATAGTGGCTTCTCCCATCAAGAAAGTATCATATGCGATTTGGGCGTGCGAAGATGGATCAATCCCTCTAGCAATCTCCACCCCTTTCAACTTTGCTTGGGATCTCTTCCTAGGAATCATCATACCAAGAACTTCATCCATCAAATGAAAAGAAACGGAGAAACCGGATCAGCTTGGTGCAACCCACTTGATGTATGAAAAAACTTTTTCGATTCCCATTAACAATGATTGAAACTCGATAATCAATTGTCATTCCTTATACAATCAACCCATCCAACAACCAAACCTAAAATCTTCAAAACTCTGTGTATAAAATCTTTGTTCACCCTATCATATGCCTTCCTAATATCTAATTTTAGGGACATTTTCATTCTCCCAATTTTGATTGAGTGAACCACCTCATGTGCTATTATAATTCCTTCAACAATGCTTCTATTAGGTGTGAATCCACTCTGTTTAGGAGAAATAAGCTTATCTACAACCTTTGTAATTCATTAGCTGTCAGCTTAGTAATGATTTCATACATTATGTTACATAAAGAAATGGGTCTAAACTCCTCAAAGTTTTCAACCTTCTCCTTCTTTGGTATCAAGACGACCATAGTATTGTTAAAATCCTTCAGTACAAAACCACAAAATTTGGATTCCTCAACAAATCCAAGATCTTTCAGTGTATCCCAGCCTTTTTGAAAAGGCTTGGATGCCATCTGTGTCGGGTGCCTTGCCCCCACCTGAACCAAAAACAACCTTCTTGAGCTTTTCATTTGGACTGGTTCCAACAACATTCGATTGTTATCCTTCGAGATAATAGAAGAGATAGCATCAAAAATTTCATAATAGTTCTCCTCGACATTATTTCCATTTGCCATCCATAAGTTTGAGAAAATCGCTTCCCCATTAACGACATCTAAATCCAAAGATGTAGAACAATCTTCCAATTTGATTGAAGAAATACAGTTGACAAATTTTCGAGCTTGAAAAAAGATGTGGAAAAGAATTGTATTTTGATCACCTACTTCAAGCCAACCCTTGTTAAATTTATGTTTCCAATATACCTCTTCTCTTCGGAGGATTTCACCATACTGTGTTTCTAATCTTTCTCTATTAAATAGTCCAAATCATCCATACCCTCCCTTATTACCTTTTGTTCAAGGCATCAAGTTGTCCCTCATGAATTTTTTATCAGCAAAAATATCCTTAAAATGCTCCCCATTCCACCTTTTAAGGTTTTGGTTGATAAGTTGCAATCTTTTAAAAAACTAAGAACTTTAATTACCTTCAATTCTTTGTGCATTTTACCAACATGTGGATTCCATTTCACAGAAGCCAATTTCCCAAACCAGAGGTTTTCTACCTTGAAAGGGCATCTGACTGGAATAGCATCTTTGTACAAATTTGTTGCCACTTGAAAGTGGTCTAAACTAGTAATCGAGAGGATGTGAGCTTCAAAAATCACAGGAAAAGTTCTCCATCTCCCAACTGAGAAGAATATATCCAAGCACTCACCAATGGTAGAACACCTGAATCACCTATTTGCCCATGTGAAGACACCATTTTTTGACTTTACTTCCCACAAACCGTTGCTATTGACAAAGTTATGGAAAATCCACTTGAGTCCTAGTCAACATTCCTCTCCCGCCCCACTTCTTTGACATCCCCAATGTAGCATTAAAGTCTCCAACAATGACAGCAGTCCCCAAATCCAAACCGCTCAAGACATATGTTAGCCTATTCCAAACCTCTCTCTTCTTCTCTATTTCGGTTGGACCGTAGATATTAATAAAAGAGGAGATATCCCTAACTGAAAGAAATTAACTTTGGCAAGTTTTCAATTTCTTTCCTATGAGGTCCCCACCACTTTGGTTATCCTTGTGTTCCAAAGAATACCAAGGCTACTAGAGGCACCATCTACTCCCATAATACAACCCGATCACCTCTAGCAAACTCCAAGAAACTTTTATGTTCTTTCTTGATCTAGTTTGGTCTCTTGCAAACATAGTACTTCTGGGTTTGTCCAGTCAAAACGTCTTTTGATCAGCTAACCTTTGTTAGGGGCATTGCAGCCCTTGACATTCCATATGAGGAACCTCATTGTACCCCGATAGAAAACTATTCTCTTTCCAATCTACGTTTGCTTTGGCCCTCTTTCTTGCCCACCTCTTCTAGCAACTCTTGAACCGATTTTTGCCCCCTTGTATGCTGACCTTGTGTCTTTGCCTTCTACTGTTTGGACTTAGTCTTGTTAATTGTTCTATTCTCTATGATTCCTTCACCATTTGTAAGCCCCAATTCATCCTTTGTGAAGTCTTGAAAGTTTTTCTGGCCCTCCCATTCAGCTCTTCTCATCTCTTACTAGCCTCCTCACACATCGGAAACATATGAATGTCTTTGAAAATTTCCTCCCTGATTCAACTTTCCTCTTTACCAAAGACACCCAACAAATCCATATGACTTGCAGCATTAGGTCATTCCACCCCAGTAGTCATAGTAGTGTTCTCTAGAGGATCAGTAATTTCCTCTTTACCCACTTCTAAAGCTAAATCCTTTTGAGGTACTTCTTGGTCTGTAGAAATGCTTGCTACTAAAAATCCCCTTCCAAATGATTTGGAGTATTAACACTATCTCCTACCCTTCCACTATGTTCACCTCCCAAATATTTGCATATGGCACTATACTTCCTTTTGGCTGCCCATTACTCACCCAGTTATCTCAAAGACACCCAACAAATCCATATGACTTGCAGCATTAGGTCATTCCACCCCAGTAGTCATAGTAGTGTTCTCTAGAGGATCAGTAATTTCCTCTTTACCCACTTCTAAAGCTAAATCCTTTTGAGGTACTTCTTGGTCTGTAGAAATGCTTGCTACTAAAAATCCCCTTCCAAATGATTTGGAGTATTAACACTATCTCCTACCCTTCCACTATGTTCACCTCCCAAATATTTGCATATGGCACTATACTTCCTTTTGGCTCCCCATTACTCACCCAGTTATCTCATCGTTGACTTTATCCATATTTACTTCTCTTGGAATTTCATCCCCAACCCGAGCCTGCAAACCTTCATTACTTGGCTCGCCCATAGAAACAACATGAGCAGTACCTGCCTCTCCCTCATTTTGAGGATCATGCGTAGTCTCCTTTGTCACTACAAAGCCCTCCTGTGTCTGGTTGTTTGTCATCTTTGTTAAAAGAGTGTCCATTGACTCCATTCTCTCTCTTTCTAAGCCTTTGCCTTCTTATAACTCAAGCATTCTTCCAGTGAATGAAACTCCATTCCTTACACTTTCCCCACTTCTCCATTATCTCCTCCACTTCTAATTCCTGCCATCAGTATCCTTCACTAGTTCTAATCTCAATAGCATATAGTAAAGGTTGGGTGAGGCCTTCACAAGATGCAAATCCTCGCATACATACTAAAGTCTTTTTTTTACTACTGCTTTATTAGCATTGATGAATTTCCTTAGCTTATTCCCCAAAGTCTTTAATATTTCTTCACACCAATACTTGTGGGAGATTGTACATCCTTATCCATATTGGTACCTCCTCTATTGATGCTTTCTTAGGGTGAAAATTTAGAATCCAATCCTTCATAAAATCCCCTATCCCTCCCATCATAAATGGACCATTGAACATTATCCATTGTTTCTCCCTAATGTTACTAGCCATGACCAAAAAAAGTCATTCGAAAGCAATATTAATGAAAACTACTTGTCCTAGTTGTTGTCTACCAATTTCTTGATTCTTTTGTACGTAGGTCATCCTCCACCTCATTTTATAAAAAATGCTTTTCCCTTAAGCTCCCAAATGCTTTCCTTCCATTCCTCTAATTCTATGCAAACATCAATAACCCGATTGTCTACAGTTGCGGGCTTATCCCCAGCCCTTCCATCCAATGGCTTTAAGCCTCCCTTTACCCCGTTGTTTTCGGCCATGTCCCCTTATTGGAGCATTATTCTTCTAAAAATCCTTTGGATGGTGATATTGCTATCAGGATTTAACTATGTAGTTTCTTGAGTGAAATCATTGACCCATGTTAATCAATCATCTGGATGATTATCCCCTACTCTTTTCAAAAGCTCCTAGGCCTAACCATGTGGTCGCCATGGGAGGCATTGCCCGCTTCAGGCACCACCACGCCTTGTAAAGGATTCTTTGCATCTTCCATTTTGCTGTCCTCTAAACCCTAGTCACCATCATCGCTCCGTCAATTTCCTCTAATCACATAATACTTTGAAAACTAAGTAGTACTCGGTGATGAAATGAAACATTTGTTCCAAAGGTTTTTTAGTTGTTGATGGTTAACAAGCTTAATCTTTGGCACTATATGTATGCGGTTCAAAACAAGTCATGTGTATTGAGGATATACACTTATACCGAAAATGCAATGATATATCCTTTTGCCATTGGACTATGTTATGTGTTCTATCTAAATTATTATGTTCTCCATATTTTGTTCCTGTTTACTTGAGTATTAAATATGTATACTCTGTTGGGTGGATATTTTGCAACTGACAGTTTTGGATAAAAATCAAGTCGCAAAATAGGATGACCAGCCACAACATGTGAGACAGAGTCTCTCCTACATTAAAAGGAAGGCTCCCCCTTCTCGCCGTTCCTTGGATCAACTCAAAGTAAGCAAGAAGTCAAGAGATTTTATAAACAGGGTGTTACCAATATCCTTTCTTCTTAACTTTCAAGAAAGAATCTATTTACTCATGGAGTGAGTAATGGGCAGAGTGAATGTCTAACTACACTTCTATCAAAAGCTTGAAACAGTGATACCGATAAACCTTCACTAACTCAAAGGTTAGCTGAAAATTTACCGTTTGGCTCGAAGTCCAGTCATTCTTATATATGAAAAAACTTTACAATTAGGGCACAAAGACTCCTAAAAGTAAGATTAACTTAACTATTTTGTGATTGGATTTTTATCCAAAACTGTTGATTGCAAAATATCCACCCAACAGTTTTTTGGCACTGTTGTCCTGCATTTTGTCACCACAAAATGCAGGTAATAGTACGAAACAATTTCAACTTAGTTTCGCATTTCTCTGAGTTCAATTCATTCTTTAATTGGTTACTATTGATCAACCAATCAATACCAATTGATATAATGAATCCTTTTACCGAAGGCCTTCATCAAGTCTTTTTCGTTTTGCTTTCTGTTGAGCCTTTGCTTGATTTTTGAAGCCTTCATTATCTGTTTTTTGTTTTTTAATTTGCGTTTGTTGGTTTTTAGTCCTTTGGTTTTGCTTATGTCATGCCTTTCAATTTCCCCTTTGATTCAGTCTAACGTAGAGATCAATCGGAGTTGTCAGTCAAGAGTTATGTCCATTTTAGTGCCTCAAAAGTGGACCTTTTTGGTGCAACAGCAGGAATAAAAAATATCATGTTATATTTCTAATTTGACATTCACTTTTTGAAGAATATAATTTATTTCACTTTTTGTTATGTTTTTAAGTTACTTTAACTTCAAATTTTTAACTTAAAGTGACTATAGTGCACTTAATGTTATAATTTTAAGATGAGTTATTTTTTAATTTTTCACTTAAAGTAACTATATAACCATATAGTTTCAGTTTAATTTTGCATTTTTAAATCAAATGCTTATTTAAATGTTACTTTTTAAATGATGTTTATATGTTATATTTTTAAATATGATAAATAAATATTGTTTATGGCCCATTTTGTAACATTTTTATAATTTTAAGTGAATTAAATGACTTAAAGTCTTCAAAAGTGGACATTTTATATGCAAGAACATGTCAAATCCATCAAAAGTGTACATTTTACATGTCACTGCATATAAAGTTCATTTTGGTGGACCTTTTTGATGTCATTACATCAAAAGCCTGTCATAAGTGGACCTTTTTGATGCTATTGCATCAAAAGTGAAGTTTTTATGCGTTTACATCTAAAAAGTGAGATGTATTTTAAAATATACTTCCTTCCCCAAAAGGTCTGTTTTTGCCTATGAGCACATTTTAGAACATGTAATGGCGTCCAAAAAGTGTGATTTTGAAGAAATGCATGTTTTAAAATATGTAAGTGACCCAAAAAGGTCCAATTTTGATTAAAAGACATGTTTTAATATATGCAATGACACTCAAAAAGTTCATTTTTGAAGAACATGTTTTAGCCCTCCAAGAAACCAATTTTGATCATTGTGAGAGATTTACTTGATGGTTTTGCATGAGATCTTCTCCAATAGGGTTGTTTTTGCTTAGCCATGGATTTTCTAACATTGAAAATGGATTTATCTTGCTATAAAAAGCAATTTTTCAAGCTCCTTCCAAGAGCACAGTTTTGGAAAATTTTTCAAATAAATCCATTTTGAGTGATTTAAATCACATTTTTGCAAGGAAAAGAGGAGTTTTTGCATCTTCAATCATTTGTAATACATCTTGACTCACGTTTTCGCACTTAGAAGTCAAAAACGAATTCATTTCATGTCTTTTGTGAATCACGTTTTTGCTAAAAATGCCCAGAAAATTGGGGTTTTTATCCACTTTTTTGCATTTTGGAGTCTCTTTTTTGCATTTGGATCCATGTATATCCATTTGGGAAAGTCGTTTTTGCATTCACAAGTCAAAAATGACTCAAAAACATGCATTTTCTTGCCACGTTTCTGCAAAGACGGCCCAAATTTTTGCATAAAAAACTCATGTTTTGTTCAAAAAACTCAAAAAAATGCATTTACAGCCCATACCTTTGATTAAGAGGGATTGTTTTTTAGTTTTAAATGCGTGCTCTTGTCTTTGGAGGCCACATTTTTGGCCTTCTCATGTCAAATTCGACCATTGAATGTCCATTATATGCAAGTACGAAAAAAGTCAAAAAGTTGTTTGAAAATTCGGATTTGAGAAAGAATTGGTCTTCAAGTCTACAAAACTTGCTATTTTGGCTCTTTAACCTCCAAGTAAGTGGACATTTTCAAACTTGCTCATCAATTCATGCTTATCTTGCTATTTTCATGCATATTATGGCTTGTTATTGCACATTTGTCCATATATATGCCATGAAAAGTGCATTTTGCTTTTAAAAATGATGAAAACTCTCATTTTCACACTTCTGGAATTTTCCCAAATTCCAAATTCGAATTTGTGTGTTGAAGTGCATTGCATCTTATTAAATGTTTATTGAACTCTCAAAGATAATGATGCTTAGATATTTTTCTTCTTCATCTGCAAAATATTTAAATGATTAAGATGTGATCAAGATTTTCTTCATGTGGATGACAGGAGTAAACGGCGAGCGAAATTTTCAGTCCTCATTGAATATAGATCCATGGATGCGGATCAAACCAAGCTCTGATTCTTTTCTACAAGGATTTCAACCAGAAATGTACCAAGAAACAAAGACAGTAGCCTCACATGATATGAGTTTTGTGCCCTCTAAACAACTTTTACAGTTTCCACAGTTGCAGCTTATGAGATCTCAAGAATTTCAAAATGGATTGAAGCCACAGCTGCAGAAGAATGCCATTCAACAGTCACAGAATCCTCAGGAGCACCTTCTTCATGAGCAAGTAAAAAATTTACAGCATCAACTGCCACATGAACACTTTATGCAGCAACTGCACCATGCATCACTACAGCACTCTTTGAAAGAACAAAAACCATCATTTGAGCAACAATTCTATCAGCAACAAATGTTTCATGTTCCAAATGTTATTGGTACTTCGCCACCGCTCCCATTGTCTCCACATAAGTCCACCTCAAGTTTGAAATCATCTATAAAGTCAAAACCAGTTGTAGCAAATTCCTGTACAAATCTTGATTCAACTAGAGATTCTTCATCACCTCGTCAAAGAATTTTGGGGTGTTTAGGTTCAGAAGAAAGTACATATAGCATGATGCTTCCCAAGACATGTCAGACAGTCTTGCAGCAACCCTGTGGCATTCTTCCAGGGCCTGGTGCTTTTGAGGATAGACAAACATTTCCTGCACCGTGGTCCTCCCCTAAGAGGTTATCTAATAATCAACCAGTTCAGTATTTTTCTACAGGAGAAGTATCCCCATATTCAAGTCACCCATCACAACCTGTATCACAATCCAATATTTCACCACATTCTGTGCTAATGCCTCAATTCACATTTGAGGTTTGTTCTTCTGGACAGGAGAGAAATCAGCCGGACTCACAAAGTTCATTTCTCTCTGGTTTCAATGTTGACACGCCATCCTCAGTTATATCTAACACAGAATTAAAAAATGCTAGCAATAGTCCTGATCCATGCAACATATTATCAGCCACTAACCTACTCAGCACTTGTCCCACTAGCTCCAATTTCGTATCACACTCGAGTGCTGTTTCCTCGAGGGGCTTAGAAGAAGGTGATTTTTCAGAATGTGCAACAAATCTTCTGCAGGTGAATCCGTGCACAAGAACTTTTACAAAGGTCAGTGTATATTTATACACTCCTGCAACAAATCTCCTGCAGGTGAATCCTTGATGTTTTGTAGTTATACTTTTCACTTGAATAAATTTGGGTGCATTTACAGGTTTACAAGCTAGGTTCAGTTGGGAGATCATTAGATGTTATGCGCTTCAGGAGTTATCCAGATTTGCGGAGTGAACTTGCACGCATGTTTGGCTTGGAAGGTGTGCTTGAGGACTCTAGATCAGGCTGGCAGCTTGTATTTGTTGACAAGGAAAATGATGTCCTTCTCCTCGGAGATGACCCTTGGGAGTATGCTGTCTCATCTCTTTTTTAATTGTTTTTAGCATCTAGAGAAAACAGCTCTTTGTTTGTTTTCTCAATTTAATCTAGTCTCAGGATACTGACTTTAAATTCTCGGGCTGAATGCTGTGCTTTCAGGGAATTTATAAATAATGTTCGGTTCATTAAAGTACTGTCTCCTCCAGAAGTCCTGCAGATGAGCCAAGAAGGCATGGTGCTCTTGAGCTCTAATCCGGCCAAACGACTAACAAGTAGCAGTGCAGAGGAGTCTATCAGCAGGCATGAACCTTACACCATGGGATCCCTCGAATATTAAGGCATCGCTATCTGTTGTAAGATCACTATTGAATATATCCAAGGGAATGCTAAACCATTTCTTATCCGAACAAGGCACTATGTATGTTTGAGCTGTGTTTGCCAACGATTGCAAGTGTTTTTTTTATTACCATTTCTTCGGGTTAAAAGGGACGACTTTAATCACATTCATTGCTAGTTTTGTTTGGCAAAGTGACCAATATTCTCAGCACTTGCTTTGAGTAGCCGTCTTGTTTGGTTAAAAAGTTGACATGCTTAACAATTTGTACTTGCTTGTGTAATAATCGAAACAACATAACCTTAATTATCTCAATAGCTTATTCCTTTATAAAGTCCCAATTCCTAATTTTGGTGTCCTTTAAATACATCATATCGACATTTTCTCCAGGTATTCTGGAAGACTATTTCTATTTATAAATATATTTACACTTGTTTTTTCATAATAAGAATGCATTTTCCTGGTATTAGTAGTCTCATCCTGGAAGGCCACTTTTCAATACACCGTAGCTAGTCTCAAGCAGAGTCACCAGTAACTAATGTTGGCAAACAACATATGACTTCCCTTTGTACAACTTGCTAGGCTGAAGAATTAAACCTGCGTAAACATATGGAGGAGATGGACAGTCTGCCCCCATAATTTATTAGTATCTTTGTGCTAGTTTTTGTTCTTCTGGACTACAAGAAAGGTAGACAATACATGGCTAGAGAGACAGTTTTGGCTCAAACTACTGGCCTAGACATCAATTGAATTTGGAAAACGATTAATAAATAGAAATCGCCCAATTAACAATGCTTTCAGAGAATAGAAGCCCCCACGAACTCAATTTATTTGATCCAATGCATTAGTTGTGAGAAGTTAGAAATTGGCTTGTGAAATACTTCATATGATTTCATATTTTCTTTTTGGAATTAAGGGACACTCCACGTTTGACTATTTAGAAAATTAAGATAATGCCCTTACATGTGTGAAACTTCAAGGCTTTGCAATTGCAGCTTAACACCTAGAATGAATGACATACAATAAAATTAAGAGTCTAATAAATTTTTTAAATACTAGCACTAACGAGGTGCAATAATTAGGCTGTTAGCAAGATGTGTTTTTTTCTTTTCATAATAAATATGAGGGAGGAAAATGTTGGAAGAAATAAATAATTTGTTCCGAATAATTATTTTGAAGACCATTGAGTGGTATAATTTTGGGGTCATGTTGGTTTCATGGGTGCCTGTTGTAATTGTCACTCTTTATTATATCATAGATTGAAACATTAAGTGGTTTGAAATTAAGACTAAACAATGTCAATTACTTCACCAAGAGCCCCAATTACAAGCTTGTGTCCATCTATTCATCATGATAATGAAGCATTGACTTCTGCAAAGTAGTACTTATTTTTCGGGTTGTTCATCACTAGTTCCATTTTGTATTATGCTCTTGGTGTTGTTTATTGTGCTTATTGTGATCGGACAATTTAACAATTTCAACATTCTTTTATTGTGTAGTTTGACTAAATCATTGATAGCAAATGGATACATTGAGTTGTGAAATTCTTCATTTTCATTTGATGTAACTTGTTTGTTTGTGCAAATCATCAAGAGCTCCGATCTTCGCCCCTTGGTTTTGCATTTCACACATTATGCAACACTTGGCAAAATTGTGTCTATGTTGTACCTTCACCTTGTTTTTGAATTATAAGCAGCCAAAACTAGGGAGCTGGCCCTTAAATAGTCAAACTAGACAACTACCAGTAGATAACCAACAACCAAAACTACCCCTTACCACTTAGAAAACAAAAACATATAGTTTGGAAATATAACTAAAAGAGTATCAACATGCCTAACATACAAATTGCTTGTATTAAAACTAGAAAAGCAATGTAAATATATAAACAAAGGCATAACAACCTTAAACCCAACCAAGTTCAACAACTAGCAGATAAACAACATAAAAAATTAGGAGAGAGCCATTAAGGCTTCTTAGCCTCTTTCATCCCTAGGAGGATGTTTGCCCAATCTTCCGCGAGGAAGTCAAACAACATTTTGGAGTCCTCCTTTAGCAAATCTCCCTCCATATCTTTAAGTAGGTGAAGAGTGGTGGCAATTGCATGTGTCACTTTGATAGTGAATTTTGTCAAAAGATGCATTCTTTCTTCCAACACATGAATTATTTGCCACACTTCATTGCCATTCATCTTCTTGATCTCCACAGTGACCTCTTGCATGTCACTAGGAACGTCGTCCGCCTGCACCATAGTAACATCTTGCACATTCGAGGGGTTAGTGTTATCCTTGGAAGAAACCCTAATGGGGGGGGGAATTGTAATTGGGGAGGACACTCTATCCATCGTTTTAGGGAACTGGTCCCTAGTTAAGTCCACACACCCCAACCCAATGGTGGCCGAAACATGGGACATTTCCTTCTCCTTCATCCCTCCTAAGCCAGATCGGGAGGAATTTGAAACCTCCTCTTCCTCCATTCTCCCCTCCCCAAAATTTGATGCCTTCTCTTTCATCCTTCATTTGGGATGGCTTGTGTCCTCCAAGTCCAACTCCTCTTTCGAGGCCCCAGCTTTTAGCTTTCTCTTACCATTAGACTTTGCTATTCTTCTTGACCTCCTCCTACCCCCTCTCCCCTCATCCTTCGACTCCTCTGGTTCCTTCTCTTTCCCTTTATCTTGTCTCCCTTTCTTTCTCGAGGGGGTGGGCTTCAATTCCACAGGGAACCCACTAGGTGAAGGTTGTGGGGTAGGGGCTCTGGGACTCGTCATCCTAAGGGGAACCAGTTGGGTTCGGTGGTTAGGGTGGGCAGGAATATCAATCTCCACGGTCTTAAGGGGGACTAGGGCAAGGCGAAATTGATACAGCCGAAACATTACCCCTTGATGTAAAATGGTAAAATTAACACCCTTCCTCATTTTTTCCTTTACATCAGTAACCATATCCACTAAATCATCCAATAGAAAGAACGGAATGGAAATAAAATCACAGTGGTGAAAATGGTTTAGGAGAGGAAAGTGGTAGTAATAACAAACACCATACCTCCCTTCTAGAGTTAAGTACTTCATCAACATCAAACAAACCTCATTCCATGGCTCAAGGCGCTTCTCTCGCATAAAACCACCTCTATGTTGAATAGGTTCGTTCCCATCCAAAAAGAAGAGCTGCAGATTCTCTTTGTCGGCCACCCTTGTCACCTTTTGCAATTTCCTTTCTTTAATAGTCAAACCTGTCACCAGAGAGATGACTTCCTCGGAGATGTGAAACGAGATGCCATTTATTGCGACTATTCGCTCCTCCCAGGAATTGCAAAATTGCAAAGAACAATTTTCATCGTGCCCATTTAGTGCCTCCATATACGGAATCTTTCAGCATGTACTACACCAATGGCTTCCTAGCATTCTCCTTTGGATGGCTCAATATGCATAAGGTCGCCACCCATCTTTGCAATTTTCCCTAAGCCTGTCTTCTCCTTCCAAACCCAGAAACACTTGCTAAGAATGACTTCACACTTAGGTAGAAAAATAAAATCCCCTAGGCGAACATAATGAACATTATTGTTAGAAATTATAGTGGTGTCCCTTGTAGAAATTAATGTCACGTGTGGATCGCCTTTATCTTTCTCCCAATTTTTTCCATAATTCCCAATACACACTAACCATTTAAAATTTGAATCTTTTCTCATCCTGGCGTATGAGAACGCGCATAAGAAAATCATTAAAAAACCTTTCATCTCAAACTTCAAAATTCTTCCTTTTTTGGGCCATGCGAATTTATTATTACCAATACCATTTCCATCCCTCCTTGCCATCTGTCCTTCATGACTTTGTCCTATCTGCCAACTCAATAGCAGGTTGCAAAAATTTAAAATAATTCTCCAACTAGGATTCATCATGCTTAATTTCTTGATTCACTAAATCTCTTACTAGATTTGGCAAGGCATTTAATTCCCTCCAACATCTTAGTCCCTTCACATTTAGGCCTAATGTTGCCATTCCATCTGTCACGTTGTTTCCCTTTTGAAAAATATGATTCAAATCGAACCTGTTTAAAATAACTAGTAAGTGTCTGATGTCTTCTATCACACTTTTAATGGCCCATCCTTCCCTCATGTTACCTTTAACAATTTTTATAATGATTTTTTAATCACCTTCAATCTCCACATTTCTCCATCCCACACTTATCACTAATTTTAAACCTCGATAAAGGGCCATTTCCGCAATATTGTTACACTTTGCCTAGCTGTCTAGAATTTGCCAATAGCATCCTGCCCTTACTATCCCTGATTGTACCTCTTCCTGTCGAACCCTCCTTTCTGGCAGCACCATCAAAATTGAGCTTAACCCAATTCGCAGGCAAGGGTTTCCATCATGTCTTTTTCTTAGCCAACAGATTGGAATTATCAGTTTCCATTATCCACTCCTCCAAGTTCTAGCCCTTGGCCACTTTGACATCCAACACGCTAGGGGGGAATGCCAGTTTTTTCCACTTACTGCAACTCATATTCTCAACCATAAGTCTGTAGATCTTGTCCACAACAACCTCCTCACTTCTTTCTTCATTCTTGAACACCCTATTATTTCTCTCCTTCCAAATACCCCAACAGACATGGGGTGGATAACCTTCCCCAAAGTGACAAGGAGGGGTTGGGCAAAGGGGCCTTGCCAATTTTCCACAATTGCACCAAATCCTTGTTAAACACCCAATTCACCTCTAGCTTCTGTAAAAGCCTCTCCCAAACACTAGAAGAAAAACTACAATGAAGGAACAAGTGGGTAATATTCTCCTCCGCCTTCTTACATAAATAGCACTTATTGGATAATTGAAAACCTTGTTTCATTAGGTTATAAATAGTGAGAATTTTCCCATAGATGGTGGTCCACCATAATATATTAATCTTTGGGATTAAATGATTGAACAAAATACCCCCTAGTGGTTAGGTTCCAAAGTTTTATCAAACATTAGTTTGTAAGGAGATTTAACAGAGAACTCCCCTATCGAAGTGGCCTTCCAAATGAACTCATCATTCTGATTCATTCCCGAATTTTATACCCTTCTAGTAGAGCATTTAGCTCTTCTATCAGGTCCCCTCCAACCAGAGCATTCTGTTGCAATTCCACCTTTTTCCACTTCCTCCTTGGGCCAATAAAATCAGCAACCGTACCCCCATGCTCATGGAGGTGGTTCTAAAGGGACCCATACTTTGTTCTTGCCAACAGTTTATCAATAAGCCACGGGTCCTCTCAGAAGTTAATTTGATTACCATTACCCACCAACCACCTTACACCATCTTTCAAAAGGGTTATGTTTTTCACAATATTTCCCCATATCTTAGATCCCATAGGGAGATCATTTCTCTAGGTGTAGTGAGAAAATTTTAGATTCCCAAGTACTTGGCTTTCAAAATATTGCACCAATTGGCTTTCTCTTTCATCAGGGTCCACCCCATCTTGGTGAGAAGCACATTATTCAAATTTGATATCTTCCTTACTCCCAAGCCACCTCTACTTTTAGGTTTACAAAACATATCCCAATTTACCAAACTTAACCTATTATTCTCACTTCCTCCTGATCAAAGGAAGTTACGTTGTATTTTCTCCAATTTCTCTACCATACACTCGGTAATTTTGAACAACGACAAGAAATACATAGGTAACATGGAGGGAGGAAATTAGAAGTTGAAGTTTACCCGCACTACTCAGAGTTTTACCTTTCCACCCAATCAACTTCTTTTCCATCCTTTCTAGAATGTTATTCTAAAAATTGTTACATCTTTCGCTGTCAAGGGGAGGCCCAGATACGTGTCAAGTAACACATCAGTATTACAACCTAAAATATTCACTATCCTTAGCTATATATCAAGGGGGGTGTTGAAGAAGAATGCCTTTCTTTTGTCCAAATTAATATTTTGTCCTGCATTGATTGCATATATCTCCAGCACAGACTTCCAAGCTCTGGCTTCGCCCACTGAGGATTCCCCACTTAGGAAGGTGTCGTCCACAAATTGTTGGATCACCTCCAGTGGAAGCGTGGATGTTGGCTTAACACCTTTAATCCGCCCCCCCCCCCCCCCCCCCCCCTTCCATCTTTCTCAAAAACACCCTTCCGAGAACTTCAGCAACCATGATAAACAAATAGGGGGAAATAGGGTCACCCTATTTTAGTCCCCTCTCCCCACCAAAATTCCCCCAAGATGAACCATTCACCATCACTGAGTAATTGACAGTTTCAACCATCGATTTAACCATCCTTATAATCTTTTGACTAAAGCCAATTTTACCCATAACTTTATATAGGAAAATCCAATTAATCGTATCATAGGCTTTAGAGATGTGAAGTTTCAAAGCCATACTCAGATTACCACTCTTCTCCATAGAGTGCAACACTTCATGAGTTGTTATGGTAGCAATAAGGATTTGGCGTCCTGGGACAAACCCATTCTGGGTTTTGCCAATGAATTTATGCAGCAGTGGTTTTAACCTGTTCACCAAATTTTTTTATAAGTAGTGTTACATAGGCTAATTGACCGAAAGCCAGAGAGGACCCCTGGGTCTTTAACCTTCGCGATTAGGGCAATAAACATTTTATTAAGTTGCTTGAGAAGCTTCCCAGTTATGAAAAAGTCATGAACCGCCCTGAGGAGATCCAATTTAATAACATCCCAAGAGTGTTGGAAGAACGCTAGGGGGAAACCATCGAGTCTCAGGGATTTGTAGGCTTTCATAGAAAAGATAGCTTTATGGACTTCCTCCTCAGTAACCAACTGTGCAAGTTCCTCATTCTCTTTTGCTGAGATCATAGTGGGCATGGAATTAATTAGCCATCGCCTGTCCTCATCCCTGATATTTTTCTGCTCTTCCAAATAAGAGTTCCTAAAATAAGTTGTCGCCTAGTTTCCTGTATCTTTAGTTTTAGTAAGCTTCATGATTTTATCATTTTTGACATTATCAATCGTGTTCCTTATATGAATTGAGGTCGATCTATAAAAAAACACAATATTCCTATCACCCACCTTGAGCCATAACACCCTGGATCTCTACTTCTAGAAGGTCTCGTCTCTGATTATTGTTTCCTTCCAGACCTTTCTATATTTATCCTCCTCTTGAATCATATTTTCTAAGGCGAGGCCTTTCCCCATAGCTTTCTGAAGCTCTTCTAACTTTTCTTCCACCTCCACCTTAGTCTTAAAGATATCCCCAAAATACCTTTGCTTCCAAGGCCGCACATTTCTCCTAACATTCTCCAATTTAGCAAAAAGTCTATACGTAGCAATTCCTTCCACATAGATCCCCCACCACTCCGTCACCCTAGTGCTAAAATCAAGATGGGTTTGCCACATAATTTCATATCTAAAAGGTCTTGGGTCCCCCTAGGACTCTTCTTTCTAGTTAAAAAAGATGGGAGCGTGATCCAAGACCATCTTGGGTAATCTCGTGAGAGAAGAGGAAGTTAGGCCCTCCCAGCCAACCAGGACGAAAAGTCTATCTAGTTTGACTTGGATAAGGTCAACTCCCTTCCTATTGTTCAACCAGATGAACTTCACTCCATGCATCTCCATATCCATTAAGTCATTTTTATTAATAAATTCAACCAAATCCTTTATATTGTTGTTACCAATTTAACATATCTCTTAAATTGTTATATTTTACGCTAAACTAAATATGTTTTATCTGCTAACTAAGTGTGTTTAGTTGCTAAGAATACACATTACAGAATGAAAAGAATGCAGAATGTAAAGTACAGGAATCAATAAACAAGAGAATTGATCACTTTTTTAAGAATACAAGTACCAAAATAGTACATTTTTTATTTCAAATATCCAAAACTGTTTTGAGGAGATACAAAGTGTTCATGTTTACACAGTACTTGAATACAATGCATTCAGATATTACAAGCATTCTCAGCTCCTAACATAAATATCTAAATTAAACACATTGTACAAACAAAAAAGTACTGAAAAGGAGATAAGAGGAAAGGGATCCATTGCCTGAATGGAAGGTTTTTTGCACTGAATGCTGAAGGGTTGATTCCGCATCTCCATCTGGGAGTAAACCTACAAAAAATCAAAGAAGAAATGGGTCAGTTCATATGAACTGAGCAATGGAAAACTTTCCTATCATCTATACTCTGTTGTTCCTACAACATGGTTATTCATATAACTATGTCAAAAAAGGCAAGAAGGCAAGAAAAATTCGAAGAAGATAAAACATGTTTATACTAATGAGTTTGTTCCATGTGCAGTTATAAAGTTTAAGACTTGAAGCTATTGAAGGATCATGCGTAAATTACATACATGAAACCTTTTAGCTAAGTTTGTTTGGGCAAAGAGAAAAGATATTGGGGAGACTATTGAGGGGGCATACATAAGTTTCAAGTATGAGACCTTCCAGTTAAACCAATGTAGCTGATTGAATACATTGAGGAGATCATTGAAGGGACACGCATAAACTACAAGCGTGAAACCTTCTGGTCAAATCATGGAGGGCTTTTTTTTTTTTTTTTTCAGTCTACAGGATGAAAGAATTTCAAGGATATTTGCAAGTATACTTCAGGTGTTTTCATAAAGAAGTTTAAATCAGCAAGTAAGTTGTTTGCTATCATTAAAGATTTTATGATTCAGAGCATAAGCAATCCAATTACAACAAAGGAATTTCAGCATATAGAAAAGAATAAAGATGGCTAAGCATTTAAAGTATTTCCAGCATGACATGACAAAGTCAACTTTCAGAATATAAAGAGACTGATTACTTATAAAAAAATGCTAAGAAAAAGGGAAAAAATCTACTACAAAAAATATAATGTGCATAAACAGGGCATCAATATCAATAAAAATCATCAATGCATACTATCGAGCAAACTGGTAAAGATATGCATGCTGCTGAAACCTTGCTAAATCAGAAATCAGATGGCATAAGTAAGACTGATAACAGTATACTGGCAGATTTATTTCTTCTTAAGATTTGGAACAGAACAAGAAGTAAATGTGAATCACTAATTGATATTTCTGCAAAACTATGGATCATCACAAGCTAATGTTGCATCTACACGTGACATCATTTTATCATGCTTGTTGAACCTGGAAATACAATTGGGTTCATATTTAGTGGATTTTACATTCTCCAGGAAGTTGATTTCTATAACTGTTTTTTGGCTTGAATAAATATGTGCTTTATATAACAACAACTATTTCTTATAAGCCCTTAGATTGAAGTTGTTGGTGAAAAGCAAGGTGTTACACGTGAATGTCTCTACAGTTAATAAGGATACTTCTAAAGCTATAAGTATAGCTGTCAAAGCTACTGCAGGTGATAAATCTCTCTATAATGAGTTTGGTCCATTATTAGACTTAATGGGAGAGCCACAATTTTACCTCGGTAATGTGATTAATGATACTACAATAAAGGTAATGGTCAATATGATAATAGGAAGTATGATGGCTTCAATCTCAGAAGGATCCCTGGTTAGCTTTGGCAATGTCAGAAGAAGTGTCGTAGTCTACTCTAATATTTATTTATCTTAGTAACAACAACAAGGAAAATAAGTAAAAAACCCTCATTCAAAAGAAATAGCACATAACTATGCAAGGGTTAAAGTATTATGTAGGAGAAATCATGCATATAACACAAGGAGATCAGTTTACCTCGTGGCTAGCCAAAGATGAAGGAAGATCATCCAACAGAAGTACCAGTAGCTCACGGCTAAGCAGATGAAACCTGCAAGTTAGCTCAAAATACTGGCATCTAGCAAAAAATGTGGTTCCCAAAGCAAATAACCCAGCAGAATATGGTGTCTATAGCCATGAAATAACAAGAGAAAGACATCAAGAGGTGTTGTCGCCCATGGTCAAATAAATAACCAGTAGAAAATGCCCAGAAAGTCAGCTCACGCATGCATAAAAACCATGAAATGAATACCTAGAATCTGCATCATGTATGGAGTCCTAAAACGTCTAGAAAATCATGCCTAGTAATAGTGAATGGAGCCGTCCAAGTAAGTATGATGACCAATATAGCCATAGAGGAGCCAAATCATGCCCAGTCAAAGAAAAAATGGCATCCAAGAATTCAAATCTGAGCTACCAATAGCATAATATAACCCAAAATCATGCCCAACAACAAGAACAAAGCTCACGCAGGAGAACAAGGCAGCATGGTATCAGAAAAACGACCATAAAAATTGTAGACCAATCTCCATACGGCTAGGGTTTGGGGAAAAAACCCTCTATTCCTTGCTCTTGCATGAATGAGCAAAAAAAATGAAACAAAACAAGTGCCTCCATGTTTTGCCTTCAATTTTTTTTTTCAATCTTTTCCTTTGTCATGTTTAATAAAAATTTCGGGTCCATTGTATGGGATTTTAGAGTTAGGCGATTTTTAATAAAACTCTATTTTTATTAGTTTCATATGTATATGAAAAAATGAGTGATATATTTATCAATCACTTTAAACATATGAAACTAATAAATTTTTTTTAAAAAAAATTTCCTTCTATTTATAATAATACTAATATGTTTTTTTAAATTAACAAGTATAACGTTAATTTTCTATAAACATATTAATATTAATATAAATAAAAGAACTAAAAATAAATAATTTCCTTTATAATATTAATTTAATATTAAACGTGTTTATAGAAAATTATAAAAATAATGATAAACATGTTTATATTAAATTAATATAATAAAAAAGAGCTTTAATTGTGAAATTAATATGTCAAGTGGTCATAATTATAAGACCATTGATTTTATTCATTAATTAATAGAAATTATAAGAGTTTTAAATGTTTTATGCCTAAATGTAGGGAGAGGAGGTTGGAAAGCTATTTTTTAAAAGGAACATTCAGTTAACAGGTGATATTTTTGGAGGCCAAGTACAGTTCCAATTTCTCATGCATTGATGGGGTTATAGAGTGCTATTTTATGCATATATTGCATAATTATGATCAGTTATACGTGCAATTCATATTGAGAGCTTATTTTATGCATATATTGCATAATTAGGAGCAGTTTTACATGCTATATTTGTGGGTTACTTGATGCATTCGAGTTTGGGTTTTTGTGCATGATTTTGAGGAGCTAGAGGCAGTTTTCAAGTTATCCATCAGTTGGGCAGGTGGTTGAGAGTAGTTTTCAGAGGCTTCTTCATAGTTTTCATCATTTTTGGGTGATTTTTTCTAGGCATGATCTTGGAATCCGAGTTAGGGTTATTTTTCTATATATTGTATTTTCACCTCATTATGAAGGACCTTATTTCGGATTCAGGTTTTTGCACATTGCAGATTTTGAGTTGATTGTAAGGGCATTTGTAGCAGAGATTATTTTTTAGCATTGATTATAGAGATTGAACGGTTCCTTCTCATTGGTTCTTGTGCAATATTGTGGATTTTTTTAACTTTAATGTTGTGTTCGCCTTCATTTTAGTTACGACCCTTATTGTAGATTTGAATCTCGATACGTGTGATTATAGGTCTATGTTTGTGATTATTGTCTTTTTGCAAAAAATTGGTGAAACCTAGGCATCCCTTTCAAAGTAGAAGATCCCGGTCCTTGCATAGAAACACTTTTGTGGTTACGTGTTTGTCTGAGTATTGTGAATCAATTGTCTTTTCATAATTCATGCTAATTTGATCAAAGTTACATTCAAAACCATTGGTGTATCACCTATTTTAAGTTTTAGTATCCAGTTATTCACATACATTCTCAACCCTTTTCCCGAGTTCAAGTTAGTTTCATAGGTGATATCATATAGGAACTAGCCTAGAATCTGGAGATTCTTCTCTCGTTCTTAACCCGACCATCTGAGAGAGGTTTCCATGTTCCAATAGGATACCTAGATTCTTATCTCGCTATAGGCGCAATCCTGATTGACAACAGTTGTCATTGAAATCCATTGTTCCTCCAACCTTCTCCGAAGGGTAAGGAGGTGAGTTAAAATCACCCATACAAAAGGTATTTTATTGCGAGAGAGAAAGAAAGACAACTCCTCCCAAAGACAATATCTTCCTTGCCTAGTATTAGGTGCATACACATTAACTATATTCCATATCTTATCACCCTTCTTATGTGCAATAATTAGATAGTATCTAGAATCATGGATTAAACTTCCATTACCTGCACTTGGGTTCCAGAAAGTAGCCACACCTCCTGACGCCCCCTCCACTTCACTATAACAAAAATTAGCCCCTGGCCAAACATAACTAGCAATACTTTCAAATTAGACAATCGTTTTTACTTCCTAGATCATAAGGATATCAATTTTCAGGTTAGACATTTGCTGCTTGAGAGAAAATTGCTTTTGAGGGCTATTCAACCCCCTCATATTCCATAAGAGAATAATCATTTTCTACCCTTTGCCAAGGACTCCAAGGTAGGTTGCCTACCACTAGCCACCTCCCTTGCCATTTGCTTTGTTCTTTGACTATGTTTCCTAGACTTCCCCACATCCATCTTTAACTCTAATACCACCTCAGATTTATTTGATACTCTTGTATGTCTTCTTTGTGTTTTCCACTTCCCTTCCTCTTCTTCCAACGAGGCTAGTAATTCCACCTTCTTAGGAATTGGGGGCAACTCTTCACTCCAGCAAAGAACTTGAGCTACCTGCCCCTCCGAGCCTTTTGCTTTTTCTCTCTCCAAAGCCTTATCCATGTCATTCCTGAGTACCTCCTCCTCAATCACCATGTTTCTCAAAGGGGTACTAAGGAGCTCTTTAATACCTTGCAGAAAGGGTAGTCTCATTTTCATAGAAAATTTCCCCTTCCTCTAACCTTTCCAACTGCCCTTCCAGTTTAGAGGTCTTCTTAGAAGCCTTTTCCCTACAAGACTCCCCCTGAACTTTGTGGGACTCCTTCTCTTTTGTCCTAACACTCTCCATCTCTCATTAATGGATAACTTTCTTATCTTCTATCTCCTTCCTAGGTGAAGAAATCTTCCCCTTCCCTTCCAGCTCTCTATCCCCTTTCTCTGGAGATGTGGCTCCATCTTCCCCCATGTCCAGAGGAACATACATCTCCTACTTCTCCCCTGTCATCTCCTCCTCAATTGACTTATTTATCTTTTTGCAGTCGATAATCAAATGCCCAAATGATGAGCATTTCTGGCAAAAAAACCCCACATTTTCATAAATGATGGGTTGCACTTTTTTACCCCACTTCAAGCTCAAAGTAATAGACTCTAGTAAGGAAGTACCCACAGCCACATTCACACTGAATCTCACAAACACCAACCTGGACCTCTATATGGTTACCATATCTACAACAACAAAATGTCCAAAAGAGTTTCCAATCGATTTCAAGATCCTCTCATCCCAAAACTCAAGTGGGAGTCGTGGGAGCCTAACCTAGACTGGTGCCATCCTGTTCAGTTCTTTCATTGGATCCAATGCCAAGTGCCACTTAGCCACCACTAGACTATGTTTTCCATATGACCAAGACCCGATCATCACCATTGTCATGTCTTCAACAACCATGAATTTAAAGTAGAATAGACCCCTCGACATGGTCGAATTCGTCATACTCCCCTTTAACTTCCATCTCTAGCTTAGCAACTTCTTGACCATCTCAATTGATGTGTGAAAGGCAAAAAACCTGCCAATCAGGCAGAGTTTCAGGTTGGCAGTGACACTATCAACCAAGCTATCTAGAACAACAATTTCCACTCCGTCATCACCACTAATCACGTTGGGCACTTCCAGTAGGAGATGGGTCATCTTCTCTCCAAGGACCACATCCTTCCATCGAAGAGGCACGTTGTGACTCGTTATATCCTCTTGGCCCAAAATTGTTGCCACTGTTGACTCCACCAGCACCCCACCATTAGAACGATCAGCATCAACACTTCCCCGGGTTACCCCAGACGAGGTCAGAACAAGTTGTAGGTTCAGGCAGGAATCTGGGACCCGACTCAGCCCCTAGGAGCCATCCCCACACATCCAAATTCAAATTGCAAAGGGAGCAGGAAACAATCGAAAAGTTGCAAAGTTATGATCTGTTATCAAAACATTCATTGCAAGGTAAAAAAACATCATGAATTGCTTCACCAATGGCCTAGCAATTGAATGCAATGTGTAGATAAGTTTGTCCATTAGAGGTTTGAAGTGTTCATGATTGTGGGGAAATGCTTACCACAATCTATTGTTATTTTTTATAGCAACTTTAGCCCAATGAAACTCATTTCATTAATAAGGATGTATCTCATGTTATTTAATTATTTTTGGAATGTTGTTAGTGATTGTCCTTACAATGGTTGCATTTTTTTGTTAGGAAGCCTAAGCACGGAATGTATAGTCGATGAATGCATGATGAATGTGGCAACTCCTATAGGACCTAATGTGAATAATTGACTTTTTTTGTTGCACTATTGTACTTTTGAATTTCTCTCTTATGCAAGCAATTAAGTAGGATTTTCTTGTTCCTATTGCACTTTGACTTATTATGCATAACAACTTGGTAGAGGGACATCTATTGTGGTTTGCAATTACTGAGCCTCACCTCATGCTTTGCTAACAAGCTTGATTATCATTGGTTGACTTGAAGAGATTCAAGTTAAAAGAGATGATGATGAACAACAAATGAATGGCAAATGAGTTGGTTGCAATTAGAACTTGAGAGTTTCAAATGATACAAGATAATGAGTGGCTTAGAACTACTTTAACCAAAGATGACATTTATTTTGTCTTGTTTCTTTCAATTTTTGCTGCTACAATACCAAACAATAAAGTCATAATAAAATCAAAAAGAAGAAAAGGCACAACATACATATCTTACACTAATATGTAAGAATAAACACAAAACAATATGCCATAACATAATGATTTATATGAGTAAATCACTTTCTTGAAACAAATTACATACTACAAACAATCAAATGTATTATTATTTATAACATAGTTGTAGACTCTTAGATTTTATATTAATATCATCAAGAAGAGATCTAAAAAATGTTGTAACATAATAATATAGACAAAACTCAATATGAAACATCTATCTTGAGCACTTAATAAATATGGGAAAACAATATTGCAAATTATAATGTAGTGATTGTAAGGTATGTCATTCTATCTCATGAAAGATGAGTTCTTACAAACCACTTACTCATGAAATATGGGTCAATACATATGATAAAAAAAACTTAATGACACTATCAAAATTTAACTTGTTGAAAATTTCTCCTATCATCAAGAGATCATGAGTTATAGCCACCTCAAATGTAGCATCAAAATGCCTAGTCAAAATTTATCACCCAAATTTCAAGATGAATTAATTCTAAAAAATATGTTTGTGTCCATAAGTGACCAAAATTTGATATTGAGCACATGTTGTTCATGACCACCAAATAGAGAACCTATGGAACATTTCATCATACTTAAAGAGTAACCCCATTATAATTGATCGTGCCTTGCAATAATCATGTCTATAAAAAGGTTTATATTGGCCATAGCTTTAAATGTTTTGTTTTGCATGGACAAATAAGATGCTTCCATACTCATCTCAAAACCAAAACCAAAGTTGGGGAAAGCAATGATAAATCTATATGCCACACTTGTTCAATGAGGATTTAGATGACCTCCAAATCATCTGTAAGCTGCACATTTTCTTCATTTTCATCTTTTCATTTCCACTTTCTAGTATTTTTCTCGTCTTTTCATTTTCACTCTTATCCATTTCATAGCTTAGCAAGGCTCCTCCAAATTTTGAAAACCAAAAATCAAAAAAATGGGAAGGAGATTTTGGAGTTGTACCCTGAGTGTTTGATCAGAACTACGTACAAAAGATTTGTGGATGGCAAGTTACTCTTTTATAATTTAGCAAACCTTAACATTGGAACAAGGTGCACTTAATGACATTATATTACTTCTAGCATGTATAAATTTTCCATCTATATGATATGATAGCTGATAGGATATTGACATGTTGATCCTCTAATATAGTCACAAGAAATGTTATGTTTATTGAGCTAATCTTATAGATTTCATCATCACCTGCTCTTTCTTCTATTGACAACCTTGTATAAGGTATACTTTAATTGCATTTAAACATGAAATTCCATTTATAAAGATTTTATAAAGCTTCATGAATATCCAAAGACAACTTATATCATCCAAGTTAACCTAAAAATAAATTATATAAATTTAATTTTTCTTATTATAATTAATAAGAAATATTGAATGCCAATAGTGGCATGTTGCAATGGTTAAGTTGTTGCGTTGTTATCCTTGCCATCAATGTTCGAATCTAATGGGGATGAGGTCCTTCATTTGTGGCCTCACTAGTTCATAGCTCTAGGTCAAAGCATTTACCCCTCTTTTATATATAATGAAAATAAAATAAACCATTAATATCCAAACAATGACTACTTTGAAAACTAAATGGTGTATACTTGCATCAAAATCATTTGGACCAAAATAATTCCCTCCCATAAAATTCTTTTAGAAATTAGATAACTGTAAAACAAATTTAACACATATTTGGAGTTCTCCTCAACCTTTGCTTTTATTTTTATTTTTATTTAATTTATAGATATGATGGCAATATTATAAGTAACTTCTCAATTTATCTTGGGGTTTTTACTTGTAAAATATTGTTAGATAAATAACGATAGATGCAAATAATATGATATTTATATATTAATAATTCCTATTAAGAAACTTGGTAATGACATGGTGTGACGGTTTTGGTTTTGTGGTTTGTGCCACCTCTTTCTAGCAATTTTCACATATTTATCTTTTACTTATTTTTTATCAAATCATTACTTTACTATTTATTTGATTATAACCTATGGTTTGACCACCTTATCTTAGGTCTATTATTTAATGTAAAAAACTTGTTCCCTTTTAATTAAACAAAATCCCCTAAGTCCCATGTATCCTAAATGTCAAATGAAAAGCATTATTACTATTTTAAGAAATAAAAGAAAATATTTTTTCTTACATGGGGGTACACTTTCCAAGGTGGTTGGAATCTTCATTTTTCTCCACACATATTTTGTCTCTTTAACACATCCATTGATCTTGTTTAGGTGAGATTCTTGTAAGCATGGCTCACTCAAGACTCATTTTTTGCCCTGAATTTTGCCTCTTATTCTCTACAATTCATTTCTCTTTAAAAAGGGGCTCTCTCCTCACTCTCTCATCTCTTACACTCTCATGTTATTTTCGTGTTGCAGGTTTTCTTAGAGCTTTGTAGCATTCTTTTTGCACTCATCTAGCACTTGCATTTAGCTTAGTTTCTTTTTATGCATAGTATGGCTCACCTAGTCTAATTGGGAGATCTTGTAACTCTTTGTTAACTTGCTCTTGCATTTTCATTTCAATTAGCTTAGCTTCCCTTGGATCTCATTCTTGATTCTTCGATATTGGTATTCTTTCCTTTTCTCTTTGAATCTTCCACTCTATAGTTCACCCTGTAAGGGTTGCTTAAACTAGGTTCATTTGAGAGCCACGATCTCATAGCTCTTGCATGTCATAGATAGGAAGCTATAGGATGCCTCTTGAGGTACTCTTCGTCATGGGTATTTTCAAGTACAAGGGTCTATAAAAGTGTGTCCACATTTTATGCACACATTTTTGGCACCCATCATGGGGCTAGATTCTTTTGTTTAGCTCCATTCTATTAGTTTTCATCATTTTTTGCGCTTGCGGGTTCAAATTTTTATTATGTAGATAGAAATAGCGAATGATACTTTTTGGATTGTTGTACAATACTTTTTGCATTGTGATACAATACTTTGTCAGTTTATTATGTCTTACTAGTATTCTATCCACTGTCATATTGTCTTCTAGAAAATATTGTATTGTTTGATACAGAGTGTTGTACTGGGTTGAAGTATCACCTGATTTCACTAAGAAGTATCACACGATACTTTATCAAGTAGAAGTATTGTCCAGCCTATGTTTTTGCATAATATAACTTTAGGATTCGATTTGTAGTTTCAAGCTTTTGTTTTTTGGGTTTCTGGACTTCTAACAGTGGTTAGCAGGGTTTATTCTCATATTTCATTATCCATTTGATGCCCTAAGCATGTTGTTTTGTAGGGGCCTACTTTCTTGCTTACATTGCTAAAAGGATAAAGTGCAAATAAAGGGCGACTAACATCTATTGCAGGGTTGTCCAAGCAAAAAAAAAAACTTTTTTTAGTGTGACTTCATTTCATTGTGCTTGCATATACTAGTTGTCTCATTTTCATTGGCAAATAAATCTCATGAGTAAGGTTCCCTTTTTATAGGGGAGTATGTTCCTTTCCCTTGAAGCAAATCAGAAATTTTGACTCTTCATTGGATCAAGAAAGTGGGTGGTATGTTCCACTCTTTAGTTGTCTTAGTTAATCTGCTTGGTGTGTTTGAGGAAGCATTAGGGAATAAGATAGTATGCTCTTCACATTCTTGGTAAATCAAAAATCTTGACATCCTTGTTGTGGATCCATTTTGTTCAATCTCTTAGTGAGATTTACTATTGGTGGAAAGATAACAAAAGAAGTGACCCAAAGTGGGAACAAGCAAAACCTAGCTAATTTGACCCACCATAATCACAAATCCCTTGACAAAGGTGAAAGCCTTGGGGGATAGAACACTTGACTTCACTTAGTGAGATTACTTGTGGGATTGTGACTATGGGAAGATCATTAGGTGGATATGCTTAAGGTACTCTTATGGTCGTGAGGCCTCCACCTTGTATTGGGCACAAGAGGGGTGTTGCAATCATAACCCTTACTAGACACCTTATGATTTAGAGGCCACCCTATCTTTCCACTCAATATCTTGGTGCAAGGATCCATTCTAGTGGACTAGCCAGATCACCCCAACATTTTACACTCACCATGTGTGTTCCTTTAGATGTGGGTAACTCATCAATGACAAAGAAACCACTTTGTGTGAGGTGAGAGAGCATTAAGTGCAGGACAAGGTATTGAGTATTGATTTGTGATCTTTCAATAGATCTTTTCTCAATTTGTTTTAGAATGTGTGAGACCTGTGGAAATCATTTGAACATGCACAATCGATAGTCTCATAGGGCTTTTATTTTTCAAGACTTCTCAAGTGTTTGTATTGGCAATGTTGCTTTGTCCCTTGTCCAATTGCTTGAAGACGTGTGTTTCATCATAATTTCCATCAATACTTGTTATTTTACTATAAAAATTGAACCTAAACATTACTATCACAATCAATTTTCAAAATTTGGTTCAAAAACTTGGTCACTTTGGATATTTTGAGCATAAAAAAGTCACAAATTGTCTTTGTTGGCAAACTATCATACTTCTAATGTGAGAAGTATCGTACGATACTTATGGTTTCTATAAAGTATCATATTGCCTTAGAAATTCTATTGTATTGGTATTCTAAAAACTATTGTCATGTCACTTGCAAAATGTCATATTACTTGAAACTGTTGTGTTGCCTTTTAGAAACTATCATACAAGACTTATTGTTGTCCTATTATGGTCTTGTTTGTTGAAATGTATTGTCCATTCTCTATTTCTAGTTGGGTTGACTTTGACTTCATTCTTGGATGATTTAGGGTTGTCTATACTTGATCATATTGCTTCTCCAGTGTGAAATCTGCATGTTTAAGACTATTTTGGCTGAAAATGATTGGCTTGTCTCTTGGGTTACATACTTTCTTTGGAAGGTTATTTACTTGTCATCTTACTCATTTATCTACTTGGCTATCTAGCTACTTACTTATCTCTTGACTCGAGTCATTTGTGTTGTAAATTACTTGGGCACCTTGCTTGACAAGTCATTTTGATAACTCCAGTACCATCTCTCTTTGACAAGTGAACACTTTACTTTTAAAATTTTGGACTCCAAGTCATCTTGTGTTGTCCTATTAGCTTAATAATATCTCTTACATGCCTATTACAACTAGGTTTCAAGTTGGTTAAGGAAGTCATTCCTTCTTTATCTTTGAAGAATTGCCTCTTCCAACTAGTCATCCACATATTTAGGAATTTGAAACTGGATCTATTTTGATGAAGTAGAGGAAGATAAATCTTCCCCTTTGTACAATCCCTTTAGTCACTTTGGTAGTTCCTTGGTCACTCTACTTGAAACCTCTAGGACTAAAAATGCATTTTCTTTCACCATGTCTAGGGAAGAGAGAAAGAGGTGCTTAGACAACCTCTTTCCTAACTGATTGGAGCAAATAAAAAGAGGAAAGAATACTTACTTGATGGACAAGCAAGACTTATGGGTGCTAGGGCTAATGCTAGTGACTTTGGGAAATGATACTCAAAACTTTAGAGACAATGCCAATGCTAATGTCTTTGGAGGACATAATTCTAAGGCAAATGTGTTTAAAGACCATAATGCTAATGTCAATATTTTTAGAGATAATCATAGCAACCCCTTCGCAAACTATGGAAATAATGGAAACAATACTCCTCCTAGGACTCCAAGGTCTCATATTTAAGGCTTTGGGTTTCTGCCTACATCTTCACATCATGGACTTCCCTCACATATGTCTCAACATGGAAGTGAAGTGCACAATGATGCTACTAATGAAGACCTCATAAAATCTCAATAAGATTACTACTTCAAAAAACTCATGCTCAAAACTTTGGAATAAAATAGAGATCAATACTTCATGCACTTCTCTTCTAGGGGATTGAAACTACTACAAAAATTTGATGTTCAAAGGCTAATCCAAAAGAGGTAACCTACGCCCCTCGAGATTTATTTGAAGAAGATACAAGACTTGGAAATAAAAATGTCTAACTTGAAGAAAGAGAAAGAGAAACCTATGACCTCCTTGGTTTTAGAATATATATGTACACTCTCTTTTGACAAGAGTCTCTACATGATGTCTTTTCCACAAGATGTTTGGATTCTCAAATATGAAAAATATGATGGCAATGGGGATCCACATGACCACATAAGGCAATTTTATACTCTTATTTTCTCAAAGATGTATACAACACCATTCCTACAACATTCAACATCCTGTCACTATGTGTGACTTGTGCAAAATTAAACAAAAACAAGGTGAGCTTTTTTGTTAGCTACTTAAAAGATAGAGGAAGTTACATTCTAGGAACACTCGACAAATTCCTAAAAATTAAAAGATTGACATCTTTGTTAGCACTTTTGTACCCAAACTAAACTATGACCTTAGGAAACAAGAATTGATCACCTTTAATAATACAATCGAGAGTGTGTATCGTATAGAGGATGTTGCTATCAAGAAGGGAAAGATAACCTTGAACAAAGACAAGACTAATGGAAGTGGAAACATAAAAGACAAAGGTAAACCTTTAAACATGAACAAATATGTTGTTAATGATGGGTAAGTTGATGTACCTAAAACTAAAGAGCATATCTTCAACTTGGCTAATGTCGTTCTAGCTACCAAACAACAAGAGGTTGCTAAGTCAAATGACTCTAACAAGTCTAAGTTTGCATGAACCTCAAAACCTAAATGTAATTTCACTCCTTTGGTTGATTCTTATGATGTGATACTCAAAAACATTGTTTTCCAACAATATCATCATAGTACCCAATAATTCATGATCCTATGACCCTATTGTTAAGCTTCTATGGTGGAGAGATGATCAATAGTGTAACTATCATAGACCTTATTGAGGGTGAAATTTTTTGTATGGATGACTTGTCAAGAACTCTGATCACAAGGCTTTCAAGGAGCCTTTTCCTAAATTTGAGCAAAGCAAGATGTCAAATGCTAACAAAAAAAAAATGATGCTAAGATCAACTATACCTCCATGAACACTAACAACATCAGTCATATGCTTGAACCTATTGATGAGAGCATTCACATGGTGAGACCTAAGTATGATGAACCTAATTATGATATCGATGATGAAAGACCTAGGGTAATCTTGCAGGGTATTGGTTCCTCACAAATGCAAACTTCTAGTGAACACAAACCTATGATCATGCTTAGGGGTCAAAGAGTTAATGTTGTTACTAGGAGTCAACATAAGGTGGTTCGTAAAGTTGTGAATACCTCCAAATAGTCAAATTCTAAGAAAGTGGGGTCTTTATCTTCTAATCAAACATCTACTACTACCAAGTCTACTTATGACCTTGTAGACCAATTGCAACATAACCCTGCACAAATCTCTATTTTTGATTTACTAGAGTTATCCCTTTGCATAAAGAGGTCCTAGAGAAAGCACTTTCTGCAACTAGTGTCCCCACCAACTGTGACACTAATAAGTTCCAAGCTATGGTTAACCATATATTCGCTCCATACTACCTAAATTTTTTTTTGAAGACAATAAAGCACTTATTCATCCACAAAACCTTGCACTACACATTGAAGTCCAAATATATTGTACCCGAGTTAGATGTGTATTGATAGACAATGGTGTTGGGTTGAATATTTTCTCCTTTCATGTTATTCAACAATTGGGTCTATCTAGATTTTCCATTGACCCTAGGAGATAAATTACAATAAAATCTAATGATAAAGTTGAGAGATTTTTAAAAGGCTTAGTGGTGCTACCTATCCACATGGGTCGAATTGATAAAGATGTTATTTTCTAGGTCTTGACATACCTCTTGCCTAAAACATTTTTCTAGGAAGACCTTGGATACACGAAATGCAAGCAGCTCACTCTACATTCCATCAATGTATTAAGTTCCCTTTCAATGGCACATAAATTCCTATTCACAAGGGAAATTTTATGTCAATCAATACACTTACTACTATTGAATCCTTGGTACCAAACACTAAAGAGTTGCCATTGAGGTTAGAACTACACTTTCCAATAGTGAGAGGAAGCTAAAAATGATGAATATTGGAATTGGAGAATACACTCTTGAATCTATTGTTGAACTACTAGTTTTCCCTTGCTCCTATGAGAAACTATCTGGAAACATAACATTTTCACCTTCTTCTATGACAGTTTATGACACTTTTGTCCAGTCCTCATTTCCACTAGAATACGAGGAAAAAGACCAAGCTAATAGGGATTGAGTTTATAGAGAAGAAGAGACACCTTATGAGGTCACATTTACTACTCCTATTTCTCCTAAACAATATAGAAGGGGCTATGAGTTCCTTAAAAAGATGGGTTATCCAAGACATGGTCTTTTTGGCTGATAATAAATACATTCTTACTGAACCTATGATTCACATTAATGGATGCAAAAGCAAGGACACTACTTGCCTAGGTTATGTTGTAGATGATGGCTTAGCTATCTATGATCAAGAACCTTCTACTACTATTGATTTTGAAGAAGAAAATCAACCTTTTGCAACTAATACTTTCAAAGAAGAGGAATTTGTGCCTTCTACCTTCGTTCTTTGGGGTGAAATGTAACAACATAATGACCATAGTGTGGAGACTTCTACCTGTAGACAACTTGATTTTGAAAAATCAGATATAGATCCTAATAGACATAAAATCAGGAGAAATATTGGTCATCTCATATAATGTGATCAAAGTACTAATTCTAATGAGTATGAATGGGATTCTCTCTTCATTGCATCTCATGCATTGGGATTTGATGTTATACATGCATATGCTAACCATACTAATGTAGTTGATGGGTTGCCCATAGTGTCTATCGAGTTCAAGTCACAACTTACTTTAGTGGACCACATTGACCTCGCTAGGGATCAACCTGACTTGTGTCTTCAAAGATTTCCTTATAGATTCTTACACTACTACATTTGGACCCAAATTGTGATAGTACGTTGTCACAATTGAGATGGCCACCCGTCGCCCAAGCGATAAAAGCATGAATTGGCTCCCATCAGATGGGTGTCAAACTTTTGTTGTCGCAAATTACGATGGCAAGGGCATCCATCACAATTGCAACTAATAAAACTTTCCTAACTTGGAAGAAGGAAGGGACAAGAGTTCATGTTAACGACGTCTTAAGCATTGAGGTTGTTGTCATAATTGTGATGCCCTTGCGATAGCTTTGCTGTGGAAGCAACATTGAGTTGTCAAGACTAGCCATCATAATTGCAATGACCTTGTTGTGCAAGTGACAACTACCCATCGCAATTGTGATGGCTGGTCAAATTATTAAAAGGAAGTGTTGCTAGAGAATATTTTAATATTTTGATATGTTATCACTACATTCATTATTCATACAATATAATGGGTTTGTACCATGTTTTTCTAACACACATATATACTATGGAGCCTTTATATCCAATGTATGGAGCCTTAATATCCAACCATTCATTATAAGTTGGGGAATGCACTTAATGCTTGGCATGCAAGAGGTGCATCTACATATGAAATTTTATCAACTTGAAAAATTTAATTTGATCCTGCTAGCTAGGAACAAATGATTGTTCATTTTATTGTACCTAATCTAATGACAATTTTACAAGAATTTTTAATCAATCCAACTAATCAATAACTAGACCGATTTAATTGGGTTATGGCTTGGGCATCTTCTATTCCCATTTATCATATGGTTGCAATGTTGGAGGCAACATTTTTTCAAAAGTGGCAGTAGATTCTATATCATTGGCTTTGTTCAAGTCCTAATTTTAATGAAGTAACACCATGGGTTTTAGGGTGGAAAGGACTATTTCACCCCGAGCTTCTTGCTAATGAGAGGATAAGAAGTCAGCTAAATGTAGCCCTTGACATGATGAATCAAGCTATAGAGGGTACAACTATGGAACAACCTGGGGCTAGAGCGAATGTAATCTATCTTAGGATGACAGAGTAGTGCCAATTTGAGGCACTTCAATAGCAACAAGCAACAACATCATATGCTCAACAAAAAGCCTCAACTTCCATGGGCAATGGGATTCACATGAATAATTCCATGGGCGCACCTTAGTTGATTTTGAAGGAAGCGATTAAAACATATGTACAAGAACATGACATCCAATTTTTCCCTAAAGTGGGACACACACATGATGGTCTTCAAGTTTATGGCTTTGCAACTATCAGTATCTATCCAGATTCTGTAAAACAACAAGTGCTTGCACAATTTGGAGATAGATGGGTGATTTCGTCATTGGAGTAGCTAGTTGAGATGCACCATAATCGAACTAGAGGAAATCATTGATAAACCAAACATATAATGAAGAGGAAACTTGAAAACTTGAATGCTATAATAAAAGCTATCGAGAATCAAACACCTATGCCAGAGTTACAGCATAATGTGAAGTTGATTTTAAAATGGTAGAGGCATATATTCAGAATTTTGATCAAAATTTAAGGCACAAGAGAGTCTATGGCAATATACCAAAAGTACAAGGAGCAGCTTTAGAAAGAGACTACATGGTAGAAACAACAACTAGACAACATAAAGGATATTGTGGGAGCACTATGATTCAATATGACTTATGTAGAACTTAGCGACCATAAAAAATCCATTTAAATCATAGCTTCGAATGGAAGAAGACTTCTTCACTTGAATATTACTACACTTCCTATCATTTTAGATTATGAATCCAATGAGAGTGGTATCCAAAAAACCCCATTATGGTTCAAATAGAACTTTTTGTGTAAGTACAACAACACAAAAACATATTTGGCTATCTTCTATAGCATGTTTTGGGGCATCTTGTTGGCCTTTATACTAGAATTCACAGCCTCAAGGAAGGGCAATTTCTTCCCTACCCTTCTAGTGATGTTGTAAGACTTTGGCCCCACGTTATGGATTTGGTGTCCAACTTTCCTATATGGGGTTCACAAAGAGTATGCATAAATGAATTATTTTGAGTCCTAATTAATCAAACAATTGTCACAATCACATTTCTCCCCATTTCATCATTTTGAGCAAAGCTTTGATTCTCAGTGCTTTAAGAATCCAACTTATCAATTTTCAAGTACTCCCAAGAATGAAGTAGCAAAGTTTCATAACAATCAGTTGCTAATTAACACCAAAATAAAAGGTGGATTGTGATTGTGATCTTTTCTATCATAATCAAGTCTCATAGATCACAACCTTTCAACATACCACTTTATCAATCATCTTTTGTTTATGATTGCAATATCTATCAAGTCTTTTGATCAGGTCTTGGAGCTTTATGTGGATTTTGATCATATTAATGTTTTCTTTAATCAATGGCAACATAATCTTGAAGTAAAAATTTGTTTCATTGGATCCAACTCTATTTTCTTGGTGGAAATTATATTGCCCAATTTATTCTGAGTCTCTACAATTTCAGATGGCAAAATAGTATGTTGTGTGCTTAAACATAAATAATTCAACAGTTTTGTTCAACAGAAGTCATCAGGATGAGGATTGTTGGAAATAATATGGTGATGATCTACTAAAACTTAGAAGCTCAAAAAATTTAAAGAAACTTATCAAGATGTGGAAAAAAAAGGATGGGTTTAGTTGTGACAGGTCATAGGGCGTATTAAGGAATTAGTGTATGACTTGCATATCTGCTTGGGATATGTAATTGTTGATTTCCTGGACACCTACCTAGCATTCATTTTTTTATCAATAGAAATTGAACCCAATATAATCTAAGGTGGTAGATTAAGATTTTGGTCTAAAAGAAGGTGAGTAACTGTCTATTTGTATTGACAAAATCAATTGGTCTTCAAAATTGGAAACTATTTGACTATTCTACTGGTCCTAAGTTCGATTCTCCAAATGTTTCCTTGAAAATTCACTACAACAAATGTTTTAGGTTTTCTTCAATGGTATTGAAGGTCCTATAGTTTTTTGTTTTCAGCCTTTAGTCTGATATTAACCCGTTACCTTGATTTTTCTCCCTATACTTGAAATCCTTCTTAGCCTTCCATCTCCCTTATTTCTAGTTGTGATTCCCTTATCCACCTCTATCTTTGCGACCAGTCTCTTCCCTTTCTCTCCTTTTTCTCCACAAATTAAATTGTCTATTTTTTATGTCCATTTTTATTTTATCTCCATCCTACTTGGCAAAGAGAATCTCTATTGCCATTTTTCATCCCTCCCTTGTTTGAGAACCTATTATCTTGATTTTTCTCCCTATACTTTAAATCCTTCTTATCCTTGTGGAGTGTGGAGTGTAGCCCAAATGGATTGGAAGAGTTGAGAGAAAAAGGTGTCCAAATCTATTTAGGGACAATTTTTTTAATTAAAAAGTTATCCAAGTGTGTTTTCATAATGGCAATTGCCTTTCTTTTTTGCTTGGTCTTTGTCTTTACAATCAATCCCTTGTGGAGTCTAACATAGATTATTGCAATATCTAAATACCCTACATGTGTTAAAACTATGTTGGGATCAACATAGATAATTGCATTGTCTATATACCCTATTACCAACATTTGTCTGACGAAACAAATGTTTTTCTGTGATGCAATCAAGATACTCAACCTGTAGCTACAACAAGAAAGCTGATGGATTCTTACAATAGTTTGATTTTATTTTTTATGATAGGAAAATAATTTTGGTTGGAACCAGAAGCTCTAACTGTAAAATACATGAATAATCAATTTTTCCTTTTACTAATTTAAGAAAAGACTTGGATAACAAATTACCAAGCCGTTGATCTCTCTTCTATTTCTATTCATTTCTCCTTAAAATCCATCTTATCAGATGTTGAATTTTGGATTAAAATTGTGCATATCAATGTTTCAGAGGTCACTTTGACATCCCTCATTAGGATAACACTTTCCATATTTACCCAATTGTGCAAATCAAATATTACTGCACCTTAATCGAAAGATGCCCTCCATTTGAAGCAATTGGAGGTTTATGTTAAGCATAATGAACATTTGCATGTGTAAAAGGTGGAAGGGATTGGATTGGTTAACAAAAACTTATCAAAACAAGTCTAAGGAAACTTGAGAAAACCCCTTGAAAATGTGTCATTCCTAGCAAATTTTTCCCAATTATGACATGTAAAGCCCTAAAATAAAATTTAAACCTCAAATTCACTTCTCAAACATATCAAATACCAAAAATAAGTTGATTTCAACTCATTTCTATTGCAGAAAGATTAATATCATTCGAACAGGTTGAATATTCTTTTTTTTTTTGTTAAATCAACAAAGGCAATTGAAAATTAATCTTTAAAGGTTCTATAATGATTGCATTTCCATCCCTATATATTTATAAGTGTCCATTAGCTACCACTCTAAAAACACATCTAGCAACATTGGCTTTATCCCATAATCCAAGCATTGAAGAAATGGGAACATTACTTGTGAAAAAATTGCATTGTACATAAATGACCATATATTGCAATATTTGATAACCAAGGTAAGTTGAATCAAAGATACAAAATGGTTTGATTTTATGAAAATTTATTCTTTTGTCTTGAAGATATGAGTGGAAAATTAAACAAGGTTGCAAATGCATTGCATCAGAAAGAGAATTTGCTGACAAAGTTGGGCATCAAGATAGTTGGACTTGTGAGAGAAAGACAATGCATGTTGCTTCAGCCATAGCCTAATAAGGAATGCCAAGTAAACTTCAAAATATTTCTTTCAGACCCAAGGGAGGAAGAGAGAGAGCTAAAGGACAACTTATCTCCAAAAAGAGCCTAAAGTAGGAGAAGCAAGAGAGCAGGTAGGAGAGAGCAAGAGAGAGGATTCATGGGACCATTTATCTCCAAATAGATACTAAATTCCCCTTCTAAAGGATCATTTCATGATTGTCAAATGGTAACCAATCACTTCCTTATTGTCACATAGCAGCCAAATAATGCCTTGATATCTAATGGAAGCCTATGTGGAATCAAAGATTTTAGAAAATTTAATAGAAAAATCATATGATGAAGCTTGGGCCTTTTGATGTCAGCCCATTATTTTGAGATACCCAAAAAGAAGACAATTTGGATGGATGTGGGCCTATCAATTACTATATTGGTATTTAGTGTAGATGGAAGCAAACCACCAAATTCATTTGTCAATGAAAAGCTATATCCTTCTCAAATTAGTCAAATACCTTTTCGTTAGTGGCATACATATTTTCAAAGATGGTTGAAATAAAATATAAAACAACAGTAAGTGTTGAGAAACATTGGAATGAACCCAACCACTGAATAAAATGCCCTATTCCAATTGTGCTCACAATGGATGCAAATGTCCCAATTGAATTTGTGATACCTGCCTAGTATAGATATGAAGAACAAGACTATTGTCATGAATGAATCCAATTAATAAGAAATCAATCCATTTCCTTGAAACTTGAGGATGAAAAAGGGATCAACCATCATACCATGAAACTCCTGCATACTGTGGTGCTATATCCTAATTATACAACAAAGAAAGAAGAATCCAATTATTCAAAAAGTGATCTTTCTAAGTAGAGAAAATCATGATATCATTGTTCAAGTTTCTTAAAGTTATTGACACACATTGAATTCAAATGAAGGAGTTTTGAATCAATGGCAGAATGATATACTTCATTAAGCTACAAAGACCAATTGTAATATGTTTGAAAATGAAGACACTAGTATATCAATCAAGACAAGAGACCTACGTGCATATTTAGAAGAAAACCAACTTGGCTGAATGGACTCAAACTAAGTATCATCATTAGCCACACTACTGCAATAATTAGGTTTTGAGCAACATTTAGACCAAGGAATGGTATTTTTGGACCCATAAAATCGATTAACTGCAGATCTTTACAACATAAATGTAAGTGACATTATTTGTTATTGAAACAAAAAGTTTGTAAGTGTGTCTTGTGCTCAATATTAGAAAATGTAATTAGTTAAAAATTAAAAACAAATAAGCTAATTAGAGCTCCCAACTTTTATTTCATGTAAATATTTATTCAGGGGCCATTTGAATGGTACCTTTTCTCTAATATAACCCATTTACTTTTTTACACCTAGAATCATTTTAAAATTTTGAAAATAAACGATGTGTATCTAGAAATTGTCTGTCTTTCGCATATCACATCCAATGATGAAATTATACATGAAAAATGAAACCAAATAATATAACATTGATAAGTTGGTTCTTCTAGAGCCTTCTTCTGCATTGCCTAAAACCAAGAGATTCACATAGTTTGTTGTCATGCAAGCATAGGTTAATGTTGAGCTCTACTTGGTTTCGAGAATAGTTTAATATTCTCTACTAATCAAGGCCAACCGCGTGAATGTGGAAGCTCATTTTCAAACACATCTCCCCCCCCCCCCCCCCCTCTAACATCTAAATTCTCTATTAACATCTAAAATCTTTAAGAAATGATCAATCTTTAAAGTACTTGGAAGTTGGGCTACTCTCAAGGGGAGTCCATTTTCATTTCTCACAAGCAATTCATCACAATTATTTAGTGTTGTTGTACATCTAACACAAGTACATCCAAGAATGTCCTCATCGCCTCATGCATAAAATGAATCCAATATTAAAAAATGCCCCCTAAGAAATAATAGTTCAAGTGAAATAAGCACATGGAAAACAAGAGAGAAAAAGAGGAATCTACTTTACAATGCGAGAGAAAAAGAGTAATCTACCATAGGAAAGTACCAAATACTACATACCTCACTTCATATTTTGATGCAATCCTAGTAAACTTGTTTGCATTCTATCTGGCAAGCACAATCCATTTGTCACCATCAACAAGCACTAAAGTAGCAAAATCTTACGTTAGAAAACTATCATAACTAAAAAACTGACATAAGTTTCATATTAAAACAATTGACATAAGTTCTAGAGAATTTAAACACTTAACCATTTCTTTTTTAGGTCATCCTTAAATTGGTCTCTATGTCTCCATATTGCAAAGACAAAAGGCCATAAAGTGTCTATAGGGTTCTACTGATAATACCATCTCCTCCAGAGAGGAATCATCTATCAATTTGCAGGTGTTGACTGTACTTGTTAGATTCTAACTCGAGAATGTAGGTGCAGTTGCATTCTATATGCATGGAAAATAGGCAGAGTTGAAAAATACACCATGTTTACATTTATTTAATAGGTCTATTAAGTTTTTAAAATCATAGACATCATGAACGTTAGAACTCTAACTGCTATGGACAAGCAAGCCAACACATAGAAAGTCTTGATTTTCTTGTACACTAAGGAAATTTCCCTTATCTATAAGATTCAAAGTTGTAATGTCTGTGATGGTCTATAACTTAAAATACCTAATTAAAGCCCTCTAACAAAAATTCAAACATGTTGCATTTTTTAGCTCCACTTAATGTCATATGCATATGAATTGAGATTGCATATTGAACTATGGTCTCCTTCTACATTTCTTGAAACCAAGAGATTCACACAGTTAGTTGTCATGCAATCATAGGTTAATGTTGATCTTCACTTGGTTTCAAGAATAGTTTAATATTCTCCACTAATCAGGGCCACCTTCAAATCAAAGCCAACCACATGAAGGTGGAAGGTCATTTGTCCCCCCGCAACATCTAAATTCCTCGTTAACATATAAAATCTTTAAGAAAGGATTAATATTTAAAGTACTTGGAAGTTGGGCTACTCTTAGGGGAAGTCCATCTTCATTTCTCATGAGCAATTCATCACAATTCTTTAGTGTTCTTGTACATTTAACACAAGTACATCCAGGAATGTCCTCATCACCTCCTGCATAAAATGAATCATAATACCTATGAAATAATAGTTCAAGTCAAATAAACACATGAAAAATGAGAGAAAAAGATGAATCTACTTAACAATAGGTGTTTCAATAGCACCTATTGCCATGCTATGTGTTGAGTGAGTTTATTGTTTTATTATTTGGATTCTAGAATATGTATGTAGCTAGATCAATAAGCACCTTTAAAAAGATCGCTATGTATATACATACATACATAGACATACACATATGTGTGTGTGTGTATATATACACATATATATACATATACATATACATGTATGTATACATACATACATACATACATATACATAGATCACAAGGGTATGACAATAAAATGTAGAGATCACAAGGGCAAGACAATAAAATCTAGAGATCACAAGGGCACAACATTGAAATGTAGTGATCACAAGGGAACGACAATGAAATCCTAGATCTCCACTGATCTCCACCAACATTCAGAGCTCTCTACCCTTGTTCAGAGTTCTCCACCCTCTTTCGCACGCAGCTCTCCATAATCTATCAAAACGAATGAGGAATGATTAATGTTGTGTTTTCTTTTTTATTTTGTTTATAATCCATAATCAATAACCCACAAGATCTCTTTGTATATATACATACATACATGGACACACACATATGTGTCTGTATGTATGTATACACACACACACACACACACACACACACACACACACACACACACATATATATATATATACATACATATACACATACATATATACATACATACATCTGCATATGCAATTTTATCACCTTGGAAAACTGTATTTGATCATGGTAGTTGAGAACAATTGATTGTTCATTTTATTGTACCTAATCTGATGATAGTTCTAGAGGAATTTGTAATCAATCTAGCTAATCAACAACTAGACCAATTTAACTAGGTTATGGCTTGTTTCTTTCTAAAAATATCTGCTAAGATATGTTTTTTTGTAAAATTTCTTGCAAACTTTGCCCATTTATTGTGGTCTACATTATTTTTGTTCAAGATCTTGACCAATCTTGAAAATTTGAATGTTGAAATGAAAGCTATCGAGAAAGTGATTGAAACATATGTAGAAGAACATGGCATCCAATTTTTCCCTAAATTGGGACGCATACATGATGGTCTTCAGGTTTATGGCTTTGGAACTATCAGTATCCATCTAGATTTTGTAAACAAGTGCTTGCACAATCTGGAGATAGGTGGGTGATTGCATCACTGGAGCAGCTAGTTGAGATGCATTATAATCAAACGAGAGAGAGTTTATGGAAATATACCAGAAGGAGAAGGAGTGGCTTTAGAAAGAGATTGCACGACAGAATCAATATCTAGACAACATAGAGGATATTATGGGAGTACTAGATAGAATCCAGGAAAGTGTTGCAGTAGGTACTATGACATTGGAATCACTTGCGAGGGTCTTTGAGAATTTGGAATCCAAATATTGGGAGGACTACAAGTTGTGCAATTTTTCATGTATTGTATCTGCATTTTCTTTGACACTGCTTATAAGAGTGTTTCAAGGTTGGAAACCATTTAAACATCCTTTGCGTGGTTTACAGGTAATGTCATTATGGAAGAGGCTTCTGCAAGGGAATGAGCCTCATGATTATGGCATTTACACAAAAGAAAAACTTGCTTCTTCAACTCCTTACACTCAACTCTTCAATAAAGTTATTCTTCCAATAGTGATAATAACTACTACAAATTCTTGGGAGCTAGGGGACCTTGAACCTATGCTACATTTTCTAGAGAGATGGGAGAAGTTACTATCAGCTTCAGTACTTTGTAACATTTTGTATCATATAGTGACGCCCAAATTAACAACACTAATATATACTTGGGATCTCCTCGTAGGGAGACTGTGCCAATACATGCATGATTACATTCTTGGCTTTCATTTTTAAGTTAGTGTATGGAGCCTTTATATCCAACTGTTCGTTATAAATTGGGGAATGTGTTTCATGCCTAGCATGCAAATAATGCATTTGCATATGCAATTTTATCACCTTGGAAAATTGTATTTGATCCTACTAGCTGGGAACAATTGATTGTTTATTTTATTGTACCTAATATGATGATAGTTCTATAGGAGTTTGTAATCAACCCAAATGATTAGAAACTAGACAAATTTAATTGGGTTATGGCTTGTTTCTTTCTAAAAGTATCTTCTATGATATGTTTTTGTAAAATTTCTTGTGAACTCTACCCATTTTTTCCTAGTCTGCATTGTTTTTTGTGCAAGATCTTGAGGTAAGTCACTTAGCACAGGTTGAGTGTTATTATTTTATTATTTGGATTCTAGAATATGTATGTATTTGGATCAATTTTGTTGTTGTGCTAAGATGTAATGAGCACCTTAAAAAGATCTCTCTCTATATATAAAGAGATACATGCATGGACACACACATATGTGTGTGTATGTATATATATACATACATATGTATGTATCTACTGCATCAATAGAACTCCCATTTCATATTGATTACTTATTTGGACTATCTTTCTCCCATTGATAAGTTTGGATAGTGGCAGAGAACTAATTATCTTAGTTGTTGATGAGAACCAATAGAAATTATTGTCTAGCTTAGGGACATAAAGAGAAGATCTAGATGCAATGAAGGAAATGCCATATTTTTTGTTTTATTTATGACTCTTCATTTTGATTTTGTTCAAGGGAAGCCCATCAATGCTAATAGAAACAAAAAATTCACTTTCTAAAAGTTTACAATTGTTCAACAAAATTAATATTTTACAAGAAAATGCACTTGAAGAACTGTTAGCCTAGAAGCAAGATCATGGTGTTCAAATAGTACAAAAAGTGCTTGACATGAGAGGTCTACAAGTGAGGGTGTTGACCAATCTTGAAAACTTGAATGTTGAAATGAAAGCTATCAAGGATCAAACACATATGCCAGAGTTACAACACAATGTGAAGTTGATCTTAGATATGCTAGAGGAAGATATTCAAAAGTTGGATGATTAAAATTTAAGGCACGAGAGAGAGTTTTTGGCAATATACCAGAAGGAGAAGGAGTGGCTTTAGAAAGAGACTACATGACAAAAACAATAGCTAGATAACATAGAGGATATTATGGGAGTCACTAGATAGAATCTAGGAAAGTGTTGCAAAAGATACTATGACATTGGAATCACTTGCAAATGTCTTTGAGAATTTACAGTCAAATATCAAGAGGACTACAAGTTGTGCAATTTTTCATGTATTGCATCTGCATTTTCTTATAAGAGTGTTCAAGTATTGGCATAGTCTCCCTGCGATGATCCCAAGTATCCATTTCTTATAAGAGTGTTTCAAGGTTGGGAACCTCTTCAACATCCCTTGCATGGTTTAGAGGTAATTTCATTGTGGCAGAGGCTTCTGCAAGGGAATGAGCTTTGTGATTATGGAATTTACATAGAAGCAAAACTTTCTTCTTCAACTCCTTATACTCAACTCTTCATTGAAGTTATTCTTCTAGAAGTGAGAATAACTCCTACAAATTCCTAGGAGCCAAGAGACCTGAACCTATGCTACGTTTTTTGGACACAAGGGATAAGTAACTTTCAACTTCAATAATTTATAACATTTTGGATCATATAGTGATGCCCAAATTAACAACAACATTAGATAGTTGGGATCCTTGTAGGGAGATTGTGCTAACATGCATGGTTACATCTTTGGCTTCCATTGTTGGACCAGCATATGGATCCTTTATATCTAACCATTTTTTATAAATTGGGGAATGTACTTCATGCCTGGCATGCAAGTGATGCATCTGCATATACAATTTTATCACCTTGGAAAACTTTATTTGATCCTGCTAGCTGGGAACAACTGATTGTTCATTTTATTGTACCTAATATGATGATAGTTCTACAAGAATTTTTAATCAACCCAACTAATTAGCAACTAGACCAATTTAACTGGGTTATGGCTTGGTTCTTTCCAAAAATATCTTCTATGCTATGCTTTTGTAAAATTTCTTGAAAACTACCCATTTTTCCTAGTTTGCATTATTTTTGTTCAAGATCTTGAGGTAAGTCAGTTAGCATGAGTTGAATGAGTTTTATTGTTTTACTATTTGGATTCTAGAATATGTATGTAACAAGGAAAGAGTAAGGACAAGGGCATGAAGATCACAAGGTCATGGAACGAAAACATAATCACAAATATAGGGAATGACCATAGATTAACTGTAGATTATTACAATACAATCAAGCTCATCCGATGTCATGGACAACAAAAAAACATTTTATTAAGTTTAAGATCTCATATAGGGAGGAAGATATTCAAAGTTAGCATGAAACAATAGAAAGACTAAATAATGAGGAGAATTCATTATAAGAAAGATACCATGACAACAAAATGTAGAGAACAGGCAACAAAATGTAGAGAAAGGGCATGGCTAGGCTCCACACTCCACACTCTTTCGTAACTTCCCAATACCATCATTCGAAGCTCTCCACAATCAATCAAATGGGAATGATTAATTTTGTGCTTCTTTTTTTTGTTTCTAATCATGTCGATGTCGTAATTACAATGCCAACGTTGGTGTTGTGACAATGTCAAGGCCAATAACAAGAAAAACATGAAAATCACTACAAATTACACTGTCGTCACAATTTGACCCCAAATGTTGTAGTGTTACTTCCTTTTCACCAAAGACAACTCCTTCCACAAAAGCAACTTGGAATCCTCCACCTCATTACCACTCATGCATCCCAATCTCATTGATTGTTCTTTGCAAAATTAGCGACCTAAGCTAGCCTCCTTTCAAAATTACTATGAAATCACTTGATCCCTCAACACCATTGTACCTATAGTCTCTTCTTCCAATGAATTAGTACCAACATGACACAAATATATATCAATTACCTTATTGACAAAAAAAATAGCAAGCATTATAATGGCAAAAAATACTTTGTGATGGTGAAAGTGTAGACACGGTGATACAGAAAGAGCCTAAAAATAGTAAAAATATAAATGTATCCAACTATGTTTAGGAAAGATCATCGATGTTGATTGACCCTATACAACCTATCAATCTTGGAATAGAAGAATCTCCCAAGATCATACACTTAGCTTAGTCCTTCTCAGCTAAGGAGAAGGAATAGTTTACTCAATTATTCTAAGAGAAAAAGATCAAGTTTTCTTGAACTTATGAAGATATGCTTGGACTTGACAATGAGCTTATCATGCATCATTTATCTATAGCTCTTGGTGTCACACCTATTAAAAAATAGCTAAGAAAGATGCATCCACATGTCACCCTCCTGGTGAAGGTTGAACTAGAAAATCTATTAAGTTCTAAATCCACAAGAGCTATAGACTATGCATAATGGATCTCCAATATTGTACCTATCGCAAAGCATGATAAATCCATTTGAGTATGTACTAACTTTCTGGACCTAAATATAGCTTTCCCCAAGGATTCTCTTACTATTATTGACATAATAGTGGACATGACTATGGGCTATGAGATGTATTCTTTAATGGGTGTTTTTTCAAGTAATAACCAAATCAAGATAGCTCCAAATGGTCAAGAGAAAACCACTTTCACCTATGCATGGGGTACATTTTACTAGAATGGCATGCCATTTGTGCTAAAAAATGTTGGGGTCATATATCAAAGAGCTATGACAACTATTTTCCATGACATTATGCATAAGAACATGGAGGACTATGTAGATGACACTTTGGCTAAATCTACAAAAAAAAAAAAAAAAAAATTCTCACTTGGATGACTTGAGCTTGATTTTGGCCCATATGGAATAATTTCAGCTTAGGTTAAATCCTGAGAAATGTGCCTTTGGTGTCACTTCTGATAAAATATTGGGCTATATCATATCTGTAGAATTGAAGTTGATCTTGAAAAAATTCATGCAATCACAAAAATGCCACATCCTTGCAATAAAAGCCAGCTAAGGAGTCTTAAAGGATGCATTCAATTAATAAGGATGTTTATTTCTCAACTAGCTAATAAATCATAACCTTTCAAGAAGAACTTGCATAAAGGATCCACTTGTGTATGAAATGAGAAGTGTGAGAAGAACCTTAAATAGATCAAATAATACTTGCTTAAACCTCCTATTCTCATGCTTCCTATCCTAGGAAAACCTTTTATATTTTATATCTCATCTACAACTACTTCCTTGGGGGCATTATTAGCACAACATGATGAAAATGGAAAGGAACAAGCTATTTACTATATCAACATAACTCTAGTCGCTTATGAGGTTAACTATAAAATTATTGAGAAGGCTTGCCTTGATATGGTGTTTTCATCTCAAAAACTTTGACACTACATGTTGGCTCATACTACAAACTTGGTTTCCAAGATTGACTCTCTCAAATACCTCTCAAGTACAGTTTCTCTCATTGGTTGACTTGCTAAATGGATGATGATTATTTTAGAATTTTGCATTTAGTTTGTTGAGCATAAATCTATAAAAGGACAAGTTATTGCTGATAAACTTACTAATTTCCCTCTACAATAGAATGATCCTATGCAAATTGACCTTCCAAATTCATCTATCATGTATATAACTAAAGGATCTTGAAAGATGGTCTTCAATGGATCTCACACTCAAAACAGTGGGTGTGTTGGAATTTTGTTTGTTACCCCTCATGGTTACACCATTCCTAAATCCTACAAATTGTTGTTTCCTTGTACCAACATAACTAAATATGATGCTCTAACAAACAGGATTAAGCTAGCCATTGAATGGAGGATTATAGAGCTACACATCTTTGGAGATTCCCAATTTGTTATCAATCAAATCAGTAATGACTACTAGACTAAGAATGACAATTTAATCCCTTACAAGAAATAGTTTGATGCTCTAAGGAACTCTTTCACTTTTGTTACATTTGAAAAAAATCCTGTAGATAAAAATAAGTTTGTTGATGCTATGGCTATCATGGCATTCAATATACAAATCCAAAAACATGAGTCTTGCTTTTAATTCTTGGTGGAAGAGCTATGTCACCCTACCTTTGATTCCCTTGATAATCGAGTCAATGTTAATATTTTTGGTCATGATTCTTCTTATTATGCCACTATCTACTCCTACTTGCATAATCAAATCATACATGGTAACCTAACCCTTAATTAGAAGTGACAACTCATTTGCAATGTCTCACACTATACCCTCATCTCTAGTGACTTTTTTAGGAAGGGTCTAGATGGGGCGCTTCTTAAGTACTTAGAAAAGGATGAGTTTGAATGAGTTTTAGCTAAAATTCACTATGGCATTTGTAGGTCTCACTCTAATGGCCTTATGCTAGCTCGAAAACTTCTTAGGGTTGGTTACTATTGGCCTACTATGCAAGATAATGATATGTGGTATGCTAGTCCTACAAGAAATTCCAACTTCATAGTAATTTGTTTCATGTTCTTAGATGTGAATTGATACCCTCTATCACACAATCGCCTTTTCATTAGTAGGCCTTTGATTTAGTTGGTAAGATCCATCTTAGCTCTTCTAGTGGACAAAAATTCATTATCACAGCTACTGAATACCTTACTAAATGGGTTGAATATGTCCCTCATTTGATTGCTACTAGAAAGCATGTGTCCCTCTTAATATTGAATCATATAATTTATCACCATGGATTTCCTTCCTTATAGTCACTAATAATAGGGAATAGTTTAATAACAAGGATCTAAGACAACTATGCAAGAAATTTAACATCAAACATGATTGATCCTCGATATACTATCCCCAAGGGAATGACCAAGCTAAAGCCTCTAATAGGAAACTATTGAAGATCTTGCATAGGATTGTGCAAAAATATGGAAAGGATTGACATTTTTAAATATATCCTACACAATGGGATTATAGGACTAGCATGCGCATGTCTATTGGCGAAACCCCTTTCGCTCTAGTACATGGATATGAGGATGTTCTACCACTTTAGGTTGAGATTCCTTCCCTACAGGTTTTCTGAAAAGACCGATTACTAATGAGGACTATAGAGCTATGCAAATTTAGGAGCTTGAACTCTTAGATGAATGTTGCAAGGCTTATTTTGACGACATGAGAGCATATTAGAAAAGGATGTCTACTAGCTACAATAAGAAAGTTCATCCTGAAGAGTTCTAGGTTGGTGACCTTGTCCTTAGAGAGAATCCAAAGAATCAATAGAACAAAGAACAAAAAGGAAAACTTGAACCTAACTAATTGGGTCCTTACATTGTTACTATTGTTTTTGGATCTCGTGCTTATCAACTCTCTACAGCTGAGGGAGAACAACTCCTTTAGCCTATCAACATACTATGTTTGAAGTAGTTCTATTCCCAATGCTCTTATTGTCTAGAGTTTGTACATAATCTATGATCTTGATAAAATCCAAAAAAAAAAGAGATATATGATCCTAAAAAAATCCAAAATAAAATTAAATATAGTCTTGAAAAAAATCCTAAAAAGCATAAAATGTCCTAAAAAAAGATCATTTAAAGTGAAAACCTAGCAATAGGAATTTTGATGTATCATTAAAAAAAATTGAATATCTCAAAAATACAAAAATAAAAATCATAAAAAGTCTTGAAAATAAATAAATTTGCCAAGTGGTGAAAATTTGGAAATGTGCACTACTTGAGACCCTTACACTAATGCCTATCAACATATCGCTTTGTTTTCTTAACTAATCCATCTCACATCTCTTTTTCCTTTCCTAATTTGGAATTGATCATTATCTAAGCCTAGGGGCACAAACTGTATAGCTTACTGGGTCTCTTGGTTGCATTGACAATTCTTTGGCATCTCTCTAAATAATTTTTTTCAACACTTCCCCCTAACATCAAGTGTTCCTTAACACTTATTGGGCACCTTGTCTCTAGTCTAGGATGTTGAAATATTTCTCAATCATGTGACTTTCACACATGCACTTAAACCAAAAATTGACTAATACTTGTTGACTTATTTTCTTTGTGTGTTATCTATGTTGATTTATTTGTTTAGTGTTCCCTTCCTAAATAGTCTCTTGAGGACATCATCAAACTAGAGGACTAGGGTCATGGGGCATATTTTCTTTTGATTTTTATTTGCGAGTGTACATTGTAGATCTTAGGTGTATTGAGCATCTTGGTTTGACCCACTTGGCACTTAGGATCTTCAAACGTATGTCCTTGTCTATTTAGCACAAGACTATGCTTATGGCCATCTCAACATTTTGTATCTTGATGAAAGACTAATCTTGCTACACTTAACTTAGGGAATTTCTAACTGCACTATCATCTTGACCTTTTTGTCTCTAGTGGATGCATAGGTTGGGTTCCCACACCCTATCTTATATAGATCATATTCATATCATAGTTAACTCTAGTGATGATTGTTGGAAAAATTGATTAATTATGTATTGTCTTTGATGTTACCCAAAATGTCACATCATCACCAATTAGTGTATGTTGAGCTCAATTGGGCATTGAAGATAGTTTTTTGTGTCTGCTGAGCATTCTAGAGTTTTCCTAGTTTAGAAGATAGTATCTAACGAGTTACTCAAGCATCAAAGAAAAGGCTTTCGGAAGTTGAGTGTTAATCAAGTTCACTCAGTTAATGGAACCAATGTTAACCGAGCTCACTTGGTTACCAAAAGAACTTTGTGAATATGTAGTGTTGACCAAGTTCACTTGGTTAACACAAGAAAATAATTTCTAAGTTAAAGTCTATCGAGCAAGGTCAGTTGAGAAAGGATTTTCTTGTTTTGGAATATTAAGTTCAATTGATTTATCTGTTGTTCTAGCTGACTAAGGAGATGAATATTAATTATTCTAAGTTGTATTCTAGCTGACTTAACAATATGAAAGATATAAATATAAGGTCAAGTTGAGAATTAAAAGTGTATGAATGCATGGAAGATAATTGATGATTTAATGATGCTAAGAGGAAGTAAATTAGAAGGATAAGAAGAATATCCTTCTAAAGCTGAAAAGATACATTTGATCAAGAAGGATCAAGTTTATAAGCCAAAATTGAGATCTGTAATCAGCAATTCGGTTGCATCCAAATCAGGTCATCTCATTGTTACTCTCTAACTATTGTAGCAATGATCTAAAACTCTTAACAGAGTTGGCTTAATAGCTATTTGTAAATCCTCTAACAAGGTGGCATTTCTATTGAATTGTCCAAAGACCTCTAACAAGGCCACTCTTAATAGGGTGATTAAATCCTCTAACATGGTCACACGTAATAGTTTTTTTTGTAACCTTTAACAGGATTGGCTCCAAACAGGTCTCACTTCAGAAGAGTGAAAATCAATAACTAGTTGCAATTGGTGGTTTTTCCCAAATTGGGCTTCCACATAAATCTTGGTGTCAAATGTGTTCATGTTATTTTTCTTTTATGTTGCATCTAAGTTAAAATAATAGTAAACACAGATAATATCTTAAAATTTTCATGTTAAGTATTTTCAATATTTACCAAGTTACAACATTTTCTATGTGTTTGTTGAGCTTCAACATAATTCAATTTTAAGAGGTTATTTTGTACTGATATTTAAGGGATCTGGGATATATTTTTTTGGTAACTATTTCACTCATTCCCTCTTAGTTACTCCTCTTATATTTCCAATAATTGGTATTAGAGATTTTGGTGCTTGCAGAGAAGGTTTTAAAGACCTAAGTTAAAGATTAGGATGCCTTACAAAAGAGATATTCTCAAGTTGAACCAAGACAATTTTGCAACATGGTAAGGACTTATCAAGTTACATCTAGCAACTACCATTGATTCAGATTGTAAGTATCTTGATACTAAATACAAGACTCCTACTGGAACATTATCATTGAAGATATTATTGAAAAGAAAGATCATAACATCGTGATGATTAACATTGCATCTACTCTATCAAAAAAATTTCAAGAGAATAGCATGGGCACTCTTTTGAAATTCGAATTTTCTGGTTTGCATGCAGGCGAAAAACTGGTCGGGGAGAAACTGGCTAGAGGTACAGACCTGGAGGAATAGCAGGGGGTGTTGAGCAGTTTGCGAGGTTAGAATCTTTGGTTGATATGGACAATGGAAAGTCTTTGGGTGATTCTGAACCTTTGTGTGGGGTCTGTATCCCACCATTGGATTCCTTGTCTGCTTTTCATGTGTCGGGATAGGAACTCGAGAAGGAGAAAGATAGCGTTGATTCTTTCAAGGAAAAGTCCTCTGAAGGGTTGAAGCAAGGGGTCTCAGAACGAAAAACTTGGTCATCCCTATTTGGCAAGAAACCCATTGGAAAGTCTCTTTTCCCACCGGTGACTGCTAACTCCTGCTAGGAGAAAGGTGAGTTTCAAGTTTTTATTCTAGATCCTTTAGTTGATTTTTCTATGTCTTCCATGGATTTCACCCTAGTGGGAAAATTTTTAGGCGCAAGACCAGATCTTGAATCTCTTAGAAAAATGGTTAAAAGGAAATGGGTTATTAGAGGAGAGGTAGATATTGCTCCCATGTTAAATGGTTTCTTTTCATTTATCTTCAACTGTAAAGAAGACATGGATAGGGTTTTTTGTGGAGGATCATGGTCTTTTGGTAAAAGCTCTCTCACCATTAAAAAATGGGAACCTAACATGGATCTTTCAGATTTTTTTTTCTTAACCACTCCCATCTAGGCTAGACTTCTTGGGCTCCCTTCAGAATTACGGCATGAAGACATTTTTAAAGGTATTGCTAGTTCTTTTCGTGAACTTGTGGCATTAGCTAATGCTACAGCTTCTAGAACCAAACTTCATTGTGCCAAACTTTTTGTTAAAGTAGCAGACTTGAATCATCTCCCAACAAAGGCGGATTTGATTTCCAAGCTGGGTAAAAAAACTCAAGAAATATTTTTTGAAGATCTGCCTAATTCTTGCTATGCTTGTAAGAAGCAGGGGCATTTGGTTAAAAAATATCCTTCCAAAAGTAAAAATCAGTCTAGCAATGGTTTGGATAGGAAAAAGAACAAGGTTTAGCAAAAGAAAGTATGGAAACCCAAAGAAGGCCATCGCCAAGAACAAAAGATCAATGAAGAACTTCAAGCTCCATAGGCTGAGGTGGATAAAGAGCCTACTTCTGAGGAAGCTAACTCTAAGAAAGAAGGTCTTGGTTTACATTCTGAAACTATTTTACCTAAACAAAGATTAGAAGATCAGGTATATTCATCAAAACAAATCGTTATTTATCAGAGGATAGAAGAACAATGGAGAGATTTTGATGACAAAATTGTCCTTGAGGAAGGTGAAATCTTGGTTGATGCCAGAAATTTACTTGAGGAGGGAGATCCTCTTTTTTCTCAGTCCAAGGAGATCCAGGTGCTATCCCAGGTTAATAATGATCTTTCTATGGATAAGCTTCCTCCCCTAGATGATGTGAAAGAAAATGGCTCAATTCATAAACCAAAAAAAAGAAAAAGGGCTGAAAAAAAGAACAATACTAAGGGGGTAGAGACTAGAAGCAGCAAAATAGATCAGCATATCAAGGTGAAACCTCTTGCTTCTAATCTAGATAAAAGTGGGAAAAGAGCAGAACAACACTCTAAGGTGAAATTGGATGTTGGTTCCCTGGACAAACCTAGAAAAAGATCTACTAAGAAAACTAGAGAGTTAGAAAGTATGCAGAATATTGCTGATGGTAGGCAGGCAACTATTCTGGATTTTACCCCTAAAAAATAGATATGAAGATCATAACTTGGAATATTAGGGGGTTGAACATTACTCATAAACTGGACATTGTTAGGAATTTTGTTAGAGAACAAAAGCCTGATTTCCTTCTGCTTGAAGAAACTAAGATGAATAAAGAGAAAGCGGAACAAATTAAAGCTTTTAAAAATTATTCAATAAATGCCAGTAGTTAAGAAGGGGCATCAGGGGGAACTTTGATGTTATGGAAGAAGAACTATTTCTTTGGAACAATTTTGATTGCTAGTAAACATCTTATGATAGCCAAAATTACTAGTATAGACCAGAAGGAGGGTTGGTATATTGTGAATATTTATGCTCCAAACATAAAGTATCTAAGGAAAAAGGTCTGGGATTCTATTTCTAATTTTAAAAGTAAATACTATTCTGGACAATGGATTATAATGAGAAATTTTAATGTCCCTCTTTATGATCATGAGAAAATGGGAGGCAATGCTACTCAGTTGGAAGGAAGATTGGATTTAATGGAATTTATAAATAAAGAGGGCTTAATGGATATGGACCTCCATGGAATTTAGTTCACTTAAAGTAACAAGAGAGTTGGTAATGAATGTATTTAGGCTAGGCTTGACTATGCTCTTATTTATCTTGATTGGACAAAAGACTTCATTTGTAAGCTGGAAGCCTATCAAAAAATTGGATCGGATCATTTCCCCCTTATCTTCACTGCTGCGAAGATCAATTTTAAGAAGAATTTTTCTTTTAGATTTGAGAAGATGTGGATGCAACACCCACAGTTTGAAAGTAAATTGAAAGAATGGTGGAATATTGATTTTGAAGGCATTGCCCTTTTTAGAGTTGCTTCCAAGCTTTAAAATGTTAAAAGGGAAGTCAAAAGATGGAACAAGAACAACTTTGGGAACATTTTTTAGAACAAAATAGCTATTAAGGAGGATATTCTAAAAATTCAGGAAAAAATCCAAAAGGAAGGATATACTTCTGACTTCCTCCTTGAAGAAAATGAAAAGCTTACTCAATACCATGATAACATCACTAAAGAAGAAATCTACTGGAGACAAAGATCAAGGTTGATATGGTTGAGGGAAGGAGATAAAAATACAAAGTTTCTCCATCTCTCCACTCTGAAGCATAAGGCCAAAACTCACATATCATACCTAAAAAAGGGAGATGCAAAGATTGTTGAGGACAAGGCCATCATGGATGAGATGATGACTTTTTTCTCTTCTCTAATGACGGCTGATCCCAACATCAATTTGGATAGTCAGGCTGAATTCCTTAGAGTGATTCCTTCACTGGTTTCAAAGGAATAGAATAAAATGTTATGTTCAATTCCTAAGGATGATGAGATCTTCAAAGTTATTTTCTCTCTAGGAGGAGATAAAGCTCCTGGTCTTGATGGTTTCCCCATGTTTTTCTTCCAAAAGCTTTGGAAAATTGTGGGTAAAGATGTTTGTGATGCTATTAAGGAATTCTATGGGGCAAAATAGATGCTTAAGGAAGTCAATTCCACCTTTCTATGCCTTATTTCTAAGAAAACTGGTGCTAACTCTCTGGATCAGTTTAGACTGATCAGCATCTGTAATTCTTTCTACAAAATTATTTCCAAAGTTCTCACCTCTAGACTTATTCAGGTGATCCCATTGATTATTGCTGATCAACAGAATAGATTTGTCACAAGGAGACAAATCCTTAACAAATCCTTAATTCTATCATCTTTGCTCATGAGAATATTCATTCCTTGTCTTGTTCTAACAATCAGGGTTTCATTATGAAAGTGGACATTGCAAAAGCCTATGATAGAGTTGATTGGTCTTTCCTCTGTAATATTTTTCTTGCTTTTGGCGTGGACCATAAGGTTTTTGGTTTGATCCATCAATTGATTTCTATCTCTTCTATCGTTGTCTTGGTTAATGGTAGCTCCTCTCATTTCTTTTTTCCTTCTCGAGGGCTGAGACAAGGTGATCCTTTATCCCCCATCCTTTTTGTTATTATGGCTGATTGCTTGGGGAGGTTTATTGGGGACTTGGTCCAAAGAGGTTTGATTAAGGGCTTACAACCATCTTCCCATCCTTTAATTTGTTCTCATGGAAAATTTGTTGATGATACCATCTTCATGGGTAAGGCTGAAGTGAAGGAAGCTAGAACTTTAAAGCAAGCTATTAACTTATATTCTTCTGCATCAGGACAATTGGTTAATTGGAATAAAAGTGTTGTGTTCTTTATTAACACCCCTATCCACAGACAAATTAAAATTACTAAAATCCTAGGATGTTATATAGGATCTCTCCCATCCTCTTACTTGGGGCTTCCCCTAGGCTTGAAGGTCCCTGATGCTTTCTGGGAAGATCTTATAAACAAATTCAGCAAGAAACTGGCGGGATGGAAAGGAAATCTTTTAAGCCAGGCTGGTAAGTTAACTCTTCTCAAAGCTTGTCTCCAAAGCATACCTACTTATGCTCTAAGTCCTTTCAGAATTCCTTTTAAATTTGCTGAGTCAATTGATAAAATTCAAAGAAATTTCCTATGGACTGGCTCTGAGGAAAAAAGGAGAATGCCTTTAATTGCTTGGGATCAAGTTTGTAAACCCTGTAGTTAAGGGGGATTGGGAATCTGGAAAATTAGAAGTATGAATAAAGCCCTTTTAGCCAAATAGGGGTGGAGAGTTTACCATGAAAACAAAGAGTGGAGTACTATATGGAAACATAAGTACCTCTTCAATGCTAAATCCCTTCCTGATTTCTTTGCCTCTCCTGATGTTATTCATTCTTCCTCCATATGGGGAGCTGTTCAGGGGACCAAGAAAACTTTAGAAAAAGGATGCTCCTGGAAAATTGGTAATGGGCTAAAGGTGAAATTTTGGGAGGATATTTGGCTTAAGGACCATCCCTTGATTGGAGACTTTCATGACAAGGCTTTAGTTGACCGATGCAAGTAGAGATTTGGCTCTCTAGTAAGTCATTATTGGCAGAATGATTCATGGGTGATTGTAATTGATGTTGATCAAAGTTTCAGTAATATCCAACTATCCCTAAATGTTGTCTCTCTTTACCCTTATCTTAAGGATGAGATTATCTAGCATGCTGATCCTAGTGGTCAATTTAAAGTCTCTTCTATCTTTGCTTCAAAGGATAAGGGTAATCAACCTTTCTGGTCACATGCTTGGATTAAGGGTCTCATACCCAAAATTAACATATTCTTTTGGATTCTTCTCCAAAACAAAATTCTGACCCTTGACAACTTGCAAAAAAGAGGTATAAATGTGGTTAATAGGTGTACTTTATGCAGAAATGGACTTGAAGATAGAGATCATATGTTTTTGAGTTGCTCTTATACCCAGGAAGTCTAGACTAAGATTTTGAATTTTTGAGGCATGACATGGGTCCATCAAAACAATGTGGATCTTTCTTTCAAAATTTGGATCTGCCCCTCAAAGGATCTTGATGCTCAATTTCTTTGGAAATTAACCCTCCCTCACCTTTGGTGGGGCATTTGGAAAGAAAGAAATAATAGAATATTTAGAAATAAAGATCTTCTAGGATGGGTGCTTGGTCAGAATATCATCAAAACCTTCAAGGAGAATTTAAATCCCAGAGGAAGTCTGGTCAAACCTTCCAACTTGATAACCCTTTACGATCTCAAGAATCTAAGTTGAAAATTGATAATCCTAGATCGATCATAAAATGGTTTGTTCCCCCTAATGGATGGATCAAAGGGAACTTTGATGGAGCTACTAAGGGAAAACCGAGAAGAGCAGGATGTGGAGGCGTTCTTAGAGATCATGTGGGAAATTTTATTGATGCTATAGCAATCCCTATTGGTCACTCGAATAGCCATATTGTTGAAGCTACTGTAGCCCTCTATACCATTAAATTAGCTGTTGATTTGGGGTATTCCAAATTATGGTTGGAAGGTGATTCTCTAAATATTATTAATACCCTAAATAATAAGAATTCTATCTCATGGTCTATAGAGGCTAAGATTATGGAAATCAAAACCTTATTTCAAAATTTGAAAAAGTGGTCATTTCCCATACATATAGAGAAGCCAATGGGGTCACCAACTGGATAGCCAATCATGCAGTTCAAACGTGGCATAAGGTGAGGTGGCTTGATGAATTAAACAAGCACATAGATCTTAAAGCGATTATTAATTATGATGCTATTCATTCCAAAGTGGGAAAGATTTGCTTGGATTAGAAATTTAATGATTTGGGGGAGTGTCCTTACAACTGTCAGATTACCTTCCCCAAGGAGGTACATTCATGTGAAGGTTATGTGCTCTCTACACGTATCATCGAAAAGGCGACCTCGATTTTGAGTTACAAAAAATTTGTCTCATTTCAGCCTCTCTGCTATTGGTATCTGGGTGTCTCTTATTTTTTGTTCGCTCTGTAAAATGGGGGGTGAACCAAGGAAGCAAGATCCCAAAAAATGTGATGACTGGAAGGCTAGGCAGGACGTTTGAAAGATTCTCCAGAGAGGGAAGGTGGTCAGTTTTCTGAAGCATTTGCATGGATTCAAACCCCATGTCACCACCGCCTTCTTCAAAAATTGGGTCGATGACAAAGTTACTCTCCATGGAGTCACTGTGAAGCTTATTGAGGAATTCATTGCCAAGGTTACTGGGCTCCTCATGGAAGGTATTAAATTCTCAAAACAAACCAGCATTTCCAATGCGGCCTACAAAAAATTCCCGAAGACGGATGCTGAGGAGAAGCAATTGGAGAAGAATGGAGACTTCTTTGATGTACAACAAATTAAGGATATTTGGCATGATGTGCTTGGCTATATCCGTGAGTAGTTTATCCTTGATGGTAGGAAAAAAAGAGTGCACAAATTCCACTTTGTCTTTCTTAACCATTTTAGGTATAAGGATAGAATTTCCTTCCCTTTCTATTTGCATTTATCTTTGCTTCAAAGCTTGTATGCCCATAGAAAGAAAGAGTCACGACCCATCTTACATGAAGGTCTGATATTGCTCATAGAGGGTTTTTGTAAAAATAAATCCATTGCTTCGTCTCCCTCCACTGGAAAACATAAGGATTTTCAGTCCATAAAATGTAAAATTGATGAGAATGTTAAAGAGAAAGATAAGGCAAAACTGAAACGCTCTAGGTCTCAAAGACAAATTGTTGAAGAGGATTCTGAGGTGGAGAGTACTGAAGGCTTAGATAAGGATGTCCTAGAGGAAGAGGAAGGGATGGATGTTGGGGAGTTTAGCTCTAACCTGGAAGGTTATCCGAGAATGAAAGGCAAAAATGAGAAAGGGAAAAAGGAATAAACAATTGAGGATAACTCAGAACAGAACAAGTCTGATAATGAGGGTACTCAGACTGTGTCCGGGGGAGGTGATAAAGATAAGGATAATTTAATTGATGATCCAGCCATTATGAGTGAGGAGGAAAACATGGGGAAGGCTTCCACCGCTGCAAAGGAGACTGAGGGACAAGATAAGGAGGTCCCTAGTATACATGACCCTATGGAGACTGGAGAGGAGGAGCTGTTGGATGGGGAGGAACAAATTGATAAAGTTGTGTCCCTGCCACATGCCATTGTTGAAGACGTGGGTGACTCCCCGGAGAGGGAAACCAAGCTTTCCTTCTTGCATTCTACCAAACTTAAAGCTGATTCTTTCCTCCAAGTCAATTCTTGGATTTATAATGAAATAATGGGGTTGAAGAAGAAAGTGGAAACTTTGCAACATAACCAAGAGGCTAACCGAGCTATTATCAAACACTTGGAGGTACAAATGGGAGACATCCCATAAAAACTTAAGGATTATGAGCAGAATCTTAGAATGCTTATCAAGGAAAGTGGAACAAAAATGGAGCAGGTTACTTCAAGCATCTGTGTTGTTGCGGCGAGCTTGGGCAAAAGAGAAAATGAAGGAACCATATCTTTGGAGGGTCCTAGCAAGAGGACAAGACAGAGTTCGAGGAAGAAAGCCTTGATTGTTGCTACTTCTTTGACCGCTAACTCCATCTTGGATATGGCTATGATTGGTAAGGAGGTAGTTAAGATGACCACGAAACTACAATAGTTTTTTTGGGTCTTCTTTTCTGGTTGGGTTCCTATTCAGGTCCTTTTTGTTGGTTGTTACATCTGGTTCTTGTGTTTGGTCCTGTTTTCTGGTTTTTATTTTAAAACTGTTTTGGAGGTTCCAGGTTCTTATAAAACCTAGGTACTTTTTTTGGACTATGTAAGTGGTTTCAGGTCCCTGTAAAACCTGATTTTGGTGTTGCTTCTAGTAGGTTTAAGGACTCTTTTCTTAATGGCTATCTTGCTTTTTCCTTTTTGAGGATGTGAAAGGGTTTCGAGGTTCCTTCAAAATTGATTTTTACTGTAATCTAAAACATTGCATTTACTCTTAATTATGTTGATTTGATGAAGTCAAAGATTGTACTACATCTTATGATGTGTGGTTTAAATTGAAAGACATCTATGGAGGAGATGACAATGTAAATGAGCTAAAGCAGAAAGTCTCAGAGGACAATTTGATCACATGAAAATGAGAGAAGGTGAAAACATTGCAAAATATGCTGAAAGAATCAAAGCATTTGGAGGAGACATTGATGACAAAATAGTTGTGAGCAAGGTACTTAGAACCCTTCTTCCTATCTATGCAATTAGAGTGTCTTCTATTCAAGAAATGAGATGTGATCCAAATAGCAATAGAACTTTGGATGCTCTAGTTGGAAGATTAACAACTTTTGAGTTGGATAACTATGTTCCTAGTTCCAAAGGTATTGAGTCTATATTTGAAGCTATACTCTCACTCAAAAAAAAGAGTAAGAAATCCAAGGTCGATCAATCAGGAAGTGAAGAAGAAGAACAAAGTTCAAATAGTGATCTTGAAGTTGTTGAAGCCCTACTTGCAAAGAAATATTCCAAAGGCAGAGGAAAGTACAAAGGTAAGATTCTTCTAATCTATTTTTCTTGTGAATAAATTGGTCACATTGCTACAAGGTGCCCAAACAGAGAAAAAAATGATGAAAAGAAAAGAAATAAGTACAAAGGCAAGAAGAAAATCAAAAACTACAAAGACAAAGGTAAGAAATCTTTTCTTATGGATAAAGATTCTAATAACAGTGAGGATAAAATGCTATATATTATTGTAAAAGATGAATCTGATGATGAAGGATATGAGATGGCACTTATCTCTCATGTTAGGAAAAATGATACATGGATTGTTGGTAGTGGCTTCTCACATCATATGACCGGAGACAAAACAAAGTTTGAGCACATGGAATATTATGATGGTGGTAGTGTGAGATTTGGAAATAATGAACCTTGTTGCATAAAAGGAAAATGATGTATCTCATTGACCAATGAACTTATATGTGACAATGCTTATTGGGTTGAAGGACTAAAGCATAATCTACTGAATGTGGCGCAGTTGAAAAACATTGGATTCAAGATAGAATTTATGAATAGGAAGGCCAAATTGCTAGATGGAAAAGGAAATTTGGTTGGATCTAGCAAACAAACAAAAGGTAACCTATTCTATCTAGATCTCAATGAAAGTTCATGTTTTGTTGCTCAATTAGAAGAAAGTTGGTTATGGCACAAAAGATTATGTCATGTAAACTTTGAAAATCTGTTTAGAATAAGCAAAAACAAAAGAGTAAGAGGTATTCCTAGCTTGAGGAAACCTGATATGGGTCTATGCAAAAACTGTCAAATTGGTAAGATGGGAAAAACTAGTCTCAAAAGAAAGAACTATCATTTTGAAGAAGTCTTAGAGCTTGTGCATACAGACTTATGTGGGCCTATTGGAATAAAGAGTTATAGTGGAGATAAGTTTTTCATTCTTTTTGTTGATGATTATTCTAGAATGATGACTATAATGTATCTAAAAGAAAAATTAGAACCTTTTCAAAAATTTAGTGGTTTCTGGCAAGAGTAGAAAAAGAAACTGGAAAGGAGTTGAAATGTTTGAGTTCAAAGAAAGGTGGTGAATTCATTTCCAATGAATTCAATGAATTTTGCATTGAAAAAGGATTAAAAGACAAGTATTAGCTTCCGGTACACCTCAACAGAATAGTATAGCTGAAAGAAGGAACATATCCATCATGGATTATGTAAGAACACTAATGATAGAAAAGAATGTTGCAATCAAATACTGGAAGGAAGCAATCAACACTGTACATATCTTGAATAGAGTATAGCTAAAGAAAGACTCAAATCAGACTCCTTATGAACTATGGTATGGCTACAAACCTAATATAAGTTACTTGAAAGTATTTGACAAAAAATGTTATATCTTGAAAGAATTTAGAAAAGGTAAATTTGATGTGAAAGGTGATGAAGGCATATTTTTAGGGTACTCTTGCAGAAGTAAAGCTTATAAATTTTTGAATTTGTCTACTCATAAAATCATAGAAAGTACACATGTGAGAATTGATGATTTTGCAAAAAAGAGGGAAGAAGAAAGCAAAAAGGAGCCTGAGGATTATAGAAGATTTGTTTATTATGAACCTGATACCCTTCCAAATCCATTTGGTAGACAAGAAGCTTCATCTTCTGAGTCCCCAAAATCTCAAACAGCTATTGAGTTACAGATAGTGCAACCCGAGTCACAGTCTGAAGGAATCGAGTCACAATCATAGGCTACCAAACTATTACTAGAGCAAACCGAGTCTAATGGACCCAATCTTAATACTAAAGTTCATGAAGAAATCAGTAAAACAAACTCCAAATCCAAAGAACCTGTGCTAGCAAGATATGATAGAAGGAATCATGCACCTAACTAGATCATTGGAGACAAATTAGATGGAAGAATGACAAGAAACAAATTGAAAGGTACATGTTTACTTGTTAAATTTGAACTTAAAAATGTTAAAGATTCTTTGGATAATGAAAGTTGGATTCAAGCAATGAATGAGGAAATAAAACAAATAGAGAAGAATAAAACTTGAACTCTTGTTCCTAGACCCAAGGATAAAAATGTAATTAGCACTAAGTGGGTATTCAGAAATAAGCTAGATGAAAATGAAAAAAATTCTAGAAACAAAGCAAGGTTGGCATGTAAAGGCTATTCTCAAGAAGAAGGTATTGACTATGGTGAAACTTTTTCTCCTATTGCAAGATTAGAAGCTGTTAGAACTTTACTAGCATATGCATCCCATAAAGGATTTAAATTTTATCAAATAGATATAAAATATGCATTCTTGAATGGAATTCTTGATTAGAAAGTCTACATTAAACAACCTAAGGGTTTTGTAGATCCTAGCAAAAGAGACATGGCCTGCAAATTACACAAGGCATTATATGGTCTCAAGCAAGCTCCCAGAGCTTGGTATGAAAGACTTCACAACTACTTGGTATAGATTGGTTTTCAAAGAACAAATGATAACAGTAGTTTGTATATCAAAGAAGAACCAGACAAAAAGGTTGTGTTGGCAAAAATATTCATTGATGATATTTTATTAATAGGAAATGATGACTTATGCAAGGGATTTTCAGAAGAAATGAGTAAAGAATTTGAAATGTCTATGTTTGGAGAGATAAAATTCTTTGTTGGATTGCAGATCTAGCAAAAGAAAGATGGTATCTACATTACTCAATCTAAATATATCAAGGAGATACTAAAAAAAATTGGAATGGAAGATTCAAGACCAATTGGAACCCCTATGTCTACTGGACATAATTTTTTCACAAATGATGATTCTAAAGAGGTAGATTTGGCCACATACAGATCAATGATTGGAAAATTTAAGTATGTAGTGCATATAAGACCTAATATTGCATTAGCAATCGGTATGGTGGCAAGATTTTCAGAAAATCCCAAAGAAAATCACATGATGACAATCAAAAGAATCATGAGATATCTAAAAGGTACTAAAGAATATGGTTTATGGTAATAAATAGGAGGTAGTTTGGATTTAAAAGTATTCACAGAAGTTGATTTGGGAGGAAGTATTGATGACAGAAAAAGCACCAGTGGTGGAGCATTCTTTCTTGGTAAAGAACTAGTGTGTTGGACAACCAAGAAACATAATTGTATCTCTTAGTCCACAATAGGGGTAGAATGTGTGAAAGTAGTAGTCAATTGTTCTAATATTGATTGGTTCAAACAACTATTGACAAGTATGAAGATAGAAATCAAGGATCCAGTAGTTATATACTATGATAACACTAGTGCAATCAATATATCAAAGAATCCAATGATGCATACCAAAACAAAACACATTTATATAAAATATCATTTCTTAAGAGAATTGGTACAAGATAAATAAGTAAGGTTGGAATATGTGAATAAAAAAGAACAAATTATAGATATATTCACCAAGCCATTACCTAAGTATGATTCTAAAGAGGTAGATCCAGCCACATACAGATCAATGATTGGAAAATTGAAGTATGTAGTGCATATAAGACCTAATATTGCATTAGTAATCGGTATGGTGGAAAGATTCTCAGCGAATCCCACAGAAAATCACATGATGACAATCAAATGAATCATGAGATATCTAAAAGGTATTGAAGAATATGGTTTATGGTACAAAATAGGAGGTAGTTTGGATTTAAAAGTATTCACAAAAGTTGATTGGGTAGGAAGTATTGATGACAAAAAAAGTACCTGTGGTTGAGCATTCTTTCTTGGTAAAGGACTAGTGTGTTGGACAAGCAAGAAACATAATTGTATCTCTTAGTCCATAATAGAGGCAAAATATGTGGCAGCAATAATCAATTGTTCTAATATTGTTTAGTTCAAACAATTGTTGACAAGTATGAAGATAGAAATCAAGGATCCAGTAGTTATATACTGTGAGAACACTAGTGCAATCAATATATCAAAGAATCTAGTGATGTATACCAAAACAAAACACATTTATATAAAATATCATTTCTTAAGAGAATTGGTACAAGATAAATAAGTAAGGTTGGAATATGTGAATAAAAAAGAACAAATTACAGATATATTCACCAAGCCATTACCTAAGGATGCAATTATGTATCTAAGAGGTAAGCTAAGGGTGATTCCCCTATCTGAAGCTCACTAAATGAAGTTTAGTAATGCAACAACCAAAGCATGTTAAAGATCAATTAGTTGGTGTAGTATTGACAAGGGCATATTGCAAATGAATCAATAGTTGAGGTACATTGATATTCATTGAATACTGTCTTTGGCATGAGATGTCAAAGAGGGAGAAGTTTGATGTCATATCTCATATAAATTTTGTAAAGAAATGTACAAAGGGAGAATCAACTTGCTCTGATATCAAAGGTAGGGTTTTCTATCAGAAGAAGTTGTAGCATAAAAAAAAAATTTGATAGAGGGAGAAACTGAAGATAGAAAGAGTTCACACTGATAGAGGGAGTTAGATATGAATCAGAATAAAACTAAGGATAATTCCTTACTTTATTCTTGCTTTAAATTTTTTATTATATTATGACATGTTGTGTTGTCATCAATGTCAAAGAGGGAGATTGTTGGAACAATTGATTAATTGTGTATTGTCTTTGATATTACAGAAAATGTCATATCATCAAATGTCAGTGTATGTCGAGCTCACTCATGCATTGAAGATAGTTTTCTATGTCTGCCAAGCATTCTAGAGTTTACCTAGTTTAGAAGACAATATCTATAGAGTTCACTCGGGTATCAAAGAAAAGGCTTGTGGAAGTTGAGTGTTAACCAAGCTCACTCGGTTAATGAAGGAAATGTTGGGTGGAAAAGCTCAATTGATTTATCTGTTAGTTCTAGCTGACTGAGGAGATGAATATTAATTATTCTAAGTTGATTTGACAATATGAAAGATATAAATATAAGGTCAAGTTGAGAATTAAAATTGTATGAATGCATGGAAGATAATTGAAGATTTAATGATGCTAAGAGGAAGTGAATCAGAAGGATAAGAAAAATATCCTTCTAAAGTTGAAAAGACACATTCAATCAAGAAGGATCAAGTTTACAAGCCAGAATTGAGATATGTAATCAGCAATTCAGTTGCATTCAAATCATGTCATCTCATTGTTACTCTCTAACCATTGTAGCAGTGATCTAAAACTCTTAACAGAGTTGGCTTAACAACTATTTGTAAATCCTCTAACAAGGTGGCATTTCTATTGAATTGTCCAAAGACCTCTAACAAAGTCACTCCTAACAAGGTGATTAAATCCTCTAACAAGGTCACACCTAACAATGTGTTTTTTAACCATCAACAGGGTTGGCTCCTAACAGGGCTTACTTCAAAAGAGTGAAAATCAGTAAGTAGTTGTAATTGGTGGTTTTTCCCAAATTGGGTTGCCACATTAAATCTTGGTGTCAAATGTGTTCATACTATTTTTCTTTTATGTTTTTACCTAAGTTAAAATAATAGTAAACACAAATAATATCTTAAGATTTGAATGTTAAGTATTTTCCAAGCATTTTTTAGTATTTTCCAGAGTTACAACATTTTCTGTGTGTTTGTCGAGCTTTAGCAGAATTCAATTTTAAGAGGTTATTTTGTACTGAAATCTAAGGGATCTGGGATATATTTTTTATGGTAACTGAATCACCCCTCCCCTCTTATTTACTCCTCTTATATCTCCAACAATGATTGTATTTTGATGTCCCTAATAAGGATCAATTATAAAAACTAGGACCTACTTATATAACCCTTGCAATTGCACCTTTTCATACTACCTTGCATTTTAGGGTTCATTCTAGCTTAGTTTTCATTTAAGTGTCAGCAGAGTTTCCTTTTTCTTTCATGGATGAATCGATTAACTAAGCTCATCTTCATGATTCTTCTTGATCATGTCTTTATCTTCTTTTAATCTTGTCATCTCATCACTTCTCTTATTTTCCTATCATCACAGGGTGTTATGCTCATCATCATATCTAATCTATCTAGGGGTTAAATTTTCAAATAATGAGTCTATATCATAACATAAAGCTATAAATATGAGAAAGATATCAATACATCTAAGAGTATATACCATACCAACTTGAGCATCCAAAGAAAATGAGCATATATGAACATGAGCATATCGTATCAACATCACATGGATACATAAACAACAAGTATTGAAATATAAATCCATCACATACACATGAAAAGAGACAAGCCCACAATAATGCTAAAACTTGATTCTAGTATCTCATATAAATGGTGGAATATCAAGTGTCGATACAACATGCGTACAAAATCTAGATCAATGTCTCAAATGATACATCAACATATCAAAACTATAGGGCCCTAGCTACACCCTATGTCTAGCTCCCTACCTCTTGTGTGGGTGGTGGAGGTGGAGGAGCATGAGTCATGTCTAGTTGTTGTGCTACTCCCTCTTATCTACCTTCTCTCTCTGAGTAGCAAGGCACCTATCACTCTAGGATCACTACTTCTATGTGGGCACCAAAATAGTAGGCAAGTCTAGCATCATGCCTCTTTACATCTTGTTGTTCTCTTGCTAGATCCTCCTATAGCACTCTCTCCCTCACTTAAGCCTTAACTCTCCCATCTGTCAGTTTCTAATCTTTGAGTGCAATAGGAATCCTCTCTTGGTGGATCTCTTCCCCCAGTACTTTGATCCTCTAGCATAGTTCATCCTCTTATCTTTCCAATACAAGATACTCCTTCCTCTGGCCCCTATCCCTCTCTCTATCCACTTGAGGCATCCTAATTATTCTCTCCTCCTGCTTTGGCTCCTCCTTCTCCTCTACCCTCACCCTTCTCTTAGATTGAATGGCAGCTTGACTATTACATGGAGCATGGCTCCTAGACCTACTAGGCATTTCTCATCTTTGACCTACTCTCCCTTCGTCCCCTCCGTCATCTTTGCTATCTACCTCACCTTTGTTCTACCTCTACTACATCTAGGGTAGTGAACCTTAGAAATAAATGTATCCTCATCTCTCTCATATAATTAGCTGAGGGCCCTGCATCTATCACATCTAATAGTAGATCTCATACTATCGATTTTAATTAGTGTATCTCTTGCAAGCATGCTACATGGCTCAACATAGGCATCCACCCCTAATGGTTAATTCTCCTTGTCTCTATACCTAGCATAGGTGGTCATATCATTAGCCATCCACGACCTCATACAAAATTGTCGCCATAATCTACTAATGGTGAATCTCTCAACTGCTCTTAGGTGCCTCCTAGCAAAGGCTTGTTGTAAAACATATAGGCCAACTCATCTGTAGCCTTTGCACACTCTTCACAAATTACATAGGGCCTTTGCATGAATGACTCTAAGTCATCTAATAGTCACCTATAGTATGGAGTATCTCCACTATGGAGTTTTACTATGAACCCTAAATAATTGTATATAAATGGTTTTCCCCTTGCTCTCGACTACACTTAGGATCACATCACGACAATGTGATCCTAGGAACACACTTGTGCTAGAATGGTGTTGCAAGCTCGTCTCTTTGCCTTCCTATATAGAATATCATGTAACTCATGATACATTTCTATCAGGAGGGAAAGTCCCCAAGCCATTTGTCATAGGCTGCAAATCAAGTTCATCACCAATCTCCCCCATCCACATGGGAATTCTCTATGTTTCTTGTTAGTCATCAAACACTATCCTATTAGAAAGAACACTATATATGCCACTAGATGTTGTGCCTTGTAGTGCTCTATCATTTTCTCCTACAGGGTATATCTATCTAGTATCATGTCATCTTGGAGTAGTGCATGTAATGCATCCCTCCCATCCTTAGGAGACTAATTGTAGTATACCTACAACACACGTGTTCATGTTAGAACTGATATTGATGAGACTAAGTATACATGACAACTAAACTCTATCATTTTCTCCTACAGGGTATATCTATCTAGTATCATGTCATCTTGGAGTAGTGCATGTAATGCATCCCTCCCATCCTTAGGAGACTAATTGTAGTATACCTACAACACACGTGTTCATGTTAGAACTGATATTAATGAGACTAAGTATACATGACAACTAAACCATATCAAGTATACTCATGGGCTCTCTAATGCATGGGATCTGAAGGATCCTATACACATCCTCAAGTTTGATAGTAGCCTTGTCTTTCAATAGATGAAAGGCAGTATGCTCATTGCTCCATTGCTCGGTTAAGGTTGTCGAGAGGCCATAGTTTTCCTAGATATGGGGCAAATAAAGAAACTTGCCAAATCCCATGTCTCTGAGCATAGCCCTATGTGTGGGATCTAACTAGGGCACAAGTCTCAACCCCACTACTATAGGTGCCTTAATGGACAAGTCTAAAAATGTCTCTTGCATCACAACTATATGCAAATGTATCAATACCTATCAAATGAGAATCAAAATAAAACTAAGGATATTACTACTCAACTACAACAACAATCAACTAAATCATAATGACACAATTCCTAATTGCACTTCATTATTGGTAAAACAAGTATCATACAATAGTTTCTTCTATACTGATACAATACTTCATCCAACCTTGTACAAATGATGGGTATGGTTGATATGATAGTCTATAGCAATATCAGAAGATACTTTACAAAAATTGAGACTATCATATGATAATTTACACAATAGTGATATGATACTTTACCAGTATAGTATGACATTTTGATAAAAAAAACTACCTAGAACTGTGAAAAATAATGCTCAAAATGACTTTAAAATGAAGCTCAAATATTAGTTACTTATTGAGGTAGCATACCACTAGGGTCAGTTGTGCTATTGGCTCAACTCAAATCAGTGCTTCTCAATCAGAACCCTCATTTTTGCCATGGTTATTTCTCTATGTGCTCTAGAATCTAAAAATCAAATAAGAAAAAATGACCCTTGGGCCCCTTATATACCCTTTTGATCCATTTTTTACCTAATTTTTGAACTTTTTTTTTTGCAAAAATTACACCCTTATCTAATTTTGACATCTTGGATCCAGTTTTGGGATCAAAATCAAATTCTAGATTCATCTTGATGGTCAAAATTGCAATTAAATTTCTTTCTTTCTTCTACATAGTTGGCTGATCTTTTGAGGCTTATTGTTTGAACTTTTCTAAGATAGTCATCATTTCTTCATTTTTCTTCATCATCTCTACCATATTCTAATATCCTTATTCATTTCATTTCATTTTGCATTTCTCTTGTTTAGACCTAATTCATATGATTTCTCTTTATAGTCAAATCTAGTCATGTTGGGGCATATATTCATTGTTTGGTGGTCAACCTTTGGCCTTAATATTTTATCTATCATCTTGGACTTTACCTTATTTTGATTTGACCATTTCCACCTCATTTTTTTCACTTCCTCTACTTCATTTCTATTTTGATGTTGAGGGGCCACAAATACTATAAACTATATGTTTGATATATCTACTTTGAACTTGTTAGTACTCATCTTGGGTTTTGATCTATTGTAACTTGGCTTAACTATGTGCTTTGGAAATACTAATGCTCATCTCAGGTGTTGATAGTATCTTATCTATCTCTCCTAATATCCAATCTCATTACTTATTGACTCTGCATTCAAGATTATATATCTCTTTGTGCTTCGTTCTTCATATTCATATCTCTCTATCATCTAGCTTGACATCTTCATTATTTGACTTAATGTGCTTCCAGATTGATAACACATTAATCAAATAGAGACAAATATAATCACTCAAAAAATTTCATCTACACTATGAGCCCCCTTTCTAGATATTTATGCATATTTATCTATTACTTATTTTTTATCAAATTGTCACTTTACTATGTTTTTTATTATAACCTATGATTTGACTACCTTATCCTAAGTATTTTATTGTATTGAAAGAACTTGTCCCATTTTAATCAAATAAAATCCCCAAAGTCCCTCTTATCCTAAGTGTGTACATTAAATTTTTTATTACTATTTTAAGAAATAAAAGAAAAGGGACTTTTTTCTCACATGAGGGGCACACTTTCCAACATGGATGGAATCCTCATTCTCCTCACACATCATTTTTCTCTTAAACATATTCTTTGTTCTTTTTGAGGTGAGATTATGATGCACATTGATCACTCCAGACACATTATCCACCCTTTATTTTGCCTCTAATTCTCTTTAGAAGGAGGCTCTCTCCTCAGTCTCTCATCTCTTACACTCTGATGCTGTTGTTAAGATGCAAATTCTATTAGAGATTTGGAGCACTCATCTTGCATTTAGCTTAGTTTCATTTTATGCATTGTTTAATTCACCTAGTCTAATTAGAGGATCTTGTAACTCTTTGTTAGCTTGTGCTTGCATTTGATTTTCACTTATCTTAGATTGCATTGCATCTCATTCTTGATTCTTACATATTAGAATTCTTTTGTTTACTCTTTGAATCCTCCATTTTATGTTGCACCTTGCATGGGTTACTTAAACTATGTTCATTTGATAGCCACAATCCCATAGCTCTTGTATTTCAAAGATACAAAGCTATAGGTTTCCTCTTGAGATGTTCTTTAGCATGGGTACTCTCAAGTATAAGGGTTTATAAAATTGTATTCACATTTTATACACACATTGCCAAGGTTCAAACTCTTATTAAAGTGTTGTTAATTATTTATGTTGGGGATAAGGTCCTCCATTATTGAGTTCATTGGTTCATAATTATAGAAAATTATTGTTGAAGCTAATGGGAAGGTTCTCAAATAATATCTTTTAATCATAGTACTTACTAGTAAATCAAAATATTGGGAAGGGTGTGGTTGAGGAGGTGTGCAATCATTAGTTTGCAATAGTCTTTGACTTTGATAGGGTCATTTTCATCTAATGAGGGGATTGTGTAAGAATGTGAAAATGACCAAGGACTTTGTTTATACAAAAGAAATCAAAGTGAAGGATGTAGAATAGAATATGGAGGATTATATAAATTGTAAGCCCTTACAAACACCCATTGTAATAAGGGTGCATAGATTTTAGTCAATAACTTTTGTTTGCTAGTATCTCTGAGGGATAATTTCTTATATAATTAAACATATAAGAAAATCATCTTGCCAATATCTTATTTGTGTTCATAATCATGTTGATTATATTGGTGGATGTAAGAGTTCAAATAAAAGACATGTGAAGAGAAGGGTAAAAAACTTACATTTTAAATTTGCTAAGAAATTAGGAGGTAAGAGACAATGGAGGTTTGACTATGTATACAATTTGATAGACTATAATTTTCTTGAAGAATAATTCAAGGTGTTGTTTGACCATTCAATAAGGGTTAGTCATCTGTCTCAATGAGTTTGGTGTTTTTAAGCAAAGCAATATACATAAATCTTCGAGGACCTACTGATAATTTATGTTTGACAATCAATTTATTGGTGATATGACTTCTTAATCTTCAATTTATTTGGTGTGGCTTGAATACTTCCTATTAGAAATGGCTAGTGAGTATGAGGACATGCTCAATTTATGTTTGATAATTAATTTATTGGTGATACAACTAGTTTGAATCTTAAACTTTATTTAGTATGGTTTGAATACTTCCTATTAGAAATTACTAGTGAGGATGGGGACATGCTCAACGTACTAGATGCAAGTAGAAGAATGTTGGCTAGTTGGATAAGGTAAGTAATGGGATGTTTTCATTAATGGAAACACTATGTATGGCTAAGGTCACTTGTGATAAAGATATAGTTTGGAGATCTTAGAATGAAGAAATTGAGTATAACAAGTGAAAACATGTGACAATAATACATAATACATTAGCAAGCTTCACTAGAAGTAGATGGAAGCCTATAATTTTTAGATATGATAGAATGGAGAGTATATATTATGTACTTAAGTTATCTAATATTACTATGTTAGTTGACACATGTTTTGGATGGATAATCATAAGGCTATTTTTTATCGTAGAGGCATAATACAAGGGGTAAAATGGATATTTTTGCTAAGGCATTGAATTGACTTGTCAATTCAAGGACTTTACAATATAGGGATGATAGCCTAAATGTTAATCCTCAGCTACTACTACTAGATTGTTATAACATGTTTTGGTAACATTTTACTTGGTTATTCTAGCTGACTAAAAAGAGAGTTAAAAAAAGGGCATAAAGGAAGAACTTTTTGATATGTGAAGACACACATGATTATGCTTATTGGAAATTAAAATTAACACAATTGTTATGTTGTCGTTGATGTCAAACTGGTAAGAAAGTTTGCTATCTGATTTGAGTGACCATATCAAGATAATTGATGAAGAGGATTTGAGAAGATTGAAATAACAAAAGGAACTAGAGGAAAGGTTGAGCTATGAAGAACTACAATGGGAACTTGATTAGTTAGACTTTTGACAAGATAAAGTAATTGTTTAATCATAACCTAAGTGAAGAAGACAATTGTATTGAAGGCTAGAATAAGCAATCAAAGAATGACCAAATGCATAGGCTTGACCGAGAAAAAGAGGTGAAGATTAAGGAACTTGAAGTTTATGTCAAGTGATGCTAGAGTCAACTGAGTGACAATATAAGCCAAGAAAATATAGTGTCGATCGAGCATCATTATTGATCAAGTGATAGCAAATGTGTCAAATAGAAAAGTTAATACCCACGAAGTAATATAGTGATGATCGAGTGTCAGAACACAATATTATCCAAGGGACAACATTTGATAGATTTTGAGGAAATCATAATTTCTAGCCAACGCAATTGATTTCATAGAATATGTAAAGCACATTGAAGATAAAGATCGATGAGTTGGATCATTTAATGCAAGGAAAGGGTTAGATGAGTGATCAATGACTTAATTCAAAGATCAGTTTCTAGAAAAGAAGGAGATGAATAAGAAGGTGGACAAATTCATTGTATGTGTTGAATCTGATCGAAACCCTAAGATCTACAATGATGTTTAAGTGAAAAAAAATTAGAATTACCTTTTTAATGAGGTGTAAGGGCCAACCTAATCAAGGTTGGAGTAGTTGTTGATGCTATTGATTGGAGAACTTGAGAAAGAGGCTTAGAAATGTTGAGAAGAGGTGAAGAGTGATTTCTTGAAGTGTTTCCAAGAAAATTAGAGACAAGATGACAGTGGAGTCCAAACAATGGATCAACATACAAACCAAATTGTGATTTGTACTTGCAAAGTGAGTTGTATTTGTCAGATCAATTACTTTTTAAACCATTGTATCACTTTTTAAATCCTTTAATCAAGGGTGACCTAATAGTCATATGTAAATCCTTTAAACAAGGTGACATTCTAATGGAATGATCATAAGCCCTCTAACAAGGCCACTCCTAACATGATGATTAAATCCTTTAACAAGGTAGCATTTAATAGTGTGTTTGGTAACCTCTAATAGGGTTGACTACTAATAGAGCTCACTTCAAAAGAGTGAAAAATTGGTGACATGTTACTAATGATTTATCCCAAATTGGTTTCCATGTTAAATCCTAGTTGCATACTTGTGTAGATGTCATTTGAAGATGTTTTACTATTAATGTTTTACATTCTACAATTTTGTTAACTATTTGACCAGTAGACTGCAAGTTTATGTTACTAATTATTTTCTATAGATCAAGTTATTGAATTTTTAGATCTGAATAATTTGAAGTGTTTAAAAGTTCAATTGGTACATCTGGAACTAAGGATAACTAATTCACCCCCCTCCCCCCTCTCAGTTATTCAAAATCATTATAAAAATGGGTATTAGAGCATTGGTTCTTGTACAAAAAAGTTTGAAGGAACTTGAAGCTAAAGATCAAGATGTACAAAAAGAAGTTGTCAAAGTTGAACAAAGAGAACTTCCCTACATGAACATAGTTTGATGAAGTAGAATTTAGTAGAAATTGTAGATGGTGCAATATAGTATACAAAACATCTATATGTGACAAACCTCATCCTCTGATAGCTCAATGGATGAAAGAGAATCAAGAACACAACCAGGCTATGTTGGAGATTGCATCAACCCTAAGCTATTTTGAGTTTAATGATATAAATAATTGCACTACAAAGAAGGGAATGTGGGATACATTGCAGACTATTTATGGAGGAGACAAAAATATTTTGAGAGAAAAATCAAAAATCTTGAGGGGTAAGTTTGATGAAATGAGAATGGTAGGAGAAAATCTTATACAATACTATAGAAGAAGCAAAGACGTAGTAAATTCTATAAGAGGATCATATGGAAAGATTGATGATAAGACTATGATTAGCAAGGTACTAAGAACCCTACTTCTTATTTATGCTATTAGAGTTTCTGCAATACAAGATTTAAGATGCATCCCTAGTAATATTCTAACTTTGGAAGGTGTAGTTGGTAGGCTTACTACTTTTGAATTGTCAAGCTTTGATAATTTCACTCCTACTTCTATTGAATATGCTTTTAAATCTCAATTGGTTATTACTTAGAAAGGAAAAGGAAAGTGTGTGAATAGTGACAATGATGCTTTTGATGATGAACTTGATGAGCTTGAAGCATTGATGGCTAGGAGACTTCCAAGAGGAAGAGGAAAATACAAAGGTAAACTTCCTATAATTTATTTTTCATGAAGCAAAGTTGGTCATATTGTTGCAAGTTGTCCTAACAAAGAATAAAAGGATGAGAGAAGGGAAAGAAAGTACAAAGGAAGAAGAGATGACCAAGACAATAGGAGAAACAAGGACTACAAAGACAAAGGTAAGAAATCTTGTAATATTGGTAAAGAAAAAATTGATAACGAGTCTAGTAGTAATGATGAAGAAGTTGTCTATACTACTATGAAAGAAGATTTTGATGAAGATGACAAAATTGCATTAATTTCATATGTGAGTAAAGGTGATAGGTGGATAATTGATAGTGGTTGTTCACATCACATGACTTGTAATAAAAATAAGTTTGAAACCATGGAACCATACAAAGGTAGTTATGTTAAGTTTGGTAATGATGTACCATGTCTTGTGAAATGTAAAAGATCAATACAATTGACTGATAATATCAAGTTTGACAATGTTTATTGGGTTGAAGGACTTAACTATAATTTTTTGATTTTTTTATAGTTGAAAAAATCAGGATACAAAGTTGAATTTCATCATAGGAAAGCTAAGATATTTTATGCTTCTGGTGAACTAATTGGAAGTGGAGATTAGACAAGAGGTAACTTGTTCAATCTACATTTATCTAATGAGACATGCTTGTTTGCACAAAATGAAGATATATGGTTATGTTATGTGAACTTCGATAATTTGGTAAGAAATAGCAAGATGAAAAGAGTAAGAGGCTTACCAAGATTGAAGAAACCTAATAATATTGTGTGTAAACAATGTTGATTGGGAAAAATGATAAAGTCTAGTTTCGAGAGAAAACCCTATACATCTAATGATATTTTTGAACTAGTTCATACTGACCTTTGTGAACCTATTGAAGTGCAAAGCTATTGTGGAGCCAAATATTTCATTATATTTGCTTATTATTACTCTAGAATGATTACTGTAATGTTTTTGATAAGATAAACAGGTTTTAAGAGATCCTGAAACCCATAAGTTTTACAAAAACAAGGCTGATAATAAGCAAAAGAAGCCCAGCCAAAACAGAGGTCCAACAGCTGAAAAAAAGCCCGAAGGCCCAGCCCAAAACAAAGGCCCACAGAAAGGCCAAAAACCAAAGAAACTAAAACAAACTACAGAAAGCCTATCCAAAAGCCAAAAGCCAGGAAGACGAAAAGACAAAAGACAAGAAAACTAGTCTTCAGTTATCTTCTCCATTTCTTGCATAGTCTGAGCTGCCTCGACTATCTTTTGTTGCTCCTTTTCCATTTGATCCTAGACCTTCTCCATGCCCTAATCCATACTGGTAAAGGTACTGATTATGGCCTTGTCATCATCTGGCCTGGCCTTATCCCTGTTCTGTCCTCCCTCCTCCACCAGCAAGCCCCTGTCCTTAAGTTTACTAGCAAGGGATTGGATGTTCTCATTCATCGAACTCAGGAGAGAAATCATCTGACTTGCGAGGTTGTGGTATGATTACTGTAATGTTTCTTAAAGAAAAATATGATGTTTTTCAACTGTTTAAGTGGTATTTGGCCAGAGTTGAAAAGAAAATAGGTAAGATTCTAAAGTGCTTGAGATCTGATAGATGAGGAGAGTTTATCTATAATAAATTCAACATGTTCTCCAATGATAGAGGAATCAAAAGGAAAATGCCAGCACCATGGACCCCTCCCAAAATGGAGTAGTTGAAAGGAGGAATATATCAATCATGGATTGTGCTAGAATAGTAATGATGGAGAAAAATGTATCATAGAAATACAAGAGAGAAGTTTTAAGTACAACAATCTATACTTTAGATTGAGTGTAAGTCAAGAAAGGTACAAATGTTACACCCTTTGAGTTATGGTATGGATATGCACCCAATGTGAAGTATTTTAAATTTTTAAGAAGAAAATATTAAATACTAAAGGACAATAGAAATGAAAAATTTGATGCTAAAAGTGATGAAGGCATATTCTTGAGATATTCCACTAAGAGAGAATCTTATAAGTGTTTGAATTCTAACACACACAAAAGTTGTAGAAAGTGCAAATATGAAAGTTGATGAATATGCAAAAGAAATGAAGTTGAATGCAAGACATAACTTGAAGATTTCAACACATTCATATATGTCAATTAAGGTGTTCCTTGCACCTTACTTGAGATAGAGAATAAAGCTATCAAGCAACAATGAATAGTGAATGTCGAGCCTCGACAACAAGTTGTCAAGCAACAGACTATTAGTGTCAAGCATCAGTAGAATGATGTTGAGATACATGTAATAAATGTTGAACATTAGGTAGACATTGCCAAGAAAGTAGAACTTGAACTTGAAATCAAGATGAACTTGTTCAAGAAGAAAGAAGAAAAGAACCTACACTAAAAAAGAGTATGTGAGAAGAAACCATGCACCTAATCAAATCATTGGAAACAAAGAACTTGGAGTAATGAAAAGAAAAATACTTAGAGGTGATACATGTTTACTTTCTAAGATTGAGCCTAAATCAGTAAAGGATGTTTTAGATAATGAAGACTAGATTCATGCAATAAATGAAGAAATTGAAAAAAATAGAGAAGAGAAAACCTAGACACTAGTACCCATACCTAAGAACAATAATATTATTGAAACTAAGTGAATATTCAAGGAAAAGTTGAAAGAGAAAGGAGAAGTCACAAGGAACAAAGCTAGATTGGTATGCAAAGGATATCCACAAGAAGAAGGTATTTACTATGGAGAAATATTTGCCCTAGTTGCAAGATTGGAAGGAGTTAGAACACTACTTGCATATTCTGTTTAAAAGGATTTAAAGTATATCAAATGGATGTCAAACCTAAATTTTTGAATGGAATATTGGAAGAATAAGTTTACATAGAAAAACTAGAAAGATTTTTTGACCCCAGCAAGAAGAATATGATATATAAATTGCACAAAAAACTATATAAATTGAAGCAAGCTCCTAGAGCATGGTATGAAAGGTTCCACAATTATTTGGTAAAGATTGGATGTGCGAGAACAAATGATAATAGTAATCTATACTTGAGTACTAAAGGTTGAAAAGGGATATTGTTAGTTGAAATATTTGTTGATGACATCATATTTGGAGGATAAGATGCATTATGAAAATCATTGCAGATACAATGAAGAAGAAATTTGAAATGTCTATGTTTGGTGAGATTAAATTCTTTGTTGGTTTACAACTATATTAGATGAAACAAGGTATCTACATTACATAATCAAAATACATCAAAGATATACTAAAAAATTTTGGAATGGAAGACTCAAGACTAGTCAACACACCTATGGCTAGAGAACATAAGCTATCTAAGCAAGATGATTGTACTTATGTGAACCAAAAATTGCATAGATCAAGGGTTGGAAAACTACAATATGTTGTTCACATTAGACCTAATATTTCCTTAGCAGTTGGGATTGTTGCAAGATTTTTTGAAACTCTCAAGAGAATCATATGATGGTAGTGAGAAGGATACTGAGATATCTAAAGGCAACAAAAGACTATATGGCTTATATTATAAAAAGAATGATAAGTTTGAATTGAAAGTGTACACTAATGTTGATTGGGCAGAAAATATTGATGATAGAAAGAGTATAAGTGGTGGATCTTTCTTTCTAGAAAAAATACTAGTCTCATAGGCAAGCAAGAAGAAGAATTGTATTTCAAAATCAATAGCTAAAGCTAAATATGTGGCAATAGCAGTGAATTGTTAAAATATTGTATGAATAAAATAATTGTTGAAAGGGCTAAAGGAAGAGATCATTGATCATGTTGTTATTTATTGTGACAACACAAGTGTTATATATATATATATATATATATATATATATATATATATATATATATATATATATATATATATATATATATATATATATATATATATATATATATATATATATATATCAAAGAATCTTGTAATACACACAATGACCAAGCATATTTCTATCAAGTATCATTATTTGAGAGAGCTAGTTCAAGATAAAGAAGTGAGATTGGATTATGTGAACACTAAGGAGAAAATTTTTAATATTTTCACTAAAGATTAACCTAAGAATGCACATGCGTATCTAAGAGGTATATTAGGGGTGATTCCCCTAGATAATGCTACTTAAGTTGAGATAGAGCTCTACATCAAATGAGTTGATCAAAATATCTTAGAAGTTGATGTAGAAAGTCATAATTTAGGAGTTGCCTAAAGTAGTGAATTAAAAAAACATAATGTTGTATCAGCCATAAGCCAAGATGACAGATGGTGAATAGGATTCAAAATTATTGACATGAAGATATCTACATGGTGAATATGTATGAGAAATATGTTGTGTCTTTAGCATTGTTGTCAAAGAGGTAGAGAATGTCAATTACCATCCATGAGAGAGGAAGATTATGAAGTAGTTGTTTATGCAGCAATGAGAAAGATGTTTATGCAGCAATGAGAAAGATGAAGAGAAGTCATACATGACAATGAAAGAATATGGTGTTGCCAATAATACAAGAGGAAACTGATTGATTTCATGATATGATATGATAAAGGGAGTCTAAGTGTTGCATTTCCGAGTTGCATGGATGAGAATTAGAATGAAACTAAAAGAGAGAGAATATTGGACACTGAGATGAGAATCATAATGAAACTAAGGATATTAATGAAGATCTAATACTAAACATAGAGGGAGATGCTCGAAGAAATTACATGTTTTGGATTATATGGTAACTAAAGGTGTTGTCATTAATGCCAAAGAGGGAGATTGTTGGAAACTACAATTAAGATGATTGTCATGTTGTCATTGATGTCAAACCTTATTGGTAATATAATTTTCTATTTGATTTGAGTGCCATAACAAGATGATTGATGAAGAAGATTTGAGAAGATGGACATAACAAAAGGACCTAGAGGAAAGGTTGAGTTATGAGGAACTACATTGGGCACTTGACTAGTTAGACTTTGAAAAGATAAAGTGATTATTTAATCATAATGTAAGTGAAGAAGATAGTTGTATTGAAGCCTAGAAGATCTTATCAAAGAATGACCAAATCCATATTCTTGACCAAGAAAAAGAGCTGAAGATTAAGGAACTTGAAGTTTAAGATTAGTGATGCTAGAGTTGACCAAGTGATAGTATAAGCTGAGAAAATATAGTGTTGACCGAGCATCAACATTGACTAAGTGATAGTAAATGTTTCCAACAGAAAAGTTAGTAGTGACCGAGTAATCCAGTAATGATCGAGTGTCAAAACATAGTGTTGGCTAAGGGATAATATTTGATAGATTATGAGGAAATCATGATTTCTAATTGACATAGTTGATTCTTTAGAATATGTAAAGCATGTTGAAGATAAGGATCAATCGATTGGATCATTTAATGCAAGGAAAGAGTTAGGTGAGTGATCAATTTCTTAATTCAAAGACAAGTTTCTAGAAAAGGAGATGAATAAGAAGGTGGAAAAATTCATTATATGTGTTGAATCTGATCAAAACACTAAGCTCTAAGGTGATGTTTAAAGCAAAAAAAACCAAAATTACCTATTTAAGGAGGTGTAAAGGCTAACATAATCAAGGATGGAGTAGTTGTTGATGGTATTGATTGGTGAACTTGAGTAGGAGGCTTAGAAGTGTTGAAAAGAGGTGAAAAGTGATTGCTTGCAGTATTTCCAAGCATATCAGAGGCATAGATGACAATGGAGGCTCGTCAATGGATCAACATATGAACTGAATTGTGATCTGTATTTGCAAAGTGAGGTATAATTGTTAGATCAACTTGTTATTACTTTCTAACTATTGTATCAAGTTTGAAATCCTTTGATCGAGGTTAACTTAAGAGCAATAAGTAAATCCTTTAATCAAGGTGATATTCTAATGAAATTTTATTAATCCCTCTAACAAGGCCACTCATAATAGGGTGATTAAATCCTTTAACAAGGTCACATTTAATAGTGCATTTTGTAACCTTTGACAAGGTTGGCTCCTAATAGAGCTCACTTTAGAAGGGTGAAAGATTGGTGGCAGGGTACTAGTGGTTTTTTCCAAATTAGGTTTCCATGTTAAATCCTAGTGGCATACTTGTGTGGATGTCATTTGAAGATGTTTTACTATTAATGTCTGCAAGTTTATTAACTATTAGAATAATAGACTGCAAATTTATGTTATTGATTGCTTGCTATAGAGACCAAGCTATTGAATGTTTAGATTGAAGTATTTAAAGTGTTTAAAAGTTCAATTGGCACATTTGGACCTAAGGATAACTAATTCACACACCCCCCCCCCTAATATTCTAAATCATTCTAACATATGTTATGTTATGATTATGGTATGCAAGTTTTTTAATGTTGATATGTGAATGTTTTGATGATCAAAGTAGAGAATAGGTATATGCACATGATTATATGCAATGAACATCAAATGACTGATTGGATATTTGAGATATCAGTATGTTGCCATGATTTCACTCCCCTATATTTTTCAAACTTCTAGGATTAGGATTAAGTCAATGTGATGTCATGTTTGTGTCTATATTGTCTTTAAGGAACTTCTCTTCTAATCTATTCCTTTTTGTACACCTAGGTGGGTATTCAAAAGAAATCTAATGCATTGGTTCATATTAGGTGATTAGGAAAGGGAAGCTAAGTTTATGCATTTCCTAGATGAGAAGAAAGTTGTTCAGAAATCCTAACTCTATGATCAAGTATTTCATTGAAGGCATGACACTTCTAAAAGAAGATCACATTGTATTTAGAATAGATGATGACTAAACATATTTGGATCAAAGCTCAGGTCCAAGATGCAAATCAAAGGAACATCATGAAAGTCAGAGAAGTCAAGTTGACTATAGGAGAAGCAAATAAATCCTTAGAAATGATAAAAGAACCTGATCAAAGGTGGTGTGACTTTCTTTAAAATCTAATTGATGGTTTATATTTAATACGTGCATCTATGTTGAAAAGTTAACAAGTCGAACAGCTCAGAGATTAAATATAGATCATTACATGAAGACCAAATCGACGAATGGCACTTTAAGATGGAATTATAATGGTCCTTAGAGATGTATCTTCCTAGCCATCGGATCATAAAGATCAATGATCATTGCATGTTCACCTGTGATTTAAGGTAACCCAAAGTTGACATGGTGGAGTAGTGAAATCTATTTTTCATAGGGTCATAGGGGGTTAAAGATGATCAGAGGTTAGTGTCACAACAAAGTGAAAAGCTTGTGTTTGTAGAGTCATAGGAAGTTTAAGTCAACCTTGGGTTAACATACCGACCAAGCAAAACCAATGACCACATGGTCACAAGTGGTTAGAAGAAATTCAAAGCTAAGGCAATGAAAAGGTGAAAATAGAATGATTTCATCAGCATAGAGGGTTAAGAGTACCTATGGTTAAGGTTGTGATGCAAGGAAAGGCTTACGTTCGTATGGTCGTAGGTTAGAAATGACAGTTAATTTTAATATTGTGAAAGTGCAATCATGGTTAATGTGCATTTTTTGCTAAGTCACTATGGTCAGTAGAATGAAGACATGTCAAATTACAAAGTCATGATAAATGATAATATTCAATTTCATACGGTTATTGCATCATCGCATTTAGTGAAGGCATTGTATGGATGATAGTTGTGAAGAAGCAAAAAGAGAAAAAAGTAAAAAGGGTTTTCATGCTTTAATCATGATCATTGATAGGAGATCAACGGTAGAGTTTTAAACCTATTGTGATCGTTGACATTCAAATTATACAAATTTGGCGTCAAGTTGACTATTACAAATCAAAGAAGAATATGAATCATTTTGAGAGTTTCTAATCATTTTTGTTTTCTTTCTTTGTTGCATTGAATTGTAATTGGTGATTGTTGGATTTCTGAGCGATTCAAGTGCTTTGTTAATGTAACTAATGAATTTGTAACTAGCCAAGAACCCTAAGAGGGGGCCTATATATGTAATTTTCTAAGTTAATAGAAAATATTGGCAATTATGTCCAACTTTTCCCCCTGCATTTTCAAATGTTGAGTGAGAATCGAAGAGTTAGATAGAATGAAGGATTTGTATGATGTGGTCATTTAGGTAATGTGATGTTCTAATTCTATTTAGGAATGGCATGCCTAGGTTTCTTTCATTGTCTCCTTTAGCTAAGATAACCATGCATAGCAAAGTAGTCTCTATAGGATTATAGGATAGATGTATTTGAAACTAATAATATCTTACTAGATTCCATTTTAGTAGAGGGTTATTAATCATGGTGGATTCTATTTCATTTTTTATGTGTATCTCTTCTCTCTCCCTAAATTGAATTTTAGGTAGCTTGTGATATTCATTCCACTGGGTGTTATAGGTTGCTCAAATCTATTTCTACCTGGGTTGTTTGTAGTTATGAGCATCTTGGTTTATCCTCTTTTTCTCTCAGGTTAAGAGCATACACACCCCCCCCATCCCAATGATCTATTAAAAACATAATTAATTACATATATTTCATATAAGGGAGTTATACCTTATAATTTTGAGGCCCTTAATATAACACATAAATTGACCCATTTGTTGGTGACATCCTTTTGTTTCCTCACATTCTAGGCATCTAGAGTCAAGCTAAAGCCAAGTTAGCAAGAGGGACAAATTGTTAACCAAAAATTTTTGGTGACTCTGCTGGGGATTGGAATCTAAGCCTAGTGTTTGGTTTCTCATTCTCAAAAATCTAAAGGTGTCTTCCCTAGGATGAATATTGGTGACTTTGTATAAAGGACCTACTTTCTTTGGTTTGAGAAGGTCTAGTGTAACTCAATGGCCATGCAAAATTCAAAGGTTGGAATAAGGCCAAGGCCTAAACCCACTCTCCAAGAACTTAATGAGATTATTGACAAGCTACCACAAGAGCTTGTGCTTCTATATAAAGAAAGCATCTCCCATGCTATCCAAAAAAATATTAGCATTGAAGATGATCATGTTTCTACATCCCTGTGGAAATGTATATGCTCTAGATTCTACAAGCTAAAAGACATGCAAAGAGAGGAGTTGAGGTTGAAGTAAGAAAAGTTGAAGCTCATTCCTACTCTTAAACAACTTCACACCACAAATGACAAGGTGCTTCGTGATATTTTTGAATACTATAGAGAAAGCATCTCATACGCAGCCCAAGAAAACATCAACATAGAAGATAGTCATATGTCAAATATGTTTTGGAATCACAACTATTCCCATTTCCAAAGACTCAAAGACCTACAAGAATGTGAAAGAAGCTGAAAAAAGTACAGATAGTTGAACATAAAAAACACTTGATAAGGTCACCTAAATCTATTCCTTATGGTTTTTAGATGTTTAAAGAGAAGGTGAACATTCATGATGTGAACACCAAGGAGAGGCCAAAGCAAGAGTCTACTCTTGAAGAAATCAATACAACTAAGGACAAGGTCTTTTAAAAGATCGTGTTAAATCTTGCAGTGAGTCTCAACAGAGGAGATGATCCCAAAGAAAGGAAGATATGGGGCCACCTTTGCTACTAATTCCACAAATTGAAGGATCATCAAAAGAATAAGAGAAAGGAGCTAAAGTTGAAGATAGTATCTACACTTGATTATGAAGCTCCCATGGTAATGTCACCTGATTCAAGTTCTCATATTATTGCAATCTTTGGTAGACAAGAGGCTATTCCTAATGCCATAGATCAAGGTGACAATATTCTATCAAAGCCCTTTGAAGAAGAATCTTCTAATGATCATTTTCTTGCACTAAAGCATTCCACTTGTGATTTACCAATAGTTACAAATCTGATTCTAGTTGAAGAAATAAGCAATGAAGTTCAACATGAAGAATGGTTGTGTCGGTATGAGGAGGAGCTTCATAAACCCACTGGTAAGACTCTTATCCTTGATAAAGATGTGATTGAAGAAAAGAGTCATGAAACCAACTGTCAATTCATAGAAGAATCAGTTCCATTGGTAGACACAACTTATTTTTATAGTGAGGAAGAAGAGATTATCTATTAGTTCTTGTCACCACTCCAAATGGATGAACCCTCTTGAGATGACTCAACTATGGAACTAAAAACTGAAGAAAGGTCATTGGCTTGTGAGTCTCTTAATGGGAATTTAAATTGTGAAGGTAGTGATAATACATTGAAAGAGGGAAGGGATAAAATTGACTTGGTTTTTCAAAGCAATGAGGTGAAGGACCATCAACTAGTGGATTCCATGGTGAAGGTGACATCTTCTTATTCTTAGGCTCATGAAGAAATTACAAACTAGTGCAAAAATGAGCTCACTTTCTTAAAAGAAGTGTATGTATTTTCTCCCCTCCTTGACACAATAGAAGACCATTAGGAGAATGACATGAAAAATGCAAAGGGGAGATAATGAAGTATATGACCAGCCATGGTTGTTTAGACATAAATGGATATATAGCTAGCTAGTTCGTATAATCAAAGAAACATGTGGATTTTTCATGTTGTTTTTGCTTCTACAAGTAGGGATCCTACTTAGAGACCAAAATCAATTGTGGAGGAAGGGATCCTACTTTAGTCAATTAGTAAGTGAATTCAATTAAGTATATTTTGTTGTTGGTTTCATGAGGTGAGATTCATCTCACCTCTATATAAATATAATAGGTTAGGTATGTATTTATTTTAGTTGTTCTTCTTTTCTTGCTTTCTTTCTTTATGTGTGTTTGCTTTTATTTTGTGTTGGCTTCCTTCTTTCCCCACCACCCAAATGCATAATATATCCCTGTGCTATTTAAGACTCTACAACCCAATGGACTAAGGCATTGATCTTTTCTACTTGGTGTTTTTTGTAATAAAGGAAGTAGGTAGCATGTTGTTGTGCATTTTTGCCAAACATTTTACAAAACCAAAGATTGCTAGGTTCTTACCTAGGCACTAACATGCCTATTTCCCCACTTAGAGCTAGATGTTGCCATGATTTTAGTCCCCTATATTTTCAAACTTCTCGATTTAGGATTGAGTCAATGTGATGTCATGTCTATGTCTAGATTTACTCTAAGGAACTTCTCTTCTCATCTATTCTTTTTTTTACACCTAGGTGGGAATTCAAAAGCAATTAAATGCATTGGTTCATATTAGGTGATTAGGAAAGGGAGGGTAAGTTTATGTGTTTCCTAGATGAGACGAAGTTTATTTAGAAAACCTAACTTTATGATCAAGTATTTTATTGAAGGCATGATACATCTGAAAGAAGATTACATTGCATTTAGAATAGATGCCAATTAAAAACATTTGGATTGAAGTTCAAGTCCAAGGTGCAGATCATAGGAAAATCATGAAAGTCATAGAAGTCAAATCAACTGTAGGAGAAGCAAATAAATCCTTAGAAATGATGAAAGAACCTTGTCAAAGGTGGTGTGACTTTCTTTGAAATCTAATCGATGGCTTATATTTAATCCATGCATCTACATTGCAAAGTTGACAAGTCAAATGGCTCAAAGATTAAATCCAAATTATCAGATGAAGACTAGATCGATAGATGGTGTTTTACGATGGAATTATAATAGTCCTTAGAGATGTATCTTCCTAGCCATCAGATCATAAAGATCAACGATTGTCACATGTTCGCTAGTGATTTAAGGTAACCCATAGTTGACATGGTTAAGTAGCGAAAACCATTGTTCACAGGGTCACAAGGGGTTAATGATGATCTGAGGTTAGTGTCAGGATAGAGTGAAAAGCTTGTGTTCATAGAGTCATAGGTAGTTTAAATCAACCTTGGGTTAACATGGCAACCAAGCAAAAATCAATGACCGCATGGTCGCGAGTTGTTAGAAAAAACCCACAATTAAGGTAGCAACAGAGTGAAAACAGAATGATCGTAATGTTGCAGAGGGTTAAAGGTAACCTATGGTTAAGGTTGCAATGAAAATAAAGGCTTAAGGACACATGGTCATAGGTTAGAAATGAAAGTTAATTTTAATGTTGCAAAAGTGTGATTACGGTTAATGTGCAATTGTTACTAAGTCAATGCAGATAGTAGAATGAAGACATGTCAAGTTGTAAAGTCATAATAAATGATAATAGTAAAAAATTATATGGCTATTGCATCATCGCATCGAGTGAAGGCATCATATGAATGATAATTGTGAAGAAGTGAAAAGAGAAAAAGTAAAAAGGGTTTTCATGCTTTAATCATGATCATTGATAGGAGATCAACGGTAAAGATTTAAACTTGATGTGATTGGTGAGATTCAAATTATATGGATTTTATGCCAAGGTGACTGTTACAAATTAGAGAAGAATATGAACCATTCTAAGAGTTTCTAATAATTTATGTTTTCTTTCTCTGATGCATTGAATTGTAATTGGTGATTGTTGGATTTCTGAGTGATTCAAGTGCTCTATTAATGTAACTAATGAATTTGTAACTAGCCAAGAACCCTAAGAGGGGGCCTATATATGTAATTTTCTAAGTTAATAGAAAACATCACCAATTATGTCCAAATTTTCCCGCTGCATTTCCAGATGTTGATTGAGAATCAAAAAGTTAGGTGGAATGAAGGATTTGTATGATGTGGTCAGTTAGGTAATGTGATGTTTTGATTCCATTGAGGACTGGCATGCCTCAGTTTTTTTCATTGTTTCCTTTAACTAAGCTAACCATGCATAGCAAAGTAATCTCTATGGGATTGTAGGATAGATGTATTTGAAGTTGATGATATCTTACTAGATTCCAATTTAGTGGAGGGTTATCAATCATGGTGGATTCCATTTCATCTTTCATGTGCATTTTTTCTTTCTCCCTAGATTGCATTTCAGTAGGACTAATCTGCATTTAGATTAGATTAGGAGTAGTATTAAAACGGCTTTAAGGTAGCTTGTGATATCCATTCCACTAGGTCTTATAGGTTGCCCAAATCTATTCCTGCCTAGGGTGTTTATAGTTATGAGCATCCTAGTTTATCCTCTTTTTCTCTTAGGTTGAGAGCATCCTTTTGTTTCCTCACATTATGGGCATCTAGAGTCAAGGCAAAGCCAAGTTAGCAAGAGGGACAAACTATTAGCCAACATAGTACAATCAATTTTTTGGTATTTCCTCTATACTACTTGTTACGTTGTATATTGTTGTATAGTTGTGAGCTCATTTTTATTACAACTTCTCACACGGTTAATAACTTTAACAAGGTCAGGTCCTATAACAAAGACATATATACTATATGTATGTAATAGACTCCTAACATGGTTAAAACCTTTTACAAGGTACTTTTGATTAGTGGATCTTTTTTTGTGTACCACCCCCACTGGGGTTTTCCTTTGGCTAGGGTTTCCTTAGTTAACAAAATAAAGCATTATGAGTTTCTTATTTGGGTATTCATTATTTTGATTCCATTTAGTATTTAATGTAGGTATATCATTTATTTCTATATATAGTAAGAGAAAGGGAGAGGAAATGCATGAAATTAAATTGCTAAAAGAGAAAGGGGGTGATGCACTAGATTGAAACTTTGGTTGATCTATGCCTATGGATATACATGAAATTAATAGAAGACCCCAAACTACACAGATCTTAACTCTAGTTTATCCTTCAAGGACCCATATGCAAGTTAGAACAAATGAAATGTTGCAAGGAAAGAGGGATTCACAATACAACATCCATGGGTAGATTAAACACAACATAAAAATTTAAAAGATAAAATAGAAACATTCAACACAAGGAAAAGATATATGTACAAGATAGTTAAATGGTAAGAAGAGAAAAAAATGGATTTTTATTAATGCAAGGCAAACCAAGAAATTTATAATCACAGAGCATAATGTTGTTGAAAAAGAACTAGAGAAGAACCCTTAAAACTATTTGTAAACTTGCTTTTATGGATTAGGCATAACTCAAGTGAAGCATTGAAGTTCAAACTCCAACAAGGATGGAGTTATAGTTGTAGAGAAAAATAATGAATACTAGAAAGAAATTTGATCTTGAATGTAGCTTTCTCATAGAAGTGATAGGAAATGGAAAAAAGAATGCACCTAGCGAATAAAAGATCAAATCTAAAAAATCAGATCCTTATAAGCAATAAAGAGGCATGTGAATACATTAGCACCACATAACAAGGCCCAAAATGTCACCCAACATTTAATAATTGGCCTTGAAGACATGTGTTGGATGCAAGAGATCAAATCACACCACTGTCAAAAAATAAGGGAAGGGACAACACATAGTGTTAAGCCACCTGCATACACCTATAGAGTTGACTCACGTGGAAAAGATCAAATTTACCCCAAAAAGTGGTGGATCATCGATGTAAATCTTTCTATATGAAATAGATGGCCCATATGTTGAGAAAATCTCCCAATGAATTATTAAAATACAATTATTGATGAAGAAACCTTTTAATCTGACAGTCTGCACATTTCCCAATGCATGGTGGAAGAAACAACAAACACTTTCACTATTTTGCAGGTCACCCAAAATGATCTTTGTGAAATAGCACAATGGGATATCATGAAACTCACCAAAAGAATAGACTGAGTGACTAGGCCAAAGAAAAAACTAAGCTACTCAGGACAAGAACATACCAAACTACTCAGCCAAAGATCACCATAAACAACACAAAAGTCAACAACCAACTAACGTGTTAAGCCACCAAAGAATCTAACCCATTGAAGATCTCTTAGATCGGTTATTAGTGATGATTTGAATCGGGGCAAAAATAGCCAATGGGTAACAACCACCAATGCAGTAGTGGCTAAATAAATGAGGTAATTACTCTCCAAGAAATAGGTGTGACAACACAATATAAACTAGTAGATGTAAGTGTATGAGACTAGTTTGGATGCAAATCAAGATGTTTGACCCAGTTTCAGATAAAGATTTTTAGTTTCATATGTGACTCTTAATGACATAGCATGGACTAGATGGTTTCTAGAAAAAGACTAGATTAGATATGAGACCCAACTAGTGAAATTTTGCTCACTGCTTCGATAGTTTCCTTTATAAAATTGTGTGAGGAAATGCTTTCTCAAGCAAGTAAATTCTAGTTTTCTACAAGTAAATACCAGGCATAGGTGAGTAAACACTCTACTAGGTGAGATTTTGGACTTGTTTGAAAATTTTGACTTGTATAAGTGTTTGAGCAATTTCTCATGCAACATAAAGGTAGTTATCAAGTGATAATAGGCATTTACCTTGCAATTAGAGAAATATAGTAAACCCAAAGTCTATGACTCATGTAAGACTTGTTCATAGACTAGGTTAGCAGAGACCAAAATTTATTTGTTTTTAATAGTTTGATAGGTTTCACGGACAAATTTTGATAACATAATGATGCTATGATGACTATTAAGGATATCTGACCTAGTTTTGATAATAATCTCCCTAGAATTTGATAGTTTTGACAATGTCATAGGTAAATTTTGGTAGCATAACGACGCAATAATGAATCTCAGATATGTCAAAACTAGGTATGACAACTAACCTTCCTAGACAAGATAATTTTGATAGCATAACAATGTGATAGAAATCTCAGATAAGAATAGACTAAGTTTACTAATATAATTGTGTATAAAATAGTAGTCAATACAGAATTTTACAAGAGATTAAGCAATCTCATGGAATGAACATCAAGGAATCTAACTCAATGACCAATACATGACATGTTTGTGTACAAGAATAATTTCATGAGTATACAAGAATGAAGATACTTCAAGTATAGAGCTACCTTAAGACAAAATGATATAGAAGGAAAAATTATTGTCTCACAACTCATGCATATATGTTCACCTCACACAGCCATGTCACCCGTAGAGGCCACTTGTATTTTTGGTGTTTATAAGAACTCAATAATATATGTTGAAAGGTTACCCTAAAATACAAGCCACATTCATATAGCACCTTCAAACATTAGTACATACTTGTGGTGAGGATCTAAAGGAGATATTCTTCTCCCTCCTTGAACAAAGATTATGCCTCCTTTTAGAGGTGAACTGGGTAGCTTTTATCTTAGAGTTCATAATTAGGATTCCATTTGCAATTACCTTCTATGGTCATGCAAAGTATGAATAAGGGATTTTTACCTCCCTCATGAACACTCAAATATAAGGCAGTCTCGTAAACAAGATTTAAATTTCTAGAGCCCTACACAAATATTGGTGTATTCCATCATATTTCTATGAGTACAAAGATGATGATGGTCTTGTAACTGAGATTATATCTTGAGGGACCCACACATTGACCAGAGTAAAATAAAACAAAATAACTAGGCTACTTGAGATTTTATGACTAAATGATTCTTGATTATAGTGGGTTGGATTAGCCAAGTTCACTTGTTCCCACTTGGGTTGTTCTTGTGACACTTTTTTTATTTAGCAATAGGTCATCTAAAAGAGACTCACAAGACTTAGAAAAAAATTTAGGGTTGAGGTTTTTGATTGGACCAAGAAGGAAAGAGCATACTCTCCTATCCTTGGACTCCTCTCAAACATGCCAGATAGATCTAGAAATTCATGAATTAAACCCCTTTATGAGAACTCCTAGTTCAATGTTTCCAGATTTTTGATTGGACCAAGAAGGCCAAGAGCATAATCCTCTAACTTTTGAATTGGATGAACTTACAAGGTAGTATAATTGCTATAAATTAAATACAATAAGAAGACATAATGCTTGCTTCAATTTTCCTAAGGCAACCTGCAAAATAATTTGTCAATAGTCTTTATTTTTATGAGTGTCTTCGGCAATACATCTTGCAAAAACGTGTTAACCTATTTCAAAATCAAATCATCATAATAGACACTATAGGATTATCATTACTAATAATCAATTTACAAATAAAAAACCCTAAAATTTTCTCACTGTCTGTGAAATAATAGAAAAATTGGTGTCAAAACTCGCACAAGAATTCACATTCACTAAGCAAGTAAGGATTGTCTCGTGTGAGATAGTATATAGCACAAGACAACAATTCACACAAGTTGAGTTTTCATATGAGTTAGGATGTAATGCTGTGCAATATTTCTCCAACCCTAGATTGTCGTGCGAGCCCAGATGTAATTCCCTGTAAGACTTGAAAAAAAATCATATAGAAAATAACCAAAAAAAAAAAAAAAAATGAAGCTAAAAATTTGATTTTGAGCCCTATTGTAGGCACCAAAAATGTGTGTGTGGAAATTGGACCTATAGTTATAAACACAACACCTCAATAAGTTATTAGATCAATGGTTGGTAAAATTAGATAATTAAACAATATGCAATAAACCATGAGAAAAAGACCTATCACCTTCTAGTCAATAGGAGTATGATGCTTTCAAATTTTCAAGCATTTTTAGTGACTATAGACACTATTGAAACAGAGGATTTAATATGAATACAATCTGGTCTATTTTTTGGATGTGGTATGCAATAGTATGTATGAATCTAGATGATTGAAATAATGATGTCAGTAATCTATATCAACTTAGTGAAAGCAATTATCTCAATAAAAGTCATGCACAATATCTCTAAGAAAATCCAACATTATAACTTTACTCTTCAATAACACATAAGGAATAAAGGTTAGGAGGTCTTCTTTTATAGGACCCAAGGATGAGTTTGTGTTTAGTACAATCCATGCACCTCCTATTGAACAAATACGTTAGGAGGTGGATGCACAACTCATGTTCCATGATTGGTAGTGATAGGAGAGCTGACTACTCTGTCTAATTTAGATTGCTTAGTTAATTGACTTTCTTTTTATAAAAATGATGCAACGGTTCACTTTACTTGCCTTTTTGGTTAATACATGGTCAACTTCTTTGTTTACTTTTTGATTTCATATTTAGATTTGAACTCAAATTTTCACTCAAACTCTATTTTTTATTGTTTTATCAATTTAAGAATTTTGGAAAAGATAATTTAATACTTCTCTCATTTAATAGGATTTTCTCAATTTATGAATATTTAATTAAATAACTAATATTTTTAGAGATTTAATTCATTTTCATCATTGTAATCCCCTTTTATATGTAATTGGAAAATGGGTTAATTTTTTTTTTAATGGGCTAGCACATTGAATAGTCAATAATCACTATCTTGCTTAGTATAAGCTTTGTATGCTTGGCCTTTACTAGATAACTCACTCGTAGTGATGACCTTGTAATCTTGCCTAGTAAATGACTAAGTGTTTGGACACTAATAGACAACATAGGCTTAGAGATCAACAATCTCCCCTTTGACATTAGTGGAAAAACACTTGGTCGTGAATAAAATAATCATGTATGTCAAAAATGAATACTCCCCCTGAGACCATAATTTGATCCTATAAGATCTTACGTTTGATATTTGATCTACACATTGCTTCTCCTTATCATATTCTATCATATCCCCTTTTATTATTTGATATCCCCTTTTTATTTCATATCCCCTTAGTTTTGTCACTGATGGAACTTGGGGCTCTAGGGGCTAACTAATACTTATCAAAAAATTGTTGATGACTTGCCACAATATTGGCATAACCTTTATTCCATCTATCATGTACTTGTTCCAAAATCTAAAACTAAATCTCTAACTTGACAACTAGATCAATGAATCTTGCAATATGTGAAAATTTTGTCTCTTTCTTCAAAATTTCTTTAGCAACAAAGACTACCTTCTAAATGATCTCTATATGTAGTAATAGTTGAAGTTGAATCAACATCAATGTGTGCCTAGTCTATGTATCTCTAGTTGTGAGCTTGGCTAACCTCTTTTGACTGAATGCCAGTTCACTATAAGAGGATGAGCTTGAACTTATTTTCTTGCCCAATGTAATAATATTTGCTCCCATGTCCACATGCAATATCTCTAATGAGTGTGTTGTATCTATTTTAAAGAAATCTATATCACACAATTTCAAATATAAAGAATTGATGGTAGTCAAAATTATTTCTAGCTTAGTGATTATTTTAGAAATCTCAGCTTGTCTATCTACACGTTCTTGTGAAACTTTCTATAGCACTTTATGCTCCATTCTTCTCTCAAACCACCGTAATAGTTTCTCATTGGTGTCTGTGTCATCTAACTAAATATTATCAACTAAATGTATTAGCTGCTCCAAAATTGTATGTTGATTGTTCATGTCTATGATTCCAAATTCATCTATAAAATATCTTTGATAGTATGAAGTACCTGTCATCTCTTCTGCTCTCTTTTTAGTTGTTCTTGCTTTGCCATATGGCTGAACAACTCTTGCATCTACTCTAATGTAAGATTATTCAAATCATACATAGGTAATGTAATTATCTCATCAAGGCTCACTGACTCATCATCTTCCTCACCTGAATGAGTCAAATCCTTATATTGTGAGGGTGTATCACTTGGTAGTGATAATTGTAATTGTTTCCCCTTTTCACTCGATCTCGACTTTTGTTGTTGCATGAGTAGAAATCACCTATTATATAGATGTCACATCTGTAGGTTCTAGATCCTTTTCACTTGACAATTGAATAAGAGCTTGAGTAGTCTCTTTCCCTTTCTATGTGACTTCATCCTCTACTGATTTAGTGAAAGAGTCTTTCTCAAAATTTTCTTCCTTTTTCAAAATTTGCATACAAGTTAGTAGTGTATATACAATTAAATCCTTACCAAGTTGCTCAACATTTGTATCCTCTATAATTGATGTGAGATTAACATCATCAAAATTCTTAACTTCAAGCTTTGGATATTCAACTATTTGTAACAAAATTGGGTTAGTACAGAGTTTTCTTGAATTAGTTATTAAGCCTTGAATTTCCTCTTCTATTAGTATATTTGGAATAGGTGGATGGGTGTCAATGTCATCTTCAATTATGACAAACTCTTTCTATTCACACCTACTAACAAGTTGCTGAATTTCCTAGGTCATCATGGTCATTTCTTGTTTGTATGCATCTTCAAATTCTATGGCATATTGGTCTTCCCTCACTTCCACAGATGGAGTAAGCACTTCAAATGCTTCCTTCCATATCTAAATACTATCTTTCTCAACTTCATGAGCTTTATTTTTCAAAACTTTATATGCCCTATCCCTCAACATAAAATTCTTGATAAAATCTTTAACGACTATAGACATATGAGTCTTCCCTAAATCTAGCATAGCTTGTGCCAATGTTGTCTCTCTTATTTGCTTCTAAGTGGATAATTCCCATTTCTACTTAGCATCCACTCTTTTGTACAATTCCACTAGAAATCAAGTTCCCAATTCTAGATGTGTGCATCTGAACTTGATCATCATGTCAATCATTGTGTCTTCAAGCTTAACTTGATCATCATTATTGAAAGAATCATACTGAATATGTTTGAATCCAAAAATACTTTCAAATTCTACCAATTTTGCACATACCCAATCCACAATCATTAGAGGGAGTGTCTTCACCATTTTCCACATAAATTTTTGGTTTCATGAGACTTTGTCTTTTCATCATCTTCCTCCTCCTCTTGTACAATGATTAGCTTTCTCTTTAGCTTGCTTGGACTTCAATCGGTTTCCTCCTTTTGGATGGGCTTCCAATTAATAGCTCAGTAGGAGGTTGTGTAGTCCTTTTTTTGGTGATGATCACCTTGCCCTTTGGCCTTTGAGGTGTCACCATTTCTTTCATGTCCTTCTTTAGGTCAGCTTGCACCTTAGGTTCTATTTGGTGGACCTTGGCTTCACAATGCAATTTCTTTTCCTTTGCCTACCTCAAATTTTGTAGGCTATCCAAAACCTTCTCCTTATTCCTTAATACTAGCCTCAAAAACCTTCTCTTTCTTTTATTCCCTACTTTAAGCTCAGATTCAACAGTTAGCTCAACAATTATGGTCTCATATGTGCCAAGTTCCTCAGCACTAGCATATATTTCCTCTGCCAAAAGTGTAGTAATTGTTGCAGTTAGCTTGTAAGGTCCCTCCTTGCATGTACTTGTTAAATATGAATTTGTCTGTTAAATCTGTTGTAGGAGATTAGAATGGATATGGAGTAATGTTGTATGTTTTAGATTTCCTAATGAAGATTAAGATCAACAGATACATCCATGCTTTAATACTTAAAGAGACTGGAGAACTACTATGTTATCTCGACTGTTTAAACATTAATTTGCACTAACAATAGTACAAGGTGTCTCACTTAATGATGATGTTATTGATTGTATTACCTCAATGATTAGGATTTTATGCTTTTAGATAGTTCAATATTCGTTGTTGGTGATGTTATGATGTTTAGGTATATGCATGACTAACAATGATTATTCTCGTACTTAATCTAAATTAATGAATAAGTTATATGTCATATTGATTATGTAATTACTGATGATTAAAGGTGAGTAGAAATGAATTAAATAGTTAATTAATTGAAGCATTATGTTCTGAGTTCGCCCCGATCCATCGTAGCATAGTGATACATTACTATTATTTAGATACTCACGACTCGAGATGTTGAGACATTATCTGATGCTTGAACATATTTAATTATTCCATGTTGTGTGATGTTACTTCTAGATATTTGATGTTCGTCATTTAAGGTTTTAGGTATATGTATGTAGATGAATTAAGTAAAATGTAGGATTAACACATTGATTTTTGGAATCTTTATGATTAAAGATATAAGTAGGATGAAAGAAACCCTGAAATCGATGTATGTTTCAATTTATGTAAATTTCTGATACGTATATATATACATATGTACATGTGATTTTTGGGACTACTGATGTGTGCAATGAGTGTGCAGATATTTTAGCTGAGGAAACCGACAGAGGAACATAACTGATCTCTATGTGTTAATTTTGTAAACCTTGTTGTTCGTAATTCAAGTATTTTAATTGTGAGATGTATGTATGTATCTTGCTGTGATCGGTAAATGTTAATGTTCGTAACTGTGTTCTTATAGTGTCACTTGACACTCGTGAATTGTTTATGTTCTTTAGCGTGCTAGTTAGGGTTAGCTATGTAACCTTTGGACCTAAGTCGGTTTAAGTTAGTGTTAGTTTGCTAATTGGGTTCTTAATCGAGTTTAGTCACCGTTAATCCGAATTAGTGCTTAATCTGCTTTTTAGAGTTGTTAGTTGGTCCTAATTATTTTCCTAGTTTTTGTTTGGTTCCTAACCTATTCCTAAGGCTTTAAAACATGAAATAATTATGCCCAAGGGGTATGGGTATGGGTTGGGGGTCTTTTTCAACCCCTAAGCCCCTTTTGTTGACTTTTGAGATCACTCAAAAAGTCTCATTTTACCTTTGTGCAAAAATTGCAAGTGTTTACCATGAGTTGCCTTACCTCACCTCCACTTAGTGTTTAACCATAGTGTGGGTTGAGTTAGGAGCTTCTAGATTTGTAGGTGGGTGGGAAAAGTTATTGTTTTTGGTTGGTGGTTGAGTTTGAGGCTTATTTAGAGGCCCTTCTTGGACTAGTGGAGGTGGTTACCCAATCTCTACATTTAGAGAGGAGTCTTGGAAAATTGAAGCAAGGAAGGGAAAAGCTCTACTCAAACTTGTTCTTTTGCCATTACCTCTTTGTGAAGGTAGGAGTTCTTCATCTCCCTTGTTTAGATTTTCATGCTTATGCTATTTCTTGTTGTTTGGATGTTTGTATGTTTGTGGGTATGTTGGGAAGATTTGAAAACCATGTTTTTGAATGATTTCTTTTCATGTTTTTGTTTGATTTTCAAAGTTTTCTTGTATGGGTGTTTTGGTATTACTCACCCTTGGAGAGGGCAGAAGTGACCAATTTTGGGAAAGGTCTGTTTAGTCGGACTCCAACTAGTGTAGAGTCTCTTCTCAGGATGAGAAGAGGGAGAAAGGGTAGGTTGTTATGGGCCCCTACTTGTCAACACAAACTTTGTATGATTATGGTATGTTGAAATGGAAGAACGGAAGTTCTTGGTATATAGCCCCAATTGGGCATCTATTTGGCGTTGTGCTTGACTTCTCTTGGTTGGAAGAATCCACCTTTCCCTAGTTTTGATTCATTGTGAATCCTATTGTGTAAACCTAGTATGAATATGCATGTTTGGTTTTGTCTCTTGGTCATGCTTGTTTGTCACCTGATCAGATTCTGTTCGCTCCACAATCTTAGCAATGTATTGCACAAAATGATATGGATCCTTGATGAGGGACATGAAGGAAATTATTTTATTGTTGAAAATTTGGGATTGAAATCCTATGAAAATTGTATTTATCACTTTGTTGTAATGGCAACGACGCCGGGTTTTCTTCCTGGTTCTTTCCTGGCTGAGCCTTTGAATCAGGTTTGCCAATAAAATGGTGTTTGAGTATATATGCTTGCATTGAGTCTTATAGCTTTGGTTTTTTTGTTTTGAATATGTAATTTAATTTAAAAATCAGATGTGATGGTGTTACCTTACTATACATTTTTATGATTGGTAATCACATTTGTTTAAATTAGATTAATCCTGATAACATGTTGATATATATTCTTAGCTATGAAATTTTAAGTTTAAAATATGTTAAGAAAAATTGCATTCGAATTGTGTTTAAATTTTATAATCATACATGTGCGTGAGGAAGTTAAGTGAATTTACTTGAATACTTTTTTATTACATCTAATCTTTTTATCACTTTTAAATATTAAAACATAACTTGTTGGCTTTTTTGGGCATGACATTTTGGTATCAGAGCTAGGTTTCGTGACACTTGGGCAATAATGGGTTCATGTTAAGTGTGGACATTTAAATTTTACTATACGAAGCAGAGATTTCCCCTTGCAAAAATTTAATAAGCAAATGTATTCCTCCTAAATTGCGACACTGATAATTAAACTAAGTTAAGAAAATTTGATGTTACGATTGGTATTAAATTGTACCCTCATGTTTATCACGAAGCATAACACTCTTATTTGAATACTCAAGCATTACATTAAACCCCTCCTTGTTATAAACCAAAATTAAAACAAAAAATAAATATATATATATATATACTTCCCTTGCCATGAAAATATATTTTGCATTGAAAAATTAACACTTTAAAAAAAAAAGGGGCTTGAGAAAATTTGTTCATCTTTGAAGAAAATAGTTTTGCCTTTTGTATGGGGAAAGGATTAATCCCCTCTCTTGAATAGAGAATCCTAAAAGATTCTCTAAATATCTCTTTAGATATAATAGATATTTCAAAAAAAATATTGAAAAAAGAAAAAACAATATATATATATATATATAAACAAATATTCTAATATCTATCCTAAATATCCTAAGTTCTACCTAACAAACTTTAATCAATTACTACCCTCTATCCTAAGTCTGCACCTACACCTCCCTTTTTACACTCATCTCCATGTTTTCGAGCGCATGGAAAATCCTCATATCTCTGCTCATTAATGCACCCCTTGGACGCCAAGTTGGACTTTGGAGGGAAGGGGAGTAAATGTTTTCAAAAAAGTAATAAATGTCTTAAATGCTCAAACCTTGGCCACCTTGAAAAGACAACGCCCTTCCTAATGTTTTCCTTGGTAGGCGTCCAAGGTAGGAGAAGAAGTCAACGCATGGGTTACTTGGGCAGTGTGCAAACAAAACTTGGCTGTCCACAATGGCAACGGCTACCCAGGCAGGAGGATCGACTGCCTGGGTAGGCACGCCTGGGTATGCCCATCGATGGCAGCGGCTATGGATATGTCCATGTCTAGTACTATCGCTGACAATTCCGTGTCAGTTTTGTACATTTCAAATATGTTCAATGAAAAGTAAATATTTTTCATGTGAAAGAGACGTTTTTAATTTTAATATTCGAATAGTTAAAAATATAAAAATTTACTTATAACAAATAATTATTTTCATTGTTTCGTTCAGTGGAAGGGGGCATTTTTATTTTTTATTTCAATATTTCAATATTTGACTATTAAGCTATACATTTATAATTACTTTTAATATTTAATATGTTTTTTAAACTAGTACTATTTAAATATAAATATTTTCATATATATATATTTTTTAACTAAGTCTTTTAAAACTTAATTTATACATTTTATATTGATTCACATACATTTTAAAATTTTGTATTGATTCATATACATTTTATTAATTAAAATGACTTAAATTATACATTTAAAATTACTTTTAATATTTAATATGTTTTTTACATTTTATAAGACTTAGTTTTAAAAAAATATGAAAATATTTTAATACTTCATCATTATAATTGTTTGATTATCTAAATTTTATTTGTCAATATATATATATAGAAGCTCCAATGAATTCAACTAGGTTATTATTACAGTCAACATCACACACAACCAACATTAATTTTAGAAGCAAATCAGAACTAACATAATAATCAACATTCATACATCCCATCCCAAAGCAAGAATAGTCATGGTCTATGTCACGGGGCTGGATTTTATGCTTATGCCCAGGTTAAGCCTTCTCCTTGCGAATCTCCAAACCACGTGCGGCACTAGCGATCCTTACTTCTGATCCACCATAAGATGCAACCATTTTCGTTCACCCAGACTACGCCTCCCTTTTCTTCATCAAATGCCCATGCACCTAACTGCCTAACATACACTCCTGCGGAATAGAAGCGCATGCTGAACCATCCTTACTCCTGGTTCTCTTCCTTTAGTGCTCCACGCACGCATCCTCGAGCTTCTAGCTCTACTCCTGTTCAACCTCAATGCTGAACCCCTACTCAGCCCTTGTGATATCTTTGCCATGATGTCCCCCATAAGACCACCACCCTCCAACATCGGCTATATGCGATCTCACTCCCTGAGCCTCTTGAGCACCTCCTGATCCTCTATGATCACTTTGCCACTCTTGGAATGCACCAAGCTCCTAGAGCTCCCCTTGTTCAACTCTACTGGCTCATCGAGCCCCATACTGCTCCGCTGCAACCACACTGGTTGACTTAGACCCCATGAGTACTCCTTAGCTCATACACATCCTCCTCAAGAACACTCGTCACCACCTTGGCACCTCTCTGAACCTTATAGCTCAATACGCATACACCCAGTGCATACTCGACACCTCCACGACACCTCTCTGAACTTCTTGGCTCATACACACACCTCCACGGCATACTCGTCACCCTTATGGCACCTCTCTGAACTTTCTAGAGTCCTCTAGTCCAACTCCTCATGCTATCTCAACATGACCATGTCTCCACGACATTCCACCTCTTGTTGGTCTCCCTAGCTCCCCACTGAACCATTGAAGCCCAACCCTTGTTCCCCATGGAACAACTTGACTACCTTAGCCAACCCTGGATCTCCACACTGAGTCGCGACTGCCTCGACCCCAAGTCTATGTCTGCATACCTTGTTGGTGAACCTCAAGTCCTCGTACACCCAGTGCACTCAAACCAACCCTTCTCATGCATCCATGCAATCGCCTAACCCCTTCCAGATCCACTTTGCAATGCACAACCTATTTGAACTTCACACCCTAGCTCCATGATTCCCCAACCCTGTAGGATGCTGGACTTCTCAAGCCAACTCGGTTAACACTCTGTAGCTTCACCTCTGAACCATTTCACCCTTCTGTGTCACCCGTTTCAACCATGCACCACAACCCTATTCCTAGCCATCCCCAACCACTTAGCTAACCATAAGCCTCCAATGCCACTTACTCGGACAAACCACTTTGCCTCCTATCACAAGACTAGGTACTCCTTTTCCCCAGCTTTCAGACTCTGGACAACCTCCACGGAAGGCCGTCAACATTGGCTCAACCACCCCGCTTCACTGAGAATGGGACCCTTCTGGATACTTGATACAGATCTGCCTCATGACTCAGCTCACCATGAACCTAACTTGGAATACTGTATCCCATCCGCCATACTGGACATCCAGATCACTCAAAAAGTCTCATTTTACCTTTGTGCGAAAATTGCAAGTGTTTACCATGAGTTGCCTTACCTCACCTCCACTTAGTGTTTAACCATAGTGTGGATTGAGTTAGGAGCTTCTAGATTTGTAGGTGGGTGGGAAAAGTTATTATTTTTGGTTGGTGGTTGAGTTTGAGGCTTATTTAGAGGCCCTTCTTGGACTAGTGGAGGTGGTTACCCAATCTCTACATTTAGAGAGGAGTCTTGGAAAATTGAAGCAAGGAAGGGAAAATCTCTACTCAAACTTGTTCTTTTGCCATTACCTCTTTGTGAAGGTAGGAGTTCTTCATCTCCCTTGTTTAGATTTTCATGCTTATTTCATGCTTATGCTATTTCTTGTTGTTTGGATGTTTGTATGTTTGTAGGTATGTTGGAAAGATTTGAAAACCATGTTTTTGAATGATTTCTTTTCATGTTTTTGTTTGATTTTCAAAGTTTTCTTGTATGGGTGTTTTGGTATTACTCACCCTTGGAGAGGGTAGAAGTGACCAATTTTGGAAAAGGTCTGTTTAGTCGGACTCCAACCAGTGTAGAGTCTCTTCTCAGGATGAGAAGAGGGAGAAAGGGTAGGGTGTTATGGGCCCCTATTTGTCAACACAAACTTTGTATGATTATGGGATGTTGAAATGGAAGAACGGAAGTTCTTGGTATATAGCCTCGATTGGGCATCTATTTGGTGTTGTGCTTGACTTCTCCTGGTTGGAAGAATCCACCTTTCCCTAGTTTTGATTCATTGTGAATCCTATTATGTAAACCTAGTATGAATATGCATGTTTGGTTTTGTCTCTTGGTCATGCTTGTTTGTCACCTGATCAGATTCTGTTCGCTCCACAATCTTAGCAATGTATTGCACAAAATGATATGGATCCTTGATGAGGGACATGAAGGAAATTATTTTATTGTTGAAAATTTGGGATTGAAATCCTATGAAAATTGTATTTATCACTTTGTTGTAATGGCAACGACGTTGGGTTTTCTTCCTGATTCTTTCCCGGCTGAGCCTTTGAATCAGGTTTGCCAATAAAATGGTGTTTGAGTATATATGCTTGCATTGAGTCTTATAGCTTTGGTTTTTTTGTTTTGAATATGTAATTTAATTTAAAAATCAGATGTGATGGTGTTACCTTACTATACATTTTTATGATTGGTAATCACATTTGTTTAAATTAGATTAATCCTAATAACATGTTGATATATATTCTTAGCTATGAAATTTTAAGTTTAAAATATGTTAAGAAAAATTGCATTCGAATTGTGTTTAAATTTTATAATCATACATGTGCGTGAGGAAGTTAAGTGAATTTACTTGAATACTTTTTTATTACATCTAATCCTTTTATCACTTTTAAATATTAAAACATAACTTGTTGGTGTTTTTGGGCCTGACATTTCTCATCTATGTTTACTTCATAGGGAATTTTCCTTAGCCATGCTACCCTCCGCAACACTGCCTGTGCATACACAAAATCTATATCTACAAAAAAACATACTTCATCATAATCTATGTCCACAACTGATTTTAGAATTCTCATTCTATTCTTCATTATAACCTTGAATTCTTTAAAGTAGTTGTCCATTATTACTTCAAGAATCTCTCCCAATCTAATTAGTAAGTCACTTAGTTTCTCTATAGCAATTCTATTCCTATCCCATGCAACTATTCTAATGGTAGGAAAATAATTCTATATAGAAAAAATGCAAACTAGTAATGATCCAAACTTATAGGAGATGTTCTTTGCTTTTCTCATTACCTCTAGGTTCTCTGTAAGTTGGTGAAGTTGTAGCTCGGCAAGATCATTTGAATGATCCTTGTTCACAATTTTGTAGCCCAAATCCACTGCTACAAAGCGCATGTTGTTCAATCTGCTAGATTGATAGAACTTGTGTGTATTCACAAAAAAAAATCAATTAATGGATTCTCAATTCCATTAATTGATATTCCACAACCATTCCCCTTTACCTTGGTCAGATTTTCAATTTCATTCTTTTTTCTACTCCTTATGCTCTTCGATTAGTCCAATGTAGGGTACCCAGTTTCTGTTAGTTTGTGGTGACTAATTAGGAAAGTACTGTGTATACTTCATAAATTCTTTAGGGTTCAGAAAAAAAAAATTGGGTTGTGGCTGACATATGGCCGACATGTTGTAACCCTAAAGTGGCATAAAACTACTTGTATAAAAGGGCTTAGGGTTAGGTATTTTTCATTTTAAAAAAAGTTGTGATGCGAAATTGGTTCTTGTAGCGGTATTGAGCTATAAGGGGTTACAGATTGTAATCAGGTTGTAATCACTAGATTGTAATAATATCAAAATTGTTGTTTGATAGACGTAGCCTAGGGATTGGGTGAACCACATTAAATCTTGGTGCCTTGTGTTCTTTTCTATGTGATCTATTATTTTCTGTTATTGGTTATATTTTCATGTAATTATTATTTTATGTCCATGGTTTAATCCTAACAAGTGGTATCAAAGTGAGGTTGTTTTTTAGTTATCCTCTATAAGAAAATCTCGCGGTTAAATGGGAGTCTCACAGTTGAGTGGGAGTGATCATAGATGAGGGTAAGCTGAGGGTTGACAGGTTTAACAGGCAGAACTTCTAGTTATGGAAGATGCAAATGGAAAACTATCTTTATCAATAGGATTTATGGAAGTCGTTGGAAGGCAAAGCCAAAAATCAGGGATCTACGTCAAATGAAAAATGGGATCTTTTAGACAAAAAGGCACTTGGAAGCATTTGATTATGCTTGGCACCATTGGTGGCATTTAATATTATAAAAGCAAAGGCGATAGAAGAATTGATGCAAACCCTAGCGAAACTGTACGAAAAGCCCTCCGCTTCAAACAAAGTATTTCTCATGAAGCATTTATTTAATATGAAAATGGCAGAAGGTGGATCTATTATAGATCATTTAAATGAGTTTAATACTATTACTAGTTGGTTATCTTTTGTGGGTGTCAATTTTGATCAAGAAATTAGGGCTCTCTTGATTTTGCGTTCTTTTCTTGAAAGCTGAAATGGCTTGGTAATGGTTGTGAGTAACTCTATTCCTAGATCTAGTACCCTAAAATATGATGATGTGATTAGTGTTGTTTTGAGTGGAGAAACTCATAGGAAAACCTCAGGTGGATCTATATTAGGAAGTGCTTTGAATGCACAAAGCAGGGCAGGACGACTAATAAGAGAGGAAGTAACTTTGGAAACCATGGAAAATCAAGAGGAAAGTCAAAGGGGAGGAGGTCTCAATCAAGGGGACCAAACGACTATTTGTACTATGGGAAACCAAGGCACAAAAAGAAAGATTATTGGAATTGAAAGAAAAATGAAGGAGATAAACCAAATGGAGACAAGGAGGCAAATGTGGTAAGTGACAAATCCGAAGAGGATGCTTTGCTTCTGTCTTTAGAAAGTGCTGATTATTCATGGGTTCTAGATTCTGGTGCTTCATTTCATGCTACACCTCATAGAGGTTATTTCATTGATTATGTTCAAGGGGATTTTGGACTTGTTTATTTGGGGGATAATGAACCCTGTTAGATTGTTGGAAAGGGAAAAGTTAATATTAAGTTGCAGAATGGGAATCATTGGCTACTACATGAGGTAAGACATGTTCCAAGGCTGAATAGAAATTTAATTTTAGTAGGGCAACTCAGTGATGAGGGTTGTGTAGTTACTTTTAATGATAAAAATTAGAAAGTTTCAAAAGGTTCCCTTGTAGTAGCAAAAGGTGTGAAAGTAGGCACCTTATATCTTTGTACAAGTCATATTGTTCCTTCTACTTTGATTATTTCAAAGAAAAATGAATGTTTAGGAATAGTTGTTGCAGTTGAGCAGGGAGAACAAATAGCTACTATAAATTCTGATACAGTGTTGTGGCACAACAAACTTGGGCACATGAGTGAGAAAGGTATGAAAGTAATTCATTCAAAGAAAGTTTTACCAGGTCTGAAATGTGTTAATATAGATTTCTGTGAAAGTTGTGTATGAAAAACAAAAGAGAGTGAGTTTTGTGAAGACTGGGAAGGAAAACAAAAGGGAGAAATTAGAGCTTGTGCATACCGATGTATGGGGACCGGCTCAGGTATCTTCCCTTGGTGGATTTTTTTAGTATGTTACATTTATTGATGACACAACTAGAAAAGTATGGGTTTATTTCCTTAGAGAAAAACCTGATGTATTTCAAACTTTCAAGAAATGGAAATGCTTAGTTGAAATTGAGACTAGTAAGAAATGAAAATGTCTTAGATCTAATAATGGTAGTGAGTATTGTAGTCATGAATTTGAATATTATTGCTCCACTAATGGTATTTGTAGATAGAAAACTGTTCCAAGGACTTCATAGGAAAATGGAGTGGCTGAACGCATGAACAAGACTATAATGGAATGTGCAAGAAGCATGAGATTCCATGTTGGGTTTCCCTTACACATGTGGGTGGAGGCTGTCAATACTATTGTATATTTGATTAATAGAGGTCCCTCTACTCCTTTGGGTTGTGGTATTCCAGAGGAGACATGGACTAGTAAGAAGGTGAATTATTCTTTTCTCAAAACCTTCGGTTATGAAGCATTTACTCACATAGATTCTGAAAATAGAACCAAGCTGGAAGCTAAGTCAAAGAAATGTGTATTTTTTGGATATGGCATTAATGAATTTGGTTATAAGCTTTGGGATTTTAAAAATCAAAAAATTGTAAGAAGCAGGGATGTCATATTCAATGAGAATGTGTTGTACAAAGATCTGTTGCAGCAACATGAGAAGAAAGAAGATGATTATGTAGTGCTAGATGATACTCCAGAAGCTGATGTTCCAGCCATTCCTTATGATGTGCAACAATCGCAACAAAAAATACCACACACACTGGTGAATATTAGATAGTCAACAAGGCAAATTAGACCTCCACAAAGATTTTCTCCCTCTTTATATTCTATTTTACTTACTGATGTTGGTGAACCTGAAAGTTATGATGAAGCTATGTAGGTGGATACTAAGATTCAGTGGGAGTCTGCAATGAAAGATGAAATGGACTCTATGCTGAAGAATAAGACATGGGATTTGTGCAAGTTGCTTGTAGGTAAAAAGGCTTTACAGAATAAGTGGGTTTATAGGTTGAAAGAAGAGGAAGGAGGTAAGAAAAGATTTAAAGCCAAGTTAGTTGTAAAAGGATTTGCACAGAAAAAAGGAATTGATATTGATGAGAGATTTTCTCTTGTTGTTAAGATGCCTTCTATCCGTACTATTTTAAGTCTTGTGGCTACTGAAGATTTTCATTTTGAGTAGCTTGACATTAAAACAACCTTCCTTCATGGTGATTTGGATGAAGAGATATATATAGCTTAGCCACAGTGATTTGCGGTCAAAGGTAAGAAGAACTTAGTGTGCAAATTGAAGAAAAGCTTATATGGCTTGAAGCAAGCACCTTGACAATGGTATCTGAAATTTGACAGTTTTATGCATGAGCATGGTTAGAGTAGGTGTTATTCAAATCATTGTGTCTACTTTAAGAGGTTGGATGATGATAGCTACATTATTTTATGTTTATATGTTGATGATATGCTTGTAGCTAGGCCTAACATGGATCACATTAAGGGGCTAAAATGCCAATTAACACATGCATTTTCTATGAAGGATTTGGGAGCAGAAAAATAAATCCTTTGTGTGAAAATTTGCAGAGATAGGAAGAACAGAACATTGACGCTATCTCAGGTTGATTATGTTGAGAACGTGTTGCAACATTTCTTTATAGAGAATGCTAAAGCTGTCAGCACACTATTACCTGGTCATTTGAAGTTGACTAAGGAGATATGTCCCGAGGCACAAGAAGAAGAGGATAAGATGTCCAAGGTACCCTATGCTTCAGCTGTAAGAAGCTTGATGTATGCTATTGTATGTACTAGGCCAGATATTGCACATGCAGTGGGAGTCATTAGCAGGTATATGATTCATCCAGGAATGGAGCATTAGAATGCTATCAAATGGATTCTCAGATATTTGTGAGAAACATCCAACAAGTGTTTACATTTTGGGGGCTCTACTATTGATTTACAGGGCTATGTTGACTCATATTTGGTAGGGGATATTGATACCAAGCAGAGTACTATAGGTTATGTCTTTACTGTTGGTGGGGCAGTCATGAGCTAGGTTTATAGGTTACAGAAGGTTAATGCTTTATCCACTATAGACGCAGAGTATGTAGCTTCTATAAAGGCAGCCAAGGAGATGATATGGCTCCAGTTCTTCTTGGAAGAATTGGTACATCCTCAGAAGGATAATTATTTGTTCACAAATAGTCAAAGTGTCATTCATCTTGCAAAGAATTTAGCTTTGCATTCAAAGACCAAACACATCCAGTTGTGGTACCATTTCATTTGGTCAATTTTGGAGGATGGATAGTTAAAGCTAGAGAAGATACATACACATGACAATCCAACAGATATGTTGACAAAGGTAGTACCAAGGGAGAAGCTAAACTCCTCTTCAGCTTTGGTTGGTCTTCTAGACTAAACATGCATAAAAGAATAGCATTGTCCAGGGTGTTTTGATCTAGTGGGAGCCCCATGTGGTTGCAGTATTGCTATGGGATTAGTCTCCAAGTGGGAGATTGTTGTCTAGTGTGGAGTCTAATCAGTCTCCAAGTGGGAGATTATTAGTTTTTGGTGACTGATCAAGAAAGTATTGTACATACTTCATAAAAAAATTGGGTTGTGGTCGACATTGTGACTGACATATGGATGACATATGGCCGATATGTTGTAACCCTAAAGTGGCATAAAACTACTTGTATAGAAGGGTTTAGAGTTAGGTATTTTTCATTAAAAAAAAGTTGTGATGCCAAATTGGTTCTTGCAGTGGTATTGAGCTATAAGGGATTACAGATTGTAATCACTAGATTGTAATAATATTAGAATTTTTTTTTGGTGGACGCAGCCCAAGGATTGGGTGAACCATGTTAAATATTGGTGCCTTGTGTTCTTTTCTATGTGATCTATTATTTTCTGATATTGGTTATATTTGCATGTAATTATTATTTTCTGTCTGTGGTTTAATCTTAACAGTTACCCTGCAAACGATTGCCTTGTTGATCTTTATCATTCCACCTTCTAACCAAATTTTCATATCATGAACTTGGCTGAGCACAATCTTAATCTATTTGACTTTAAAAAAAATTGGAAATCCTAGGGCATGGGTAAGCCCTTTCTCGCTAATGATCTTATATTTGTCCTTTACGTTTCTATCAACACATAGCTTCTCATAAGCTATTCTAATCTCAAAACCTTTGATTTCTCCAATTTTGCATTGATAATATGATCTCAAATCTTGAACATCAAGACTCTAGGTGAAATTGATGATAAAACTTTGATATCATCAATAGTGTTTTCAATATTAACTGAATTTCTAAAGTTGGGTGGAGGACTTGGATAATTCCTAATGATTTGTGCACTACTATCCTTCATCATTTTACTTCTAGATGTCATTTTTGAACCACGGTTTTAAATAAAACTATCAAAAATATCTTCATTAAATATTTAACTCGGCACTAATAATGATACTTACTTTGTTGCACAATTTTTTTGTTAAATTACTATGATGTTTTTGCTCTTATCTCTGAAATCACTTCAATCACCTTGAAATCTTCTCATAAGCTCTTGCATCTCTTGGTGAGTACAAATGAATCACCAAATTTGATAAATACCTTCGATATTTCATTTTAGATTGGCAAGTAATGTCTTCATACTTGGTGTAAGATAGCTAGCTCGGTCTCCATTTTATCTCGAGCAAGGTTATTCATTCGATCATAACCAATTCATTTTGTCACTATGTTGTCTTCCTTGATCACTTAGTATATATTACAAATCTAAGTCAATATAGATTGTACCACTGATGCTCAGTACTTTATAATTTTATATTTCTAATAGTTCTTGATGCATCTTTATTTATGCAAATATGAACTTCATTGCTTTTATGCTAAGAACTGATGTAAAATATAGCATTGAGTATACAATTCCTACATACCTTTTTTTCTTTAGTGAGATGTGGTGTGATCACCTAATCCATCAAATTGGGTGATCACAATTTCATCTTCTCTACTGCTTCCAACTCTTACTATTTCTATCCATGTTTTCTTTCCTTCAAGTATTTCGTTTCCATTACTTGGTGCTGGTGTTGGTGTTTTGGTTTTGTAGTTTTGATGGATGCGTCCAACTTTGAGACAATTGAAACATACTATCACTTCGTTTAACAATTTCTTGTAATTTCCTCTAAAATGTGTTTTGATGTAATTCTCTGGAATTTGTCCATATTCTCCACAATATCAATAACTATACCATGTATTGTAATCCCAATTGTAGGAATTTCCTTTTCTTGATGTATGAGTTTATTTTTCAATTAACTATTTTGACTTTTTCTTAAGTTTTCACTCATGAGCTCTATGTTCATACTTTTGACAATTGTAGAAATGAACTTGGAATCTAGATAGCTTTCAGGTTGAGTGATTGTTCTTTTATTTACACTCATGTGCGTGATGTCCCACTTGCTTGCAATTAAAACAATTACTACTTGGTTTAGGTTTAGGATTTTTCTTACCATTTTTGCTTCTACAAAATTTGTTTGTATGACCAATTTTCCCATAGTAATGACATATAGCTTTACCTTTTGATTTTTCATTCCCTTGTTCTCCACTTTTGGATGATTCTCCTTCTTTAGTAGATGAAGATTGTTTGTTGTATCCAAGTCCAGAGGTGTCTTTTGTTCTAGCTGACTTCATTATGTTTTCAAAGTGCTTGATTGCTTTATTTGGTTTATTCAATCTCTCCATGATTTCCTTTTCATGTCTTAAATCATTTTTCAATTGCTCATTTTTTAGCCTTAGATTTGTGATCTCCAAATCTTTTTTATTTTCTTCATGATTTGCAATTACTAATTAATTTATCATATCTAGCTGATTATTGTTGTGGTCCCACAACACACGCCCCATTCCTTACTAGGAATTGAGACCCCTTGCTTTTTTCAAGGCCTCGAATCAACCATTTGGGATTCGAATTTTTTTTTGAAAAGTCAAAAGTTTAAAAAACCTATAAAAAAAATGTAAAAAGAGCGCACCATATTCATGCGCACACAACCCACGAGGTCCACACTATGCACTTGCACACCCACAGGGGTTATAAAACCCCTCTTCCCCCCACAACACTTCATCTTTCTTTTCCACATGGTATTTGAGGAGCTTCCATTGCCGCGCACATTACACAAGGTGCATTTGGATTTTGTTTCGTGCGCGGCACAACATGCCGCTAAACTTGGCACTGCGTGCCATGAAAACCCAACACCGTCTGCCCCAAAATTAGCATTGTGCACCCACTAAACTTTGTGCCGAACATTGTGAAAACCCAGCACCACATGCCCCAAACTCAAAAAATCAGCACTGCGCACCCCAAACTTGGCACCGCGTGCCCATGGCAAAATAGTGTGCATGCCAATAGTAATAAGGCACCGTGCACCAATGGTAATAAGGTGGCATCGCATGCCTTTGGCAATATGGCATTATGTATCCTAGAAATATGGTGTTAGGTGCTATGCATAGGCCATGCTCACATCGATTCCCCTGCGCCACTTCATGTGCAGACACATCCATGCCAAACACAAAACGCACCTTCTTTTTGTCTTAATCTTTTGTCAATAATTATTTAATAAAATAAAGCTTTTATGTTTTCTAGGTTTTCGTTATTGTCAGCTAATAAGAATTTTTCTCATAACATGTAGGATATCAAATGGCGTCCACATCTAGAATGGCACCCAAACCCGTCGTATTCAAGTTTCAAGGCATATCATCAAAATCGAGGTTCCACAATGATCATGCAAAAATTAGAGACACCGACCTAGGACACATAGATTTGGGAGAGTTCCTCAAAATCTACGATAAGCCCACCGAGAGATCAACTCTAGTCTCCTCATTGATTCATTCCATGTTGGTGAATGCAGCTTCACATCTTGTATTGGTGCAATTAGCAAAACTAATTATGACACTAGCACAACATTTTATGCCTAAAGAAAGAGTGGTCAAGAGTGTTATTGGAGAAGTTTTGTTGGACCTATGACCTGACAACATTGAGAGGGTCTTCCATCTCCCAAGAGCGTATCAATTCATTAGACTCTCATATGAAGCAACAGAGAGATGGTACAGGGAGCACCAGTAAGAGGCGACAGACATTATACAATCATCTTACCTCATTGAGAAGCCTCCTAGGGGAAGGATAACAGGAAAAGTGGATATGAATCGAGAACACATGAAGGAGGATATTGGTTATTCCATTATTCTTTTGAGCAGAGTCATGGGCTTACTTGCAGCAGACCACCTCAGCACTTTCATGGTCAACTTCATTGAGACCATCAGGGCAGCAAAGATACCATTAGACTGGTCCAACACAGTAAGTGAAAACTTGTGTGAGTAGTTGAGGACAGTTAAAGATAAGAAGAAGTTTTATATGACTTCTTACATGGTATACCTGCTTGTAGTGAGGGTGACAAACTACCCTAATTTGTATAGGAGGGATAGTATGCAAGATCCTAATGTCTAGCCATACATCGTCTACCCTCAGCTGGTAAAGAAGAATCTCTCAGCACAGAGCAAGGAATATAGAATTGTGAATGACGCATTCATTTTTGTGATCGTTTGACTCATTGAGGGAGATTATGGAAGGAGGTTATCTGATGAAACAAAAGCATAGATAACAGTTCTCGAGGCCTACTTCATCTAATTCAAAACATTCACATATCTGTGGGTAGCTGGTGCCTCCATCAACCCTAAGAAGCTCCCCAAATATCCTTGTGATAAACTGGTGTTATTAGAGATTTCTAGGAAAATTGAGTTGGCATATGAGAAGGTGAAGAGACAACAGAGACCTTGTTGGGCATGGCCCTTAGTCATTGGACCATATCAAGTGAAAAGGAAGCAACATATTTCATCCTTTGAGTGAGAGTGGGAGAATTATCCCCTTGAGGAATACAACTCTCCTTGACCCTATTTTGATAATATTGGGAAAGTGGAGAGTCTAGTAGGAAAGGAGTTCCATCATGAAGATGTTGTTGAAGATCACTGGATGAATGCAATAAATGACTACAATGTCTGCATAAGGGACTATTGTAGAATGACTTTGTATCCAGCAGAGAAGGCTCTCCAACTGAACATCCCAGAGGAGATAAGGCAACAAGATTCAAAGGAGCTACTGGACCCCCTGTTCAACTCAGATAAAATAGGAGAAAGACCCATTATGAATGTTAAGGTTGATAGGGAGGAGGCCGATGGTATTAATCATTAGGTGAGGCACGTTGTTAGAATGATGAAGGATTGGATCAAGAAGCCTTTTCCACTTGATCCAATACCTGGCATAGTAATCTTTCATGCACATGCCCGCCCAGAAAGAGGTAGAGGGAAAAAAGTAACAATTCCTACCTTTGCGGCCTAGTCTCCTATAAGGCCAAAGACAGTATACTAGCTTGATCACCCAGTTGGATACTATCACCCTCTAGAGAGGAGGGGAAGAAAAAAAGGAACAAGACCTCCTCTCAAAGGATTCAAACAGAACAAGTTGAAGAACAAGCACCTAACCAATAGTAGGAAGAAAGTGTACAAGGGTCTGAGGATATTGGAGCTACACAAGTTCAAGATGAGCCTCAATTGTCTCCCATTGTGCCCAGCCAATCAAAAGAGGGAGAGATTCCACAGGTTTCTATTCTGCCTTTGCAAGAAGAGCCAACTTCTCCTTATACCTCTAAGAAATGAAAGAAGATTAAGATCTGGATGGAAAAGAGGCAAAAGATCAATAGAAGATTGGTGCATTCCCTATCTATTCCCAAAACCATTCCGAAGGGAGATGAAGAGGAGGAGGAAGAAGAATCAAAAGAGGAAGAGGAACAAGTGCCCCTAAAAGGAAGAACTTGGCTAGCTAGAGCTGTTGAGCTACAAAGGAGAAAGAGTTCCATGGGTACCTCACCATCCACCCAAGAAGAATCCTTAGAACTCTCTTCTTCAGAAGATGAAGTACAATAGTGGGTGGATGAGAAGAGTGAAGAGGGTGATGACATTTTAACAATGTCAAATTTTGATTTTTTGCCCCTAGGAACAGAGTTAATTAGGGATAAGATCAAGGACACCCCTACAAGTGAACCTCAATAAGAAGACTAGACGCAGATGCTGCAAAATTCGTAGGGTCCTAATCTTACTCCCCTATCTCCACCACAAGTCACGGTGGTAGATAGTGGCTCGGTTACTCCTCAACCTCAGAGTTCAGAAGAAGAGTAGGTTCAGAAGGAACCATCACAAGAGGAGAAACTAGAACAAATGGCAACCGATGAAGTGTCAAATGAGGGACAAATGATGGAATATTCTCAACCACCTTCCAAAGACACTGAGGTGCAAGTTGTAGGGTCCACTGAGACTGAGACTACAAAAGGAAAGCCCTCACGATAGGAAAAAACTCTAAGGAGGAGTGATAAGGGGAAGGAGGTAGTAGAACACACCCCTTCATCTTCGAGGGCTAGGTCTTTAGCTAAACACATCCCTAGATGGCTTTGGAAAGAAATAATGAGGAGTACTAGACCTTAATTCTGTGCTTCAAAGGAAGACAATTGTGATATTTTAGACATTTTGAATAAACCTGAGTCCCTATCACACGAGGCAACACCGTTGGCATTTGTCACCAATACATTGAGCCAGGAATTGTTTGCACAAGTGCCAGTCCCTCCTGAGGGCACAGATGCAGAAAGCCTTGGTCCTAAAGATTACCAGTTGAAAGAGGTTATGTTGGGAAAACCTATATGGGATATAGCCCGATTAATGATGACCATGGGAGTCAAAGAGGTCCTCAAGAACATGGAATAGGAAGAGGTCAAACTCCAAACACTTTGAAGGCAAGTCGAGATCCTAAAGGGATATTTAGCTATAGTGGTTGGTCCTCTAGATTATGAGCGCCCCAAGAAAACTTTGAATACTATACTCTGAGAATGGGGAGGTGTATAGTTGGACCCATTTTTGAAAGCTTGTTAGCAGTGGCAGGAAAGTTTTGAGGAGAAAGGTTTTTTAATTATCATAGGAAATGTGAAGTTACTACATGCTATGCAGGAGAACGTAAATAAGATCGTAGCAATTTTGAAGCAAGACTTAAGCATTATGGATGAAGTACAGGCCTAGAGTAAGGATTTACAAACTTTGCAAACTATAAAGGGGTGAAGGTACCAGGTTTTGATTGATGTATATATGGGAGAAGAATTAGATATGATTGATGGCTGGATAGAGAAAATATTGAATAGCAATAAACTAATGGAAACATTACATGAGGAGATTCATCGGCTCAAGGACCATACCCAAGAGCAAATTTTGGAAGCAGAGAAACATTATAGCAATGCATGCTTGGATATTTTTGAAGATGAGGAATGAGATAAATTGTTGCCTATTGAGGTAGTAGTTGAGAATTTCAAGAATATTTTTGTGGAAGTTTTTGATGATGAGAACATTTGACAAGCCTTCAAAATTGAAGAAGCATTGTTAGAATTGGATACCAAACTCAAGGATTTTGCTGACACTCGGATTGAGGTAGACAATTACCGACAAAAGGTCAAGAGAAAATATGAGGCTTTGGAATTATTGGATGCGGCCAAAATTACTGAGATTATAGAGAAGTTGAAGGGCAAACATCCAAACATAGCTTTGGAGTGAAGAAGAACAAAACCCAGATGCCAGATTTTCAATTTTGACACTCAGTAAAATTTTGAGATTTTGCACTATTTTGAGGTGCATAGCTCCACAGGTACGTAGGCATGTAGGTCCGCAACTCTACAAGTGCGCATTTTCAAAAAAGTTTTACTGGCGGTTAACTACCAATTCCAAAAATAGAGCTTTCCATGCATCAAAAATGCATTATGACAGCAGTTTAACTACTACAAATGCCACGTGAAGGATCATCTTCCATTTTTGGCACTTCTAGACACTTCCACTTTGACTTAGAGATTTCTCTTCTTTCTTCTCTCTTAATTTCTTTATTTTTTTAACATGTAAAGGCTCATGCATCCAATTAATGAATATAAAATGGATGAAGTCCTGCTTAGCACCAGCTAGGTAAGTTTGTATATAATTAGTTTGTTTTATTGTTTAAAAAGCATTTTATTGCTTGAAGATATCTCTCACTCTCAACACAAATTGAGGAGATGATTTCTTATAAATACTCCATTGTAGTATGTAATTGGGGCCACCATTATTTTGGAATAAAATTATGTTTTTGGTGCTCGCATTTGTAGTGTAGTGATTCTTGCATGAATGTGTCATTTTTTTGTGAATTTTGTTCATGGAATTGTGATTTAGCCAAATTTTTATTGCTTTGTTTCTAGTTGTGTGATCTTTTAGTTCTTGTGTTTGCTACAATTTTACGAATTCTACTCATGTAGCGAGCTTGAGAAGAAATCATTGAATTTTGCCTACATAACTCTCTGTCTCGCATGAGCACACTTTTCGTGGCCTTGCGATTTGATGAAGAGTGAAACATCATATGATCATTAAAGTTTCTCACTGATGATTGCATTAGTGGAATTGAGGAAGCGTTGCTTCTACTTTAAGTGGTTACCTACCGATCTCTTCGAAAGCTTAACTCGCAGACATGTTGTTTCTTGTAGCTTATGTCCATTAGGATTTCAATTTCACGTTATTTTCTTTAAAGTTATTTTTATTTTCTTTACTAACCCCCTTGTTAGAATAGGATTTCATACTAGCTGCACTGTTAGATTGTATTCATAAAAAACATTAAAATACAAAAACATGGTTCTTTTTAGTGTTATTTTTGAAACAATGTGCAGATTCTTCATTTCATCCAAAATCAAAATGAACCAAGAAATGCCTCCTCATGAACATTCACATTTATCTTCAATTGAGCGGATTCTAGTAGGACGCAAGATCACCCGGAACCTTGGAGTTGATTCACAAAATCAGCTTTTCAAGAGAGGAGTTCGCAAGGATTCCTACGGTTTAGCATCGTGTAAAATGATAGCTCAATAGAAGTGGCACTTAAAGGAGGGCCGCACTTTTAGATCTCGAAGAAAAGTGGAAAATTTTCCCAAAGTTATGAAATTCTGCACTTTTTACAAAAATCTGTGCTTCCCACAAGTTCATAAATTTTTTGAGTTTTTGACAAATTTAGGTCTACAGCTTCGTAGGTCCGCAACTTCATAGGTGCATAGGAGTGCAAAAATCTATGGTGCGCAAAATTCAGCGAGGTGAGAAGGTGTACTTTTGCAGAGGTGTGATTTTTCCTAGAATTGATGCAAACTAGAGGATATTGATCCAAAATCTCCATTTCAGCGTGCGTTAAGATCTACACCAAGTGCACACAAGTTTCTTGAACTTACCCACTTCCGCAAACCACATAGTGATAAGGGAATATCCCGAATTCAACCACTTTCATTCCAACTTTCATCATCTTCGTCAACTCCACCTCCACTCCAACCCCTTGGTGGACCACCACATATTCCAATAGCTACACCTCAGTAACCACCGTTAGGTCCACCAAACCCCTCGATGGCCTTTTTTGCAAACGTTATAGACTCGCCAATAAACTTGAGAGGTGCACTCCATGACCTCCCTAAGAATCTCAAGAATTTTTGTCCAAGATTCATCTATGGTGAGACATGAACTGCCAAAGATCACATCAAGGTATTCAAAGACATTTGCAACCACAAGCAAGTTGCTAATGAGGATGTGGTTCTTCGTTTATTCCCCTACTCTTTGGGGGAAATTGCCTTTAATTGGTACATTACTTTTCCACCTAGATGTATTAGAGATTGGAATACTTTCAAAAAATTATTCCTAGAATAGTTCAAAACATTCATCAACCCAGTTGAGATACATCAACAATTCATATCAATCAAAAGGGACCCAGTTGAGATGGTTTCTCGCTTCAACCATCACTTTCATATGGCATACCGAAAGCTAGAGGTGCCATACACTATACCAATTGAAGCCACTATTCAGATTTATCTGAATGCTATGGATCATCTTACTACTATTTTCCTGAGAAGACTTCTGACGACAGATATCGACACATTAGATAAAGTCTTCATAGAAGCAATTACCTTCACTAAGAAAGCTAATCCTAATAGGGGAGGATTAATGCTCCCAACTCCACCTATCACAATGATGCCAACATACCCTGTCGGAGTACCAACAATGCCTAATCAATTTATACCTATGTATCCAATTCCATTACAACAGGCACCTGCTCCGCAAAATCCTGCTCTAACGTATTCGGGGTTTCAACCTCCAAAAGTTGCCTTCTTTGAGCCAAAGGTAGTAGCACCTACTGAAGCAGACAATGGTTTTGTTTCTGAATTTGGTCAAATGAAAAAGACTATGTCTCAAATGAACAACTAATTGAATCGTTTAAGGTTTTCACAAGGATAGAACAACAACTTTCAAAGAAACAACGCTAGTCCTTACAACAACAATTATGGCCAAAATTATAATAGGCACTTCAGTGGAAATAACAACAATAATGCAGGAAACAACAATGGGGGGAAAATTTGAATCCTCCTAATCATAATAGTGGCTTCCAAAGACAAAATCGATAGTGGAACACTCGGCCGAATAATGGAAGCATTCCTGCCAACAACAACAATAACAATGTTCAGTATGTAGATATTAATCAGTATGATGATAGTCAGAATACATCCAACAATGATGGCTTGTATTACAATGGAAATCAAGAGATGGCTCGAAGTTCAAAAGTGAATGATAATGCTCCTCCTATACAGTTTAATGCTATGTTACTAGAATCCTATTATTCTACACAGAATGTGCAGGTAGAACAACTAGCTAGCAAAGAGTTCTCTTTTTCATTCAGTTAGGAACCTGATCTTCAGCATGATGAGGTGTTTTATTTCTGCAATGAAAATTGAAACGTGTATAATTTGAAACATAGAAAGGAACCTTTGATGGATGGGATTCCTTCATCTTTACAACCAACTCCTCCCTATCCGAGAGCGAGTAACAATCTGGTGCCAGCTAGGCCACCATATGGAGGACAATAGAATCAGAACCCAGTGAATGTATTGACAATATTGAAGAATCCTGCTTGGTCTACTAAAAAGTATAACACTATCGAAGACTTGAAACAAACCAAAGCAAATATGTCCATGTTTGACATGTTGCAAAATTGTCCACAACAATGAGAAGTGCTCATGAAGGCTCTAGATCATACAAAGGTACCCCACAACATGAATACTATCCCTCAAAAGATAGCGTCTCAACAAGTCAATGCGGTAGAAGCAATGCCTACTATGTTTAAAGACAAGATTGAAGTACCCCCATTTTTGCCCAGCATTAGGATGTATGGAAAGAATCTCCATAATTGCTTAATTGATTTAGGAGCCTTATGTAATTTCATGCCACTATCAATAGCACAAAGGTTAATGTAAGTCCTCAGCCTTCCAACCGAATAGTGATACAGTTGAACAAAATGGAGGTGAAATTCATCGACGTGTTGAAAGACGTTTGAATATAGTTGATAGTTGATCCCCAGATTCAAGATGTCATTGATATACATGTGGTGGACATTTTAGAGATGTATGGGTTACTCTTGAGTAGAGAATGGACGAAATGTCTAAGAGGATGGTTTTCTATGGATTTTACTCAATTATGGTTACCATGGAAAGAATTGAACAATCAAATAAAGATAGATGCATAACCCAATTTGAAAATGATGATCACAGAATGCAATGCTCTGAATGAGGTGGCATTCCTCCAATCAGATTTGGGCTCATACAAAGTGATGACATTTGATACAATCCCCGCCAAAACATCAGGCGATCAAGATAAAGAACACAAGATATCAATCCCAAAGGATGAGATCATGACACAATTCATACATAGCATGGTGGATAATTTGCAATGCCTGGGAGAAGAAGGTGATCCTAGTATCTTACTCCTCCTAGGATTTTTTCAATTACACAAAGTTAGCCACTCTGAATTTGAATGCTCATCATGCTAAGAAGCGGTCACAAAAGTGTTAACACATATGATGCAAGTCAAGGATAACCAAATTCCAAAAAAGGGACCCATGGGAGATCAAAGTCCTATAAATTCAATTGAGTTGATAGAGAAAATCGAAGAAGAAATCGAAGATCTAAATTTATCATACAAAAATACCTCTTCAGATGGTGGAGGTTTGTCTTCTCCTCCCCCAGGGATGATCAAGGTTCACAGAAGAAGATTGTACATGAAAGGAAAAGGGTGGACTTTGGTCGTTGTTCATCCTAAGCCCAAAATAGATAAAATTAAGGAATTAATAGAGGAAATTAAAGACAAATAGGAGAAACATACATTTCCTCTATCAACTTGTTACAATGGGGAATCATCAAGTCCACCCCACGAGAAGTTGCAATGGGTTCCCAAGAAACAATCTTTTAACTCTCAGGTGAAAGAGAAGTTAAGAATGAATAAACACAAGGTTAGAAAACCCAAGGAAGATCCAATTTGGACACTTCACTCTGACAGTTCTAGATGCAAATTAGGGGCTGGAGCAGGTATAGAATTGGTTAACCCAAAAGGTAAGTCTTTTTATGCAACATATTGATTACAGTTCAGATGCACTAATAATGTTGCAGAATACAAAGCATTGATCCAAGAACTTCTCTTTGCACTCGAGAAATGAGTCATAGCTCTTATAATTGAAGGAGATTCTTGGTTATTTGGCAAGTAAAGTCATTATACTCTTGCAATGACAAAAGGTTACTTTCTTATAGGAAAAGAGTATGGGATTTACTAGATGATTTTGAAGCTCTAAACATAAAGTCCATTCCAAGAAGGAAGAAAATGGTAGTGGATGCTCTTGCTATTTTAGCAAGCACATTACAACCAGTCAAAAGAAAAAAGTTGAAAATATTTAAAGTAGAATTGGTTGCTACCCCATCTATTTTGGACAATATTACAAACTTTCAAGTATTTTAGGATGACCAACACATACTTGAATTTATCATGTGTAATAGTCACTTCAAAGGGCGAGAAATTAATGACACTCTGGATGACAAGCCTAAGGACGATGAACTTGAAGATGTAAATGGGATCTTGAATTTAAAGACTAACACTATTCCCAAGGGGATGGTTGAGCTAGAACACATTTTTGATTGTGATGAATCAGCACTTAATAAAAGAATGGTCCAAGAAAAGTGTATCAAGGAGTATGATTAATACAACCTAAGAAATGAAGAAGATCTAAGGATGGTTTGAATAGGGAAAGAATGTAATGCACAAAAAAGGGAAGAAATGCTTAAGCTACTTTATTAAGTATAAATATGTTATTTCTTGGAGCTACGAGGAGCTAAAGACCTATGACCCCAAGATTATAACTCATGACATCCTATTGAAACTAGATGCCAAGCCTTTTTGGCAATGACAAAGGCCTATTAATCCTATCATTGAACCCTTGATAATGAGAGAAGTTAAGAAGTTATTGGATGCCAAGATCATATTTCCCACTCGCCATTCTACATGGGTCACTAATTTGGTTTCTGTGTGGAAGAAGACTAGAGAGATTCGCCTTTGTGTTGATTTTTGTAACTTGAACTTGGCATCTCAAAAGGACAACTATCCTCTACCATCACTCGACGAGGTTCTGCAAATTGTTAATGGTTCAAAAATGATGTCTTTCTTAGATAGAGATTCAGGATATAATCAAGTGATGGTTGATGAAGAAGATCGACTAAAAATAGCTTTCACATCTAAATGGGGAACTTTTGCCTACAGGAGAATGCCTTTCAAATTGATTAACGTAGGGGCTACATTTTAGTGAGCCATGGATGAAGCTTTTAAGGCATTGGTAAATAAGTGTATAGTCATCTGCATGGATTATTTAACCTTCTTTTCAAAAGATTGAAGCAATCACATTGATGATTTAAGGTGGGTATACAATAGATGTCGCAGGTATGACATATCCCTCAATCCCAAGAAATGTTCATTTGGGGTCACTAAAGGAAAGCTCCTGGGTCATATCATTTCTGAAGATGGAATCTCTATCAATCCTGATAGAATCAAAAATATTCTAAAGTTATCACCTCCCCATAGTTGAAAAGAACTCAAGTCGTTCTTCGGGAAGATAAATTTTGTGCGAAAATTCATAAGTGGTTTTGCAGAAATAGTTCATCCCCTTAATGATTTACTCAAAAATGGGGACCAAGACAGAATGGGTTCCAAATATTAAGAAATCATTTGAAGATATCAGAGTGGCCATTTTGACAACTCCAGTCTTAGTAAGTCCTGATTATGAGTTACCTTTTAAGATATATTATTTTGCTTCAGAACACTCTTGTGCTAGGATCCTAACACAGAAGAAGGAAACGAAAGATGAAAGACCAATCGCTTTTATGAGTTGCCCTCTGAAGAATGTTGAATTGAATTATTCAAACCTTGATAAAAAATCCTTTGCATTAATCAAGGTAGTGAGAAGTTCTATCATTACATACTAAGAAGCAAAGTGTATGCAATTGTACGTAATCTAGTAGTAAAGACGCTTTTGATGCAAAATGAAGTCAGTGAAAGATGAGGAAAGTAGATGGCCATACTTCAAGAATTCGATCTCAAAATTCAATCTATGAAATTAGTTAGAGATCAAGGATTATCAAAGATGATAGTTGATAACCATGATGGAAACAGAAAGAAATTCAAGTTTGATAGTGAAACAAATGAGGATGATCAGAATAAAATGATTATATCTCAAGTTGATATTGGTCAAGGTGTGGTGACAGATGTTTGGTATCAAGACATTGTTTATTATCTTCTACAGGACCAATGTCCTAGTTGGATGAATAGTTCACAGTAGAGGGGACTCAAAATGAAGTGTGCATCCTACATGCTACATGACAACAAGTTGTATAAGAGGAACTATGAAGGGATTTATTTGAAATGCTTAGGCTGTGAGGAAGCAAAGGAAGTCTTAGAACATTTTCATGACAAGTATAGTACAAGACATGGTTCAGTAGAAGCAACGCCTCACATGATTGTAAGATCAGGTTTTTTTTGGCCTTTGATATTCAAAGACAATTTTGAGCATGTACGCTCTTGCCATATCTATAAAACTAGTGCTAATAGAGAAAGGAATCCGACAATGCCATTACAGCCAGTGTACGAGGTTCCCCCCTTCGCAAAATGGGGATTGGATTTTATTGGTCTAGTCAATCCACCATCATCAACTAGACACACATTTATTCTCACAACTACAGACTACTGTACACGGTGGAGAGAAGCAGAAACATTCAAAAATTGCACTGCTAAGGTTGTAATAGACTTCTTGGAAGAACACATTGTTACTAGGTTTAGAATGCAATACGCCCTTGTGGGTGAAAATGGATCTGCTTTTGCATCAACATTCTTGACCCAATGGGCATTTGAAAATCAAGTGATTATCAAATTCTCTTCAAATTACTACCTGCAAGGAAATGGGGTAGCATAATCTACAAACAAGAACTTGATCACAGTAATAAGATGATTGTTGAAGGAGAATCTTAGGAATTGGCATACACAACTCAAATATGTCCTATGGACAGATCGAGTAAGAGTCAAAAAATACTTTGGGAACTTCTCCATACTTGTTGGTTTACGAACAAGAACTAGTGTTCCCACTTAACCTCAGGATTCCTATTTTGAAATTCATGAGTGGGTATGTTGAAGATGCTGACAAAGTACAAATCAGGTTGATGAATCTTTTGGAGATGGATGAGAAACGAACAGCTGCATTGGAACACATGGCTAAACATCAAGTTGTTGTGAAAAGATGGTTCGACAAAAGAGCCATGATAAATCATTCAAGATTTCAGACCTTGTTCTACTTTGGGATAAGGCAAAAGAAAAGCTAGGCAGTCATACCAAGTTTCAACTCTTGTGGAAAAGCCCTTATCAAATCGTGAAAATTCTCGAAGAAAACACTTTTAGGCTCAGTTCCTTACAGGGGGAATTTCTCCCCTTACCCGTAAATGGGCAGTTTTTGAAGCACTATTTTGAAGCCTAAAAAAAAAATAGTTAGATTTTATTTCTGCATTTAGCTTAGATTTTTATTCCTACAAGTATGTTTATTTATGCAAGTGTATTTTACTTTCACGTTGTGTGTTTTCTTTCAGTTGTGTGTTTTCTTTTCAAAGTTGTGTCAGTCTAGGGGGTAAGGTGTACTTGAGATTTTCTCTCAAGATCTTACTAACCACTCTTTGGTTCTAATTTTAGGAAGAGGTATTTCTTTGTCAAAACATTTGGACTATCGTATGTCTTATACCAACTGATCAATGGACATTCCTTGCGGAAATATAGAATTTTCAATTTAGAAATAAGGAGTCTAGACCAACAAGTTCTCCACACTTTGCAAATCTAAAAAATAGATTGTTTTAGGTGTTGTTGAATTAAAGGAAAATATGACAAGGGATGATCCAAAATCCAATTGGTTCAAACAGGAGGGGTCTCTTCGAAAGGTTGCTAAGATCATTGTTTGGAGTGAGAGTTTCTAAAAATGTTCTAAAAGAGGAATGCAAGGGATGTTCACAAAAGATTGAATCTAAGAAATGACACCAATGTCTTGGCTACACAGTCTAAGCATAGTCAGGATATAGAAAAAAAAAATTAAAGAAAATACGATGTTAAGATTGAAGGATTCTAAAGATCTGAAATGGCAAAAGGATATGTTTTCAAAACAAAGTATCTTGTATCCAAAACATTGCTTCATCAAAGGGTAACATTCTAAACTACATGGAGCAATTATTCAATTTTTTTGAAAAGTTAAAAGAATGTGACAACTTGCCAAGAGCCCTCGAACTGATTCTCTCATCTGGTTAAGCAAATGATTGATGAATAGCCTTCATAGAGATTCTAAATGAATGAGTCAAGAGGAGTCGAGGATTGTTTCTGAGTTGTCAGAAAACTTTGATAGACTACATCCTAAGATGTCAAAGGGAATGAATACATGAATCACACACTGAGCTTGAAGGTTCTAAATTCTAGGTTTTTGATTGCAAAGTCATCTAAAATATGCTTGAGGTGTTCGAAGTTTGGTTGGTGTTTGACACACGTTGAAAGGATGTTTGCTAATAAAGAAATGCCTTGGTCATTTCTTCCTTTTTTTGATGCTATTTGTTGTGTTCCCACAACACATGCCCCATTCCTTACTAGGAATGTGGACCACCTAGTTTTTTAGAGGCCCCGAATTAACCATTCGGGATTCGAAAAATTTTGAAAATTCAAAAGTTTAAAAAGCCCAATTTTTTTTTTAAATCAAAAAATTAAATTTTTTTTAAAAAAAGGATTGCAACATATTCATGCACATGCACGACCTGCGAGGTATACGCCACATACCAGCGCACACCCGTGCAGGGATGCGGCGCACACCCCACGCATCCGCAAGGGTTATTAAAACCCCCCTTCCCCCCCACAACACTTCATCATTCTTTTCCACATTGCGTTTGAGGAGCTTCCATAGTTGCGCACATTACACAAGGTGCATCTGGATTTTGTTTCGCGCGTAGCACAACATGTTGTTGAACTTGGCACCATGCATTGTGAAAAATTGGTGCCACACACCCCAAACTCAGCACCATGAACCCACTAAACTTGGTGCCATACGTTATGAAAACTTAGTGCTATGCACCCCAAACTTGACACCACGAGCCCATGAAAAACTAGCACCACGCATGCTAAACTCGGTGCCATGGGCCCATGGAAAAACAACGTGCGCACCAATAGTAATAAGGCATCGTGCGCTAATGGTAATAAGGTGGCATCGTGCGCCCTTGGAAATATGGCATCGCACACCCTAGAAACATGGTGTCGTGTGCTATGCATACACTGTGCTCACATCGAGTCCCCTACGCCCACTTCATGTGCACACACATCCATGCCAAACACAAAACACACCTTCTTTAAATCTTAGTTTTTGTCAATAATTATTTAATAAACTAATGCTTTTACATTTTTTAGATTTTTTTTATTGTCAGCTAATAAGCATTTTTATCATAACGTGCAAGAGATCAAATGGTGTCCACATCTAGAATGGCACCCAAACCCGTCATATTCAAGTTTCAAGGCATACTATCAAAATCAAGGTTCCACGATGATCATGCAGAAATCAGAGACACCAACCTATGACATAAAAATTTGGGAGAGTTCCTCAGAATCTACAATAAGCCCACTAAGAGATCAGCTCTAGTCTCCTTATTGATTCGTTCTAAGTTGGTGAATGCAGTTTCACATCCCGTATCGGTGTAGTCAGCAAAACTGATTATGACACTAGTGCAACAATTTATGCTTGAAGAAAGAGTGGTCAAAAGTGTCACTAGAGAATTTGTGTTGGACCTATGACCCAACAACATTAAGAGATTCTTCCATCTCCTAAGAGTAGATTAGTTCATTAGACTCTCATATGAAGTAGCAGAGAGATGGTACAGGGAGCACCAGCAAGAGGCAACAAATATTATACAATCATCTTATCTCATTGAGAAGCCTCCTAGGGGAAGGATAACAAGAAAAGTGGATATGACTCAAAGATACATGAAGGAGGATATTAGTTATTCCATTATTCTTTTGAGCAGAGTCATGGGCCTACTTGCAGCAGGCCACCTCAACACTTTCATGGTCAACTTCATTGAAACCATCAGGGCAACAAAGATACCATTAGACTGGGTCAACACGCTAAGTGAAAACTTGTGTGAGTAGTTGAAGGTAGTTAAAGACAAGAAGAAGTTATATATGACTTCTTACATGGTATACCTGCTTGGAACGAGGGCGACAAACTACCCTGGTTTGTACAGGAGGGATAGTATGCAGGATCCTAATGCCTGGCCATACATCGTCTACCCTCAGTTAGTAAAGAAGAAGCTCTCAGCATAGAGCAAGGAATATAGAATCATGAATGACGCATTCATTTTTGTGATCATCTGATTCATTGAGGGAGATTATGGAAAGAGGTTATCTGATAAAGAAAAAGTGCAAATAATAGTTCTTGGGGCCTACTTCATCCAGTTCAAAAAGTTCACATATCTATAGGTAGTGGGTGCCTCCATCAACCCTAAGAAGCTCCCTAGATATCCTTGTGATAAACTAGTGTTATCAGAGATTTCCTAGCAAATTGAGTCAGCATATGAGAAGGTGAAGAGACAACAAAGACCTTGTTAGGCATAGCCCTTGGTAATTGGACCATATCAAGTGAAAAGGAAGAAAAATATTCCATCCTTCGAGTGGGAGTGGGAGAATTATCCCCTTGAGGAATACAAATCTCGATGGCCCTATTTTGATAATATCGAAAAAGTGGAGAGTTTGGCAGGAAAAGAGTTCCATCATGAAGATATTGTTGAAGATCATTGGATGAACGCAATTAATGACTATGATGTTTGCATAAGGGACTATTGTAGAATGACTTTGTATCTATTAGAGAAGGCTCTCTAGCTGAACATCCTAGAGGAGATAAGGCAACAAGATTCAAAGGAACTACTGGACCCCCTGTTCAACTCAGACAAAATAGGAGAAAGACCCATTATGAATGCTGAGGTTGAAAGGGAGGAGGTTGATGATATTAATCATTGGGTGAGACATGTTGTCAGAATGACAAAGGATTGGATCAAGAAGCCTTTTCCACTTGATCCAATACCTGACACAGTAATCTTTCATGCACATGCTCGCCCAGAAAGAGGTAGAGGGAAGAAAGTAACAATTCCTACCTTTGTGGCCCAGTCTCCTATTAGGCCAAAGACAGTATACCAGCTTGATCACTTGGTTGGATACTATCACCCTCTAGAGAGGAGGGGAAAGAAAAAAGGGAAGAGGACCTCCCCTCAAAGGATTCAAATAGAACAAGCTAAAGAATAGGCGCCTCCCCAGTAGCATGAAGAGAGTGTACAAGGGTTTGAGGATACTAGAGCTACACAAGTTCAGGATGACCCTCAGTTGCCTCCTATTGTACCCAACTAATCAGAAGAGGGAGAGATTCCATGGGTTTTCATTCCTCCTTTGCAAGAAGAGCCAGCTTCTCCTTTTGCCTCCAAGAAGTGAAAGAAGATTAAGATCCAGACGAAAAAGAGGCAAAAGATCAACAAAAGATTGGTGTCTTCCCCATCTGTTCTCGAAACTATTACGGAGGGAGACAAAGAGGAGGAAGAAGAATTAGAAGAGGAAGAGGAACAAGTGCCCCTACAAGGAAGAACTTAGCTACCTAGAGCTGTTGAGCTACAAACGAGAAAGGGTGCCATGGGTAACTCATCATCCACCCAATTAGAACCCTTAGAACTCTCTTCTTTGGAAGATGAAGTACAGTAGTGGGTGGATGAGCAGAGTAAAGAGGGCAATGATATTTTCATAATGTTAGATTTTGATTTTATGCTTGTAGGAAAAGAGTTAATCAGGGATAAGATCAGGGACACCCCTACAGGTGAACCTCAACAAGAAGACTAGACTTGGATGTCGCCAGATTCACAGGGTCCTGATCTTACTCACCCATCTCCACCACAAGTCATGGTGGTAGATAGCAGCTCAATTATCCTCCACCTCAAAGTTCGAAAGAAGAGAAGGTTCAAAAGGAACAATCACAAGAGGAGCAACCGAAACAAATGGCAACCAATGAAGTGTTAAAGCAGGGACAAATGGTGGAATATTATCAACCACCTTCCCAAGACACTGAGGTGCAAGTTGCAGGGTCCATTGAGACTAATACTGTAGAAGGAGAGCCCTCACAGAAGGAAACAACTCTAAGGAGGAGTGATAAAGGGAAGGAGGTAGTAGAACACACCCCTTCATCTTCGAGAGCCAGGTCTTCAAATGAACACATCCCTAGATGGCTTTAGAAAGAAATAATGAGAAGTACCAAACATCAATTTCATGCTTTCGAGGAAGACATTTGTCATATTGTAGACATTTTGAATAAACTTGAGTCCCCATCACGCAAGGCAACACCGTTAGCATTTGTCACCAGTACACGGAGCCAGGAATTGTTTGCACAAGTGGTTGTCCCTCCTATGGACATAGATGCGAAAAGCCTTGGTCCTAAAGATTATTAGTTGAATGAGGTTATGTTGGAAAGACCTATACGGGATACAACTTGATTAATGATGACCATGGGAGTCAAAGAGGTCCTCAAGAACATGGAACAGGATGAGGACAAACTCCAAACACTTTGAAGGAAAATTGAGATCCTAAAGGGATATTTAGTCAAAGTGGTTGGTCATTTGGATTCTGAGCACCCTGAGCAAACTTTGAATACTATACTCAGAGAAGGAGGAGGTGTATAGCTGGACCCATTTTTGAAAGCCTATCAGCAGTGGCAAGAAATTTTTGAGGAGAAAGTTGTTTTGATTATCACAAGAAATTTGAAGTTACTACATGTTATGCAAGAGAACGTAAATAAGATCATAGCAATTTTGAAGCAGGACTTTAGTATTATGGATGAAGTATGGGCCTGGAGTAAGGATTTACAAACTTTGCAAGCCATAAAGGGGCAAAGGCATTGGGTTTTGACTGATGTATATACGGGAGAAGAATTAGATATGATTGATGACTGGATAGAAAAAATAGCGAATAGCAATAAAGTAATGAAAACATTACATGAGGAGATTCATTGGCTCAAGGACCATGCCCAAGAGAAATTTTTGGAAGTAGAGAAACATTATAGCAATGCGTGCTTGGATATTTTTGAAGATGAGGAATGAGAGAAATTGTTGCCTATTGAGGTAGTAGTTGAGAATTCTAGGAAGATTTTTGTGGAAGTTGTTGATGATGAGGACATCCGACAAGCCTTTAGAACTGAAGAAGCATTGTTAGAATTGGATACCAAACTCGAGGATTTTGCTGACACCCAGATTGAGGTAGACAATTATAGACAAAAGGTCAAGGACAAATATGAGGCTTTGGATTTACCAGATGTAGCCAAAATTACTAAGATTATAGAGAAGTTCAAGGGCAAACATCCAAACATAGCTTTGGGTTGAAGAAGAACAAAGCCCAGATGCCAGAATTTCAATTTTGATACTCATTAAACTTTTGAGATTTTGGACCATTTTGAGGTGCGTAGGTCTGCAGGTCTATAGGTACGCAGATTTGCAGCTCTGCAGGTGCACATTTTCGAAAAAGTTTCGCTAATAGTTTACTGCCAATTCCAAAAATAGAGATTTCCATGCATCGAAAACAAATTATGATGGTAGTTTAGCTCCTACAAACACCCTGTGAAGGATCAGCTTCCATTTTTGGCACTTCCAAACACTTCCACTTCAACTCAGAGTTTTCACATTCTTTCTTCTCTCTTAATTTCTTTCTTTTTTAACGTGTAAAGGCTCATGCATCCGATTAATGAATATAAAATGGATGGAGTCCTGCTTAGCACTAGTTAGGTAAGTTAGTTTTTTTTATTATGTAAAAAGCATTTTATTGCATCAAGATATCTCTCACTCTCAACACAAATTGAGGAGATAATTTCTTATAAATACTCCATTATAATATATAATTGGGGCCGTCATTATTTTACAATAAAATTATGCTTTTGGTGCTCGCATTTGGAGTGTAGTGATTCTTGCCTGAATGTGTCATATTTTTGTGAATTTTGTTCATGGAATTGTGATTAAACCAAAGGTTTATTGCTTTGTTTCTGGTTGTGTGATCTTTTAGTTATGGTGTTTGCTACAGTTTTACAAATTCTGCTAATGTAACGAGCTTGAGAAGAAATCATTGAATTGTGTCTGCATAACTCTCTATCTCACATGAGCGCACTTTTCATGGCCTTGTGATTTGATGAAGAATGAAACATCATACTATCATTAAAGTTTCTCACCGATGATTGCATTACTGGAATTGAGGAAGTGCTACTCCTACTTTTAGTGGTTACCTATCGATCTCTTTGAAAGCTTAACTTGCAGACATGTTATTTTCTATAGCTTATGTTTGTTAGGATTTCAATTTCACGTTATTTTCTTTGAATTTTATGTTATTTTCTTTAAAGTTTTTGTTATTTTCTTTACTAACCCCCTTGTTAGAATAGGATTTCATACTAGTTGTACAGTTAGATTGCATTCATAAAAAACATAAAAATACAAAAACATAGTTCTTTTTAGTGTTATTTTCGAAATAGTGTGTAGATTCTTCATTTCATCCAAAATCAAAATGAACCAACAAAGGCCTCCTCATGAACATTCACATTTATCTTCAACTAAGCATATTCCAATAGGTCGCAAGATCACCCGGAACCTTGGAGTTGATTCACAAAATCAGCTCTTCAAGAGAGGAGTTTGTAAGGATTCCTACTATTTAGCATTGTGTAAAACAACAACTCAACAATTATCTATAAGCTTCTATACTTCAAATGATCTCTCTTCAAGTCTGCTAGCCATCTGTCATTTGTCTTCTTCGTCCAAGAGCTTATCTTCAATTACTTTCTTCTTTTGTTCAATTGTTTCACAAAGTGTAACTGATTGAATTTCCTATTCTGTCTTGAGATCTTTTACTTCTTTTACTAGGGCACTATTTTCTCTAGAAATTCTATCATTGTTACCAATCTTTCCACTCTCTAATAGTCCTTCTGTGTCAACTTCTTTGTATTGAGTGCCATTTAGCTGAATAGCTATCTCTTTTCTTCTTTTTAGGGTTTTCCTTAACTCCTATTTTGTTGCTTTTAATTACTACAATATGATTTGTATTTCAACCATCTTATTCTCAATGATTTTTCCCATCTTGTACACTTTCATTTACATGATCTTATCCTCTCAAGTTGTTAGGCTTCCTGACAAGAGAACCAAGGCTCTGATACCAATTGTTGGAATAAGTATATGGGAAAAAAGTTACTAAGAGTGGGGGTGAATCAGGATCTTAAACTTTTGACTTCAAAACCAATTTCATTCATTCATACCTAATTCATCTCATAGATCTACCATTAAAACTGTAATGCTGAAACATAAATGAAAATACATCACATTCATAAAGAGTTCAACACACAACACAATGATTTGGTTACCCAAAAACACTTCAAGATGAAGGTAAAACTGGAGAGGGGAAACCCACAAATCTTCATTGTTGCAAAAATAAAGTACTTGATGTGTTAGCGTTACAATGTTTGATCATAAAATATGATCTACCCTATGAGGGGTCTACCCTGTCAAAAGCTTAAAAGATTATTAGGTCTCACCTTGTTAAAAGATTTTACACTCACAATGAAGTAAGGACTCTGTTAAGAGGTTTACATAGGTCTGTTAAGACCACTATGTTAAGAGATTTACCCTATCTCAATTAACAATAACTGATTCAGTACTTGACCCTTGGTTTTCTTTGCAAGTTGATATTGGGTCTCCTCTTTGTTGTATTTTTTATTTGATCTCCTAATCTAATAACTCCATTCAATCCCTCACTACTTTGATTTCTCTTTGCCTGCTCTTCTTTTAGACTTTTCCTTCACTCAGGTTCACATGCACATACACTCTTATGCATCTCAACAACCTCTCTGATTGTAGGGTTAGAATCCTCCTTAACTAGACATTCTATGAAGGTTATAGATCTTGATCAACAACTTACACTTCATCATCTTTTATCATTTATATCCCTTTTTTTTGATTGGTTAAATCACACACCTTAGGATCATTACCTTCTGTAATGATGTGTGATCAACTCCTTAGCTGGCTCTTCAAATATTAAATATTATAGAAAATTCAGCCAAAATGGTTTACATATGTGTTTGTGTCATTACAAACTTATATGTCAAAACTAAACTACTTAGCACTTGAATACTTTGACTCTCAGTCAGGTAAACATCTTCATGTTGTTACTTGGCTTCTATAATCCTATTTACTCAACACTTACTAACTTGTCAACATGCTCCATCTCAACTATATTGCTTGGCTCATTCTTCTACTCGGTCACTACTGAATACTCGACAATCACTATCTTGCTTGGTATAAGCTTTGTATGCTCTGCCTTTACAAAAGAAATCAGTCATAGTAATGACCTTGTAATCTTGATTATATATATATATATGAATGTACATGATCACTATTTTAGGAAATTAAGCAATTATGATACATAAATATCTGTACATATCAACTGTGATCAATCCTGAAACATGCTCATTATCATTAGAAATTAATGAAATGTCATCAAAGTTTTCATCCTCAACCACATCATTCATGTTAGTAACATCTAGTGACACCAAAGTCCATTCACCCACGTATTGACATTGTTGATTAATGCAATCACCATAGTTTCCAATAATACAATCGTAACAAGAGCATGAGTAAAATCTCTTGTGTACAATGACCGCACATGACCGCACATTACTATATGTACTCACAATTGAATGCAAAGATTGTGTACCCTCTTGCATCCATGAATTAATCTTCTATTGATACCTTTAAGACATGTAAACAAACTCGAGTTAAACACACACACACACACACACACACACACACACACACACACACACACATTTAAATTAATTTATTTAGGGCACATAAAAATTTGATTACATTTATTTTGAATTTAACATGTGCTAGATCTATACTTGATACCTCCTAGAGTACTCTGAATGATATGACTTGATCTGCTTGTGATCGTGCATGTTAGCCTTATTTGGCACTGCAAAATGCATTTTGTACCACTTGACTACATCATTATAATTATTAATACAATACCCCATATAGTCCATTTGATAATTTCTTAAAGCGTGTTTGATACAAGCTTTAGCATCATCATGCTCACCCTCTTCATGTCCACTCTAAAAAACTCCAAATATGTGATATATTTTAGTATCAACGATATCTACATAGTGCAAAAAGGACTATCTAATTTGAATTGTGTTGCACATCCATCTGACCATACACTATTTTTTTTATGCCTTTATTTTGTAAATATTCAAAAAATGTCTTAAAATAATGTTCCACAAAATGTGTAGTGTGCTCTTTATCATCACTGATGTAAAAGTAATATTCTTTATTAATGACTTGTCTTTGATATATACTTTGAACACCATCAAAATTGAATTTTGCATGTTGATAAGACACTTGGACCATAACCATGACCTTCTCTGTAAAGTAGCATTCTGATTAAAGTTATTTTTTAGAAATGAAAGAGTAATTCTTTGCAAAGTCAACAACTGATAAAAATGTTTCAAGTGGGAAACTTTCTCTTAGTTCTTGGAATTATTCTACTTGCCACTTACAAGAAAGGCATGACATATATATATTATTGAATTACTTTATAAAAATTTGACATAAATTCTCCAACAAGTATCTTGTCCTCTACATATTCCAACATTATTGATTATTTCCCAACTTTTGTTTCACTTTATGTACTTATATCTCTTATATTTTGCAATCCTCATCATATCAATATCTTCATCTCCCAAAGGAAATGTTTCAAAAGTTCCTCTTAAGCAATCTATTTCACCTATTGCATGATCATTTGATTTGTCTAAGATTAATGATATGAAGTGGCTTGGTCATTTAGCAAAAGAATTTTGAGAACCATCACTTTCTTCTATCATCTTTTAGAACTCTTGATAGTAGAGATAAAATTTGACATGATATCAACAAGAAGTTCCAAAAGATTTATTTATCTTCACAAAATAGGGCTTTAATATTTCAAACATTTGTTTGTCCAATCTTTATGTCAAGATTTAAATAACAAAGTAAGAGATACAATGCATGTTGTGTGACATGCAACCAATGTTTTGTGTGTAGAAAATATTCCTTAGGCCCAATAATTTTCTTGATAATATCTCTGCTATTTGGTGAACGACAAATATTATCAATCCAAAATGTAGTAATGAAGTTCCCAATTGTTTTTCCAATTGTATCAGATTGAGGAGCTCTACACTTTAGAGCCCAATTGATTACTAATGTACTATCATATCAATTGATTCTCCTTTTTAGATAATGTGATACTTCACTTAGACTATACCTTATATGAGATGAAAATTAGGATATTTTTCTTTTTTTGGGATATTTTTAAATTTATGATAGATGTCATTATCACTCTTTGCAAAATGGATCTATTTGTAGTTCTAGTTGTCTTTCCAATAGAATGCAATACTTCCTTAGCACTTTGAACAATATATTTTTGTAGGTTTCAAACTTGTATCTATACTCAGTAGTTTTAATGACTAATTTAATTCATCTTTTGGAAGTAACATTGATAATAGCTCCAGGTTTTTTTCTAGTGTATCAAGATTGCTAAATTGTGCAATTATTTCCCTAGACTTTTTATTCAATGTCCTCTTCGTAGTATGTAGTACGTGTAGATTTTTTAACATAACACCTCAATTTTTATTCATCCATTTCAATTAAATGGTCCATGTTTTTGTAATTAGTTTTATTCTTCAACCTTTGAGTTAGATTAACATTCTCTTTTGTTTCTTGAACTTAAGCTGCAAGAATTTTTTTTTAAAAAAAAAAAACTTAAGAGAGCTTTGAGGGGACATGTACACTAAGAAAAAATATAATTACATTCCAATGGAAAATAAAATAAATAACTTGATGAGAAAGAGATATGCATACTTGTTTGACCTTGCGATGAACCTTCTTCAATATACATTGCTTTAACTTTGGTTCTACCCTATCCAACATTTTCTTCATCAAATGCTATAGACAATAACAAAAAAATATTGAATAAGGGAAAAAGGTTTCCAAAATAAAATTTAACTACAAAGAGCTTAAATAAAGAGATGGGTGTACCTATATGAGCTTGGGTGACTCTTCACCAACCTCAAAAGGTTGTACTTGTTGCGTATATTTTATACATACAAAGAAAAAATTATAATTATCCAAATGAATATATATATATATATATATATATATATATATATATAGAGAGAGAGAGAGAGAGAGAGAGAGAGAGAGAGAGAGAGAGAGAGAGAGAGAGAGAGATCTACATATGTCATCTTAAGGGGATCTAGAGAGACATAGTCTTGAGAGGATCTAGAGATAGTGAGTTAAGGGGATGTAGAGAGGGGAAAAGATGGGCATCTAAGAGGTCCTAGGGATATTAAAAAGAGTCTTAGTATTTATAGAGAGATTTTTATGGTTTTCTATAGAGAGATAGTTCTTTTTATTAAGGGGATTCTTATTTCTACATTGGTTGAACATAACATGCAAAACTAAGGGTTCTTATATCAAATTGGACAATATTAGTTCATAGAAGATCCTATTATGTCATAATGGAATCTATTATGCCTAATAGACCTTATAGTGATATAACATAAAAGTGATGATTATTACATAAATATAGACATAATGTTCAAAACTAAGGATTTTTATATACCAAAATTAGACATTTGCCTTTTTATATGTAATGATTTATAAGTCCTATATTGTCATGTAATATGCAACTTACTAAAGGTTCTTCATACATAATGAGACTTATTATGGCATAATAGACCCTAAATTAAATAAGAGTTTTAGAGGGTCTTAAGTTATCATAAAGGATCCTTAGATGCACCATTAAATAGCTTATTCTAACTATTTTATAACATTGATACATAATTGATTAGGAATTTTTTTACTGTCTAATTTTAAAATTAGAGAGAGAGAGAGCGAGAGAGAGAGAGAGAGAGAGAGAGAGAGAGAGAGAGAGAGAGAGAGAGAGAGAGAGAGAGAGAGACTTTGCTTCCTTAAATAGTATAGTGTCATGGTTTTTTTGTTCTTTTTCATCTAATCTTCTTCGCACAGCCTTATTTGATATTTTTCCCCATAACAAATTTGTTTGCAAAATTTGAAAAAAGTGTGAATTATCTAATAACTTTGAAATGATAAAATTAAATAACCAATTTTTTGTCTATATAAGAACCTACATGGGAAAAAAAACAAATAGATTGATGTGGGTTTTGATTGAAAGTACTTTCCTACCTTTGATCAAAAGCATGCAAGTACATTCGATCAAAAGTACCTAGGTAATTTCAACCAACTATTTTTGATTGAAAGTTGGGGGTACTTCCTGTTGAAAGTACATGATTAGAATTTTTTGGGAAGGCCATAAGATTTCTCCTATTTTCATGGTTTCTAAGCTCAATTAGCATGTTCAAATGGAACAATGAAGACATGCCATTTTACATGACACAAGTACTCGAAATGAGTTTTCTAGTGATTATGGATTTGATACATTTGAGATGTTTAAGTTTTTTCTTTTTTTACATCAATTGAATATAGGTTTTCTTTCTACTATTGAATGCTCATGAAAAAATTGTAAACACGAGAACATTCTTTTTGAAAAATAACCAAAATCTTTGTATCGAAGTCCTCTTTCTATTAGAAAAAGAAACTTTTAAATAATAAAAATATAAAACAAGTTAAATTCTTTAAAAAAATGTATGTCAACATTAGAGTTAGGTCAACTTTAAACATTAATAAATGTGAAATACTAAGACATCATACCAACTCCATGATCTCATTTAGGGAAAAAACTATAACCCACTATTGTGAGTTCACCGATTATAATTACCCTAACACCATTAATTGGTTTTAAAAAAACTTCAATGAGCTTTGTACTTTGAATTAAAACTTGACACAAAAAGAAAAATAAATATAAAAGTACTATTCAAACATTAATAAATTGAATTTTTTCTTAGAAATCAGACCAATGGAGATAGAAAGGTAAGTTACTATTCCATATGCATTAATTAAACTATTTCCTTCTTAACAATAAAACCCCCTTCATTGTTCTAGTTTTGAGATGTAGTTCCAAAATATTTTTAATTCCTATTTGGTTATATATAGCATCAAATATTTATATAGTAGACACTTTGTTAAGTTGAAAAGGAGAGAAGTGAACCAATCAAAACTCTATCATGGCTTTAAAACTCACTAAAAAATTTTAGCTGTAATTTTATCTCATCATAAGGTGGTCTTAGATCGAGTGTTAGATCTGACGAATGGTATATACATATAAAATTGGGACTCTTTGCAAATATGAACTAAGTCAAATGTTATAATAAAATGTGAAGAAAGATTAGAGTATTTGATAGATGCAATAAAACATAAAAAGTTGTTCAAATCTATAAATATGAATTGTATTTCATAGATCCATGATGTATCAATTCAATTACTTTGAGTTGTGATGTTCTCATAGTGTTGTCCTCACTTACCATGGGTACACTCTAAGGATGCCTCCAATATGAAAATATGATCTATGATATTCTCCTAATGTGTCAATAATTGAAGCACTACTTTCTATGTACCAGATGATGACTCAATTTGTATTCAAATGAAGAAAATTTAGCATAAACACTTTGTACTCATTTGTGAACTAAATAGATACATTTTTAAATTTATTTTGCAAAGGAAAAGATGGTTTTAGATTTTTTAAAGCAAGTTTAAAGTTTTGATTAAGTAAAAGAAGGTTTTAAAGGACCCAAAACCTTTTTACAAAATACAAAAAGTCTAGCTAGAAACCGATATAGTAGTTAAGAGCAAACACAAAATAGACCTCCAAGGAGAAAAAAAAAGAGGTCATAAAGAGATTTGCTGAAAAAGACAGGAAAAAGCTAGCAAAAAGATAGCAAACGAGACAACAAAGAACCAACTAAGTAGCCTTGATCAAGTCCAATGCTGGTCCACCAAAATCTGCATGTTTTCAGCAACTGCCTTCACCTCATCCTTTTTGTCTGTGTCCTTAATCTTCTTGGAGTGAGCCCTAGTACACTTGCTAGGACCTTGACTTTCCACAAACTGAGGAGAATCTTGACCTTTTTCCATCTCCAATTTCTTCAATAGAGTAGTCACATTCTCAACGATTTTCTTAATCAGTTTTTCAAGGTTGCTCATCTTGGTTTCCATATATTTTGATCTTTCCTTGGTTAGCAGTAAAATCTTTGTTCATTTCCCTATTCTTAGCCTCCAGCTACGAGATCTTTTGCATTAGGTTTTTGACATCCTTAGCACTCCTGACCACCTCCATTAATCTATCAATATGTTGCCCAAGACTGCATTCTCCGCGGGAAATTTTGCTGGTATGTCCAACTTCCTTCCTTAAAGCTTGCATATCCCTACCAAGCATCTACATTTGGTTTTTCATAACCCCAATTTCTTTCAGAATAGTGCCAGGGTTACGATAAATCCCTTTAAAAGCCCCTAGAGTACCAACATACTTCTCACTAGAATCAGGAAGGGTCCCTGTTCCTAAGAATTCTCATCTCCCGAGTCTCCTTTATATCCAAAATGCTTCTCCAAACTTCTTGAAGGAAATCTTTTCCTTTCCAATCTACAAGCCAAGGTCTCATCATCCAAGGGGGAAGAAGCCTTCCCAATCGAACTGCCCTTAATCCACTCACCCTTAATCTTACTTTTTGATTTATAATCCCTCACCAATTCTTCTACAAAATCACTCTCCTTCTCTGAATCAGACTGACCAACCCCTCTTTTCTTCTTCTTTGAACTGCCCCCAATGCCCTTGTTCACATTCTCCTCACCCCCTTTAGCTTCATCCTCGATTTTAGAGTCATAACCCTTCTCCTGGATGCTCCTCTTTGTTTCATAATCGACATCCTTCATGCGGCCTCTGTTCCTTACTATCCTCTTAGATTTTAAAACATTCATGATGAGAACCATGAGGCCCTCATGGAAAACATGTTCAACATTCAGGTCTTTTTGAATGGCTTGAACATAAATGCTAAGAGATTGCTTCAAATAATAAGGAAAATTAATCTTCACACTATGCCTAAAGTGGTTGGCTAGCATAAAGTGATACCCATAACATTTCGTAAACCTCCCATCTAGGGTCAAATACTCCATAATCACAAACAAAACAAAGCACCATGGGCGCGAGACAGAGACCGAATTGATATAAGACTTACCAATTTTGACCAAGTGACTCTTCTCATGTTCAGATTCCACAAATTCCTCAATAGCTCTATCAGACAGTTTCTTCTCCCTATAGAAATTGATACCCTCAAGATCCAAGCCCATGGCCTCTGCAATCATCTCCTCTAAAATCTCCATATGTTGGTTGCCAACCATAATAGAGCCCTCTTTCCATGTTTTAATAAATTGTTGCATAATGGTCAGGTTATTGCCATTAAGCCTCTCCATATAATCAGTAAAATTACCCCGCCTCAAGATATCCCACACCTCCTCCTTCTTCATCCACTCCATAAAACTCACTAGTTCCACACTTTTCATCTTTCCTCCCATATTCATGTCACTAAAAAACCAAAGCTTCTTTGTCTGCAATTCCCAAAAGCAAAGAGTCTTCCAGAAAATAAAGAGAAGGATAGCACAAAAGACCCAGAATCCATGCGAAACAAAGCACAAATAATTGGAATTAAAATCCCAAATCCTACGGCCACTTAACTCCACATCATAATCCTATACTATCCCTACCATAATTTAAAAACATTTTGTAGAGACTTCCATTTATCATGAGTAAAAAGTTGGTGAGCATCCAGAGGTAAGGGATCATGAATTCCCCAAAAAATAGTATGATCATTTTTACATGCCACATTCACTACCCAATCAGCAACACCATTAGCTTCTCTAAAATTATGGGAAATAATACAAGTGTCGAAGGAATTTATGATATGGATAGCCTCATTAATAATATTACTAATTGTCCATGAAGCTATTGTTACTTTGTTACGACAATTAATAATATTGAGTGAATCCCCCCCCCCCCCCCCCCCAACCCAAATATTATTCAAGTTCATTTTTCTTAGCATAAATAAGACCATGAAGAGCAATCGAGGCTTCAACAACATGATTGGTTTGAATTCCAATTGATATAGCCATACTTCCCATATTATCTCCATTGGAATTTCTAATCACAATACCACACCGTGCTTTACCCAGGTTTCCTTTCGAGGCCCCATCAAAGTTTATCTTAAACCAATTATCAGGAGGACAATCCCATCTTGCATGTTCTCTGGGATTAGGTCTATGGACAACCATACTCATACTTTTCAAATTCCAATTATGAAGAACACTGGCTTCCCAATCATTACAAGGTTGTTGTTTTGATCCCAAATTTTTAGTATTCTCTATCAAAAGGATCTTTATCTTATGGAAGACTTGAGTCGGGTTGGATACCACATCTCTAAAGATTTTATCATTACACTCCTTCCAAATACCCCAACACACATATGGAAGAATGAAGTCCCACAGTTTAACAATCAGAGTATTTGTTGAGGGAGCCTTCCAACTAGTAAAGAACAACTGAATAGTGGAAGGAAACACCCATTCAACATTCAATAAGCAGTAGATTTTATCCCAAATCTTCTTAAAGAAAGGACAATGCAAAGTGATATGGTCAATCAATTCCCCATCGTTTTTGCACAGAACACATCTATTAATAATAATCCCTCTCTTTTTAAGATTATCCAGAGTGAGAATTTTATTCTACAAAAGGATCCAAAATAAAATATTGACTTTGGGTGTCATACCCTTCATCCAAGCATTAGCCCAACATAGTTCTTCAACAACATCAAAGGAATCAACATAGGCTGAAGCAATAGGAAAAACACCCCTGGGATCATTTTTCCAAATCAGCTTATCCTCATTTTGGTTAAGGAAGAATGCATTCAAAGACTTTCTGAGTTCGACCAAATTGGGATCCATTCTATTGAGGTCCACCCATTCTCCCTCTTTCCACTAATTCACGACAAGAGTTCCAATCTGAGTCTTACAAAGCTCCATATACCTATTCCATCTTGGATCATCACACAGAGGATGATCCAAAATCCAAATATCTTCCAAAAAAAGAACTCTCCTACCTTTACTAACCTTCCATTTTACCCCTTGTCTAATTAAATGTTTGAGTTTCTGAACATTCTTCCATATCATAGATCCCCCTTGATCCATATTACAATTAAGGAAGTGGTCAAAATCAGAGTTATCTATGTTATATTTTATCATTCCAAATATTCTTCCATTCCCCAACCTCTTTGTGCCATCTCCATAAAAGTTTAGTCAATAATAAATCATTCATACAAGTAACCCTTCATAAACCAATCCCTCCCTTTTTTTGAGGCATACAAACATTTTCCCAAGCAATGAGAGGGATTCTTTTTTTATTCTCCATACCCGTCCACAAGAAGGTTTTCTAGATCTTTTCAATAGCAAGAGCATATTTTCTAGGAATTTTGAAAAGACTTAAAGCATAAAGTGGAATACTTTGCAAAATAGATTTCAAAACAACCACCTTACCTGCCTGACTAAGAAGGGATCCTTTCCAGCCTGCAAGTTTCTATTGGATTTTATCAATCAAAGAGTTCCAAAAACTATTAGGAGGGGACAAACCCAAAGGTAAACCCAGATAATAACCAAGCAAAGATCCAATCTCGCAGCCAATAATCCTTTTTTATCTTCAATTATCTTTCAATGCTGACATTCATAAAATAGATCAGGCTTTTATTCCAATTAATAATTTGACTAGTAGCATTACCATAGTCCACTAGAGCCTTCTTAATATTCCTAGCATTCTTCACCGAAGCTTCTCCCATAACAATAGAGTCATCAACAAATTGTTGGTGAGAACATACTAGAGGCGATGAGGAGGGATTAAGGCACACAAAGTCCCCTTTATGAACCATATTATCAAAAAATCTTTCCAAACATTCAGCTAAAATGATAAAATGAATTGGAGAAATAGGGTCACCTTATCTGAGGCCCCTGGAAAAAAGAGGTAGGAGATCCATTCAGAAGCACCGAAAAAGATGTCAATGACACTAGCATAAAGATAAGATCCTGAAATCTCCTATTAAAGCCAAAAGATTCAAAGACTCGAACAAGAAAGTGCCAGTCCACTTTGTCATTTAAAGAGGTCAAGCTTGAGCAAAAAACCTTCCTTTTTAGACACCAAGAGAGAATGAAGATTTTCATGCACAGTAATAATGGAGTCCACAATCTATCTACCAGGGACAAACCCATTTTGTTGACTAGAAATAATGAGAGGAAGAAGAGACAAAATCCTTAGGGTAAGAACCTTAGAAAAGATCTTATAAAATGAATTACACAGACTAATAGGTTTGAACAAATCCATACTATCTGCACCTGGCTTTTTAGGAATAAGAGCAAGGAAGGTACCATTCATCTCTTTAAGGATGTTCCTAGACCCAAAAAATTCCTTCACACCATTACAAACATCCTCCCCAATAATATGCCAGTACTTATGAAAAAACAGTAATGGGAATCCATCAGGACTAGGGGCTTTGTCTCCTTCAAAGGAAAAAAAAAGCCTTAGAAATCTCATTAGACGACGAGATAGAGGAGAGAAACCTATTCTGATCCTTGGAGATACAAGAAGGGATGCACTCAAGGAATACTTCTTTCTTTTCCAAGTCCAGATTGGAGCCTTGTAGCAAATTTTTAAAAAAATCCATTGCCTCCCTTTTGATAATCTCTTCATTATTTGTAGGACCCTCATTCGTATTGAGTCTGCAAATTCTATTTGCCATCCTATGCTTGAGAGTAGTCACATGAAAGTACTTAGTATTATGATCACCATCCTTCAAAAAGACCTTTCTAGAGTTTTGTCTCCAAAACATTTCCTCTTTAGAAATGATGTCATGAAGTTCAACCAATTTGCCGCTTTCCTCTTCCCTAGAAAAAGTCACATAACCCTCAATCTGAATCCTATCTTCGATGTCCTTAAGTTCCTCCAAAACATTTTTGTTGTTCTAAAAAATGTTACCAAATGTATTTTTGTTCCAAATCTTAATATTTTTCTTAACATTTTTTAGTTTTGCAGCAACTCTAAACATTGTCGTGCCTTCAACTTGAACACCCCACCACTCCGTAATGAGAGACTCTAGGCCAGGATGAAGAGTTCACATTTTTTCAAACCTGAATGGGAAATTCTTATGAAAAATAATCATTTTAGCAACCAAAAAAATGGGTAATAATCTGATCCCACCCTTACTTGGGCACTAAGAGTACATTTATACTTTAGGAGCCAATCACTGCTAATGAGAGCACGATCCAACCTGACCTGTATAAGATCCTTACCAGTCCTTCTATTAGACCACATATACTCAAACCCATGCAAATCAATATCATGTAGAAGATGTTGATCAATAAACTCCATTAAATCAATTCTATTATCCAAATTAGTCTGGCTCCCCCCCCATTTTTCATTTTCTTTTAGCGGAGTATTAAAGCCCCCCATAACAATCCAATTCTCTTCAGCAAAAAGATTCCTCTAATTAGAGATTTCAGCCCATAAAGACTTCCTACCCCATTTAGAGTTGGGAGCATAGACATTAGTGAGAACCCAGCTAAAGTCATCCTTAGATTTTTTGAATCTAACATTCATCATATTTGTGTTTCGGGAAATAATCTCCCCTTGAATCCATCTACTCATCCAAAAAACAACCATACCACCTGAAGCTCCCTCCGAATCATTTCCTATAATCCTTCCACCCTTGAAAATTGGAAGACATTCCACCTTATTCTTGAGCATCTTTGTTTCTTGAATAACCAAAATATCTGGCCTATTATCTCTTATCATATTATTCAAAATATCTTGTTTATGAGGGTTATTTAACCCTTGAATATTCCATGAAATTAGCTTCATAATTTATGGAAAATTTTTGCTTCAAGGATGGTTCTAGACTACCATCAACAATGCTCCTATTGGTCTCAATTGTTCTCTTCTGCAAATTGGAAGGTCTGCCCACTAGGGAGGGGGAAGACCTAACATCCCCATTCTTAAGATTAGCTCTAAGGGACTTAGATGAGAGTCCATCTAACCTACTCTATAGGATTTCCCCTTTAGTCTTGGGACCTTTCTTCATGTTCTTAGAAGGCATAGTCTCCCCCTCATTTTTCCTGCCCTCATTTTTGCCCATGACTTTTTTGCTAACTAGAATCCAATTAGCAACAAAGCCCTCCTCTTCTCACTAGGCTTCCTCATCTTGAGAAATAGAAAACATGTCCTCAACTACACCTCTAACAAAGTTTCCTTTCTTTAAAGAATCCTTGAGAATAGGACTCGAAGGCATAATAGACTCCATTTGGGTCCCAACAACTGCATGACCCAACCCATCCTTAGGAATAACATCCTTATCCTTTGGGGCCTTCTTTAAGCTATCTCTATTAGAGATCTCCTTTATGTTCTGAGCATTAATCTTTGAACTTCTCTTCATTACCTCTGATGAATCCAGCTTGGATTGACCATCCTCCACTTCACAAACTAAACTATTTTGTTGCTTCTGGAAAGGAGGCCTAACCATCTCATCCCCATCCTTACCTACATCCTTATTTAGGCTAGAACTTTGATCCTTCAAAGCAGAGCTCTCACCTGCCAGCACCCCATCTGTCTTTATAATCTCTACATCCTTTTGTTGTTCCTTAAAAGAGGTAGTCCCAACTGAAGTCACCCCATCACCCTTGATGGATCTGTCAGCCTTGATAATATCCTTCAGCATCCACACTTTCTTATTCTTTTTGGGCTTGTCTCTTAAGGAGGGACATTTCTTGGCCCAATGCCTAGCTTTCTTGCAGTGAAAGAAAACAAAGTGGAAATATTCAAATTCAATACGTTGGTCCCATATTCCCAATTTGGATTTTAAGGAGATAGATTCAGCCATATCCACCCTTGTGAAACTCCGACACAAAATATTGCATAGTTCATCCTTTTCCAAGACACAGTCACTCTATCTAAGGAAAGGAGTTCACCAAAAGTATTGGCTATACCCTGGAAAACATCTTCCACCCAGAACTCAAGGGGGAGGCCAGGAACCCATACAGGGGCTTGAATGTCAGAGTCATCCATAGCATAAAGATTGGGATACCATTTCTGGAGTATCAATGTATGCCTCCCCATCACCCAAGGACTACTGCAAAGGATATCTCATTTATCCTCATCACAGGAAAAGCCAAAAAAGAGACACCCCTTAGCCATCGTTGAAACGTCAACTTGACCCTTCAAACACCATTTCTTCCACACAAAATTCCTCACATCATCAATGTTAGGTCTAGCCCCAATAAACCTTCCAACCAGAGTTGAATCCATGCTTGAATTTTTTTTATCAATGATCTAGTCAAGGATTTCAATGGAAAACTTACCTTTATCCTTTGCTGATGTATCTTTAACTGACAAGAAGCTAGATTTTCCAATGAGGCGTACTCCAAACAAGCTCGACCATTTTTTAATCAGCTTGGGCCCTCCTCCCGAGTCCTCCAAAAGCCCACCTCCTCTTGGGTCCTCCAACGTACCTCCATCCATAGCATCTCAAAAAATAGAGGAATCACCCGCTACTGACAGTGATTGTAGACCTAACACAGATTGCACATAATTCAAAATCAAGTTCCTACCCAAACCACCATTCCAACTCCTGCTCGCCATCCCTACCTTTGAAGTTATTAAGTAGCAAATTTTGGATTTGCTAAGTTTCTATTGAGTCAAAGTCTGCCAACGATGACATAGAAAAAAAAACTCTACAAATTCTTGAAAGAAAAAGTAACCAACAAAATCAAAGTGATAATACAATTTAACCCCATGCACTTATACATTTTGTGGAAATAAAGGCTAAAAAATAACATTCACCACAAGTATCAAGTACAAAGATTATTACAACACTAGTAATGTATAGTTGAACATGCAAAAAATGATACAGAAAAGTTCTAATAGAAAGATTAGATGACTTAGACCTAATTGATAACTCATCACCAAGCCAAGTGAAAATACTTCCAAAATCAACCTTCAATGTTGTCTTGCCTTATATTCTTGGTATATCCCTTCAGTACTAGAAAAGACATATGCAACAAACAATATAAACCTACAAAGTTTAGTCTTGACAGTGCTATACTTCAAACAAAAAGATAAAACTGTGGCTATATAAATTGAAGGTTCCTAACATAATAATATATCACTCTATTCAATTATAATGTAGATTAAAATGACCACCAAGAAAAGATAGAAGAACACATTGATGTGAAGATGAAGTTTTACTGATAACAACAAGTTTTCCAATTTTTTTAATAGATGATAGATGGGTGACTAGTAAACTAACTAAAAGTAGCTAAACTTTTGAAGTCAGAGTTTAGTCTTGATAGAGCTATACTTGCAATAAAAAGATAAAATCGTGGCTACATAAATCACAAGTTCCTAACATAACAATATAGCACTCTATTCAATTATAAAGTAGATTAAAATGACCACCAAGAAAAGATAGAAGCACACATTGATGTGAAGATGAAGTTTTAGTGATAACAAAAAAATTTCCAATTTTTTAAATAGATGGTGGATGGGTGACTAGTAAACTAACTAAAAGTAGCTAAAATTTTGAAGTGTAAATACAATGAGAGGAGTTCATAATAGGAATCCTCCCTCTTTTATCAATTTAGACATTTTAATATTTTTTTCATGGAAAGATACCATTATTATAATTCTGCACCAATTGAGATATACTATCCAATCATAGAAAGAAGAGATGTCCTTCTTATGCACAAAACAAATAAAGAGATTTTTGCATTTGGACTGAAACCTACATGCAATAGACACCAATTCTTCTTAAGGTGCAATAGATCTATCCCAACATAGTGGACAATTTTCCAATCACCATGGGAAAAAATTGCACAAGGTTCTAAATATTATAAAACAATGTTTTCTTTTTGAACCAAACAAGAAAAAATTGGCTAATTAAGAATTTTTAAAGTCAACTTTGTTGATCTATGTATCTTTGAAATAAATATTCCAAATAATTCAAACAACCAAAACATCACATATTTTATGTTACAATGTTCCTAGAAAACAAATTTCAAAAACTTCGGGTCAAGCCATGAAAAAGATAACACTAATTGGGCAGCAATTTTACGTAAAAAAGTTACATGAAAAAATTGAGCAATAATGAAGAATTTATTACTTTGACAAGTTGGTCAATTTTAACCTACTTTTAGGCAAGAACTACTAATTCAATGTTGCACTTCATCCTTTAGCTTCAACCCTTCTTTTTCTATCTTCTATTGGACACATTTATATATAGACTTGTTACCAAACATTCTAAAAAATATAAAGAGCTTTAAATCCATTCTCAAAAATTGGAAGGATGTTCTTTATTCAATATGAATATCTAGCAAATCAAAGAAGCATTATATATCGTGATATTTCTAATCAGGATTTAATTGTGTAGTTTTTGAGTCAAATTCATTAACCCATGCTTCATGAGTAGTGATTCACTCACATCCATCTCTCATGAGTATAAATGAAATACTTATGACTCATTAGATCTAGGTGATGCTTAGATAGGTGAAGCACCAAAACTTCCCACAAGGTCACCCATCCCAATACCACTCTAACTTGAGTGCACTTAACTGTTGAGTTTCCTCTATAGTTAAAGCCACTTTGCTTGCTACCTCATTGCAAAACCTTCACCAAGTGTTGTTCCTTATGAACCATTCATTGGAAAGCCCCTTAAGCTCATCAATTGATAACTAGGAGATATTTTCCATAGCAAGTCAAATTGTGATATTGCTATCAAGATTTAATTGTATAGATTTTGAGTCAAACTCATTGACCCATGTTGGATGAATAAAGATTCACACAAATCCATCTCTCATGGGAATACATGGAACACAAAACTCATTAGATCCAGGTGATGCTCACAAAGGTGAAGCATCGAGACATCCGCGAGGTCACCCATCCCAATACTACTCTAGCTTGAGCATGCTTACCTATAGAGTTTCCTCTATGGTTAAACCCACTCTTATTGTAACCTCATTTGCAAAACCTTCACCAAGTGTTGTGCCTTATGAACCATTCATTAGAAATCCCCTTAAGCTCATCAATTGATAAGTATGAGATATTTTCTTCAACAAGTCAAATTGTTATATTGTTATAAGGATTTAACTATGTAGTTTTTGAGTCAAACGCATTGACTCATGTTTCATGAGTAGTGGTTCAAACGAATCCATCTCTCATGAGAATAAATAGAACACTTAGCACTCATTAGATCTAGGTGATGCTCATAGAGGTGAAGCACTGAGATTTTTCAAGAGGTCACCCATCCCAATACTACTCCACCCTTAGCACACTTAACTATGAAGTTTCCTCTATGGTTAAACCCAGTTTTCTTGCAACCTCATTTGAAAAACCTCCACAAAGTGTTGTGTCTTATGAAGCATTCATTAGAAATCCCCTTAAGTTCATCAATTGATAAGTAGGTGATATTTTCCACAACAAGTCAAATTGTGATATTACTATCTGGATTTAACTATGTAGTTTTTGAGTCAAAATCATTGACCCATGCTTCATGAGTAGTGATTCACATGAATCCATTTCTCATGAGAATAAATGAAACACTTAGCACTCATTAGATATAGGTGATGCTCACAGAGGTAAAACACTAAGACTTCCTAGGAGGACTACTAGAGTAGTATTGAGATGGGTGACCTGCTGGGAAATCCAAGTGCTTCACCTTCGTGAGCATCACCTAGATCTAATGAGTGCTAACTATTCCATTTATTCTCATGAGAGATGGATTCGTGTGAATCATTACTCATGAAAAGTGGGTCAATGAGTTTGACTCAAAAACTACATAGTTCAATTCTAATAGCAATATTACAATTTGACTTGCTTTGTAAAATATATCCTACTTGTCAATTGATGAGATTAAGGCGCTTTCTTATGAATAGTTCATAAGACACAACACTTGGTGAAGGTTTTGTAAATGAGGTTGCAAGAAGAGTGGATTTAACCATAAAGGATACCTTGTAGTTAAGCATGATCAAGTTGAAGTAGTATCGGGATGGGTGACCTCCCAGAAAGTATTGGTGCTTCATCTCTATGAGCATTACCTAGAATTGATGAGTGCTAAGTGTTCTATTTATTCTCATGAGAGATGGATTCATGTGAATCATTCCTCATGAAAAATGGGTCAACGAGTTTGACTAAAAAACTACACAGTTAAATTCTAATAGAAATATCTTAATTTGACTTGTTGTGGAAAATATCTCCTATTTATCAAGCATTATATATATTCTACTAGAAAATAAGATGTTGGGTAGTTGGATTTGTTTTACAAAATCTAACACTATGATTAAGAGAGTCCTCACGAATCAAGTAGGGGAGAGGGACTAGTAGTCGTGAGGGCTAACTTCATCAACTTGTAGTCTTTGCACGGGATATTGCAAGACCTTCATTTTGTTTTAGAAATGTATAAATAGACATTGAACTACCTACAACTAAGGTTTGAAGGTGTTACTCATTATGCAACTTGTTAAAATAACGCACCTAGTGAAATGCGTCCAAAAAATAAATTCTTAAACACTCGACCAAAGTTTAATCTAAAAATCTCTAATGTTGAATTAAAAAATATCATTTAATATTGTTAATAGAGTATTGTATAACTATATGAAATGTAACATATATGCAACTTAAATGGACCAAATAGTTATTACTAATCATAAATATTCATTATATAACTTTTACACACACACACACGAGGATAATTACTTGAACAAAAAAATATTATTTGCTGTTATAAAAATAATTTATTGTTATATAAAATATAACCTATATCTAACACAAAGGAACGAACAGTTGAACACTAAGGGCTCGTTTGGTCACGGGCATAGGAATGGAGAATAGGCATGTAATATTGGGAATAGGAATGGCTATTTCAATAACAAGTATTTTTTGGAATGGGTATAAGCTCATTTTAGAGGCAAAATGGGAATACGTATTCCTATTCCCTATTCCAAGTGACGAACCAAATAAAAAATGGAAAACGTATTCCAACTTTTCTATTCCTATTCCAGCAACCAAACGGGCCCTAAAAGTTTTTGACAATGTCAACATTTATTAATATTCACCCTTTTATATTTGTGATAAGACATTATTATGAAATGCAAGAAGAGAGTTTTCAATCTAATAGTTCAAAACTAAAGAGGGGCTTGGACAACCATAGAACTCATCTTGACCGTAGGAATTTAAAACTCTATGCTCTTACATGCTTTCACCTCTTTACTTTTTTATCAATGCCATTTAATTGCCTATCCCCTCTCCTTTCCAAGAGCCACAAATTCCATAAGCAGACACGTCATTTAATATAATTTTTATATAGGATATTTATTATTATGTTGTAGGCATTTCCCTATTTGAAATGGACGAGCTCTAATTGGAAATCAACGGTTGATGGTTGCAGAGAATGGTGGACGACCATTGCAGCAATTTAGATCGTCCATGTAAAATTTGATTCGCACTACTGTCATTTTTCGCTTCACCTTTAACTCTCCTAATCTAACGTGGACATGGAAATTGTTGGCGAGGTTGAAGAGGATGTGCAGTAAGGGCGATGATCTTCTTCTCTCTTTAACATTTCTACTCTCTCCGCTGCTCTATCGATAATCTCTTATTTGGCCATTGACATTGCTTTTACTTCATGAGTTTAATCAGTTTTATATATGTAAATTTAATGTTTTATAGGTGGGTGAAAGTGATTTTATTTATTGGACCATTCTTGTCAATAATCTTCCATCTTGACTATGGGAATTTTCTTCCAAATTGAAGAGTTCGAACCTTTTAAACAATCATTTGAAGCTTACTCATTATAAGGGAAATGATGACCAAGGGTTTTTGAAAGGGATAATTGGCAATCTGGGGTTGATGAAGAAGGAGATTAGTAGTTTGCAATAGCAGATGCAGGACATTGTTAGAGAATTTGACCAGCTCAACAAAACTACTAGAGGGGAGAGAACTCTAGAACAACATAATGATAAACTTTTTGAGGTGATTGGTAAAACTAAATAGGTTAAGAATTTAATGAAACGTGTTCCACCCCTCGAAGCCAAAAACAGAGCTTTGGATCAGCTGTTAAAAGATTCCTAGAAAAAGTTAGATGGTCTAGATAACAAAGTGGTTAATATGGAGAAGACAGTCAAGAAATTGGCAAATCAGAATCGCTCTATCAGTGGCTGACAACATTAACACTCTCTTGAACAAATTTGAACAAGGGAAAGGTCAAGGATCCAAGGAAGTGAAAGATGATGAAGGACCTAGCAAGCGTACTAGGGCCAACTCAAAGAAGACAAAGGGCATCGAAGCCAAAGAAATGGATGATCTGAAGGCCTAAAACATGAATATTCTTGTAGATTAGGTAGTGGATCTATTGAAGACCCTGTAGCTAGTTTTGTGCTGTCTTTTCTAGCTCGTTGCTTTAGCTACTTTTTTTAGCTTGTTCTGCTCTTGGTGTTGATGCACAGTTTTCCTGAGTTTTTCAGTTTTTATTTCTCTACTGCTTTGTAAAAGGTTTTGGGTCCTTTGAAACTTGTTGTTACTTAATTAAAACAATCATTTGAAACTTTCTCACAATTACTATTACCTCAAATTCATATCACCTCCATACATTTGGATTTGTCTGTAAATGAATTAGATGGTCGTTTACTCTTAGATATGCATATGCTTGTACTTCCCGAAAGTTTGAGATTCTACTTGCAGACAAAACATTCTAGGGACCACTCCTAGATTCATTAGGGTCTCTGACATTTCTAAGATATCTAGATTTGTCAAACAATTACTTAAGAGGAAATATTCCTAATAGTCTCGGTGATTTCTCATTTATAAGTATTCCATTTGAAGAACAACTAATTAAATGGAGAAGCAAAGTAGTGGGATGGTGTGGGTGATAATGAGCATGTGATGGGTATGAGCCATCCCAATAACCATAAATAGAATCAGAGCATGGGACATGTGTCTAATCTACATCCATTTGATTTGTACTAAAACTAAACTTTTGAATTACTATGAATGAATTTTACTATTAATACAAATCACTTATTATGGTAATACACATGTTTTACATAATTTTAAGAAAAATACAAAGATTACATTTAATATATTACATAAATTATATTATTAATAATTGTATGCATGACACCATATGAAAAATATTAATAAATAATAGTGTGAAAGCTTTTTGAGTAGATTATAGATTTTAAAAATAATATTCTAAATAATATAAATTATGTTATGAATTCATTTAAATTAATATAAAAAACATTATAACTATGTTTCTATATTATATATTACAAATATGATTTATTACATATATCTATAATTGAATTTTATTGATTTTTTTTTAATATTTATAAATTATAAGATCTATCTTCTATAGTATATTTTATAATCTATAATATACATTTATAAAATAAATCAAAACACTTATATATTATAATAATAAATTTATATGTATTCTATATATACATTTATGTTTCATAGGATTTATTTAATATTTATAATATGGAATATCATTTAAAAAAAATAAATTTCTTTTGACTTATATATATATATATATATATATATATATATATATATATATATATATATATATATATATATATATATATATATATATATATATATATATATATATATATATATATATATATATATCCATTGTAGAAGTAGATGTTATTATATTAGATTGGAGAGGGAAACATGGAATAAAGGATGAAGTTCAACCACAAAAGTATGAAAGACAACAAGCTTAGTGCAATGGAGCATAAAACAATTTGCATTTGTAAGAGAAGAAAGTATTTGTCCTAGTAAGACGAAGGTGTTGCTAATGGGGATTAAAAAAAGGAATAGTTTTGACATTAATGAGACTCTGAGAATGTGAAGAGAAAAATAGGAGAAGAACATGTAGATTTCAATAAGATTTCATTTGGGAATAAGATAGGGGAAATCATTTCTTTTTCATATAAGAGTATACAAGTAATATAGTTCTAGTAAATCTCCACAATCAAGACCCAAATTATGCGTTTATACTCTATTGGATATGATGAAGCTTAAATCTATAAGGTTATCTTAGTTCAACAAGTCCAACAAATTTGATAGAAATAATTCTTACAATAGATTATTATAATTTTTAAATTAATGATATGGAACTAATTTTACAATTTGTTATTAAAAATTTTTACTAGCAAGGTCATGATATGTTTATGAAATCTAGAGAGAGGGAGACATAACGATAAAAAGAGGTAAGGAGATTACGATAGAGATTGAGATTGAGATGGATATGGAGGAGAGGGGGAAGTAGAGAAGAAAAGGGATAGATAAAGAGAGAAGAGAAAGGGGTACACACACACACACACGTCTATATATGTGTATATATATAGTGAGATATATATGTATGCATGTATACATACATACATACATATATATGTATGTATGTATACATACATGTGTGTATGTATGTATACATACATATGTATACATATATACATACATACATACGTACACACACACACACACACACACACACATATATATATATAGTGAGAGAGAGAGAGACATAAATATGAACATGTAGAGATTTAAAGGTATAGTAAGGGAAATGTGTATAGATATGGAGTGGGGAGAGTAGTATAAACATGAAAATTAATATAGAGGCATAAAGATAGAAATAGATCTAGGAAGATATAGAGGGAGACATAAAGAGGCAGAGATAGAAAAATGGACAAATGCTTGGTATTCCATTCTTTTATGACGTAACCATTTTATAGTAAGGTGTGATTACTAGTTAAGATGATTTATTCTATGCATATACATTGCTATCCTAATGGTTGTACACAAAAGAATAGTATTTGTACACTAAGATATCAATATTTATTTAAGTGAGCATATTATTTTTTAAGTTGCACATATATTAGATAAATATAATATTTTGTTTGAAACAAATATTATTTGTTTCATTTTTTATTTTTTTCTATAACATTTATAAGTTTTCATGTATTCAAGTATTGATTGATTTTCTATCAACACTAAGATTTATTTATTTATTTACAAATAGATCAATTAATTATAATATATAGTAAAAATGTGTGAAAAGATTGAATAAAATATTTTTATAAAAATGATAGACCCACTCAACGACTAGTTCCTCTCCCTAATTATACACAGAAGATGATGCGCCAACTACACCTCTACCCTAATACATAGACAACAAAGTTGTATACTGATCTCTATCTACACTTGAGGATCATTTTGACATTTTGAGTCACCCATTCAAGAAAATCCACAAGAAAAAGTGAAGGAGATCCATCTCTATGCAAGTAATCTCTCAATTATTGGATTCACATTCTACAATGAAGACAACCAATCTCTCAACTGTAATACTACTCCAACAACTTTTAGGGTCCGTTTGATTGCAGGAATAAGAATATGAGAATATGAATATGTATTTTGGAATTGCTATTCTAGAATAGAAAACAAAAATAAGTATTCTTGTTTGGTTAGTCAAAATTTGATGGAAAATTCATGGACCAAAAAATCTATGTTTTCTAAAATAAATATTCCAATTCCACCTATATATAGGTGAAATTGTGAATGCTCATTTTTGGGCCAAGGTGAAATTGTGAATACTCATTTTTGGGCCAAAATTAGAATACATATTCCTATTCACAATTTCGATTTGGTGCACCCAAATAGAAAATTTGAAATTTTAAGAATTTACATGTCTACTCCACTCATATTCCAGCCACCAAACGAATCCTTAAGGGCCTGTTTGGCAACGGGAATACAACTGGAATAGGCATATGTATATTCCAGAAAATTTTAATTCTTTGTTTGGATGCACCAAATCAGCATAGGAATAGGAAAAAAATTGGAATACGTATTCCAATTTTGGCCCAAAAATGAGAATTTGGTAATCCACCTAAATAGATAGAATAGGAATACGTATTCCTATTGCAATTTAAAAATTTTTTTAGATTACATAAATTTTTGAGTCTGTGTATTCCTCATCAAATTCAGAATGAACCAAACAAGAACAGGAATATGTAACCCCATTTTCTATTCGAAAATAAGTATTCTAGAATAGATATTCCTATTCCCGTTTTTATATTCCCGCAACCAAACGGGCCCTAACTCTATCTACGCTATCGGAATTTAAGCTATAATAGGGCAAAAGAGCTACAAGGAGATCGACATGTGTACTCCCGCACTTCGTTGAGCAGATGGGTGTCACAGAAATGCCCAAATGCGAATGCCTCTGTTAATGTTCTGATACAGAAATGTCCAAATACGAACGCTTCTAATGGAGAAATGTCCGAAAGCGAACACCTGATGGAGAAATGCCTAAACACAAAACTATGAGTAAATTGCAAGCAGAAAAAAATAAATTGACACCCACAGTTTGAAGATGAAACACGGAACATATTTCAGCTAAACGCCACCTACACACTCTAAATGGAGCCTGTGGAAAACAAGGATGGATTTTTACCAAAGAAATGTCTACGCACGTATCTCGTTGAGCAGACGAGTATCACAGATTTCAATCGACAGAGTTAACATGACTGCCTTCTACTGCTATGTTTGCTGGAGAAATGCCCATACACGAAGGCAACGACTATTGGAGCACGAAAAACGTCAATGTTACGAAGGGCAAACGCCTAGAATTTTTAAAAAAAAGTTATGAAAATCATTGTAACGAAGGGCAAACGCCTAGAATTTAAAAACAAAAGTTATGAAAAGCATTGTAAGCCAAACGGTTTTCTAGTACGATACACGAATGCCTCTCCTGAAGAAATGCCCAAACATGAATGCAGAAATGCTCAAATACAAATGCTGCTATGAAGAAGTGCCCAAATCGTAATGTCGTAGAAGAGTCACGGACTTGAAAAACTATAGAATGTTGATTATTCCAATTTACGAAATAGTGGAATTGGAATTCATTTTTCTATTCCAGGTATTTAAATAAAAGATTAATATTCTAGATTTGAAGTATTAATATAATTTGAAAATTCAAAATTTATTGTCATTTTAAAACAAACGTAGAGAAATGTAAATTTCATCCCAATTCGAAGAACTCGATTGACGCTACATCTCTTGTTTTAATTGTTTTCATGTCTCTATTGATCCATGTAATCTATTTCATTGATTCATTTGGTCTATTCGTGCACATGCAATGAACTGAAAAGAAGTCAAACTATACCAACTACTAATATATTTTTAAACTGTAAAAGACCGCATAAAAATTAATCAAATTCGACGGCTGGTCCCACGTAAATTATAGTCAAATTCAGTTGTTTGAAAAACTAAATCGGAAGAATTTATAAAGAATGGGCAGAGGGAATAGAAGGAAAGAGAACCACTGGTGTGAATTTCCATTGAATTACTTGGGAATTAGATTGTAAATTTAAATACCATCATGACCCGAAACTGCAACGATGACTGCAAAAACTAAATTTTGATCCGGAAGTCAAATCTGTATTAGCAGACATGCTCGATTCAGCAATGAACATTCCTGCAGTCAATTATCATCTATCTGTTCCAGGTTTGAATATTTGATCAAAGCACATCTCAGTTCAAGATAATCACTTGAGTGATTATAATGTTCAGGTGTGTACGATCCAATGACAGTTTTCTCAAATTTTCCTGGCTTCAGATTATGATTTCAAGTTAGGATTTTGAATTACATAATTTTGACATTCGATTATGTGGATTTTCATGATCGGCCACTCTTTTTGCCAATTCAAAGTTATGCTGTTCTCTCATGAGCACTACCCATGAAGATAGATTTGTGTGGTCTAAGTGGGTATGGGAATGAGCTGCTGGGAATTCGAAATAGCGTATATCATCTTTCGCTATACACTAGGAATGGTATACAAAATTGGGGGGGTTTTGAGTGCTACCAGGGCTATAGCAACCCCAAGGGAAGAACCCATGATTTCATGCCTTATCAATTGATGTTGTCCCTCATTTGATTTTGAGACTACTTCTAGCCCCACAAGGACACAAGGTTGAGCAGAAATCAATAGACAACTATATATAATTGCTTTATTTTGGGGAGATCAAGTTCCTTTTGAACTTCAGCTGAGAAATGTTGCTGTTTTGAGGTATGGACCTACTAGGACTAATCTACGGCCTCCCATCAACACAGTTGGGTTCTCCACCATGAGATATTGGTCCTTAACACATACGGGGTTTGACAGTGTGTGGCTTGAACCTCCAATAGTTGAATGGTTGGTTATCAAGCTCTGGTGGCAGAAAACAGTACTGCAAGGTAGTATACATTTTGTAAAAAGATGGATGCTTTCCAATTAGTAGCTGCAGCGGCTGGATTAGTGTCAAACATTGTGGGAGCTGTGAGAGCATTGGAGCAAGCTTCTCGTGACCTTGAAGATGCACCCAAGAAAGTGCAAGATCTAGAAGAGCTTATAACTAATCTAGAAGGTTTGATCCGAGATGCACAAAGAAAGTACTACCATAAACTTCACAATCCTCAACTTAAGTCTCAAATACAGAGCTTCAGTGCATTACTTGAACGTGTGCAGCCCAAAGTAAAATTGGCAAAGAAGGTCTCTACCAGGAAAGGAATTAAACATTTAGCTAACATTGTACTGAGTTCTGTGATAGGAGATTCTCTTACAAAGGTAGCCCGCTCCATCAGAGAAGACCTGAATTGGTGGCTTGAGTCTCACGAGATGACTATTCATCTCCAGAAGGTTATCGATTCAACAGCAAGCGGTCTGCCTGCTTTGTTAAGAGTCAAATCAGAATCCGGTTATCCAGTGTCAAAGAAACGTGAGCAGGTAAGAATGCTGTTAGAGAAAGATGATTCACCACCTGTTGTTCTGATTGTAGGGTTGTCTGGAATAGGCAAAACATGTCTGGCTCGACAAGTAGCTTCCGACCCACCTGAGAGATTTGCTCATGGTGCAGTAGAGCTCACATTCGGACAGTGGTGCAGCAGATTGGCATGTGGTGGAAACAAGATAGAATATCACAAACGTTTGTCAAAGAAAATATATAGATTTTTGGTACAAATTGGCTGCAGTAGGAATACATGGGATGAAACAAAGGGTGACCTGGAAGATGTTTGCTATCAGCTACAAGATGCCTTGATTGGTAAGAGCATTTTGATATTACTCGATGATGTGTGGGAGCCTGATATTATTGATCGTTTTGCTAAGTTGTATGACAATGATTGCAAATACTTGGCAACCACACGGAATGAAGCTGTTCATGAAATAACAGAAGCTGCAAAAGTAGAAATATGTAAAGAAGATACTTCTGAAGTGAGCAAGGCAATTCTTCTCTATCACAGTCAGATGTCAGATACTGAGCTTCCGGTATGTACAATTTCAATTGCATATTTTATTTTCTGTAAAGTGCAAACCATACATACTAATAAGCCAAAGTTAATTCCAGATGGAACACAGTACACAGACTTTTAGCTGCTAAACATTTGTAACCATAGTTACAAGACTTCAACTCCTTCGTAGGGTGATTTTTTACTAGTTCTTAAAGTCTTGATAAACTGAAGAAGGAAATTATGAAAAATAGATATTTGAAGAATTTAAAGTTTTTGTTATGTAGTATGCACCCTTCACTGAATCAACTTTAATGATATCATAAACTTATTGAATAGAAGCTACACTAATCACATACACAAATTTTCATTGATCATTAAGTACAAAAGTAGATTTGAGTTGATAGAAAGATCAATGGTGGATCCTATACTCACATTTTTCTTCATGCTGTTTCATCCATGATATCTGCCTATCAATCAGCAGCATTGACATCCAGGCGATTCATTCGTGCTCCTTCCTCCTCTTTTACAACTAATGTCATTTCCTCGAGATTGACTTCATCAACTCATGCAAGGTATCCTCTCTGAAGATAGGGTCCTCAATGTTGAGGATCCAGATTGTGGATCTATCTCCTTTTATGTGCTAGGGGATACATTAGAGCCTAGGATTCACTTGTGATGAAGGTGAAGGTTGTAATGGACATAGACTAGATTATTCAACTTTTGCTTTGATATTTTTTTATAGCTCTTGAAGTGCATGTTCTCAAACATACTCGAATATGTCATGCCCACCCCCTCCCGTCCCCCATTTGAAACCCTAACTACGACATAATGATGCAGGAGCATCTTGTATGATTAAGGGATTTTGGTGGGGTTGAGTGGACCTATTTGGGTCTTGGGCAATTAATTTTGATGTATTTAATTAGTATTGTAAGCCTTTAAAGGCATTTGGTATTTAATTTCTGTTGGAGGCCGACTTGTGGCTCTTCAAGTATTTAATGTTAGGTTTATTTAGTTTTTAGCATTCTGGGGCCACTTGTGGATTAGATTGGTATAAGTAGGGGTTGTGGTGAAGTCTTAAGTAATTATTCATCCATCTTGGAGAAGAGGAGGTGGTAGAGGAGCGAAATTTTGAGAAGGCTAGTATCTAAGGCTTGGAAAACAAGGAGATTGCTAGGTGGGCTTGCAAGTACCAATTGGATCTTCCTTGGAGGTTTCTACCAGAGTGTGGATCTGGACTAGCTAGGGTTTGGATTGGATCTTGAGGGATCTTGCAAAACTATTACTTGCTTTGTATTTGGCCATAACTGGGAAGGCCTTCCAGCCTGGCACATTGCATGTAATCAGTTATATCTATGAATAAATTATTGTGACTTGGCTTCAAATCTTGCATTGTTGTCTATCTTCCATTGTGTGGTTATTTTCTGGGGGCTAGGACATCTCCTTTGGGGATTCTCCTACCTTGCACTACACCAAGTGGTATCAGAGTGAAGGTTGTTCCTGAGTGTGTAGACCGAGCGCCAAAGTTGAGGTAGTTTGCACCAGCGTCTTGTGAAGTGGATTTATTAGGGTTTGCAAAAAAATCTTGGAAGATGCCTCCAAGAAGATTGGACCCTAGGGCGATTGATGATCTTAGTGATGCTGTGGAAGAAAGGATCTCAAAGAAGGTTAAAGCAGATTTTAGATCTAAAATAGAGGAGGTTAAAGCAAGTTTCAGATCTAAGATGGTGTTGATAAAGAGTGACATGATTGCTGAAATTGTGAGTGCTTTAGGTGGTGTACCTCAGCATGTGGGTATTGAAGGAAGCTATGAGGAAGCTGTTGAAGACTTTGAAATTGCTGAATTGAGTGGTGAGGCTAGAATTGATCGTGTGGAGAGACCTATGGGAAATAGGGTTGGTCAGTTTACTAGACCTAGATCTCAATTGAATTTGAAGCATAAGATGGAGGTTTCTAATTTCTTGGGTACTTTAAATCTTGAAGACTTGATTGATTGGATTGGTGAATTGGAAGACTACTTTGAGCTTGAGGATATTGAGGATCCACTTAGAGTATGGTTGGCACAAACTAAGCTGAAAGGACATGCTGCTCTTTGGTAGAAGGAATTGAAAAGAGACAGAGAAGAGGAAGGTGAAATGAAGATCACTACATGGAGATTGGTGGTGACTAAGTTGAAGGCTAAGTTCATTACTATTGATTATGAACTTGAGTTGTTTAAGAGGTTGCAAAATCTGAAACAGAAGGATATGATTGTGAAGGTTTATACCGAGGAATTGTACAAGTTGACTATTCGGTTTGGGCATAGAGAATTGTCAAAGGAAAAGGTAGCTCGGTACATTAATGGTTTGAGATTCAATATTCAGGACGAGGTTGGTATGTTGAATATTTCATCGGTTAAGGATGCTTATCAGTATGCTTTGAGAGTAGAGAAGTTGAAGAGGAAGAATCAAGGTAGTTCTTGAGGGAAGGAGAAGCAGGACTACTCGACAAAGGCTAAACCGAGTACAGAAGATGAACCAAAACCTGTTGATCAGAAGAGAAGGATAGGTAGAGGTGAGTTTAAGGATACTTTTTTTAGATGTCATGAAGAAGGACATAGATCTTATGAATGTCCGCAGAAGGCTGGTGACAAAAGAATTGTTGTTGTGAATGAGGTTGAAGACCATGAACCTGAGCAAGGGGAGAGTTTATTGGCTTGACGAGTATTGGTTGGTTAGAGGACTTTGGATTCTTGTCAGAGGACTAGTTTGTTCAGGACTCATTGTAAATCTTGTGGTAAAGTCTGCAATGTGATTGTGGATGGTGGTAGTATTGATAACTTTGTTGTTGAAGAGATGGTGCAAAAACTTGGTTTGAAGAGAATGAGACATCCTTATCCTTATAGGATTGGCTGGTTGCGAGGTGAGCATGCTTTGGAAGTGAGGAAGCAGTGCCTTGTTGATTTCCAGATTGGGCAATATAAGGATCAAGTGTTGTGTGATATTGTTGACATGAACAATTGTGTTGCTTGGTAGACCTTGGCAGTATGATTGCAAGGCTATGCATGATTGTGTCAAGAATGTGTTTACAATTGTGAAAGGTGGCAGGAAGCATTCCTTGATTCCTTTGCATAATGAAGAGGTCAGTAGAAGGAACCTAAGTATTGGTAGCCGAGTTGAGTTGGCAGATTCTAAAAGGGTTAGTGATTAGTGTGGGCAAAAAACTTGTGGAACACCGAGGATGGAGGTGAAGAAGCAAAAGAAGAGAAAGGGAAAGAGTGTACAAGTTGAAGACTTGGAGGACATGTATGTGAAGAACCAGTTTGGGATTTATGTGTTGAATCTCGAAAGATGTTCTTCCAACTATTGAGAACATCTTTTCGCACCTGGGGAGTCTGACGTAGGAGCATCTTGGGGTAGTTGGCTATCCTGCATGATTAAGGGATTTTGGTGGGGTTGAGTGGACCTATTTGGGTTTTGAGTAATTAATTTTGATGTATTTAATTATTATTGTAAGCCTTTAAAGGCATTTGGTAGTTAATTTTTGTTGGAGGCCGACTTGTGGCTCTTCAAGTATTTAATGTTAGGTTTATTTAGTTTTTAGCATTTTGGGCCGACTTGTGGCTTAGATTGGTAAAAGTAGGGGTTGTGGTGAAGTCTTTAATCATTATTCATCCATCTTGGAGAAGAGGAGGTGGTAGAGGAGTGAAATTTTGAGAAGGCTAGTAGCTGAGGCTTGGAAAACAAGGAGATTGCTCGGTGGGCTTGCGAGTACCAGGTGGATCTTCCTTGGAGGTTTCTACCCGAGTGCGGATCTGGACTAGCTAGGGTTTCGGTTGGATCTTGAGGGATCTTGCAGAACTATTACTTGCTTTGTATTTGGCTGTAACCGGGAAGGCCTTACAACCTGACACATTGCATGTAATTAGTTATATCTGTGAATAAATTATTGTGACTTGGCTTCAAATTTTGCATTGTTGTTTATCTTCCATTGTGTGGTTATTTTTTGGGGGCTAGGACATCTCCTTTGGGGATTCTCCTACCTTGCACTGCACCACATAATCACCCTTTTCACATCACGACAACCAAGTGCAAAAATTTTGTGGAGTCTATGGAGAGGAAAATTTGTATTTCAAAAGCTAATGTTGATTTGAGAAATTACTAAATTATTGGCGATTATATTCATGATTAGTCAGACTAAATCGTCAGTAATTGACGTAAATATTCATGATTTCAAATAAAACGTTGAAATAGAAATCTCCGTCATAGGTATTTGAGATCATTTAAATATTGACGACTCTAAATATTTTGATGATTGATATATCCTAGTATCAAAGACCTTTAAACATCTGTCAAATATTATATATCTATCTAGCATATATTATTGGAGCGGATTAAGTAAGTATTGAAGCCAAGCTATTTGCAATTCATCCTTAATTATTTGGAGACTGTTCTTAATCATAAGAACCCACATCAGGAGCACAGTACATTGTTCATTGTTGGACAAGGAAACATAAATGGGTGAAGGGGATACTTAGTAATGAGATATAGCCAGTAGCGCCACTAACAAGAAGGTTGGAGGAAATCGTTGTTCTTGGTAACTCCCACTACCAAGCCTCAGATGTAAATCCATCTATTAGAAGCTTTCATCGCAGACATTGTACATCATAGATCAAGCAAGTTACAATGATTGCTCTGCATTCCAACAATGCCTGTTATAATAAAACCAATTCACACTTGGTGTGAGCTATAGTTGGCATTAATCAAATACAAATTGAGTTATGCATGCGAACAACAGCCAACAATTTACATAATTCTGATTAAGGCAAGAATAATATCTATTAATTGATGAATGAAAGGATTATGCAACGATTGGTGGTTGATGTTGAGACATGTCTCTTAGCATTGTGTCCCATCATTCCACAAATCTGATAAAAAGGCCTGACATCACTTGACCCAGCATGTAAAGCTCAGTGGTGGATCATATGATCACATTTTTCTTGATGCTATTTCATCCATGATATCTGCTAATCAATCAACAACATTGTCATTCAGGCGATTCATTCACGCTTTTCCTCATCTAACACAATTATTGCCTTTCCTCAAGATTGAGTTGAACTCATGCAAGGGCATCCTTTGTGAAGATAAGATTCTCAATGATGAGGATCCACATTGATTGTGGATCAATCTCCTCTTATGTGGTAAGGGATACATTAGAGCTTAGGATTCACTTGTAATGAAGGTGGAGGTTGTAATGAACATAGACAAGATTATTCAACTTTTGCGCTATAAGAAGTGGATTTTCTCAAAGATACTCTAATAACACATGTTTTGAAGCACTACATGGTTTGCTTAAGGCACATATGACTATTGTCGAAAGATTTGATATCTTAGCATTGAACCTCTCACACCATGCATTTCAAATGAAAAAAAATCAATCTCATAATTCAACTTCAACATTAACAAAAAAATTTAAATGTTTTAAAGTATGCCTTTAATAAAGCTGTACTTGGTTGGAATGCCATCTTAATTTTCTGATCTATATCTCAGACAAAGAAATCCGCTTGCACAAATTAAATAATCTCAATCTTAAAGACGATTCTTGCTCCAAGTTGAGAATGAAGTAACATGAGCTATCCGTACTCAAAAATTAAGGATTGGGTTCCACGTGCTTAATGGCATGTAAAACCTACTCAAAATCTCCTCCCTGACCTTGAAATCTGAGAGGAATTAGAATGCTAGATTCGGAAAAGAGAGAATTGCTTGTGAATAACTTGTTAAGCTGATGGTGCCATTATTGATCAATGATATTTTATATAGGATTATATTTCTCCTCAAGCCCACCATTGATGAATCTTACAGCTTTCTTAACTATGTCTGGCATTATACACATAGCCCATTGTGGGCTTCTCCCCATAGCAACACAAAGGAGGAAAGCTATATGCTCCATGAATTGCAGTTGAACAATAGCATGAATAAGTAGTTGGACAATGGATTAAAGAAGGAAACATAAAAGTATTATCTTGATAAAATAGTAAAATGAACACAAATAGAAATGAAATATAAACTTACATTTATAATCTTCTTTGCCAAAAGCTAGAAGTTGTGCTCAATGAAATCCTATTCAGCTGTGTCAACTCTTATAGTGATCTTTGCATATCAAGATTGAAACCACTCCTTGGCAAAAAACATGCACCTCAAGGAAGCCTTTGATTGAAACAAAGATTGTTACATGTTAAAGTTCGTAGCAGTGGGCTATTCTAAGATGAGTCAATTCCTTGTCTATGTATTGCTTCATTAAGTTGAGGACTCAATTACGGTTGTGTATGTATTTGTAAATGTTTTCAATATTAACAAAACTGTCAGGAGGCACCAAAAGCAGACTAGCAAACCATTAACATAGTGTCAACAGTGCATAGAAAATCTTAATAATAGTTTTAATATCAGAAATAGTCTTAAATGAAAAGATATAGAAGCATAACATAGAACATAAACGAAATGACCCAAAAGCACCAAAAAGCCAACAGTGGGCTAGCCAAAGAGATGGCCCCACTCTTCAATGAACAGTTCCTTATGATTGCTTTCCTTGTTACCATCTTTGCTCAATTCCTTATCTAGTGGCAGATAGAGAGTAGTGGCCAACCTATGCATGATCTTAGAGCTGTACTTAAAAACACTTACCAACTTCTTTTCCAGGTCCAACACCATAGCTCTAAGTGCCAAGAGATCGGCAACAGCAGCATTGTGTTTGTTACAGATATGTTCCTCTCCAGGAAGGTTCACATGGGTAGACTTAGTGCTGTCCTGCAAGTTGGTGTCTTTATATTGACATTGGTGGAATCAACCGAGCTCTTCCTATCTTCAGTATCCTCATATACATCATCAAATTCCGAATTCTCCTCATTAGCTGAATCAACATTGACTACCCCATACCCTTATTTATTGGGTGGCTCACAAGTTTACTGGACCTTCTGGGGTTAGTGTCACCTGCATCCTTAACCTTCTCTATATTAACCTTGGTAGTATTCTCTTGAGCATGTATTTCCTCAATTTGCAAATGGGTCCTCTTCACTTTCTTAGTAGGGGGTGTTTTGTGTTCCCTCATGCCCCTTTTACCCAAGCTTTGAGGATTCAGGCCATGCTTGGGGTCACAAAGACCTTGAGCTACCATACTGTGGGCAGTAACAGGAGTATTAGGAGTAGAGTTTCTGTCATGGGAAATATGTAACCCAAAAGTAGGAGTAGCAACGGCTTTAACACCCAAATTGGTAGTGGAAGGGGAGTCCTAACTAGAGCCCACATTCTTAATATGTTTGTTTTTATTGCTAGGGCCACTAGAGTCATGTAGGATATTAGTAGCCAGTGGGGGATTGGAAGGAGGTGGGTCTTCAACCACAACAATAGGTGTAGGAGCACACCAAGCAAGATGAAAGTGACAGAGGCAAAAGATAAGTTCTTGGTGTGAGTAATAGGCAATATATCATGGCTTTTTAGCAGCTGTTTCAAGGGCATCTGTAATTGAGCTTTCCAGCTAATTAAGCTGAAAAAAGGGAAGGCTAATCAAGGAGCTGTGGCAGAAATGGTAGAAATATTAAACTTTAAACGTCCCTTCCAAAGTAAAAAATTTCATCAGCATTAGGCATACCTAGTCCCAAGATCGTGGCAATCTTGCTCTATTGAACCTACCATGCAACTTGATGCATTATTTTTGCTTCTTAAAGAACAAGGAGTTTCTACCATAAACAGGAAAATTTCATTTTGAAGAGTTTGTCTTGAGAGCTGAACCAAAGGTTTGAACCAGCATCTTGTGGAGACAGAAGCTTTCGCATGATTGGATACCTGCTGGAGTGAAAGATCTTTCTAGGGTGTTCTTAAGATGATCTCATCCAGGGATCGTAGGAGAGCTTAATTGAATTCATTTAAAGAAGGATTCACAAAGTTTTTGAAGACAGATTGAAAGTAATAAATGATTGCAGATTGAAGGTGATTGGAGACATAGATTGCAGGTGATATTATTCACTTCTCCAGCCTTAGCATACCTAGGCAGGTCGTACCATTCTTGCCTGCAAAGGAATTGATTTCCTATGGCAGATTCTGATCAGATACACAGCAAAAATCAGACTGTCTAGTCACATCAATAATAACACTTTCATCAGCAATTTGTCATCTTCCAGTTTTGCGTCAGAGTAGGTTGCTTGGCAACCCTAGGCATTGGAAGACAACAAGGTTATTGCAGCATTTCCAGATATTATGAGATGTTGATCGCTGTTGTTAAAGGACAACAGATCTGTTGTTACCATATGCTGACGTATCTTGCTTGGCCAGGTGTGCAAGATATCAGATCTACTTCTTTCCAGAATTAATACGCTTGCTCTGTTGTTACCATATGCTAACGTATCTTGCTTGGCCAAGTGTCTAAGATATCAGATCTACTTCTTTCCAGAATTAATTGTTTACTGTACAAAGTAAAAGGATACTTATCGCATGTAGTAAAGTAAGATATAACATAAAACAGATACTTTATTCATATACACAATATGCATTCCAACGCTTACAATATGATTATGATGATTACAATGATTATGCTGATTACAATGATTATGGTGATGATCCAAAGTCCCTTCCGGACGTTGTACATATACTTTCCCGAAGGGGTGACAACCATCACGCGCCCTTTCAGATACAATCTTACCTATCGGCTACAATATAGAATTTACCGACAACATTAATATGCTTGCATGTAGCTGAATTAAATTGCATTCTCAGAATTGGGTGGATTATTTCATCATGACGTTTCAAGGACAAGAACAGCAGGATGTTTTGTGGTGATGGCAGTTCAGAGGGACATTAATGGGGATGACAATATACACACACATATATGTATGTATTCAATACCAGAATTATAGTTTAGACATTCATGTATTGATTTGATTATAGACTGTATAGTGGCAATAAAAAATAGAATCTCTGATTTCATCATTCAATGTTTTCATTCTGACAAGAGGCCTAGGGTTGATAAGCATGATCAACTGTTCACATCCTATCCTTCTAAATATAGATAAACTAAAAGCAAGAGTATGTTTACCTGTCCAGCGTGGATTAAGTCTAAAAAATTTGAAGTACTAAGGGAAGGAATGATAGAAGTCAATACACAGCCATGCTTACCTGTAAGATGAGTAAAAAGTGGTTTAAAGTTCATCTTTGACCACCATACATTCTCCTAATATATGTTTAAGAGCATCGTTTGAAGCCATGGGAATCTTGATTTGTTGAAAAGCCTAGGTATTTCTTGACAGGACAAAAAGTGTACAGAGTTAGATATAGTGTTTCTCCTGTCATCTAAGGTTTATGTTTGCTATTTTACTTATGTTTAATAATAAAATATCAATTGGATGGCCTAATACTTGTGCATCCCATAGTTTGCAAATGCTTTTGTTGTAAGGTCCAATTCCGTGTAGTGCTGGTAAACGAGTTTTTTAGTTTGACAGGTGTGCTTGTGTTAACAGTTTCAGACTTATTATCCAACAGTGGCTGTGGTAGGATGATAAACCATAGAAGGATGAAAATCATCGAATTGTGGATTATTTTCTCTTGGCAACATTTTTTTTGCTAGCTAAATTTTTTGATATTTTTACCAATATTTTTGAGGCCTCTTCTTAGAGACATTTACAAAAGGTTAAGTTATGGAAAGTGTGAAGAATATTTCTGAGACTGAATATACTAAAATACTAGATATAGAGAAGCATTTTTATGAAAATGAAACATTACAAATCTACAGAAAATATTGTAGATTAGTTACTAGACTAATTACAGTCACCTCAATATATGGTTGTACTTGTAACAACCCCTTTTCCCGGGCCTTAGCTAACAACTAGCATATCATCGAAAGAGATTAACGGTTATAGTCATTTTTAACTTAAATATCATAACTAATCATTAAAGGAGTATTCAATCAGTACAAGTGGTTAAATATTGAAAATCAATTTAAGTAAACAAGATATTACCATGTCTGAACATATTGCTATTTAAAATTTAGTTCGATCCATATAACTAATTAATAATCTTGATTACAATTAAGCTAAGTTGCATGGGTACCTCCCCACCCCCAACTTGCAAAAGTTCGAACCAGTTCGAAGTTCGGGTCCGATTCGAACCTGGTTTGACCAGGGTTCCAATTTTTTGTCTGCTAGTTCGATCTAGTTCAAACCCAAGAGAACCAGGCCAAAAAAAATGAACCAAGTTTGAACCACATGCTTTCTGGGCCTCGCGGACGGCAAAAAAGTATTTTTTTGTAAAATTTATTAAGTTGTTGGCATCCATAACCCTAAAAGGTTGTTACGAAATGCTTTTGGTGGCCTCTCATTGTCATTTTTTGAAGAATTTGATGCCAACAGCATTGTTGCTGCTGTTGATCCCATTGGCCTTAGCTCTATTGTTGAGTCAACTAATGCTAGAGAAGAAGAAAATGAAGGAGAAGAAGATGAATATGAAGAAGAAAATAAAGATTGAAGAACTTAGATTATTAATAGATTTTTATTCCATTAGTTGAACAATGAATGTGAAACAATGATACTTGAACTTGATGCTACAATTTTTTTTTAATGGTTTGAATCTTTGATGTTGAACTATATGATGGTATGAGCACTATGACTATATGATGGTAAGATCACTATGATTACTGTTAGTGTAAATAATTAATTATTATTACATTTTACTTAAGTTTACTTAGGAACATGCATAGACATATGAGTTGTCTTGTTGACAACACAGGAGTTAGCAAATTTATTAGAGCACATGGTGTCTACAACATCTCTTTATGAGATACACCTATGTAAACTTAACCTCTCATCATTGCACAAACTCTTGTGCTCAATGGAGGATAATCCACCTTTGGTGGACATGTGCTGAGTTGTAATCCTTATCTCTTTGCTGACTCCTAGTTATTCTAGTTGCCTTTATATATAGACACTTCTAGTGTGTATTCGACTTATATCCAATTATCTGATATCTATTATCATCTTGATTATTATTGAGATTCTCATTTGATCATCATTAGTTTCTCTTGTGCTAGTGCTTGAGCTTCTTGATCTTGGTGTCATTTTGCTCTAAGAAAAATTCTGACATGGTATCAGAGCCATACCAAATTCTTACATGGTATCAAAGCCATAGGAGTTTCATTACATAGCCATTGGAGAGATTTTTTTGTAGGTCAAGATTGGAGCTTGGTGGTGCAAATCCGATGTTGGCATCACATTCAGAAGGTCAAAGAACCCCTAAATTGACTTTTGTTTCATCAAACTCGGACATTTGAGGTAAAATCTAGAGTCTTTTTTTTTTGAAGGCGTGACAGTGGCGATTCAGGAAAAATAATTACAGAGGTGATTTTTAAACAATGATATCTCCCTCATACGGACTCCTTTTTTTAAGCAATTTTTTTTGTTTTGGGGTAGAATTTCGTGATCTATACATTGGTGTAGATTGTTTGAGATCTCTATTCCTGAATTTTTTGGAAAATTGCCAATCCCGATTTTTACAACTTTAGAGGCTTCGTTCAGGCTCATATGGACACATATTCAGGTGTTATTTTTTTTTAAAGTGCATGATTTTTTATCTACTTTCCAGATCTGGTATTAGTTTGAAATAATTATGAGTAGACATAGTACTTTCATAATTTGGTCTTATTTTGGCCTATTGGCACTTCTAATTAGTTAGATCCTTGAGAGGTTTTGTGTCTTATCTTGTTGAGTCTAATATAGCTTCATATTTGTTATTGTGACCAAAAAAATCAGAAGTCCACTTAGGCCCTAAATTGGCAAGTGGCCCATTATAATCGCACTAAATATAAAATGCCAAATCATGCATTAGGGGGGTTTCTTTGATTTTTTTTTTTTTGCATTTTGGGGGTGCATACATTATTTGATCTCATGGAGTCATGTCAAAAGTGTCACATTGGTTTAAGATTCAAATTGACAAAAAGGAACTATTAGAAATGGAGTGCTTTGATGATTGATCATCTAAGAGAACATAAGGAAGTGTTTCCTTATCTATATTCGAAGATATTTCCACCTAATACTAATTGGGGACATCTTTCTCTTCTTCTTCGCTCATAACAGTACAAGTAAGGAATCTTTTGCTCCTCTTAGTAAGGCAAGTAGTCCTCATGACATTTGGATGTGTCTTTGGGAAGCATATTGAAATCCACAAGTCCCTCCATTACTAGAGGACATTCTACCTCTAGTCACTCCAGTTGTGGTACCTACAACTCCAGTTGAGATCATACCTCTTGAGGCTCCTGTTGCTTCTACTGATCCAATTCTAGCCACAGATGCTCCTGATTCAGTGCAATAGGAAACACAATGTCTTCCTATTTCAGCTTCATGGGATGACTTCCTTCCAGACATTGCAGTGTTGTTTGTGGAGTCTTACATTGAAGATGTGGGAGATATTATTGATAACATCCATCTTCTCTTTGTTGAGGAGAATTCTTCTTCACTTGTTGCTAGGGAATACTCTGACCCTCAACCACTTGATCTTTCTTTTGAGACTGACATGATTGTGGACACTTCTTTTCAGCAGTTGGAGGAGGACTCTTTTACTTCAAAGGAGACACATCAGTCTTTGGAGATTGTATTCCAGTTTCCTCAGACATCATATCTTTTGAGGATTCTTCCTACTAGTTGGGGAGCATTCTCTACTGCACCTATGGCACCACTTCTTCCTATAAGGAGGAACATCATTTAGTTTTCACGGTGCATCTTCTTCAGTCATCAAGGAGCTTCTTTCATGGGCGTGCATTCATCATTGAGGGGAGGCTACATTGTTTCTCTTCCCATATCTTCCCATAAGTATGATTCCTTGTCTTTGGAGTTTGATTCACTTTCATACATGGACATGTTACCTTGTTTGCCACCTTTTGGGCACCCACCAGATTGGCTTGTGGCATCCACATTCATCAAGGACTTGTCAACATATGAGCAGACTTTAGAGGCAGCATCCATAGCATACTAGATATGGATTCCTCATCCATCTTCCTATCCACAATGGGAAGTATACTTGCACCTATACTTGGTGTATCTTCTTCCTAAAGAGAGAAATGTCGTTTGTAGGCATTGGATACTTTTTTGTCTTCATGACATCCTTGCAAGAGATTATTCAATATGGGGGGATACCATCATGCATTTTTTCTTATAGGGGGTCTTTATTACTCCATTCTTACATGCATCTTGTACTACTTCATCTCTCTTTTTGGAAGAGGTTTTTCCCGTGAGGTTTTCCCTCTTTCTTTGTTTTCAGAGAGATTGTATTGTATTGCATAGCATTGTATGTAAAGCATTGCATTTGTACATGGGTACCTAACATGGCCTAGTAGCTAGGACCCACATTGCCTCTTGCATTTAGCTTTGTGAGCTTAAGTGCATTCCCCTAAGTTGCATATAAGGGGGGGTGTTAGTGTAAATAATTAATTATTATTACATTTTATTTAAGTTACTTAGGAATATGCATAGATATATGAGTTGTCTTGTTGACAACACTGGAGTTAGCAACTTATTAGAGCACATGGTGTCTACAACATCTCTTTATGAGATGCACCTATGTAAACTTATACTCTCATCATCGCACAAACTCCTGTGCTTAATGGAGGATAATCCACCTTTGGTGGACATGTGCTAAGTTGTAATCCTTATCTCTTTGCTGAATCCTAGTCATTCTAGTTGTCTTAATATACATGCACTTCTAGTATGTATTCATCTCATATCTAATCATCTGATATCCATTATCATCTTGATCATTATTGAAATTCTCATTTGATCATCATTAGTCGCTTTTGTGCTACTGCTTGAGCTTCTTGATCTTGATGTCATTTTGCCCTAAGGCAAATTCTTACAATTACAAGTTTATGGTGTTTTTGTTATTTAAATGTGTTTATGCTACTATGTTACATTCTAATTTTAACTCATAATTCATAAATATGTATATATACATATATTTTTTATAATTTTTATATGTTTTGTACTAACGAACCCAAACGAACCCAAACCTCTTTTCATAATTTTGATGAACTTGCGAACCAGTTCTCGAACTTGGAACTTGGAACCGAACCTGAACTAGTAACTTAGCAATTAAGGCATAATGAAATAAAACTAAATTGAGGGTTTTAAGTTCGTAATACTCTAAACTCCAAAACCAGAATACGCCTAGGGCAGCATTTGCAAAACCCAAGTTAGTGCACATATACCACTTAGGGCACAAAAAAATACCACTGTATTGTAATTACTAATATCATTTAGGGCAACAAATCCACTGTGACATCCCCTTTATCCCATTGCTGATTATGACAATTAAATGCAAATAAAAGATACGTTCATATTTATATTCACATGAATGAAGGACAATTATAACAACCATCAAGTGAGCCTATCTCATGCATGCAGTTGCATTTCATGTTCAATTGAAGAATCAACTAATTTCCTAATACATTGAAAAGGAAACTGATTTCTAAGCATTGAAGGGAATAACTAATTAAACGATATTAACCATCTAACATATCTTCAACTTATAATTACAAATATCATAAAAGTAAAATACCCGTCACCAGAAGATATTTGAATGCAGATCGTATCTCAACTAAGAAAGACCCTTCCTGCCCTGGGATTAGACCTAGGACACCACTGTCCAGCCACTGAGTATCCTGGTGTCAAAGTATCAACCCATTGCTCATCTCAACAACAAGATCTATACATTGGACTACCATGAGCTAACTCAGTTTAAAACTCATTTTATTACTTTCTTACTTGTTACTAATTGTTCTTTCTCTTATCAGGTAGGGATATACCTGTGGTTCATCGTATATCAATACACACCCTTCATCTCGACCCTGTTGGTCTTCCTGGATGAATGTCTAGGGGTGATTGACTCACATTATATAGCCAATGCATTCTACCCAAATTAGGTCTATGGCTTCACAAAGGATTTATGATACTTGATTTTCTTAAGGGTGCTGAAACATTATATATATATATACAGCCAAAGCATTCTACTCAATCCGGGCCTATTGCTTATAGATGAGATTTATAGTTCCTTCCAAATTGATTAATTATCATATGGGTGTCATACTCATCTGAGAGGTATATTGACAATACCTTTGTATGAGTTGGTACTCTTGATAGAGATTCATTTAAAAATGCACAATCATACTCGATCTTCTTTCATGAACAAATTCTTTCTATTTGCATAATGACTCCTTTTGTTGATATAGGAGAAAACAATAGAATAATACACAAGCTATGAATCATTCCAACTTTAGATTAAAGAAAGATATCGATGCCTTCTTGGCAGGCCAATTAGATAGTTTTAATGCTTGATTTAGAAAAACATAAAGATAAGAAGAGTATAAGTCATGACCTAAAAAGTGTAAGCTCGACTTGAGCACCATGTGTAACACTCAACGTTGACTAAGGCCAAGACTTTATGGAAAAATAATCTCAAGGCTTCATCCTATAGTCGAACACTTTGGGCAAGCCAAGTAATCGACTCACTTAGAGTAATAGATGGAATTGTAACACACGAACTTTGGAATTAAGAACAAAAAGCTATGGGCGATTGGTGGTTCATGACAAAGAGCAGAGAGTAAAAATCGAACCACAAGCCAAATGGGAGAAGCAATAATAATAAACCAATGCTGAGGGTGAGTGTAGATATGCAAGAAGTCTCTAGCATGCGTGCTCAGTTACATAAGAAAATTATGAGGTGGCAAGGCGCTCACAAGGCCATTGGTTCAAAAATATAATTAAATTATGATGGACCATTTAACAATCATAAGGCCTGATGGAAAAAAGGATTATGAATGGTGGTCACGCATAAAAATAATATTAATATTTAGCCAAGGTGAAGAATAATAATGACTTCGTCCTCTAATATTTTAATATAAGGACATCGGTACTTACCTATACCCATATGTGTATGTAGTATGTACACTTACATGCATATATGCGTAAATCCTAAACATAAATATTTTATGCACACATTCAAAATAGGTGTATACATCTTAATGGCTTACGGACATACACATATATATGTATGTTCATGTATGAGTATATATAGTTATCACTATGTCGTTATATTAAAACGTGCTTTACATGACAAAGGGCTCTCAATTATAAAGGTAACAAATTTGTTAAAGTTTAGTGATTCTCCTTTATTATTTATTGTTTAAGATAACTAGTTAGCTCATGGTAGTCCTTTGCTATACCCTTGCTTGCCTAGCTGTTTTCCCTTAGCCATGGTGTTCAAAACTCTTACTTGTTGGCTCAGTGATGCCTTCATGCCCAATTCCTTTCTGGGAGTGCTTTCCCCCCTTCGATGTCCTCCTACAAGGAAGAAATTCTCCATGATAATATTATATTCTTCAATATAATTACAATTATTATAACAAGTTATTATTCATATCCACCATAACAGCTAGCCACCATCTCACTTCCCATGAATTCATGATCAATAACCAACTTCCCGAGATTTCAAGGTAACATTAAAATAACATCATAACAATTAACTAACATGCCACCATCATATGAAATTATAACAATTAACCATCTTACCATTTCACATGATCATACCTATTTTTACTTGTCAATTGACTTCACATGAACCCTCAACTTTTTAAATTGAGCCAAAAATGAAAGATCCCTGATAGATGCCTTTGCTGATCTGCTGTAGTTTTTAAATTAATAAACTATATTGTCCTGTGATTTCTTTGATGGTCTTTGAGAATAGACAGAAGTTGCAGAAGGTTTTGTTTTTGTTTTGTGTTTATTGATAGTTTTCACAATAGTAATGAATAATGAACAATAAACATGAGAGGAGACTGAAAATAAATAAGAATATAGAACCAAATCAGAATTGCTATAAATCGAACCAAATCAGAATTGCTATAAATCGTACCAGGCAGATTTCTGATTTATAAAGCCAAATAATAAATCCAATGCAGTTCCAAAGAGCTTACATCCAATAATGATTCCAAACTGTTGCAAATGGCAGTTGTAAGACCGCAAGGAATCACGTCCCAGCTGAAAGAATCAATCTGTAACACTGAAACCATAAATCTGCAACCTGAATCCACAATAAAGAATGATGTACTCTATCCCTGATAGCAACGCACACTGTCTAAAGAATCCAATGCCAATAATTGCTGAGGGCTACATCCCAACCAATCCAGAACTTGGGGTTTGCGTCCTAGATGAAGAATTGCTCTCTCAAAGCCAATTCACAAAAACAAGTTTTTCAATATGCAAAAGATAATCTTAGAATGAAGCTTCCATCTCCTTATAACCCCCTCTCAATTGCAAATCGAACCCTAAGTGTCTCCAAGTGGTGTTGTGTAGTGAAAATGTTATAATTTCTTATTTTAAAGTAGTCATGTTACTAGAAAATGACATTTTTCCTCATAGATAGAATTCCATTCACTGAAATGCCCTGAGACCAAAGAGAAAGATTTAGAGAATTTTGAGACCTTTCCAACGAGCTATCACACCATAGGATGCGCATCCAGATGAGGCCAAAAAACCCCTTATTACTCCAAAATGGCTAAAACTTAACCTTATTTATTTAATTTAATCACCAACTTAGGAAATATTTAAATATATTAAAATATTTTCCAAATGGTCCCAAAAGGCCCAAAATGACCAATCAAACATGAATCTGACCTTGTCACCTGTCTATGACTGATGCCGGACAAGATGTGTCAACTGGTAGTACATCCCTAAAATCTAGGGATGCTCCTAAAAAGTAGGAGACAGCTCCAATCAACCAAAATTGAGTCCCAATGACTCCCCTGCTGTGTGCACCTCTGAGAGAACTGTCACTGAACTAGGAGTTCCTCCTAAAAAATAGGAATGCCTCTTAAAAAATAGGAGATGCACTCTAAGTCTCCAAAACGTTCGCCGAGGTCTCCAAATGCCTCCTAGACAACTCCTAGTCAATCCCTACAAATTAGGAATCTCTCCTAAATTTTAGGAAACTATTGTCTACTGCTCCAAACTACTTGGGAAGCTCATGCATGACTCTCAAAGTCCCTGGGTTGGTTCCCTCTACACTCTGCTGGCCTATGGGAACCAGATAATAGACCAACCCTGCTAGAAATGTTGTCACTAAGGAAGGGCAGAAATTGGGGACATGACAGTCCTCCCTTCCCAAAGATTGCTTGTCCTCGAGCAATGTCAATCCAACTCCACAAACATCAGGCAAGTCCATACCATAACCAAGAATGATCCCAGGGTCCCAAGCCATCCTGGAAGGTTTGTAGTTCCATCTTCTAGAAACATTGTCTTGCACTGCACCCAAACAAGTAACCTCTTGAAAACCCGCTGAAGGAAGAGCAATCAAATACTGTACCAACTCTGTCAACTCCTCAGTGAACTGCTCTCTGAAAAAACCAAACTGGAACACTAACGGCGAAAACTCTAGTAAGCCTGCATTGGCTTCCAAATCCTCAACTATTGAACTGCAAATCCAAGTGATTCCAGGATTCCAAATCTACCTCAAAAGGGAACCACCATGCTGACGCTTCGTCACTCTGATATAAATATTAGTGAACCACAAGTTGTAAAGCAACTCATTAGGACCCTAAAGCACCAATGTATCAATGAGACCAGTCCCCGGATCCCAAACCAAAATACCAAATGTGCTGAATGAGATGAAGAAGTATCTCAACCACACTCCATGAAACATACATACAATGAAGCAGACCAGCAAGGTGTGAAAGTGAACTCCCATAAACCAGTATTCCAACCCACATGACCACCTAACAATGCTGTTATAATTATGACCAGCAACTCAAATGATATCATAGACATCATCATACCAATGCCAAACAACAAATGTCCCAAAGAAACACTCCTTAATGCCCTCATACTGAATCATGGATGTGGTCAATGCCAAGTCAAGTAGTAAATGATTCCAGCTTGGACAGCCACTAGTCCATAAGGAATCAAAGACTATGGAATCACCAAACAACAAAGATACCATTGCCATATCAATGGATGTAGATGACAAACTCGAAGATGAAGTATGTATGCCATCATGAGAAAAACCAAAGCATGTGTCATTTGCACCCAACATTGTAGGATTATCAATTCCTAAATCCCATATCGATCTGAAAAATATTGCTCCACCCAACCATTGCGCTACTCTGATGTAAACATTTGTATACCAAAAGTGAAGCAACTCAACATGAATCCACTAAAGAAATGCCCAACACATGTTGATACCAAGATCCCAAATCTTTGCACTGACACATCCCTCCAGCATGTTGATACTTATTATGTTGCTGTTGTGAAATTGTACCTCATCTAACCAACTAAGAATTTCACTCCAAATAAAGCCACAATTACTACCAACAACCAATGCTGTTAGGAATTCACAAATGAGCCAATCATCGGCAAGGAAAGTTTGTTGAATACTTTTCCAAGTCTTCCAAACAACTGCTGCAACTTTACTTATATTTTCACAAATTAGTGTGCCTTCATTAAAGGTTGTTAAGTAAATGTTTTGTTTAACCATGTAACCAACGAAGTCCCTTATATTCTGATCTTGAAAGCCCAATGTAATATTTAAAAAGTTTGAATTTTCAATCAAAAGGTACATCGCTGCCCTATCATATGGAAGAGGTGATAAACCCATTGATGATTGAGAGATGTTTCTAATTCTCAACAAAGACAGGCTCTTTGTAGCTGGTCCACCAGGTATGCAACTTAATATGTCATCAACTCTTGGTAAGGAAGGATCAACTTCACACTTGAACACCCCAACTTGAATGTAACCAACCCAAGGTTCAAAGTTTGACTCATGAGATGAAAGAGAATTGCTGTTCAAATTTAGAAAATCAGAAGTATGTTCATACCTTTCCACAATGTTTTTGCGGTCTTCTCTTGCCTCTCCTTCGAAGGTAGGTGACTCCTCTAAAGGTGCTGGTCCATGGAGTGTGTTCAAACGAATATAACATGTCCCATTAACTGCCTTAGCTGCCCAAAATCTGATCCATACCTCTATCTCCATAACTGATATGTTTTCCATTACTAACAAACTCCAAGGTGTAGTATGCCAAACAAACCAAACATTATCAAAATGCAATATCTTCTTAGTAAGCAGCCTCTTAGTCTCCTCCCTAATCATCTCTTTAAGACAAGATACTTCATATGATCTTAACAATTGTCCTTCCATTGTAGATGATGCATGACTAACCAAATCAAAATCAATAATGTTCCATTCCACACAAATGAAAATAACACTTGTGGCTGGTCCATCAAGTGTGAAACTAATATCATCATTGTTTGGAGCCTTTAAGGGGCTCTTTAAAAGAGGAACATCATAAACTTCATGATGCAAACTAGACCAAACTGAGTTTTCTAAATCATAATTCTTTTCCTCTTCACACATCTCAACATGCTCTTCTTGTGGACTTACCTCAAGAAGCTCTTCCCTTGTATGCTCAACATCCTCACTTTCTTCCCTTGGAAGAATTTCTTCCCTTGGAAGAAATAAGGATCTAATATATGACTCTCTTTGTCTTCTTGCATCTTTCCTTGACCCCTTGTAAGTGTTGTCTTGCTTGGGCAGCAAGCATCTTGGCCTTCTTAGCTCTATGTGACCATCCATTGCACGTCTCTTGAGCCTTTTTCACATCTTTCAAGGTGGGGTAAACACAATCAAAACCTTTGTGGTTTGAATCCACAATATAACTCTCATGTGCAACACACTTAACTTGAGTACCATCATAGGAAGACTCAACAACCTCATTACCTTCATGTGAAATGGATGATACCACATGACTAGAGCTACTATTGCAAAAATTAGAATAGGGATCAGACCTTGGAGACATACTTTCAGCATCACTAATGGACTGATCCATGATTGTAATCTCTTCCATTTTGTGATCAACTTGATGAATCAATGGTGTGCTGTGTGTCGCCTCCTGATCTAGAGTTATTTCTTCTTTAGGAATCTCACATGATGACTGACTTTTGTTTTTCATAGGCTGCAACTCAAATGATAACACATCTTCATGCCTTTCTTCTGCATACCCTGCAAGTGACTGATCCATTATGGTGTTTTTATCATGAACATGGATAGGTGGACAAAATATTCTTTCTCACATGAAAACATATCATCAACTATGGCATGGTATTCCTTTTTTGCAAGCTTAACCTTATGACAAATTTTTGGATGCATGTCAATGTAATCTTTGAAATGAAAGTTCTCCCTAACATATTGAGGAAAAGTATTACACTCCTCAAGTATGCTAATTACTTTCATTTTCCTGTCTAGTGGCAATGGATCCTTTCTAGAAGAAGATGATGATCCACTAGCATGTCCAAATTTCCTTGATATAGAATCATTGAACTGCTGCAATTGAAGCTTGAATTTTTGTTGTGATTGTTCCCATTCTTTCATAGGGTTATATCTCTTAACAATTTTGCCATAATGAACTACCACGCTGACCAACTGAAACTAACATGCCAGAGCAAAAATCGACCCTGTACTGCTAATATGAATTATCAAAACTTTTGATTCAGTACCCAGATGCCAAAATGAATTATCAAAATTTTTTAGCCAGTACCCAGATGCTGAAATGAATTATCAAAACCTTTTATCCAATACCCAGATACCAAAATGAACTATCAAAACTTTTAAGCCAGTACCCAGATGCTGAAATGAATTATCAAAACTTTTTATCCAATACTCAGATGCCAAAATCTGTTGTGACAATTTCTCACAAACCCTACACGCTGGCAGGATGTAGGCTCTGATACCACTGAAAGATCCCTGATAGATGCCTTTGCTGATCTGCTGTAGTTTTTAAATTAATAAACTATATTTTCCTGTGATTTCTTTGATGGTCTTTGAGAATAGACAGAAGTTGCAGAAGGTTTTGTTTTTGTTTTGTGTTTTTCGATAGTTTTCACAATAGTAATGAATAATGAACAATAAACATGAGAGGAGACTGAAAATAAATAAGAACATACAACCAAATCAGAATTGCTATAAATCGTACCAGGCAGATTTCTGATTTATAAAGCCAAATAATAAATCCAATGCGTTTCCAAAGAGCTTACATCCAACAATGATTCCAAACTGTTGCAAATGGCAGCCGTAAGACTGCAAGGAATCACGTTGCAGCTGAAAGAATCAATCTGTAACGCTGAAACCATAAATCTGCAACCTGAATCCACAATAAAGAATGATGTACTCTATCCCTGATAGCAACGCACACCGTCTGAAGAATCCAATGCCAATAATTGCTGAGGGCTACGTCCCAGCCAATCCAGAACCTGGGGTTTGCGTCCCAGATGAAGAATTGCTCTCTAAGAGCCAATTCACAAAAACAAGTTTTTCAATATGCAAAAGATAATCTTAGAATGAAGCTTCCATCTCCTTATAACCCCCTCTCAATTGCAAATCGAACCCTAAGTGTCTCCAAGTGGTGTTGTGTAGTGAAAATGTTATAATTTCTTATTTTGAAGTAGTCATGTTACTAGAAAATGACATTTTTCCTCATAGATAAATTTCATTCACTGAAATGCCGTGAGACCAAAGAGAAAGATTTAGAGAATTTTGAGACCTTGCCAACGAGCTATCACACCATAGGATGCGCATCTAGATGAGGCCAAAAAACCCCTTATTACTCCAAAATGGCTAAAACTTAACCTTATTTAATTTATTTAATCACCAACTTAGGAAATATTTAAATATATTAAAATATTTCCCAAATGGTCCCAAAAGGCCCAAAATGACCAATCAAACATGAATCTGACCTTGTCACCTATCTATGACTGATGCCGAACAAGATGTGTCAACTGGTAGTCCATCCCTAAAATCTAGGGATGCTCCTAAAAAGTAGGAGACAGCCCCAATCAACCAAAATTGAGTCCCAATGACTCCCCTGCCGTGTGCACCACTGAGAGAACTGTCACTGAACTGGGAGTTCCTCCTAAAAAATAGGAATGCCTCCTAAAAAATAGGAGATGCACTCTAAGTCTCCAAAAAGTTCGCCGAGGTCTCCAAATGCCTCCTAGACAACTCCTAGTCAATCCCTACAAATTAGGAATCTCTCCTAAATTGTAGGAAACTGTTGTCTACTGCTCCAAACTACTTGGGAAGCTCATGCATGACTCTCAAAGTCCCTGGGTTGGTTCCCTCTACACTCTGCTGGCCTATGGGAACCAGATAATAGACCAACCCTGCTAGAAATGTTGTCACTAAGGAAGGACAAAAATTGGGGACATGACAAAAAATCGGGATGTAACAATACTATTTACAAAAAGCTAGACATTAGAATCTTCATTTAAAGGGATGGAGACACAAATTTATCTTTCATTGCAACACATTGGTTTCATCTAGGTGTGAGTACAAAACACAACACTGTTGTGAAGCAAAGAGATAGAGGTTTTGAGAGAATAATTAATTTCTAACCTCTCTTGGTGTATACTTTATATGGCACATTGAGATTTATAAATTTTAACCAAATGACATCATTTCTCAAGTACATAGTCCACTTCTCCAATAGATTTCTAGACACTAGCTCCATTAGGTAGAAACTTTTCTTAGAACATTATACATGTTCTTTATCCAAGAGATGATTAAAATTCTCATCACCTTTCTCCAACAAGCACGAGAGAGTTATTCATCAGCAAGTGCAAGAAACATTGTCTGGCAATAATTTTAACAATTGTTTATAATTTTATTTAGGATCTGCCATCAATCCTGACATATTCACAATTTTACACTAATACATTTGTGTTGCTGAATTACAATCAAGATACTCTGGCAAAATTGGGTGTTAATCTTCCTTGCCCATTCAACAAGTGATTTAGAGAATTTACACAGACAACATATAATTAAGATTACTATTGCATTCAATCTCCTTTTTAGTTGACCAGATATAAGAGACTCAAATTGACCATGTAAACCTTCATAGAGCTGGTAGGTTCTATCATGTGAACATAATATTTTTCTTCTTTTAGCAACTTTATAAATCCTCCTTTAATAAAAGCTTGCTTCCATGACTGTAGTAAACCTTTGAAGCACATAGTATTATTGGTTCGTGATACACGTGACAACATTTCCTTATTAGGATAAAAGATAGTTTCTATTATCTCTGTTTAGTATCTAATCGTTATCTATTGTAATCTTCTGTAAATATTAGAATGTTTCTAATATTTAGTTTTATGTTTCTAGAATAGAATGTTTCTATTCTTTACGAATGTTGCACATGTAGTTGCATGACTCCCTAAAATTTCTCTTCTCGTTAGACCGGGTCAAAGTTGGTTGAGTTGCTCCCACTTTTTCCTCCACTTTTTTCTTAACTCCTGTGCCTATATAAAGGAGTGCCCCCTCATTGTAAAATTCATTTTTGTTGTATGCAAGAAAGCTCTGCCACATTTGTGCAAGCTTAACTTTGATTGTGTAGTACAAAGTTGGGAGAAAAGTAAATAAAAGAAGCAATTGGATTCGAAGCTTTGACTAGAAGCAATTGTGATAGAGCAAATTAGAAGCTTTAACTGTAATTTGTGCCTATTGTCTTGATTCATGTTATTATTGTGTGTCCAATAAAAGAGCATAGTGATTTAAGAAGCAATCAGAGCCGAAGCTTTGACTGGGAGTGATGGTGAAATATATAGCTAGAAGCTTTGTCTATAGCTTATACTTCTTTCTTGATTCGCAAAATAGTTAAGTTATTTTTACTTGTAGGAGTCTTTGTGCCCTAATTGTAAAGCTTTTCCATATAGAAGTATGACTAGACTTAGAGCCAAACCAATATATTTTCAGCTAGCCTTTGAGTTAGTGAAGGTTTATCAATAACACTATTTCTAGCTCTTGATAGAAGTGTAGTTAGAGATTCACCCTGCCCATTACTTGCTCTACGAGAAGTGGATTCTTTCTTGAAAGATAAGAAGAAAGGATATTGGTAACACCCATTTTATAAAATCTCTCGACTTCTTGCTTACCTTGAATTGATCCAAGGAATGGTGAGAAGGGAGAGCCTTCCCTTTAAGATAGGAGACTCTGTCTCACATGCTATGGCTAGTCATCCTATTTTGCGACTGGATTTTTACCCAAAACTGTTGGTTGCAAAATATCCACCCAACATGCTAAAGAAACAGGTATCAGATGAAGCATTGACAAAGGTGATTGAATATGATTGTCTCTTTCTCCAATTTTTCAACTTTACCTACAAGAGAGTTGAATATTTCAGAGATGAACCATATACTCTTCCAAGGTATCCCACTAACAAGATCATTCTCATGGAGTTGGTAGTGCAATCATATCAATCTTCATTGCATAAGCCAAGTGTCGATATTTCGTCAAAGAATCTTCTACGGATTGGTGTCTATTCACTGGATACAGTATTGAAGGCCAAGAACGTGGAATTTGAACTTCAAAGAATCACCTTGAAGAAGTTCATGACACGTGCTTGCTTTGATTGGCAAGGAGTGAATGATAAAATCAGAAAATCATACATTCATGTTTGTCACCTTGAAGAAATTTGGGTTGATTTGCATATAGAGCTTGATACTTGCAAGATGGATTATTGTCGGTTGGCCCTAAAGAAGATTGTGGACTTCAACCTCGCAATTTTCCCAGCAGGTGTTGAAGATGATGATCAAATTATGGATCCAGAATATACTAAGAAATACCTCCATAGGCTGCCCATTCCAAGTCCATCTTATTTATCCACTATTTGGGACCGTTTTCGGCTTGTTCTTGCCAATACAAACATTTGGTTGAAGAAAAGGGGGTTTAAAGCCATCAAGGTGAAGTGGGGAAAAGATTTTGATCTTGCTAGTCAAATTGATCCAAGGGTTGAAATGAGGGTAAACAAAACGATGACACAGAGTCATCAATGGCAACTATTCGTAAGCTCACCATCAAAGGGGACAAAGGCAAGTGATGTGTACTTGAGGTAAAGTCCATTGAATTTCAAAAGGTTCACATTATTCTTAGTGATGATGAGCTTCCTCTTCCACCGAGAAAGTGCTCACGAGAGAAATCTCCTCCTCCAGAAGTCTTGGTTGCAACTGTCCTTCCTGATTTTGCACCAGCCTCAGATGAGTTAGTATTTCACCCTTGCCTGCTGCCTTGGACACTTTTCCTTCTAAGCAAGCACCATTTAGTGAGGATCCAAACCTAATTACATCGACCAAGCCTATCTCTTTGGTTTCTCCTGTGGTCCTAACAACAGAGCAGTATCACAACTTTGTCGATGTGTTCAATGCATTTACCATGTCTATCCCAAATGTTGTGGTTCCTTCCATGGCATTGATGAATACTTCATTGGCACAATTTGAGTAGTTCATCGCAAAGGTCACATATAGCAACCCAACTCTAGTGGTGGTTATTGTAGATTGGAATATCACACACCTCACAGATATACGGAATAATCCAAATGATACATAAGAAGTGAATTTTAGAACATACCATTCATACCATAATACCAGTGGGCAAGGAAATCATTTCTTTATTGATACCAAAACCAAAAAACGAGTACAAAACCAATGTTCTAGATATTTATAAAAGGGTCGGTTCGTTGGAAACCAACCGACGCATTTCCTTACCACCTAACTACCCAACCTGACTAACGTTAACAAGTACTAACATAACAATTATTTATTTTGGCTACATCTATCCCCCCAAAAAAGAAAGTCATCTTCTAGACAACTGTAGAATAAGAAACTACAAAAAACAACTCTGATAGCTCTAGCTTCAAGAGGATGGATGGGAGGACATCCTTGTGCTCGAAGTCCCCCTTGGCCATTGCAAGTCTCGCTCAGTTGTCTTCTACCGCGGCAGCCTTGCTCTCCAATTCAGCTTTTTCTTTGTTCCATGCTTCCTACATAGCAACTTTTTCCGCTGCCCACTGCTCGTAAAGATTCTTCCTTTCTAGCCCCCAAACTTTAGCTAGGTTTCTCTCCTTTTCAAGTTGCAAAAAGGTTCCTCGGAAGGCAACCTCCATTGCTGTCACTGCCTCTAGGAGAGGTGATTGTTCCTATCCCATGGAAATGATAGAGCTACCTGTCCATAGCCATGTTCTCCTCTGAATAGCCACCCTGTTCTAGTAGTCCCCAATCTGTGTGGTAGTCAGTCTACACAAAGGTGGCCAATGCCTTTGCTATGGTGATGATGGTCCCTAGATCCTGAGCCCTGGCCTACTCCACAATCTTCTGAGTAGACTGTTCCATGGCACGAAGCTCTACGAGGAATAGTTCGGCCTTGACTTTAAAAGAGGCTGTGTTTGGCGGTTCCTCGCGCTCACTTTGTATCTCAACCTGCTCCTCAACAACTTTTGCAATGGGTGAAGATATCATGCCTTCCTCCTCAAGTAACCTGTCTGCTTCCTCCAAGATGGTATTTGTCTGGGTCAAATCTACACCATCTAGCGTTTCCATGCTCCCTTGGGTGTTAATGTTTCCAGTTTTCTCCTCTCCTCCTACTGGTTGGACCACAAAAGCAACCGGATGGACTACTTCAGGACCAAGAGGTGTTTGTAACCTCACCTTATAGCCACACTTTGTTTGGCACCTTAGATCAATGACTTTAGTACGGGATGACTGTTGAGGAAAGATAAGTGGTGCCATCTTCGGAATTGATATCCTGGAAGTCCCCCCTGTTGAAATTTGTTGCGGGTCATCTGTTCCTTCCTTGACTTCCACTTGATGCAGATTAGAAGTATTTGCTGCCTCAGTTTTGTCGGGATCACTAGGCATTTTTGAGTAAAGTTCAGGAGATTCTGCTACCCCTACTGGAAGTGGCCCCTCTGTAGATGGTAAAAATGTCACTACTTGTGGAGTCCCTTGGAGATGACTCAAGCGTATCTCTGCCTCCTATGAGTCCGAGGAGGATGAATCCATATCGCTGCCTTCTTCTAAACTTTCATGATCCTCCTCTTCCACTTCTTCGATCACTACTATTTGTTTTCGTTTCTTTTTCTTAGGTTCTCCTTCATTATGAGATCCCACGGTATCCATATGCAGCTAGTATGTCATAGCCGGCTTGTAGGGCTCCACCCTATTAGCCGGTACCAGAATTCCTCGATGCTTACTGCTTACCTGAGTGCGTATTGCTTCTAAGAACAAGGCCACTGTATGATGAGGCATATAACAGGCATTATGTTTCAGCTCCATGAATTCGTGCAGCCTATCAAAAAGAAATTTAGCCCAATTATATACCTGTCCTTTATACAATCCCTCTACTGTGGGCAACATCCACAGGGTAATGGCAAAAGTGTGGCTGCCCGCAGTGAGCTTGCTTTTAATCAAATCTACCACACAGCACCATTCATCATTTGCTATGAAAGTTTTCTTCGGACCCCGACTGTTCTTCAAGATTCCTTCCCATTCCGAATTTGTAAGATCTTTCTAGCACAATAATTTCAACCATGTTTTCTTGTCATCTACTGTCATAGAATTTTTTTCTACTTCTTGCCCTCTGCTAGGGATTCCGAAAACCCTACTTATTTCTTTTGTTGCATAAGAAATTGTTACTTGTTGCTAGAAATACTGTACTATAGATTAATGACCAGATTTCTCATACCCTGTGATTAAATTCCGTAGTATAGACTCAAACTCTTTCAGTTAAAAAATAGGCATGAAAGCGATTTTATCTACCTCTACTATACCTAATGCTTTCTTTAGAGGATGGTCTGCTGCTGCTTTTTCCCACCAAGTCCTGTACTCGCTTCCCATCACACTTTCAAATGTAATATTTTCAGCAGCGATGGTGATTTTCTGTGCTACTTTTCCTATACTCTTTGTCATCTTCCTCACCTCCCCTGCTTGCAATGCTGCAGATTTCTTCTTTTTAGAGTCGATACTGTTCCCCTTGCTCAAATTGCCAATGCTTAATCTTACCATTGTGTGTCCCTATGTTAGTTCCTAGATCTTTTGAATTGAATGTGTATGCCACTTGTACCAATCGTCCTCTTGAAGTGATGGCTTGCAACTAACTTCAACGTGTTCCTTTGTCCGTCGTGCTCCTTGTCGTACTCGGCCAGACTGTTGCCGTACTGCTCCCTTTGTATGTCGTACGGGATTTCCACTTATGCCCCGTACTGAATTTCTACCTATTCTTCGCTGTATGGATGGAGCCAGTTGTCGACGTATGGGTGTGAATACTTGCCGTACAGAAGTAGATGAAACTCGTACGGCCATGGATAGAACTAATGAGAGGCATATGCAGCTTACTGACTTTTGTCATACACTGCCATGGTTAGGTTGAACATGTCATACTTTACCTTTGTTTCGTACGTGTGTTCTCCTGTTTGGTGATGCTTTGTTGTCGTATGCACTTTTCCTAGTACGGATGTGCTCTCTTGTTCCCGTATGGACTTGATCTAGTGATGCCCTGTTGTACGGATTTCTTTCTACCCTTTTGCACTATTTGTATGACCACCTTTCCGTCTACAGCCGCTCGTTCTTCTCGTACGGCTGGCCGTACGGCTATCTCTCCTTTTGCAATTTCCTCTCTCTCACTTCCTTCTCTGGTTGTCCAGGAAATGTTTTGGTTAATGTGTTGTGCCACCCTCTCTTTATAAGGGCTTGGTCTTTCCCTTTTTGCTTTTCGTCCTTTTTCTTCTTTTATATTTATAACATAGCTACTTGCCAATTTATTCCGTCTCTCATATGCTTTTAACTTAGACCCATTTACTTGGTCTCAAATAGGTTTGTTATCCAAAGTAGATACCTTTACTGCTCCGTTCTCCTTTACTTCTGATATTTTAAATGGTCCTAGCCATCAGACTTTAAACTTTCCTAGTTTTATTTCATTTATCCCATTATATCTTAGTACCAATTGTCCTTGTTTGAAATCCATTTTCTTTAAATGTTTGTCATGCCAAAATTTTCGCCTTTGCTGGGCCACCTCTGTACTCCATTGAGAAAATGTCCTCCTTTCATCTAGTTTAAGTATAGTACATAGCCGCTCCTTAAGGCTCTCCTTGTCCCCCAACTTGTTTTCGATTGCGACCCGTAAGCTTGGTACTACATGTTCCATTGGTACTATGGCCTCTTGTCTGTACTTAAGGTAAAAGGGTGTATGTCCAATAATGGCCTTATACATAGTCCTGTATGCCTAGACGACCGCTGGGATTCGCTCTTCCCAATCCTGCCATTCGATTCCACAAGTTTTATAGAGGATGGCCACTATTACTTTGTTCGTGGCCTCTGCTTGGCTGTTTACTCTTGGATAATAAGGACTACATAAGGAATGAAAATTTTATAGTCACTTGTCATTCTCCTGATGGTGTGATTGATGAAATGTACTCCTCGGTCACTAGTTAACTGGAGTGGAATCCCGAATCTGGTGACTATTTGCTCATACAAGAATCTGGCCGTGTTGAGAGTAGTGTTGTTAGGAAGAGCCAGTACTTCCACCTGTCCTTCAAAGATGTGTGTGGGTGTCTTGTTGAGAGTTGCCATCCCTTCCTTAAACTCTGTATACCCTTCTGAGTATTGTTCCTCCGACTCCGATTCCTCTCGTATTTCCAACATATTACATTCGGCATGGAAAACTTCATAGTCTCCCATTTGCCAGTGGAATAATCCGCTAAGGGAATTTGTGTTGTCGTCTGAGCATTCCCCTAGTTTGAGCACCTCTTCCTCATTTGGTTCCATCCCTTCATAGTTTTCTCCTTCAGAGTTTGATGCCAAGTCTTCACTTACTGACTGGTTCTTGAGATCTATGATGTACTTTCTGCCTTCCGGATCAATAAATAGCGTGTTCCGTTTTCAGTTATGGGTAGCTTTTGCTGCCACCATCCCCTGCCTAATAAAGCATCGTATCCTTTCTTTTCTAAAGGGATAACCACAAAATCAATAAAAAATTGTTGCGTACCAACGATGACTTTTGTTCCATCAGCGTTCCTATACTCTTGATTCCATGTTGGTCCACTCCTACTAGTTGAAATGTTGGGGGCCAGAGGGTAGGTTTCCCTAATTCCTTCCATGTTTCTTCTGATAACACATTCACACTGGAACCTCCATCCACAATAGTATTTGATAGTTTGCACCATAGTATCTCCATCTCTACCACCGCGGGTGTTCTCCCCATCCTTGTGGTGAACAAGGTATTGTCTTCTGTGCGTACCTCCCCTTCCTTTTCTTCTCCCTCCACTTTCTTTGAAGTTGTCCCTTCCGATTTTGCCCCATGTGAGTGCTACCTGCAATTGTGGTAATGTTTCTAATAAATCACCTAATTTCACTGGGATAGCCGTTTCCATTACTTGCCTCACAATATTCCTTACACCGCTACTGGAAGTAGGTTTTTCCGATGTTGTCCTCCCTCCCTCTTTCATGCTATCTTGAATGTATTTCTTTGCTTCATGAAATCTATTCGTCTCTGTACTAGCCTCTAGGTAGGTTAATTTTTTGGCTTGCAGCCTGGTGACCACATGAATTTCATCTTCTACATCTTCAATGTCTAGCATATTTACTCCCTTCTGTCTCAGGCAATTAGCATCTTCATGATTGCTTGGCCCACACCATTTATAGAGCATCCCTCCATTTTGTCCTCCTCCACTTTGGCAATCTCGTGCAAAGTGTCCCTATTCATTGCATCTCCTACATTGAATCATCGGCCTCCCCTTGGAATCATACTGGAGCGGCCGCCATGGTGTGTTGTTGTTGCTATTATTGTTACTGCTATTATTGCTTCCTCTCCTATTGTTTCTATATCCCCCTGGGGAAGCTTCTATATTTGTGTTCTTCGATGAACTGGAAAGAGGTGTGGATTGCCCCCCTTGGGTCAGGAATACTTGGGCGCTCCTTGTTTTCAAATTATAGGGGCAATCTTTAATTTCGTGCCTGAGTACTTGACAGATCTCACAAATGCTTTCTTCGGGCATGCTCCCTTAGTATGGCCTTCTTTTTCACACTCCATACACTAAAGTTCTCTCCCTTCTTTCTTTTCTTCTTTGCTCCCTGCCACCTCCTTCATCAAACGCCTCAAGTCTTTCCTCAGGGCTTGAATGGTTTTAGGTTCTTCTTTGCTCTCCTCTGAGCTTTCACTTGAACTTCCATGTCTTCTTGCCTTGGAAGTTTTACTCTCGCTCTCTATGTCCATGGCACGAGTACATGCATCTGCAAAGGTCGATGGTGGGACTATCTTCATCTTTCTTTTGAGAGATGGTGTTAATCCTTCGATGAACCATCGTTTCTTTAGGCCATGTTGTCTTGCATTTTGTCACCACAAAATGTAGGTAACAGCACAAAACTTTTCCAAGCTAATTTCGCATTTCTCTAAGCTTGAATTTGATATTCAATTGCTTAATGTTGACCGATTGATCCATTTCAATTCGAATATCGAAGTGTTTTACTAAAGGCCTTCATCAAGTCATTTTTTTTTCTTTTTGTCGAGCCTTTGCTTGATTTTTGAAGCCTTCACAATCTGTTATTTGCTTTTGAGTTTTCGTTTGCTTGTTTTTGGTCCTTTGGATTTGCTCATGTCATGCCTTTCGTTTTCCCCTTCGATTCAGTGTAATCTAGGGGTCGATCGGAGTTGTTAGTGAAGAGATATGATCATTTTAGTGCCTCAAAAGTGGACATTTTAGGTGCAACAGCACAAATTAAAAAATTGATGTTATATTTTCATTTTGACATTCACTTTTTCAAAAATGTAACATTTACTCACTTTTTGTTATGTTTTGAAGTTACTTTTCATTTAAATTTATAACTTAAAGTGACTATAGTGCACTTTATGTTATAATTTTAAGTTGAGTTACTTTTTAATTTTTCACTTAAAGTGACTATGGAACTATATAATTACTTTTTAAATTTTTTATTTTTAAATCAAATACTTATATAAATGTCACTTTAACTTAATGTTTATGAATTATATTGATTAATATGATGCATAAATGTTATTTTTGACCCATATTGATGACATTTTTATAAAAATAAGTGAAATACATAACTTAAAAACCTTAAAGTGGACTTTTTATGTGTATATGCATGTAAAAAACTATGAAAAGTGGAAACTTTTCATGCTATTGCATATAAAAACTCACTTTGAGGACATTTTTCATGCCATTACATCAAAAGCTTGTTAAAGTGGACTTTTTTGATGCAATGACATGAAAAGTTGAGTTTTTATGCTTGTGTATCAAACAGGTGAGGCATGTTTATAAAATATGTAAGTGACTCTAAAAAGTGAGATTTTAGAGTCTTACACATTTTAAAATATGCAATGAGTTTCAAAAAGTGAGATTATGTCTCAAGACATATTTTAAAACATGCAATGGACTCTAAAAGGTCCGATTTTGCCTTCCAACATGTTTTAAAATATGTAATGAACATAAAAATATCCTATTGTATGAAGAAAACATGTTCTTGCTCCAAAAACCTTCGGTTTTGATCATAACTCTTGATTTTCTCCATGGATTTGGATGAAATCACTTGCATTCAAAACATTTTGGAGTGGTGATTATTTTGCCCTCATCAAAAATCAGTTTATTGCACCCAAAAACGTGTTCAAAACTTCCAATCTAGAGCACGAGTTTGCATAAAAATCCATAAATCTTCCAAGTTTGATCACATTTTTGTATGGAATCAAATCGTTTTGGCCCTATTTGCTGATTGCATCACATAGTGATCATCATTTTTGTGTTTAAACATCAAATCGTTTTGTTTGGAAGATCGCGTTTTTTGCTTGGAAGAACACGTTTTTGGAAAAACGTCTCAAGGCATGAAATCTTCAAAACGTGGCAAGGAGGAGCCAATCTAGGGCATGTTTTGGCATCTTGCACAATAATCGCCTTGTTTTCTGCCCATTATCATTCGAATTTTGAAGATTTGAAAAGTTCTCACCATTTTTGAAGAAGATTTCAAACAAAGAGCATCTTTTCCTTCATTTTTGGCACATATTCTTCATGTAAGTGGACCTCTTCTTTCTTGCATTTTAATTCATGCTTATCCTTGCTGATTTTATGCATGAAATTATTGAATGTATGCCATTTGTAAAAATATTTTCCTTAGAATGTGCATTTTTTCTTTAAATATGAATTTCTCTTTCATTTTGATGTTTTTGGTTCTTCCCCAATATCCAAATTCGAATTTCATCTTTGGAATGCTTTGCATCTTGGCATGTTTTGAGTTGTTTTCAAAGGTATGTTTCTTCTTTTGTATTGTTTTTGTGTGCTTGTTTGTCAGTTTTTCTCCATTTGGAGAAGTTGCAAGTTTTTTCCCAAAAACTTGTTTTTCCTTCATTGCATGCGAAAGCATTATCATTTTTCACATTCTGTTTCCATGTCATTACATCTCACATCTCATCTAACAAATGCGATTACATGTTTTTCACTTCATTTGCCATCCCCACACGCATGTAATCCCATTTTCCGTTTCCATTTTCATCCATCTCATTTTTCGCTTCCATTCGCACAACACGATTACATGAAATGTCTTACATGTAATTGCATCCAAAAGGTCCGATTTTGATCAAAAGTCATATTTTGAAAAGACAAAAAGGTGTCATTTTCGCTTTTCGTGTACTTTGACTTCTTTCTTCCTCCAAAAGTGATTATATAATTCATTATCTAACCTCCATTGTTTCATTTCCATCTTCATATACCCATTCGCACTTACATGAATAAGTATATGTTTCCACCTCATAACATATTTTACATGTTACCCTTCATCCGCATATACATGTAAAGTGTACCTTTCATTTGCACTTACATCTCATTTCACTTTCCACCTTTCGTTACATGTTGCATTTACATATATGCATGTTTCATTCAATAAAGCCTTGAAAACTTTAAGTCACTTTTGAAATCAGCAACTTCACTTTGCACGCATTCCCATGTGTTTCACCTTCGCACATTTTCATTCTATTCCATTTCATTTCATTTTCCATATTTGCATTTCCATTTCATTTCATTCCATTTCACTTTTCATTCTATTGCATATGCATATGCTTTCTCTTCGAAAGTCATTCCTTTTCAAATCTTCATTGCTGCTTCGGAATTCACTTGCACGGAGATTCCTTTTGACGATGTATTTGTGTTTTGGAATTTTTTTGTTGCAGTACAAGCACAAGAAATGTTCTCGCCATCCAAATCCAAGGGCAAGATGAAATACCAATATGAGAAAAAATTGGCTCATGCAATTCCTTTTTCAGTTATGTCTGTTCTTGATAATGTGCTAGACACCAAGATTGGTCACGTAGATGTAGCTGATTTTCTACAAAGGATTGAAGCTCTAGCTACACATGAGATGAAACGTATTAAAAGAAGCAACATCCATTTGGTTTCTACATTTCCCATGGCAGCCATAGAACCTGATTTTGTTTATGGATCCTAAGACAAGGAATATCAAAGACGCTGATGGAAAGGTTATTATTAGGTTTGATCTTGAAGTTATTGAACAAATCTTCAAAGTTCCTCGAAAATCAGAATGTGCTAATTTGACCAAAGGATCATCATTGGCCTGTTGGAATGAGTAAAAGGATAGTTATCAAAAGTATGTCAACCTTTACTGGTTAGACAAGAAGAGAAACAATTTTTCCAGATAGCCAAAGACTCTTCATCGGTCAAATTTTAAACAAGAATACAAGGATCTCATCAGCCTTCTCAGCAGAATCTGTGATCTTAAGGATTCTTCCAATTTTGAGCCATGGATGTATAAATTTATGTTTCAAATAATAGAGAACAAAGAACACATCTTTTGGGGAGAGCTTATCAGTACTGCGCTCTGTCAGCAGATATGCAATGTAGGAACATCAGTACCTTTTTACATGAATTCTTATATAGTTTACATTGCTGCTGCCATGGGGTCTTTTTCATGTCTTTCCACCAAAGCTGATCGTCTTCAAGTACCTGTTTGGGAGTACTATGACCAAATCACTTTGGTTAACAGAAAATATCATTATAAAAGAGTCCAAGATGCTTTCTTTGGACATTACAGGTGTCTGTTTGACAAACAATTGTGTATCAAAAGAGTATCTGATGTAGCATGGGAAAAGGTAAACCAGTACGGCTGCATTTTTCTTCAATTTTTCACTTTCACATACTTGAGAGTTGGATATTTCAAAAGAGAGCCGTATACCTTACCTAGGTATGCTACAGATCAAATCATTCTAATGGAATTAGCCAGACAACTCATGGATGTGTAGAGTGATCAGCATGCGTCACATAGGCCCGGATTTGGCATCACCTCAGCTAGGCTTTTATGTATTGGCAATTAGTCAATTGTTTTTGTGCCTAAAGTAAAGAATATGGAAGCAAAGTTGCAATTGATTAAATTGAAGAAATTCAAATCTAGATTTGATTTTGATTATTGAGAGATGAACTCTCAGATAAAGAGGGCCCATACTCATGTTCATCGCATTGAAGATATTTGGATTGACATGAGAACAGAGCTTGACATTATGAAGATGGATTATTGCAGGTTAACCTTGCAACAAATAATTGATCTTAATATGTTGGAAATTTCTCCAAATTTCCAAGTTGACGATGATGGCGACATCCTTGATCCAGAATTCCATCAAGCTGGTTTTGATAAAATGTGCCCTTTTCCTATTCAATGGCAACAAAAAGAAGGTACATCTATTATGAACAGGTTTCAATCCATCTTAGCAAACACTAACAAGTGGTTGAAAAGTAAAGGCCTAAAAAGAGTAAATCCTGAAATGTCTGGATTGCGGAAGCTTTGGTCCTCCTGGTAGGAAGTCACAACTGGAAATTACAGGGAAAGATGGTGCTTCATCTTCAAATGTCAAGAATACTTTCAACTTCAAATTAAAGGGAAGAAAAGGAACTAAATCATCTCAAGTTCCTCAACCAATTCAAGAATCAGTGATAGAATTAGAAGAAGAATTGGAAACAGAATCCGAGAAAGAAGATTCAGATGAAGAAGGAGAAATTAGAATCACATCTCCTCCAAAGCCTGCATGAGCTTGCATGTCTTCTCCACATATGAGGTTGATGATGATGTAGATTCATTCTTTACTATTTTCACTCACTCCATTCCAGTCTCGGAAGTTAACACCATGGCTCTTTCGATTTCATCTGCTGCTCCTCGTGTTCCTGCACATGATCAATATGAACACTTAGCAAATGTGTTTGAAGATTTTCCGGCTCTTACCAGTGGTCAAGTTTCCCAACTTGATACATCTTTGACAGGATTTGAACTTTTCATGATAGAATCTTCACAACATATTCTTATGCCTACAACAATACAAACTGAATCCTGTTCAGTCACTACAGATATACAATCTGGATCAATGCCAATGGTCTCCACTATGCCTGCTTCTATAGATGAAAGTTTCAGCCTACCTGCATGGTTGAGTAGAATAACAACAAAGACAAGGAAGGTGGTTGTTCCTCCTAACAATCTTCCTGTGAAGAAGACTAAATCTAAATCTTTGAAAGATAAGATTGTTTGCAGAATTTTGGTTGATTCCGACAAAACCAAATATGTTGAAGTTGCTAAGCCCTTAGTAGATAAACCTGTTGTACTTACCTGTTCTGACTAAAAATTTACTAAGGTTGAAGTTGGAAAGCAATCTTGTTTCAGTTGTTTACAAGATGCTCAAGATGCATTGACAAATGTATCAAAAAGCAATCATGAGCTTTGGGAAAAGAAGAATTAGTTGAAACAGAAAATAGCTCATTTGAATGAGGTCATCCAAAAGCAATCTTCTCAAAATATTATTGTTTTATCGCAAACATCTAAAGAGAGAAGGTTGATTGAAGCTGCTAAGTCTTGGATACAAGAAATCATTGTTGAAGGAGTTCAAGCTATCACAGAAACACTTGCAGTTCTAAAGCGTGTCAAAGAGATGAACAAAATGGAACTAAGCTTAATTTCTTCTTTGACTCAAGAAGCAGATAACCTGAAGGAAATCCTTGAGGATTGGGATGAAATGATAAAATTTGATCTAAATGCTATGGTCTCATGTGACGTTCTTCCGTCATGTGAAATGTTCTTCAGATTTCAAGGACTCATTGGTTACAAGGAAGAGACTTTAAGAGAGTTGATCACAAAATTGCAAGTGGCTCTTGAAGATTGTCAAGCAGTTGAAACAAGCCTTACTTGTGATTTGGAGCAATTGGGATGCCATGTTACTAATAATCTTGGTAATCTTTTGGCAGTAGAGAGAGTGAATTCAGAATATACAATCAGGATCAATGCTGATGTAGATTCTGAAGATTTTGGTTCACACACAATGAACAAGTTTGTTTTGTACAAATCCTTGATAAAACACTTGTTAGATAATACAACAACAAATTTCAAAGTTGTGCAATCAGCATATGAAAATGCAGTGAGAATTGAAGCCATATCAAAGACTATGGAAATTGTTGATCTTCCCACCGTGTGTGACATCATTGTGAAATTCAAGGCATTAAGAAGCAATCTTTAAGATTGTTGTATAGTTTCTATTTTGATAGTTGTTTAGAATGCATTACATGTAAAAGTGTAATTACATGTAATGCGAATTGCATGTATGCAAAAGATGTAATGCAAGTTGCATGTGTAGTTGCATGTAACCCTTTAGTTTCTGTAGCTAGACTTGGTCAAAGTTGGTTGAGTTGCTCCCACTTTTTCCTCCCCCTTTTTTTCAACTTTTTTGCCTATATAAAGGAGCACCCCCCTCATTGTAAAATCATCATTGTCTTTATGCAAGAGAGCTCTGGAGAAATTGTGCCAGTAGAACTTTATTTGTGTGAGCATTATTTTGAGAGAAAATGAATACAAAGGAGTATTTGAGACTTAACTTTGATTAAGTGAAATTGTCACTTGTATGAATTGTAAGCTTTGTCTATAATTCATTCAAGTTATCTTTGATTCGTATTATCTTTTGTTATTGATATTGTATCTTGTGAATTGATAGAAAAGAGTTAGAAAACAATTGAAGCCCGAGCTTTGACCAGGAACAATTGTGAAAATCCATAGCCATAAGCTTTGTCTGTAGCTTGTATGTTCATCTTAATTCGCAAAATAGATAGATTGTTCTTACTTTTAGGAGTCTTTGTGCCCTAATTGTAAAGCTTTTACTATATAGAAATACAACTGGACTTAGAGCCAAACTGGTACATTTTGGCTAGCCTTTAAGTTAGTTAAAATTTATTGGTATCACTATTTCCAGCTTGTGACAAAAGTGTAATTAGAGATTCACCTTGCCCATTATTCACCTTACGAATAAGTGGATCCTTTCTTGAAAGTTAAGAAGGATAATAGTAACACCCTGTTTATAAATCTCTCAATTTCTTGCTTACCTTGAGGTTATCCAAGGAACGGTGAGAAGGGGGAGCCTTCCCTTTAAGGTAGGAGAGACTCTGTCTCACACGCTGTGGCTGGTCATCCTATTTTGCGACTGAATTTTTACCCAAAACTGTCGGTTGCAAAATATCCACCCAACAAGCCATCTATCGACTTGTTATCTAGTTTTCCTATCAGCTCTTTCATTCTTTTGCTATAGGCCTTGACAGATTCACTCTTCCCTTGTCTTGTGTTATAGATTTCCATTACTATTTCATCGTTATCTCTCAGGAGTCTAAATTCTTCCTCGAAGGCTGTGCAAATGTTACTCCATGAGTTTTTCTTTCTTGCCTCCAAGTCCGTATACCAATCAATGGCAATACCACTTAATGTGGCCAGAAAAGCTTTTAGCCATTCCGTTGCGTCATTTTGTCCATTCGCCTGCCATATTGTTATACATGTTTTATAGTGGCGAGCAGGGTCTTCTGAGCCGTCTCCTGTGAACCTTGGTAATTTTTGTTTGTCTATTGTCATTATGTGAACACCTCTCAATGGGACACCTCTTGATGGAACGCCTCTTGATGGAACACTTCCCAATGGAATGCCTCCGGATGGAACCCTTCCAGATGGAACACTCCCTCTGGAAGGAACACTCCTTCCTGGTTGGAAGTTCATCCTTGAGGAGGAACTACTGAAAGTATCCTCTTCTACTTGACTTTGTTCCTGTTAGAAGTCCCTTCTTGCCGGTGTCTCTGTGTTTTTGTATCCCAACTTCCTTATTGGGGTCTCAGAGATGACCAAATTTGTTATACCTTCAATTGTATTCTTGATCAACCCTTCCTGGATTCTCATGGAATCCCCTTGTCCTCCTTTCCAGTTACGACATCTCTCTTGCTGCTGCTGGAGACATAGTATCCTCAAGGTGACTTCTTCCTCGGTGTCTTCTCCTTGTGCCTGCCTGGGATATATGTCAGGAATTAGGGGCATGAATCTTTTTAATGTTTGTTTCTCTTTTTGGAATCTTCACGTTCTTTGCATTCCCTTCTCCTTTCAACAAAGTGTTGTAGTACTTGTTGTCTCCTCCTTTCCCTTTGTGTCTCTGCTCTTTCCCCTTCCACTCGTAACAAATTTCGTGCTAACAGGCAAGGGATCTCTTTGAGAAGATCATACACTGCTAGTGGCATTGAAAGTTCATCACGTATTGTACCTTCAGGGACCATTCTCTCACGGGCTTCCCTTTGTACGTACTGATCGACTGCAATTTCCAGGCCGTTACCGGATCACATGTCAATTGATCTTCTTTGGTTATCTCCTCCTCTTCCTTGTCACTACTATTTGTTACTTGGATGAGCAATACAAAGAGCCTTCCCATTACTCCATCCTGCCGACCTCTAGGTTCGAACGTAGGCAATGGCGCCAAAAATGTAGATTGTAATATCACACGCCTTCTCATAGATATACGGAATAATCCAAATGATACATAAGAAGTGAATTTTAGAACATACCATTCATACCATAATACTAGTGGGCAAGGGAATGATTTCTTTATTGATACCAAAACCAAAAGACGAGTACAAAACCAATGTTCCAGATATTTATAAAAGGGTCGGTTAGTTGGAAACCAATCGACTCATTTCCTTACCACCTAACTACCCAACCTGACTAACGTTAACAAGTACTAAAATAACAATTATTTATTCCGGCTACAATTATAATTGAGGCCCCACCTATTGTAGCTATAGTTGGATAGGTTGATCCCGTGCTCACTTTGGTTACTACTGCTACCATGGGATCCTCTTCCTTCACTCTTCGTCCTTGGCTAACCACAATTACTCAAAAGTGGAAGGAGGAGGAACTCCCACACAATGACCATAATTCTAGTGTGGTTGCAAAGGCCAAGGTTCCCAAGATGATGAGGCCAAGGTAGTATCAAGGATCGTGGTAAGCTTGATAACACCAAATATGCAGAAGTAGTTGAGCCCCTTGTTGAAAAATTAGTAGAGTTGATGCAAACCAATGATTACAAGTTCACCACCATTGAACTTGGTAAACAATCTTGCTTGGCTTGTCAGCAAGATGCTTATGATGCTCTTAGTGTGCTCACATGGAAGAATGATAAGCTGTGGGAAAGGAAGAAGAGGCTCAAGACAGATAATGCCAGATTGTAGGACATTATTGAGAAGATGAAGGCTTCTTCTTTGACAGTTAAATCTTCAGAGCATGTGGTGCAAATTGTGAAGAAAGCAAAGGCCATAGACAATTGATATGATCATGTGGTGATCTAGGGGTAGATGTGATCAAAGATAGCTTCCAAATACGCAAACATGGAAGAGATATTTTAGAAAAGTTGATAGAACTTCTTAGTTCATTTCATCAACAACTCAAGTCTCTTGATGTGGACCTGAACATTGTGGAGGACTGTGAGTGAAGTTGCTTAGATATAACTTATACATGATAATGGTATTTTCTCTTCATTAGAGATGTACTACAACACCTTGCATCTAATGGACAATAGGGAGAAAGTGTTGCAAAGCCTAGTGGTTGAAGGCGAAGCAACAATGAAATGTCTACAAGACTAGGAGCATGTGATCAACAATGGTTTTCGACAGTTGACATGTGCAATCACCACTAAAATGGGAGAACTTGTTGATGAGGAAGTCATCATAAAAGAGTTTCAAGAAGTTTTTCGCCTACAACTTGGCACGGGAGACTTTGATTTTGGAGAGATTGATACTCTCACAAGCTAAAAATTCTCACTTTGTGTCACTTCGTGATCTCCAAAATAAGATAAAGGAGTGCAGCAATGTTACTACAGAGAACACAAGTGTCATATGCAAGTTATTTGTTGTTGCACGAAGCACAAGAGAATCATATGTGACAGTTCTACAAGGATCGTCCCAGAAATTCAATGAATTCATGGACATGTGATGATCTTTCTAAGTGCTTAAGGTCACTTCTTTTCTTCTTTCTTACACTTTCAAAAGTAAGAATAGTATTGACAGATTGCATTTAGAAGCAATTGAACTTTGTAAATACAGGGAACATATACATGTATACATGCTTCTTGTAATCAAGTTGCAATAGCATTAGGCATGCAACTTAGCATAAGTCAAATTTATTTAGGAGTTTGTTAGAAGAATAAGTCAAGGTGGTTAAGGGTTTCCCCTTTTCTCTCCACCTTTCTCTCTCTTTGTTTCCTATATAAAGGAGAGAGTTTATTGTAAATAATCATCTTTTGCTTTATACAAGAAGGTTATGCTTGTAGCTTGAAAACTTTGTGTTTCTAGATACAAATTTCTGAATTGAATAAAGAAGCAAGTTTTCTCAAACTTTGTGCTGTGGGACTTGAATTGATCATTGTTTTCTTAAGCTGCATTGATCGATTTGTCTTTATTCCATTTATAATCTATCTTTGTGAAGCATTTGAGCATTCAGTTTTGTTTCTTGAAGATTTGAGCTTTTGGAAACAAGATTGCTAGATTTTACTAGCGGTTGCAAGGACCAAGGATTAAAGACTTTGTGCTTTAATTTCTTCTATATTTTTTCAATTTGCATAGTTGGCAAGAGACTTTGCGCCTTGTTAGCTGTTCACTTTATTCTTCAAAAAGGATTGATTGTAAGAGACTTTGGGCTCTTATTATCAATCAAACAAATTAAGTCATAAGCATTGTTTGAAAGTTGTTCTTATGTCAACTACTAAGCCATTAGTATCATAGTAATAGTAGATTCCTTTTGTTAATTTACAAGTAGTAGTTGTTACCATAAAATCATTCCTGAAGAAAGAGGAATTGATTCGGAGAACTGCCCATTTGTCAATTTCAGTTAGGTTTCTGTTGTAGCCATGTATGGTAAGAAGGGAGCCTCCCCCATTGCTGAGAGGAGAGATTTATCTTACTAAACCGTTGGCTAAAGTTTCCATTTTGTAAGTTGTAGTCTTAGTGACTTACAAAGTTTTTAAGCCAACAATACACAGTCCAATTAGGATGGACGCTAAGGAGCTAGACCTCCTAGATCAAAATGCAGATGTATAATTTGTAACGCTGCTTCCCTAAATTGAATTACAGCTCACAATGATGCCTTCCAATGACAATATCGATGTGAATAGTTCAGTAGCAAATGGATGCCCAGGCTGAACATTATTCCTTTCTCTAAACCACAGCAGCAACAATGATAATTCCTCTACAAACCTTTCACTTTCAGATTAAAACACAAACTAGATAACTAATTGAATGGTATACAGCACCATTCAATCCTCAGATGAATCTCAGACCGATACTCAAAAGATAGAGCACAATTCACTGGTATACACACCTAGCTCAAAGTGCAATATCAAAGATATATCTTCTCAGCTTGAAGAAATATTCTCAAACCCTCAACGCCCAATTTTAATAGATAAGAAACATGAATAATCAATCCTTCTCATGGGGTGCTTTTTATAATATTTAAAAGTCAAAACTTCACTATCACACCAAATGCCATATAGCTTCTTAGATACACCTTTCACTTAAAAGTCCTTTCTTTATACTTAGGCACATATTTGAATAATATAATTTATTAACTCCCTTTGGCTCCAAAATGACCTTTTCAACAATATTATGATATTCTGACACACAAGGTCATTGTTCCTTGTCCCCGAGATTTAAAACTTCTCAATTTGGTTCCAACGAGCTATGACACTAAGGTGGCGAATATACAATACCAACTAAAATAGCAACCTCAACGCATTTGATTAAATATAATCATAATTCACTCGTCTTGTGAAAATGACTGAAGAAGCATCCGAATCAACATTTGATAGAAAATGAGTGATCATGATGAAGAAAGATGATGAATGAACCTGATGGGTGACTTACTAAAAATAGATACTCCCTCCAAGATTCTCGAAGCTCAAACCACAAGCCAAAAATAAAAACTAAGAGAATCATTCAACTCCTCTAACTCATCTAAGCTCATTGGAACTATCCATTGACTTACTATAAATAGTAAGTCCCATGAAACGAAGCCATAACCCTCAACAGGGTCCTCTAATCACTACTGTTAGCCTACAAGGACTAGTAATAGGCTAAATCCATCCTCTATTGTGGTCATGCTAAAAGGGGGACATTACATCCCTGTGACCATTTTATGATATCAAATGGCTTCGCTTTGAGGCATTCTGACACATAATTCATGATGCCTCACCAATGATTCCATATCTTTCATGCATGTCAATGTCTGCAATGTTTGACAGAGTTTCCTGATGCTTGTTGATTGCAATGTCACTATCAAAAGGCTTTTTATCAAATCCGTTTTGTACCAACTCCTGCAATCATTGCATTCTATGAGGTGACTTTGCTTCTTAGCATTCTGTTGTGCAATTCAAATGTGATACCTATGATTCTGCATTTTGCATGCCCATCTACAAGAGTATTTCCAACTACAATATCTCTACAAAATCCTCTTGCACAGGTAGGAAGGATGGCAGAAAAGGTTTTGGAATTTGGTTTTTAAAGCATTTGATACGATTTCTCTTTTGCACTTCATTGTATGAGCCTATATGGTCAAGGTTGTGGAATTGGCTACAGCCATTTGCATTTGCATTAAAGTTTCTAAAGCCTTTTTAACAAATCCATTTTGTGCAGCCCTACATTTATTTCATTTCATTCCTTTAGAAGGCATTTTTTCAAACAACTGTCTATGATTTCACATTTTGCATGCATTTTTACCAAAGCAGTTTGAACTATAATATCTAATTTAAGGAAAAAAATCTTCTATCTTTTGTGCTTCGAAGGATCCCTATATGCCAAAAATTCCCCAAGCTGTGGAGAAGAGGAGATGCAAATACAAGGATACTGGCAAAGGGAGACAACTTTAAACCAGCCAATTAGTTTTGCTTGAGAATTTTTAAATTTTTTCAACAAATGCATCTGCACATATTCTGCAATCAATTTTATTCATGAAATGACATCTTGTGTGACATTTTGTCAAACAGCTCAAATGTCCCATCAAGCTTCCACATTTTGAATGCATGCTTAGTTCCACAACTTAGTTCAAGACTCCCATTTTAGGCATTCTATCAAACAATACATCACACTGCCAATGATTCCACATTTTAGTATCTTTTGACTATTCCAAAATCTCTTTCCCCGAACTAATTTTCTGTGACCCCAATAATCATTGCATACCCTGAGATACAGTTTCTTTGAGCATGCATGTCAACATCTAAAATGCCTTCTGCCCTTAAAAATATTACATATGTATATGTGCTAGCAGCAGTGGAAACTGTGTAGTTGGTTCAAACATTTTAGGAAACCACTTATGGAGCGCATGCAGCAAAGCTGATTGAATGATTTCCAATTTATTACATGGAAAAAGAAATAAATTGTCACTCATCCCCCAAACGGCATGAGCATCTAGAATTTGCCCATGTAAACTCTTCAATTGCCAAACGATAAGAGATGCTTTGTCTTCCATCTGATGGCATCACTTCCTCCAAAAGGTTTTGAGCTTCTTGGGTAGTTAACAACTTAATAGTAACTATATCAGTTGTAATGTTCCCATTATAAAATAAATTTTAATTAAGCTATTGTAATTGGGCCGGTTGATTTAATAAATCTCAGACTCATTTTTATTTTTTGTTTCCGTAGTTTGTGTTGCCATTGGCTATCTTTGTACACCCTTGGAAAGTTTTCCTCTACGAGTATTTAAGCATGACTGAAGGTAGTCATTAGGTATGCAATTTGGATTATTTTTTCTGTACTGTGAAATCCTATTAGAGTTCTCTGTTTTTTGCCATTTTGGAAGTGAAAGACCTTCCCTATTTGGTTTATCCGATTTTGGTGAGATTTAACCCTCACCCTATTCCATCGCCTATATTACTTCACTTGGATCTAACAAATTGGAGCACCATCTTTTGACAAATATTAATTTGAAGGATTGTTCGCATGTATCTATTTGGTCTTTGGTTTTTCTTGCAAGTTATTCGTGTTTAATATTGCATTTGCAAACTGGGTTGTAAAATTCCTCTTGCCGTATTGGATTTCTTGTCTTCACCATACATCATCCTGACCGTACCATCATACGGACAGCCTTTGCACACCATCATCTCCCACACACTCCTTCATCCTCCAGTATTCATACCGTAAGACCTACATGGCTGCCTCACCGTACAGCCTCTTGACTTCTGCACACTGTCCTACCGTACACTGCAGCCCTCAAACCGTATACCCCTCCCTACACCGTACGGGCATCATCTTGAATACCGTACGGTCAGCATATTGGTACCGTACGACCACCAGCCTACCATACGACCTTGACATTTTACCTCCGTATGGCCTGTACAACCTTCAGAACACCGTACAACCACCCAGTCCTTAGCAACATTCAGACTACCGTATGACCTATCTAGGTTACTCATGTGCAAGTCTTGGAAAAGTGGATTTCGGGGATTCAACTGAACGAATCCGTTTTCCCAGGGATAGTGTGACATCGGAACCTTACATAGTTATGATTCTGAATTTCAAAATTCACAACCTAGTCGTGAGTTAGAAAATTATATGTCACATTACTTGATCAACTCCACCGATCCTTTTACCAGAGAATTTTACCGTTTGCATCCACTTTTCATCATCCATAGCCCATTGCATTCACTTTTTGAAACTCATAACTAAGTTGTGAGTTGTGAATTTTGATTTTACAATGCATAACTTGTATGCTCCACATTTATTTTACCATTCATAAGTTACCTCTGCATTCACTTTTCACTATTCACAACCCTCTACATTCACTTTTTGAAACTCATAACCTGGTTATGAGTTGTGAATTTGGATTGTACAACTTTTAACTTTTTAAGTTTTAAGAAGTGAATTTATTTAATTTAGTTTTATTTTTATTTTCTTCACCTCTTTTGCCTCTTTCTAGGATTTTATTACAACTTTTGACTGGCAAGATAGAAAAAGGAGATGACCATAACCCAAAAGAACTTATTTACAAGCATTCTAAGTAACATATGTATACAATATAGTATGTAGTATACCCCCACCCTGCCAGCCCCTTGCTGCTGTCCCCAAATTGAGATCCCCATGTCCCCCGTCCCTGACAATGGTGTAGCAATGCTTATTATGGAAAAAAAATTTAAAGGTAAAATTTTAATGCTTTTTAAATATATTTAAAATATAAGCATTGGAATATCACAAACTATGAAGTGGATTGTCGCAAAAATTGGTCAAGCTACTCTAGACGATACTAGGGACATGCTCTGCAAGCAGTTTGCACTAAACTTCACTAAATCTAAAACTTATTGTTTTCCCCTTTTGACCAATACATCACAGGATTTAGAGAATGGGTTTAAACTGTCACCACATTATTACTTAATCCAAAATTTTAAAATTTGGGTGTTTGAAATTTGGGTCAACAAGATCAAAACTTAATTGGCATTGTAATCTAGGATTTAGTGTGAAAATTGCTATTTCATTGCATCTAATTTGTCATATTACAGATACAAATGCTTGTTACATCTTTTGTTTTGAGAAGTATTAGTGTTGTTGGTATTAGACACTGTAAAACCATAGACTTTAGTTAATAAGGGTTCTGCAATCAGATCATTGACTACATATTGATAATAACTACCTACCATAATTTGCTTAAGGTTTTTTGAGACATTTAGAGTGACTTGTTAATCTTCACAGAGCAAAGGCAGACCAAAAATTGCTTGACATTGTAGTCTAAGGATTACAGTATGGACTGGAACCTGAATAAATTAAGTGTGAATTCCATTTGCTATAATAATGCTCTCGTTTCTTTTCAAGAACTATGGTGTTAACAAGTCTGTTCTCAAAATGTCAAAACACTTGCTTTAAAAGATCTGGCATGCTGAAGGTTTGCATGGTGAAAGTTCCAATATTTTCCATTTGTTTCTTTTTTCCGCATGCTTTATTTAAGGATTTCTTTTGCAAGCTTTGAAAAACTAAGATGTTTAACTATTTTGATACGTGTTACTCATCAATGACTACGTATCCTAAATTGCACAGGACGTGGCTGAAAGCTTGCTTAATCGGTGTGGTCATCATCCTCTCACAGTTGCAGTAATTGGGAAAGCACTGAGGAAAGAAAATCGATCAGAGAAATGGGAAAAGGCAGTGAGCAACCTTCAAACATTTGCGACATATGCTCCTGTTCCAGTCCCATATTTGAATGAAAAGGAGGCTGAAAATGCTGCTACTATATATGGTTCTTTTGAATTTAGTCTGGAAGCTATGGCCTCTCATTCTAGAGATCTTTTTATTGCATTTGCAGCACTTTCATGGGCTGAACCTGTCCCTGAGATATGCCTTGAAGCTGTATGGTCTGCACTAGGACAGGATGGTAATTTTCTTCTTGTGGCAAACAAACTTATAGAAGGTTCCTTGCTGACAAAAGGTTCGTTATTAACAAAAGCAGAGACACATGAGATGTACCATTTACATGATATGGTTTCCCTTTACCTTGACAACAAGGTGCATGATGCACTTAAGACACTTCTGATTGATGCAAGGCCTGAAGCTTCTGCAGCTGTTGCTCCATGGCTTTTTGTCTTTGGAAAAGAAGAAGTAAAGAAGGTTGCAGAACAGAAATTGAAGGAATATCTAGGATCAGTGCATGAGAAACAAGTGGTTGTAACTTTGGAGGCAATCTATCAAGCTCTTCTAGCTAGCAAATCAGTGACAGATTTAGAAGCAAGCTGCGCAAATATTAGGAGCCTTGTAGGTCCAGATATAGTAGAGTTAATTTCAATAGGATCTCAAGACCTTCTAGCTGCTGTTGCAAGGTCCATGGCCAATTTCTTTAGCGAAGATGATTATATGCAATACATGGAAAGCCTTGAAAATGTGGGTATCATTGAGAAGCTGACAGAACTTCTAGAAACCTGCAACAGTCCAGTGGTCCAGACAGATGTTGCTGCAGTGTTGGCAAGAGTAGCTGAATTTGGAAGGGAAGATATGACAAATGAAATACTGGATAAAATTCCCATGACAATTTTGGTGGATTTGCTTGACCCAGATTTTGAAGAATTGCATGATAATGTCCTGAAAATATTCATGAGCCTAGCAAAGGCTGGAAAAGAAAAGGCAATACAGAAAATTTTCATGGCTGGTATGGAGAGAAAGCTGATAAGGCTGCTGGAGAATGGCTCTGAGATTGCTCAACATCGTACTGTTGTTGCATTGAAATCATTTTATGAATTGGGAGGTTCTGATTTAGTTCATGGATTTCTAAGTTCGGGAATCATGGAGAATTTGCCATGGCATGCACGGCTCAGCTTGGAGAAACTCACAATTTCAGAAAGGTTAGTATTTTCCTTGCCAGAGAAAGAGGCAGTGGAAGAGCTTGTTAACAACATTTTAAACAGAGAAACCAAAATTGCAATTAAAGCAATGCAGGATCTTGTTCCTATTGTTGAAAAGACAGATTTGCCAAAGATTAGAGATATGATTTTGCAAACTATGCTTATAGAGAACTTAGCGAAACAGCTACAACACAGGTTACCTGAAAAGAATAGATTAAAATCTGAGGCAACTTTTTTGCTTATGAAATTGGGTTGTTCAGGAGGTGAACCATGTATCAGGAAAATTCTGAAGTTCAATATTGTTGAAGATTTGTTTTTGGTGATGTCTTGCAAATTCCCAGAACTGCAAGATGTTGCTTACACGTCACTTCATCAGCTTCTTCTAGGAGCAGGGAGGAACTTGATTGTAGATAGAATTTTGAAAACAGGGCAAATTGAAAAACTAGTACAATTACTTGAGAGTAAATCACTGAAAACAAATGAGATTAGTATGCACTGCCTTGAGGATCTAGTAGAATTAGGGGATAAAGCATGTATAGAACGCATGATGGCTTTGAAAGTTGTTGAGAAGCTGGCAATACTTGAAAAAGATAACATTCAGTTTAAGGGTTCAGTTATGACTTTTGTAAAGGGAATTGATAAATGCCAGTACTTATCAGTAGCAGAGAGGCAAGTGTCAAAGCAGCAAATACTCAGAAAAGTTAAAACAGTATTGAAGGATACTGATCTTGTAACACATATAATAGGTGGACTCGAAAACACTTCTGGTGGCGATGGGTCTAGCTGGAGCAATAGAAGGAAAAACTAATCAATTTTGGAAATAAAGGATGATTGTCTCTACAAGATTTTGAAATGGCTGTAGATCAGCTGGGAAGAAAGATACACTCCAAACTTTTGCTGATTTACTTACATTCCTGAATCTTTAGGTCCACTTTCCCTGAAATGATCTTACCCACCAAATATCTGATCTAGAGATCTTTGACACATAAAACCTTATTTCAGAATAATTTGGTCAAATCCCATTTCTGTTTGAGTTCAAGCTGACAAGTTTCACATGGTGAACCTGTTTTCAAAGCGGTGAAATGAATTATTTCCACAAGTACAGATTGATCAATTCTTTGGAGGACATATAATTGAGCAGAATCTTTTTCTTAACATCTGTCCAGTCCTATTTCAGCATTAGTCAACTAGTGAACAGATTATGGCCAATATTTTACAAAGAATGGAATGTTGTCATAATATCTTGGAAGCGTGGATTATAGCGAAAATTTAAATGGAATATCATTATTTATATGGTGCAGAATATGTAATCCACAAGACGATGCATTCTGTTGGCTTTAGTCAATATCACCCAGCATCAGAGAATTTTGTATTCTATGATCCATTGGATTTTGTACAAATATTATTCCTCCTTTTAAGGTTAAACTGTGCCATATCTTTAAATATCAATTTTCATAGTGTAAAACTTTGAAATAATCCTGCTGTTATTCTTTGCAAACATTAAGTTTAGATATTTTTAATTGTACATTGTGGGTAGAAAAGGAAAATGGAAAGGATCTAGCCTAGCTCTAAACAAAATTCAATACAGATTTGCTGATTCATACGTAGATGCACTTCATCATATCATATTGGATGAAAGAACTGCAGAGGATGCGTAAAAATATAATCTTGTATTGATAGAAAATTAACTTATTTTCTCACTGATCCATTTTTATTGATTTCATTAGTAAGTTTGGAGTACTTAGAATTCATGTTTTGTGATATGCTAATGTGACCTATGTTACTGTGATTGGAATTTGGATGTATCTGTTTTTATGTGAGATTAGTGTTGGATGAATGGATGAAGAGATTTTAATGACGTCCAAGAGACCAGCAGTCAAGGGACCAAGAGAAAACCAATTAATTTGTCTCCTGAAATTTCTCTAAGTTGACCTTTTTGGGTCCACATTAAGAAAGTTGTTGTTTTGTGTAATCTTGCCACTTTAAAGAATTCATTTAGATTGTTTCCCTGTAAGTTGCCTTCATATTGACTAAAAATATACATTCTTTGATCAAATGCCACTCTGTTTCCATCGCCCCTTCACTGCAGAAGTTACAGTTGCTTTCCCCCCACACTTCTTTAGGAACTTTCCATCTACTCATTTCACATCTCAAATGAACAATTAGAATTTCCGTATTTCCTTTAATTGCAGATCCTAAATATTCTTTATCACCGTGTTCACACGTGGGGTTAAAATTTTTGACATAGTATGACTTTTTCCTACCTGTCTGTTTTTGTCCACATAACAGTCTCGAGTTTCTCTAACATTCACTTTTTTATCTTTGTATTAGTGTTTGGACATGCCCAGAGATTTATGTTCATTTGTTCAACCACTTGTTATTTTGTTTCTTCCACATTTCTTTTCTACATTCTATAACCTTTCTTCAACTACCATCTTAGACCAGCGATGCTTATCCACATTTTCCACTTTTTAAAATTAACTTAGCAAGCAAATAATCATTGAGGCTTCAACTGGAAATATACCAGCATCCGCCGAGGAGATTCCATAAGGAACCATTGACTTGAATTTGAGGTTATTAGTGATAAGATGTTTTTAGATTCTTTCTATTTGTTGTCATTTGTGATTTGACGTGTTACTCCCTTAAACAAAACCCCCAAAAGACTAAAGAGAGTCTTCTTAGTATTCCAATCCTACAACTCAACTTTCTTGCATGTATTCTGGAGAAGGTAAGAGACTTTTCATCCCCCTTATATTCTTTTTTATCTACCTATCTCCCAATGTAGTATATAGTGGAAATCAATTCCTACATATTTGCACTTATCCACAATCTCCAATGAGCTGCCCTCAAATATAAAAGTATGTTAGAGCTTTTTCTTTTTCAAAGCAAAGATCGCGACTTAGTTTTAGAGGTATTAACTTGCATCCCTAGCTTTTGACAAAAGAGCTCCAAATTTTTCAAATGCTCTCTCCAACCTTGAGCAGATTTAACACTAAGATCATCAACATACAAAAGTAGTCTTACCACATAATGTGCCAAATGTATGTTTTCTCCATTGGCCTTGTTTAACAATTCTTCCAATTTATCAATGTAAAGAACAAAGAAAGTAGGGGATAAAGGGAAACAACCAAGATCACATGCCAAAGAAAATACTCTCCAAAAAAGAGCAAGAGGCAAAGTGTGAAATATCAAATATCATAAACAATTATAACAAATGTGTAAAGACGTGATAAGAGGTGCAAAGGTAGCAATAAAACTTTGTTTAACCCTTTTAAGCATGCAATAAGTGTAGGACTCTACAACAAATAAGTGTTGACACTTCTACATAAGGTAAGACAAATGCAGCTATAACCTCCCATGTGGTGAGGAGAACATCTCAACCTTTTAATTGGGCTTAAACATAGTGTGAATTGGACTCAGTTAAGTAGACTAAATGAAAACTAGTTAGGTAAATCACCTTTTTATACTATCAAATAGATGGTACTTATGTGGATAATTTCTACACAAGTACGCATTCGATGGGTTTTTGTAATACAACCTCTTTGAGATTCAATATAATAGTAATAAATATAAATAAATAATAAAATGGTCTTAAACTATACCATTAAATGATGAAAGGAAATAAGAAATTATTAATATAATATAATGGATACAATAACATAAAAGTTGTATAGCGGAGGATGCCTAGACTCCTGGTCAGGTCCCTATTCCTTCTCCTGTCCCTGCCCCTATTTCAGATGCTCCTCCTAGTCCTATCGGGGGTCAGGACCTTGTTCCCTGTACCGAATGTTCCTCCTGGTCCTGTTGGGGGCCAGCTGGCTCCGGGCTCTCCTAGGGAGATTGTTGTTACTTCTGATTCCACTAGGCTCCATTGTTCAATTTCTTCTAGGGATTGGATTGTTGAGGCAGCTAAGGTGGAGGATGGTTGGACTGTGGTAAAAGGAAAGAAAACAAAGCCATCTACTCCTCCTTTAGAAATGAACCTCCGATCGTGCAAGGGAGGATCTAAAACAAGGGGCAAATCGTGAGATCCATTGTTCTATCTTGTCACCTTGGTTACCCTTTGTTTGGGGGGTGACTAGTTTCTCGTTGGTCTGTTGTTCTTTTGCTTCTGTTCTTATTGAAAATCTTTAGACTTGTACAGGTTTCAGGCACCCTTCAAAACCTGTTTTACGTAATAAAAAACATAAAAGTTGTATGCGTAATATGACTAATATTAGTATTAAGTTATAATCAATAATTATTTAAATAATAATAAAAGAGATATAAGAAATAATTTATATTAATATAATATAAAGGGATTCTAAAGATGAAATTATGAAGCATATAATTGGACTTAGCTATATCAATATAATAACTAGCCGTCAGTTATGAAGCAACGTGACCCGTGAATAAGAGTCCATATAACTATGGAGGCACGGGGAGATTTTGAGGAGGGAACACAGAACTGTCTGCCTTTATGGAAGGAGGAATACATGCGATTATAGACATATGAAAGAATACAGGTTGGCAGAAGACAATCATGAAGAATAGAATAAAACCAATATCATTACCTCCAATGGATTCCGATAATATATGGAAGATTGAGAATAGAAGGCATCGAAGCAGAGAATAAAATATTTTTAATGCACAGAAGAGCATAGCCGTCTAATATATTGAACCACCAAAATCACTATCACAAATACAGGACGGAGGGAGGAAAAACGTCATTGCCACCACTATGATAAGCGAATTACCGAATGAAAAAGCGGGAACATAGTCAGGAGATCAAACAGAGAGAAAACCGCGTAAGCTAGGGAGCCACGGAGCAGGCAGAGAGAAATGAAGTCCCTGACAAGTGAAATACCAATATATCTTTGTTAAAGATAGAAAGCCAGGAACGCCAGGAGGAGATGTTGGCATGGAGAAGTAAAAGGGAGACACAATAAAGTAAAGAAGACGTTAGTGACACAAGGAAGAATTCCTACGCAGTCAATGTTTTATGAACAATATAAAATAAATCATAGTTCAGCATGGACAGAAGCAACATATAAGACAGTGTAACATACCAGTGATGGGTCTCACATAAATGAGATAACATATAGAGAATGGAGATGAAGCCAACATATAACAAGCAAGATACATAGTGCGACTCAAACAAATCAATCATAGTAATACCAAGAACTATCAAAAGGAATGCAGAAAACGATAAGCACAGAGGGAAAGATGCCAAATACAAAAGATTCATAAGAGTGCATGAAAATTATGCGAGACTAGGTGATAGTAGCCCAAAAGAAGTAGCGATAATAGGAATGATAGAGAAGAAGAAAAATTATTAAAATAAAATATGGGATAGTGATAATAAGGGATAGTTGAAGTTACACGGTGATAAGGAGAGCACTTCCTAAATGGAGGATACTATTACTGATACAATTCTAATTCATAGCAGAGATGTACAATCATTTTTTTGTTTTGCTTTGGAGATTAAATTGCAGATAAAGTTATCAATCAAAGTTTGATAATAAGGACCAGGTATTTCTTCTAGAAACCAAGTTGATCTTGGTAGGGGACATCTATTGAGAATGTCGAGTTTCTCCAAAAGAGAACTCAGAGATTAGAGGGCATTCATATTTGAATGTTAGGATTCCAAACTGGAATCTTAGAGAGAGATTTTTAGAGAATCTGTTAAAGACTATATATATATAGTCTCTTATCTTTGACATATGCATATGTTTGACCACTACTATATAGTAGTGGTCAAACATATGCATATATTTGAGATAAGAGACTTAGAAGAGGTGGGATCTCTACCAAGTAGTGTTATCAGAGATCCCAAAGAGGCCTAAGGGAGAAACTCTTTCTATGACAATTACCTAATCGAGACGTAGTTCTCACCACAAGGTTAGGTGATTGGAGAAAGGATTTCTCTCGAAGGATTAGAATGGGTAGCTTGGGTAGTAGTTAGATTAGTTTTTATTTTAAATCTAATATTGCTAAGATGTTTTACATACAATTTTCGATATTGCACTGACAAATGGTTGCAAGTTACAAGTTACGAACCTAATCAGAAAGTGGAGACATTATAGTTTTATTTATAACATTATACTGGCTCTAGACTAAGTGATCTTGTTAAAATTCTGTAGATAAAATACTCTTGAAGTTTCAAAAATGACTATGGAATGTTCCCTTTTATGATTATTTGGATGCTACGCAAATTACTGAATTCCTTATCAACATAATGTGCAGCAAATGCAAATATTTAATTTATTTAGTAGATTGAAAGCAATGACAGCGAATTATGAATACCAAATAATGAATTATATATACAATTTTAATTCATAGCAGAGATGTACAATCATTTTTTTATTTTGCTTTGGAGATTAAATTGCAGATAAAGTTATCAATCAAAGTTTGATAATAAGGACCAGGTATTTCTTCTAGAAACCAAATTGATCTTGGTAGGGGACATCTATTGAGAATGTTGAGTTTCTCCAAAAGAGAACTCAGAGATTAGAGGGCATTCATATTTGAATGTTAGGATTCCAAACTGGAATCTTAGAGAGAGATTTTTAGAGAATCTGTTAAAGACTATATATATATATATATATATATATAGTCTCTTATCTTTGACATATGCATATGTTTGACCACTACTATATAGTTGTGGCCAAACATATGCATATATTTGAGATAAGAGACTTAGAAGAGGTGGGATCTCTACCAAGTAGTGTTATCAGAGATCCCAAAGAGGCCTAAGGGAGAAACTCTTTCTATGACAATTACCTAATCGAGACGTAGTTCTCACCACAGGGTTAGGTGATTGGAGAAAGGATTTCTCCCGAAGGATTAGGAACAAGAACACTCTACGGTGACTTTTGGGGACGTTTGTTTAGGCATCGCCTATTTTTGCCCGGTGACAACGCAGACGCCATTCAACAGCACGGCACGGGTCTCATTTGTCTCCACACTACTCAATGCATGAGAATAGTGGGTGAAATATTATTGGTTTTCTAGTGAAAAATTTGGCTCGGTAATTGGTTTTCTGGAGTGTTTTTTGAAAAAATAAGGGCAGAAAAGACAGGGCACTAAGTAGGTAAGGGCACAGTGGGACCAGGACATCACACCGGAGCATCACAGTGGGACCAAGCAGCAGACACAATATCGGACAGGCTCAGATTTCAGACAGGCTCATTTCCAAAAGAAAAACAACGGCTGGGCCCAACCCACAGCAAGATAAGGGTAGGCTTTTAAGCCAGGGGTTTCCAGGTGCACTTTTCGACTTTTTTTTTTTTGTTTTATATATTTGCTCTTGTTAGTTTTGTTTCGTCCTTCTTTCCTTTGATCAATGGAAAAACAAATTTTGGATACACAAACAATGGGAAAACAAACGGTGGATATGCAAGCATTGGGAAAACAAACCATATCATTGGTAAAAAACGGTCAAGAAATTCTGGTGCACTTTGAAACTAACCATTTAAGTCAAGTCAAAATGGCATCACTCAGCAAGATAGGGAAATATATTTGGGTCAACGTTAAATAGTTCAAGGGCATTTTAAAACGTAGACTTGCTCGCTTGAAAGGGTCACATGAAAAGTAGAAACACAGGCAGAGATTGCATAAACCAGAGAAGAAACAAAAAGATGTTGTCAAAATGTACCCCCCTCCACACTTAGATGGTGACAGTCATTTGTGTGGTAGCAGCAACTTTGTTGATTCTGTCACTTACAGCCCTACCTCCACACCTCTCGCATGGTGCCCAGATCTTTATGTGCAAGAACTATTGAGGGCCAAGAGGAGGTTGGAACTCCTAGAGGCTAAGGAACAAGAAAGTTATCGTAATATGCAGGTGTTAATTGCAGCAAATAAAACTATTGCAGATAATAACAACATTTTAAAAGCTCAAATCTCAACACTGCAAGGAACACTTTTAACAGGGAAGCTTGAATGGCAGAACATGAAGGATGAATGGAAAAATCTGAATGCTACATTGGAAACAAACAAGGTCACAACAAATATCGAGTCATATCATTATAAGGAGAGACCGATTTTTCACACTAATTCGTTGGGAAAGGCAGGGGTTAAAGAGGAGAGGAGAAGTTTTTCAGAAGTCACCAAAACTTGGGACAAAAATAGCAAACACCTTGATATGGCAAGAGAAGAGGCAAAGATTCGTGTGAACACACAAGATGGAGAGGTCAAGGAAAGGCAGCATAGGGCATCCAATATAATTATCAAAGGGATAAAAGATTATGGGGAAGGCGAACACACCCTCGACTTAACGAGAGATTTTCTACAAGATGTGTTGTTGTGGCAAAGACAAATCTGTCAAGCTTGGAGGGTTGGCAAACCACAAGCTGAGAGAAATAGGCCAATAAAGGCAGTCATGCCCAACATTAGCAACAAACAAAATTTACTTAACAAAAAACAGCTCTTGAGGGGTTCTCGCTTTGTTATAGAGGAGGATTTAACCATGAGACAGCAAGTAGAAAGAAGAATGGAAATGGAAAAATCAGAACAACTAGAAATGAAGGCAAAAGAGCTTGGATGTTCAAGGGAAAAGCAATTATTGCTCATTTTGGCTACCGCTCCAATGAAGGGCAGCAAAAAGGCAACAAAGGTGTGACAACAAACACATTAGCATGCAGCGATACAACAAGATCAGCAATCACGCTTAGCGATAATAACTCAACTTTGAGTCTTTCACATCAAAACAAATAGCAATCAAACTTAACCCATGCGTCCTTAAGTTTAGTTTGTTGGAATTGCAGAGGTTATCCATGGAGACGTGGGCCTGGGTTAGGACCTATTGCGGAAGGCAAAGACATTATTTGTCTCATAGAGACACATGAGCATGAGGGATGTAAGACCCCATTGTTTAAAGGCTACTGGAAGATGGCAGTGTGGAATGAGGTAGTGGGAAATTGTAAAGGTTATGGAGGTGTAATGGTTCTAGTAAAAGAAAGGGAAGGTCGTGCCATTCAGTTGGAAAAGACTGATTCTAATAAACAATTCATATGGCTCAAAATTGTGGAAAATAACACTCTTATCAGGATTGCAACCTGTTACTTTGCTCCACAAGTATCTAAAACTTATAAAAAGTGTGGCTTAGATCACAATGACCCCTATGCTACGTTAAAGAAAGATGTTGCTATTTTTTCGCAGCATGGGGATCTTCTTCTTGTTGGAGATTTCAATGCTAGGACAACAAATTGCCAAGCAAGTATTTTCAGCTCCAAAGTAAATGATAACCCTATTTGGCTCACAGAAGAAAGAAATCATCAATGGGAAAGAATATCTGAAGATGCTAAAGGCTGCAATCATTTTGGGGAAGAATTGATCACTCTATGTGGCACATTTGATCTCATAATTTGTAATGGTTTGGCTAGATGGGCTAAGTCAGGCACTTTCACTTGCAACACATACAACGGGGCAAGTGTGGTAGATTATGTAATTTGTTCGCAGAATTTGTATGAAAATATTGAAGAAGTTGCAATTGGAGAACACATTTGGGATCTCAAATCAGATCATAGACCGCTACACGTAAATTTGTATTGGGCAAAGGATAGGCGGATTGGAGCAAAAACCCAAGGCCCTCAATACCCCCCTTCTCAGGGCAGAATTTTGTTAACTTCAAAAAATAGTAACACTTTCAGAACTACTCTTGAGGAACTTTGTATGAGACGCCCTATGTATAAACATGGTGTTAACAGTTATGATTTATCAAATTTGATTTATGAGGCTCTTTCAAAATGCAAGAGAGCAAAAAATAGAAAATCTGAAACTAATTGTTTTCCAGCCAATGCTTGGTTTGATAAGGAATGCAAGAGGACTAGAAGAAACCTAAGGGAGTCAAATAAAACTAACCTTGACATTAAGGCCTACAAACAGATCCTAAAGAAGAAAAAAACTGATTTTATGTTCACAAGGAGAGAGGAGTTAATTTTCTTGGGCAGAAATAACTCCAAACGTTTTTGGAAAGAACTCCAACCAAGGAGAAAACAAACTGAAAATAATAATATTACTACCACCCAATGGTTTGAATATGCTAAGAAACTTTATGAACAAGAGGGTGGAGTGGGACAACCACCTTTGGTAAATGATGATACAAATCTTTTCACTGTGCAAGAGATAGAGGCAGGGATTAAGAAGTTAGGTGGAGGTAAAGCAAAAGACCTTGTTGCGCTCCAAGCAGAATATCTGAAGTGGGGTATGAAAACTCTTGCACTGCACATCATTGAAATTTTCAACAAAATTTGCCAAGAAGGGTTTCCGAAAGATTGGACAATCAGCCTTGTAATACCACTTTTTAAGAGTGGTGATGTTAACAATCCCTCCAACTACAAGACTATAATGATCAATCCCCTCTTTGCTAAACTTTTTGGCAGCATGATAGAAACTAGGATCAGCAAATGGGCAGAAGAAAACCATAAACGTGCTAAAGGGCAAGCTGGTTTTAGGCCAAAGCACTCAACAGTGGATCACGGTGTCACTTTGAGACACATTATTGAAAAAGAATGGGAGAAAAAGGAAGAGGTATTTTGTTGCTTTGTCGACTTTAAAAAGGCTTTTGACACCGTCCCGAGAGACAAGCTTTGGTTTAGGATGGAAGAATTGGGGATATCTATGCATCTCAGAGCTGTTGTTCATAGGATGTATGAAGAGGTGAAAGTTAAAATCAGAACTTCAGATGGCATTTTAGAATGTTTTAGGAGCGATATCAGGGTCAAACAGGGCTGCCCTTTATCTCCTACTTTGTTTGGTTTATATATTGACAAACTGGAAGAGTGGTTAAACATGCAAAAGGGTGAAGGCATTCAGCTAAGTGAATTTGTTATAAAGCTGCTCCTATATGCAGACAATCTCATTTTAATTGCCAAATCTGCCTATGGTTTGCAAGATCATCTATCTTCTCTTGAGCGCTTTTGCGGAATGGTGGGGATGCAGGTCAATATCAGTAAGACTAAGGTTATGATTTTCTCTAATAATAGAAAACAACACCAACATGAATTTTATTACAATGGAAGTGTTCTTGAAGAAGTTGCAGAGTATAAATACCTTGGCATTGATTTCAACAAAAAACTAAGCTGGTCTAGTTGTAGGTATAAAAGGATATTAGGTGGGTGGAAGGCTTTTTATGCTCTTAAGAATAGGTGCCGTGAAGCAGAGTTGTGGGATTGGAAAACTATTCAAACCTTGTTTGGTCTTCTTGTGCTGCCAATTGTTCTTTATGGGTGTGAATTATGGGCCAGCAACACTACTATAGCACAATGGAAACAAATCGAAGGAATCCAAAAGCGCTTGATCACAAGCAAGTTTAAAATCAAAAGCATTGTTCCATATGATATCATGCTAAGTGAAATGGGGGCTGCTCCTATTGAGGCACTTGCTATGGTTCGCCTTCTAAGTTATCTAAAAAGAATCGAAAAAATGGAAGAGGATAGATGGCCTAAAGTGGTCTTTAGTGACACACTGTGTCAGCGAAAAAGGACATGGATGCAACAAAACATCAAATGGATGAGTAAATGGAATATTCAATTCAATATGTGCCCCACAAATAATAAAGAAATAAAGGTCTTTGTCATGGAGAAATTCTACAAGAGAAATTGGAGAAGCGAGATCGGAAGGAAGAAATTATATTATATAAATGAGTTCAACCCCACTTGTGATCAACTCCAAAAAGCATACATAGGAGCCAACATTTCTTGGAGGGCTAAAATTCTTATTGTTCAGCTAAGAACCAACTCTCACCAACTTCGTTGTGAGACTGGACATTGGAAGAGGCCAAAGGAGGCTTGGGAAGAAAGAATTTGCAGATTCTGCAATTATGGGAAAGTGGAAACTGAATAGCACTTTATTTTAGAATGTGAAGCCTACAAGAGTAGTAGAGATAAATTTGCAGACACTATATGTGACAGTTCTTGGCATAACCTATTCAACGAAGAGTACATTGAGCAATTGGGTGGACTCATCATCATCCTACACAAGCAACGAACATTGTTACTTAAGTCTGCTTGAGTTGTCTTGCTATCCCATAGGCTATTTTTAGCCTCGTGGACGTTAAATTTTTATCTATCCATCTATCTATCTATATGACTATTAATTCTAAATGCTACGATAATGGTAATGTAATAATGAATGGTAATGATAATGGATTATGAAAAAATGTACATATGATTGGTAATTCCAAATGCACAGTGAATCCTCATAATGTGATCGAATGGCTCTGTTGTCTCAAAACGTGTTAATGTCTAAAGGCTATTTTTGATGTTACACTAGTTATATGCACTTGGTTTTTAAAGTCCTTTTGATCTTCAAATGGATTGTATGTTGTAGTTACAAGTTTACTCACAAACTTTAGGCAGACATGCATTGTCTCTTATATTCAATATTATATATGCAACCCTTCTTTGTCACTTGAGTCCTCTCTGATATATAGCTATGATATATGCCTTATGGAGGTCTTCTCTAATATTGGATTATAATGCTTGCACCAAGGGTTGCGGAAATGACCTTCTATGCTTTATAAATGAGTGATTCCATGTAAGAACTAAAATTTACAACACTTGCCACATAAGCAAACAACCCCAAACATGCAAAAAATTGAAATTGAAAAGTCAAAAGTTGAACATAAAACAAGATCACGATATCAACAAGAAGTAAAATTTATCCATCTAATATCATCGAATAGTAAAATCTAAATAAAAATATAAAGGTATTTGACTCAAATCGAGTCATACATAGTCTTAGTCAAAAGGTCAAATAACATACTAAGTCCTGATAAAAACATGTTGAATTAATGAGTCGTGACATTCCATAAAGGGTTCAAGTATAAGTTAATTATCAAATATTCTTCTGTTTTGCTTTGGAAAGAGGATAACTTAATATAAGTATGTGCCAAAGAGGCACAATGAAAAGATGACAATCTTCACAATTAGTAATTGCAATTTACTGATAATAATTGTAACAAATTATTATGAGTAATCATACGTATTGTTGTTTAGACTTACTCATCAATATATCGATGGAAAATGGATATAGCCATAATTGAAAATGGAATTGTTATTTTCTAATTATTATGAGTAATCATATGTGATTAGTCACAATGATCATAGGTCATTATTGGATCATGTCAGCCCAAAATACTATCTACTAGGAAATGCAATAATCCAAGTCTATGAGTAGACAATAACACTGGACCATGGGAAGCAATGATCTCAATGGTGCCATTTTCATCGACTTCATGATGCATATATACATGTATACAAACATGATGCTTATTGCAGAATGTCGTGATACTTAATGTTGAATGTCATGATATTGAATGCCATGATACTTAAGGTAGAATATCATGATGTTAGAATGCATTAAATGGGTGCATTTGTGCACGATATAATGTTCTTTGTATGTGTCAATGTGCATGGAACATTGTAATGTATTCATACAACAAGGATATGAATGATTGGGTAATGTATGTGATGGATTATCATGCACGTATGCATCTACATGGATGGATATGCAAAATATGATGGTGATCTACTAGTTGATTTGAAACAAATGTAACTATTATGCAATTGCAGAGAATGTATGTGTAATGCCCCGCTAAGGGATCCAAAGAATTAACCTAGAATTTTCACTAAGTTTGGTAACTTTTTTTTTTTCCATGAAAGTAAATACCACATAAAACTTATGCACAATAACGGAAGCAATAGCAATGACCATCTAAAGAGTAAACATGATATGCACAACAGGTTACATTCTTTAAGATCCCTTAACGTGAGTACTTACATGAATCCATCTAGTACAACATCCACATGAATAAATAATGATAAGTCCAATGTTCAATTATTACATATCCAACTGCTCATTCATCCTCTGTACATGTCACAGGGTATGAAGGCTTAATAGAATATACATATGTAGAATAAGGTACGTCATCCTATTCTAATCCATGATACATCAAAGTAAAGATAATCACATGATACACATCATAGAAGTCTTATACATCCATCAAAATGATCAACAAAATAAACTAAGTGCACGGTTCCTCCCAACCGTTAATAGCATCATTAGACCATCGTGGGCCCTAGCCATCCCTCCGTGCGTAACATCCCAAATCACCGAAGAGATCATCGGTATTAACATAGTAGGAATGTCACTCCTAATAAATACAACATCATATGTAGAAAGTAATCTAACATGCAGATATAAGCATAAGATAACATCATCTAACATATGCTAATCATCAATGAAAGGATACATATCCACCATCACGAAGGACGCATCAACCACAATGTCTCAATGAATCTCAAATGATAAGAGTGGAAAATACACTACCACCCGACCGCGTGGTACCTAAGTGGTCCACTCCCACCGTGCTGAGGAGATAATCCCAAGTCCCAAACAGGCTATCAAAACCACATAGCACAAGTCTCTAAAGTCCAGGAATCCTAAAATTATACTAACTCAAAGGTTCCAATCACCAAAACAGACATCTACTTCCCAGAGGCACACAATGACATGTAGGAACCTACTATGCAAGTGGGAAAGTGTCATTGCATTTATCTCGTACAAGTTACCCTGGCAGTTAGCTAAACTCCACGGGTCCATACAGATCTCATGCGGCCACTAGTATCCTTTCATATAGAAAAGGCATACTATGGAATGCAAGGTCGCAACTATGCGTTCTCTCTACTCCCATCCTAGCCTATACAAGCACTCAAGGCATGGGCGAGAACCAAAAACTCTTATCTTTTTAGGTTCATTCAGTTAGTATTAAGTGTGTGTATGTTATAACTTATTAATCCAACTTACAATGAGTTACCCTGACAGCCTCTTAGGGCCCCGACCCCCATTGCAAGCCACTTCCCGTCACTACATGCAGATATCCTACCCTAATGCTCAAGGTATCATAATCATAAGAAAGTCCATAAAATCATTAAATATCCACAATAAGAATCATCATGATAAAATCATCAAATATGCATAAAAGCATCAAATCACCATGAGCAAACATCCATAGAAAATCATGATCACAACAGCTCTCTATTGGCAACTGAAGCATCACTGATAATCAAAATATCCATTGGTTCTTAATAACCAAAATATATCTCATAAAGATCACCATATCCATTGGTTCTCAACAAGCAACCATGAATATCTCAAAATCATACTGATCGAAGACACCAAAATGGTTGAGTCAAACATGTCACAACATGACATCATCAAGAATAAATCCACATTATAGTCCCATCATGGCGACTAGAAAATAATCCAAGGATAACTGATTGATGACCAAAAATAATGGTTAAGTCAAGGATCTCATACATAAAAATCTCAACTATAACAACCAATATTCTCAACCAATACATAGAGCATCCATCACATAATCATGGTTGGGTTTATAAAGATCGAGATTACAACATCATCATGACATCACATTCACATAACCCCCAAGCCTCTGGTAGACGTCCTATATTGGTCAACACTAGTCAACCCAAAACCCAAAACATAAGCATAATAAATACACAATGTAAACACATGTTTTGGTTTTGCCAAATTTTCAAATTTGAATTCATATGCAAGTCACAGTATACTTTTTCCCAAAATAATATCAAGAGGAGAAATTTCACATTTTACCTAACTTATGCATTTACTTGATAGATAAAAGTTTCTCCATTAGATTCAATTTTCTAATTGATACTTTATTTATAAAAAACCTCATTTGAGAAAATAACATTTCCAATAATCAAAAACTTCGATTATGAATATGCTAATAATTAATCTTAATTAAAACTAATGTTTAATTAAACTAATTATTAAAAATTCTACTAACTCACATCTTTTATTACTTGTTATAAATTACATATATACATATATACTTATATATATATAATTATATATATATATATATATAAATACATATATACATACATAATAATAAAAACCGAATTACATAAAAAGTCAAAATATTGATATCCGATTTCATGCAATGTTTATTAAAATCGAAATCGAAATGCTTGGCAAACCTTTGATGCCGCGCGGTACCAAGGTACCTGCTATCGCAGGTCTGTCGACAGCGGGTACAGAGTACCCCTGTCATCGCAGACCCTGCGATGGCAGGTCCTCTGTGTACCTGCGATGATACGGCATCCGCCGGAAATCAATATCAATTCAAACATTTTTTTTTTTATAATCGTTTTCTGCCCGCGCGGTGCGATTTTGTATGTACACAATGTTTAACATTTTTTTCAAAAATGTTTACTAAATTTTGACTTTAATCATATATGAATATATATAATATATATACATATGTATATATATATAAGGGTATATGTATATATATATATATATATATATATATATATATATATATATATATATATATATATATATATATATATATATATATATATATATATATATATATATATATATATATATATATATATATATATACAGAACTATAGATATCACAGAATATATATATAAATGATAATTTATGAATACAAGCTTTCTTTTCCAGAATTTCTCTATGAAACTTGGTTTTCAAAGTTTCTAATAACTAATTTTTAATGGGTTTGTTCATGAATTGCAACCCTAGCCCGTATCATTTTCAGATCTAAGCATATAGAAACCTCAAATAAATTTTAATTGCCCAAATTGAAAATGCATAATGAAGACATATGGAAAACACGAAGAAGACAGGGGAAAGCAAGATGCAGAAGTAGCATAAATGAAATCACAAGAATCTACCCGGATTCTGATGCTAACTCGCTTATCCTCAGATAACCCGCAGAGCAAGCTCCCCTTCTTCAGAATTTTTCGAATCCTCCAATGCTTCAACTGTTCTCCATGCTAACCACACTATCTATGCTATGTCCTAGCTATGTCCAAGCTATGTCCAAGCTATTAAGGAATGCCCGTATATAAAGAGCTCCCAAGAAAATCCTAGAATGCTTTTGGAACCAGCTGGAAGATGTCACCAACTAAGCATGGACCGTTTTCCAACCTTTTTGATAAAGCCCTAGGGTTGTAGACACCATGTGCTTAATTGATGCACTAACCCCCGTGTTGTTGACACATGAAAAATAGAGAACTGCGTTAATTCCCATGCAATGCTTAAAACTCCAATTACTTTTAAATAATTCCCATTTAAATATTTATAACTCCCACTTGAATCTTCATAACTTTTATTTTAATTTTTATAACTTTTATTATTAATATTTGTTTATTAATTTATTAATATTTTATAATTATTATTTATTTTAATTTCTAATTTTCTTTTAATTTAATTCCTTTATTTCTCAATTAATTCACCTTTAAATTAATTATAATCAAAATATCAAAAATCATGATATTTAATTTTCTCAAATAATTAATTTATTAATTAAATCTATTTGTTAAGACTTAATTAATAGAAAATTCACCATAGACCTTCATGATAAAATATGAAAACCCATCATAGGACAATTTATACAAAATCAGTCTAAAGGATTAAAAAATCACAAAATATGTCATCCAACACATTCAGTGGGTACTCAACACTGATACTTGTCCTAACTCACTAGGACAAATGGTTTTAGGGTTTGAGATTTGGACTTGAGAATTTATCTCCCCTCTCTTATCATTGAGATAGTGTAATAGGGTACGCTCATCCTGGCAATTCAGGGAAGTCGATACCCGGTACCTGCAACCTGCAGAAAAATCATGCATGTACATACAATATATATAGTGCTAAGCTAAACAGGCAATGGCAGGAAGTGGTGCATCGTGTAGATCCCGACTAAGCAGGTGACTATGACTCCCTTCCTTAACCACATCAGAAACGCCATACAATAAGAAAACACGCACACCATACACATGCAAGTATGGGGTAAGTATCCATAATAAAACTCATGAAATAATAACCATCTAGCTAATCATCAACAATAACTAAAAACAATATAATGATCATCATACATACATGAAATGTAAAGTCTAAATGATCTCATCATATAATAACTGAATCCATAACATAATGTTTGATAGTGTCAAAAAAATACCACTAATCCATCTACATAGTACTAGTCCATCAAAGTCTGATAATAATAGCAATAATATGTCCAGAGAAGATATGAACGAGGGTAGGCACTACAGTATGCACAAGACAATGTATGTTTAATTTTCTTTGCCACTATTTACATGCTTGTTATTTAGATTAAAATAATGTTCAAGATATCACAAAATAGTTACTAAGAAACCGAATGAGCTATCAATATTTAGAATTTAAGTGTAGATATCGACATATCTTCATTTCCAAAAAAGATTATTCAATATCATGAAAGCAAATAAGAAACAACCTAACCATAAATAAATTGGAGCAAATTGTGCGTTAATGCAATTCTAGCACTAATCTTGTTCATGGCATTTGGGTTCCACTTTGGTACAAGTTAACATGGAAAGCCAAAAGAAAATAGAAGGTATAAAAATGTTGAAAGAGAAGAAAAACCCACCCAAAAAATGGAAAATGGAAAAGAAGAAAAAGAAAGAGAGAGTGACTATGCTAATGTGGGTGTCACCCAAAAGACAAAAAGACATGAAATTTGCAAGTGACCTACTATTTGGAATGAACAAAAAAATTCAATAGACTGAGGAGGAAGCATATAAGAATATAAGGTATTATAGAAATTGTTGGTAGGTGGTCATGGGAACAATGAGGCTCCAACAGTATCACATTGTACTAAAACACCATCAATAAACCCAGATTGATCAAGCACTACATTTAAGTAGCTAAATCATTAAAAACTTCAAAAATATGGTTTTATTTGTTGAAGAGGAGAATAATTGATAATCTAGTTTTACTGGAATCTAAATATTGTCAATAATTTTTAAAAAAGTATCATTTTCATTTTTATATAGAAGTTGTACCCCCAAAAAAATTGCCATGAAAAAGCACAACCCTTGGACCAATACTTATCCCCTATCATATAAAACATGAAGAATTTTAATCAAGGAAGCACCACAAGAAGAAGAAAAGAGTAGTAAATGATGCACTATTCAAACAAATAAGTCCACTTATGCTGCTAGATGAGGCAACAACACATACAATATACTAGGAAAATTCTATAGTATAATTTTTAAAAAATTTTTTACAAGAGCTATTTAGAGGCATTTCATGTTTAATGTGGAGCCCAGTCCAACCCCAAGAGGGAGATTCTGGTTTGCAATGACTGATCAAACAAGTACTGTACACTCGTTATTTGTTTGGGGTCTGAGCCAAAGAACCAAAAAAATATTTTTGGGGTTAACTTATCAAGCACTTTTGGGTTGTCTTGTCAAGCATTTCCCTAGGTTGACTTGCCAAGTATATTTTAGGGTTTACTTGCTAATCACATTGGTATATCACCTGAAAGGCTAAAAAATATGTGGTGGTGTAAATTTGTAAAATGTATCACATTGTAATTTAATCATCGATGGATAATAAGATTACACTCTTTGTTTGGTGGATATAGCTCAATATTGGGTGAATCGTGTTAAATCTTTGTGTCTTTTTTTCTATTTGTATTCTTTATTCCTTTGCATTATTGGTTATATTTGCATATAACTATTAGATATTAATCTTCATCCTAACAATGGTATCAGAATCGGTTGTTTATTTTCTTAGGTTTCATGGTCGAGTGAGTATTGTAAGATGAGGGTAAGTTGAAGGTCGAGAAGTTTATGGGCAAAACTTCTAGTTGTGGAAAATGTAAATGGAGGATTAGCTCTATCAAAAATATTTATGGAGGCCATTGGGAGGAAAATAAAACAAATACACAAATAAGTCAAATGAGGATTGTGATATTTTGGACAAAAAGATAATTGGTTGTATTCATTTCTGTCTGGCACAATTAGTGATATTTAATATAACAAAATCAAAGATAATTGAAAAATTGGTGGAAACCTTGGTGAAATTGTATGAAAAGCATTCCACTTTGAATAATGTGTTTCTCGCGAAGTATTTATTTGATATGAAGATGGTAGAAGGTGGGTTTTTTGTTGATAATTTATATTAGTATAGTACAATTACCAATCACTTGTCTTTTGTAAATGTCAATTTTGATGAAGAAATTGGGGCTCTTTCGACTTTGTGTTCTTTGCATGAAAGCTAGAATGAATTGGTGATGGTCGTTAGTAACTTTGTTTCTGATTCAAATACTCTAAAATTTGATGATGTTGGTGTTATTATGAGTGAGGAAGTTTGTAGGAAAAGCTCAGGTGGATTTGCATTAGGGAGTGTATTGAATGCAAATAGTAGGGGTAGATCATAGGAGAGAGGGAACAATTCTAGAAATAATGGGAAATCGTGAAGAAAATCAAAGGGAAAAAGGTCTCAATGTAGAGGACCAAGATATTGTTGGTACTATGGGAAATCAGGTCATCAGAAGAAAGATTGTTGGTTTCAAAAGAATAATGAAGGAGACAAATAAGAAGAAAATAAGGAGACAAATGTGGTAAGTAATAAATTTGAAGAGGATAGTTTGCTTCTTATTGTAGAAAATGCAAATGATTCATGGATTTCAAATTCAAGGGCCTTGTTTCATTCTGCATTCCATGGAAGTTATGTGGAAGGGGATTTTAGGCTAGTTTATTTGGGAGATAAAGAACCCTACCAAATTGTTGGAAATGGAACAATTAAGATTAAGTTGCAAAATGAGAATCATTGGTTTCTAGAAGAGGCAAGGCATGTTCCAAGGTTGAGTAGAAATTAATTTCATTAGGGAAACTAGGCGATGAGGGTTTCACAATTACTTTTAACACCAAATTTTGGAAGGCCTCAAAAGGTTCCTTAGTTGTAGAAAAAGATGTGAAAGTATATACCTTATATCTTTGTATAGGTCATACTATTTTTTCTACTTTGTAATTATAGAGACAAGTCAATGTTCAGGAATAGTTGTTGCAATTGAGCAGATGGAATATCAAACAATCATTTTAGGTTTAGAAACAATACTATAGCACAACAAACTTGGGCACATGGGTGAAAAGGTATAAAATTAATTTATTCAAAGAAAGTTTAGTTAGGTCTAAAATGTGTTAATATGGATTTTTGTGAAAATTGTGTATGTTGAAATCAAAAGAGAGTTAATTTTCTGAAGAGTGAGAAGGAAAAGAAAAATAAGAAATTAGAGATTATGCATATAGATATATGAGGAGCAACTCAAGTATCTTCCCATGGTGGCTCTTTGTATTATATTACATTAATTAATGATGTAACTAGGAAAGTTTGGATTTATTTCCTTAGAGAAACATTAGATGTATTTGGAATTTAAAAAATATATAAAATCTTAGTTTAGAATGAGACTGGTAAAAGAGTAAGATATCTTAGATCTGATAATGGTGATGAGTATTGTAGAAGAGTTCAAAGATTATTGTTCCTCCAATGGTGTTTGTAGGTAGAATATTGGTCCAAGGAATCCACAAGAAAATGGAGTGGCTAAATGCATAAGCAAGACAATAATGAAGCCTGCAAGGAGTACGTGGTTGCATGTTGGGATTCCCTTAAACACGTGGGAAGATACTATAAAAATTGTTGTTTATATAATTTATAGAGGTACCTCCACTCCTTTCAGTTGTGGTATTCTAGAGGAGGCATGGACAAGTAAGAAGGTGAGTTATTTTTTCCTCATAACTTTTGGTTGTGGACCATTTGCACATTTAAACATTAAACATAGAACAAAGTTGGAAGCTAAATTAAAGAAATGTATATTTTTTGGATATGACATTGATGAATTGGATATTAAATTTGCAATTTTGAAAATCATAAAATTGTAAGAAGCAAGGATGTCATATTCAATGAGAAAGTGACATACAAAGATCTGTTGTAGTGGCATGAGAAGAAAGAAAATTATTACACAATGTTGGACATTACTCCAAAGATGATGTTCCAGTGGTCCCTTGTGTTTCATAACATGGAAATAAAAAATAGCACTAACTTCAGTGAATTTTAGAGGGTCAACAAGACTAAGTTGACCTCCATTTAGGTTCTTTGCCTCTTTGTATTCTATTTTATTAATAGATGTTGGTGAACTGGAAAGATATGATAAAGCTATGTAAGTAGATACAAATGTTCAATAGGAGCTTGCAATGAGAGGAGAAATAGACTCTTAGCTGAAAAATCAAACTTGGGAAGGATGTAAGTTGAATTTAGGTAAAAAGGGCTTTACAAAATAAATGGTTTTATAGGCTAAAAGATGAAGATGGATATAAGAAAATATTTAAAGTCTGGCTAGTTGTAAAAGGATTTTCCTATTAAAAGGGCATTAATTTTGGTGAGTTCAAGTTACCTTGGTTGTTAAAGTGACTTCTATTCGTAGTATTTTAAGTATTGTGGCTACTAAAGTCTTTCATCTGGAACAACTTGATGTTAAAACAACCTTTCTCCATGGTGACTTGCAAGAAGATATATATATATATATATATATATATATATATATATATATATATATATATAGATATATATCATTAATTTTGGTGAGTTCTTTACCTTGGTTGTTAAAGTGACTTCTATTCATACTATTTTAAGTATTGTGGCTACTAAAGTCTTTCATGTGGAACAACTTGATGTTAAAACAACCTTTCTCCAAGGTGACTTGCAAGAAGATATATATATATATATATATATATATATATATATATATGGAACAATCGCATGGACTTGAGGTCAAAGGTAAGGAGAATCTAGTGTGTAGATTGAAGAAAAGTTTACATGGCTTGAAGTAATGACCTTGAAAATGGTATATTAAATTTGACAACTTTATGATTGAGTCTGACTATAGTCTGCACCATTCATACCATTGTGTTTATTTTAAGAGGTTAGATGATAACTACATTATTTTATTTTTATATGTTAATGATATGCTTATAACAAGGTCTAACATGGATCACATTAAGGAGTTGAAACAACAATTAACACATTATTTTTCTATGAAGGATTTGGGAGCAACTAAACAAATCCTTCGCATGGACTTGAGGTCAAAGGTAAGGAGAATCTAGTGTGTAGATTGAAGAAAAGTTTACATGGCTTGAAGTAATGACCTTGAAAATGGTATATTAAATTTGACAACTTTATGATTGAGTCTGACTATAGTCTGCACCATTCATACCATTGTGTTTATTTTAAGAGGTTAGATGATAACTACATTATTTTATTTTTATATGTTAATGATATGCTTATAACAAGGTCTAACATGGATCACATTAAGGAGTTGAAACAACAATTAACACATTATTTTTCTATGAAGGATTTGGGAGCAACTAAACAAATCCTTGGTATGAAAAATTGTAGAGGTAGGAAGAACAAATTTTGACTCTATCTCAAGTTGATTATGTTGAAAAGGTGTTGCAGAGATTTGATATGGAGAATGAAAAGTTTGTCGGCACATATTTACCTAGTCATTTGAAATTAATTATGTACCTATGTTTAAAAACACAAGAGGAGGAAGATAAAATGTAAAGGGTACTTTATCCTTCAACTATAGGTAGTTGAATATATGTCATGGTATACACTAGACCAAATATTACATGTGTTGTAGAAGTCTCTAGTAGGTATATGATTCATCCTAGAATTGAATATTATAATGCAAAAAAATTGATTCTCAAATATTTGAGAGGTACATCCAGCAAATGCTTACATTTTGGGGGATCTAATACTCCTTTACAAGGCTATATTGAGTTAGATTTGGTAGGAAATTTAGATACCAGATGGAGTCCTATAAGATACATATTTACTATTGGTCAGACAATATTCAATTGGATTTCTCGATTGTAAAAGGAAAATGCTTTATCCAATACAAAGGAAGAGTATGTTGTTGCTATAGAGGCATCTAGGGAGATAAAATGTCTACATTTTTTTATGGAAGAATTGGGACACTCATAGAATTTTGTTTTTTTAAATGGTCAAATTGTCATTCATCTTGTAAATAATTGTGCCTTACATTCAAAGGCTAATCACATAAATTTAAGGTACCAATTCATTAGATCAGTTAGATTATGAACAACTAAAGTTGGAAAAGATGAATACATATGAAAATCCAACTAACAAGTTTACAAAGGTAATGGCAAGGGAAATTATGAACTTTTTTTAACTTTAGTTTGTCTTCAAGACTAAAAATAATGAAAAAAATAGAAATTTCCAAAGTACGTCCATTCATTGGAAGCTTAATAGGTAGTGGTGTTGCTACAATATTGGTTTGTGAATAGGAGATTTCTTATTCTAGAGCTACATCAATCCGTAAGGGGGATATTGTTGATTTGTAGTGACAGATCATGCAAGTTCTATATACTCATCAAGCATTTTTGGGTTGAAGTCAAGCATTTCCCTAGGTTGACTTGTCAAGTATTTTTTAGGTTTCACTTGTTAACCAACGTTGATAAACCACCTAAAGGGATATATATAAGTGGTAGTGTAATGTAAAATATATCACAATATAATTTTATCTTTACTAGATAATAAGATTGGACTCTCTAAATTTGGTGGATGTACTCCAATATTGGGTGAATCACATTAAATCTATATGTCTTTTGCTCTATCTATATACTTTATTCCTTTGCATTATTCATTATACTTGCATGTAATTGTTAGATTCATGCCTTCTAATCCTAGCATTTCTAAGTAGGATACGCAGTCCTCATGTGGAATTGTTAACCAAAGAATAAAGAGAAGCATGCAGTTTGATCCTCATTGAATTTTTTCTCTATGAGTTTACAAATAAATATGGTCAATGGAATTTAATTTAAAGAAAATGAATGGGGATCTCAAGGGGCTACTTTTTCATAGCAAAAGTCCATAACATTAGTTTTCTTGCACATATATTATGTATATTACAATTTCCTCTTTTTTCATATGTAGTCATGGTTTTTGTGTTCTATGAAAAAGTGTGTGTTCTCTTTATTGTTTTATTTTGTATTTTATTCTATAATTTTTTTCATGTTGATTTAAATAAATCCTCCATTATGCACCTACGGATTTCATGTGGATTCTCACTAATACTGACATAAATACTACACAACAAAGAAACAATATTAACCCTGTTTAGTCTTCCATATGAATATAATGTTTACTACCTTGTGTGTAACCTAGTACATCTCATTCTTTGACGAAGTCCTTTGGATTTTCATTTACTATCATGGCTTATATTTTTGGTCAAGGGCTTTATTATGTGCACACATGTTTATTATGCTTTTTTTTTTCACTTATGGCTTGGAGGTTAACCTCTGATTTAAGTACGCCTTACTTTTTTGTAGCGTTGTCCTCATTCTAGATATGGTTATAGGTCTACTTGTATTAGCATGGTCTTCATGCAACCACATGTGTGTGTCCATTCTCTCCAGGTTATATCTTTTGTGTTTTCTTGGCCATCAAAGAATATATATTTTGTATTTTGTTATCTCTATATGCCAAGTTATGTCTCTTCATCCACTTAGTTTTTTCTCCAATCTTCTTCCATGGAACCCTTGAGCTTTAGTGTTGTTTTTTATAAACAAGCTAAATTTGTAATAGAAAAATCTTCTATGAATTACATGAAAATCTAAGATGTGTGTGTGTGTGTGTGTGTGTGTGTGTGTGTGTGTGTGTGTGTGTGTGTGTGTGTGTGTGTGTGTGTGTGTTGTATTACCATAAAATAATATTATATAGATGTATAAACTAGTAATAAAATTAAATCATTAAACCATATAGATGCATGGTGTATGTGGAGAAACTCTTTTACAAAAAAAACTCTACAAAAGAAAGAGAACAAATATGTAGTAATATTCTATGTACATGATAAATTGATTGTTAGCATAAGAAGACTATATACTTTGATGGACTCTAATAGCACCTACACACTTGTAAATAATGATGAATTTTTTTTAATCTCATACCACCAATATATAAACAAGGAGATTGGTGAAACCAATAAATGGTTCACCAAAACCATGGTATCATATAAAAACCCCATGGTTGCCTTTAATAGTTCTCTGGGATTAATAAATGCACTGAATGAATACATGTGGGTGTCACATGGCCCTAGTAAATGAGTTATAAATAGAACATATAATTATAAATACATCTTTGATCAATAACTTCCCGATGGATCACATACTCAAGTCTTGAAGCCTATTTTGGAGGATACTGACTCGTGTGGAACCCATCAATCATAACAGTATTATCCAAATCTTTCTAAAGAGCCTAACAATCCGAATTTGTATTAAATTTGATCAAATTCAACTCAATGTATTTTAGTCTTTACTTCATGAATGTATATTACAAACAATTCCAAGAATCTAGAGAAAAAAATGCAAATTGTTTTTCCATTGAGACCTCAGTCATCAAAGTACATCTTCAAGAGTGTTAGAGATACAAAATATGCATATGATTGTAATTTAAATGTAAAATTAATCCTATCATTTTCCTACTTGATTATATACATTGTGAATAAATTCATAGGAAACATTAGTGAACTAAGTACAAGAACCAAGGCCCATTATCTTCTTGTGCTACTAAAATAGATTTGTAAGCATTGTCCTTATGAAAAACACTATGATATTCTCTTGAATTTTAAGTTGATATTGAACATCAATATTCTTCATATGATCAAGTTACATGACATTCTTTGCTGAAAAAATTAGTCCCCTAAGTACGACAATAAAATCTAACAATCCTACAATAAAAACTCAATACATATACACATTCTCTATAACTAAATTGCCTCTTTATATGAATATGTAGCATAAGTATACTCTATTTCGGTAGTGGAAAATAATAATCATGGGATACCTTTTAGTCATCCAACTCACTATACCTCCAAATAGAAAAAACATAACCACTAGTGGACATTCAACCATACAAGTCACACTACCCAATATACTTCCACAAAGATTTATATGCTTAATTAATGTACATAGTCGATGCCATGATGATGAAAATTATAATTAGAATTCCCATGCAAGTATTTCAAAACCCTACTAACATAATTAAATGCTCCTTAAACTTACTAAAAAACACATTGCTTGAGAATGGTGTTTTTTACTACATGTATTATCTTGTTAACAACACTATCATAAGACACATTATGCATATCATAAAATTTATCTTTGATTTCTGACATATATCCTAGTAAATATTAGTACCAATAAAATATATAATATTTTCTTTATTATAATCATGCATACTAAATCATAGTAAATTGGAAACAACATACTTCGAATTGACCAAACTTTTTATCTAATCCTTATTTATCTCCATCCCAATAATATATTTTGTATCCCTCAAATGTCCAATGTCACGTTTACTTGAATTATGAGTTTGGATCTCCCAAATCAATACTTTACTATTAAAAATAAATAACATTTCATCCACATAAATGAAATGACTATAACTAGTTTATTAATATATTTAATATAAACATAGTGATCATCTTCAATCTTAACAAAACCTAAACTCGACATAAAGAATAAAGCTTCTATTACCACATCCCAAGTGACTATTTTAGAAGTGTTTCTTCCCCTTCACAATAATACCATAAGTTTTCACATAAGTATCTCCTCCTAAGCTCCTCGATGTATGTAATTATATTTAAAATATGTGTTCTCAAAATCAAAATCTCAAGCTACAACAATGTAAATTTGAATATAATATAAGGTTAACAAAGCAATAAAAGACAATACCCTTTTTTTGCTTTCAATAATAAAACTTATCAATAAAAGATTTTTTTTTTCAAAATTAACTCCCTTTCTTGGCCACTAGTTTGACCTTGTGTTACTCTAACCACTTATCAATACTATTTTTTTTTTCATCCCCACACTTAAAACCAATGGATTTTCTTCCCCCACATAGATCAACAAAACCCCTTATTTCATAGAAATCTAAAGTTATCATCACCTCTAGCATGACATGCATGCATGACTCATAATCCTTCAAAGAGAGAGTGTTTAGATCTAGGTTCGTTACTAGTACTCAAAAGATCAAATACAAATATTTTTTGGCAAGCTATTATTATCAACTAGATTTTATTATCTTTTGGACCTCCTCAAGGAAGGAGTAATAAATTATACCTATTCTTATAAAATCATCATCCAAATTGTTATCTAGAGTTACATCCAAGCCTTCTTCTTCATCATCCTCTCATTTATATGATCTTTTATAAGTGCATCCTCCTGCTTCTCAAGTACAACACTTATTTTTAAAGTATATTATATTTATCCGATCCTTTTCATTTATTTTTTGAGACCTAAGAAATATTTAAACTCTTTAATACTCACATATCTAAAAGAAAAATATTTTGTAGGTTAGAGGATTCAAAAACATACAAACTTATGCGATTTTCTAATAAAAAGTTGTTGAGTGAATATAAATAGTGGTAGAGAGCTCTGCAAGTTATACGAACATAAGTTTTTTTGGCTTCTTGACTTTGTGCATTATTTCTAGAGCTTTATGGTGGCCACCTTGTGTGTTCTTTGTTTGGTATTGTTGTGGGGTTTTTTGTGCAATTTGGTTTAGGGGAGAGGACCCATAGTAGTTGAGTACCCTAACTTCACACTTCTCAAAATCATATGTATAAATTTCAAATCACTCTCATTTTTTGAGAGTAGCTTACTTGGCAAGTATTTTGCTTATAAATAAGGTTTCAAATCCACATCATCAAATATGGTGCCACATCAGCATGCTTTTTGCCAAGGTGTCCTAAAAAACCTAAATAAAAAGTGAGACCAATCATAGTGCATTAGAGACCTCCCATACTCGTGTAGCTGATGTGGCATCACACTATTGGTTATTTTTTGGGAAAATGGACACATTTCATTCAATTATGGGAAGTCCTCATTAGCAGGAACAACTTTAAATTCACAACTATTGGTACAATCTTGTCAAAAATGTTGGATATTAAATTAGCAAGTGTGGGTGTTAAGTTAACAACTCCTATCACAACCATTGGAACATGCTCAAGTACTAGATCCTCTCCCCTTGTTTGTGTGCTTTCTCTCTTTGTTATTTTTATATCATTTGTGTCATTTTATTTTCTCTTGGTAACCTTTCATTCCTTTTTTCTAGAATTAATTATAGTATGATAATACTACTTGTCGAGGTTCTCATCTCTAGTTTAATTGTTTGATGGGTGATTCAATAAATGATGCTAATAATGAAGACATGGAAATTGATAATAAAGAGGAACCTAAAGAGGCCGAACATGGTAACAAGAAATATATTTATGATGATGTGAATATTGATAAGCCTTCTTACAAAGAGGTACTTACAGAGTATTCTATTGTTGATTTTCCACCTTCCATTAACTTCAATGGGGAGTTCCATAGAATTTTTGGAATGGGAAACTCAGGAGATTTGGGGGCACAAATTCTCAGAGATGAACTGGGAAGAATAGGCATCATCCAAGATGACAAAGTGGGAGGAGGAAAAGATATTAAGTTTCCATCTTCTGGACTAAATTTTTTTTCATTGTCTCCTAACAAAGACACAATCAAAGCAATCAGGGGTGAGAAAACTAGGCTAAAAAATGTGTTAGTTTTCTTTATTTGTATGGATGCCAATTTGTTACCATCTAGGAAAAATTGATGGCTAGGTTAAAAATATTTTGGGGGAAAAATTAGGTATTCACATTTCATTTTGTGGAATGATTTAAAGAAGTATTTAATTGTGATGTTTAAAACACATTCCAAGCAATAACGAGCATTGAAGAAAGGGTATTGGAATGTAGGACAATATTTTTAGGGGCTTTTCCTAGTTTTCCACATGTGATATTGAAGATATCATTGCAAGATCCTCTTCTAATTGGATTGAATCAAAATGTATTTTGTCTAAAATTTGGCCTTTATTTACATCTTAATGAAAGAACTTTAATAATTCTCCACCTGGAAGTTAAATTCTTGGATAGATTTTTGATTGATTTAGAGATAGAGAAATATAACTTAGAAATTTTACTTCTAAGGAATTTTAATTCTTGATTTCATTGTATAAAAATGCGACACACCAAGAAAGATTTGCAGGGCTAAGAAATAATTCTAAGAAAGAGAATTTCACATAGAATATACTCTCTATTATTGATAACTCACATATTCAAATAACAAAGGTAAGGGGAAGCTGAAGATTCCCTTGTTATTGACCCCTACAGTAATGTTGATTTAAGTAATAAAACTGATAAGTAGGTAAATGGTTTTGGTGAAAAATTCACTACTCTTTCCAATTCTTTGTAAGGAATTGAGATTGAGGTGATACCAGATTCACGGAGTGGAGAAATTCCCTCCTATAATTATAAAGGTTTCCAATTAGGAAGCTGGTGTAGGAGCACCTAGGGAAAGGTTAAACCATAAGTTTATTTTTTGGTTTTTAGATGTTCTAACCAATCATGGGGTTAATAAGGACTATAAATAAAGTGTGAAGGTGTGTTTAAGGGGTTTTGGTAGATTTTGATTTAGGAGGTTAGTTTGGTCAATCAAGTCCTAATAGTTAAAAATTGCTCTAGCAAGAAAAATGAGGTAAAATACCATAAAAGGTGGAAAGGAGTTTTTCAAGATGGCACTTAGGTGTTCTAAGGTCATCCTAGGAGGTTTGGTAATATTCTTTGCAAGTTTGGAGAGTTTAGGAGCGAAATTACAAAAGTTGTCAAAAAGTTGCATTGACAACTTTGCAATTTTGCAAAATTGCTTGACAACTTTTTAGGTAGTTTTGGAAAATGAACAAGTTGGGGAAGTTATGGTTTGAACTTAAAGCTAGGAGAAATCATGAAGCCTATTTAATACTTTTTCAACTTATTTCTAGGGTTGGACAGTTGGATGTACGAACAACATTCAACAATATGACAGTTTGAGCATTCTGAGTGTAGTTTTGGAGTTTTGGTTGGATTTTTGGATTGAATAGAATACTATTTTTAATGAAGTAGAATCATGTTTTCATGTCCTAAATCTATCTAGAATTTTTTTGGTTTCAAGTACGCAATCAATAATGTTTTGAAAATCATTTGTTTTTGTTGATCTTGTTGTCCAATTTTGAGTAGCATTCATGGAATGGGCTATAGCTTGAGTGTCCTTTTTGTCTAATCCCCATGGCTCTTGGAGACCAAGAAATAGCATTTTTACATATTGTAAATATTTTTTGTGGAGGTTTTGGAAGGCCATTTTCTATGTTTACAAGTGAGCCTTAGGCAAGCTAGCAAGCTTGGCAAGGTGTAAGGAGATGCTTGTAAGGAGTTCTTGAGAAGAATAGAGGATTGGAATAGGTCAATATTGAATTGGTAAGGTAAGAGAAATGTATGAGGGAAGCTAAAATCAAAGGAGGAGTTTGGGTATGGAGTTTTCCACTTGCAAGAGAGAAAACCAACATTGCTGCCAAAACCCTTAAAAGTAGGATTTTTTGAATCCATATAGTAGGGATAGTGTTGGAACCCTAGACCTATAAAATTATCAAGAGATGACCATAGGGGAAAAAAGTCTAGTATATACCAAGAGGCCTCACTAAGGGTTTTTTTGAGTTATAACCCTTTCCTTGATTCTAGGAGGGCTAATAGGGGCTCTTAGGGCTACACGGCCTAACTAGCCAATTTTGTGATTTGGGTGTGATAACCTTGAAAGAATGGTGTAGAATGATGATAAATGAATTAAGAACCTCAATAGGAGTTTTCCACCTTATTTTTGAGGCAGTTCGTGTTTTTGGGAAGTTTTTGTCACTCTAAGCCAAAGAAGGCATTTGGGGTGAATTGGGAGAATGGCATTGGGGTTTTGAAATGGTGGGTGAGTTTCTTGTGGAAAGGAGATTGTAGAGGGATCCTATGAGTTAGGGTTATGAGAAAAGAACCTATAGTGGGCTAGGAGTAGCCTGGGAAGAGCTAGAAGCTCTTAGTAGAAGAAGCTCCCCATCAAAGTGGTATTAGAGACATAAGATTTGGCTTGTGGTGGCATGTTGTATTCCACTGAATCAAGTGGATCTTCCAAGATGGTGACCAATGTAGAGTTTGCAAAGGAAGTGGATGAGAAAAATAATCTCTTAGAAGAGAAGCCAGCGTTCTAGATGAGGCCCTAGAGGAGGTGAAAGAAAAGTTGAAAGAGATAGAGGATGCAACCCAAGCTAAGGAAGATGAAGACTTTGGCAAGGGTAAAGAGAAGTTGAGTTTGGAGGATGAAATCCTGAAACTAGATCCTCAACTTGGTAAGCAAGAACCATTCCTAAAAGCCCTCAAAGCATTTGGAGGAAAGATTTTAGAGAATGCATCTTTATTTCATGGCAAGATGGATGCAAAGGTAGTCTTAGAGTGGCTTGAAAGCATTGGGAACTACTTTGAGTGTGAAGGGACAAAAAAGGCCCAAAAGGTAAGGTTTGCAAAGTCTAGGTTGAAAGGTCAAGCTTTGACATGGTGGAAGTTTGTGCAGGAAGAAAGAGAAAGTGAGGGGAAGAAGCCTATAGCTAATTGGAAAGCAATGGTGACAAAGATCAAAGAAACATATCTACTAGAGGATTATGAGATTTAGATCCATAAGTAAAGGAAAAATCTTAGGAATAAAGAACTTGATGTGGCTACTGACACTAAGGATTTTTATAAGTTGGCACTATGATCAAGCATGCAATAAGTAGAGAGTATTAAGGTTACAAGGTACTTGGATGGCCTTAAATGGTCCATACAGGATGAGTTGAGTTTGTCTAGCCTCACCACTCTTTAGAGTTTTTTTCAAATGGTTAGGAAGGTGGAGGAAAAACTAAGGAAGAAAGGGGACTCTAGTTCTAAGAACAGAGGTAGAGGCAAGGACTTTGGAGGTGGTTCAAGGGGAGTCTCTAGTGGTAGGAGTACTAAGCAAAGAAACTATGGAGAATCTAAGTGGAGTGAGTAGTCTAGTGAGATCAGCCAGAGAGGAAGCTCTAGCAGAGGCAGAGGATCCAACAATGATGGTAGGGGTAGATATGGAGGCAGTAGTAGAGGTTCACACTTCAGTAATATGAAGTGCTACAATTGTGGTAAGGTAGGACACCATGCTTATAGATGTCTAGAAAAGGCATCATCTTCTTATGGGGAAAAGAAGATTAACTATGTCCAAGAAGAGGACAATAGGAAGGCAGGAGAAGTGGACCTTGATGTGGAGAAAGGTGAAAATCTCATGTTGAGGAGGGTGTTGGTTAAGGAACCAATCAAGGATGAACCAAAGAAAAGGAGAGCACTATTTAGAACTACATGCAAGATATTGGGCAAAGTATGCAAGGTAATCATAGATTCAGGATTTGCTGACAATGTCTTGTCATAGGAGGCAGTACCAAAGTTTAGTTTGACCAAGATTCCACATGTGTGTCCTTACAAGGTGACTTGGCTGAATAAGGGGCATAATATCCTAGTGAATGAACAAGTGTGGGAAGACATCACCATTGGCAAGGATCAGGATAGGATCTTGTGTGATGTGTGTCCCATTGATGCATGTCACCTATTGTTGGGAAGACCTTGGCAGTATGATAGGAAGGTAGTGCATCATGGAAAGGAGAACAAGTATTCCTTTAAGAAAGATGGTGTCACCTATAGAATCTAGTCAATAGTGGAAGAAGATAAGGTGGAGAAAACTACTACTAAAGCCTTGCTCATGAGTGGAAAGGAATTCCTTAAGGACTTGAAAGAGAGTGAAGTAGGTTATGTTGTTATGCTAAAGCATAAGGAGCAGAAGAAAAAAAACATCCACACATACACTTGTAGAAGTGCAAGGGCTATTGGACCAATTTAAAGACATCATTTGTGATGGAACACCACCTACCCTACCACCTAAGAGGGCCATAAGTCATCAAATTGACTTCATACTAGGGGCATCACTACCTAACAAGGCTACATACAAGATGGCTCCAAAGCAAAACAAGGAGATCACAAGGCAAGTTCAAGAATTGCTTGATCAAGGGCTGATTAGGAAGAGCATCAGTCCATGTGCCATACTAGTGGTCTTAGCACCTAAAAAGGGATGTAAGTGGAGAACGTGTAGTGATTCTAGGGAAATCAATAGAATCAAAATTAGATACAGATTTCCCATTCCTAGAATAAAAGAATTGATAGATTGTCTTAGTGGAGCTAGATATTTTTCTAAAATTGATCTTAAAAGCGGATACTGTCAAATTAGGATGAAAGAGGGGGGTGAATGGAAGTCTACATTTAAGACTTCTGATGGTCTCTATGAGTGGGTGGTAATGCCATTTGGCCTTACCAATGCACCAAGTACCTTCATGAGAGTCATGAATGAGGTTTTGAAAGATTATGTTGGGGTATTTATTGTGGTATACCTAGATGACATTACCATCTTCAGTAAGACCAAGGAGGAACATATGAAACACCTAGATTTGGTATTGAGGAATCTCCAAGAGGAAAAAATGATAGTAAACTTGGAGAAAGGTGAGTTCATGAAAGAGGAATTGGTGCATTCAGGGTTTGTAGTATCCCAAGGAAGTCTAAAGATGGACAAGGACAAGGTAGAGGGTATTTTGAGTTGGCCTACACCTATATTTGCTACTAAGGTTAGGATTTTTCATGGATTGGCATAGTTTTATATGAAGTTTGTAAGAAGGTTCGATGAAATATGTGCACCTATGATGTATGCAATCAAAGGGGGTATGAAGACTAAATTTGTGTGGACCAAACTTCTAGAACAACATTTTGAGAGATTGAAGAAGGAGGTAGCAATGTAACCTATCTTGGTTCTACCTAGTTTTGAGAAGCCATTTGTGGTGGAATGTGATGCTAGTAACATAGTAGTTGGGGCATTTTTGAGTCAAGAGGGAAGACTAGTGGCATTTTTCATTGAAAGGCTTAATGAAGCCAAGACAGGATATTCAACATATGACCTAGAGCTTTATGCACTTGTCCAAGCCCTCAAGAAGTGGAGGCACTACTTGTTTCCCAAGGAGTTTTTTGTCTTCACAGATAACCAGGCCTTGAGTTTTATTAACTCACAAGAGAAGCTAAGTCTAAGACACATCAAATGGATGGAGTTCTTATAGTCCTATACCTTCACTATCAAGCATAAGAAGGGGACAAACAATAAGGTGACAAATGCTTTGAGTAGAAGGTTGCTGATAGTGCAAGAAGTCAAGTTGTAGAGCATTAGGTTGGATGGTTTCAAAGATCTATATGAGGAAATTGATTTCTCATAGGCTTATAAGGTATGTAATGATTTTTCTAATCATTTCCATAGTGATTTTTTGAAATATACACTACAAAATGGACTATTGTTCAAGGGTCAAAAGTTGTGCATTCCAAGGGGATCCATGAGGGAGAATCTCATACAAGAGAAGCACAATGGGGGCATGAGTGGGCACTTTGGTCTGAACAAGACCTTGGACCTTGTGGAAAGGTTCTATTACTAGCTTAAAATGCAAAGAGATTTTAGGAGATATGTGGAGCAATGCAACATATGTCAGAAGGCAAAAGGGACTTCATCAAATGCAGGGCTCTACCAACCTCTCCCTATACCTAATAGACCTTGGGAGTGCATCAGTATGGATTTTATAGTGGGATTACCAAGAACTAGGACAGGGATGGATAGTGTCTTTATGGTAGTAGATAGGTTCAGTAAGATGAACCACTTCATACCATACAAGACTACACATGATGCAAGTAATGTGGCCAATCTATTCTTTGTGCAAGTGGTTAGGATCCATGACTTGCAAAGGAGCATAGTAGTTGACAAGGATGTTAAATTTATGGGGCATTTTTGGAAGAGCCTATGGAAGAGGCTTGGAACAAACCTAGCACATGGATCTACCTACCATCCTCAAACTAATGATCATACATAAGTGATAAACACAAAATTGGGTAATCTATTACGGTGCCTCACCAAGGAGTATGGACAAAGTTGGAATCAAGTTATTCCTCAAGCTAAATTTGCATACAATGATAGCAAGAATAGGAAAATAGGGCTAAGTCCTTTCCAAGTGGTATATGGTACTCACCCAAGAGGTATAATGGAGTTGAGGGACTTACCTTCACATGAGAAGATCAGTAGTCAAGTTGATGACTTTGTGCAGTCAATGAAGGAGGTACATGATCGGGTGAAATAAAATTTGATGGAAGCCAATCAAAAATTGAAGGAGAAGAAGGATGAGAGGAGGAGAGAGCTACAGTTTCAAGTGGGAGAGTTAGTGATGGTGTATCTCAACAAGGCTAGGTTACAAAAGGGAATCCCTAGCAAGTTGTAGATGACAAGGATTGGGCCATGCAAGATCCTCCAAAAGTATGGACCCAATGCCTATAAGATAGATCTACCAAAGGACATGTCTCTCTCTCCAATCTTCAATGTGAAAGACTTAGTACCATACAGAGGTTCTAAGATGGATGTCATATAGTATCAAAAAGAGTTGAACAAGGATGCAACAAACATGAAGATACCTGAGAAGAAGCAACCATAGGTTTAAAAGATATTGGACTCTAGGGTGAAGAAGAGCACAAGAAATAAGGTCTACAAGGAGAATTTGGTGAAATGGGTGGATTTACTTGAGGCTGAGAAAACTTGGATTACTGAGGGCAACTTCAAGAAGCTTGGTATCAACACTAAGTTCTTATCTCCAGTAGTCCCTTAACCTCCTCATGTAGGGGGAGAATAATGCATGAGCACCTAGGGTAAGGTCAAACCCTAAGTTTAGTTTTTGGTTTTTGGATGCCCTAACCAACCATGGGGTTAATAAGAACTACAAATAAATTCCCAAGGTTTTTTAAGGGGTGTTAGTTGGTAGATTTTGATTTAGTAGGTCAGTTTAGTCAATTAAGTCCCGATAGTTAAAAATTTCTCTAGGAAGAAAAATGAGGTAAAATGACATAAAAGGGAGCAAGGAGTGTGTCAAGATGTCCCTTAGGTGTTCTAATGTCATCCTAGGAGGTTTAGTAACATTCTTTTCAAGTTTGGAGAGTCTAGGAGCGAAATTGCAAAAATTGTCAAAAAGTTGCATTGACAACTTTGCAATTTTGCAAAATTGCTTGACAACTTTTCAGGTAGTTTTGGAAAATGAACAAGTTGGAGAAGTTATAATTTGAACTGTAGGCTAGGAAGAAGCATAAAGTATATTTAAAACTTTTTCAACTTAGTTCCAGGGGTTGGACAGTTGGATGTATGGACAACATTCAACAATAGGACAATTTGAGCATTCTGAGGTTAGTTTTGGTTGGATTTTTGGATTGAATAGAATAATTTTTTTAATGAAGTATAATCCAATTTTCATGTCCTAAATCTATGTGCAATTTTTTTGGTTTCAAGTAGGCATTCAATAAGGTTTTGAAAATTATTTGTTTTTGTTGATCTTGTTGTCCAGTTTTGAGTAGCAGTCATGAAATGGGCTATAGCTTGAGTGTCTTTGATCTAATCACCATGGTTCTTGGAGAAAAAGAAATAGACTCTATAAGTATTGTAAATATGGTCTATGGAGGTTGTGGAAGGCCATTTTATATGTTTACAAGTGAACCCTAGGCAAGCTAGAAAGCTTGGCAAGGTGCAAGGAGATGCTTGTAAGGAGTTCTTGAGAAGAACAAAGGATTGGCATAGGTCAATATTGACTTGATAAGGTAAGTGAAATGTATGAGGGAAGATAAAATCAAAGGAGGAGGTTGGGTATGGATTTTTCTACTTGCAAGAGAGAAAACACCAACATTGCTGCCAAAACCCTTAAAAGTAGGGTTTTTGAATCCATATAGTACATATAGTGTTGGAACCCTAGACTTGAAAAATCTTCAAGAGATAGTCATAGAAAAAAAAATTATAGTATACACCAAGAGTCCTTACTAAGGTTTTTTGTGATTTATAACCCTTTCCTTGATTCTAGGAGGGCTAATAGGGGTTCTTAGGGTTACAAGGCCTAACTAGCCAATTTTATGATATGGGTGCAAGAACCTTGAAAGAATGGTGTAGAATGATGAGAAATGCATTAAGAAACTCAAAAGGAGTATTCCACCTTATTTTTGAGGCACTTGATGTTCTTGGGAATTTCTTGGTACTCTAAGCCAAAGAAGGCATTTGGGGTGAATTGGGAGAATGACATTGGGGTTTTGAAATGGTGGGTGAGTTTCATATGGAAAGGGGATTGTAGAGGGATCCTCTGAGTTAAGGTTAGGAGAGAAGACCCTATAGTGGGCTAGGAGTAGCCTAGGAAGAGCTAGAAGCTCTTAGTAGAAGAAGCTCCCCATCAGAAGCCCTAACCATAGAGAGTCCAATAGCTCAACTCCAAGTAGGAAAAATGCTCAAACAATTTCTTTAGAATCATTAAAAGAAAGGGCTGAATTTCTTAAAAAATAGAATGATACTTATCCCTCCTCACAGGAAAGACCCTCATTGAGAACCATGTCTTCTATCGTGGTTAAGGGTGATAACACATTTCTATAAAGGACCATTCCATTGAAACTTAGGATGACAGAGAATAACATTTTACTAAAGTCACTAATAAAAAGAAAAATGAAGAAAAGGAAACTATCGATAAGCAAGCTCAAAATGTGAATGTTGCTAATATTCCTAAGAAGAAGAATAATGACATCCTAGACCATTTTAACAAACTTTACAAGAACTAGAAATCTCTCCTCAAAAATTCAATAGATAATGCAAGACATATATAGTTGGAACATCAGGGGGGTTAGAAATGTTAGACATAAAATATATAGTAAGAAAAATGGTGTAATAGACTAAAGAACAAAGACTTTATTTGCCTTCAAAAAATCAAAGTCACTAGTTATCATTCTTTTACTACCTTGAAATTCATTTTGAACTTTGCTACTCTTTCTCAGGCCATGACAAGGGAAAAGGGGTGTAGAAATGTTGCTCAAACTTGATAAGATTATAACCAATTGATTGTCTCCTTCCAGTCATCCTCTATGGATTACTTTTGACTTTGGTAACTCATTTATTGGTATTTGTAAGCTATATGCCCCTAATGACTATAGGAAAAGAACTCAATTATGAGAATGACTCCCTAAGAATCTACCCAAAGAAAATGGATATTTGTAGGGGACTTGAACATGAATAAGTACCCTAAAGACAAATTTGGAGGTTCAAAATATCATTAGAAGGGTAATGAAATTTTCCTTTGAACTATTTTTAAAAGGAATATCAAAAAAAATTATCCCCTACCAATGAGTAACATTGATTTCAATTGTATTTATTTCACATGGTGTAATAACCAAACAAAAATGAATTGGGTTTATTGTAAACTTTTTAGAATTTATGTAGATAGCTCTTTTTTCTCTTTGTCTTCAATATTTTGTTTGGCTCCCATTGAATTTTAGCATGTTATTCTATCTAATCATTATCCAATTTATGCCTCTTTGATTGAATTTGATGTTTAGCCACTGGGATAAAAGGATAAATAAGGAAGTACTTTTAAAGTCAATCTTTCCTTAAAGATTATTATAGCATAAGGGCTATCAAATTTTTCACCTTATTGACACAATTGAGGAATAGGAATGTAAGCCATGTCGAAAGGTGACAACAATATTATACAAATGCTTGGAGGAAAGTAATAGAGACCATAGGAGAGAAATATGTGAACTATAGAAAATTAGAGGAAGAATGCCTCCAAATTAAAATTATAAACATTAAACTTAGTATACAAAGACAAGATGCTTCATATGAATTGGAAAGTATGTTTTCCACCACCAAGTATGATCTAAGAAAAATACAAAGCTATCGAATAAAAGGGAAAAAAGATCAGAGCCAAACTAAATTGGATCAAAGAAGGAGACAAAGGTTCAAGATATTTCTTTAACATAATTCAAGCTATACAAAAAAAGAAAATTTATTGAAGAAATCCAAGTTGACAATAGAAATACTAAAGATAGTATAATCATTCAACAAGAATTCTTTGATTACTATCACAATATATTTTCCTCGAAATTTGATATGGATAGGAATCAACCCTAGACAAGTGTTCAAACCTAATTCGTAAGAAAATACCTATGGAAGATGCTAAAGGTTTAAAAGATGAGATCAATAAGGTAGAAATTTTTTAAGTAATTGGTGATATGGCTAATGGGAAGTCCCATGAAATTGATGGCATCCCAATTTAATTCTATAATATTAATGGTATGGATCTATGAACTTGTACTTGAATTATATCATGATGCCTTTAATTTGGGGTCTTTTGGGGTCCAAATAAATAGAGGGATTATTGGACTACTATCTAAACATGGGGATAAATCTCTTGTGAAGAATTGGAGGCCCATTACTCTATTGAATATCTCATACAAAATTTATTTCAAAAGTAATAACTAATAAAATTGCACCAATATCGAACAAAATCATTTCTATTACCCAAACAGGATTTATTAAAGGAAGGTATATCTTGGAAAACTTTATCACTAGTTGAGAGAGTTTGTATTGGGAAAAAAATAGAAATCAACATGTGGCCATGGTGTTGTTAGACTTTGTGAAAGCATATGATAGAATTGAGTGGCCATTTGTCCTTGGCATGCTCTAGGCCTTTGGCTTTCCTTCTATATTTTGCAAGAGGATTTAAATTATGTTTAAGGATGCATCTACCATCATTGATGTAAATGAAAAAAATTCAAAACTTAGCTACCTTAGTAGATATATCAAATAAGGCTCTCTTATCACCCTGCCTTATTTTTCATAGTTGTAGATGCTTTGTACTATATTTTAAGGGATTATGAACTTGGACCTGCCATCAAAGACATTACTCTACCTAATAATGAGGAATTAATCAATGAAAATTTACAGATGATACCACATTATTCCTTGAGTTGGTTGAGACTGATTTTGATAATGGACATACTTTAGTTTTTCTATCTAGTTTTGGGTGCCAAGGTGGTCCCTCACAAATCCACTATACTAGGTTGGGAAGAACAAGCTTTGCAATGGATGACTTATAAGGGTTGGAGACTATTTGGCCCTCATAATAAAATGAAGATACTTAGGAATCCCATTCTCTATAGAACCTTCACTTAAAGAGATGTGGAATTCATTATTTGCAAAAATTGAACATAAGCATCATTTTTGGCAGACCCATATGTTATCTCTAGTTGGAAGGATGCAAGTTTTCCAAAAGCAATTGTCATCCCATGCTATCTATTTTTCTTCTACATGAATCTTTGCTTACTATCAATTCAATAGTTGGAAAAGACCTTGAGAGGATTTCTATGGTCTAATGAAATGGGTTCAAAAAATAGACATTGTGTTAGTTGGAAATGGTGTTGCACCCCCAAGAATCTTGGGGGATTAGGACTTAGAGACCTTAAAAGTCATTCTCTAGTAGCTAAATGGATTATCAAAGCTTTGGATGAAAATGAACCCTAAAAAGTGTTGATTAGATAAAACATCAATCAAGCTTCTATCATGAAAGGTAAGCAGTGGAAAGATGTTCCATTGTTAGACCTAGTACTAGGTGATTTTGATATCAAAATTAGAGGATCTCATATCCTTAAATGACTATGGAAGGTATGATGCTTAGTGAGGAAATTTCTTGTCAATTAGAGGCTATTGGTATCTCCCCTACTTATTCTATCCTAGATAGATTCATGTGGTGGGATGTTTCCCTAAACTCTAAGCCTCTTGCCCTTACCCTATCCTATTCTTCTAAATCTTAGAATGCTAATGGACTCTCTCTGATTAGGAATATCCTAATAGATGATTGATTAGGATGTTGGGAGGAATTGAGTCGATAATATGATTTTCTATCTTCTCAAAAAAATGCATGCATGCTCTAATTACAAAAATAGTGAATAATTTCTTTCTGAACAAAATATTGGATAATCATTCTTTTCTTAAAAATATAAAGTGGAAAAATGACATTAAATTTAATTATATTTTTACCAAAAATATATACGATTTGATGAAATATGAAGTTAAAATAAACATATCAGTTAATAAGAGATGGGTCCTTAAATGGTCTACCATTGTATGTCAATTATTTCTAGACAAACTATGTCATTCTTGTACCAAACCTAAGAAGCTCTATTTTAGATTGATTTTTACCTTGAGAAAGTTGGTTTTTATGTCTATGATTATTGATGGTGGGTTTCCATCCATTTTTAAAAATTTGCAACTACCCAGAAACTATTGAGCATGTGTTCTTTGATTGCATTTTTACTAGTCTAGTTTGGGATCTATTTTTTAGTAGTCTTAATTCGTGTAGTGGGCACTTGGGAATGTCATGGAAGGAATTTCTTGTTGTTCATGTAGAAAGGTTTGATTGTGTGCTTAATAAGTTCTGGTTTGTTCTATCTACTGAAGTGCTTTGGTTTTTTTTGGAAAAAGAGAAATGAGGATGTTTTCCAGAACCAAAAGAGGGAACTTAATGGGTTTGTGCTTAAACTCACCCTTTATAATATAATTTTATAGGTCTATGTTATCTTTGAAATACCCAAGGATCAATTCATGATACTGATAAGAGAAGGTGTAATGATTATCTACAAGGACATCTTGTCTGCCCACTTTATTGACACAACGTAGACATGCTAAACTAGGAGGAACTTGACGGCTTAAATGTATTTATAAAAAGAGAAAGGGATTAACATTCAGAAGGAAAATGAAGCATTAAGCAAAAAAGAGACAATGTAGCCCCAAGCTAGGCGACCACCACATGTACTCCTTAGGATGTTGATCCCCCATTGGTGTATTTGATAGAGATAAAATAGATTGCAACAACATTGTTGGTGCATGGGAGTAGTTCATTCAAATACATTATCTTTTTTATTATATTACAATCAATGCTTTATTATGTATATGATGGGAGTAGTAGACTTTTAATTATTATTTTTTGGCACATGGAGTGCTCATGACTTGTATCTAATGTAACTATTTAGACTTGGTCATGTTGGAATATTCAAATATGGAAAGAGTACTTATGAGAGGGGGGGTGAATCATAAGTATCACGCTTTAGCCAATAAAACTTTTAACTGAAAGTAAATTGCATGCATGTAAATACATCAAATAAACATCTAACTAAACACATTCATCAATAACTCATAACACTAGAATTTGGTAACCCAGAAACCCTCCAGGAATAAGAAGGTAAAACTAGGGTGGGGATGATACCCACAAAAATTATTGCAGCAATATTGTTTAACCACTTCTGATGGTCTGCCCTGTTAAAGGCTTTACACTATGTCAATAGTGACCTGGTTAGAGGATTTCAAACACTTAACATGAAGTGTCACCCTGTTAAAGGATTTAATCACCTTATTAAAGGATTTAAAAAATAGCTGTTAAGCTAACCTATCACCATAGGATTTTCATTCTAATACAATTGCTAGAGAGTATTAGGTACAATGAACCTGATTGATTACAATTCATGATTGCTGAATGCAGGCACCTGTTCTACTTTCTCTAATCTTGATCCTTTTTGTGATCTGATAATTCTCGCTTCTAAAAATAGAATTCCTTGTGCACCCTTGTATGTCTTCTCTCCTCTCTCTTTTTTCATCCCTTTTATAATGAAATTTCATCTTCCTTCTAAAGACATTTGAGAATTTAGGGTTAGGTATGGATCTACGATCCATATTCAATCTTCATTTTTCGCTAAATACTTACCTTTTGCTGATTGGTTGCATGCCTTTAGCATTTTTCTTATTGGCTGCATGTGAATTCCATAGGAAAAATAAAAGATTCGATCTCATCATTAAATCCTTCAAGATTTACCTTATGTCGGCTGTAAAAACTGTTTGCATCATAATTTGTGCAATTACAAACTCTTATGCTGATATACTGAGTTACTCAGCTTGGCACATGCTGTTTCCTGAATAGCTCGACACCTTAACAAAACTATATCACTTAGCACCTTATATTACTCGGCACTTGTTAACACTCGGCACCTTGTGTTGCTCGGCACTAATACTTCACTCGGTATCTAGTCTTCACTCGGTATCTGATCTTCACTCGGTATTTGATCTTCACTCGGTATGCATGATGTACTTGGCTCCAATGTGGAATATGTTTAAGTGTGTTAGCACTCAAGTGTCAAAAACCATTATGAGGTTAACAGGTCATCAGTCCCTCTTTTGATGTAAAGTTGAGATTATCATGCTATGTATCTAGTTTACTCTCTATTTTCATATAAAAAACCATACAACCTTATACATTCTCAACATATCGCACAAATATGCATTTATGAGATTTTGCATCTAATGCATATAACTTTTTAGAAGGTGTGTGAATAAAATACTCATGACTAAAGACCCTTGATTATGAAATAGAAGATTATTTACCTAGAGACACTTCATAAGTATTTTAACCAATAAAATTTGAGTAAGGATATCTATCAATTAATAGAAAGCTATACTTACAAAGACTACCCAAAATATTATTCCACTTTTATAATACTCGCCATAGACTTCTATTTCTCCATATTCCCATTTCTTGGGGTGTGTAAGGTGTAGTTTTTCTTCAAAAAATGCATAGTTATAAATAAATAAAATTCCATGGAGTAATATTCACCACCATTGTTAGATCTCAACAACTTTACTTTATAATCTATATTATCACCAAAGTCTTTAAATTCAACCTAAATAAAGTCCTAATTCAAGACCCTACATGTGAACCTACCAAGCATGACTTGCGAACCAAAATAATTCACTTGGATATGGAAAGTGAATATCTTGAAACTCCTAGGGTATGAAAAACTTGATCAAGAGTTTGCACAATTAAATTTTTCCCTTACCAACAATGTTTTTGGTTATTTTATCTCCAAGGAAAATATCTCCTTCGTCATAAGTTTTACAAGTCAAAACCCATTCCTTGTGAGGAATTATAGGGTAGGAGAAACCTAAATAAATGGTGAAATCAACATCACTAATAGTGTTAGCTTATATAAATAAAGTTTCATTATTACTATCATAAAAGGATTTCTCTACGAAGGAATCTAAATATTTCTCAATATTTCTTTTCCTTCTTCATGCTTCCCATAGGTCTAACAATTTACTTTATTCTTCGATTTCTTTACCATCCTTTTTTGGATCCATCATTTTCCTTATCCTCTTAGAGTGTCATTTTTGTTATTTCACCTCATGCCTTCATTAAATGTCCAAATTATTGTGTAAGTGATCATTGATGGAGTTCATCATTGTTTCTTTAAAATAAAAGTAGCAATGAGACCTTTATACTAGCATTACTAATGGAAATGATTAAAAATACCAAGGTTTGTGTAAATATCTTCCTCCTCTAGCTTAACACCTTTTGAAACAAGATTTATAAAAAATTATAAAAATGCTTTAAAATGATTTGCAATTGAATTACCATGTTTTATCTTTGAATAAAATATTATCTTTTCATATATTATTAATTCATTAGACTTTAAGTTTGGTAATATCACACATTATGTTTTATAGATTCCATGTAGTAGTCTCTACATAGATATTAAAGAGAATGGCATCCACGAGGAATATATATAGTTCCTTGCCTCTTCTTGCTCAAGTTCAACCAAAATTCATTAAAAGAAATTGAATGGATTCTTTATTTACATTTGACACTCTCTAATATATTTCTCTAGAAGATCTTCAATCTTCAACTTTGAGATATCATGGATGGTGCCTTTGAAATTATCGATAGTTTCACAAGAGGTAGAGGTTGTAGTTTTTAATCACATTCAAAACCACATAATGAAAAATCCCTAATACAAAAAAAAAAAGTCCTTCAACACTTAAAAAATGCACACCCATCTATACAGTATCATTCTAGATCTAGTATCGAATGTTGAGAAATAAGGTAAAACTATTAAAATAAAATCTCCTTCAAAGTGTTTGTGAATCCAAATTATGTTTATCTAGGATTTTTGTAAACTATTTTAAAAAAAAATGTAGAGAAATTAGATTTACAAGGAGAGTCCTTTTCAAAAAAAAACTTTAGTAGAGAAAGAGGAAAAATACGTGTTGATGTTCACTCTTCAAAGACAATATCAACATCAACATTATACATTTTAAATACATTGAAACAAATCCCATGTACCTATAACAATGACATGAAATCACCATCTATATAGAGGTAAAGAGACAATCTAAAAAAACACATACCAAAATAATGGTATCATGAAAAACCTTACTTGTATTCTCCAAGAATAGTAGATGTTATCCATAAGTCAAAAAATAAAATAATATAACCAAAAAGACTGATTTGACTAAATATGATCTCTCACATCCTTAAGTCTAATACTCCATTTTGGAGTCTACTAATTCATGTGGGGTACATACAAAACTATCCAATTCTTCCTATTCTACTTTGGAATGAGAGAGTATATTCAATTGCATCAAATTCAATTGTAATCATTATTTATGTGCTCCACCTCTTTCATGAATGCATGTGATGAAAAATCCAAGAATATGGGAGAATAAGCATCATAGAGTATTTATTTAGTTACACCTTAACAATCCAAGTTCACCATCCAAAAGTGGTAGAGGTACATAAAATATATTTAGTATTGAAAAAATTAAATGGCACCTCAATCTTAACAATTGTAGCAAGATCATACTTATATTTTTAATTGTCTAATTCATATTTTACCTAGAACCAAAATAAATATTATATTCCCATCCACATTCTTGTGAATTTTTGTTGTAATTCTTCATTACCCACCTATCTATCATAGTTTGATAAGTTAAGAATGCATGTCATTATCTAATTGTATTGAATATTATCTTATCCAATCCTAGTTGTTTCTTATCATCTATCATCTTGACTTCCACCCTTGTCACAACCTTTCATCCCCCATGACCATTACTTTCCACTCATTTATTTTCCTTCATTGTTCACCCTTACTAATTTTTGTACTTGTATTCAAGCTCACAACAACTACATATAATTAATATAAAATTTTTTTGGTTGTGTATTGTTGTAAATTGTATTCATGTAACAAATGAGTCTAATTTTACACTCTCCTAGCACTCATTTTAGTTTTTTGTTCCTCAATGGTCCATTTTTTAGACCAGTTTTATATTTAAATTAAGATTTAAATCAAAACACTATTCATATCCTATTTTAAATCTCATTTTGCACTCCTCTTTGAGCCCTATATTATTTTAAGCTTATATTTGTCCTATCTTGTTTTAGAATTCAATACAATTAAATATTGAATTCAATTTTTTCAACCCCCACATATATATTAGATCTAATAACATGGAGTCATTATCTTTCCACCCTCAAAATTTGAACAAAAACGGGTTGCACTATTTTGGTGTTTGTGAATAATGTTCAAAAGTGGGAAGCATCTGACCTATTGGAAACTTACAACTGGAACAATTGTTGTTTTGTCATTGATGCCAAATCTATTGATAATACATATTGCTACCTAATCTAAATGTCATATCTATTTGATTGATGAAGAGGATTTGAGAAGTTGCTCATAACAACAACACCTAGAGAAAAGGTTGAGTTATGAAAAGGAAGTTATAGTGGACATTTGATTAGAAAGACTTTGATAAAGTAAAGTGATTGTTTATGTCAAAAAAGCTAAGCCAAGCTGAGCAATATAGTAAATGTTAAGGAATGCTGAGTAATGCTAGTGTCAACTGAGCTACAGTTAGTGCCAAGAAAATCTAATGTTGACCGAGCATTAGTATTGACTGAGTGAGACAGTTGATGTTGAGACAGAAAGCTTAACAATGGTTGAGTAATTTTGTGATGACCTAGTGTCAAAATTTAGAGATTATCGAGTGACAGTATGAGAATGAATTTGAGGAAATCATGAGATCAAGCCAACATAGTTGATTTCTTGGGAGATGTAAACCATATTGAAGATAAGATTGATGAGTTGGATCATTAAATTCAAGGAAAGGATTAGGTAAAGACCTAATAGATTGATTCTAGAGAATTTTCTAGAAGATGATCAAGAAGATGGACAGATACAATGAATTGAGTTGAACCTAATCATAAACCCTAAGATCTACGGTGGATGTAAAAAATGGTAAAGCATGAATTGCCTACTTAAAGAGATATAGAGTTGAATAATTAGTGTTGTGTGTGTGTGTGTGTGTGTGTGTGTGCACAAATTGAAAGTGTATGTGAAAGAGACATACATAGCAAGAAAAGGAATTGCATAGAAAGAGCAAGAGGCTACTCAAGCTCTTATTCAAATGCTGAGTGCAAATGTTGTAGAACCTACTCTAGTGACACCTATACAACAGGTGATATCTACACTAGTCTAGTAACCATAAGAGAGAATAAGTGAGAAAGGGAAATGATTATAGCTCTCAATGACAAGTGATACACCCTTAAGAGCTCAGGTTATGACTCATGAAGAATAAGATGTTTAAGAGTCAATATATCTCAATGAGGTAATTACATTACCTACATATGATTTGAATAATCTTACACTAGAGAAAATGCATGAACTACAAATTTTGTTGAGTTGAAAGGCCAAGCAAGAACAAATAAAAAGAGAACAAAAGAGAAGAGAAGTATTGTATACTATCAGGGATATTTTTACAAATGCTTTTGACATTATAGATGTCAATCATCAACATCTAATATTGGATCAAGTAGTACATGTAGTTGATAGAGTTCAAATAGACAACATAGAAACAAATGAGAAGTTGTTACAATGGTCTAAAAGAAGAATGGAGCATAAAGGTTTGCAAAAAGTATCACATGAACTTGTACAATGACAAATTGAGCTTTCTATAGCCATTACACAATTGGAAATAGTTTTGAAAATAATAAACTATTTATATTTTAGATTGTGTGGTGTGGATTTCTTTACAACAGATACTTAATGATCATTACAGTTATTACATTGAAGTATGAAGACTAATGGTCACTCCTTGAGCAAGAACAAAAATTCAAGTTCATCTTCATTCAGTGAACTTATATTTAATCAGACAAGGTTTGCTGAAATCACAGTTAAAGATGCAAAAATAAGGAACAAGTTGGCATTAAGTCAACTTCAGTTACTACCATTCATAGAGATAATTCAAAAAGTTATTTCTATTGCCACAAAATTTTTGCTGAAAGACACACAATGCAGGATTTATTGACCTAGCTGCCAAGCTAGAGATTCAGTTTCAAATTTTGGAAAAGATACAAAACAAATGGAACCAAGGCTATGCTAGTATTGTAGCAAGTCATCAGATTTTTTTGAGAAGTTCGAACTCACCCCAATTGCCCTAGCTACCATTAGTGACAAAAAAAGGGGGATATTAAATAAGTCGAGGATGATAATTGATAGGTGGTAAGAAGGCAGAAGTAACGAGTAAGGGGGATTCACAAATAAGAGAGTTGTGAAGAAGAAGATATCAGTTAGCAAATAATTTTTTTGGTCTCAAGGAAGAATATTTTTGTAAGGAATGATTTCATGACAAAGTTTTTTTGCCACTAATGTCAAAGGGGGATATTTTTGATCTCTAAGCCTATTTTTTTATTAAGTAAAACAGGTTTTAATGGGTTCCTGAAACCCAATAGTTAACAAAAGAAAAGGACATTAAGTCCAGCGCACAAAGCTAACAAAAAAGAAACAATAGGCCATAGAAGGTTAGGAGAACATGACAAAATAAAACAAAGCCTCTAAAAGAGAAGGCAAGCCTAGCAAACAAAAACCAAAGGAAAACCTGAAAAGCCAGGGGAACCAATCAGGGCACTGTATTCTTGACTAGCTTAGCAGCCTTGAGCTCTAGCATTTCCATAGTCTCAAACACTTCACTAATCAATTGAATGACATTAGGAGAGTCTTCCTTGTCCCTCTTCTTGTTGTTTTATCTCATTCTATTGCTAGGGCACTCATCTTGGGGGTTGACTTCATCTTTTGTGTCCATGTTGTCCTCATTTCCCATGTCATCTTTGACCCCTGTGCTAACCTCCATCATAGTATGTAGTTGTTTGATATTATCATTTAAAGCTTTGATAATATGAAAGCTCTGGTAAACAGTGTTGTGGAGAGAGCTCTTCATTCTATCCATTATTTTTTCCACCTTAGTGACCCTATTATCCAAGTTTTTGGTTTTATCATTCTCGTCTTCCTCATCCTTTATTTGCAAGTCATTTACTAAGCAAGATTATAGGGTCATCACTGCGACCGACTTATCTAGTAAAGACCGAGCAAAACAATGATTTTTAAGCATTCAATAGAGACCAGGCAATTATGTGAGATGAAAAATATAGTATGAGCTGAGTAATTCAATGACAACTTAGCATATTGAAAATTTATCAAGTTCCAAGTACACAAACTTATAGAAGCCAAGCAACAACATACATGACCGAGCATTAGAAGCACTTAAGTGCCAAGAAATACAATTTTTTTAATGTGATTTTTTAATGGCACAAACTCATATGTGAATCATTTTGGTCAACATTTCTATGAGATTTAACATTTGTAGAGCCAAATCAGATTATATTTATGCATCATTAGTAGAAGGTGATGATCCCTAAAAAAATAATTTAACCAATTAAAAAAATGGACATAAACAAAAAAAGATGAAGTTTAAACTATTGATCAAGATATGGAAGCTTCACATAAAGTCTATTTAAAGATGATTCTAACCCTAGAATCATATAGAGAGGATGAAATGAAGAAGGGAACACGCATGTGAAGGAATCACAAGTAAGATCCAGTAGAGAGAAATCAAAGCACTGAAGGACTGAATAGATTTATTAGATTAGGAGAATCAGATCAGAGACAAAGGAAAGAGGAGACCCAAGATCACTTTATAGAGCATACTGAGGGTCAACAACTAAATTGAGATAGGGAAAATCTATTAACAGAGTGGTCCTAATAGGCCTATGTAAATCTCCTAACAAAGTCCTTACTTTATTGTAAGTGTCAAGCCCTTTAACAAGGCAATACCTAATAGTCTTTTAGTCTTTAACAAGACATACCTCTCACTAGGTAGATCATATTTTATGATCAAACATTGTAACCTTAACATGTTAACTTTATTGTTGCAATAATGAAGATTTGTGGGTTTCATCCCCACCCTAGTTTTACCTTCATCTTGAAGTGTTTCTGGGTAACCAAATCACTATGTTATGTGTTGAACAATTATGGATGTGATAAACTTATTTTATGTTTCAGCATTATAGTTATAATGATGAATTGGGTATGATTTAATAGGAATTGATTTTAGTATCAAAGGTTTAAGATCTTGATTCTCCCCCCTCTCAGTATCTTTTTTCCTATGTGTGTGTGTGTGTGTGTGTGTGTGTGTGTGTGTGTGTGTGTGTGTGTGTGTTTCCTATATATATATATATATATATATTCCAACAAGAACTTCAAATTTGAACAATGATTGTGGGCGAAGAAAATTTCCACTTTTGAAAGTTATGGGACCAAAAATAATCATTAATAACATTACAATACATCTTGGGGTATTTTAAAGAGAAAAAAAATAAAGGTGGAAATATTAGAGACTAAAGATAAAATATATCATAAGACTTATACCATAGGTAGGGGTGTTGGGTTTTGAGAAATAAGTATGTCGATATTTACATGTTCAAAAACCTGGCAAAGACCAAGGAAAGGTTGAGTATATGTAGGAAAGAATCCTTGGAACTTAGAAGATTGATCATGTCATCAACAAGGAGACATTATGGACATTATACAAAAATCAAGGGAAAATAAGGTGCACATAAAATGTAACTAGGGGAGATGTAGATAATAAGAAATGGGTAAATTAAATCCATAATTTAGATTATCACAAAAGGACATGACATGCACTAATCTACAAGATATTTGACCTTTCATCACACAAATATACACATGAGAAAATATATTAAATATTCTACCTAAATAGTGCTATCTTTTTTTTCCTAAATTGTGTATCTAGTTAGTTTATAAATATATCATTAGATATTCATTTTCATCATTAAGATACAAGAATGGTGGTTTAGTTTCACAAACAATCATGAAGTAAAAAATAAAAATAAAAATATATCATATGGGCATTAATAATCAATGCATCCTTGGGCACATATTTTTTTGGATCATATGTTAAAGGAAGCATTCTAGATCTTGTTTTGCATAAACCAACATATTGATTTGAATGATAATTATAGGGGTTCTCCTAGTGCATAGGTCATGTTTTGTTTTCAAGATCTCTTGTAAGTTTTTATTTCTCTTTAATTATCTAATTTTAGAAACCTAAGAAAAGACCCCCTTGGCATGTTTTCTAAGAATTTCTCTATCCCATAAATTAGTCCATATTTGTCCATTTTCTAATCATAAGTTACAAGAATGCATTTTTAATTTGGCATCTGTTAGGCTTAGAAATGGCTTATCTTTAAGGTTTTGGGGGTACACAATATTGATAGATAATAGACACCACATAATTTGATGCAGGGAGATACAAGGAAGCTCTAAAACAACATATGAAATAAACTCAACTTGAACATTCAACACTCCCTACTCAAAGTTACACATTGAAGCTACACATTGATTATAGAAAACCACAGAGAACACAAGGCCAAATGTAACATATTTGTAGGTGTAATAATTTAACTTCACATAAAGAGGAACCACAACATGCCCAGTTTTGAGACCTTTTGAGTTGCAACCTTATACAAAATAAGAATTATTCAATCTTAGAGTCTTAGCTTGCATCTTCTATCCTTTTGTTCTCTAAGAATTCTACTTTCCTACATCTAACCCAACTTCTTTTATAGACACCTAAGCCACAAGTTAGCTAGTCAAGAACTCATTTACAATTTAGGTCCATACTTGGAAGAGTAAACAAAAACCCATGTAAAAAATCATATGAAGTGATGTGCACTCATAGGTAGTTCCACACATATATTAGGAGTCGTCTCCTAACTACACAACATGCCACATAATCAACTAAAGTTGTGCCAATCGGAACAACATGCTATGCAAGGTGGAAACAATAGGAAAATAGGAGCGAAAAGAATGACATAGAACTCGAGAAATACATAACATAAGAGTTCATGCACTTAGGAAAAGGACCTAGGAAAGGTCCTTGATATGATGACAACTGTGCATAACATGAAAACAAAAGCAACAATAACTACTTTACAAACAACAGACTGACACAAAAAATTAGAAATATTTTTGTTTAATACAAGATTACTCAAAGAACCAAGATGTTACTGCATCAAAATTAATCAACAAAGTAAAGGATAAGAGATATGAGATGAAATGATGAGAAAAGTGAGAGGACTTGAAAGGGATTTTTCTCCATGTCGGTCTCACTAAAATATGTCTTCATCAACTTCAACTTGTCATTCCTATGCATGAATCAAGAAAGATGGGCACACTTACAATTGAAATGGATCAAATAGGTGGAACATTATTATTGTTTACAAGACAAAAATAGGTGTAATGATGAGGACTCGAGTAGACCACCCTTTTCATAAGGCAAGGGCATCTTGTTGATGGTAACAATGCTTGGTCAAGCTGTGGTGATAATTTGTATTAATAGTTATCATTGCTCATAGAGTATTATTTTTCTAAAAATACTTCATTATATTTTTATAATTGATTCGAGGAGAGTATTAGAGTAGGTAGTGTCTCACTCAACGACCTTTTTGAGCTAAGCTATTTCAATTTCTCATATCAAATTATTCTTGTTCTTCATTAGTAACTATGACAGATGACAATTTTTCCCTTAACTCCCTCAAAATAATATCCACCAAATTATTTCTAATTCCTAGACATAGACATGATTTTCTACATGTCATTAAGAAAGAGAAGAAATAGAAAAAAGCTCCTTTGAAGCCTCAAATTATATTTTTTAGTTAACTTAGATTTATAAGAGATTTTCAAGTTGTTAATGTGAGATGAATTTTTATTTTTGACCACATATTCATGTATAAAGTTTTTTCCTTCATTTTTACAATGGATGTTCAAAGTTGATCAAGTATTGAAATAATATAAATAAGTTAGCATTAATGTGTTTTTAAAATGAGTTTAAATATTTGGAATGATTAAATCCACTTGTTCGAAACTATATTAGATATTGAAATGAATGAATATTGAAGTAAGTAATAAAATTTAGTTATTATTTATGTGTTTATGGTGCTCAAATGAATTTAATATAAATTATTAATAACTTTTGAGATGATTATATTAATGGGTGTGTTACAATTTTACAAACTTGCATGCACATGAAAAAAAATATTTCTCAATGCTAAAGTGATATTTCTAATATTAAAAAAAATACTTTAAGACCCAATTACAAGTTAGAGACTCTCATTTTAACTGTAGACACCCCTTATGATGAGAGAAAGGTAGATCATAAGTATGATGGTGGTGTTGTTAGATTCAATGACAACACTCCTTGCATGATCAAGGGAAGAGGTTTAGTAACACTTAATGGTAATAAAGCATAATATTTTGACTATTGGACAATTGGTTGATAAAGGTTGAAATCTAAAATTTCAAGATAAAATGTGCACTTATTAAAAATGACTCCAGAATTGAGATTGTGTTTGGAACAAAAACCAAAGGTAATGTATTTCATTTGAATTCAGTAGAGAATAGATATTTTTTTGTGGCATAGAATTTTTTTTTCTATGACTTTTGATAATATTGTAAATATTAGTACTACTAATGTTGTGAGAGATTTTCCAAGTTGATGATGCCTACTAATACATTATACAAGGAATGCACTATGATAAAGAAAAAAAGAACTAGTTTTAAGAGAAAAAATATACAAGTACCAGGACTCTAGATTTGCTTCATAAAGATCTACGCGGTCCTACTAAGATAATAACTTGCTATGGTGAGAGATACCTCATCCTTTAATTGATGATTATTCTATAATTATGTGGGATTCTTTTTTGAAGGATAAGTTAGAATCTTTCAATAAATTTAAGATATTTAGAGCCAAAGTTGATAATGAATCCAAAGTGAAGTTGAGATGTCTATGATCTAATTGTGGTGGAGAATTTACATCTAGAGAATTCAATGCGTATTGTGAAGAGTGTAGAATAAGAAGATAGATATTTTCTCATAAATTTCTTAGCAGAATAGGATAGATGAGCGAAGGAATAGAACAATTGTTGACATTGCAAGGACTATGATGTTGGAAGGAAAAGTGCCCAAGATGTACTGAAGAGGAGATGTTACTATTTCAATATACACATTAAATGGAGTTCAAATAAAGAATGGAAGGTTAAGAAACCCTATGATTTGCGATATGGGCATGTGACTACAGTTAAGTATTTCAGAATTCTGAGAAGAAAATGTTAAATTATAAGAGATGATGACTTGATCCTAGAAGTGATGAAGTGATATTTCTTGGTTATATTATTAAGATAAGAGCCTACTAATGTTATAATTAGAGGTTAAATAAACTTGTGGAGAGTGCTAATGTGAAATTTGATAAAAGATTTTAGACATGGGAGAGATTATGAAATAGTGATTCAAATAAGGGTGAAGATAATTTGATATAGGTAACAAAAGAACAAAATCCAAATTAGGAACATAAAGGTTCAGTTGAATAGATTGATAATGGAATTAAAGTTGATGAGTCTCATCCCCCTAATTCTCCAGGATATGTGAATACTAATCATATTGAATATCATATTATTGGTGATAAGAATCAAGTAGTTATGACTAAACAAAAGATTGCTAGAGAAGACATTTGTTTGATTTCACAAGTTGAACCTAAAGATTTAATGAAGCTTACAAATATAGTAATTATATTCTATGAAATAATAACTCGATTGAATTGAAAATAATAAAATATGGATTCTATTTCCGAGACCCGAAGATAAATATATTATTGGAACTGAATAAGTTTTCTGAAACAAGGTGAATGAAAATGGTGAAGTGGCAAGAAACAAAGATAGATTAGTTTGCAAAGGATGCTCACAAATGGATGGTATAGATTTTGATGACACATTTGCACATGTTGATATAATGGAAGTTGTTAAACTGTTTCTTACTTATGCTTCTTACAAAAAATTTAGAGTATCTCGCAAGGATGTCAAATTAGTGTTTTTAAATGAAGATCTTGAAGAGGGAGTCTATATTGAACAACTTGATGGATTTACTATAGATAATGAGAAGGATATGGTTTAGCGATTAAAGAAAGCTCCTAGAGTCGAGTATGCAAGATTAGACAAATATTTATTAAAGTTTAGATTCAATAAAGGTTCTTCCAATGGTAATTTATAATTTAAAATTAACTCTAAAAGTATTTTTATTGTTGATTTTTGTGTGGATGATATCATTTATGGTGGTGATGATAAAATGGGTTCAAGTTTTGCTAATGAGATGAAATGTCTATGATAGGAGAGATGACATAATTTCTTGGTTGCAAATTACTCGAACTGGGACAAGGATTTTTATATCATGGAGAAAGTATGTGAAAGAATTGTCAAAGAAGTTTGGTATGGAAGATTCATTGCTAGTTGGAACACCGATGACCATAGGATGTAAATTGACAAGGGATGATAAGTCACAGAATACTAATAAGAAAAAATATAGATCTATGATTGTTGGATTGTAATACCTAACACATACAAGACCTGACATATTTAATGTAGCTAGAATTGTTGTGAGATTTCAAGTTGAATCAAAGGAATCATGTGTCTTTTCTATTTAAAGAATATTCAGATACATGAAAGGAACAATGAATTATGAATAATGGTATGATAGAGTTTATAATTTCATACTTCCTGCATATACTGATTTTGATTTGGCAAAAAATGTTGATGATAGAAAGCATACTAGTAGAGGAACATTAGTTTTAGGAAGAAGGTTAGTTCTGGGTTGAGTAAAAAGCATAATTGTATTTCACAATCAACTATTGAAGTTGGATATGTTGTTGTTGCTATTAATTATACATGAGTTATTTGGATGAAGCTAATGTTAAGGATATCTGAGTTATCTATGATGAACCTATTACTATTCATTTTGATAATTCAAGTGTTATAAATATTTCAAATAATCTTGCATTGCATTTGAAGATGAAACATATTTAAGTCAAATACCATTTCTTGAGAGAGAGAAAGTGAATGAGAAAGAATTAAAGAAGTATGTGGCTACTATAGAACATATCACTAATATCTTTACAAATCCCTTAAAGAATGATGCCTTTGAATATCTCATAGGTATGCTTGGGGTGATGGCCCATCTTTTTAGAATTTGATTGATGTAGGATTGCATAAATTCAATAGTATTAACTGGCTTATCTTACATCTAGACTTGATGTTTTTGGAGCTGCTCCTAAGGGGGAGTAGTTGAGTTTGATGCACTATGGTATGAATACCATAGGGGAGTATTTTTAGTAGAGATCGAAAAAGGAAGAGCTAAAATTTTTCCATTGATGTCAAAGGGGGGAGAGAGTTATGTAAAAAAAATATTTATTGGAGAGAAATTTATTAGAAAGATATTCTGGACAATGATAATGATCTTACTTTGTGAATTAAAGGTTTTTCACATCATATGTTTCCATCAATGCCAAAGAGGGATATTGTTGGATGTTGGAAGATATTACTATTAGGAATCATTGCTGGTTATTTTTTCCATTAATATTTTATCATTGGACTCAACATATATTTAAATTAGACAGTGTTCTTACTAATATATATACAAAAGGAGTTTTCATTAAAGACATAGTTTATTCTTCTTGTGCTTGCAAACCCAGTGGGATACCGTTTGGTGAGTCTACATACTATATTGTTCATTGCATATTTTTCTAAGTTGACTTGGAGATGTTATAGAAGTTTTGTTGAAGATTAGTTACAGATAGTATTTACCAAAGAATTATTTCAGAAAAAGGTGCTGTATACGCTTTGGTGAGTTTTGATGAAACATAACTTTGGTCTACAGTTTTAGATATATCATGAAGACTTGGATTTGCATCCAATTTTGGATATGTTTGAGGATTGGAGAAATGGAGGTCAAGTTTTCTCATTGGATAGTAAAAAAGAAATTATTTTCTAGCCAACTCAGTCAAGAAATGTGTTGATTGGATTATTATGATTGATTATTGGATGACTGTATGTTATTTGATATTATAATGTATTCAATATGTGTTCTATCTAACACTTATGGAACAACATGATTGATGTAGTTTATTTTTTAATTAGGTCTCATATGAGACAACCTAATAAGTATTAGAGACGTATAAATAAGTGGTTCATTTTGTGAATTCGAGTTTGCATGGTGTGAGTATGTTAACGGAGAGAATGATATGATGTGAAGATGATTATGAAAATTTGGATTAGAGACAAATATCATTGTTGGTTGAGAAGAGGTATGCATGGAATCTAAATATCTACTTCAAAGGAACTATATTGACATAGTTAATGCTAATAATTAGTTCATCTCAATGGACTCTTTCTCACTTACTGGGTTGTTGTCTAATCTAATTTGTTGTCCTTCTTGTGAAAATTTGAATTAGAGACAAATATCATTGTTGGTTGAGAAGAGGTATGCATGGAATCTAATAATGTACTTCAAAGGAACTATATTGACATAGTTAATGCTAATAATTAGTTCATCTCAATGGACTCTTGCTCACTTACTGGGTTTTTGTCTAATCTAAGTTGTTGTCCTTGTAATAAAGAAGGGAGCTCCAATAAAGTGTCTAAATGCATATGCATTCTTCATCTACCTTTAACAAGGTTGTATATCTGCTAGCACATCATCTAGTGGGTTTGATCTCCATCATGGTTTTTTCCCTAACTAAGTTTCTAAGCAACAAAGAAAATTTGGTGCTATATGTTATATTGTTATTTGTAATGCATTGTATTGTCTTTAAGTTTTAGATCTGATATATGTTGATTGGTTTAATGATTTAAATCTATCACAATCAATCCCCCCCACCCCCCCAAGTTGTGCTTTGTGCATAATTATTCCCAACACAATTTTGACAAATAGATCAAAATGATTGTTGACTTGTTTGGTTTATTGAGTCTTATCTTTTATTGATTTGTCATTGGTCATGTTCTTTTGTTACTCAAGGATATCATTGAGTGATGAGATTAGTTGGGATGATTCATGGTCTTTTATTTTTTGTTTTCTCTTCTGTTTGCAAGATCTTTTTCATAATTTTTTGGGGGTGTGCACATCATATGCTTTAAGTGTTGGATACAATTGATTAATTCTATGTTGTCTTTGATATTACACAAATTTCATAATCATTATCATTCAGTATAGGCCGAGCTCACTCAGATAATGAAGAAATTTCTCAGTGTCTACTGAGCATTCCTATGTTTGCCTAGCTCAGAAGGCAGTGTCTACCAAGTTCACTCAGGCGTCAAAGGAAAAGATGCAGAAAGTGAGTGTTAACCGAGCTCACTCGGTTAATGAAGGAAAGTTGGATGGAACTAGTGCTAATTGAGCTCACTTAGTTGCCAAAGGATTTTCGTGAGTTTGCAGTGTTAATCAAGCTTCTGTTGGTTAACAAAGGAAATCATTTTTGAGTTAGTTTCTATTGAGTTGGGTCGACTAACGAAGGATTTTCTTATTTAGGCATATTAAGCTTAATTGATTTATCTATTGATTCTAGCCGACTAAGGTGATGAATATTGATTATTCTAAGTTGTATTTGAGTTGACTTGATAAAGTGGAAGATATAAATATAAGGTCAAGTTGTGATTTCAAAGTGTGTAAGTAAGAAGATGTTATTGAAGATTTAATGATGAGAAGAGGAAGCAAATTTGAAGGATAAGTAGAATATCCTTGTGGAGCAGCAAAGTTATATTTGATCAAGAAGGATCAAGTATAGGCCAGAATAGAGATTTGTAATTAGCAAATCAATTGCATTGAAATCAAGTCATCTCATTGTTACTCTCTAACTATTGTAGCAATGATCTAAATCTCTTAATAGAGTTGGCTTAATAGCTATTTGCAAATCCTCTAACAAGGTGATGGTTCTATTGAATTGTCTAATGACCTCTAACAAGGTCACTCCTAACAGTGTGATTAAATCTTTTAATAGGGTCACACCTAACAGTGTGTTTTGTAACCTTTAACAGGGTTGGCTCCTAACATGGCTCACTTCAAAAGAGTGAAAAATAGTAACTAGTTGCAATTGGTGGTTTTTCCCAAATTGGGTTTCCATGTTAAATCCTGGTGTCATATGTATTCATGTTATTTTCTTTTATATGATTGCAACTCAATTAAAGTAATGGTAATCACATGTAACATCTAAAATTTTATATGTTAAGCATTTACTGAGCTAATTTAGTCATTATCAAGTTACAACATTTTATGTGTGTTTACCGAGCTTTAACAATATTCAATTTTTCAATTTGCATTTTTGTACTAACATCTAATGGATCTGGGATTTATTTTAGTAGTAACTAATTCACTCCTCCTCTCTTAGTTACTCCTCTTATATTTCTAACAATTTGTATCAAAGCTTTTGGTGCTTGCAGAGAAGGTTTCAAGGACCTAAGTTAAAGATTAGGATGTCTTATAAAAGAGAGATCCCCAAGCTAAATAAAAATAATTTTGCAACATGGAAAGGACTTATGAGGTTACATCTGGCTACCATTAGTGATTCAGGTTGCAAATATCTTGATGTTGTATACAAGACTCCCATTGGAACATTATCAGTTGAAGATATTGTTGAAAAGAAGAATCATAATATCATGATGATTGATATTGCATCTACTCTCAGTTATGCTGAATTTGATGAGGTAAAGGATTGTAAAACTGCTCATGCAATGTGGACCAAACTCAAAGATATCTATGGAGGATATGACAATGTAAGAAGAGCCAAAATAGAAAGTCTTAGAGGACAATTTGACCAAATGAAGATGAGAGAAGATGAAAACATTGCAAAATATGTTGAAAGGATCAAGGCCAGTGTAAGTGCAATCAAAGTATCTAGAGGAGACATTAAGGAGGAAATTTTTGTAAGTAAAGTGCTAAGAAATCTTCTTCCTATTTATGCAATTAGAATATTTTCTATTCAATAAATGAGATGTGATCCAAATAAAAAATTAGGCTTAGATGCTCTAGAGGAAGGCTGATAGCTTTTCAACTAAACAATTATGTTCCTGCTTCAAAGAATATTGAATTTGCATTTAAAGCTAAACTCTCACTCAAAGAAAAGGGTAAACAATCAAAGTCTAGCCAATCAAGAAGTGAAGAAGATGGAACATTAGAAGAAAGTTCAAACAATGATCTTGAAGTTGTTGAAGCCCTACTTGTAAGGAAGTATTGCAAAGGAAGAGGAAAGTACAAAGGTAAAGTTTCTCTGATAAATTTTTCTTGTGAAGAAGTTGGTCACATTGCTACTAGGTGTCCAAATAAGGAAATCAAAGATGAAAAGAAAATCAATAAGCATAAAGGCAAGAAGGACTCCAAGAACTTCAAGGACAAAGGTAAGAAATCTTGTTTTATAGCTAAAGATTCTGATAACAGTGAATATGAAATGGTATATATTGTTGTGAAAGATGAATCTAATGATGAAGGAGATAAGATGGCACCTATCTCTCATGTTAGCAAAAATGATATATGGATTATTAACAGTGACTGCTCACATCATGGTGACAAAGTAAAGTTTGAACACGTGGAATATTATGATGGAGGTAGTGTGAGATTTGGAAACAATGAACCTTGTAACATAAAAGGAAAAGGATGTATTTCATTGACTAAAGAACTTGTATGTGACAATGCTTATGGGGTTGAAGGACTAAAGCATAATCTACTGAGTGTGGCATATTTGAATAACATTGGATTCAAGGTAGAATTCATGAATGGATAGGCCAAAGTACTGGATGGAAAAGGAAATCTAGTTGGCTCTGGCAAGCAAACAAAATGTAATCTATTTTATCTTGATCTCAGTGATTGTTCATATTTTATTGCTCAAGTAGAAGAAAGTTGGTTATGACACACAAGGCTATGTCATGTGAACTTTGATAATCTGGTTAAGATAAGAAAACATAGAAGAGTAAGAGGTATTCCTAGTTTGAAGAAGCTTGACATGGGTCTATGCAAGAATTGTCAAATTTGTAAAATGGGAAAGACTAGCTTTAGAAGCAAAAATTATCAGTCAAAAGAAGTCTTGAAAATTGTTCATACAGATTTATGTGGACCTATTGGAATAGAAAGCTATAGTGGAGAAAAAATTTTCATTCTTTTTGTTGATGACTATTCTAGAATGATGACAGTAATGTATCTAAAAGAAAAATACGAAGCCTTTCAAAAATTCAAGTGGTATCTGGCAAGAGTGGAAAAAGAAACTGGAAAGAGGTTGAAATGCTTAAGGTCAGACAAAGGTGGTGAATTCATCTCCCATGAACTCAATAATTTCTGCATTGAAAGAGGAATTAAAAGACAAGTATTAGCCCTTGGTACACCATAGCAAAATGGTATAGCTAAAAGAAGAAAAAAATCTATCATGGATTGTGCAAGAACCCTAATGATTGAAAAGAAGGTTGCTCTCAAATATTGGAAGGAATCTATCAACATTGTAGTTCATACCTTGAATAGAGTTCAGTTGAAGAAAGATTCAAATAAAACACCTTATAGGTAATGGTATGGATACAAACCTAATGTAAGTTACTTGAAAGTATTTGGTAGCAAATGTTATATATTGAAAGAATCTAGAAAAGGAAAATTTGATGTAAAAGGTGATGAAGGCATATTTCTAGGATACTCCTACAGAAATAAAGCATATAGATGTTTGAATTTGTCTACTCACAAAATCATAGAAAGTGCACATGTTAGAATTGACAAGTTTGCAAAAAAGAGTGAAGAAGAAAGCAACAAGGAACCAGAAGATTACAGAAGATTTGTATACTATAAACTTGATACCCTACCAAATCTATCTGAGAGAAAAGAAGCTCCATCTCCCAAGTGCCCAAAAACTCCAACAGTTATTGAGTTGCAGATAGTGCAACCCAAGCTACAGCCTAAATGACCCAAGTCACAATCAGAGGCTACCGAGCTAGTTCAAATTGAGCCTGATGGACCTGAGTCACAGACATAAGAACTCGGGCTTGAAACTAAAATTCAAGATGAAGATGGTGGAACTCATTCATGGACCAAAGAGCCTGTGTTAGCAAGATATGTCAGAAGGCATCATGCACCTAATCAGGTCATTGGAGATAAATTAGATGGAACAATGACAAGAGGCAAACTAAAGGGTACATGTTTACTTGTTAAATTTGAACCTAGAAGTGTTAAGGATGCTCTTGAAAATGAAAGTTGGATTGAAGCAATGAATGAAGAGATAGAATAGATAGAAAACAACAAAATTTGGACTCTTGTTCCTAGACTCAAGGATAAAAATGTAATTGGTACAAAGTGGGTATTTAGAAATAAGCTGAATGAAGATGGAAAAGTTTCAAGAAACAAAACAAGATTGGTGTACAAAGGTTATTCTCAAGAAGAAGTTATTGACTATGGTGAGACTTTTGCTCATGTGGCAAGACCAAAAGGTGTTAGAACATTACTAGCATGTGCAACACATAGAGGATTTAAAGTATATCAAATGGATGTCAAATCTGCATTCTTGAATGGAATTCTTGATAAAGAAGTCTATATTGAACAACTAGAAGGTTTTGTAGATCCTAGAAGAAGAGACATGGTTTGCAAGTTACACAAAGCATTATATGGTCTCAAGCAAGCTCCTAGAGCTTGGTATGAAAGACTTCATAATTACTTGGTGCATATTGGTTTTCAAAGAACAAATGATAACAATAGTCTGTATGTCAAGGAAGGACCAGATAAGAAGATTGTGTTGGCAGAAATATTTGTTGTTGATATTCTATTTACAAAAAATGATGACTTATGCAAAGAATTTTTAGAAGAAATGAGTAAGGAATTTGAGATGTCCATGTTTGGTGAGATTAAAAAAATTGTTGGATTGCAGATATAGCAGAACAAAAATGGTATCTACATCACTCAATCTAAGTATATCAAGGAGAAACTGAAGAAATTTTGAATGGAAGATTCAAGACCAATTGGGACCCCTATTTCCACTGGACTTAAGCTCTCCAAAAATGATGATTCCAAAGAAGTAGATCAAACCACATACAAATGAATGATTGGAAAATTGCAATATGTAGTACACACAAAACTTGATATTGCTCTAGCAATTGGAATAGTGGTAAGATTCTCAACAAATCCCAAGAAATATCACATGATAGAAATCAAGAGAATCATGAGTTATTTGAAAGGCACTAAAGACTATGGTTTATGGTATAAACTTGGAGGCAATTTGGACTTGAAAGTATTTACTGATGCTGATTGGGCAGGAAGTCTTGATGACAAAAAAAGCACTAGTGGTGGAGCATTCTTTCTTGGTAAAAGACTAGTATCTTGGACAAGCAAGAAGCAAAATTGTACATCTCAATCCACAACAAAGGTAGAATATGTGGCAGCAACAGTCAGTTGTTCTAACATTGTTTGGTTCAAACAACTGTTGGAAGTAATGAAGGTAGAAATCAAAGATCCAGTAGTCATATATTGTGATAACACCAGTGTAATCAATATATCAAAGAATCCAGTAATGCATTCCAAAATAAAGCACATTGCTATAAAATATCACTTCTTAAGAGAATTAGTGTAGGATAAAGAAGTTAGATTGGAATATGTTAATACAAAGGAACAAATTGCAGACATATTCACCAAGCCATTACCTAAGGATGCATTTTTGTATCTAAGAGGTAAGCTAGGGGCCATTCCCCTATTTAAAATTCACTAAATAAAGTTTAGTGACTGCATCAACTAGAACCTGTTGAAGATCAATCAGTTGGTGCAGAATTAGCAAGGGCATATTGCAAATGAATTAGTACTTAAGGTATGGTATGTGTTGTCAAAAAGGGAGAAGTGTACTGTTATATCTATGAGAAATTTTTGGAACCAGAATAAAGTAAGGAACCAAAGAGGGAGAAGTTTTCCAAAGAAGTTTGTTGTAAGAGGGAGAATAAACTGAATGAACTTGGTAGCAGTTGTTGCAAACAAAATCTAGTGAAAGAAAGAGCTCATATTGACAGAGGGAGTTCTCAAGTCTAAATCCAAAATCTCATTGTGCTATGACATGTTGTGTTGCCATCAATTCCAAAGAGGGAGATTGTTGGATACAATTGATTAATTATGTGTTGTCTTTGATGTTACATGGGTAAGTGCAAGAAGTTGGGTCTCACTTTTGGGCAAAAAGTGGAAGTGTTTTTCCTATTTTTGAAATTTCTTGTCAATTGATGTCAAAATTTGAGGCATTTAGAGATTGAATATAAAAAAACTTTAGAAATGAATATGTAATTTATTTGTATACCCATATGATAGATTTTGTTTTTGGTATTGATCTTTAAAAACCACTTTTTCAAAATGCCTGTTTTAGGACCATACCACACTCATGTACGGACACCATAATTTGACACAAATAAATGATTTTTCATAAATCCTTTTAAAGGGAGTTACCTAATACACCTAAGATTGATGACAATATTTTTTTCTTAATTTTTTACTGAATAATTTTTTTTATTAATTATTAATTGGCTATAAAGGTAAATTTTAAAACCTCTAGTGTACGGACACCATATTTTGATCAAAATTTCACTTTTTAAATTTTATTTTATTTTTAACCTCAAAAGAATTGTATGTAGATTGATGACATATAAATTAATTTAATAAAAATTATAAAATAAAAAAAGTTATTAAAATTTTAGTGAACTTCACTATTTTACATTTAGGTACCACCTTTCATTAAAAAATAATGCAAAAATAGTAAATAAAATCATAGCACTATAAAATTTACATATTTGAAATCAGGTTTCATAAAAAAATTTGATCGAAAAGACCCTCTAAAAATTATGGCAAGTCGTAAATTTATTAGTTCAATGCCTTAGCCAAATCTTGAGAGGTCAAGGCATAGGCTTGGTCTCACCAAGCCTATCCTGAACCAAAATTTGAGGTAGGAGAAAAAATCTCGCCCAATGTTGTAAGAAACGGGTACCCGTTATTTAAATTCAAAAAATGGGTACCCGTTTTGAAAAAGTCAAATCGGCATACAAAATCCCCCCTAAAAAATAAAATTTTAAATTTTTAGAAAGGGGTACCCATTTTTTACTTTTCAAAAATGGGTACCCGTTTCTAAAAAATATAATTTTTTTATGTTTTAAAAAACAAGTACCTATTTTTTGAAAATTAAAAACGAGTACCCAATTTTTTTTAAAATGGGTGCCCATTTTTTAAATTTTGGATTGGGCACCCGAGCCTAAAACAGGTACCCATTTTTTAAAAACGAGTACTCGTTTCTAAAAGAGTACGATCTCAATCCACGGACCTTCGCGAAATTGAGACCCAACTCCTTGTTTTTACCCACACAAATGTCATAATCATTATCAGTCAATATAGGTCGAGCTCACTCGGACAATGAAGACAATTCTCAGTGTCTACCGAGCATTTCTATGTTTGCCTAGTTCATAAGGTAGTGTCTACCAAGTTCACTCGGGCATCAAAGGAAAAGATACAGAAAGTGATTGTTAATCGAGCTCACTCAGTTAATGAAGGAAAGTTGGATGGAACCAGTGCTAACCGAGCTCACTTGGTTGCCAAAGGATTTTTGCGAGTTTGCAGTGTTAACCAAGCTTCTGTTGGTTAACAAAGGAAATTGTTTCCGAGTTAGTTTCTACCACACTGGGTTGGATAACGAAGGATTTTCTTATTTTGATATATTAAGCTTAATTGATTTATCTATTGATTCTAGCCGACTAAGGTGATGAATATTGATTATTCTAAGTTGTATTTGAGCTGACTTGACAAAGTGGAAGATATAAGTATAAGGTCAAGTTGTGATTTCAAAGTGTGTAAGTATGAAGATGTAATTGAAGATTTAATGATGAGAAGAGGACGTGAATTGGAAGGATAAGCAGAATATCCTTGTGGAGCAGTAAAGCTATATTCGATTAAGAAGGATCAAGTACAAGCTAGAACAAAGATTTGTAATCAGCAAACCAATTGCATTGAAATCAGGTCATCTCATTATTACTCTCTAACCATTGTAGCAGTGATCTAAATCTCCTAACAGAGTTGGCTTAATAGCTATTTGCAAACCCTCTAACAAGGTGGCAGTTCTATTGAATTGTCTAAAAACTTCTAACAAGGCCACTCCTAATAGGGTGATTAAATACTTTAATAGGCTCACACCTAATAGTGTGTTTTGTAACCTTTAATAGAGTTGGCTCCTAACGGAGCTAACTTCAGAAGAGTGAAAAATAGCAACTAGTTGAAATTGGTGGTTTTCCCAAAATTGGGTTTCCACGTTAAATCCTGGTGTCATATGTGTTCATGTTATTTTCTTTTATATGATTGCAACTTAGTTAAAGTAATGGTAATCAAAAACAACATCTAAAATTTTATATGTTAAGCATTTACCGAGCTAATTCAATCATTACCAAGCTACAACATTTTATGTGTGTTTACTGAGCTTTAGTAGCATTCAGTTTTTCAGTTTGCATTTTTGTACTAACATCTAAGGGATCTAGGATTTATTTTAGTAGTAACTGATTCACCCCTCCCCTCTCAGTTACTCCTCTTATGTTTCCAACATTAAGATGGATGGAAACATTACTTGTATGTAATGTATGTGTTTTATGCAAAAGTATCACGTTGTCACTGTGACTTTCTATGTTATGGTGTGAGGCATCTATTTCTCTATATTAAATAAAGCTCTTATGATAAAAGTGCATTTCATCATTACTAACTCTTCTCTATCAAAATTCTACTTTTTAGTCGCATTTCTTCTGTCAATACTAGCGATCATTTTCTTTTCAAAAAATTATCCTCCTCTTAATTTTTGCTCAATTTTTTGAGGGGGCATCATGCCTCCATTATATCGATCCACCAGGACATGATCCTTTATTTTTCTTTGAACCAATGCTTATAATCGCATTGCCTTAAAGAGGGGCAAAATGTAGATGCTAAAAAATAGTACATGTTTATGAGTCCCCTTTTTAATAGTCCTCTATATTGTATGTTTGATCTTCATCATTCATCAATAATGTGACATTCTTCTATTAATTAAATAATGAAAACTAATAAATTAATTACTAATGTTCATCCTTAATTTGTATCATTTCCTATTCAATTTAATGATCATGTCAATTAATTCATCCTTTTAGGATTAGATAACCATTAATCTATACTCTATTCCTAAGTCCTAAGCTTTAAAAATAATATTTATTTATTTATCCCTTTTCCCTAGCTCTCACAATTAATTAATTTAATTGACTGAATTTCAAATTATAAGAATTAAATATTTTGATAATTCCTAATTAAGAAACATGAGTGAAATTATATTTAAATAATAATTTATCCATTGATTTCCCTTTTCTAACTTCTACTTTCCTCTTTAACACTTGTCATGTTGTCATAATTTATAGCAATTTTCTTTTACCTATTGTCACAATTTGTCATCCTTTGGGACAAATTGTCCCTTCATGCTTCTTACTAATTTTCTAATTTGATCTCTTTGTAATTTTTTGTAATGTGTAATAAAATGACACTTTTCTAATTTCAACTCTTCAATTAGGATATCTTCTCAATTGTGCTCCAATTCACTAATTTAAAAATTTGGCCTTCAATTCCTATATATTGAAATCATTTTCTCTTCATTTCCTAACCAATATTCTCGTAACTATCAACTTGCTTTCATGATTGAGTGAAAATTATCATACGAGCCAACTTGCTTTCGTGATTGAGTGAAATTTTTCATAGGAGCTACTTATCATAACCAAATTGAAGGGAGTTTGTTTGTTAAATTTGGACAATACTTTGTGTTTTCTCTTTCTTGGCTTTAATCTTAAAATAAGACTTACTTTATGTGCATTAATAAATTTAACGGTTACCTTAACATGCATGTCTCTCCTTCTTCCTCTCTTACACATACAATTGAAGTTTTGTTTCCAGTAGGATGTTTTTGTAATATGTTGTATGTTTCCCACCATAGGCATTATTTTGAGTATGAATGTAAAATAATTAATTGTTGTAAGCAAAACTTTCAAATTGATGCAAAATTTTGTTTTAGTACTTTGAATCTCTCTTTTAATCCTTTCCATTGATTTTAAGATGCAAGAAATGCATAGATAGACAAGACAAAGGTAGTTCTTTTACTTGGTCAGACTCATGTTGCAACATATAAACAAAAACCACAATTTAGAATGATAATCCCATATTGAACCTAAAAACAAACCCCTACCCAAATCATATCAGACAAGCGAATAGGGCATTTAAAACTAGTACCTATACGGTGTTAATAGAATTGAAATATTAGAGGAAAGAATTAATAAAGTTGCAATTTGTTGTGCCAAGGAGAAGCGAATATTCATTTGTTTATTAAATAAAGGATTTCAATGTTTTCCCCTTAGGAAGAGGGCCCTTTTGAATTAGGGAGAGGACCTTTTTTGAATTAGGGAGACGACCTCGTAATTGTCTAGGCTAATTTGAGGTATTGAGAAGAGAAAGTTTTTCTGCTCATGTAGAGTGTGAGGTGATCTAAAAGTGTCATTTTAAAATGTTCACCTGGAACCCATTATGTTCACCCCCCAATAACCACTCAACAAAAAAACTATGTTACCAAAAACACGTTTCCCCATTGCCTACGCCCATTTCTGCAATGCAAAATGTTACCTACGACTTTACGCAATGTCTGGCAGAACAAGAAGACAACCATTGGTTAGTTACAATAGAAAACCATTGATTAATTGCTGACACTCACAAAATTTGTATATGATCAGCCTCCATTTATGCATTGTTTGTCTCCTTAAAACATAGTTTAAAGCTCACTAACTTTACCCCTCTCTCACTCATTACGATGAGTTTTTGGATACATATTAAGTAATTGTTTTAGCTATTTTTAAAATAGTTTGTATTTTATATATATATATAATTAAACATTGATATATATTTTTAATTATTATAAATTATAAATTATAGTTTTAAAATATATTTTAAATGTAATATTAAGTATATTTCATTTTTATGTTAACATTAAAATTTTAAATATAAATTAATTTGTAGTTTTATTTTGAAAATGTCATTAACTATGAAAAAAAGTAGTACTTTTGTACAAGTGGACTAATCAGCAATGGAAAAAACTTTAAAATGATTAACTATTAGTACATGTGTGATCAACTTCAACTACATTGTATTGGGACTTTTTATGAGTGGTAATTGGAAGGGATCTATAATAGTACACATAAGGAGCATGGACTGCTACATAGCTGAAGCATTGCCAATAAAAAATCTCTATGGTCTTTAATCCAGAAGAAAAATTTGCAAAATTATTATGAACTCGATACATTATGAAGGGGATACAATAGAAATATCCATTTGAGTGCAAATCTCTTTCTTCCCTTGTACTTTCATTGTTAGCAATTCAACATTCAGCTTTTTAATATTACCAATTTTTGACAATCAATTTGAAAAATATAGAAATTTGCTTCTAAAGTCAATTATACATATTTTTTAACATCAACATTTTAAATCATTCTTTATAAGCCATCATGGAAATGAGTATGCAACAATAGAGGCAACTGTTTGACAATTACCATTCATCAATGACTCTAATACCATTCAAATTAAACATAATCTGTGTATTTTTATTTATTTTTGCTGAGAGTTCAATCTTTATTCTTTCAGAGGCAAAGAATTGCGAGTAGAACAAAAAAAAAGTTCAGCGCCAGAGTGAGATTACAAAAAGATACAAACTGACTGTTTGACAATTACTATTCATCAGTGACTCTAATACCATTCAAATTAAACATAATCTGTGTATTTTTTTGTTTGCTGAGAGTTCAATCTTTATTCTGTCAGAGGCATAGAATTGCGAGTAGAACGCAAAAAAAAAAAAAAAAATAGTTCAGCGCCAGAGTGATTACAAAAAGATTCAAAGATTGAGGTCCTCACATAAGTATCATTCGTTTGCATTGTTTGGATCAATTTTGGCATTTATGTAGTTCCCCTAAATAAAACTATCTTGCGAATAGTAACAAAGACCAAGATACCCAAATTCCAATTTAGAATTCTTAATATAAACCTGAAACATCGAGCCGTGGTTGTATGAACATACCCCTAATCGAACATTTAGAGAACTGCGACCCAACAGAAGAGCACCCAGGAATCCATCTCCAAGATGTTTTGTTACTATGAGAGGAGAGCTCACACACTAACATCTGAGATTGAGAATCCTTGAAAAAATACAAGAAATCTCCACATCCAGCAAACTTGTAATCAAAATCCGCATTCCCACCCAAAAACCAGCTGAAGAACTCACCGGGCATTGATTCAATCTCTACCCACCCATCCTCCATGTTCAGCTCCCAAACCTTCAAGCATTTACAGTCCCTGGGAGAACCCACTCCTCCAACAAGAGTAAGTCTCTCCCTTCTCTGAACAAGGAAGGAGCACAACAAATATGGTGCCCTAGGCACCATAACCTCACTCCAAACCCCATTTACAAAGTCAAAGGCAATAATACTATAAGGCCTAGCTGAGGTGAGGCAGTAGATAGTCCCATTGCAATAAACCGTGTCATTGGGCGTCCATAGAGCCAACCTCACAGCATATTCACAAGGGACCTGCCCAACCACATTCCATGAATCTGCCATTGAATCATACAATTCTATGGATGGCTCATACCCATTTGCATCTTGTGATCTTCCACCCGCTACAATGACTTGAAATCCACCGCCATTGTTGTCATCAGGATTCAATCCTCTTTCAATCAAAGAGATAAGACCGCTTGATCTTGGCTTGTGCAATGGCGGAAGGTTTCTCCATTGCTTTGAGATTGGATTGCATACTGCAAAATGTTGGAAACCCCCAATTGAACTCCCCTTCACAAGGAGGAAACCCCCATTTGCCGCCACTGGGATTCTCAATGACTTGGGCAGAAAAAGTAGTGGAATGGAGTACCACTTATTCAAGATAGGATTATAAGCGGAGCAGCAGCCCCTGCAGTTGTATGTAGACAATGCAAATAGCCAGGGGGGTCCCTGAGACCCACAAGATTTTCTCCATACTTTTATGAAGGATTTGGAGGTTATGTACATCTCCCAATCTCTGCAGACAGAACTACTTCTTATCACATTATCAACAGTTGTTCTTGATAAAATGTGTCCTAGTAAGTCCTTCGGTAGATCTGTTAAGAAGCAGTCATTCTGAGAATAACCCACTTCTTGTTCTTCTGTGTTGGTTTGCAAACATTTGCATTTGCAGCTCAACTGTTGCGGTCTCATTTCAGATATATTGGTTTTTGATGATGCAGGGAGCTAATTATTGATAGATTCATCTGCAATTTTGTATTCTATCAAGGAAAAGATTAGACTGCTGGTTGCACGGATCAGAACTGAGGTCCAAATCATCTTAGATGTGAGATGGGCAGATGGACGGTTCTTTGAAGAGTGGCAGGAAATAGTTTGTCTTTTCTACCATAAGGATGTGGTGGAAATTGAATGCCAAAAATATAAAGATATTTGTACGTAATATGATTAGTCTGAAGATTTCAGACTTCACAAAATTATAAAACTTTATTAGAACTTTTTTTTATCAGATCTATAATAGATAAAAATAATTTCAAATTGTAATACCTGCTATTCTAATGTCTCCACTACCCGCCCTGCAGTCTATTTTGGAGTAGGCTGGGCGAAAGTAGTCCCTCCTGAAGCGGGCACAGACGTCTGTAGTACAATCACACCATTCAAATTTGAGATAGTCTTGAATCCTATAGCACGACAATCTGGATCATTGTGATGTGAATATCAGGATTTAATTGTGTGATTTTGAGTCAAACTCGATGACCCATGTTTCATGAGTAGTGATTCAACATGAATCCATCTCTCATGAGAATAAATGGAACACTTAGCACTCATTGGATCTAGGTGATGCTCACAGGGGTGAAGCACCGGGACTTCCCGGGAGGTCACCCATCCCAGTACTACTCTAGCCTGAGCGCGCTTAACTACGGAGTTTCCTCCACAGTTAAACCCAAAGCTTGCAACCCCATTTGCAAAACTTTCACCAAGTGTTGTGCGTTATGAACCATTCATTAGAAAGCCCCTTAAGCTCATCAAATGAGCGCGCTTAACTACGGAGTTTCCTCCACAGTTAAACCCAAAGCTTGCAACCCCATTTGCAAAACCTTCACCAAGTGTTGTGCCTTATGAACCATTCATTAGAAAGCCCCTTAAGCTCATCACTCAGGCTGGAGTAGTACTGGGATGGGTGACCTCCCGGGAAGTCCCGGTGCTTCACCCCTGTGAGCATCACCTAGATCCAATGAGTGCTAAATGTTCCATTTATTCTCATGAGAGATGGATTCATGTTGAATCACTACTCATGAAACATGGGTCATCGAGTTTGACTCAAAATCACACAGTTAAATCCTGATATTCACATCACAATTTGACTAGCTGTGGAAATCATCTCCTACTTATCAATCTGGATCATATCATTTGAGATGTGAAATTGGCAATGGAAAGTCTCTAAAGAAGAGTGGGAAGACAGAATTTGTAAGTTTTGCAACGAGGGAGTGGTGGAAACGGAATGGCATTATATCAAAGATTGTACCCATTCGAGAATATCCGCAACCAATACAAAGACAGTTTACGAATAAACATCATAAAAGAACTTCTTGAGCGGCCAAGACTTCACAAGGAGACCATTTTACTTATGCAGATTCACAACAAAAGAGACAGCTTAGAGAAATTTCTGCAAAAGATATTCTTTTGATCCCAAGTTAAAGAAAATTTAGAAAAGTTCAAAATATTTTAATGAAATGGAACACTGAACCCCTGAAGGGATTGTCTAATGCCGAGTGATTTGATTAATGATTTCAGTGGTCCAAATTGTACGATAATGATGCTGATCTCATATTCTTTCCATCCTATGTCATGTTTCTGTACTTAAAAAATCTAAACATGGCTGATTGTTCCATTAATATGAAATTAGATGGATTCTTGTCCTTCATCATTTTCAGAGGTGTCAGACAAAGGACCACATTGTAAGCGGCTCTTGGAAAAGCGAAGGGTTGCAACAAATCGCGAGAGGCATTGGCCTTCAATTAAAGGTTTTTTGAACAAGGGGCGTCACCATATTTATTGTTTTTTTAATTAGGAACAAACGTTTGTTAGTTCCTAGCTTATGTAAGGCAGCGAACTAATGTTCCTCTTTGATCTCTCCTATTAATTTTTTTTATGCAAAATATAATGTTGGAAGCTAAGGTTTTTGACAGAATATTTTTTAATTCATTTACATTATTTTAATTTTTAAATTTTAATTGGCTCAACACTAATTTTTTGGGCAAAAACTGAGTTTTTAAAAATTGAAAAATGCACAATCAGAATGTAATAAATGTTTGGTAGGAAGTTCTGGCACGGTAGAAATGATTCAATTTGCTTGAATCACTGTTCTATCTCATGTCTCGATGATTTTGGAATCATATTTTAAAGTTAATATATTATGAAAAATACATAAAGCAAACATGGCACACACGTTTGTAAATTGGTATTAGGGTCATGTAACGCATGAAAAAAAAACATTTAATAATTTAGTAGAAAGAATAAAAATTAATGTGATAATGATAGTTTTTGTGGTAGAACCTTTTAAAAAGAATTATGACTTCAAATTTGGGAATAATTTTTTTCATTTTTTTAATTTTTTAATTGTTAATTTATATTACTAACATTCAATATAATTTAATATATGTAAGAAAATCAATAAAGTATAATGATATTTATAGTTGGCTCTTATGATTGAGGCATTTAATACTATTGTGCTTTGCAATGAAATATTTAATTTTGTATAATAGCAATTTTTTAAAAATACAATTAAAACTATTTTTAATTGAATTTGTATATTCATTTATTGTTTTGATTTTTTACATTTATTATTTTATTCACTTTAAAAAATCAATTTGTCAAGTTACAAATGATATGCTTTTAGATTTATTTATTTTAATGTTTGAAAGTTAAAATCACATTCAAAGAGCTATTAAGTAAAAAAATATAATTAGTTATGTAAATTAGATTTTATTACTTTTTAAAATAATTTTGCTTTACTTTCTAAGTTGTCTCCTTTCTTTAAAAAAATAACAATAATATGTTTATTTTTTAACATTTTTCATTTCTCTAAAATTTTATTTATGTAACTAGTAATTTATATACCTTTAGTAACTATGATTGAACTATTGAATCAATTTATCAATTTATCTTTCCTTTTTGACCAAAGGCAGGGACTCAAGCTCCATAGAGCTCTTGTTTTGAATTGGCTTGCCATAAGCACTCTCTTTAGATAAGCCAGATTTCACCATAAGTTTATCAATGTGAAGCCGGTGAACACGGATAGATTTTAGTGAAGGAACAATATGTGTTAAATTTGTGGGATGGGCATGAAGGTTCTAAAGGTAGCGGATAGATGTTTCTAGACAATAACCATTCAAAATTTAGTTATAAGCAATTTTATTTTTTGAATATAAAGTTAAATTGTTAAAAAGTTAAGGGTATTATTCCGAAGTTATCTTAATTTTGCACAATTTAAGTTTTTATACAGTATATGGAATTTTGATTATTATTTTTTACATGCAAGAGCTTATAGTTGTTGTTTTAGCTTTTGAATTGAGAAAATTCATATGCACACAAAGGTTTAAAATTGGTCATTTTGAGATAAGCCTTTAATACATGTTTTCTATTGAAATGTCAACTATTTGTTTTGACCACTACAAATTTCACACAAATGATCTAAAACATATTCCTTGAATAAATGTTTTAATCAATGCCTATGTGCAAATGTCCCTACAATCATTTAGTGTGGGTACTAAAAATGTTGCAAAACTTCTCCAAATACATATTTTTTATAACTACTATGTATACTTTTAGACATTGTCATGCCCAAAATATGGAGGCAAAAATACATGAACACATTTTTTTTAAACGTAAATAACACCATGTTTAACACATATTAATTTGAATTAATTATGGAGAGTTTAAAAGGAATAGAAGTGAGTTTCAATTTTGATTCAAAATGATGTAGAGTTGACATCTTACTTAGAGAGTGAAATCATTTATCCGAGCAAAGCATTAGGGTTCCATATTTCATTTCGTTATGTTATTTCAATTCCCTAGGTTAACTAAATTTACATCTCTTAATAAGTGATCTGGTACTTTAATATTTGATCTCGTTTAGATTCATACTTTAATCTAACTAATTAAAATAGTATTATTCATTATTTAATTACCTTCAACATTCATTTTATCTCTACAACATCTTTGAATTTCATTATCAGGTCAACTACCTAAGATCCCTTCATTTGCATTTGATTCCTAAGATCTTGGTCGTTCAAGATAAATAAACCATAATTGAATATTATAAAATATTAAATTCCATAATAGACTAGGATTATTTATCTAATTAACATAATATACCCTTCATAATAATATGACACAACTAATATTCTATCATAAATAAATATAACACTTTTGACCTTGCCTTTTTAAACAAGCCACTGATTACACATTGAATTGAATTATTAGGCTATAAATCTAATTACTTCCAACCACTAAACTTATCATACAACAATTCCCAACAAAACTCTAACCACTTATTAAAATCTAACTAACCTTACTTAACCTAAACTTGATTACTCCACTAAACTTTATTACTAATCAACTAAACTTAATTATAAACATCCTCACATTTACCTTTATGCAATTCTAAATATTTATATCTAAACAAAATTACTTAAAGTAAAGAATAACTAATCTTCATAAAAAATAAACTAAATTACTTAAAGTAAAGAATAACTAACCTTCATAAAAAATAAACTAACTTAATATAACAACCTAAACTAACTAACCCTTATCCCTTACCGCCTAACCCTTACCCCTTACCCATTGACTTGGGTGGTTCCCAAGACTTCTCCCACACTGCCAAAGGTTCAACTCACAACCTAAGGGAGCAGTCTTGTCCCCCCCAAGGAAGGGTACGCATGGGAAGGTAAGGCAAAGGTAGTTTTTTTTTTTTTAAACAGACTAAACAATCATTCCCACCTCCCTACACCCAACCTCCAAGTTATTCATACAAGCCCAAGGAGATTGCATGGGGTAGTGTGTAGCTCCCAAGGTGGGGAATATGGCAGGCATGTGTTGGGATTGGGGGTTAGTGGGATGACGTTAGCACTGTGAATGCATGGGATGGGAAGGGAAGGAGTTAAGAGTTTAAAACTTATTAGGTGAAATTAGGATAAGGTAAGGTTAGGATAGAAATAGGTTTCTTTCCTTTGATTTTTATTTGAAAATGTATATTTATTATTTAAAGAAGGCATCAAAAGGATTTTAAGGGGAATATTCTCTATCATAAATTTGGGAAAAAAATTTCCTCATACATATTCTTGAGAGCATCTTGGCTCTCAATTAGATGAAAATTTTAAATTTTTTTTCCCCTTCAAGTACTAGGTTTTCCATAGGAATTTTAACATGGCATAGTGTAATAAGGTTTTTTTTCATTTATAGAGTGGATTGTAGGTATTATATTGATGTTAATTTTATATCTAATTAGGAGTGATTTTAAGTAGTTCATAAACAATGCAATATAAAGTAGCATTCATTGTATTAACAAAATTTATACGAATTGATGGTTTCAATATGCAAATAAGGTAAATGTATCTAAATTGAACATTAATTTTATCATAAGATTTTAAAGATGAACTATTGCATCTATCAATTAAATAAGTATTTTATCCATAATTTGTAATAAGAGCTTTCAAATACAATGCATTAAAACAAAAGTTTCATGGAGAAAGGTATAGAGTTTCAACTCGATCTTTTTGCAAGAAATTAAACTTGAAAGTAAGATATGATTTTTGAATCCAATAATACTTAATGGCATAACTTGCATATTTCTTACAATAACAAAATGTTTGATTTATCAATATTAAAATTACAACTTTTAGACTAACTCTTTCGTGATCATTTTCAACAAGAATATACAATATATCAAGTGGTAGCACAATGAAGAAATCTCCAATAACATGACACCAAGAACATTATTGGTGCTTCAAGATAACCAGGTTGCTCCATCATGAGAACCTATCTAGATAATCTGCAAAACATAAAGTACAACCATGGAGAACTCGTCTCCCAACTAAGGCCACACCCCAAGCTAGGAGAACCAACAATTGATCAAGTGACATTCAGAAAACAATCACAATGACACACTCAACATATAGTTCCCATCCAAGGTATGCACGGTGGGTTTTGACTAGGGAGAAGGTGAATTTTTCTAGGTAGGATATGTCAATCACAAACACAAATCATATGCCTCTTCCAAGGTTACCAAATCACATAAAATTCCATTTCCTTCTCTCCTTGTTTCCCCAAAATAAAATCAATTTGTATTGACAAGTAAGGGCCCATAACACCTTACTTTTTGTCTATCCTCAACATGAGAAGAGACTCTGCACTGACTTGGAGTCCAACTAAAACCCTTGTCTCATACATGGTCACTTTTGCCCTATCTGATGGTGAGTAATGCCAATACTCCCTTCATAGTTTCTCCAATAAAACAAGGAAAAGAAACATGAAAAGAAAGCAAAAAAATCCACAATACGCATCCCTCACATGATACAAACACACACACATACTACAATATGCAATACTTTAACACATACAAGCAATGAACAAGAACATAACCATGGCAATGGAGATCCTACCTTCACAAAGGCTATGGAAATAAAATTTGAGATGAGCTAAATCCTCTCATTCTTGCAACTCCAAATTTGACTTCTCTAAATGTAAAGAATGGGTGAACAACCTTCAACTCTTCAAAGGGACTCTAAATAGTCTTTAAACTCACCCACCCAAAATGGAAATAACTCCAAATCTTGACTCTAAGCCTCCTATAGTCTTCCCACTTGCCTCTATCATAAAGAAAATTTTTTAGAGGAGTGGAAACTTGGATAACCTCATGGAGATGGTCCATTTTCGCACAAAAGAGAAAATGAGATATTTTAGGGGTCATAAATATTGGTAGGAAGTTCTAAAAGGGTGGAAAAGGTTCCTAACCCATACACATACCACTTGGGCACTTGAATTACATTAAATTTGGCCTCTAGGATCATTTTAGGACCTATATAAGTGCCTTGAAATATTTGATTTAAAAAAAAATCTAAGGATGTCACCTTTCCACTAAACCCTAATTAAGGAGATTAATCTAGGTTACTAACTAATCAATCCTAGATTAATGGGTTACTCTGCTAACCCTAAATTGACATGTCGACACACATATGCATATAACGAGTGTCAAGTGACACCATTAGATTTACTTTTACATAACATTTGACATGTCCCAAATTACAGAATGATACACACACATTCAAATTACGATACAAATTAAACACTTGACAATGAGGTTAGAATCACTTTATTAGATTCAACCATAGTCTTATAGTTTGCACATAGGGTCAATTACTGATTCTCTGATAAATTCTATGGTTAATTATCCTGCACACTCAATTCGAATATCAATAGTTCGATAACATCACATTCATTTATTTAAACCAAATTTGCATAATCACATTAATCAAAATATTAAAACTTTTGTTTAAATAAACTTTCTCATTTCTGTACACATATTTAATCATTAATAATTGCAGAATTAAAGTATTTAACATATTCCTAATTCTAAATCATTTATTGAAATATTCCATCATAATGCATGCTTATAAAACATCAAATAACATGATTAAGAATTTTTTAAATAAAACATCACACAACATAAATAATATAGATAATGTCTAGTTCATCAAATAATGTCTCAACATATCAAGTCATAATGTGCCAAAATATAATGTATCAGATGTGATATGATGGATCAGGGCGAGGCCTCATAGATACCTATTGGTACATGTGAATTTTTTAGTTGTTTTCATTAGCATGTACCCTATGAATGGTTAGTGGAACATAGATGGTAATGGGCCCCTTCCCTTATACTGAATAAATTAAATCTACAATTCAATGAAAGATTTAAATGTCGACATATATTGAAAATTACGGATCCATGTAATTACTATGGCTCAAAGCTCCACTGATTTAATCATACTTTCTATATTGTAGCATGCTTCTCATTACTAGAACTATTGTAAGTGTACTTTTTTGTTTGAAACTCTTCTCTAAATGAATACCAACCATTTAACTAGCTTGATCCTCATTAATCTATAGCAGCTCATCTAAATCTACATCCCACCATCTTATTGGATTGTAATATGGTTGCCTTTGATTCTAGGGTTGCATTTGCTTCTATATTCTCTACCCACACTTTTGATGATCTTATGGAGGTGAACAATGCTCTAGTAGGTTTTTTGTTTCATTTCTTGTAGACTTGGAGCCCCCCTAGGGTCTCAATTAGTTTCACCCCAAAGTCTCTTATTGACGTGGAGACTAGATATTTCTAAAGAATAGTTATTGGGGTTTTCCCTTTGAATCGAGAAACTTAGGTTGGAATCAAATTGGTTTGCATATTTATTGTAAGTGGCCTTTATTGGGTTGTTTGTAAGTAGATTTTATGGCTTTGTGTCTCAAATCTTGGAGCTTGCACCATATAGGGTCATGTTTAGGGGGGAAATGGAAGCACTCAATAAGATGTGTATATCAAATGAGATCTTCACCCTAACAATCAAATATAAGGGAAAGAGGGTCTTCCAAGCATAATTTACAATAAAACCCAAGTTGGATTAGCAAGACCCAAGAAGCATAAAGGATGTTAATACAACACCCAAATTATACTAAGTATGAAATAAAGTCTCTTTCATGCAATGTTAATTAATCCTAGATGTGCTTTGTGAAGTTAAATTGATTAAATTGAATTGATAGCTAGATTGATTACTTTTATTAGAGTTGACTAATTTAAATGCAAGAAACACAAGTATAACCCTAATTATGAAAAATTTAAATATGAAACATAAATGGATAAGAAAGAATGCAAATTACATTAGGAATGTGAAAAGAAAGGCCCTTTGAAGGTAAAAATAATAATATAAAAATAGCAATGACATAACAGAGACCTAATATAGAATGAGGAAGTCAATGGAAATAAAACCTACAAAGCAATTTATCCTTGGTAGAGGTCAACATGTGTCGATGTATACATTATAATAGAGGTTATACTTCGTTTGGGAGGAATATATCACCTTAGTTTGACATATACATGTATCTAAAACTTTTATAGGTCTTGAAAGTTTTGTGAAAAGGGTACTTAGATCTATATCTAAAACTTCAATCATGAACTTGCACACAACAAGGAAATAGTTTTGTTTGTTGGGGAGGGATTGCCTTGGTCAATCCCTATGTGAGGAATTAACCTTGAAATGAAATTAAATGAAATGTAAATTATGTAAGAAAGCAATATAAATTGTAAATAATTCACCTTGCTTGATAAAACCCTTTTAGGAAGGATTTTGTCATACTAGATGTTGTCAATGCCAAGTCTTCAATTGTGAATATAGTAAATATCCAAAAATGCAATAGATCTTATCAATACCAAACCATATATCCATGGATGTATATGTTCTTGAAGGAAGAATAAGAAAAGGCATGAATGCAATGGATGCAATTTAGATCTTCCAGCTAATAATGGATACTAGATCTTGAAGAGGAAATTATCCCAATGAATCCTTGAATGCATTGAATATGTGAATATTTCAATGTTCTTGATCGTATATGTTTCATGTGTTCATATATATCCTTATGTTTGAATGTGATGTGAAATTACAATTCCCAAGCTCCCTTAAATACTAGTTTTCTAGACCAAAAACAACATGATCAACTGACTAGAGCATTGTAGAAAACAAATGGGGAACTTGAGAGGACAAAGGATCCAATATTTATTTAGTATCAGGCTTGGGTCGACCTATACAAGCTGTACATTGACCTCGGCTGACATATACTTGAGGGAATCCTAAAGTCTACAATTGCAAGGTCTTGTGGGTTGTGCAAAAAGAATCAAAAAATAAATGATCAAAGTGGGAAAAGAGTTGTTCAAGCACAAATGAATCCATTGACCATAAATTCAGTAAAGGGGAGGAGCTAAAGTCTTAAATAATGGGTTCTTCTATTTTTAGATAGTACAGGTCAATGCCCTTTTTTTTATCTCTAGTTATTTCTCTTGGTTGCTCTTTTTTTTTGGCTAATTGTTTTGTTTTGTTTTGTTTTGTTTTTTAAATCCTATGTAGCAAGGGGCATGTTTTTCCTATGTGATGTATGTATCCTATTTGTCTTGTGTATTGTAAGTGACATGTTTTTCATGGGCCTTTTTAGTGGATTGATTTTATACTTTTAATTATAAAAGACATTTCATATGGAAAACCCCCATTATATATGAATCCAATTTTAAAAACATATAATCACCTTTCCAACAAGTTGTTGCACTAAGTTATCCTTTTATTAATTCATTAGGCAATTAGTGAAACATTAATTAATAATACTATATCTCACCCAAATTACAAAAAATGCCAACAATGCATTGGAATCCAATTTTGATCACACCAACATGAATCTAAAGACTTCTAATAGTAATTGGATACAACCATGTAACTTACTAAAAATAAAGTGCCCCTCTAATAAGTTTGGAGAGTGGATAAAGATCTTTTGAAAAAATCATTTAGAGAGAATCACTAGATTCATCGGGGCCAACTTAGCTCATTGTCATAAATCAAAGTTCGCTAATGAACAATCTAGAACTATAAAAAATGGACGAAAGTTCCCAATTCAATATTACTAATTTTTGGGACATAACATAACATAGGTACCCTTTTGCAAGATTAAAATATATTGTTTACTAATTTAAAGAGAATATTTTAAATTTAAGCATTTTTTGCCAAAATACTATTGAGATGTGTTTGAAGGTATTATTTATGTGATTCTTATGACATTATAAGAGTTTATCTCTCCGCGCCATTATTATTTAGACGTTTCTATGACAAAATTGATATCATCAAAATTTGAAACATATATAGTATTATATGCTAATAAGGAATTTGTAGCATTTTGAATAAGAAATAGTTGCAATCAAAATATCTAATTTATAATCAAATTCTTTATATATCACCAATGCATAGAAATATATTAAATGTCACTTTCTATAGATTGAAAACTAATTAGCTAGTTTTCTATATGTTAAGTTTTCCTATGAAAATCCTATTGAAGGATTTGCTTCTATAATCTAAATATTATTTTCTAATATAATGAATCTTGAATTGTTGTAGTGAATTTATTCAAGTCATTAATCTAGATGCATATTCAAGTTATTAATCTAGATGTATATTCAAGTGTAATAAAAATAATTTGTGATTTCTACCCATGTAATTTTAAGATATGGGGAAAGTACTATATTTTTAAAAGAAAGATATTTATTGGTATTTCTAGCCACTTGTTATAATAATCACCTTAGCAATTATTTGTCATATGTTTCATATGTTACACCTTAAAAAGCAATAATTTTAAATTCCATTTCCTACGATTCTATTAGAGTTAAACAAATATCTCAAATAGTATCATGATTGATATTTAGTGATCATAACTCAAACACGAGCTTATTAGGTATTTTTATGGAGATATATAAAATAAATCCATAATAGTTTTTTATTAATACAACAACATGACAAGGGTGTTTTTATGAAAGCTCAATCTAGAGGGTAGTAGTGTTACTACCAATAGAAATTAGAACCACTTAATACATTAACACCAATAGATAATATTTCAAGGAAGCATTTAAAGGAAGTAACAAAAACACAAAAAAAAAATTAATTAACATAAAAAACTAGACAACTAGATCATAAGGACTTGAAAAACTAATTTTGGTTAGGGCATCTAGGGCCATGGTGGGCACTATTGAAAACCTTGCCTTGGTCTTCCCTAGGGAATTTGAATAGTTATCTCTCTTCCTCCCCTTTATAATTGATAATTCTTTACTATATGAAGTACAATAGTATGGTATAATTGTGTATTACTCTACAACTGAAGCGAGCAAAATCCTCATAACTCTCTCCAGATCAAATAGTTAACTCTTGAGGATATCCACTTCCTCTTTGAGTGATATTACTTTAGAGGAAATCATAAGTAACTCAACACATCCATTTATTTTAGTTTAGGAATTTTCCAAATCTTGACCCTCCAATTTCACCTTTGAGGATGTCAAAAATTGCTAATAATTTCACTCTCTATATCTCAGTTGTGTCTTTAGGTATAATCAACAAACCTAAATTCTTCTTCAATCTCCTCATAAATCCTCTCCCTAATAACTGCATTCCTCTTCTAATACACTCTATTCGTAGGGGTCTTCTTTTTGTAAACCTTAGTGAAAGTAGCTATGGCATATAGTTTACTCCTTTCCTACAATGAGTCCTTGTATTTCTCTACATGCTTCTTTGTCAAGTACATGCATCCTTTTCCCATTGGTATAAAGCTTACAAGTGGGACTGATCTTGTACTTCATGGTCATTTTACCTATTTTATTGCATGCATCATTTTCCAAACTATCACAAACCACACTATATCATCTAGAAGATAGCTCTACAGCCTTGGAAAATTCAAATTGAAAATGAGTGGCACATTCTAGTAATTTATGGGATTTCAATGGATAAAGTGAGGGGAAGATATTGTTTCTCCTCCAAATATTGTACCAATAAAATGGTGGATACTTCATAAATAAAGTGTTTTGCTAAAACTTAAATGTAAGTTCACACTATTTTAACTGTGGGAATTATAGAAATTTTCATGTTTATAAATATAAGTATCTCAAAAATTATTGCATTTTAGCCAACCCCTATTGATTTGGATATTTATCTTTGCAATACCTTTTTCTTTGTGTACTCCCTTAAATTATCAATATATAAACACAAAAAAATACACCAAATCCTTCTATAGAGCTTATTCATATTAATTAATCATTTTATGTGAACTCCCTTAAGGAGGGTATAAACATGGGATGGAAGGGAGCCTAATATTCTCTAACACCTTTAGTCTTCTAGTTGGAAACTAGTTTTCACCATTGCATCAACAACTAATTTTCCTTCTCTATACATATTGTTAATATTGAAGGCCTCTAAACCAAAATGAAGTTTGTTAATAATACCTACAATCTCATCAAGTGAGTAATTATATTTTGCCATGTCTCTAGGAACATTAATAATAATATTTAAATTACCTTCTTTAAACATGTCCTTGATTTCAATAGATTAGTTCTCCCATTAAGGTTTCCAACACATGTTGTAACCATGTCTCCTCTACTTGTCCTCAAGGCTCCTCTAACCACCAAAGTTCCTTGTGTTCTTATACAAGTCCCATTGAAGTCAATTGTATGGCATCCAAGTCTGAGGGTGCCAATTAGTGTTTCTACATTAAAATATTTTGGGTTCATCAGACTTAGCATAGGAATTAGGGAAATTCTAATTCTTTACAACTTGGTTATCAAAAGAGGTAAGGAGGAGGATGGGTAGGGCTAAGAGGAAATAACCATATTTAAAATTGGAAAAACATGAAAGGATATAAGAACATCATTAGCTAAGCATTCCTAACCATGAAATTTTTTTTTTTTCTTTTCCTTTCATATGCTCCAACCTAAATGGGGAGGAATCAAATGCCATACAATATTGATATAAAGGTATTCAAAAGGCTCCTCACAATATAGTCCCACTTGCTTCTATAGCCTAGGTAATTCCTAATTGTTGCATTACCATACTTTAGAGTTCCCAAGTAAAGCTATATTATAGGATAATATATAGGACACTCATCATTTTGGTTGCATAGAATTTATTTTTTTGTAGCAAAAAATAACTTTTTAATACCGTCTTGGTTGAGGATTATTTTGTGCATAATAATCCACCATTTTTTTAATGGATTACTTTCAAAATATAGTTCTTATACCAAAACTTAGTAGATATATTTTCCTTTAGCAATGCAATATAAGAAAAGTTAACTAAGAAGTCACCCTTAGGAATATTCCATTTTCAAAGTTACCTATCATCCCTTTGGAAGATAGAGATTATAATTTGTTTTAACATCTTATATATTTTAATGGTCTTGTCCTTAAGGTTGGTATGCTCAAAAATACATAAGGAGATAGTATTCTAGGACATCATTTCAAAGAGGTAGTTTGTAACCACATGCCAAAAAAAAATTGCCCTTGAGCCAAGGCTTGTAAATGTAGAATGTATAATAAGAGGTTTTTTGACCATCCAAGTTTCATCCCAAAATATGGTCTTGCATCCATTTATAACCCACCATTTGAACCCTAAAAAAATAATATTCTTGATCTTTTAGGAAACTATTAAATCTTTCATTATTGACATATTTAGTACACATGATGTTCCACTAGTAAGCATTGTGCAAAGAAAGTGGCCATCCCATTTTAGCCATGGAAGATTTGATAAGAGATATACTCTTCCTTAAGCCTAAGAATCCCATATACTTTGGTAGTACATTTCCCAATCAACAAGAGTCATCCCCTTCTTCTCTTTCATGTTCATCCCTAGAAATAGTATTTTGGATTCTTTCAAATTTATCAACTATAGTACTCAAAAATTTTAAACAATGAGATTGAGTAGACATCAATACTATTGGTCTCCTTTAGTGGTTTTAAAAACTAATGAATCTTTAAATTATAAATTATATATCTATTCTAATTAGTTACTTTGTCATCCAAAAAGTTCATTTCATGTTAAGCTAGGGTGTATACTTGAAATGGGTCACCAAGGTATATGCACTAGGAGCTTAATTTTAGTCGTTCTTTCTATAACTAAAAAGGAAGCAGTGTTACAAAAAAAGTACATAGAAAGGAAATCGGTTTAATTTTGAGTAGAAACTATTGAATCTAAATTGAACTCAAATAGACAAAAGAAATAAAATCTTTGAAAGACAAAGAGCAACCAATCAATCTGCTTTGGTTGTAGGAATAAGAAATTTCTAGGACAATAACTAATTACTATGAAAGATTAACTTCTAAGAACTATGAATAAAATATTAGTAAGTGATCTCTCTTAATGAATCTTCTTCAAACTCAATTGTATGCTACAAACTCAAAGTATCACTTTTTTTTATTCAAAATATTGTTATACTAGTGTTTAAAAACTAATTTATATGAATTGGAATTTAAAAGCTATAATAGTTATGGTTCTAACTCATGTGAAGGAGCACCTAAACCTTATTTATAGAAAGAAAAATGGTAATGCCCTATTAGGGAGCCCTAAAGGACAAAGCTAAAAGCTACTATGTTCTATGGATAATTTTTGTTATCACCTTTTACTTGCTAATTTTACTTAATCATAGATGTAAGAGACCTAAGAGGTTCCCTAATATTCTCCTTAAACACATTTCTTTGTTTCCAAATTCAAAAGTTATATTTACTCATCCAACTCAACAAGATACCAAATGTAATGCTCTACTAGGGAACCCAAAAGGACAAAGCTAAAAGCTACTGTGTTCTATGGATTAAAAAAAATTGGACACCTTTTACTTTCTAATTTTAGTTAATCATATATGTAAGAGTCCTAAAAAGTTCCCTAATATATGTTATTAAGTAAAACAAGTTTTTTACAGGGGTTCCTTTAATCCACTAGTTAACAACAAAATACTACTTAAATTCTAGTGCTAACATCAAAGTAACATAAAACAATAGACCAAACTAGGCCACTAGAATTAAACAAAATAAAAATGGCCAAAAGCCAAGGAACAAACAAAAAACTAGGAGCACCAATCAAGGCATTGTTTCTTTGACCAAATCTACATTCTTGAGCTCCAACTCTCCCATGGTCTCTGTTGTGTTAGTCTTAAAATGACTATCATCCAGAGACACCCCCTCTTCCATCTTCCTCTTATCTGATCTCCTTCTTTTTCTTGGGCTCTCAACCTGTGGGGAGTCATCTTCATCTACAACCATGATTTCCACTTTGTCCTTTTCCTCCTTGCCCCTATTTCTTTCCTCCATCATTAAGTGCAACTAAATTATATTATCATTTAATCTTTTGATTATGTTGAGGCTTTCGTTAGCTGAGATATGGAGAGAGCACCATACTATTGTGGGCATTGTTTAAGAGGTTTGTCCCCATTTCCCTCGTGTTATCACTTAGAATCACTAAAGCTAGGTCGATGAGTTCCTCCAACTGAATTCTACCATCCCTTCCCTCTAAAATCTCTAAATAGATATGCTCTCTTAACAAACCCATTTTTGATGTGCTTGTTTGAAAGTTCCTCCATGGAGTTTTCATGCCTTTGCACCAAGAGTAAAAATGTTTTTTTACGAACCATATTCCTCTTTACTCCCTTCCTAAGCTTCAATATTGGTCTCCTAAATGTGCCTTCTCTACTTCCTTATCTCCACCCCTCCTCCTTTGGGCCAGACTATCATCCTTCTTGCTTTCCTATGCCTTACTTGTGCCCACCTCTTTTACATTAGTCTCCTCATCCTTTCCATCCCCTCTTCCTCTTCATTATAATCCTCTACTAAGTTGACCTCATGCTTTATCCTTCCCTTCATTCCTTTCCTTGACTTCTTCTTCTTCATGCCCATGTACTTCATAATTTTGGCCACCTCCTCTTTGTCATCCGAATGTAGACCTACACTATCCTCCATATCAAAAGGAAGGTAAGAGCTTTATGTATCCTCTGAGAACTCCACCTTATGGGCTACAACTCTTCCACAGGTTTTACCCTTAAAGTGCTCATATATAAGTAATAACAAACCCTCATGGAAGGTATGGTTAGCATATACTTTCTTCTTAAAACCCATGATATTCTTATTTGCAGAGAAGAAAAGGTAGAAGGGGATGGAGATTTTTGTTCCATACCTAAAGTGGTTTAAGATAATGAAATGGTCGGTATGGATCCTATCATACCTAGTATCAAGTGTTATATAAGAGATAGTCACCCTTAGAACAAACCACCAAAGTTTCTTTATTGATGTAGGTTCATAGTAGGCACTAGTCTTCACTAATTCCTTCATCTCCTTGGCATCCTTAGAAAAGTCTTTCACAAAATTCAAGGATGTTTTCTTATCCCTATAGAATTTTATACCCTGATTAGGAGAATCTATGACCTTCGCTATGACCCATTTATTGACCTAGAAATCAATACCAACAATCTTCACCTTCCCATATTTCCATGACTTAACCATAAGGTCAATTGTCTTAGGATCCAAACTATGAAGTTTTTCAATTAAGATCATGATGTCATCTTCCTTCAACTTCTCCCACACCTTTGATCTCCTCTTCCACTTCTTTGCTTCACCCTTCAGCTCTCTAGGATGTCTTTCCCCCACCATTTTGTTGTAGAAAATAGAAAAACTACTATGTGTTCTCCAAGTGTGAAGAGTCAAACACTAGTTTTTCTCACAAAAACTATACTTTCCTCTATCCTCGGTAAATAAATTGTAATAACAATTACCAATCACCCAAAAAATATGCCACAAAACCCCCCAATTATGATAACTCTATTTCGGCTCGTACCAAGCTTTCATTGCTTTAAAACTATGATTGATATGATTAACTTCCATTATTACACTTTATGTTTCCCATCCTTCCCTAGATTCTCTCAATCTTAGGTAAAATTTTAGTGACCACCAAAATCCCCTCACCACTTGGCCATTTGTGTGATGTGTCTATTCTAACCATGATATTGGCCATGTAGTCAACAACTGCATTAGCCTCATGGTAAACATGTGACACATAGACCCTCTCAAAGGTAAGTAGTATTTTTTTCATTTCCTCCATCATATTATTTATACTCCAAGATGGGGGGTGTTCACCCCTTAGGAATTTAATGATATTAGTTGAATCCCACTCAAGCCATAGGATTTTTACCCCTACCTATTTTTCTAGCTTGGTTGTTTGGAGGGCTATACAAGCCTCTTCATAGTGATTAGTTTAGTGTCCCAAAGGGAAAGTAATCACCTCTATACCATACCCATGACAATTTCAGATCACCCCTCCATTGGCCATAGCTCCTAGGTTACCTTTGGCCACACCACAAAAGCTGGCTTTGTGTCAAACCTCCAGGGGTAAAGACCAGTGACATTCCTTTCTTCTTTTCTGAGTATCATTACTACTTCTAATTTCACCTGTGAATGGGTTAGATCCTTTATAAAATGTATAATTTTCCAAAAGGGCATTTTGAATTTTACCAAACACAATATTAGCAGGAAGGTTGACATCCCTGAAGATATAGTTATTGTGTTCCTTCCAAATTCCCCAACCAAAATGATGTAGAGCCCATTTACTTATAGCTTGGAGTCCTCATCCCTTCCAAGATTCATTCCACTACCTAAATAATTCAATGGTCAAGATAGGAGCACACCAAATCATCTTAAAATCTTGACTAAAAATAGACCACACCTCTGTAGTGAAGGAGCAATGTATAAACAAGTGATCCACAAACTTAGCCTGGTTTTGGCAAAGGACACATCTGTTAGGAATTTGAGGAGCCCTTTTACTAAGATTTTCTATAGTCACAATTTTGTTCTAGAGTAAAAACCAAAAGAAATATTGATTTTAGGGATAAGACTAGGGAACCAAGCCTTAGCCTAGTTTGGTCTTCAATCCTGCCTAATAATAGCTTGGTACCTCGAAGCCATCGAATAGATGCCATCAGAAGTATTCTCCCAAACAAGTTGGTCCTGATCCTCATTCAAAACCATAGAGTGGATAGTAGTCATTAGAGATTTTAGATCCACGGATATTGAAGAAAGATCCCTCCAATCCTGGGCTTGTCTATAATCACTAACAAATCTTCCATACCTTTGGATACAAATACAAGCCCATATTTCATATTCTGGAATATTGTGAAGAGACCCTTGGATCAGCCAATTGTCTTTCTAGAATAGGGTGTCCTTCCCATTACCAACACTCCATTTTGCCTTATTGTTGGTCCTCTCTCTAGCTCTTAGAATTCCATTCCATATATTTGATCGATTGGGAATTGACCCTCCAAAGAGAAAGTGTCTAATTGAAGGTCTATGAAGGTATTTGTCTTCTATGATGTCCCTCCAATCCCCCTTACTAGAAAAGATTCTCCAAATCTATTTAGCTTGGAGAGCTTTATTGAAAGGTCTTTATTTTTTTATATGCAACCCCCCATTCTATTTTAGGAGGCACATATTGTCCCAAGTCACCAAGGGAAATCTCTTGTTGTCTTCCAATCTTGACCAAAGAAAATTCTTTTGGATCTTCTCCAAATGATTAGCATACTTGTTGGTAATCCCATATTGACTCAGAGCATAAGTTGGGAGATTCTAAAGAGTTGATTTGACCAAATAAATATTGCCAACTTGGTTAAGAGTGACTTCTTTCCAACTAGAAAATTTCTTATTAAACCTATCAATTAGGTTATTCCAGAAAGAATCAGGGGGTTTGAGGCCCATGGGGAGACCCAAATATATAGAAGTGAGGCTTCCCAATTCATAGCCTAGAATAGTAGAAATCTTCCTCTGTCTCTTAAATGAAGTGTTAATGAAGAAAATAGAGCTCTTGTTCTAGTTGATTAGCTATACTAAGCCCCTAGAGTAATAGCTCAAGATCATTTTCACCACCCTAGCTTCACCAGCCATGGCTTTCTCTCCCATAATAGTTTCATCAACAAATTGCTGGTGAGAGAAAACCAAGGGACTAGAAGAAGGTTTGATTCCAGACAAAGCACCAGAATTTATGTTGGTAGAAATCATCCTTCCAAGATATTTAGCCAAAATATTGAAAAGAATGGGCAAGATCAGATCTCCTTTACTGAGCCTTCTAGAAGTTTTGAAGAAAGCTGAGGGGGAGTCATTGACCAAAAAAGCCAGAGAGGTAGTTTTCACCAACTGGTAAATAAGTTTGATGACCATTGAATTAAACCCAAAGACTTTAAGAACTTTGAAAAGAAAGGACCAGTCCACTCGATCATAAGCCTTGGACATGTCAAGATTGAGAAGGAAACCTTCTCTCTTACCTTCTTCCAAAGAGTTGATAACTTCATGGATAGTCATAATTGAGTCCAAGATTTTTCACTTCAAGATAAAACTAGATTGCTAAGGTGCTATGATGGAAGGGAGGACCTTGATAATCCTTAAAGACAACACTTTAGAAATAATCTTTTAATATGAGTTGTAAAGGCTAATAGGTCTGAATTGGTCCATAGAATCGACCCTAGCCACTTCCAAGATAAATATAAGGAAAGTGGCATTTACCTCCTTGAGTAGACTCTTGGTTCCAAAGAACTCTTGAACCACTTTGGTGGCATCCAAGTGGACCACATTCCAAAATATTTAAAAGAAAAAGATGGGCAACCATCTAGGCTCAGGGACTTGTTGGTTGTAAGAGAAAAGACATCCTACTCAACTTCTAGAGGGAAAGGGATAGCCTTAATCATAGCATTCTCCCTAGGTTGGATTAGAGTTAGGATATTTGAAATGATCTCAAGCTAATATTGATCTACTAGATTAGGATCTTTCAAAAGAAGATTAGAGAAGAAAGATATAGCCTCAGCAACTATATCATTTTCCTCTTCTATAATAACTTCCCCCTGCTTGATTTTTTTAATTTTGTTATAAACTTTGTGTTTTAGAGTAGAGGTGTTGAAAAACCTAGTAATTTGGTTCCCCTCTTTTAACCAGACAACCCTTGATCTTTGTTTCTAGTAGGTCTCCTCTTGACTAATTATATTGTGAAGCTCTATTAGAATAAAAAAAAATTCCACCAGCCTCTCTTCATTATACTCCTCCTTCTAAATGACATCTTGAATATGCTGAGGTCCTCGGAGATTTGTGCTTTGGAGTGAAATATGTTACCAAAATTAGACATGTGATACTTTCTAATTTTTGAGTTTATGTTTTTCAACTTCTTATCGACCTTGAACATGGAAGATCCCTCTATGTGGATGTTCAACCACTCTAAGATATGAAGAGAAATATCTGGGTGGGAAGTCCACGTTCTCTTGAATCTAAAGGGGAAGTTGCATTTGATAGTAATGGGGTCCAAAGTGAGAGAAATGGGAGGGTGATTCAATCCTATCTGGGCCATTAAAGATAGATAGCAATAGTTTGAATTCATCCAGTCTAAAGAAATAAAAGCCCTATCCAATCAAAATTGACTGTAATCTCTATGCACTCTCCTATTGGACCAATTGAAGAGACCTCCCTGAAGATCAACATCTAGCACAACCAGTTCATTGATAAAGTCAAAAAGATCCTACCTACTATCCAGATCCAGAGCTAGGCCCCCTTATTTTTCATCATCCTTTAAAGGGATGTTGAAGTCCCCCATGATAATACAAATTCCCATTTGGAATCTAGATAAAACATTCTGTATTTTAACCCAATAGTTAATCCATCTATTCTTAGTGTTGGGAGCATACACATGCAAAAGATACCAAAATTCTTTATTTTTGATATATTCAACTTGAATGAGGAGAATATTACCTTCACTATATAAAACATATGAATTGGAAAGATTAGAATTACAGAGAGTAAGAAAACCTTCAAAAGCCTCATCTGAATTTGTAACAAATCCCACCAAACTTCTACTAAAGAGATTCTCTCCACCAACTCCTTTCTCATTTTGGTTTCTTGAATTAGGATTAGATTTGGTCTATGGTCCCCTAGCATATTTATTATTGCCTCTTGTTTGTGGGATTCATTTAGCCTACAAATGTTCTTGGATATGACCTTCATTTCTTCTTTGCAAGACAGTCCTCTTGGATGGTCTTTTGGCTATGATCTGCTAGATTTCTTCTAATCTCCTCTTTCCTATTCTGACTGTAACTATTTCTCCCAAGAGTCTTAGGTTTTTCTCCAACATCATCCTTCACTCTACTTCTACTTGTAGCTGGGGAGACTGGAGAAGGTTCACGACTCTTCTTTTTCTTTCTAATTGATGTCTATTCCCCTTGACTTTCATCAATACAGCTCGCAAACAGAGCCTCCATTCAAGTTAGTTGACCTAACAAAGAGGATCTTACCAATTCACCACTCTTGAGATCTTCCCAGGAGAGGCAATCCCCTAGCTAAGACTACCAATTTTTGTAGGGTTAGGCTCATAGGATTGAGCTACCTCTATACTTACTACCAGATCTTGGGAATTGGGGACATTTGATATTTCCCCTTCTATTTCGGGGTTTGTACTTGCTATCCCTGAGAGACCCCCTTGGAAGATTTCCCCCATAGGGCATGATTTCAACTTGTCAGCTAAATCTTATGGTTTAGAATATAACTATTGCTTCTCAGCTACAAGCTTTTACAATTTTTCAACCTTAGTTTTGGTACCAGTGAACTCTACCCTTGGGACCTCATCAACAACCAATGGTAGGGCAACCAGCATTCCCTCTTATTGCTGCTCCAGAGCAGGTTCATGGTTAATTTTTTCCTTCTATCTCCAAACTTTCTCTCCCTCTTTGGAGCTATTAATTTTTTCCTTTGTTATTTCCTTGTCCTTACTTTTATTATGAATCTATTTACTAGCTTTTTCCTCCTAGAGCGTAGGGAAAAGCTTAGCAACATGGCCTGCCTTCTTGCAGTGAAAGCAAGAAAAGGGGAAACTTTCAAAATCCATCTTCTGGATATGGGTACCTAGATTAGAGTGGAGATACACTACCTCAGGCATATCTCTACTATAACTAACCCCAATACATAACCTAGCATATGTTAATTGGCTCCTTAACACCATGACATGGTCTATGGATAAGAGCTCCCCAAATGATTTAGCTATGCCATCAAAAACACCCTCATACCAAAACTCCATTGGAAGTTCATGAAGATGAACCCAAACAATAGCTTCAACAAAGAAAGAGCCATTGAGATCCAACTTTGAAGTCCATTTCTGTAAGGCTAGAGTCGAATGTCCAAAGGACGAGGACCCAAAACACAAAATCCTCATGAGATCCTTCAAGCACAAGAACTCAAAGGAGATGACACCCTTTTCCATAGCCACAATCTCCACATGCCCTTTTAGGTCTCATTTATTTCTTACAAATGTCTTCACAATGTCAATATTTGGCCTTGAGCCTATGAACTTCCCAACTAGAGATGATGCCATAAAAGTGATGTTATGATCTACAAGATCATTAGGGATTAAAATAGCATACTTCCCTTTTTCTTTTTCCAAGATGTCTTTCATCTGTGGGAAGGAATACTTACGTATGGGCTTGATACTAAAGAGAGAAGACCATCATCCATTCAAACCCGCATCTAAGACACTTCAAGCAGTTTGTGGGCCCAACATTATTCAATCAAATTTCAAAGCCTCCTTCCCTAGGACCTGCCTTGATTCATGTGGGCTCTCATTCATTGAGGTAACATTATTCCCTTGGTCATCCTCCTCCTAGTAGGAACCTAAACCTTCTTTGCTCCATCTTGGAGAGAATTGCCTGAAGTAGAATTCAAATTTCTAATCTCTCCTATTCCCACTCCCTTTCCATGTGTCATTTCTTAATATTATCCTTAAACACATTTCTTAGTTTCCAAATTCAATAGTTATGTTTAGTCATCCAACTCAACAATTATTTATTTATTTTTCCTCATTTAACTTTTTGTAACATTTCCCTACTTAATTTAAGTCACCTATTAGTTTTTGTCTACTTCTTATTTCTTACTTGATTCAATATACATCCCTATATTTGTTTCTTTGTATCACTTTTGAGTCTTAGATCCCGTATAGGACTTAGCCACTTTTGATCAAGTTATTCCTTATATATTCTTTTAGAAGTTAGGGTATGATAATGAAAACTTACATAGTCTTTTCTAATTATATGTTTATTAATTCAAAAAAATATTTGTACAAGTTTCATTTCCAAATTAGGATTTAATATCATAAGCTTTATAAATCAAATGCATCTAATTACTATGCAAGATAGACTTAAACCATTAACTATGCATATTTACCAAATCATATTCTATTCACTAATTACTTTGATAATTAATTTAACAACATTAGAAAGAGTACATGATTATTTTATTCATTGTACATATTATCATTATCATCATCTAAATATAAGGAAATATAAAATACTATGACCTCATTACTACTTAAATGATCTTTTTGAAATAATACAATATCTTCACATATCCCTTCATTTATCCTATAGATGCCCCTTTTCCCCTTTAAATATCTTTGCAATTCATGATACATATACATATAATCTTAGATCCTTTTTCAAGTGTTCACATTACAATACATTTCATAATTTTGTCCCTAAAGAAATATATAATTAAGACTTCAAGGTTCTAAGAGATACTCTTCTACAACTACTCAAAAATGACCTACACAAGACCATCTATAAAACAAAAGAAATAACTCAAAATATTTTACCACCCAACCATGTGGAACCATAAATGGTCCACTCCTTGGAGTTAGGAGATAAGAACATGATCTATAGATAAGACTATATAAGTGTTTTTTATCACACCCTAACTTCTACAAGAATAGATGTGGAATAACTTGATCAAAAGTGGCTAAGTCCTATATGAGATCTAAGACTCAAAAGTGATACAAAGAAACAGATATAGGGATGAATATTGAATCAAGTAAGAAATGAAAAGTATACAAAACTTAGCAAGGGACTTAAATTAAGTAGACAAATGTTAGAGAAAGTTAAATGAGAAACAATTAAGAAATAATTGTTTGAGTTAGATGGCATAACTCTTGATTTTGGAAACTAATAATTGTGCTAAAGAAAAATATTAGGTGAACCCTAGTCTTAGATTGTCTTAGAACCTATGTCAATCGTGGTCTTATCTCCTAGCTATGGGGAGTGGGCCATTTATGGTTCCACGTGGCTGGGTGGTGAAATATTTTGAGTTATTTATTTTATTTTATGGAAGACCCTGTGTAGGTCCTTGCTGAGTAGTTGTGGAATAGTATCTTTTAGAGCCTTGAAGTCTTAATGATATATTTCTTTTGGGACAAATTTATGCAATGTATTATAATATGAACTCCTTGAAAAAGAACTAATATTATATGTATATGTATCATGAATAGAAAAGCTATGCAAAGGGGAAAATGGGTATCTCTGGATGAAATGAAGGGATATGTGAATATATTATATTATTTCAAAAAGATCAATTAAGTAATAATGATGTCATGGCATTGTATATTTCCTTGTATTTAGATGATGATAATGATAATATGTATGATGAATAAAATAATAATGTCCTCTTTCTAATGTTGTTAAATTAATTATCAAAGTAATTAGTGAATAGAATATGATTTGGTAAATATGTGTAGTTAATGTTTTAAATATATCTAATGTATCGTTATTGCATGCTAATAAGATGTATTTGATTTATAGAGATTAAGATATTAGCTCCTAATTTGGAAATGAAATTTGTCCAAATATTGCTTGGAATTAATAAAGAGATATTTGGAAAAGACTATGTAATTTTTTGTATATCACACCCAGACTTCTACAAGAATAGATGTGGAATAACTTGATCAAAAGCGGCTAAGTCCTATATGAGATCTAAGACTTAAAAGTGACACAAATAAAAAAATATAGATATGAATACTAGATCAAGTAAGAAATGAGAAGTAGACAAAAACTAATAGGAGACTTAAATTAAGGAAATGTTAGAGAAAGTTAAATGACGAACTATTAAGAAATACTTATTGAGTTGGATGAGTAAACATAACTCCTAAATTTGGAAACTAAGAAATGATTTTAAGGATAATATTAGGAAACCTGTTAGGACTCTTACATCTACAATTAAGTAAAGTTAGCAAGTAAAAGGTGTTAAAAATATGTCCATAGAACACAGTAGCTTTTAGCTTGTCCTTTTGGGTTCACTAAATCAAGTAAGAAATGAGTGTTCTAAATATAAAATAGGCTATGTTACTGAGAGGGGAGGGGTGAATCAGTAACCACAAAAAATTAATCTTAATTCACCAATTAATCCTTTATATGTATTCTCATCTAATTGCATGTATGAGAAACTAAAAGCATTAAAACATTCATAACACTTTGACACACAATATGGTAACCCAGGAGCCTTCCAAATAGAAAGTAAAACTTGGGGTGGGGATGATACCCACAAGCTTTAGTACTGTAGTATAAAGTTAGCCTGTTAAGGCTTACAATGATCACTTTTGATGATCTACCCTATTAGGAGCAATAAGGAATGCTAGGTCCACCTTGAAAAAAGATTTACAAACATACAGTGAAGTATGCACTTGGTAAAGAGATTTACAAAAGACTGTTAAGTCTACCTTGTGAAAGGATTTAAATATTCCACCTATTAGGATGAACCAGTGGCTGATCTCTAATTTGCAACTTTGATTTTCTTAATGACATTCCTTTGGAGTGTAATGATCACCTTGTTGTGACAAATAAATCTTTGTTGCTCCTTATACTGCTTGTAGCCTCCTTACTTTTCACTTCTGCTCTTAGTGTATCTTATTAATATTTCATTCTTATTACTATGGATGTGATACAATACATTACATATATAACAATCTAATTTACAATTCATCAAAGTCAGCTACAATACAAGTTTCACCAAAATACACAAAGTCAGCCCAACTATAGGTACTCAAGTTCTAAAGACAAACTCAGTGACATTCTGACACTTGGCAACCATTGTCAATGCTCAGTATCATCATGCACTTGGTAGATGTAGAAGCTTGGCTCATACTAATCACTTCCAAGTAGTTTGAACTTGGTCTGCACTAGTGACTCGATGAACACTGTAAAAATTGACATATAAACTAAATCACTTGGTTGACATTGCATAGCTCAATCAACACTATCACTATGAGCTCAGTATAAACTAAATCACTTGGTTGACACCGTATAGCTCGGCCAACACTAGATTTACATTGTTGAAGCTGTGAACTCGACAAGCACTAGAAAAATTAGTTTGCACTAAGAAACTTGGTAAACACTAAGAGACTCGGTTTACACTGATAATCACCTACTTAGTAGTACTACTTAGTGCAAACTAAATATTGTTCCTAGAACTAGGTAGCAACTGTAGAACTCAATATAGCCTAAATTATTTGGTTAACACTATAGACTACAAGATAAGCTCGATAGCTACTAACCATATAATTAAGTGTGTGTGTCACTAATAAACAAACTTGACTATAAAATCAACAATCTCCCCCTCTAGCATTAGTGAAAAAAACACTTATCAATCAAAAGTGAATTAAAAAATTTCAAAAATAATCTTTAGTCTCCATCCTGTGTCTTCAACTTGGTAACATACCTTTTTTTTTGAGATTTTTCAAAAAAAAAAGCTTTTGTAGGTGTTTATCTAAATATCTGTACATGTATGTGTATAATATTATGTTTCTCCCCCATACATATATATTCGACATAATTTAACACAATTTACATATTATATACATCTTCTCCCCCTTTTATTGCAATATCACATATTCTCCCTTTTTACATTTTCTTCCCCTTTTGACATAAATGCCAAATGTGTATGCTTTACAGTTATTCTAAAATGTGACAAGAAGTCAAAATGTACTTTTAAAGTTAGTGACATTGTCTTGTCCCAATTTTATTGCAACACCTTGCTTGTATGCAATGCAATCTAAACTTCTGCTGATAATTTTGTCATGTGATCAGCTATGGAGAAGTTGTTATCATGGATGAGAGTTTTGGCATGTGCAATGTGTTTCTGATTTGCATCCATGTTTGGAAGAATCATGCCTTGTATATCTACTAGTGTAGCCCTTATCTTGGCTTCATCCCTTAGTAATTTTGCTTGCATATGAGTCAGAAATTTGATCTTTGCGTAATGAGCATAATTGCAACTCGGGTCAAGTGACAACTGGTGTGCACTTGCCTTTAGATCTTTATCTATCTTGGAGAGTTTATCTTTGATTTCTTGCATAAAGGTAGATGTATCACATAGTTTTCCAAATAGAGAAGTGACATTTTTGGCAAAGGTTTCCAATGAGCTTAGAATAGTAGACAAGTCTACTTGGTATATTGCAATCTTCTGTATAACTAGCTCCAATACTTTGTTTTCAAATTTCTTCTCTGCTCTTTCCAACAACTTTTCTTGCCCATTCAAATCTTCATTGAATTTATGAACCACTTTTTCTAATTGAACCAAAATAAGTTAAGAGTTATCAACCTCAGTGTTGAGTGCATCTGTAAGAATGTTCTTTGCATCTTCTAGCACTTGATTTTCTTGGTTTCTCTTGTCTCTATTACTTAGATTTCTTCTACAAAAGCTCACCTACTATATGCATTTGATCAAGATTTAGAGTGGAGATATCCCAATTTGGGATAAATATATCCTCATAAAGATAAGTGTCTTCTTCCTTATGTTTTCCTTTGCTAGAAACTTTAGTACTTAGTTGAGGCTTGCTCTCAACTATCATTGTACTAACTATTAGCATACTTGATATAGTAACAAGGGTGGAAATGGAAGGACTAGCAACAAAAGTAGATATTGCACTAATTGAAGAAATACCTTGTTGCTGAGTAGCCAAAGTTGATGAACGAGGAAGCACTAACTACTTGGTAGGTGAAGTGTTGATCACTTTAGTCAATGAAGTACTAAGCTAAACAAGTGTAGAGATTGGTTGAGTACTTGGATTTGCATTATTTTTCACAACCATCTCTGCAGTAGCTTTTTTTGAGCTTGATGGCTTTAAATCTTTTCTTGGAGAGTGAGGAAGTGAGGCCGTAATTGTTTTGCAATCTTTTTAGGGCCTGTTTCCTCAATGCTCTAAATCTTAGGGAGATTCTCTTTGGTGTCTTCTTGTTCTTGCTCCTCATCATCTTTATTATTGTCATTTGTTTCTTCTTCATCATAATTTTCTTCTTCTTTCTTGTAATCTTCACCATCATCTTTGACATGAACAAAAAAATCACTCTACTAATGAAGATTGAAGATATTCTTCCATTTATTAGTGGCATTCCTTACCACATGTTCAATGTCATTGATTAGTATTAAGAAGGTGAAAAATTTCAAAGTGAGTCCTTCTTCATTTTGCTTCATGGACTCCTTTTTTTATTTTTCATTAATACTTGGCATGAGTTGCATTAGAGTCTGCTCATATATGTCCTTTGCAATTTTCTTGGCATGTTCCCATCTTGGCTTGATTCTTTCTATCAGTTCTTTGGAAAAAATTTGTGCACGTTAATCAGGTGAATATTTCCATTTGCCTAGCTTAAACATAATCATGTCTTCAACTTGCTTCTTCTCTTCTGCATTTCTGGTTTCATATCTTAATGATTTGAAATTTTCCATGCCAGCTCCAAAATCAATCTCTTTCAATTTCTCTTGAAATGTAGGTGGAGGTCATTTGAAAATCACATCCCCTAATTCTTCACCTAATTTCAATTTCTTTCTAGATGTTCTTCTTTTAAATACTATAGTAGATTACTTGGTAGGTTTGGTTATGATAACCTTGCCTTTCTTCTTGATTGATTTTTATTCTTTTGATTTTGTTTCATCTACCTCATCTTCTGCATCATCTTTAATTACATCATCTCCTTTACCTTTTGTCAATAGGAGAGTAGAACTAGTTTGTCTCAATTTTTCTATCATTTTCTTTCCTTTGCTGACAACCTAAAGCTTTAGCTCTAGTTCAATTATAGCTTTGGCTTCATCATATGTATTGAAATATGTGGCCTTGGGATCTATATGTTCATTCAATAATGCCTCAATGATATCCCTAGTGTCATCAATATTAACCTTATAGCCTAGAGGCTTAGCCCATACCACTCTAGGTTTCACTAGTTGTATGTAAACTTATTCACAATCTATCATTAAAAAAACATCACCCTTGTAATCTTCTACAAGTTTCTTTTGGAATTTTAAATCTATTATTCATCTTATTTTGAATCAATCAAAATAATTTCCCATGATACTAACATAATTTTCACCCATCTATGCTATATACTCATTGATTTGATATAGTATAGGTACATCTTTTCTCCATACAACTATACCTTTTGAAGGTAAAAACTTTTGTACTAAGAAGAATAAATAGGTTAAAATTGAACCGAATTTACATGGGTTATTCTTTGAAGTTTTGATGCTTTCCATGTTCTTGTTGAATTAGTTCAACATCAACTCGACAAGGTCGAAGGACATGTTGTTCTTCACCACTTTGAAAGCAAAATCAAATGCCTCACATGAAACACTATTGAGATGATTGGAGCTATATATTTTATGTTAAATTACATGAATTCCAAACTTTAGCTCCATGTCAGCTACATAGCTGATCTTCATACCTCTTCCATCCCATTCAACAAGAGTTTTCTTTTTCATTTCTACCTAACTTAGGGTTTTGGTAGTCTTTGCCTTGGTCAACATTGGAAGCCCTATGATTCAATGAATCATTTTCTTTGTTATGAGAATAGGCTACTCCAACCATAGCTACCAGTTGTGTACACAGCTAAGGATAAACCTTATACATTTTATCTAAAATTCTCGAGGCATGTGTTGAATGTGGGTTAAACCCTTGGTTTCCAAGTGTTGATGCTTGGGTTTTAATGCATCATTCACACACAACTTTTCAAAAGTTTCATCCATTTCTAAGATTCCTATGTCTTTAATTGAACAATGAAAATGTAATTGAATATTGTTAACCAATAGTAGCTTAGGTGGAATCTGTGGCTGAGCTCCGAAAGGATCAAGTATTTCTATAATTGTCAGACTCAACTTGAAATCTGGTGCTTTCCATTCAAGTCCTCGAACTAAATCTCATATCCTTTCTTGGTTTTTCTGTTGGAGGATGCCATGCTCGATAGGATTTATGAAACTATGAAAAACTTCAAAAAATTGCACAGATCACATAGATACATAGAAACCACTCTTCACATGTAGCTTTTGAAAATTCACAGTGATAAATGAATTTGATTTCACCCCTTTTAACAAATTTCATTTTTTGATTGCCATAAATGCTTGGTACGTTCACTTGCTTGATGGAAAACTATCTTCCACCTAGTTTGAATTAATTTCTCGGTAGAGTCATTCATGACTTGGTGTCCACACAATGACCTAGTTATTCCCAACCTTTCTTGGCAGGGTCTTGCAAAATGACCTAGCTTGGTAAGGTCAAAAATTTCCTTAGACACTTGGTGATCCCTTTGCATCTTGGATGCTAATATGGATCTTTCATTTTTGCTGACTGGAATTGATGTAAGATATCTAACTCAAAATCTTAGTTCCAGTTATCCTTGTGGTGGATCAAGTAGAGGTGTTTGAGTCACCCAATTCTTGAGTGACATGTGCTTCATTTCTCAGACTTGCATTCTCAAAAATTTTAGAATCAACAACTTTCTGATCTTATCATCCTTGGCTTTTTTTTCATCTTCAATTCTTCTAGTGTTCATACAGCTCTTGGTGAGATGTCCAAGTTCTGTACAAATGAAACATCTTCTAGTGGTGTCTCTTGTCCTCATGTGATGTTTTACACAGTTTATTCCAATGTGTACAAATTCTCCATAGTAGTGACATCTGCACCAAGTCTTGTAGTCCCAACCAAATATAGCTTTTACAATTTTTTCTACTGAGTTCAATATCTTAGTTTTGCATTCAAAAGATTTATGCCCATGCTTCTTACACTTGTGACATTTTCCTTTAAATTTAGGTTTATCTTTGCATTCATTAGCTCTATGACCATGCTTATTGTGATTGTAGCATTTTTCATTGAATTTAGCTTTACCATTGCTCCAACATTTGTTTGATGTATGATCTAGGTTACCATAGTGATTGCAAGTAGGTCTTTATTCTTTTGAGCTCCTTGCTTATATGATTCACCTTCTTTTGTATATCCACTTACTTCTTTGCATTTCTGTCTATATTGGATTTGTTCATTTAATTGATCCATGTCTACTTGAGATTTCATCATCCTCTCATTGGTTTTCTTTTCAGTGTTTAGATTATTCTGCAATCTTTCATTTTTTGATCTTAGATTCATGATTTCTTCATTTGCATTAGTAAGCTAATCAATGAAGTCTTCCTATTGAAGGGATAGATGTTGAATTTTATTATTCTTTCCTTCTAATTCTTATTTTATCTTTTTTTTTTTTTATATTCCATGACTTCACACAATCTTATTGACTAAATTTCTTGTTCTCTTTTTAGCTTCCTTACTTCCTCTTGAAGTATACCATTTTTTCTAATAGTTCTCTAATTGCTTCATTAGCTTCATTTGAATTACTTTCTGAATGGATATCTTCAATTCTTTCTTCAGTGTAGATTTTGTTATCCATATGTAATTGAACATCTTTTCTTCTTTTTAGGAATTGAGAGAGTTGTTTCTTTTCTTTCTTAAGTTGCCCAATAGCCAATTCCAAATTGAGCTTTTCATTATCAATAGCCTTATAATATCTGAATACTTTCATTGCCTCTGATCTTTGCTCAAGCTATTAAACTTCTTCTTTGAGAACCACAAAGCTCTAATACCAATTATTGGAAATATAAGATAGGTTATGTTACTAAGAGGTGAGGGGTGAATCAATAACCAAGAAAACTTAACATTAATTCACCAATTAATCCTTTATATGTATTATCCTCTAATTGCATGCATGAGAAATTGAAAGCATTAAAAATTTCATAACACTCTGACACACAATATGGTAACCCAAAAACCTTCCAAATAGAAAGTAAAATTGGGGTGGGGATGATACCCACAAGCTTTAGTATTGCAGTATAAAGTTGGCCTATTAAGACTTACAATGATCACTTCTGATGATCTGCCCTATTAAGAGCAATAAGGAATGCTAGGTCCACCTTGCAAAAGGATTTACAAACATATAATGAAGTATGCACTTAGTAAAGAGATTTACAAATGACTATTAAGTACACCTTGTGAAAGGATTCAACTGTTCCACTTGTTAGGATGAACCAGTAGCTGATCTCTAATCTACAACTTTGATTTTCTAAATGAGATTCTTTTGAAGTGTAATGATCACCTTGCTATGATAGATAAATCTTTTCTAATCCTTCTACTACTTGTAGCCTCCTTACTTCGCACTTCTTCTCTTAGTATATCTTATTAATATTTCATTCTTATTACTTTGGATGTAATACAATATATTACATATATACCAATCTAATTTACAATTCATCGATGTTGGATATAATACAAGTTTCGCCAAAATACACAAAGTCAGCCCAACTGCAAGTACTTAGGTTTTGAATACAAACTCAGTGAGGTTCTTACACTCGACAACCATTGTCAATGTTCAACATCATCATGTACTTGATAGAAATAGAAGCTTGACTCATACTAATCACTTCCAAGTAGTTTGAACTTGTTCTGCACTGGTGACTAAGTGAACATTGTAAAACTTGGCATATAAACTAAATCACTTGGTTAACATTGCATAGCTCAGTCGACACTATCATTCTAAGCTCAATATAAATTGAATCACTTGGTCGACACTGTATAGCTCAGTCAACACTAGATTCACATTGTTGAAGCTGCAAGCTCAGTAAGCACTAGAAAACTTGGCTTACATTGAGAAAATCGATAAACACTGAAAGACTCAATTTATATTGATAATCACCAACTTGGTAGATACTACTTGATGAGAACTAAATATTGTTCCTAGAACTTGGTAGCAATTGTAGAACTTGGTATAGCCTGAATTACTTGGTTAAAACTATAGACTGCAAGATAAGCTCGATCACTGTTAACCATCTGATTAAGTGTGTGTGTCACTAATAAAAAACTTGATTGTAATGTCAAGAATGAGAAGTAGACAAAAACTAATAGGTGACTTAAATTAAGTAGGGACTTATGTTAGAGAAAATTAAATGAGGAACAACTAAGAAATACTTATTGAGTTGGATGAGTAAACATAACTGCTAAATTTTGAAACTAAGAAATATTTTTAAGGATAATATTAGGAAACCTGTTAGGACTCTTACATCTATAATTAAGTTAAATTAGCATGTAAAAGGATTTCCAAAAAAAAATCCATAGAAATAGTAGCTTTTAGCCTTGTCCTTTTGGGTTCCCTAGCGGGGCATTACATTACTAAATCAAGTAAGAAATGAGAAGTAGACAAAAACTAATAGGTGACTTAAATTAAGTAGGGAAATGTTAGAGAAAGTTAAATGAGGAATAATTAAGAAATACTTATTTAATTGGATGAGTAAACATAACTTCTAAATTTGGAAGCTAAGAAATATGTTTAACGACAATATTAGGGAAACTATTAGGACTCTTACATCTATGATTAAGTAAAATTAGCAAGTAAAAGGTTCTAAAAAAAACTTATCCATAGAACATAATAGATTTTAGCCTTGTCCTTTTGGGTTCCCTAGTAGGACATTACATTGTTCAATCAAGTAAGAAATGATAAGTAGACAAAAACTAATAGGTGACTTAAATTAAGTAGGGAAATATTAGAGAAAATTAAATGAGGAACAATTAAGAAATACTTATTGAGTTGGATGAGTGAACATAACTCTTGAATTTGTAAACTAAGAAATGTGTTGAAGAAAAATATTGGGGAACCTATTAGGACTCTTACATCTATGATTAAGTAAAATTAGCAAGTAAAAGGTGTAAAAAAATAAATCCATATAACACAGTAGCTTTTAACCTTGTCGTTTTGGGTTCCCTAGTGGGGCATTACATAAACTCTTAACTATTGCTTACTAACAACAAATCCACTCACATGCTAATATGAGAGCATTTCTTATTACAACATGAAACAAGGAAAATGGATTTATACTCCAATTGGGAATCCATCAAAATGATTTCTACCATAGAGAAAATCTAGCACCAAACATCCCTAGATCCACTCTACTTCGAGTATAATCATAAAGTTTAATTAATACACATTATAAGAAATAGAAAAAATAGTTGATGATTTCTTAACAATTTATCATGATCACTTGTCTTGAACCAATTTACTAATGTATCTTTCCTCATTGAAAGGCTTTTGATTGTTTCTTTATACTCGTGCATGACATTATCAGAGTGCACAAAATATAGGTATGTATATTTTTAATTTAGAATAGATATTAATCTGTTTGTTTGGATAATAAACATGAATATTTCACATAGTAAAATGTCATATACTAAAATTCATCATCCAACCAAAAAGGAATCATGAAAACAATTTCATAACCATCATAGTAGGTTTAGGAGGTTACTCATAATTTGGTCATAAAATATTATAGACAAGGTTTTAAGCCTTTAACAAGAAAGATACAAAAAAATGATAAAGGGTGCTCCACTTAATACCACAAAAAACAACAAAAATTAAGAGAACAAAATATGGGCTTTTGATTATTGCTGCAAATGCAGAATTATAGAATTACAATATGCAAACTCACATGGGTGCCTTCCTTACAATAGTCTACAAAACAAAGCTGAGACTATCACCCAGAACTACCCTAGATAACCTACAAGCCTTCCTTATAATGGTAATTTTACCATTAGGAAGGTTATATACACTAATCTATAACCCTTGAGACTGACCAACCTCATATTATGTCATTTCATTACACTTAATTACATAAGATCAACTCAAGACAATTGACAAATTATATTTTCAGATGTGTCCACTTCTAGACACCATAACTAGCAAATAGTTGGCCCGATGGGCTATTGTAACCCCATTCCAGAATCCTCAACTAGTAATCTACAAAAAATGATTGCACAAGCATCCATTAGTCAAGGTTTTGCCTCATTTTGGAGCTATTTAGGCCTTCATCACTAGACTTGAATTTTGGATAGCCAAAATTCTGATATAACTGCACCAATAAATATGATATAATAATAAAACTCATCTAGCAGGATGATATGTCAAATATTATTCTTCATGTATGATATTAGAACAATTTGAGCACATAATACCAACTTACCAAAATTAGCAAGCTCGCACAAATAGCAACCCTATACAGGAATAGCCCCTATTAAAAACTCAAAAACTACAAAACTAGAAATAGAGATATTTTTGGGTGATGGAAGTTTTCACTTACACCCAGGATGCTCCTTCATCAAAAAAGTAGATCCATTAATTAGGATCATCAAATACCTTATAGAGTGGAAACCAGAAGTTAAATCTTACATGTGCTACTAAGAAGTTTTCATTTCCATCAAACTAAATTTTTTTGTACTCATCTCATCCTAAAAAGTAAGCACATAACCAATGTTCATTTTGAAACCATTTTTATCCTACTTTAGTGTGTAATTCTTATGGTACAACCTCGTATTGAACTTAAATGCATATTTAATTCAAATAAATGTTCTCTTTCTCCTTCAATCATGATTTAATCTAAGGTTTCCTCTAATTTCTATGCATGATTTCTAATTTTTCTATCTATTCACCTAATTTATCTTCTACCTAGGTCCTTTAATGAACTTTAATATTTTGAGATTTTTCCTAATTTCGTAGGAGATTGGGATTTTCACCACCCCTTTTTATCACACAGCCCTAGGTCCCAGAAAAAATTTGAAAATGTATTTTTGAAAATTTTTTGACTAATCATAACTAGCAAATAGTTGGCCTGATGGGATATTATAACCCCATTCCAGAATCCTCGACTAGCAATCTACAACAAATGATCACACAAGCATCCATTAGTCGAGGTTTTGCCTTGTTTTGGAGCTATTTATGTCTTCATCACTGGAGCTAAATTTTGGATAGCCAAAATTCATACCAAAATTCTAATATAACTACACCAATAAATATGATATAATAATAAAACTCATCTAGCAGGCTGATATGTCAAATAGTAACCTTTGTGTATGATATTAGAATAATTTGAGCACATAATACTAACTTACTAAAATTAGGAAGCTCCCACAAATAACAACCCTATACAAGAATGGCCCCTATTAAAAACACAAAAACTAGAAAACTAGAAATAGAGATATTTTTGGGTGATGGAAGTTTTCCCTTACACCCAAGATGCTCCTACATCAAAAAAGTAGAGCCATTAATTAGGCTCATCAAATACCTTATAGAGTGGAAACCAAAAGTTAAATCTTACATGTGCTACTAAGAAGTTTTCATTTCCATCAAACCAACTTTGTTTGTACTAATCTCATCCTAATAAGTAAGCACATAATCAATGTTCATTTTGGGACCATTTTTATCCTACTTTAGTGTGTAATTGACGTAGTGCTAGGTAGGAGCATCCCCAAAGGAGATGTCCTAGCCCCCTACTATAAAACCATGCAGCAGAAACACAATAACATGAAGCAATAACACAAGATTTGATACCAAATAACAATAATATATTCATAAAATATAACTGATTACATGCAATGTTTGAGGTTGTAAGGTCTTCCTAGTTACAACCAAATATAAAGCAAGTAATAGTTCTATAAGATCCCTCAAGATCCAATCCCAAACCCTAGCTAGTCCAGATCCACACTCTAGTAGAAAACCACAAGGAAGATCTCAACTTGTGCTCGCAAGCCCACCAAGCTATCTCCTTATTTTCCAAGCCACAGCTACTAGCTCTGCTCCAACTTCATCCAAGTGTAAACTACCTCACATTCAACACTTTGTCCACACATTCACAACTCCATAACAATCCTACTGTAAACTACCTCACATTCGGTGCTCTGTTCACAAACTTAGGAAAACTCGCTCTTCAGCTACTTCCCACACCCACTCCTCTTCTAAGTGAATGAATAATGACTAAAGACTTTCCCACAACCCCTACTTATACCAATCTAAGCCACAAGTCAGCCCAAAACACAAATCAAATTCAAATACATAAATTAAATGCCAAAGTCAGCCTCCTACAATAATTAAATTCCCATTATATAGGCTGAAACAGACACCAAATTCTCAAACCATGTCGAGCAACCAAAGACCATGTCAAGCTCCATAGACCATGCCAATTTCCAAAGACCATGTCGAGCAACCAAGCACCATGTCGAGCTCCCAAGACCATGTCGAGCTACATAGACCATGCCGAGCTCCCTAGACCATGCCAAGCTCCCTAGACCATGCCGAGCTCCATAGACCATGCCGAGCTGCATAGACCATGCTAAGCTCCCTAGCCCATGTTGAGCTCCATAGACCATGTTGAGCTCCCTAGACCATGTCGAGCTCCAAAGACCATGCCGAGCTCCAAGACCATGCCGAGCTCCAAAGACCATGTCGAGTCCCATAGACCATGCTGAGCTCCCAGACCATGCGGAGCTCCATAGACCATGTCGAGTTCCAATCCTTCTTTGACCGAGTACCAGTCCAAACACCCTCCAAAGAAACTACTAAGCCTCCTCCCATTAACTCCAAAGTAGTCAACAAGTAAATCTAAGATGCTCTTGCATTAGTAATTCTTATGGTATGACCTCATATTGAACTTAAATTCATATTTAATTCAAATAAATGTTCTCCTTCTCCTTCAATCATCATTTAATCCAAGGTTTCCTCTAATTTCTATGCATGATTTCTAATTTTTCTATCTATTCACCTAATTCATCTTCCACCTATGCCTTTTAATGAAATTTAATGTTTTGAGATTTTCTCTAATTTCCTAGGAGATTGGGATTTTCACCACCCCTTTTTATCTTACAACCCTAGGTCCCAGAAAAAATTTGAAAATGTATTTTTGAAAAAAGGTTGATTAAAAATAGCTAGCAAATAGTTGGTCCAATGGGCTATTATAACCCCATTCCAAAATCCTTGACTAGAAATCTACAACAGATGATCGCACAAGCATCCATTAGTTGAGGTTTTGTCCTATTTTGGAGCTATTTAGGCCTTCATAGCTAGACCTAAATTTTGGATAGCCAAAATTCATATCAAAACTCTGATATAACTACACCAATAAATATGATATAATAATAACACTTATCTAGCAGGCTGATATGTCAAATATTAACTTTCATTTATGAGATTAAAACAATTTGAGCACATAATACCAACTTATTAAAATTAGCAAGCTCCCACAAATAGCAACCCTATACAAGACTATCCCCTTTTATAAACACAAATACTAGAAAACTAGAAATAGAGATATTTTTGGGTGATGGAAGTTTTCCCTTACACCCAGGATGCTCCTACATCAAAAAAGTAGAGCCATTAATTAGGCTCATCAAATACTTATAGAGTGGAAACCAAAAATTAAAGCTTACATGTGCTACTAAGAAGTTTCCAATTCCATCAAACTAACTTTGTTTGTACTCATCTCATCCTAAAAAGTAAGCACATAATCAATGTTCATTTTGGGACCATTTTTATCCTACTTTAATGTGTAATTCTTATGGTACAAACTTGTATTGAACTTAAATGCATATTTAATTCAAATAAATGTTCTCCTTCTTTAATCGTGATTTAATCCAAGGTTTCCTCTAATTTCTATGCATGATTTCTAATTTTTCTATCTATTCACCTAATTCATCTTCCACCTAGGTCCTTTAATGAACTTTAATATTTTGAAATTTTCCCTAATTTCCTAGGAGACTAGGATTTTTACCATGCCTTTTTATGACACAACCCTAGTTCTGAAAAACATTTTGAAATTGCATTTTTCAGAAAAGGTTGACTAACTTAGTCTCATCTCAGAAAAAGTTGCCTAAGTCGGCCTTGTCCTAGAGAATTGTAACTTAGTGGCATTTGGGCCCAATGTGGGGGTTATTCTTCTGAAGTATTTTATTTGGGGTTATCCTTGCAAAATAAGATCCTTGAAATGGGTACAAAAGGAGACCTCATCCTCTTATTTTCACATCACCCATTATTGCGAATACTATTTACATCCTTAAGTAAGATATTGGACATTCAATAAAGTAATCAATCATTTCAAGTAATTATGCATTGAAGAATTTCCTTCCATAAATCTAGCTCTTTTCTCTATTGAAGGACATGAAGTTTTCATCAAGGAAGGATATCTACATTCATCTACCAAGTCTTCTCTTTCTTTCTCAATATAACATTGTCATGATTTGTGACATATAATACATGAGGTTTTTTCTTAGATGATTTGCCTTTGGATTTTGTGGTGAATCAAAGGAATTTCACCAATATATTTGATCAAATTTATAGGAGGATTGCATCTACATAGTATGATATACTCCATTATTTAGATCTAATCTATACTACATGACAACACTCTTTCATTAGAGTTGGAGTTAAAAGGATGAGGTGGAATTTTTGGCTCATAGTCCTAGTTTGGGTTGACCAAGTCAACATTTTCCTTTAGATGTGAGATTCTCAAAAATATATGTTACCAACACTAGAAGCCCATATCCAAAATTATACCTAATTTTTACAATTTTGTGATAGTAAAAAACTACATTTGATATTCAATCCACCTCTTCTTATTTGAAGGTTAGTCCTAAATTTTTATATTATATTTGTATTTCCTTCATCATTTAAATATCAATCGCACACAATCTAATCAATTAGGGAATACCCAAATCCTCATTTTACCTAGATCCTACATTAACACCATTTTTATCCTTTTTGGGTTGTGTTAATTAGATCTTATTTAAGGGTTGGGTTTAGTATTCTCAATGTATATATAATTTGGTGAGTGATCTAGATGTTATCCCAGAATTACTCACCATTTTATATACTCTAGTACTCTTTTAAGGTTTAAGTTCCAAAACGTATTTTTGATCTCCTTAACAGTGAAAGAAAGTGCCATGTAGAGGCATAGAAATTTTGCACTCTTCATGGTTCAATATGGTTTTAAATTTGTTTTTCAACTGCTTTTTTTTTTTCTATGCAACAACCATAGCAAGACAACCATCCATAATAACATCATATTTTTTAACTAACGAAGTCCTTGATTAGAGGGAAAATCTCAATGGGAATGATGCCACAAGATGATGCACTAATATAGAAGTTCCTTGTGAAAGAATAGACTATGTTAGGATCCAATGAAATAAATTCAACACATATGAGTCCCTATTAGGAGGTTTTGAATCCCTATCAGTAGATTCCAATGCTGTTAGGATTTGTGTCGACCTTATTAGGAGTTGAGAGGAAGACAACTGAACCCATTGTCCAAATTGCTTCAAGATTGTCTTCTCTAAAAAATCTTTAGGATAACACATCCAAGTACATGTGTTGAGTAAATATAAACTCCTTTTCCAATATAAATCCTTTGAAGCCTGTGGTATATCCTCAACATCAATTTTTTCTCTGATCTTACACAATTCAGATCCAAATCTTGCATAACATAGCATATGATCTCACTAATGGCAAAAAATCTGAATCGAATACTCAACCATAAGAAAGGTCTCCTTCCTTTATACCAAGTCCTCAAACAAGTATTGATTCATCCTTGAAGCTTTCACAATTTATAATGAATTGTATAGTACCATATTAAGATATTACAATATACACTACATTACAAGTAACACTTCCCACAATGTTATTAACAATAGTCAACCTCCTGGGATCAACACTGTGAATACTCTTCACAAATATTTTAAAAATGAATGTATGATTCTATCATGTTAACCAAAGAATCTAGAACATGTCTTCTACCATAACTCAATCCCATTAAACAGTATTCAACCTCACCAAAAAGGTACATCATAATTATGAGTGCTCACTTTCTAGAAACTCGCTATGAGTGTAGTCTCCACAAAATCTTATGTAACTCATAAAAAAATTCATATTAATTTTTTCAAACATAGACATAGCATCAAAAACATGTCTTGAATTCTCTTCTAAGTGTACAGAACATAAATCTTTGACCATGAACCTCCCTGAACTAATATTTGTCTACAAATTTGATTTAACTATCTAAAAAAATGATATATTAACATCAATGACAAATACATTCATGAATGCAACACATACAAACTCAATCATCTCTCTAACATAATGACAGTATCCCCCATATAGTAATACCTCTAGCAACATCAAATATCCATGCTTAACAATCTCTCCCTTTATCATTGATATATGATGAAAAACATCAAAGTACCATGAATAAAAAAATATGTTTCTTCCTCATCTACCTTTACTCTTCCATTCATGTTGCGCATGAATGTATAAGCATATCTCTCTATTACATACAAGTTGTAAATAGTTTTCTTTTTCTAATATCCCCATAATGTATATATCTCCCACATTGATATGATTGAAAAAGGGTGTCATTATGCCAATTCTCTAAATCATTTATGATCCAATCTAGAAAAATTTAAGTGTCCAAAGACACTATGGAATACCACTACCAAGATTCCTTAATGACTCAACTCAAACATAGATACTCCCTCATAGGAGAAGAATCAATAATTCAACCTAGAAAAAAGAATATCGCTCTGATTCATACTTGATTGATGTAATATTTTTATCAACTACTCTTAAGAAACTTGAGGAATAACCCAAGAATTCCTCTCAAATACTAAAATATATCCTTAACCAAAGATTTTTTAAATATGTCTTCTATCTACTCCTTTGTGCTAACATACTCCAATTTGATCTCTTTCTCTACTACCTTTTCCCTCCTAAAGTAACACTTAATTAATTTGTGCTTTTTATTTGAATGTAACACTAGACTCTTTGACATGGTAATTGTGCTTGTGTTATCAAAATCTATGATAATAGGCTCAATGAACTAAATTCAAATATCCTTCAACATTTTCTTCATCCAAGTTATCTAATTACAATTTTTTTTTGTTACTACATATTCTACCTCTATTGTACTTTGTGAAATGCAATCAATTTTCTTATTTATCTAAGAAACCAATCTTCCTCCTAAGAAAAATGTTCCACCATTGCTTCTCTTTCTATCATCTACACATCCAATACCTTGTTTAATTTTTACTATGTTCATTGTAGACATAGCATTGTTTACTGCTTCTCTCTAAAAAATCTATGATACTTTATTCTCAAACATCATTTATCTAGCTACTTTAGTTACCAATCTACTCCTCTCTTCTCTCTTAATCTGTTGTGGCATCTTAGGAGATGAAATTTGCCTCTTTATACCATTATCCTCATAAATGATGTTAAATTCATTTGAAATAAATTCTCCTCCTTTATCTGATGTCAAACATTTAATCTTCAAACTAGATTCATTCTCAACTCTACTATTAAATATCATGAATTTCTCAAAAGCTTCATACTTCTCTCTAAAAAATTCTACCCACATCATCCTAGTAAAATCATCAATAAGAAGCATAAAGTACCTTTCACCGTTAAATGCTCTATTTCTTGTAGGACCACTCAAATTTGTGTGCACAATCTCCAACTTTGTTGTTGAAGTTGATGAAAGATCAACACCATAGCTTCCAAGAATCACTGCATGCAAACATTTATTACGAAGAAAGAGGAGCAAAAAGCTTTGGAGGCTCAAATTTAGAGATCCACAAAAGATGAAGCATTCTTGATGTGCAAAAAATATTTGAAAATTGTATTGAATGAATGAATTATTACAAAGAGGTCAATCCTTATAAAAGAGACCAAAACCCTAAAGTGTAAAACCTAGGTTGCATGATAATAATTAATAAAAGAATTAATTATTATATGCCCAAAGTTTAGCTTAAGTAAACTAGAAGTAACAAGTGACTAACTTATTAAATTGAAATGATTTAATTAATAATAAAATACTTTATTACTCTAACACCCCCCTTAAGATAAATTTAGGGAGTAGCCAAAACGTAGAAAATACTGCTAAAAGCAAAACAAATGGGTCCCAGTAACAAATGTCTAATCAAGTACCCAAGCACAACCAAATCTTTGTAAATAGGAGAAATAGAGAAAACCACATAGGAAAAATCCTACTCCAAAAAGAGATGGAAATAATGCTAAAAAAACTAGTGAAGGACTAAAGAAGCCTCCAAACTAGGGAATATCCCATAATATGGGAACAAAATATGATCATGAAGAACACCATTGAAGCATGAAGCTTCAAACACTTTCAAACTATTAATCTGAAGGACATATACTATATAGAACATGACTAGGTGGAGAAGACTAAGTCTAAAGAGTTGATCAATCAAAGATGGAAGGTATCTCTATGGCCTCCAAAAACAAGAATGAAAGAATGTCTATATGAAAATGATCCATCTCACAAAAATGCATAAGTATCCAGCCACTAAAATCGCCTAGTACATAGGATCAAATACTGAATACATATCTCACTCCATCAACCCAAGAAAGAAATAGAACCAACATAACCACCCTATAATGATGAGAGGTAAGACATGAACACTAAAATTCAATTCAATATATCCTCAAAAATATGAACTAGGAACGTCGAGAGTGCAAAAGAAGTACAAACACCTATAATGGCACATGTCATCAACACATCATGAGGCTAATTTCATGGAATGAACACTCACTTGACAAAGGAAGATTGCGAATATGGCTGACATAAACCCCCAAGGCATTTTATAATGTAGTGCAAGTACAAGAAAACACAAAGCTGTTCAAGATATCAAAATTCATTAAAGTGACACTTTATCTCAATGTGTTTGTAAAAATACTACAAAACGATGTCAATAAAGATCAAAAGAGACATAAAGTTGATACAAGAGATAGTACAACCCATGATAAATCATTTGAAGCAACGAAATTGGTCCCCAGACTTGAAACAACCAAGATATACACCAGAAAGCAAAAATGAAATAGAATGAATAGAATGTGCCTAGAGAAGAATCTGGAAACAAAAACTAGCATCATTAGAAATATCTCTATAATATCTTTCCAACAATATAAATAATTCCCAAATCGGAGATCAAATGCTCAAGATATGTCTCTTAGGGTGCAAAATAGAACCCCTGGATTTGATTGCATAAACAAGAGACCAAACAACATCAAAATTCAAAATAACCTACTTCATCGTGATGGTCTTCAAAAGATCTTTCCAACGATATAAGATTCATCAAAAAAACCTCTGTATGACAAAGATATGGCCAAAAAATCATAAATAGCTATTTATGAGAAAACAAAACAAAGAAATGATGGTTTTAAGGCCGTCAAATTTTGGCTTTAAAATGCTAATGTCAGCACCTATGCCCAAGTACTAATGATGTTAGAAATTTTGTAGGTTTGTTAGTATCTGTTGATGTCAGCGTACTTTGATGATGCAACATCACATTATTTTTTTAAAAAGAAAGCACCTTTTTTTAATAAAGAAAGAACATTTTTTAATAATTTTAAAGCAAGGGCCCTTTCTTTTTTTTTTAAGATTTTTTTAAAATTTTGATTTATTTTTAATAATAAAAAAAATCATTTCCTTGGGAAGCGTGCCCATATCTAGGAGCAATTTTTTGTTGTACCAATCAATTGTGTCCAAATTGGACAAATTTTATATGGAAATAGGGGTTTTTGGGTGCTATGAATCCAACAGTGAGATTTGTTTGGGCTCAAAATGCATTGAAAAATGATCCCCCATATCCAATACAAAACCCCTTTGAAAGCTAAAACCCTCTTTATTTTTATTTTTTTTAAACATAGATCTAAAAGACAAGCTAGACCTCTCATAGATAGAACAAGGGCATGAAGATCTTGAGCTCTGATATTATGTTGAATCACTGCATGCAAACACTTGTTACATAAAAAGAGGAGCAAAAAGCTATGAAGGCTCAAATTTAGAGATCTACAAAAGATGAGACATTCTTGATGTGCAAAAAAGATTTTCAAAATGTATTAAATGAATGAATTATTACAAAGAGATCAATCCTTGTAAAAGAGATCAAAACCCTAAAAGGTAAAACCTAGGTTGCATGATAATAATTAATAAAAGAATTAATTATTATATGCCCAAAGTTTAGCTTAAGTAAAATAGAGGTAACACATGACGTAATAATTAAATCAAAATGATTTAATTAATAAGGAAATACTTTATTACTCTAACATTTGTTGTACCAGTAAATAATTTTCTTGGATGTGAACTTTTCTTCTTCTTTGTCATCACACATTCTTTGCAAATCATGTTAGAAGGTTTCATAATATTAGGAAAATCTCTAATTGATCTTGATAATGTTATCAAAGTTAATGTGACAAAATCTCTAATGCCAAAACCAACTATCATCCACTTTAGCAACCAAACCTGTCATTTCAATAGAATAAAACTAAAAAATGTTGCCTTTAGTCCATGTACTTGTACCAATTAGTGTGCCATATTTTTCTTGATTATGTAAGTCTTTTCTATAAATTGCAACAAATATCCTTATCAACAGGTTGTCCAACACTTTAAATATTATATTTCAATCCACCCACAAAGTAAACATCCTTAGTTTTAGTCTTTCCATCAAGAGTAAATGATCATTTTCCTTTAATCAAACATGGTGCATTATTTCCAACTCTAACTATTTCTCCGTCATAACTATTGAATTCAACAAACTTTTTCATATCTCTAATTATAAGATGAGAACATCCACCATGTATAATTGAATTATACTTTTTCTTCTGATTGGATTATACATATTGGATGTTCATGTATCTTCTACCATAATCCAAGCCTTTGAAAATTATTTAGCCTCACCAAAAAGATACAACATAATTACCAATATTCACTTTCTAGAAACTTACTCTGAGAGAACATAACTCTTTGACCAAAAACTTCTCTAAATGAATCTTCCTTTGTAACTCTAGCTAAATTGTCCAAAAAATTGATATTGTTGAAATCAATGATAAACATAGTCATGAATGACACACATAAGCACTCAATTATCTCTCTAACATACTAACAATCTCCCCCATATTGCCATATCTCTAGCAACATCAAGCATTCTTGCTTAACATAATAAGGTGGTAAAATCACCTCAAGATACCCACCTTACATAGATAGTCCCAAGTCCTCAACTAGGTCTTGATGTGTTCTTTACTCTTCAAGAATCACTTTTCCAATGCTAGAAAAAACTTTGCAAACTACTCTCCTAGGATCTTCTACCAAGTTCAAAATGTATTCACTTCCATGCTTATTCTTCTTTTTGTCATTCCTATAATCAAACATCCATACCTTTTAGAGTATCTTGTACAAGTGTGGAGGTCATCAAATGTAACTTAGTTCCTTGGACAAGGTTCTAAAAGTTTACCCTTAGACTTATTTTCTTACCAATCTCCTAATTTCTTCAATTAGGCCATGTAACCATTTTAGGCCTCAATTAGGTCTCTAATTCTAGTTTTTGGTTCCTAGTTCATAATTATTCCAAAGGAATTTTCAAAAAAATACCCATTCCATATATCCATTTGGGAACACTATAAGATTTTGCAAGTTTCATTCCTCTATGTAGTCTATACATGCCCTAAATCCAACTTGAGGATTGCTAGGATTTTTACAAGGCTTTCTTAATCTATCAATGTTTCAACACTTAAAATACTAATGAGATAAATTAAACTAATATTTAAAAAAAATCTTCAACTTATCTATACTCCAATAAAAATCATTGAATCATTGGATTGATTTATTCAATCACCTCCTACAAGAATCATTTAATTGTTCTGAGCCTGCACCCAATCAAGTTACTAATCAACTCACCTATGACAAGACCTTAAAATTAAATGCTTGAACTTTCTAGTTCCAAACCAAAAATTAATTAAATTACTTTTCCTATTCTAACATCATTCCAATGGTCGTTATGAACGAATGTTGGAGTTGTGAGAATGAGGCATTTTTAGTTCAAAATCCTGAATCAATCTAGAGAACTGTCTAGTTGGACTTTATTTTTCTTGTACACCAATGCACACCAAAACACATAAAGAAAACAAACAATATAAACTAACTATCTATAGTGAAAAACAACCAAGTTCAATTAGTATAGTACAAGATTCTTGAGTTATAATGTAATTGTGCACAAAATTGCAAAAACTGTCAAAGCCTTTGTTATTCAAATTTTCACACAAGGGCATGGAACCTTCTATGATAACTAAGGAGGGATAAAATAATTTTTTGTTAACTATTCAAATTGATTCCCAAGAACCCATAACTTATTGGCACTAAATTGTAGCTTCTTGCAAAAAGTTGTCAAACAACTTGACAATGTTGAAAAAGTTGTCATTGACAACTTTTTGTAACTATGAACATCTTTGCACATCTCATACTTCCTTGAAACCAAAAAGGTTTGGAAATACATATTTAATGTATTTCTAAGCTAGCTAGCCCCTAAATATTCCTTCATTACTATTACATCATTTTTTTGTATTCTTAGGCCAAATTGGCTCAAGTTGAAACTTTTGCCCAAAATGAACAACTTTTTGCCAAACTTAAAACATTGACAAACTTGACTCACTAAAAAAACACACACACACACACAAACACATTAGGTGTAGTGCCCCACTTGGAGATCCTTGGAACAAGGATAAAAAGCCAATATATTTATTTAACAAGCATGGAATCAAACACCTCACCATGCAATCAATTAAAAGATCACAATGAAAGACTTAACCACACAATCCAGGCAACCAACAAATCTCCAAGCATCACTACTTACTAATGTGTCTAAAACTAAATATGAAATCAGGAAAACAAGAAACTAAAGATCTCTAACTTGCGGGGACCTAGTAAGGGGTGCATCCCAATAGGGTACACAAAACACCCTTCAACTCTTAACCAACAAGTCCAGAGATATTTGTTGTTAGCTTGAGTAGGTTTTTGCAAAGAAGTCAGGTAATACTTTTCTAGTATCGTACAATATTTCACAATACTATCGTGCGATACTTTTCCAGTATCGCATGATACTTCTACAGGATTGCAAAATACTTCTTATAACTAGTACGTGACACCTCACCAGGAAAATGACCTAGGGTTACAAGAGAAGCCCCTCCACACTGGCCTACCCTACATACCCATGCTGATCACATGATGAGTTCCTGTAGGCAATGCAGTTTTCCAACCCAACCCTAATGAACATAACTCAACCAATAAACAATCGAGAGCTCAGGTCTCACAAGAACCTGACAAGTGCAGACTCATGTGCTCATGTGTGGGTAGGCCAACTACATTATGATCATAAATAACAAGGGCTAGATGAGAAACAAAAAGATAATGGTCAAAAAGATATCCCTATGGATAATCTGGATCCACAACCATTTACAGTGCAAAGAAAACCTGAGAAATCAAGTGACACACAAATCAAGGCAAAAACACAATAAGTCAAAAAGTTCAAAATTAAAACCCATTTTTCCTTTGGATACAAAAGCCACGAATATCAAATAAAATCTAGTACTAGAGTCTGTATGCAAAAATAACAAGCATAACGGTGCAAAATCCCAAACCCTCATCCCGAGAAATAGGAAATGCTCATACCTACCCAATTAGGTGGAGGTAGCAACTAGAAACAGAGGGGAACAATAGTTCTCAACCTCTTAACAAACAACTACCAAAAATAGAAGTAGAAATGAAGCTAAAATACTAAAATAGGAGAGCCCTACCTGATAGCCAAAAGGGAAAATCTGGGAACCCGAATAATAAAATAAAAACCCTACAAAAATTGTTGAAAGTCATAGAAATATAGGGTATCCCCAAGCTAGATCCAACGAGACCAACCTCGCAATGATTCCACACCCATAGCTCCTACAATGAATATAACAGTATTTCTTCTTGAAGAGGATTTGGAATTTGCTCTCAAATTACTATTTCAAAAGTCAAAAAGTGAGTAGTAAAATTGCTTTTGGATATATATTCACTTTTCAAGTGAATAAAAGGATTAGGGTAATTAACTAGATCACCTAATTAAACCCTTAATCAACCAAACAAAAAAAGGCTATTGCAAGTAATTAGAATTCAACTACGGAAAAGTTGTTGGGAATTAAATTAAATAATATAAAGCCCAAAATTTCCCTTTAACCAATAAATCACAATGTTCCAAAATAACTTTCACGACAATTGTGAACATCTAAATGCACAGACACACTCACTAGTCTAATCACATAATACAAATGAGTTTGGATTTATTAAATCACTAGAGGGTTTAATTAAATAATTAAACAGGATATGTCGACCATACAAGGATGACATTAGCTAGGTAAGAATAGCTGAATCACTAACTCCATGTACCACTACTGGGGATATAAATCATGCACACTAAACAACGCGATCAAGTGAAATTGCATATTATAATAGTTTAGCCAAAGTGATAAATGCATTAAATCACATTAAAATCACTCACTGGATCATAAAAAATCTCAAAGAAAGAATGAAGTGAATAGCTGTAGCAACAAATCAAAGTATCTAGAATCCAATAAGTCCATATAATCATAAATAGAGTATATGTATGAATACAAAATCGCCATATGTCATGATAAAGAATCATGTCACCTCAATAGCATCATCATGTAGATATGATCAAACTAAGCAGCATAGCATCTAACATCTATGATACTGGTAAATCAAAATAAAGTATTTGACCATCAAGTCATCTTGAATTTCCTCAAACATGAGTATCTAGTATCTCTCAAAACCAAAATAACAAGGTACATAATGCAAACATAAGAGGTACTACATTAGGTTTCATAAATATGCCTTATTTTCCACTTTACCTATCTAAGGTCTTACAAACCAAAATTTTGAAGGGTTCAACATTCAACCCTAAGGTGATCTTGCACTATTCTCCCTAGGAAGAAAGAAGTTAAGTCACAACTAGAGATATTAATGCAAAATCTATTCCCATATTCTTGAACTCTATCTCAGGAACCTGTGTAGCATCTAATTTAGTCATTCCTTTCTATTTTACAAAATTCTTCATGTATATCATGTGTCTTTTTATCTTTGCTACCCATGATCCTAAGATCTTTTATGCATGAGGGTTTGGAAGAGCTAGTAAAAACAAGTCTTTCACTATGTTTGTAACTTCAAGTAACTCCTTTCTCTCATCTGGAATTGTAACATTATAAGAAACTATGTCTACTATATTAAACACTATAAAAAGACCTATTTAAGTTGGAAAATCAATCTTATAAGCATTGTTTCCATACTTAGCTAGGATTTTGCAATGATCAAGCTTTATAATCTACACCTTATTAGGTGTCCCTTTTTTCCATAATTTCTTTGGTTAAATGTATCATGACTTGATCTCCTACTTGGTATCCTAGATCCTTGCTCATTTCATCTACCTTTTTCTAGATCTTATTGGTGTTTTCTACCAATGATTGATTGACTTGGTCATGAACCTCCTTCATTGAATGGGACAAATCTTCCGCATACCCACTCTTCGTGTTCATGTTAGAATGCTTAGAATAACTAAGAGGGGGTGAATCATTTATCCAAGATCCAGATGTACCAATTGAAATTAAACTACTTTAGATTTAAACATCCATTAGCCCAACCTCTATTACAAATTATCAATAACATAACCTAGTACTCCATTTTCCTAATAATAATGAAATTGTGGAATGTAAACATTAACAATAAATCATCACAAATAACATCCACACAAGTTTGACACTAGGATTTAACGTGGAAACCCAATTTGGGAAGAACCACCAATAACATGTCACCAATCTTTTCACTCTTCTAAAGTGAGCTCTGTTGGGAGCCAACCCTATTAAAGGTTACAAAACACACTATTAAATGTGACCTTGTTAAAGGATTTTTAGAGGACTTTATAACATTCCATTAGAATGTCACCTTGATTAAAGGATTTACATATGACTATTAAGTCAACCTTGATTAAAGGATTTCAATACTAATGCAATGGTTAGAAACTAACAACATGTTTTGATCTAAAAAATATAACTCACTTTGTAAATATAGATCATAGTTCGGCTCACATGTTGATCCACTATCTAGCCTTCATTTTCATCTCTAATTCTGATTCGCTTGGCAACCCTTCAAGCAATCACTCTTCACTTCTTCTAAACTCTTCTTAATCTTCTACTTAAATTGACCAATCAATAACATCAACAACTACTCCAACCTCTTAGGCCTTCACCAACTTTCCCAACCTCAACAACCTTTAGATTAGCTCTTGTGCCTCCTTAAATAGGTAATTTGTTGGAAATAACAATAGGGAAAGTAAACTTTGAGGAGGGGGAGCAAGGGGGGTTGAATTAGTTCATCAAAACTCTACTCATTAAAACATTCACCACACATCCATTTCACAATTTTCATGTAAACTAAAATGTCAAACTAAACATATTCATCCATGGCATGAAAACAATTTAACAAGATACTTGGTTACCTAGAAACCCTCCAATGAGAAGGTAAAACTGGGGTGGGGATGACACCCAAAAATCTTCACTACTGCAGTTGTAAAGTGTATCCAATAAAGGTTACAATGTTTAATCATAAACTATGATCTACCCTGTGAAAGGTATGCCATATTAAAGGCTTACAAAGATTGTTAAATCTTACCTTGTTAAAATATTTCAATACCCTACTAAAAGTGTGCTTGGTTAGAGGACTTCAACTTACAATAAAGTAAGCACCCTGTTAAACAATTTACAAAAGCCTGTTAGGACTACTCAGTTAAGAGATTTTCACTAATTCACCTGTTAGAATATTTTAGCCTTGATCCTTCAGTTAGCACCTCTTTGCTAGATATAAAATCACTTCTTTCATGATGTACACTTGATCCTCTCTAATCAAATGTATCACTTATGCCCTCTTTCTACTTTCCTTTGTTCTCTCTAACTAATTATGTAATTCATATCTTTCTCAGAACTCCTTAGTCACCATGAATGCTCTATTTGTGCATGCAAACTTCTCTCTTTGCACATAAACCCTTTAGGGATTTCCCTCCTTAAGAAGACTTAGATGACATAAGTTTAGGTAGGAATCAACAATTGTGATTCACCCATTTTGTCACTTAATTCATCCATTTATCTAATTGGTTGTATGTATTGCATAGGGATTCTCAATATATATTCATTCTTATCATCTAGAGTCTATAAAACAATCCTTAAGTCATCCCAAAAATGGTTTACATAGGAGTTTGTGTCGTTACAAAAAACTCTGTCCAAAACTATTTACTCAACACTTGAAGCCTCTAATACTCGGCATCCACTATATCTTCAATGTTGCAACATGACCTCTGAATGACTCAACATCCCCTTTTATCACTAGGCATGTATTAAATTTCTCATCACTAGAGTGACTCAGCACTAATTTTTTGCTCAGCACATACTATATATTTTTCTTGGTATGTATTATCTGACAAATTATGCTCAGTACGCTACTTACTCAGCATGCACTAAGTACTATTAAGAAATGACTTTAAGTGTATTATCACTCATATGTCAAAACCACAATGAGATCAACAATCTCACCCTTTGACATGAGTGGAAAGAATAGTTTGTCATGCATATATAACCTTAACTTATGATCATAACTCATATGATCTATAATCTTTACTTGCTTTGCATACAAAATTTCAAATTGTCAAAATTTTGCAAAATTGACGACTTATTAGTCATACCACAAAACTTCATAACTCCCCCTAAGTTGATGTTCTTTGTTGTAGTTGAATTTGATACTCTTGTTGAGTAAATTTTGCTTGAACTATTGGCTTCTTCTATTTCTACATTTATTCCCCCTTTATGTATGCTCTCCTTTTCTGTCTCAATTCCCCTTTTCTTCAATATCCCCCTTTTTGACATTTATGTCATGGGTGGTACACAAATAGTGTATTTTGACAAAAATGTTTTATGGACCTCCATTATAATCTTGAGTGTTGCATCCCAATTGTTGCACCCTCCCTCTAGAGATTAAATTTGAACATCTAGCTTGGTAGCAAGGTCTACTAGGCTCTCATGAGTAGAAAGATGAGAATATTTCTTCATTAGTGTTTCAGTGAAAGCTAGTTCCTTGTGCAACATCTCCATGTTTGGGGTCAACATGGCTTGAATACTTATCAAGGTAGCCCTAATGTTTTCATTTTTGCATGTAATGTAGCTAGCTAACCTTGACTAGATAACAATCTTTGAAAATGAGTTTAGCTTTGACCAAGAGACAACTTAATAATAGTACATGTAGTCTTGAGATCTCCCTATAGCTGGTCAATAGCCCTCTATGCTTCTTGTGTGAATAAATTCACATCACAAAGATTTGTGTATAGAGAAAATATATTCTATAACACCTTCTTTATACTCTCCATCTTGGTTGCCTAGTCAACCTGTCATAGTGCAATGACACTAGAAATATTTTCATCGACCTTTGTTTGAAACCTTTTCTTAGACCATTTCAAAAGTATAGTATTTGTATCTAGGTCTGCATCATTGATCTTGTCAAGTATATTCACCAGTTGCTCAATAATAGGTTTTTCATTATTAGGTTTTAGGAGGCTAAATACATCAAGAAATATTTCTTTGATGTCATACAAAACTTGTCTTTTTTTGTGCTCCCTTTTGAGTAACTCTTGGTGCTTCTTTCCTTCTAGAGCTTTATGTAATATGCTCATTTCTTTTATGGTGATTGTTGCAAGATTAAACTTTGGAAGTTTAATCACCTTATCTAAGTTAAAATATCCATAATATGTGCCTTCTCCAACCTTAGATATATCAAGCCTAGGCCTTGATGATTGCAATGGTGTGGCATTTACAGTCAGCTTATGAAGAGTTTGACTAGGAATAGGGGATGCAAAGATTCGAAGGATAACCAATGTTTGAATTGCTATCTATTCCTCTATTTGCATAGTCAAAACTGACTCTTTAGTCCTATCCTTCACCTTCTTTGTCTTTTCTTCTTCACCTTGTATATGTGAGATAGGTGTAGTACTGACTTCCTAACCTATACGGACTTGTGTCCCATCCTTCTCAACTATCAAAATTGCTTGCATTGAAGCATTTGACACTAATGTGCTGACATCTGATGTCACTATGTCCTTCACTTGATATACCACAATGGACATTGAAACATGTGTGTCAATGATGACACCCTATAGTGCTTCCTGTACCTTTTTTCTTAGTAGATTAAGGGGGTACACTAGATGCATTATTTGTCTTCCCCCCTAGTGATGCTTTGTCAATCTCGTCTATGCTTGCTAATACAGGATTAGTGCATAATTTTATAGCTAAAGTAGAATCCTATAATATCCTTTCAAATCATCCACTATCAATGGATTGATGTTCTACATTGTGCTATCAAAAATATCCTTTATCGTTACTGTGTCATGTTGACTTGCTTTGTCTACATGAGGGGGGCTGGCACTTGGTTTATGTACCTTAGATATATTTTGATTTTTTTGCTACTCTTCTTTAGCTATAGTCTCTTCATCTACTTCCTTCTTTGTTCCTCCCTCATGTTCATCTTTAACATATTCATCCATAGTAATCTCTACTACCTCTTGTTCATATTTTTCTACACCAACTTCCTTAGGGACTTGTTCAATTTCCTTTTTTGCTATCAATCCATAGATAACTTTCCAGATCTAGGTTCTCTATTTGACAACCTCCTCAATATTATTCTACAAAATATTGAAAGCTATGTATTTGGGAGAAAATCTACCCTTGTATTTTATTATGGCCTTAGTCATTGATGACTTATCCAAACCTAGCATTACTTTGGCTAGAGTATTCTCCCTTATACTCCTTTCAATTGTTAAACTAAATTGCCATCTTTTCTCAACTCTGTCATATAGACTTTTGGGTAATGAGTTGGCAATCCCAATAGGTGTGTTCTAAAATTTGGCCATCATCTTATATGTAGACTCTTCCACCTTATTCATATCTAACTTTCCAAGTTTATCAAACTCAACATGTGTGAACCCTGATAGATTTGCATTATTCTTAATATTGTTACACAAATTGTCTAAATCAAAAGAGGGGTTGTGACTTTTCACTTGGAATTGACTGTTGTCATCTAATTCTATCCTCTCCTCGTCTAACTCAACAAAAGCTACATATTTTCTCCTCTTTGGTTTATCTTGCTAACTCTGCTCTATAGTAGAAATAGTTCTTTTGCCTTTTGTTTTGTTAGCTTCCTATGTCTTCTTTGCAGTTTTCCTTGCGCTAGCCTTGGTAACATGTACTGCTAGCTTGTGTTGGCTTCACAACTTTCTTTGGTTTACTCACTACTAGATCTTTAGCTTTTCTCTTCTTATTTTCTATTGGTTTAGGTGCTTCACTGTCTTCTTCTTCCTTAACACCTTCATCATGTTCTACTTCTTCTTGGTCCTATGCTTGACCTTGTGTAAGTGTAAGTGGGGCTTGGGCTGGTTGATCATCTTCATCATCCTCATCATCATTTTCTTCTTCTTCTTCTTGGTCTCCCCCTTCACCAAATCTTTCCTTTAGCTTTTTCATAATTTTGGTTTTCGTTCTCACCATAGAAGTCTTCACGTCTATTGTGATTCTTGATTTAGCTTCCTCATAATTTCCAAATGAAGTTGTACTCTTGTCTACTTCTTCTGCTAGTAGTTTTGTGATGGTTGTTGATGCCTCACCCACATTGAAGAAGGAAATGTTTTCTTTACATAAAAGAATATGCAAAAAAGTAAAGAGATAAATTCACATTGAGCACTCTTTGTCTTTCTTATGGTCCCCAAGTTTTTTGATAACTACTGAAGTTGTAACTCGACAATGTCATAATAATGGTCCTTATTCACTATCTTATATCCTAAGTCCATAGCCATGCAAGACACACTATTCAATCCACTATATTGAAAGAACTTGTGAGCAATTATTCTCACTACAAATGCAATTAGGGGATATAAATTGTGTCTATTGTTATTCCTCTTTTGTTCCATAAAGCCCCTGTATTCTTCTCAACTGTCTCCTTAGAATCACTTTGCATGGTCTTGGGTCTTCAAGAGTAGGATAGCCTGTAACTTTTTGGATGATACTTTTTGTGATCTTGGTAGGGCCATTTTCCAACCATACAGAGTGACCATGTGTTCTGCTAAATACTATCTTAATCCATTCCATTTTGAATATATTTGGAAAATCTAAGGCATGGGTTAACCCTTTTCTCTCTACAATTTGGTTTTCTTCCTTCAACACTCATCTACACACAGTTTTCCATACAAATCTCTAATTTTCATGTCTCCAATACTTCCAACCTTACAAGTGTAGCAGTATCTTATATCTTGTATCATCAAAACTTATGGTGGTATCATTGTTGAGATAATGAGTGTTGCACACATTGCATAATATTGTAATATTGTATTATTTTATTTTACTAATGTTGTATGTAGATGGATGTGCAACCTGTAAGATTCCAATGGGATATACTTGATGAGTTGTGTTGTAACATTGTGATAATATTTCATGTAATTTTTTAATATTGGGGAAAAGAATTAAAATTCCAATATTAAATGTGGGGTCAATGGGTTAGGTAGCACATGGTTTATGTAATACCACTTGGTGGCTTTGTGGGACTTTCTATTATATAAGCAGCCACAACGGTAGTTGTTGGTGTGAGAAGATAGAAGGGAAAAAGGCAAGAGTTGAGTGGGACAAGGCTTGAAAAGTTAGCCAAGGGAGCATTTGTGAAGGTTGGAAGCATGGCATGGGATGTGTAGATTTATGTTTGTTCACATAGATTGCTTGGTAGTGTCTATGGCTTTCAAGGCTTCCATGGTTGTATTACAATGGTGTTTTTGCTAAATAATACATGGTGATGGATGTTTTTGGAGGCTGAGTTTTTCCCTCAATGAGGGTTTCCTAGGTATATCTTGTGTCATAATTTTTGTGGTTATGTTGCCTATTCTCTTCCATGTGGATTTCAATCTCGTATTTATTTCAAATCTATTATGGGTTGTGTAAAAATAGTTATATTCTTTGTATTAGGTTTTCTTACAAGTGGTATCAGAGCTATGGTTTTATCACTGTAACCCTAGATTGAATCCATGGGAATGCATGAGAGGATAAAATAAAGGGCAAGATATATGAGTTTTTATTATAGATCTGAGGATTTTGGGTTCACTATTATGATGGGATATTGGTAGCTTTTTGGACATGTGAAATTATTAGACAAAAGAGATTTTTTGGATGTTTTAATTAAATAAGGGTTTTAGGAAGGAGCTTGCAAAAATGACCTTCTAGGAAAAAATAGACCTCACCATTGGATCTGTGTCAATTTTTCCATAAATGTTCATATATAATATGCCCTAGTTTGGCCATGTTCAAAGAAAATGAAAGATTTTTTTAGTTTTAGCTCGTGATAGCCATCAAATTTAATCCCATTAGAATTTTCGTCACCAAAAAAATAAAAATCGCATTGAAAATGGTAAAAAGACTATCTTAGTAAAATAACCATAACTTTCTCTTAGGATATTAGATTTTAGAATTCTTATAGGCATTGGAAAGCTAATTTAGAGCACTACAACTTGGTATAGGTTTGGTTCTATGATTTTGATATTTGTCAGGTTTTAAGAGCACAAAATTTAGATGTTGTTTATTTTGAGCATAAATTAGGACATAACTTGGGCACATTTAGTCAAATTTTGGACTTCGAGTAGTCAACATAAAGCTCTTGAAGAGCTTTACACATTGGTTTAGATTTTGTGTAGGTTTAGCATGGTTTATTTGGTGATATATTGATCTAAACAGTTTATGATATATATTGACTATGGTAGCATTGTGAGTTTATGACATTGTATATTTGGAGATTTGGATTTGATGTCATTATATACTCAGTTCATATTTCACATTGGTCTCATGATGATATGGTTATGAATGCTTGGTTTGGATATGTATGATGAATTGTTGGGTCTAGAAGTTGTGCAGTGTTGAGTGGTCTATACTTAAAGGTTACATTTATAACTTGGTTATGGGTTGTCTTTACCCATTGATCTTTCATTATTGATGCATATTCAAATTAGTGGCTTGGATTTGGGTTTTTTATGCCCTAAGTCACATGATTTGCTAATTTTTCTTCATGAAGAAGGGATGAGATACTGTTACCAGGTACAGTCATGGCAGAGGATTGTGGTTGACTATTTTATGCTAACAAGTTGAACATATTGAGAGTCAGATGCTCAGTTCATGGATGTGATTATGGTGCCATGGATTTTGGCATGACATGATTTGGTATACAAGTACATCTTTGATTTTCATTGGCTTGGATTCTTGATTTGGTTATGATGGTATATCTTCTTGGTTGAGGATCATGGTTATTTGATTTCTTTTGAGGAGCTCATGATGTGCACTTTGAATTCTTTGATGGTTTGATGCCTTGGTTGATTCTCATGGTTAGAGGATGGTTTTTTTTTATCATGATGTCATGGATAGCTTGGATACATGGTTTAGTGGGAGCTTGTGATAGTGATGGGGTGATAGTGCAGGATTAGTTCCTAGTTTGGTTTGTATCTTCTTGAGTTTGGAGATCTTAATTTCACTTGGTACTGAAACTTTGATTGTGTGAGTGTAGACCTAGAGGATCTTCATGTAGGAGATGGATTTTATGATGCCATAGGTGACTTGGTACCATGGTTGAGTGGGAGTTGTTGGCATTGATATACTTATTGAGTGTTTTCAGATGTTAGAGATTTGTCTTAGATCATGTTGTTGCAGAAGCATCTTTGACATTTGCATGGTGCACTTGGTTATCTTCATGGTGTGTGAAGATGGTTATATCTTGAGAACTCGTGGAGTTTTTGGTTATCTTCATGGTGTCTAGAGATGGTTCTTCCTGGTATGTGGAGATAGTTTTCTTCATGGTGTGTGGAGATGGTTGCATCTAGAGGACTCATTGGGTTCTTGGTAAAGGTACGGTTTATGCTTTCATTTGCAATGTTATCCTTGGTGTTAGGATGGTTTCAGTTTTATATCATGGTATATCCTTTATACACATTTAGAGTTTTGACATGTTATAGTATGTTCATATGGAGCATGTTATCTCTTTGGTTGAGACGGTTAGATCATGTTGTCATGTTTATGTTCTTGAGGCCATGGTTGGAACTTTGACATTGATCTTGGTTTAGTTTCATGGTATTGAGTAAATTGATCATAAGTTGGATATTCATGATATTTCTATGTTTCATTTGGAGTTGGCATGGATTGATTGGTTATAGGTGCTCATGGATACTTAGAGACGGTGGTGATGCTAATTTCTCTTGGATTAGAGAAGTATTTGTTGGGATGGTTAATAGTTTCAATAGGAAGTTTGAGGGGCATTCACCTAATATGGACTTTAGAGGAGATTTTTCTTAGATGAGTCTTGGTCGGAGACTTGGATATCTTGATGAGCATTCTCATTCACCTCTCTTGGTCTACTCAATAGTTTGCTACTTGAGAGGTATAGCCCATTGTTTCTCTCAGGTGCATTATGTTTATTCTTATCTTTCATGGATATGGATCTTGAGCTATGGTACATGAGTTAGTTCTAGAGGGTTCATTTGAGAGATGGTTTAGCATTGGTTATCTCAATTTGCATATGTTGTTATTCGAGTCAAGTTTGGAAGATGGTTTTTATATTGGACATATTCCTTGGTTTAAGAATGGTTAATGAGTTTTATCTCCTTGTGAGATGCTTACATCCATGATTAGTTATATGGTATGGTTTGGGCATTGTTGGGGCTTATTGCTTGGGGTTTTATGGAGGATATCATACTTGCATATTTTACATCTAGATGTGTGTGTAGAAGGATATGATACAAGTTATGATTTGCATGGGTTCTCTTTGGTCTTGGTTATCTTCTTGGATGTTTAGTTTTGCTTGCATTAGATTTGAGCTTTTTTTGTGCTCATGTATATCATGTGAGAGATGGAATGGTTATTCTATTATCTCTTTCCTTTTTTGGTTATGGATAGCTTGGGAGACTATTGGAGATTGGTTATAAGAGTTGTTATTGTAAGTTATTGGTTTATGTGTTGTGGATGTCCTTGATACCACATTGATTCACTTCTTTGAGATGTTGTGAGTGGATTGGTTATAGATTTGGCATTATCTTTTACAGTGGGAGGTTCTTGGTATATATGTGGTAGGTATTTCTATTGAGGCTTGTGATTTCATGTTACAGATTGGATATGTCAGTGATGTGAGATTCACTTGGTATACCTTTGGAGGTATGGATAGTTGGATGGGTTTGACACTTGTTGTAGGTGCTATTTTAGCTATGGATATTCTAACAACTAAAAATACATGTGATAACCTTTGGATCAGGTTTTTGTGCTTGGAATTTTAGTTGGTAGAGGATTTTATGATCTTCTAATATGACAAGTTGGGTGACTTTCTCTTTGGATGTCTTCTATGTATGTCTAGTGGCAATGGCATAATAGGAGGTGAGATCACTTATGTTTGAAATATCGGATACTTTTCTTTTGTTGAGGGTATTAGGATGGATCACATAGTATACTTTGATCCATGATGGTGGATGTGCTAGGAGGGATTGTTCCCTTGTTCATTTATGTGGCTACAGATTAACCCTATGCAATGTATACAACAAGTGGGAGAGTGTTGAGATAATGGGTATTGCACACATTGCATAATATTGTTATATTGCATTTTTTTTTTATGTATTGTTGTACCTAGATAGACATACACTATGTAAAGATTCCCATGGGATATACTTGATGAGTTGTATTGTAACATTGTGATAATATGTCATGTAATTATTTAATATTGGGAAAAAGAATTAAAATTCCAATATTAAATGTGGGGTTAATGGGTTAGGTAGCACATGGTTTATGTAATAGTACTTGGTGGTTTTGTGGGACTTGCTACTATAGAAGCAACAACGAGGGTAGTTGTTGGTGTGAGAAGATAGAAAGGAAAAAGGCAAGAGTCTAGTGGGACGAGGCTTGACAGGGTAGCCAAGGGAGCATTTGTGAAGGTTGGAAGCATGGTATGGGATGTGTAGATTCATGCTTGTTCGCATGGATTTCTTGGTAGTGGGTATGGATTTGAAGGCTTCCATGGTTGTATTGCAATGGTGTTTTTGCTGAATAATGCATGGTGATGGATGCTTTTGGAGGCTGAGTTTTTCCCTCAATGAGGGTTTCCTAGGGTATATCCTGTGTCACAATTTTTGTGGGTATGTTGTCTATTCTCTTGCATATGGATTTTAGTTCTGTATTTATTTTAGATCTATTATGGTTTATGTGGAAACAATTATATTCTTTGTTGCAAGTTTCCTTACAATCATTGATAATGCACCAGTAGGATTTCCCTTGTATGTTATCTCAGGAATAACTTAGAGGGTGGTTGTTTAATCTCATTACTTATTAATTGAACATTCAAAACCTCTTTTTCTTCCTTCCTAATAGTAGTAGAAGAACCAAACACCATTTCAAATAACTAGGGTTTGTGATAATTCAGACAGTGTAGCTCGACACATGATAAATACCTTATGAATATGATGATTGGTGATGAGTAGAAATTGAATCTAGTTCAAAAATGGTTGAATCTTTCTTCTCAGTTTTCCTTATTCTCTTCATGCTCTCTCTAATCTTGAATGAATGCAAATAAGTTGAAAATTGACTATATGACCCTTAAAACTAGGCAATAAATGTTCAGTACTTACACAGTTGTAACTTCAGTTATTATAGAAATTTCAAATTACTCATCTTGCAGATAATTTCTACTACTCTCGACAATGATAGTGAGCTTGGCCAATACTATCACCTTTAATAGCTTGACATCAATGGAAATTTCATTTTCACTCAACAACAACTGTGAAATTTTTCATGCTCGGCAAAAACATGAAAACTAAAAAAACTTATAGATTTCTTCCAGGATATGACCAATACATTGCATCTTTATTCATGCATATATAATCTTTTTAGAACTTAGATTTTTTCAAATTGATGTAAAATATTTCATTGACATATCAGTCCCACATACCTTTTGATTGCCTAGTTTGGAGTGATGTGATCACCTAATCCATTTGACGAAGTGACCTCATCTGAACTTGATGTGCTGCAATATTTTTTTGTCTTCTAGGTATTGTTCATCTACACTTTGACTTTCTCAACATCAACCTTCTCTTTACCTTTTTTGAATTCACTGCTAGGTGCCTTTGACTTGTTGGACAATTTTTGTTGATGTGACCAGTCTTCAAACAACTAAAGCATGTAGTTTGACTTAACCATCTATTGTAATCACTTTTGAAATATGTTCTTATGCAATTCTCAGCAACATGTCCATACTCTTGACAATAGTGACAACTATACCTTGTATTGTAATCCCAATTGTAGGAATTTCCATTATGTTGTCCCTTTGTCTACTTGTTAGATGTCCACTTGGCATTAGATCTGCATTCATATGCTTTATGTCCATACTTCTAAAAATTGTGGCAATATCCTTCAAATATTTGTATGCTTAAAGTCTTGGTGCACTTATGGTAGTAACCCAAGAACTTCTACTTAGAGTTCTGATTTGCATTGTTGCTCTTGCAAAAGTTTGTTGTATGACCTAACTTTCCACAATTCTGACAAGTGGGTTGGTAGTTCTTACCTTGGTTGTTTCTTTGTTCACCACTTTTAGCTAATCCTCCTTCCTCTATATTGGTATATCCCAATCGTGTATTATCATTGTTAGATCTAGGGGATCTCATCAATTTCTCAAAGTATTTGATGGATTCATTGGGTTTGTTGAAACTTTCAGCAAATTCTTTTTCTCTTCTTAGATCATTCCTCAATTGTTCATTATGAAACTTCAAGTTTGTGATCTCAATGTCCTTACCATTCAATTCATGATTGGAAATCATCACTTGATTCATTGTTTCTAGTTCCATGTTAGAAATCATTTGTACCTCTGATTTGTTCTCTTCTAGTCTATTGGTCAGTGTCATTTTGTCATCTTTGACTTTCTTTTTCTACTTAGTCACCTTACAAAGAAATACAAATTGGGCTTCTTGTTCTATCTTAAGATTTTTAACCTCTTCAATTATGACACCATTATTTTCCATTAGATCTGCAACTACTGCATCAAACTCACTTGAGTTTCCATCTACAAATAATATAGTAGTATCTTCCTCTTGGTAACGTGTGTCCTTCTACTCAATAGCTATCTCTTTCCTTCTCTTTAATGAGCACTTCAAATCATCTCTTGCTTCATTTAGCTGATGTAGGGCAAGTTGGATTTCTGTCTTCTAGTTCTCAACAGTCTTTCCCAACTTGTAGACTTCCATCTTCAAGGTCTTTCCTCAAATTTGCAAAGCTTTCCTTTCCAGAGAACAAGGCTCTAACACCAATTGTTAGAAATAACAATAGGGAAAGTAAACTCTAGGGGGGGTGGTGAATCAGTACTTCAAAACTCTACCCACTAAAACATTCATCACACATCCATCTCTAAACATATTCATCCATAGCATGAAAACAATTTAACACATATGACACAAGATATTTGGTTACCTAGAAACCCTCTAATGAGAAGGTAAAATGGGGGTGGGCATGACACCCATAGATCTTCACTACTGCAATTGTAAAGTGTACCTAATGAAGGTTACAATGTTTGATCATAAACTATGATCTACCCTGTGAAAGGTCTACCCTATTAAAGGCTTACAAAGATTGTTAAATATTACCCTATTAAAGGATTTCAACACCCTACTAAAAGTGTGCCTAGTTAAAGAACTTCAACTTACAATAAAGTAAGCACCTTGTTAAAGGATTTACAAAATCCTGTTAGGACTACTCAATTAAAACATTTTCACTGATTCACCTACTAGAATGTTTCATCCTTGATCTTTTGGTTAGCACCTCTCTACTAGATATTAGATCACCTCCTTCTTGATGTATACTTGATCCTCTCTGATTAGATGTATTACTTATGTCCTCTCTCTTCTCTCCTTTGTTCTATCTAACTAATTCTATAATTCATATTTTTCTCACAACTCCTTAGTCACCATGAATGTTTTGTCTACACATAAAAACTTCTCTCATCACACATAAACTCTTTAGGGTTTTCCCTTCTTAAGAAGACTTAGTTGACCTAAGGTTAGGTAGGAATCAACAATTGGGATTCACCAATTTTGCCACTTAATTCATCCCTTTATCTAACTGGTTGTATGTACTACATAGGGATTCTCAATATAGATTCATTTTTATCATCTAGAATCACAAAATAATCCTTAAGTCAGCCCAAAAAGGTTTACATAGGAGTTTGTGCCATTACAAAAAACTATGTCCAAAACTGTTTACTAAACACTTGAAGCCTCGAATGCTCGGCATCCACTATATCTTTAGTGTTGTAACATGGCCTTTGAATGACTCAACATCTACTATTCAGTCAACATGTATTAACTTGCTTGTTACTGGAGTGACTTGGCACTACCTATCTGCTTGGCACATACTATATATTTTTCTCAGTATGCATTATCTGATAACTTATGCTCGACATACACTACTTGCTCGGCATGCACTAAGTATTGTTAAGAAATTACTTTAAGTGTATTATCACTCATATGTCAAAACCACAATGATATTAACATAATTTTGATCTTTTATCACTTAAACACCACCGTAGATCATATGGTTTCGATCAAATTCAACACATACAATGAATTTGTCCATCTTCTTGTTCATTCTCTTCTTTGTAAAAGAAAATATCTTTGAATTCTTGCATAGAAATGCACAAACATAGTTTCCCTTGATTTAAATGCTCCATTTCATCCTTCCTTATCTTCCACATGCTTTACATGTTCCAAGAAATTAACTCTGTTAGCTAGAAATTATGATTTCCTCATAAACTGTGAAAATGTTGTCCCTCAGCCAATACTATGTTCTGATGCTCGATCATCATTGGGTTACTTGGTCACTACCAACTTGTTTTTTTGGCACATATATTGACACTTGGTCAATACTAATGCTCAGTTGACACTACTTCTTCTTGGCACATACTGTGGCTCGATTGATACTATCATCACTCAACATAAACTTCAAGTTCCTAAATTGTCTTCTCTATTTGCTTAGTCAAGCCTATACATTCAGTCAATCTTTGATCACTTCTTCAAGGCTTTAGTACAAATATATTCTACACTTGTAGTATGATTAAACAATCACTTTATCTTGTCAAAATATAACTCTGCTTTATCAAGTGAGATAAACTCTATTGAAAGTGTGTGGATAATAGCTAGTGGTGCCTCTCGACATATAATAGGATTCAAGGACGAATTTGGAACACTTGAAAATTATAGATCTGAAGGAGTTACTATTGGAGATAACTCCACTCATCCAATTAGAGGCATTGGGACCTACTCTATTCAATTAAGGACTGGAGTTACATTAAAGCTGAAAGATGTTCTATTTGTACTTAGAATAAAAAGAAACCTAATCTCAATCTCTGGATTAATGGATGAAGGTTTTCAAGTTACATTCAATGAAGACAAAGTCTTGTACTAGCCTAAAACCACAAGTCCTAAAAATGTTATCACTATCGGGACTAGAGATGGGACCTAATATAAACTATGTAATATTAAAAACTAAGCTCTTAATCATGAAATAACAAATTCTAATGAAATCTGGCATAGAAGGCTTGGGCATATTGGTTTCAGCTCACTACCAAAGATAGGCAAAATCACCTTTGGAATTCCAAACCTAAATTCTACTCATACAAGTATATGTAAAAGTTTTGCCCTAGGAAAGAACACTGAAAAACCTTTCCCTATTAGTGAACACAAGTCTAATCAATTCTGGAACTAATTCACTTTGATCTATGTGGGCCCATGCCAACTCTCTCCCTAGGAGGTTACTCTTGTTACATAACCTTCATCAATGATTACTCTAGGAAGACTTGGATTTTCTTTTTAAAAGTTAAGGAATCAAATGAAGTGTTATCAAAATTCAAAGAATTGTTATAAAATCAAGTGTCAAGGAAAATTAAGACTCTAAGATCTGACAATAGGGGAGAATATACTTTTGAGAATTTCAAAGCCTTTTGTACATTTGTTGGGATTAAGAGGGAGTATAAAGTACCTTATAATCCTCAACAAAATGGTGTAGTAGAAAGAAAAAATAGAACTATTGTTAAGGTACCAAAAGCTATGCTTCATGATCAAAACCTACATTTTTTATTCTAGGCAGAAGCCACTAATACTGTTGCATACATATAAAATAGATGTCCACACTCTATCCTAGGAAATATAACACCTAAAGAAGTCTTTACAGAGTATAAACCTAACTTAAGTCATTTGAGGATCTTTGGTTGTCCTATGTATATACATATACCTAAAGAAAGAAGAACTAAGTTAGAACCATTAGGAAAGAAAGGAATATTTGTTGGGTATAGTGAAAAATCAAAAGGATATAGAGTCTATGTTCCTAGAAAAAGATCAGTAGAAGTAAGCAGAGATGCTATATTTGAGGAAACACTGCTCTAAAACTATCTATAAGCTTAAATGATGAGCCTTCAACAAACTTAAATGAAAGTCCACAATCTGAATTTTAGAGGGAGAATATATCAAAAGAAACAAGTTAAGTACTATATGTAGAAAATAGAAACATCTCAAATACCAAAAAGAGACCATTGTGGGCAAGAAAAATGATTGAAGAAAATAATATTGAACCAGATGAAATTACTAAGCAAGTCAAGAAAACTAGAAACAAATCATGTTATACTACACTAGTAACTAAGCTCGCTAAATCTGAACCTACATCTATTGAACAAGCTCTAACTTGCCAAGCATGGAAAGATGTTATGTTTGAAGAATATCAATCAATACTAAAAAATGATGTCTAGGACATTATACCTAGAAGTAAAGTCATATCTAATGTTTCTTCTAAATAGTTATATTAAATCAAATATGCAACAGATGGGAGCATTAAGAAATATAAAGCGAGGTTTTTTGCTTGAGGTTTTTCACAGAAAGTAGGTATTGATTATGAAGAAACTTTTTACCCTATTGCTCGTTTTACTTCAGTCAGGACAATTCTTGCTTTAGCAACAACAAAAGGATGGAATGTGAATCAAATGGGTGTGAAAGCTGCATTCTTAAATAGAGTCATAAATGAAGAAGTTTATATTGAATATCTTCAAGGTTTTTGATAAAAAATGAAAATATTTATGTATGTAAACTAAAGAAAGCATTGTATAGCCTAAAATAAGCCCCTCGAGCTTGGTATGAAAGAATTGATAGTTATCTCATCAAATTAGGGTACTCTAAAAATGAAGTTGATCTTAACATCTATTTCAAAATATCTAATGGAGATATGATTATATTGGTTCTTTATGTTAATAATCTCTTAATAATAGGTGAAGATCATCTGATTGCTAAATGCAAACAAGACCTTGTTGTTGAATTTGACATGAAAGACCTAGGTTTGCTACATTATTTTTTGGGCCTAGAAGTATGTCAAAGGGAAGATTGCATATTCTTAAACCAAGGAAGATATACTTAATATATTTTGAATAGATTTGGGATGATGGACAGCAAGCCACTTGTAATTCCAATGGACACAAGCCAAAAGAGGAAGCAACATATTCAGAATCTATTGATCCTACCCGCTACAAAAAAATTATTAGATCTCTCATGTTTTTGGTAAACACTAGGCCTAACATATGCTACGCTACGAATGTACTAAGTCACTTTATGTGTGAACCTAAGAAAATATGTCTGATGGTAGCTAAACATGTTTTGATATGTGGCACTATTGGTCTTGGACTAAAGTACAGAAATGTTGAAATCAAACTTGAAGGCTACACAAATTATGATTGGGCTGGTTGTTTCTTAAATCAAAAGAGTACCACCAGATTTTTCTTCAGTCTCATATCAGAAATGGGGTCATGGTTTAGTAGAAAACAACCTACAGTTGCCTTGAATTCTACTAAAGCAGAGTATATGGCAGCCTCCTATTAGAATCTGATAAGATTAATAACTCAAAAAACTAGTGCAAAGAATAAATATCTAAACTATGAATGCAAATGATACAAAATCAAAATAGCATCATAGAGTTAGTCTCCAAGAGAGTAATGCAAATGCTAGATGCAAAATAGCATTAAGAGGATGCAAAAACAAGAGATGCAAGTACAAGCTAGGTAGCATGCTTATATAGGCTAGGAAGAGGGAGGAGGTGGCAACACCAACCAATGAGGAGCAACCATCTATCGGACTAAAGATAGCAAAGTATCTTTCCAAGATAGCTAATGGATGCTCACATGTAGGAAGGTGACACCTCACAACCATTCACCTAATAAGACATGCTTTATTAACCTAAGTGAGATTATTAAAAGTGTAGGAAAAACCTAGCAAAATAGGAAAAATAAAAAACTACACTAACACCCCCCCATAAGCGAAGCTTAGGTGGATGTAGAAATGGGTCCCAGCAAGTCAAGCCTGATGAGGTACCCATGTACATAAAATTCCCCCAAAAGAGAGAGAAAAGAGACTCTCCAAAGAAAATTAGGACTCCAAGTGAGAGGAAGTGGTCTTGATTTCAATGCATTACAAACCCTCATGAAGAGCATATGCTAAAAGTGAAACTTGGGCACAATAATCACAGAAACAAATAGCACCACTGCGATCTACTCAAAAAATTATGCACTTTCAAAAAACGAATCACCTCGATACGAGGTCGTATGAGAAAGTTATGATCCTCTGAAGTTTCCAAAACGAGAACTGTGCACAGTCACGGCTGAGAATCTGGAATTTCTGAAGAATTCATGCATGAAAATCAAAAAGCAACTCCACTAGTAGATAGAGCACAAAAAAATAGCCAAGTTAATAACAAGAATCATCAAAATCGGAGTCCGTATGAGCAAGAACGAGACATTTGAAAATTGCATTCAAATCTGTGACTGCCAACTGAGATGGGTATGGTTGTAGCTTTTCATGCTTGATTCTGCAAAATATACAACTTGCATGCAAAATCTAAAAGATACCCAGATGGTTTTTCGAGGCTGCGAACAAAACCCAAAAAGCATTTTTCTTGCTAATATATAGTAGATGTTGTTGTAGTGTAAATCAGACGCCTTTAATAGTAAAAAATGGCTCCAAAAATTAAAAAAATGACCCCAACAACTGGAATATGACATGAAAATGTTGGATCAGCTTTCTAAGTCCATCAATGGCATGCTGGAACCTGCAATACTAATTGAAAACTCCAAATATGCAAGTTGGTTGTCAGATTTGAGATTGAAACCCCAAAGAAAAACTATTTTTGTCAAAAAATTTATGATTCTCAAGATCATCCAAAGATGCAAGAGAAGTGCATACTTCATTTTTCGAAAAACTACAATAAAGTTTATTAGCCCCCCCTGAATCTCTCAAATAAGGAAACTAAAATCTACTCTTGCACATAGAAAAGCTCTGATACCATGTTAGAATCTGATAAGATTAATAACCCAGAAAACTAATGCAAAGAATAAATATCTAAACTATGAATGCAAATGATACAAAATCAAAATAGCATCATAGAGTTAGTCTCCAAGAGAGTAATGCAAATGCTGGAAGCAAAATAGCATTAAGAGGATGCAAAAACAAGAGATGCAAATACAAGCCAGGTAGCATGCTTATATAGGCTAGGAAGAGGGAGGAGGTGGCAACACCAACCAATGAGGAGCAACCATCTATCGGCCTAAAGATAGCAAAGTATCTTTCCAAGATAGCTAATGGATGCTCACATGTAGGAAGGTGACACCTCACAACCATTCACCTAATAAGACATGCTTTATTAACCTAAGCGAGATTATTAAAAGTGTAGAAAAAAATTAGCAAAATAGGAAAAATAAAAAACTACACTAACACCTCCATGGGAGCACATGAAGCAGTTTGGTTAAGGAAGCTATTAGTTGGATTATTTGGGAAGAAGTTAGATTCCACTATGATCCATTGTAACAATCAAAGTTTCATCAAACTTTCAGCAAATCCAGTGTTCCACAATCGATCAAAGGACATTAAGACTCCTCACCACTATATCAGAGACATGGTTGACAGGAATGTGATAAAGTTGATCTATGTTAACACAAATGATTAAAATGCTAACATTTTCACTAAACCTCTTGCAAGAGTGAAAATAGAGTATTTTAGATCTAAAATTGGCATGAAAAATATGTAATTACATTTTTGTAAATTCATTCATGATTATTATATTAAATTATTGTTTGCAAACTTGTTAAATGAAAGGTGATGATCTTTCATTTTTTTTGTTAAAGGTCTCTATTATAAGGTGACGATCTTGTCAGTAGATGACCAACCTTTAAATACCAAAAGTATTGAAGATTATTGGTGTCATTGTTATAGGCCAGATTATGCCGAACACATTGATATCCATCATGATTATAGGTTGGATCTTGCCAGAAATCATGAAAATTATTGGTGTCATTGTTATAGGTTGAATTCTATCAGATACATTGATATCCATCATGATTATAGGCCAGATCTTGCCAAACACCATGAAAATTATTGGTGTCATTGTTATAGGCTGATTTTTTTAGACACATTGATATCCATCATGGTTATAGGCCGAATTTTTCTAGACATCGTGAAAATCAATTATTATGGTTATTTAGACTAGACTTTTTTTGTACATCATATTTCATCAAATATAATCAAGTCTACTCAATTGTGTACATAAGTTTCAATCCCTCATTGCTAAAGAGGGAGTGTTAAGAAAGTTAGCAGTTAGAGTATTGAAACATCTACCTTAAATTGGTAATTAATATACATATACATACATACATACATATATATATATATATATATATATATACTAATAATTTATAGTGCAGTATTTTCAATATTGTTTTATCTATTTAACCTTATACAATCAGGTAGTTAATGTATACTATATCTGACTAGTATCTCACTGTTGATTATCTTTATATTAACAGACCATTAATCAATATTGAAATGCCTTCTCCAATTTAATATCAGGTGGCTTCATTACATTAATTGTCATTGCTATCGGGTTTAACCCGTGACTTATGTAATATTGTTTAATGCTAATTATAATTGTTATGAATCAACATATACATGTTGGTACATGAACGTGTAGGGTCATGACTCTATTATGTCATGTTTCAACATATATATATATATATATATGTCTCAATCTAATTCTACAGATGATCATCAATAAAGTTGGTAGACTGATCTCAAATAAAGATATTATATTTTTACAGAAAGTACATTAAAGTTTATCAAAAGGAAGACACCAATCTGCTATATTTTAGAATACATATCAAACACCTTGGTAAGTCTACACGAAACATGATCTAATAAAATTTACAAGAACAAATTACCTTTTTTTTTATCAGCACTTCCAATTAGTTCACCATCAACATCAAATATCTTGGCCTTATTGTAATGGAATTCAACCTTATATCCTAATTTGTTCAACTGTGGAATTCAACAACTCATAGTTAAGTCCTTCAACCCAATAAACATTGTCACACTTGATCTTATCAGTTAATTTTATTGATCATTTACCTTTCACAAGACATGGTGCATCATTACCAATTTAACACAACTACCCTTGTATGGTCCCATGGTTTCAAATTTGCTTTTATTACCAGTCATGTGATGTGGACAACCATTATTAATTATCCACCTATCAGCTTTACTTACATATGAGATTAATGTTGTTTTCTCATCTTTGTCAAAAAAGCAACATAAAAAAATTATTCATCATTACTTTCATATTCATTATCAATTTCTTCTTTAGCAATGTAACAGGATTCTTACCATTTTCCTTGTAGTTCTTGTTTCTCTTGTTGTCTCTACCATCTATTTTTCCTTTGTACTTATTTTCCCTTCTTCCATCTATGTCTTCTCTATCAAGACATCTTGCAGCAATATGACCAACTTTGTTACATGAAAAATTTATTATAGGAAGTGTACCTTTGTATTTTTCTCTGCCTCTTGGAATTCTTCTAGCCATTAGTGTTTCAAGCTCATCATTGGAAACATCACTATCACTTTGTACACATTTTTCTTTTCCTTTCTTACTAAGAACTAATTATGACTTGAAAGTAGAATTAGTAGGAGTGAAGTTATCAAAATTTGACATCTCAAAAGTTGTAAGCCTACCAATCACACCTTCTAGAGTTAAGTTGTTAGAAGGAGAACATATCAAATCTTGTATTGCAGAAATCCTAACATATCAAATCTTGTATTATAGAAATCCTAATAGCATAAATAGGAAGTAGAGTTCTCCATACCTTGTTAATCATAGTCTGATCATCAATAATTTTATTAGCTCCTCTTATGGAATTTACAACTTGTTTGATTCTCCTACAATACATGGAAATTGAATTTGGGAAAAACCACCAGTAACATGCCACCAATCTTTTCACCCTTTTGAAGTGAGCTCTATTAACCCTATCAAAGGTTACAAAACACATTGTTAAATGTGATGTTGTTAAAGGATTTAATTACCTTGATAAAAGTGCCCTTGTTAGAGGAATTTAGAAAACTCCATTAGAATGACACCTTGATTAAATGATTTATATATGTCTATAATTAGGTCAACCTACTAAATGATTTCAATACTGATTCAATGGTTAGAAAGTAATAGTGGGTTTTGATCTGACAAATACAACTCACTTTACAAATATAGATTACAGTTTGGCTCACATGTTGATCCACTGACTATCCTTTATTGTCATCTCTAACTCTAATTCTCTTGGAAACCCTTCAAGAAATCACTCTTCACTTCTTCTCAGCTCTTCTCAATCTTTTGCTTAAGTTCATCAATCAGTAGCATCAACAACTACTCCAACCTTTTAGGTCTTCACTAACTTTTTCCAACCTTAAAAACCTTTAGATTAGCCTGTGTACCTCCTTAAATAGGTAATTTTGAATTTTTTTTCTTAAACACCACCATAGATCTTAGGGTTTCGATCAGATTTAACACACACAATGAATTTGTCCATCTTCTTATTCGTCCTCTTTTTTTCCTAGAAACTTCTCTTTGAATTCTTGCATATAAACATGCAAACATGGTTTCCCTTGATTTAAATGTTCTAGATCATCCTTCCTTATCTTACACATACTTTACATATTCCAATAAGTCAATTATGTCAGCTGGAAATCATGATTTCCTTATAAACTGTCAAAATGTTATCCCTCGGCCAACATTGTGTTCTAACACTTAGTCATCATTGGGTTACTTAGTCACTACCAAATTTCTTTTTACACATATATTGATGCTCTATTAATACTAATGCTTGGTTGACACTACTTCTTCTTGAAACATACTGTGGCTTGGTTGATACTAGCATCACTTTCCATAAACTTCAAGTTCCTTAATGTTCTACTCTATTTTCTTAGTCAAGCCTATGCATTTAGTCAATCATTGGTCACTTCTTCAAGGCTTCAATATAACTATCTTCTACACTTGTAGTATGATTAAACAATCACTTTATCTTTTCAAGGTCTAACTAATCAAGTTCCCATTGTATTTTCTTCTCATAACTCATCCTTTCCTCTAGGTGATTTTTTTATGACCAACTTCACAAATCCTCTTCATCAATAATCGAGACATGAAACTCAAATCAGATAGCATATTGTCCTAACAAAAAGGTTTGACATCAATGAAAACATAACAATTTTTCCAATTGTACTTTCCAATAGTTGATACTTCCAAGGTCTTTTATATCACATATTCCTCTTGGGTGCAAACCTTATACTACCTCAAATAGGGATTTTCATATGGTCTTGTTGACTGTATCATTGTATGTAAACTCAGCTTGATGGATAATATGATCTCATGATTGGCCATATTATTTGATGAGACACCTTAAGACCTTTCTCAAGATCATGTTAACAACCTTTGTCTTTCCATCTATTTAGGGATGATAAGGAGACCCAAAAGATAGGTTTGTTCCTAGTCTCTGCCATAAAGTTTTCTAGAAGTGCCCCATGAATTTGGAATCTTTTTTAGATACAATACTATTTGCCAACCCATGAATCCTTATCACTTCCCTAAAAACCAAGTTAGCAATTTGACATGCATCTTGTGTAACTTTGCAAGGTATAAAAATGAGTCATTTTGCTAAAGCTATCTACAACCATGTAGATGTTATCAAAAATATTCTTAGTCTTAGGGACTCCTAATACAAAATCCATGCTTATGTATTCCCATGGCCTATTGAGAATAGAAAATGGTTCATAGAGACTTTCTTTTGGTGAAGTTCCTTTAAGTCTTTGGAAAATTGTGCAAGAATCTACATACCTTTTGATGTCCGTATTCATCCTAGGCCAATAGTAAACCCTCTAAACTAACTCTAAAGTCTTGTTCACTCCAAAATGACCACTCAAGCTTTCATTATATTTCTCTTGAATTAGGTTCTCTCTCATGGAATCCATAGGTACACAAAGTTGTCCACCTCTAAACAATTAGTTCCTGGCATAGTCTACATATTTACTATAAAAATAGTTTTGAAAATCTTGACATATCTTGTATGGAACAAAGAAATCTTCACTCAATACCTATGCTCTTTAATTGAATCTTATGCACTATTAACAATTTTTTTCTCAATACATCCACAACCTTGATTTCCCACCCCTTCTTATTCTTAATAGTGATTGTATAAGATTGAATGTATTCCACCCACTCCATATCTTTGTAGCTTAACTTATCTTGTGAGTTTAGAAAATGCAAGGCTTGATTATATGTACAGATGACAAACTCTTTTGGGAGGAGGTAGTGCCTCCATTTTCTCAAGCCTTGAACTAATTCATAAAATTAAATTTCATAAGAAGATTACTTCTTCTTGGCTTCACTAAGATTTTTACTATGAAATGGCACTGGTATACCTTTTTGACTTAGTACTTCCCCCACTACTATATTACTAGCATCACAGTCTATTGTGAATGTTTGTCAAAAGTTGGCAATGTTAAGACAAGTTGGGTTTCTATCTTTTCTTTCAAGATCTTAAACCCTTTACTAGATTTCTCTATCCAACAGAACTTGGCTATCATAACACCTTTAATTATTTCTAAGACTAGTGCATAAATCTCACTAAAATGCCTAATAAACTTCCTATAAAATTGTGCTAACCATGAAAGCTTCTTACTTCACTAGTTATCTTGGTAGTGGACCAATTAATAATTTATTCCACCTTATTGGGATCCTTCTTAAATTCTCCTTATGATATTAAGAAACCAAGGTAACCAATTCCTACTTTGTGAACTCACATTTCTCCAAATTTATAGTTATTTTCTCTTCATGCAATCTTTCCAAAACAATTTCTAAATGTTTGAGATGCTCTATTTTGGGTTTGCTAAAAATTAGTATGTCATCCAAATAGACAACAAAAAAGTTACCAATGAAATCTCTTAAAACCTCATTCATCAACCTCTTGAAGGTTCCAAGGGAATTATTTATCCCAAATAGCATAACGAGCCATTGATATAGCTCTTTTGTAGTCTTGAAGCTTATTTTCCATTCACCCCCTCCTTGATTATTATTTGATGGTAACCAATTTCTCTATAGGAGTAGACCATGAAGATAACACAATAGGAACAAACCATCTGAAATGTGCTACAGAGAAATAATCAAAAAAGTGCTATAGGAAAACACATTGAAGAGGATCCTATAGGAGGATGCAATAAATATGAAGGAACTTGAAGTCATGCCTCATTTTTATTGTTAGTAGAATTAAGGTGCTATATTTTAATAAGTCTTATGGTGTGGTGGCATAATTAGTAGAGCATTCCTATAAGCTCCCTAATTGGAGCCGCTTAAGATAGTGTTAGATTTATTATTGTTGAGTCAGTTTATTTTCTTAGTTTTTGTGTGTGCTTAGAATAATAGGACTGCCTAAGTTGTTGATAACATAAGGAATGTTTCACAAGCTATCGTTGGTGGAAGAATCTAAATTTATGATGATCCCTTCATGATTTGGAAATGGTCTTGCTTTATTTGTTGGCAATGATGTTTCATTACCTAGAATGAGAAGAGAAAATGCTATGAAAAAGGCATATTTTTGAGTCACAAGTCAAAGAAGGATAGTAAGAAATAGAAACACAATTTTTTACTGATATTCATACTTTTCATTTGGTTTCTTGGATCGTGATTTTCTAGCAGTTTATAAGGATAATTTTATGCATTTTTTTCTTTCTCTATTGGGCTAAAATCATAACCTCTAACTAAATAAAGACATCAATCGATTCGTTGGGTATTGACTCTCTATTGAAGTTGTTTTGAGAGTCATCGACACTCTTCATGGGAATCACTTGACTCTCAAGAATCAAATTTATGGAACTGTATATATGTAACATTCCCCATAATCATGAAATCTAATATCAATCATAATTGACCTAAGTATTGCAGGGTGACGAGGGAGAGCCATCATACTATTATATGTCCTAGTTATAAATGATACAGACCAACATTTGTAAGACCCCCACATACAAGAAAGGGAAGTACCCATGTGGGATCGTATTAACCTTGGATGCCACATCAACAGGACTCCACAAATACCAAATGGAAACAACACTATTACATATACAATTCCACATACATCAAAGGGAGGGTAGGAAGATAGAAAAATACCACGTGCCCTAATAATATTAAAGACATTGGGTCCCATATTCCTAATAAGGAGATATAGTTAGCATACCATGAAGGAGTTAGAATCAATGTATTTCATTAAATTGGGGTGACCATGTGTGAATAAGGAGTAAGGCACAATATAATGAGTTGATTGCACCAAGCAAAGGAAGGTGGGTCCTCGATCCCACCAAGTAAGTATATTCTCTTTATTAAATAACTAAGACAATGTATACTACTTACATTATTATTCCCATTTTTATGTAGATAATTGCTAAGGTATTGGTATTGGTTTAAGAAAATATATTTATCAATATAAGTTAATTAATTATTTAGTAAATATATTTCTTACAAAATAATTAAGAACCCATAGTGCTAGTATAAGGGCATTACTAGCCTATATAAATGGTGTTGTGCTAGTATAGAGATAGGAGTTTTCTTTATATAAATGGTTGAGATGGGGATTGATGTAATCTTATCAAGCTAGTGCAAGAAGTGAGATCCTCATATAAATGGCTATCATGCCAATGCAAGAGATGAGTAACCTTGTATAAATGGCTAGATGAGAATGAGATAATGATCAAAGTTGTGGAAAGAATATTTAATTTATAATTGTTAGTATTCAAACCTAACATTTATTTTTTAGATATAGTATCCCAAGATAACCCTGATAGTGGGTACATTACAGTGGTATCAGAGCATAATCTTGTTATCTTGTGGAATTGGTTTAAGAGGATCAGCCCACAAATGGTGGCACTACAGCCAAATTTCCCTAGGGCTCAAAAAAATAACCTCCTATAGTGAATCCACTCAAATATTAATGAGTAGGTTTGATATAAGGGATCCTAAATGGTACTTCCAATAGCTAACTCACTTAAAACAATTAGGGTTAGTAGAAGTATATGCAAATATATTTCAAGATCTTTCTATAATGGTTCCAAATCTATCTCTGGGTCAACTCACTCATTTATTCTTAGGAGGACTTAAAGAATCTATTAAAGCATGAGTAAAACCCTTTGAGCCTCAAAATCTTGAAGAAGCCATCAGGAAAGCGAAGAAAATTGAGTCCAACACATGAAAAGAGAATTCAAAGAACTCTACACCTATAACTTCATATCAAAATAAAGGGATGAAAGATAGTTATCAAGGCAAGTCATGCTACTACTACAGGGAACCATGGAACAAAACTCATAGATGTCATAAAATGGAAGAACTCAAAGAAAAAAAACTTTATGTTTTAGGTGTAATGAACCTTGGAAGCATGGTCATCGATGTAAGAGAGGACAAATGAATAAAATAACATATGATGATAAAACTCCAAACAAAAAAGTAAGAAATGATGAACATGAAAATGCAATGTTAGCAGTCATCACTCAAGAGGATGGGGATAATCCCTTTTGAATCACTCAATAGAATGTAATATTAGGAAAGTTTGTATTACTTGAGGACAAGCAATTTTGAGAGGGTAGTACTGTAACATCCTCCTTAATCATGAAATATAATATCAATCATAATTGACCTAAGTAGCACTTTAAAATAAATACATTATTTATCATAACAAGTTGAATATAATCATAATCAATATTTCGAATTAATCATTGGTATTAATATAATATTGATTATATTATCAAAGTAATTAGTAATATCAATATGATATCAATTTATGACTAATCACTAATACTAAAGTATACTATTAATATTCAATTATGTAAATATAAAATAATAACCAAATATTAGTGGAGAATAATCATTAAATAAAGAGCGCGACCCTTCCAAAGGATGCATTAAATATCCAACACATGTATATTAACTGTGCTCAGCATGTGAAGAGGGGGAATTGGACATTATAACATAAAATAGGGAAACACATATTCATAAATCACATTGACCATGGGAAAAATATAGAGCCAAATATTCCATCACAGGGAAGAGGAGGGAGGGCTACGAAGGAGGAGGACACATCATCATCGCAAAGTACATTAAAAATACCAAGTATATTGTAGGGTGATGGGGAAGAGCCGTCGTACTTATGAATGATACAGACTAGCATTTGTAAGATCCCCACGCATAAGAAAGGGAAGTACCCACATGGGATTGTATTGAACACCAAAGGGACACAATGCTATTATAGATACGATTCCACATACATCAAAGGGAGGGTATAACGACAGAACAATACCATGTGCCCTAATAATATTAAAGACATCAGGTTCCATATTCCTAATAAGGAGATACAGCCAACGTTCCCTGCGGGAGTTAGAATCAACGTATTTCATTAAATTGGGGTGACCACATGTGAATTAGGAGTAACAATATAAGGAATTGACCATGCCAAGCAAAGGAAGGTGGGTCCCTGATCCCACCAAAGTAAGTATATTCTCTTTATTAAATAACTAAGACAATGTATACTGCTTACATTATTATTCACATTTTTATGTAGATAATTGCTAAGGTATTGGTATTGTTATTGGTTTAAGAAGAAGTATTTATAAATATAAGTTAATTAATTATTTAGTACATGTATTTCTTACAAAATAATTAAGAACCCATAGTGCAAGTATAAGGACATTGCTCACCTATATAAATGGCTCCATGCTAGTATAGAGACAGGAGTCATCTTTATATGAATAGCTAAGATGAAGATTGATGGAATCTTGCAGTGCCAGTGCAAGAAGTGAAATCCTCATATAAAAGGCTATCATGCCAGTGTGAAAGATGAGTAACCTTGCATAAATGGATAGATGAGAATGAGATAATGATAAAAGCTATGGCAAAAATAGTATATTTATAATTGTTAGTATTTAAACCTAACATTTATTTTGTAGATATTAGTGTCCCAAGATAACCCTAATACTGGGACATTACAAAATAGTAGAGTAAGGTAGAATAATGAGTTCTAAAATTTCTTTTTTTTTTTGTTTAAATATGTAATCATGCGAGAAAGTTTGATGTTCTAGGTGAAAATCTTCATGTGTTCACCATGACTCATATGGCAAAGGTCATAGATGCTCTTAGAGCTACTGTTGGGCTGATCTCTTTATCCTTTCAAGATTGGATGGTTAAGTATGTTTTTACAAATGTATGTCATGGTTTTCAACTATCTATGTCAAATATTGAGTTGAATGTTTTCTCGTTACAACATTTCAAGTTGTGCATATAAGGTTGTGATTCGTACTAGAGATTGGGTTAAGACTTAGTAAGTGGTCTAGTTCTTAATTTTCATGTCAATGGTCTATATATGAGAGTTGACAAACATGTCAATGGGGTTCAATATATATATGGGAGAATATTGTCGAGTCCATTGAATTTACTATAGAATATCCAATTTTTTTCTACAAGAAGTTGGGTAGTCTCCTGTCACATTCATGTGTATTTGTTGTGTATTAAGCAGTAGGTTTCAAAGTTGGGATAAATATTCAGAATTGTCTATCCTTAAGGTGCACGAGTCCTTTGAAGTAGACTTAGTTGAGTGATTTCTTCCTCCTAAGCCTTCCAAGGTTGAGGCTATGCATAAAAATTTAAGATCTATCTTAGTGAAATATTTGGCTTCTCCTAGACAATCCATCAGATCCTCAATTCTTGGTATAGGAAATCTATGCTTAATATTAATCATGTTTATAGCTCTAGAGTTAGTACAAAGCCTCGAAGTGCCTACTTTATTTGGTGATAGTATAGTTGGAACTACACATGGACTAATGATTTTTCCTTATTAGGCCATTGTCAAGGACATCCTATACTTTTTTTGCAATTTCCTCATTTTGTTGTAGAGTCGTCTTAAATGCAACTTTATTAGGCAATGAAGCTCCTAAGTTAAAATAAATTTGGTGGCTTATAAATCTTTTAGGTGATAATGAGGCAGGTTTCTAATCACTTATGATTTCCTTATACTAATCAAGTAACACTTGCACCTCTATAGGGATTTTGTGCTTCTTTTCTAACTTTTCCTCTTTTCTCTTCAACACTAGAGAAAACCCCACTCCATCTCCTTCCTTTAAGGTATTTAAGAGTGCATTTTCTCCTACTAGAAGTAGTTTAGGACCTATGGACTCCATTATTCCTCCTCTATTATGGACTATATTCTAAAGGTCTCTCTATCATTCTTAAATGCAAAGGGTTTCTTTTCTCTGTCATGAATGACCTTCCTATCAAACTAAAATGGTCTTTCTAGTAAAATATGACAAGCATCCATGGGTAACACATCACAAAAAACTTTATCCTTATACCTTCCTATGGTGAATCCTACCCAAGCCTTCTCATTGACTAGAAAATGTTGCCCTTTGTTTATCCATGTGTCCCTATAAGGATTATTATGTGGGATTATCTGCAAATTAAACTTACTAACTAATTCATCAAAAATAATATTATCAATAGATCTTTAGTCAATGATGAGTTTACATACCTTTCCTGAAATCTTTCATTTGATCCTAAACAATGATCTCCTTTGGCTTGGCTCATCCTTGATAAGTTCCTTTATAAAACTCATCCTTATCATGAGCTTATCTCACACTTCAAAGTCCAAGACTACCTCTGGTGACTTGCTACATCTTATTTCACATAGTTTATTCTCTTCTCACCTCCTTATGATGAAGAGGTATTGTCAGGGCATCTATAGGTAGGGTTTCCCAACTGCTTGCAATTGTAGCATTTCATTGTGGAGAAGTAGGGCCCTTTCCCTAGCACACTAGATCTTCCTCTATAATTGATGCTAGATCACCTTACCCTATTGTACCATCTTCTACTACTAGAATCCTCACTTTTCTCTATGAGTTTGGATTCTTCTTGGGATCTCTAATTTGAACTTCTCCCACCAAATCTTCCTTTATATATTCTACCATCTCTTCCCCTCCCTCTACCTCTTCTAACTAATTTATGTTTCTTCTTGTTATTTTATTCAACCTTGAATGCTAATGGATAGAACTTGTGTATTGTATTAGGGCTCAACAAACTAATTTCCTCTTGTGTATTCCACCTCAAACCATTGAGGTATCTTTCAACTTTGATGCTTTCTTCCTCTACCACTTTGGATCTCAAACACAACTTTTGATTCTCTTTTGTATATGTATTCACATCAAGGTTATTTTGCCTTAGGTTTTGCCTTTTCCTAGGCAATTAGACTTCATAGTCATTTGGTAAGTATGTTTCCCTATTTTTAGCCACCATAACATTCCAAATAGCTTTAGGTTTATTTTGTTCCTTCTCTCTCTATTTGTACAAATTTCTATTAAGTTAGAGTAGCTCCTCTCATCCTGGGTTTGGTAGCTTTTACCTTTTCGACTTCAATGATACCGTTATAGTCAAAATGTTTCTCCATGCCTTCTATCAATTCCATCACCATGTCAAGTTTGATATTTCCACTAAACAAAGACACTCCTTCCAATTATTTTCCTCCCAAATCCTTTATTGCATTAAGGAAGGGTTCCTCCTACAACTCATGATCAAGTGCAGGTTGTTGTTGGCATAATTGTCTCAAAGCTCAAAGAATGGCCATTAGAATGACTAGTAGAATCACTTATGACAATGTTTCCATTCATGTCAAGATATAAGAAGGAACCCAAACTAGTAGGGATTAATGACTAGTAAGGCACATTATCTTGTATGTGTGACTCTAGTTAATAAGGTTGGTCAGAGAAAGATGAAGTATAATCCCAACAAAGGTGGTGACATAGGAGATACACTTAGATTGAATTATGTTAAGTGAAGAGAGAATGCGTAGAAGGATGTTAAACAAAAAGGAAGTCAGATTGATCAATGACCATACGAGATGGTTAAATCAAGGAAAACATGAAGTAGGATATCTATGACTGTCATGTCATAAAGTGGGTAGAAGTGCACTCATCGTTACACTTAATTGTGATGGATATTTCATATCGAGTAATATTAAAATTTGAATTATATCTAGTAGTGTAATTCAAAAAAGGACACATGACACCTATGACTCTCACACAAAATTGCCACATCTAATAAGATAAACTCACTTTTGCAATAGGAAATCAAGATATAAGTAGGCTTAAAAATTCAAATTTTGAATTCACGGACTAGGGTTTCAAAGCCAAGCAAGAAGAGACTATAAAAGGAAACAAAGTTAAAAGAGAAAAGGTTATATTCTTGATTGATTAGCTAGAGAGACAATAGAATTGAGCTAAGTGTAATCTCAAAGTGTGAAGAGAGTGACAGAGAAAAGTCATAGCTAAGAAGTTACCATTTATGTTGAAGAGGAGCTAGTAAGCCAATAGAATTGAGCTAGAAAAGGTTATATTCTTGATTGATTAGCTAGAGAGACAATAGAATTGAGCTAAGTGTAATCTCAAAGTGTGAAGAGAGTGACAGAGAAAAGTCATAGCTAAGAAGTTACCATTTATGTTGAAGAGGAGCTAGTAAGCCAAAACAACATGAGTGTGATTATGCACAAGGGTAAGTAGTGTCAAGTGTACAAGTGATTAGGTGAAAAATTAGGAATCCAAGAGAAGGTAGAGCTTAGTTCCAAATGGTGTAGAAGAACAATAAAGGGATCTATAACCAAGCCAAGTGAAGTAGCTATTCTATTAGATCATTCGATGCTGTTTACTAACCTCTACAACAATAAATCTCATCAAGGATGAACCCTAATAGGTTCTTTATATCAAATATCCTAAAAAGGTAACATACTAACTTGTGTTGTGAAGTCCTCTAATTAGGTTGGTCCTAATAGGGAAAGGCTTCAACGTGTATCATTAAAATCCCTTAATTGGGTGGCACCTAATATTATCATTGTAATATTTTAACAGACACAAGAACTTGGTTAGGCACACTTCAAGAGAGTGGAAGATTTGTGAGGATCAACTCACATGCCATGGTTTTTAACTTAGATAGGTTTCCACAAGATAAATATTGTGTTATGTGTTTCTATGTTCACGTTCTTGGTTTTTACTTAATCTTGATTGGTTTAGTTGTATTCAGCACAAACCTGTAGAGTGGTGTGAAGTGTGATTGTAGTAGAAAATTTGAAACTAGTAGAGTATACTAATTCACGTCCCCCCCTAGTATGATATATTGTGATTGGATGGTATGAGATCCTAAGTCCTCTAAAGAGTTTAAAAGATCGAGGAAAGGATCAAGATGTTTAAAAGAGATGCACCAAATTTTTCTAAGGAAACTATAGCTCATGGTGAAAAAACATGCTCTTGCATCTAAGAATGCTTGGTTATGTTTATTGGACCCATGTAGAGGTCAAATATGTTGAACCTATTGGTCAACTCGATCGAAACTAGTTAAGGGAGGAAGAAACACACACAACTATAATGGATACTCTAGCCAACACCCTCTCCTACTCTAAGTACAAAGATGTTGAAGATTTGAAAACAACGTATGAGTTGTGGGAGAAGCTCAAAATCATCTATGGTGGTGAGAATAATGTCATGAAGGCTAAAGATGAAATCCTAAGAGGAAATCTTGATGACTTGAGGATATAGGAAGGAGAGGACATTGAGACCCATTAAAAATAAGTGAAATAAGTGATGCTAGCCATTAGAGTATTTAGAGGTGTACTACAAGAGGATGAGTATGTAACCAAGATACTGAGAACCTTGCAACCCAATATTTCATAAGGGTGTTAGTCATTCAGGAGTTGAGAATAATAGACAAGATGGACATATCTCTTGATACCTTAGTGGGAAAGCTCATTGCATTGGAGCTAAGAAACTTTGTCAATAGTCAACCACCTAAGGTTCAAATTACATTCAAGGTCTTAGTTGCACTAGGTGCAACACAAAAAGGAAGGGAGTACGTGAGAACATCAAGATATAGGAGAGAACTAGAGAGTTTTTCTACTAAAGAAGCCAAACAAGAATCGTTCAAGGCTCTATTCCTAAAAATAATTGTTAGAGGGAAAGGGAAGTACAAAGGTGAGGTTCCATTCAAATTCTTTAACTACAAGAAGGTAGGAAACTATGATGCTATATGTCCTAAGAATGTGAAAATGGAGACCAACAAAAGAATGCAAAACTCCAAATGGAAGGAGAAGAAGTGATGCTACATTGTTGGAGAAGGTGTGACTAATGAAGAGTCAACTAGTGATGATGATGAAGTATCATTTGTTGATATCACAAAAGAAAGGGTGGAAAGAACCCTAATAACAAGTACCAATATCCATAAGAACTAGATAATTGATACTGATTGCTCACACCATATGTCTGGTGATAGGAGCAAGTTCCACGAGGTTCAAGCCTATGATGGAGGAATGGTAAATGTCAGAAACAACTTCCCATGTACAGTAATAGGTAAGGGTATTGTAGCCCTTAATGAATCCACTAATTGTGAAGATATATATTTAGTGGAAGAATTAAAATATAACATGTTGAGTATGGCCTAGCTGATGGATAAAGGTTATTGATTTGGATTTAACAAGGGGTATTGCAAAATATTTGACAAGATAGGCAAAATCTTAGCTACAAGAGAATATAGAAGAGGTAATCTTTACTACCTCAATATTTCTGATAAAAAAATTCTTGGTAGCTAAAAATGACAATAGTTGGTTGTGGCATAGAAGGCTATGTCATGTATATTTTGAAAGCATTGCTAAGGTGGGAAGGAAAAATTGTGTAAGGGGTCTACCTCCTATATGTGTCAAGATTGTCAAGATTATGTAAAGATTGTCAACTAGGAAAGTTGGCAAGTTATAGTTTCTCTAGCAAGTCACTTACTTCTAAACAAGTTCTTTCATATTGACTTATGTGGTCCCATGAGGATGAACAATGTATCTGGTGATAGATGCTTTATGTTATTGAAGTGGATTGCCTATTTAAAGGAAAAGTTAGAAGTCTTCAACATGTTCAAAGTCTACAAGGAAAAGGTGGAAGTGGAGACCAATAGAGAATTGAAATGCTTAAGATCAGATTGAGGAGGTGAGTTTTCCACACAAGAATTTGAAAGTTATTATGAAGATTAGGGAATCAAAAGACAAATGTTAGCTTCCAAGACACCTCGACATAATGGCGTTCTTGAAAGAAGAATTGGCCACTATCATACATTATACTAGAACATTAATGATCCAAAATAATGTAGTATAGATTTAATGGAGAGAAGTTGTGAGCATAGTTCTATACACCTTGAATAGGGTACAAGTGAAGAAGGGAAAAAGAAGCCTCCTTATTAAATGTTATTTAGTTGCTCACCATCTATGAGTCACTTCAAGGTATTCGAAAGAAAATGCTACATAAAGAGAGATGAATACCAGGGAAATTTTGAGGGTATCTTTCTAGGGTACTCTACCAAAAGTAGAGCATACTCATGTCTAAACCTCTTGAAAAATAAGATTTTAGAATCTTCCTATGTAAGGGTAGATGATTTCTTAGACAAAAATGAGGAAGAAAGCAAGAAAGAATTGAAAGTTTACAAAAAGTTTGAATACATCCCACTGAACGATATAGTGGAGAGAGTACCAATAGAGGAAAAACCTATACAAGAAGTAGTACAAGATCATGAAGAAGTTGCTCAGCCTAAATAACAAAGATAAGAAGCACTTGAAGGGGAAAAAATGCTAGCAAAGTATGTAAGAAGGCACCACTTACTCGATCAGATCATTGGAGATAAATATGATGGAGTGACTACCAAGATAAAGGAAATAGAGAAAATATGTCTTCCCTCATACATGGAGCCCAAAGGTAAAAGCGAAACTCTAAAAGATGAAGACTGTAGAAAGTTCATGAAGGAAGAGATTGATCAAATGATAAAGAATAAAAATTTGACCTTGGTTTCTTGATCAGAGACAAGAATTTCATTCGTACAAAGTGGGTGTTTAGAAACAAGATGAACAAGAATGAAGAGGTAGTCAAAAAACAAGGCCAAACTTGTTTGCAAAGGATATGTTCAAGATTAAGGCATAGATTAGGGAAAAATATTTGCACTAGTGGCCATACTTGAAGGAGTCATGATACTCCTAATATTTGTAGCATACAAAAACTTTAGAGTATACTATATGGATATAAAATCTACATTTTTTGATGAATTTATAAAGGAGGAAGTGTGCATTGATAAACATGAAGGGTTTGAGAATGAAGAAGGCAAAAATCAAGTGTGTACACTGATAAAGTCCAGTATGGATTGAAATAGGCATGTAGAGCATAGCTTGGAAGACTACACTCATACTTAGTAAAGATTTGATTTATAAGAACATGTGACAAATGCAATCTATACATGAAGAAAGAAACAAAAGAAATTTTGTTGATTCTAGAGATATTTGTAGATGATATCATCTTTAGACGAGATGATAAACTAAGTGTTCAGTTTACTAAATCCATGAAGATGGAGTTTTAAATTTCCATGATCAGAGAGATCAAATTCTTTATTAGACTTCAAGTATCTAAGTTTAAAGGAGGGATCTTCATAGGGAAAATAAAATATGTGAAGGAGATCCTAAAGTCATTCATTATGGAGGAAGCAAAACTGGTGAGCACCCCAATGGTGACCAGTTGCAAGCTATCAAAGGAAGACAAAAGCTTTGAAGTGGATGAAATAGTTTATTGATAAATGACTAGTAAGCTAAATTTGTTGTGCATAATAGACCAGACATAACATAGGCATTTGGAATACTAGCCATATTTTCAACCAATCCAAAGGAGTCACACATGGTAGTTATAAAAATATTCTTCACATATCTAAAGGGTACTAAAGAATATGGCTTATGATATCCTTGCAAGGGAAACTTTGAGCTCAATGTCTCTACTAATGCTAACTAGATAGGGGACATAGATGATAGAAAGAGTACAATCAATGATGCATTTTTTCTTGTAGAATACTGGTTGCATGGGCTAGAAAAAAGAAGGACTACATATCACAATAAATAGCTGAAGCAGAATATGTTATTACATAAATGAATTACAATCAAAATGTTTGGATCAATCAACTACTTAAAGAAAATCAAGAGAAAATGGAAAGACCAATAGTTATCAATTGTAATAACATTAGTGCAACCAACATACCCAAAAATTTAGTGATGCACTTGAAGACAAAGCGCATATCAATCAAGTACCATTTTCTAAGAAAGCAAGTGTGGGAAAAAGAGGTAAGGTTGGAATATGTACCAACCAAGGAGAAACTAGTTGATATCTTGAAAAAGCCTTTTCAAAAGGATAATTTTAAGTATCTGAGATAGAAGTTAAGGGTCTTACCCCTATCAATCCTAAACTAAGGATACATAGGAAAACATCAATCCATGATTAAGAAGTAAAGAAATAAAGTGAAGAATTAATGAGAACAAGGAACTACTCCATAGGGGGAGCATTCATAGAATTAAAAGATGTTACCTTTGGCATTGTCCTTAAAGGGGGAGATGTGGTGCCTCTCCCATTTGACTTTTGTAAGTCATCCTGATGGATGCAACTTTGTTGATCTTTCATTGTGATCGATCATGATTGGGACCATGAGTGGTCTACACCCTTGAGGTGATTGGATTTATGTTACTGTATCAGTTACTTTGATTATGCTTATGGCTGATTTATGAGATTATGATGTGATTTATGGTTCACTGAGGTTTGTGTTAGTGGTTTCTAGGATTGATGAGGTATCATGATGTTGTTTCATGATTACCCATAGATGTGTGCAGAGATTGCACTGTGTATTGTTACCATGCTACATTGGACTAGGTTCCTATAATAGTGGTTAGTCATGTTTATGATTGTGTTCACTTATATATTTTAAGTGCCTTTTAATGTTTATAAAGAACCATTATTAAATGCTTCAATAATTAGAAATGGATTGTCCATGTTGGATTCATTGGTTATGTGTTGCAGATATTTACCTTGTTATATTTTGATTTGAGAGATACTTGTTACTCATGTTATGTTTTACATTTGAGATGACTTGAGGGTCAGATATTATACTTTGATTCCAGCATCATATATGTTAGACTACTATTTTGTTCAGTTGATCATATTGCATGATGATGCTATTTTGAGATGACAGTGTGTTTTATGATGATATCTAGTTATCCGATATTTGGACATATCTATGATTATGTTATGTGACGGAGTTAATGCTATGGTTAGTTACTTCATTCCTGCATTGTTATGCTTTATGTGTACGTGAGTGATGTAAATAGATTATTTTAGTATAATTGAATAAATGGTTAATTTAGGTGATTTAATACATTTATTTCTTTGGCTATGTAATTAAATGCAATTGCACTTGATCATGTGTTTTAGTGTGTAGGATTTATATCCCTAGTAATGGCACATGGAGTTAGTGATTCAGCTATTCATATTTACCAATGTCATCCCTATATGGTCGATGGGTCCTTATTTTAATTGTTTAATTAATCTTTTTGGTCATTATTAAATCCAAACTCATTTGCATTATGTGATTAGACTAGTGAGAATGTTTGTGCATTTAGAGGTTCGCATCGTCACGAGTTCTTAGGAGAATTTCTATGTTTAGGGGTTTTCAGACGTCTAATTTTACTGAATTTAATTTTTGGCAACTTTGCCATAGATGAATTCCTATTTCTAGGAATAACCTTTTTATTTGGGTCAATTCAGGGTTTAACTAGGTTGGCTAGTTATTTTTCCTAATCGATTATTCTCTCAAAAAGTGAATAAGTATCCAAAAAGGAATTTAATTCCTCACTTCTCACTTTTGAATTAGAAAGTTTGAGAGTAAAACCCAAAATCCTCTTCATGAGGATTTACTAATTTGTTCATTGTGGTAGCTACAGGCATGGAATTGTTGTGAGGTTGGTCTCGTTGGATCCAACTCAAGGAGACCTTGGATTGCCACAATTTTTGGCCACTTCTACAGGATTTTTATTTTATGGTTCAAATTCTCATTTTTCCCTTTTGGCTGTGAGGTAGGGCTCTCCCATTTTATTGTGTCTACTCCATCTTAGCTTTTTATTTTTGTAGTCATTTTTTAGGAGGTTGAGAACTAGTGTTACCCTTTTTTTATGTATTCTAGCTCTATCGGGTTGGGAAAGTATGAGCATTTCCTTATTTTCTATGATGAGGGTTTGGGGTTTTACACCATTATGCTAGCCATTTTTGCATATGAACTCCAAACCCAAATTTTATTTGATATTTGTGGCTTTTGTGCCCTAAGAACAAATGGGTTTTAATTTTTTTATTTTTGAGTTTTGATGTTTTTCACCTTGGTTTGTGTGTCACCCAGTTTTCTTAAGTTTTCTTGGCATGGTACTAGTCATGGACTTGGATTATCCATAGGATGTTAGTCAGACCATTGTTACACTTTTATGTTTGTATTGGGATGTGTGTCACATTCGTACTTCTAACTTTTTGTTCAGTTGAATGATTTTTACCTTGTGTTATGGTTTCTTTTGGACCCTTATTATTTTGTGGACACTAGGATTTGTGTAGAATTCATACTCCTAGATTGAGGCTGGCTGAGTGAGTTCATGATGTTTGGTCTTGTTGCATCATTGGGATTTGTGTAGAATCCATACTCTTAGATTGAGGTCAGTTGAGTGAGTTCATGATGTATGGTTCTATTGTTCTTTGGGATTTGTGTAAATCCATCCTCCTGAGCTTGTTTCGATTGAGTGATCTTTTACTTATGTTCTCATCTAGTCCTTGTGTTATGATCTTTGTGATGTTGGTGTGCCACACATTAGTATGTGTACATACATTTTTCAGGTGACTTGCGAGGCCCAATCTTCCATGGTACTTCTAAAAGTTATGATCATTTGGGGTTGGGTTGGGAATATGCATGCCTACGGGCACTCATCATTGGATTGGCATGGGTAGGGTAGGGTAGCATATGGAGGGGGCTTCTTTTCTATAGCTCGATATTTATTTCTTGAGGGTTGGCGCACAAAAGCTTTAATCAAGTGATAACTAAATAAAATGTGTGAGTGGTAATAAATCTTCAGATAATAAAATATGTGTGCAAGGCCCTCCGTTAAGGATTTGAAATGCACAATTTGAGCTTGGGCTTGTCGATGCCAAGTGACTCTCCATGATGTCAGCCCCTACTTAGTAGCCCATTAAGTGTCTGATCAAGACTTGTAGTTTATGTATTGTCTATGTTCTTGGTTTCAGTCATCATACTATTTGGCATGAGTGTTAGCCATGGATATTTTCTTTATGTGTGTTTGTGGTTGGATCATTATCTCCATTAGCATAGTAGGTGTGCACCTATGGGTTCCACATGGTTGGGAAGTGTAGCTACCTATACCACTACTAGAGACTGGTGTATAGAGATGGTCTTTTATCCCAGTGTGACCATTGCTAAATGTTTTCACTTTGTACTTCAGGTTCTAGAGTATTCTTTCTTGTGATTTATGCTTTCATTGGAATGCTTGAATATCATGTTTAGATGATGCTAGTTTATTTGACACATTCCTATATTATGATGTTTAACATATGATTAGATGATATGAATTGCTTCATTGGTGTATCTATTTCTTATTGGTTTATCATGTTATATTTCCTATTCATATGATGTTAGTGTATGATAGACGGTGTCGTTGATTTATTGGATTATCTTATGCTTTTCTTCCAACATGTTAGATTTCTTTATTCTTATGTTGTAGCAAGTTTTAGTAGTGACGTCCTCATTAGATAGCTCTAAAGATCTAGTCAGTGGTTTGGGATGTTATGCACAAGGGATGGCTAGGACCCATGATGGTCTTATGATGATATTAACGGTTGGGAGGAACCACATACTTAGTTTGGTTGTTCAATTATTGTGATGTTATTTATGTACATTGTGTTGTTGCTTCTGTGCATTGAGATGTTGCTTCTGTACACTATGATGTTTCTTTTAGTTATTTCCCTTCACTACAATGTTAGATGGTTAGATACAGATCCATCTAGTAGCTATTATTCTCGAGTGTTCATTTCTTGATCTATGTGGATCTAGTACTCCCCGGTGTGGAGGAAAATTTTCCTATCTTTTTATAGTTATATTTTTTGCCTTACTGATTTGTTTCCTCGCACAAAATTGTACTTTCTCACGCTTAAATGAAAATGTTAGCATGGTGTGTTGGGTTTCCTTATGTAGCTTGTGTGAATCCTCGTGTAAAACCCCACACCACTATAGTGCTTTTGAATTTTGATCCTGGCATGTCCTCATGCAAGATGGCATTTCCTCACATGGCTTAGTGTACTTTCTTGTGCAAAGAGGTGCTTCCTCATTTGAGATTATCAATTGTTGTTCTCTCGTGCAAAAAATAGGGGGAGTCTCTATTGTTTTCTAAAGAATGAATTTTGGAATTTTGATTACCCTTTAGGAATGCTAGTGGTTCTATGATTCAACAGATCATATATTTTGTGTTCTAATGTCATCTTGGGTTTTTGTTCTTTAGTTTGGTTGTGTCAGTTAGGTCATGGCGTTTGGAGATTCGTTGGTTGCTGGGATTGTTGGTAAAGTCTTCCATTGCAATCTTTGTGATCCATGTATGATGTTTTCATATGCATTCATACTTATATGAAAAAAAATATTGGCTTGTATTGAATACTTGTTCCAAGGATCTCTGGGTGGGGCATTATAGGAGAATTTAAGAAGAACAAAAGAAAAGAAACAAACAATGAGACAAACTAGAAGAAGTTGAGAATAGAAAGAGAATTTGAGAAGCAGAAGATGAGCACCAAAGGAGTTAAGTCTAAGTAAACCCATAAAGGACTCAATACATTCAAAGTATGTGGATGCACCATCTTAGAGGGAGATGCTAAAAGAAAAAGTGTAAGAGAAGGCACCATAATGATGAAAATGTTGAAGTGTTTCCATCAATGCCAAAGAGGGAGATTGTTGGCATAACTATCTCAAAGCTCAAAGACTAACTAGTGGACTCAGTTCTGATGACATCATCATTGGTTTCAAGGCACAAGAAGGAACGAAAATTGGTAGGGAGAAATGAATAGCAAGACACATTGATCTTATGTCTAAGACTCTAGTTCACAAGGGTGCTTAGAGAAAGATGAAGTACAAGCTCAGTAGAGGTAGTGACAGAGGAGATTGACTTAGGTGGAATTATGTTAAATGAAGAGATAATGTGAAAAAGCATGTCAAGTAGAATATTCTCCATCATCCTTACTTCCATCTTCTTATATGTTTCCATTTCTTCCACATCCATTTGTTGATTTGTTGCTAAACTCATGTTTTCCATATCAATGTTTTTTTGGGTTTCTTTGTGTTTTACCTTAGTAGCAAGTTGAGTAATAGTTCTTGGTGTTTTGACATCATTGTCAAGAGAAACATTTTTTTTTCTAAGACATATGTCTTCTTCATTTCTTCTTCATAATGTTTCCTTGTTTTAATATACCTGCTATAAGTCTAATAAAATTGTTCTTCTAACAAATCCATTTTTCTCTTTCCCATGAGTGATATTGTATTCATCATATTAAAAATTTGATCACTAGATGTGGTATTAACATTCCAAAATAATACATTTCCCTATGGAAAATCTCTAACCTCCATCAGTGTTCGCTTGTTTGATTTAGGAACTCAACTCCAAACTACCATTGTCTGAGCATTAATATTAAAGCCAACACCTTGTAACTCTCCAGAGACATTAACATCCTCAAATGAGATAGATTTATCTTTCCTTCTTATTTGGTCTAATATAAAAGATGATCTCATCTCCCAACTAGGGAATAGCAACATTGCACTTCTTTTTACAAGCTCTCTAGCTTAATCCACAATTAGTGTTTCACGATTTGGATCACACTCTTGCAAATATTTTACCAACTCTACTACTTCTTCATCTGAATCCCTAGGTTACAATTGCAAAGATAATTAATTCTACTTTAGTTTAAAAAGAAAACTTTTAAATTCCTCAAAATTAATGAAATCATCATCCTTCATAAATTCTTGAGCTTGTATGATCCTATCATCAATCATTCTGGCCTCAAACTCAAGTTTATTAGGGATTCTTTCATTTTTAGTAGCTTGTCTCATCATAAAATTGTGCCTTATATCATCAAAATATTGGCTTCCCTTTGGTAAAATTTGGAAGGCCTTTTCTCTTTCTTTATCTGATATTTCAATTAACTTTTACTTTTTTCTTCCACCCCTAGCCCAAGATGAGATTTCTGGTTGCTACTCTTCATCAACTTCAAGCACAATATCTTTCTCAAGAGGTTCAGGCTCCAATCTATTTCTAATTTTTGTGAGTACTTCAGATACTATGTCTTGATAGTTTTGGATACATTTATTGTATATTTCCTCATGATGGAAACCTTTGAAAGAATGATCTATTCTCTTGATTTTATCTTCAATGGCCATTATCTCCTTCCATTTCAAGGTTCTATCTCTACACAACTCATTTTCCAAGCAATCAACAATCACATCTTCCTCCCAAACCTATTTTCTTGTGGGCAAATTAAATTTCATCATTTGTCTCAAATCATGTCTTACAACATCATTAGGATCATAGGTTCTCGCATGTGCAGAAGGCAATTTAAATTCCCTCGTGAATTCATCTAGTTCATCTACTATGTCTTTACCTATGATGAAATCCCCTACCTTGAAATTCCTACACACAAAAGTTCCCTTCGTAATAGTTGGCCCCAAGTATTATCTATTCATCATGATTAACTAGCAAAAAATTAAATAATTCTCAATCTTTCAGGGATTGACTTGGGTAGAAGATGAGGTGGCTGAGGGCACCCATTAATCATAATTATGGAACAATTATCAAATAAAAGAACACTTCCCCAATCATGTTCCAATTTCCTACCATCATTGTAACATCTAGAGAGTTTAATCATTTATTAAAACCCCTTGGGACCCTTTCAGTAATATCTCATAACATGATCGAAATGAGATGCACAAAATCATTGTAAAAAGCTAAAGAATTAGAATAAGAGTAGAATTCTTTCCATACCCTAGTCCATTGTTGCAGTTGAAGATTTTCTCCCATCTCCTTTGTTTATTTAATGAAATTAGGGTCTAGGTATCATACATTCTTATATAGGATTATGTGCATTAACAATGAAAAATGATGGAATTTGAAATTCCCCATCTCTCCTTTTTGCACTGTCATGATTTCATTATGGATAACATTGATTATGTGGGTAAAAAAATAATACCCTACATTGGTATGTAAATAATGTATATCCAAAGCCATGATACATATAAAATCAAGAGAATTCATGGTTCCATCTAGCCCTACCACCTTTATCCAAACCAAAAACAATATACTAAAAATATCTTCTAAAAAATTGTAGGGGAATGAAGTCTCCTACTTTCTTGGGATTTCACCCTTCTCCTTCCAGGACTTAGGGATGTGTATCCTTGTGACTTTTTGAAAGATGCTTCAATATTTTCCTATTCAATACTATGAGTCATAGGTCCTCCCAGATCAAAGACCTCTATGAATGTTTCCCTATCCAATGTGCATAGGATACTTTTGTCTTTCTTGTGGAATCCATGGGTTACTAGATTATATGCTTTAATCAAAAAATCTATTAAGTCTACATCAAGGAAGACCTGTGGCATGATTAGCTTAGCCAAATTTATGTTCCACGGATTTGAAATAGGAGGCTCACATACTCTATTATTATAGAAAAACCAAAACAACTCATTCGCATTTTTCTCTGGCACCTTTGTATCCTTGTAGAAGGTGTAAGGATCACTCAATATATGTGAATTTTTAGATTGGTTATTTGATGATCCTAGCAAGAAATAAACCCACTCATTTGCAAATGGACTTGGTGCCTTTGTTTTCTTTTGTTTAGCACCAGGGGAAGCCTCCTCAATGTTTACCTGCATAATTATCTTTCCTTCTTCCTATGCCATATCTTTACAATTCAAACTCTCAAACAACTCTCTATAAATCAAATCTCTAACCAATAGTGTGCATAATTCTCTCCTTAGCAATGAACTCTATGAATACTGGCACCAAAAATTTTATTACATCACTCTTTCAATGGCATCTAAGCTGAAAGTGACATTAATGGTGTTTAAGGAAAATATACATGAAATATTTCAAAATTCAGTACCATAACATTCATGTTTTACGGCATCCATATTGCCAGTCCAGCATCCAAAATCTACCTTTTTCATACAGTACTTTATGTTTTAAGCAATTGCAAAGTAGTCGTAACCATTTTCTTTCTTTATCTCCAGGTATCTCCAGCTATTAGCAACCCTTCAATTAAAGTCGTGGCAGTGTGAAAACCTGGCAACATGAAATTTTCATCGCATCACAAGGCTTGAATGCTAACCACTTTACTAGGTTGTGATTTCATGTGTCACCCTTTATCTCTAGTTTGTGACCCATATTTACACTAAGCCTTTTGACCATGCATAGTGGTGAACATAGTTAACATCCCTTCATCACTGCTTCACAACCCCATATTTCTCTTACATCCCTAGCTGTGAGATCAAGCATTAACAACAACCCTCATATCATTTAACCCTATCATTTAATCTTAGATGTCCATCCTAACCATGTTCTTAATATTGTGAATATGTGAATGCAGTTGATCTCATGTTCTCCACCTAATGATAGCATCAGAGATCTTAGTCCACAAAGGGGCATTACAGTTCATTGTCTAGTTGTTCACTAGTTCTCCACTCTATTTTCATGCCTTCAAAGTACATAGAGAAGTGGAAAACATGGCTAGCTTAGCTTCATCTCTCCTTCACAACTATTAATTAGCTTTATACCTTTGACCATAAGATCCAACATGAATAAGGCTTCTGCATCATATAAGTTGTTTCTCTTCTTCACCAATATTAGTTTAGACTATGTTCTTAGCCATGTGAACTCCAGTTAAGGTCAATCTCTAAATCTCCATGCAATATTAACACTTAGAAATTTAAGCCACAAAGGGGCATCATGGTTTTCTCATGCATTGATCTCTACTTCACTACTTAACATACTTGTTGCATCATAATGCTCTATCTTAAATTATTGCACATGGCATGCTTATGGACTATCATAACACTGGAGATCTAATGGAACTAGTCCTTCGCATCATCACCAATCAAGCTAGACAATCATATTTAACCTTGGAGACACAGTGAAAACTGCTTAACAAACCATGTCATACTTTCCTTGCTCAAATTGATAGTTCACAACTAACCATGGAGAAGTCATGGAAGCCTTGAAATAATTTTCACCACATCATTGCAACTTTAAAAAATGATAAGGCTTAACAAGCCAGAGATGTAGCGATGAAGCTATAGTCATGATTGTTGGCTTTTGAATTAACAGCTTTTGAATAACCCAATGATAGGAACAAATACATCTTGGGGTAGCTAATTCCCATGTTCAACATACCCATTCAGACATCAGGGCCAACTATAAGGCTATACTCCTTCTTCTAGTTCAGGCTCTACAAGACCTAGGCAGGTGAACCTCAGATTGTTCATATTGTACCAGTTTCAAAGCATACAACTGAATCTAGATAAAGAAGATTGAAACCCCAATTCTTCTATTGCTTATGCAAATAACATAGACATGAAATAGATAATAACATGACCTATGAACTTTACAAGCTAAGTGAGGATAAATATTTTTAACTCTTCAACATCAACGGGAAAAGACTTTGATTAATGATGTTGATTATCAGCAAAACCTAGGTATGAACAACAATAAACATGCAATATCCAAGTTAACCAATCCCTTACCCATTGGGCATCAAATAAGTCAGAACATACACAAGGATACCCAATATATACTCATATACCTAGATAGTAGATCTATCCATTCACCTTGTAAACAGACATCTATCTTCAAAATGAAAATCATACTTATCAAATCCTCCCACATGCATATCAAGCAATTTACTCAAGTCCTTGACCAAACAAAAAAATACACAATGGCATACAACTTTAAAGACAAGATGCAACTAGATAATATGTACCTTGTACATATATTACAGAAAATTACAAACCCACAAAGAGGAGACAAGGTTCAGATTGAAACTTTCAACAAAGCTTTATATTCATTTCCTTGAAACCAATACGTCAAATGTATGTAAAATCTCAAAAAATACACATGTGACTATATTATCTAAATGCTCAAAAGAAATTACATTGTTGTTCATAAAAGAGAAAAATGTTCAGGATGGCAGTATCACAATAATAAAATTGGAACCAACCTTGTGGTATCACAATAATAAAAATTGGAACCCCTATATAGTATCACAGAAGTTAAAAATATTTTCAAAAAAAATCGGAACCCTTACTCCACATCCTAAAAATCCTTATATAGAAAAGGATTGCAACAAGCTTCAGATGGGAGGACAGATGTCAAAATCTTACTAAAAATTAAAATATAGAGATATTTCTACAAAGCTATATTTAAAATATTCTCTACATTTGGATAAAACTGGAAAAGTAGTTGCAAAGCTGGTAGGAGGCACTTATTGTAGGAGTTTTCAACTTAATTTTGTTTGTCTTTTACTGCCTTTAATCATGGAAATATTCAACTACCTCTGTTAACATAGCCTTAATTCTGTAACTACTTCCAAAATAGTTACTTCTTTCTTGATGGGTAGCTCAAAGTATCTAATTTTATTTGAGTTTCTTACTGCTACACTCCACCTAAAAATCACCATCAAGTTTGTGTAGCTTGAGCATCAACTCATCTCCCTTGGTGTTGTTCAATTCTAACTTGTACCTTGTTCTATTGATTTGCTTTGAAATAAAACCCTTCATATTCTCATAAGCCTAGAAACTAGCTTTTACAATATTACAATCACAGTTAGCAAACCCTTTATTGTAGCTTTGGAAGCTTTCACTATCTGCTCTTATGATCATACGATGACATTGCACTAATAGTTTTTGTGACTTCAAAAGTATCCTCTAACTTCTCCTATGATCTCATGAACTATCATATCATCGTATCAGCATAGCATCATAGCTCTCTTAATTCAAGCCTTACGATCTCACGTTCTCCTAGATCATGTCACGTGGCATCTTCTAATTTGTTGAATCCACCACCTTGTTGTTTCTCACCACATACCAGCTTCTCGCATCATTGTGGCCTTTACCCTTGACCACACTTTAACTCAAGTGACCAAGCACCTAACTCATTTTTGTATCATCGCACCTAATTTTCTTAACATGGCATTAATTATTGTGACCATGTGTCTAATGGTTAACTAACCATCTTTGCACTATTAGAGCTACTAGCCTTAACTGCGAGGTTACCCTTGCAATGTTGAGACTCCTCATATTCATCACCTCAAAAGTGTATTTCCTTGTTGACTATGTTAACCTACAATGTTGCAAGCCCTTCATTCTATCCTTTATTGCAACCTCACAATTGCTCATTGTTTCAATTTATTTACTGTTGCGATCCAGTGATGACTACTCACTAACCATGATCATGCCTTCATCACAATCAATCTTTTTTGTTTATTCCTAATTGCAACAATGCAAAAAGGATTATCCTTAAATTTTTGCAGCTTTGCCACCCTTTTTCTTAACTGTTATGCCTGAGTTGCAACATTACGCTAAACCTTTCTAATTAGTTGTTACTTCATTTTACAACTTCATCACTTAGACCTTGGGTTATCTTTAACTCGGTATGATGTTGTGATGCCCCTTTTGATTTGATTGTCACCTTGTTTTGCAACATCGCAACCATAAGACCTAACTACCATTGTAACCACGTAACGATGTGATAAACAATTCTTTACCACTTTGTATCTTAGAATATTTGAATAGTGTTTTCACTCGCAATGTTGCGGTGATAAGGTTTCACTACTTTGTTGTTCTGACCATGGGTTAACCTTCACTCCTTGCAATGTTGCAATTTTATTCAACCTTAACTATCTTGATCATTATTTGTGCATCTACAACTTAAAATCCCTTCAATTTTTTCTAACTTGTGGTAGTGCGATAACCATTTAAGCTAACTATTATTTCCTTTGCATCCTTGCAACTCATACCTCAAGGTTTATTTAACTTCCTATGATGTAGTGATGAATCAAACTTTGACTATTTTTTATGTCCTTTGCACCATTGCAACCTAAAATCTCTTAACCAGAGATGACCTATGATCATGCTCTCTTCATTGTATCACTCCTTTACAATATTATCTTGACAGTTAGTCTTAACAATTATGAAACCATGTTGACTTGTTGGTGACTATTTTGCATCCTTGCAACCTTCAAAATGGTTAGTGATTACAAATAAGCAATGTTACTCTCAAAACACTTTTGTAACATCACAATTGAAAAGAACTAAGAGGCATGAAATATAAAGTGATAAACGATCAAATGACTTGGGGATATGAAAAAATTAAAAGAATGACCAAATTTTGATGTATCCCTATTTCATACTTGCAAATCATTTCATGGAAAATTTTATCAGAACATAGGACATCACTATTTTCTAGGGTTTTTTTTCATGAGGATGGCAACATTTTTAGAAACCCTAAGCAATAATACATTCTCTTTTCCTAATTTGCACAAGGTATTTCAAATTTTTTAGCTGGGTAAAAAATTAGGCCAATAGTGACTTCACAACTTAGCACTATAATGTCTCTTTAAGAGTGAAGAGACATGAACATACATTTGAAATAAAAAAAGGCTTAAGACATTGAAAAGGGGAAACATGAGGGAAAATTATATATGGACATGAAATTATGAATTTTCTGACAAGGCCTTTGCAACAAGAATATGCAAACCCTAATTTCACATGTTTAACTTGAATTTTCACAGTAGACTCTTAGAATTTTAGAATGGTGAAAATGCAGGCCATCATTGGGATAATGGATAGCTTGCATCCATATAATGATCTAGAAACTCTAGAAAAGTAGACCACACACTAGACAAAAATGACAACTTATTCAGAGAACCATGTATGATCAAATTAGAGGTAGAACACAAGAAATCTACAAAATTTAGAGTATTTACATATGCACATAAAACCCCAGACTATTGTTCATGGAAAGAAAAGTACGTTTAGCAGAAGTACTTCTTCAAGAAATGTCAATGAACTAGTAATTCCTAAATATGTCCTGATAGTTCTCTAAGGATATATGAATCTCGTCCCCATTTGTCATGGACTAGGTAAGGACCCAACAAGATAGGATCAAATTTCCCATGCTTACCTTTATCTTCAATCCTTGTATTCTAAAGTAGGACCAACTCTTATGGTTCAAAATTCCTTTCTGGTGTTTGTTTATCATAAAGATGCTTCACTTGTAGTTGTAACTTTGCATTTCTTGCAAATGCATATCTTCTGGTTTCATCCAATTGCATAATATCATCCATTTTTTGTTGCATTTCATCTACCACATCATCATCATATTGCTAAATGAATTTATACATACCATTTAGGTTGTTCTATGGCAAATTGGCTTGGATTCTATAGACTAAGTCATAAGGTGCACAACCTATGGCTTTCTCCATTGTTACTTTGTCGATCCATACTGCTAAGGACAATTTGGAATCCCAGGCCTTCTTGTTTTCATTCAAAATTCTCTTAATGATTTTTAGCAAGCTTTTATTATTGAATTCAGCCTACCCATTCCCTTGAGGATGATATGGAGATGATGTAGATATTTTAATGCTATATTTTTCACAAAAAAAAATTATATTCTTTTGATCTAAAACACTTAGCATTATCAATAATGATCTTTTATGGACAACCAAACTTGGTGATAATATTTTTTAGGATAAAATCCATGACTAGTTTGCTAGTTTCTCTTTTGGTGGGGATTGCTTCAACCCATTTTGTAAAATAATATGTTGCAACCAAGATCCATGAGTGCTCCCCACTAGATTTGTTTATGATTTCACTTATGAAATCAATTCCCCATTGTTAGAATGGTGCTTGCACCTCTACTAGTCTCAATGGTAAATGCTAGAGAACTTCATCTTGCTTGTGAATCTTTGACAAGCATCACATTTCTTCACAAGCTTATGTGCATCTTTGAATAGTGTACACCACCAAAATCTAGCCCTATTCACCTTGTGAGCCATTATTTTTGCCATAAAATGGCCTCGATGCACTCCTATGTATTTCACTCAGGATCCTAACTATTTATTCTTCATCAACACACTTTAGTAGTACATCTTCCATACTTATATTAGAATATATAGTCCACACATAAAATTGAGAGAGGGGGTGAGTTAGTTATCCAACTATTATCACAATCAATGCACTTAAACAAACTTAACCATGTGAATAATATAAGCTAAAACTACATCAAAATACTCATACATAATTAACATTGGAGATGTTAACTAGGGAAACCCTTGATCAGAGGGAAAACCCTAGTGGGGATGGTACCCACAAGATGATGTACTAATATAAGTATTTCTCGTTAGAGGATAGACCCTATTAGGACTTTGTTACAACATTTAGTACATATGAGTCCCTCTTAAGAGACTTTGAATCCCTATTAGGAGATTCCAACCTTGTTATAAGTTGTGGAAGATAGCTGGACCCATTACCCAAACAACTTCAAGGTTAAGGTCAAAGAACCCACTATCCAAATGATCTTTGTATTATTCCTAGTAGAATAATAGAACTAAAATATACTTCCTTCCTCTATATTTTTCCTGTCAACCAAACTTTTGCTTCTTTAGATCTTGTGAGCAGATCTCATACTACACATCTAATGATCCCTTGGATCTCTTACACACATTCAGCAAGCATTCTGCACCTTCTTGCATTGTGCACTAATATTTCACATTCCACTTGATCCTCTTAATCCAAGTCCTTTTACAAAAAAAGAACACTTATTTCCTTTATACAATATCTTCATAATAATTCCTTGAGTTAGCCTTGAGGCTTTCCCAATTAATTAAAAAAAGATAATTAATTAATTCACAATTAGAATAACACTGTTAGCTCATAGTTTATACCAAACTTCACACATGTGAAACCATTTCATATGCACACTCTAGTGTCAAAATAAAGTCATCCTCTATCATTATTATATGTGCATCACCTTCATTACATCTTAGATGAAAGATATCGATAGATCATCAGAACTATGCTTTCCAATGCTCTGTTTCTGCACTGCTTCTAGTAAAACAGGTGTCACTTTCATACAACATCAAATCAGACTTAGTCCTTTCAACCGTGTCATTAGGAAAACCTAAATAAAATTACCTCCATTGTGCATCATCTAAAACTTCCTCAGCTCCTATGCATACTAAGAATATTGATTGTTATTCTTCCAGTCTTAACAAAATTACTGTTGTGTTGACATCAATGATAAATACAGTCAGGAATGCAACATGTCAATATTCTTCAAGGCTTAGGATACTCCCCCAATGTATTATCATCAAAATTCATGCTAACAAATTCTCCACAATAACTCACCCTTGAAAATAATATATCTAATAACTTGTAGCTTTAATGCCCTCTTCTGATTGTCACTCATCTCTGGTAGATTTTTCGTATACTGTAGATAATGGATTATGCCCTTATACTATTCACAAGCATCCATATCACATAAATAACTTATGCACTCATCATCAAGGTGGTTTATTTGATTTGCCTCTAAGTTAGCATCTGCCATTAGCTTTGCAAGTCCTTGTCCTCTAACCAACTTGGAAATTTGTATTTCTATATTGAATTCTTAAATCCTATTGATCCATCTACACCATCTTCCTTACACATCATGCTAAGAGAAAATGGCTTTCACTATAGCACTTGGAAAAAATACAATTACAATAGCAACCATAAGATAGCATCTAAATGCTTTCATATCTTTGACTAATCCATATGCTTGTTTTTCATTTATCTCATATTTTAGCTCTATAGCTTGCAAGGATTCGCTAAAGAATGCTATGGGCTACTCTAAACATTCCTCATTTTTCTACAAAAGGACTGCTACAATAGTGTGAAAGGAAGCAAATGAGAATATTTGCATGGGTTTTGCATAATTAGGGGTTCTTAAAATAAGGGCATCTTTAGTTTCTTGTTTTATCTTTTGAAAAGAGCTTGTTGACTTTCCATTCCATTTTCTTTTAGAACCCTTCTTGAGCATCTTAGAGATATGCCTACTCACCTCTGCAAAATTAGTGACAAACAATTTGAAAAAATTTATTTTTTCCAAAGAAAGATTGGATCCCCTTTACACTTTTAGGCTTTTGAATCTTATCAATAGCCTCTACCCTTTTAGGGACTGTTCTTGCTCCTTTTCCAACAAGATGCCCTAAAATCTTACCTTTTATAACCCCAAAAGCATATTTCCTTGGATTCAAAGAAATGCCAAATTCCAAGGCTCTATCAAACACCTTTTCTAAATGCATATAGTGGTCATTTTCCTTTTTTGAATATGTTGATAGGTCATCTTGGTACACTACCAAGAACTTGTCTAAAATTTTCAAAGGCCACATCATGACTCTCTAGAAAGTAGCACCAGCATTGGTTAGACCAAATGCATCCTATTGTACACATATGTTCCCCATGGTGTTGTAAATGTAGTTTTATATTGCTTTGATTCTTTCACAACTACTTGGTTATATCCAGAGAAATCGTACATCATCAGTAACCCTTTGTAGAATAGCCTCCATGTTAGGAAGGCCATATATCCTTTAATGAAGATATATTCAAATATCTAAAGTCAACACATAATCTTATATCTCTATTCTTCTTTCTTATAGGAACAAGATTTGATATCCAAGAAGAGTGTTTTATTGGCTTCATAATTCCAGCGTCCCTTAGCTTCATCAATTCCCCTTTCATTTTTGGTGCTAAGGTTGGGTTAATAGGCCTTTGCTTTTTCCTAAAAGGTTTGGCACCTTCCTTGAGTGGGATTTCATGCTAAAATAGGTCTTCCCTATAGGCCTTTGAATCATCATAGGATCAAAAAAACACATGTCCATATTTTCTTAACAAATGTATTAAGGCCTTTCTTGTTCTAGGAGATAATCTCTTACTAATGTATATTTTCTTTGGTGCATCCTCAATTCTGAGATTTATCTCCTCTAACTGCTTAGCATCATGCTCTTTAGCATTCAGCTTAGTTCTATCATGACTGTCAAAAATAGTTTCTAGTTCTACCAATCCTTTTGGAATCTTATGTGTTTTTAGTTGAACCACTTCTTTCCCAAATATTGTATCCTTACCTTCAACTATCTCAACCATAAGAGTACAATCAATTTCTTGACCCCAAAATTGGTTTTCACAATTTAAGAACCTTAAGATATCTTTGTCATCCTCAAAAACTTGCCAAATTTTTATATTGTTAGGGATAGATGGTCTGGTTTGTACCTTTACCATTGATATACCAAACAATATAACATCATTGGGCTTTAAAGAAATGTTGGCTAGCAGATCAGCCATCTTGTTATTACCTCTCTCTACCCAAGATATCCCAAATACATCAAAATTCTCTACCATGTCCCGTACAACATTTCTATACTACCTTAACCTTTTTCTCTTTGAGCCACTTGAGATATAACCAATTTATAAACTCCAATTACATGCAAACATTTAATTCCATGCTTATATGATAATCTCAATCCTAACAACAAATCTTTATACCCTACAACATTTTTTGAGCATGGGAAACTCAAAGTAAAAGAGAATTTGTAGGTAACTGCACCAAGGGATAATAGAAGAATACATTATCCAAATCAGAAGGATACCTAATCTAGATCCATCCTTGTAGCATGAACCATCAAAATACATGGTCCATAAATCTACTTTTTCTAATTTCAATTCAACTTCTACTGTAATAACTGATTTAGTAGATTCCTTTTCCAAAACTAGGACCTCAGCTCTAAATGTGTTGATGCCAATGTCCACAAAGCATGTCATCTTGTTGTCAACATTTTTTTCAATCATATAAATGCTCTTTGGTTCTCTATTTATTTTGACCAATTTATCATCAATTTAAAATGTTGCATGAGATAAATCACACTATAAGCTCTACCCATTGTTGGAATCCACTTTCTAGATAATAGCATACCATATTAAGGTGAGATGTCCACAACTAGGACACTCATTTTAAATTCTTTGTCATGATAGGAAGAAGATTTATAAGGTAGTGCATTTATTGTCCCCATTAAAGTCACTTCTCTTTGGTCCATAGCACAACATCTACCTTGAGTAGTATCTACCTTCAATCCTAACTTCTCCATAACCTGAAAAGGCATTACTGTATTTGATGCACCAAAATCTGTCATATAGTTTTTTTAATATCTTTCCATTTAAAATAATGCTTAAGAAAAATAGAACTATATTTCCTAAGCATTGATTTACTGAATCACCTAAATACATGGGTGGGATTTCAAATATAACACCCTCCATTTCTACTAGTTCTTTCTTTTCCTTCGATGAATCATTTGAATTATAATTTAAGTCAAAATTTTCTCTAACATTCCCAACCCATGTTAAGGATTTATCCTTATGTTCTAGGATTCTTAATAATTCTGAGAGTGGGACTTTTACTGTAATCTATGATAGGATACAAAACATATCAACGGGAGGGGTAGGAGAAATTTCTTTACATACCTTTTGTCTCTTTATGTTTATCAAAGAATAATAGCATCATGATTTTTCTTCTTTTTATTTTTAGTAGCATCAAATAACTTCTCTCGTTCCCTTTTCCTATCCTTATTTTGAGCCTTGGTAATATTTGAAATGTCTGCTTTCTTGGGATCCCATTTCTTGCTCACATTCTAGATCTTGATGTGATAACCATCTTTAGGTTTTTTTTTTATGCTCCTTAGGATCTATTTTCTTAACAAAAATATTGGCCGCTTTAACCTCTTTGTTCCTAGATATCATACCTCTTGTCTACACTTGTGCAACCATGTTCATAGTAATCTCATCAATATCCTCCTTAGTAGGTCTTCTCAAGACTACTTCATCTTTTGAGGAAGTCATATTGTAGGTTGCATCATCTACTTCATCTTCATCTAAGAAAACTTGATGATGTATAGCATCATGAATCTATCTTTTGACATTTACATCATCATTAGCATAATAAACATCAAACACATCATCATAGTAGGATTCTACCATGTTACAACCTATGTCATCAATATTACCTTCCTTATCAGGTTGTTCATCATTTTCATTCTAAGAATTAGAAAAATAAATAACAATAGAGTGTTGTTCTGATGAGTGAGGTAGCTAACATACCATGCACCATTGGGCATCATCTGTCATGTTGATAGACTCTTTGCAAAGGATTAGGGGTGACTTTCTCATTTGTATTTTTTGGAGGAGGAATAATAGGTTTACCATCCTTCCATTGGGTACTATAGGTGTAATTCTAAAGCCTACTTTGCTTATTATAATTTCCTTGGAACTGGGGTTTACATACGGGAGGGACTTTGTCATTTCTATTTGTGGGGATTTTGAAATCTTTAATGGCATTAAGGACTTGATCCATCTTATCTACCTCTTGGTTCTTCTTTCCCGGAGGTTTGTGATCTTCTTTCTTATTTCCCCTAGTCCTAAACAATCTAGGGTCATCCCTCTTATTTTCTAACTTACCAAAAATCCTCATATTATTCTCAATATTTATTGCAATCCTAAAAGCATCTCTAAGAGCTCTTGAATCTTTATCTCTTAATAGGTATCCCATCTTACCATTAAAAGCATTGAAATAAGTGGTAATACATACCCTATCATCAAGTCTTATTACTTCAAACAAATTTATACATCCCCATTTGAAATCTAGCATTGAATTCAGGGGAAAATTCATTTTGGAGCTTCTTTATATTATTGAACTCATTCAAAGTATAACTAGCATTTGGTTTATCACCATACTACTCTTTGAAACAATGCTCCAATTCTCTCCATGAGAATATAGATCCCTCATGCATTCTCTTGAACCACTCCCTTGCATCTATAGTTATGCACAAATAACTTCATAACCACATCTTCATGCTCAACTCCATAATCATTTAGCAAGTTTAAAAAACATCTCAAATGGTCTTCACAAGTAATAACATTATTTCCAGAAAACCTTGTCAGTTTTTTTCTTAATTCTTGCACAATAGTATTTGGATGTCAATGGATCCCATATCCCTCTAATTGGATTGGCCTCCTTTGTGTTCCTACCCCAACTTGACCACTAGAGCTAGATGTATTATTTGTACTAGTATTTGCATCCATCTTAACATTAGCATCCACTTTCTGAGAAGATGAAGGAGGGACATAAAATGTAATAGTCTTATCAGTACTAGTATTTGGCATGGAGCCAACAGACATACCTATTTCTATAGAAATTTTTGTTTGGATATTAGAGGTGTTATTGATAAAATGAATTCTTCTCTTCATCTCTATGATAGCAGCCTCATTCTCAACTCTTTCCAATTCTTTTGCCAAAATTTCCCTCTATGTTCTTTTCTTCTCAAATTCTATATCAAAGGCTAACATAGTTTCTCGAGAACTTTTTATCCTTGTGGGCTCATTTATTGTAATCCCAGTCACTTTTTTCTTTCCTTTGTCTTTCTTGACAATAGAGGATTTCAAAATTTTATCATGATTTTTTTCAATTGGTATGGTTTTGTAATTTTGCACTTGCTTGACAATAGGGTCTTCCTTTTCAAATTATTGGCTAATACTCATTCTCCTTTCCTAAGTTAAAAAAATCATCCAGTATCACTGGTTTCCAAGGAGGAGCATTTTTATTTTTTATTTTTTAGAGAAGCAATGCTTTTGAGTAAATTTTCTCTTTCTTCTATCATTTTCCTTATTTATTCTTCCCTTTCTTTCTAAAGATGCCTCTCTATTGCTAACTACTTAGCAAACTACATTCTCAACATGCTCAAATAATCTAGATGTGGCCTAACCTCTTCAGAACTAGAAGTCAAGTCTATATCTATAGGATATACATATATTGACTCCTTATGGGGATGATTTGAAAGGATATGGTCTTGATGGGTATGCAACAAATTATTGCTTCTCCTTTTTCCACATTCACTACATCTTGGTATATCACCTTCTCTTGACCTATGACTTCTAGGGTATCATAAAAATTGTGATAGAAGACCACACTAATGGACTTAGGAATTTTCTAGGAAGATTCTTTTTCATGGAAAGAATGGTGTGACTGCCTACTAGTACTAATGTGTTCCTAAGGGTATGATTCTCTTAGTGGTTCACTCTTTTTTGCTAACCAATTATTTCTCCCTTTTGGAGGAAGATCTCCCTAAAGATTTACCTCTGGGTTCCTTCTAACGAATTCCCGTCCATTCTTTCTTTTATCCATGTTTCTCAAAATAAAATGATATTGGTTCTATGACCTCAAAGTCACCACCCACTACTTATCAAAAATGTGATTGATATCAAAGATTTGCAAATTTTACTAAATCACATACTATTGAAAACATGGGTATAACTTGAACCAGACAACACTTGTGGAACAAAATTTTGACACAACTAATCCTAAACTACCCCAATAGGAAAAGGACTTGACATGTACTACAATTTTTTCAATACATCCCTGTAGCACTCCCTAGTGGAGTTGTTGTTTTTATTGATTTCTAATTTAACAGATTTTCATATAACACTAGGGAAACAACAAATAGTACATTACCTAGGGTTTAGCTAGTCCCCATGTTTGGCATGACATATTCAGTCCTAGACTAACTTAACAAAGCAATAATGCTTTCTACACTTTAGGTTCTACTAAAACAAGGTGAGTTGACCTAACGATTGGGCAAATTTTAAAGATAATACTTTGTAATACAAGTCCTTAATCAGTAGATTTCGTCTTAAAGACTTCTTGAAATTTCAAGACAAATGACAAGATAATCAGAGCTAATGATGAATTGATAGATTTATGCAATAAGTGTTGACCAACTTTACATTCCATTATGACAATAAGTTTTAATATTTTTTGTTGATAAAATATGTTCATGCTAAGATGAGATTAAAATTACTTGATTTCTTTAACATAAAGAGCAATGCCTAAATCCATTAGGAAATAGAGTCATATCAGCTATCTTTTAGGTCTACTTAATTGTCTTACAATTAAATATATAGATGTGAGTCTTCAAATTATTTTCATACCCCACATGATCCTATCACTTAGTAAAAGCATTTACATAATTCATTGAATTAAAGTCAACTTCTAAGATGACATACAATTCATCAAATTTCATTTGAATAAAATGAAACATGCTTATTCATTCTCAAAACCATAAAAGTGTGAAATAGGAGATAGAATTATAAGACATGGATACCCTACAAAGCTTGCTTGTATTAATTTCTTTGAAGATAATACATCACTCTAATATGAAATTAGATAGGAATGTATGACTAAAAACAAACTTTTGTTAATTTTTAGACCTGTATAAAACAAGCTAGATAGATCAAAGACTTAGCACAAAACTTGGGACTGACTCAAATTGACATGAGAATATACAAAACTAGAATTCAGACCTCTTTTCCAAGCCTTGGAAATTCTTTTATAGAATAAGGATTGTAACAAGCTTTAGGCTAGAAAAGCTTCCATGTGTCAAAACACCAATTATAACAATGTTATTTTACATAAGACAAAATAGTTACATGAGAAGAGGTTGGAAATAGCCAAAAATGAACAGTTGTCATTCTAGGTGTTTAAAATCAACTTCGTTGTTTATAAAGTGAGACTACCCACAACATGTGAACTATGAAGATAAGGTATCTCATTGAAGTATTTGTCCTTCCTCTTCTTGTTATTACAATTTTCTCCAACTTGTTCAATCACTATCTCTAGATTGTAATGCCTTGATCTTAGCCACAACCTTCCAAATACTAATATTAGTGTCCATATCTGGCCAGTTGGCTTCTCCAACATTCAATTCATTTAGACATTTGTTCCATTTTGCATTTGTTATGGCTCGAACTTCTGCAAACATTTTGTTTATGTCTTCTTCAATTATATACATGATATCAATCATATCATATACTATAGCAATATTAGCTTCACCATTAAAATAGGCAATAAATCTCTCATGCTTCAAAATATCATGAAAGGAAGTAGACCATTCCTACTATTCTCTTAGGTTAATTTCATCATCAAAAAAATTTGGAATGAAACCAAGTGTTCCTTCAACAATGTTCTTCATCTTGTTATATATCATTTGCATCTTTTCCAAAAAGAAACCATTTAACTCCTTGATCTTACTTATCATCTTCCTCATTGGAATGATAACCTCTTTTGAAAATTCTTTATTTTGTGTCAACATCAGAACAAGCTCATCAAAGAATGGTATGTATGGGCCCATTTAGTAAACAATGGAGAAACTAAAGACAATGCTTCTGAGCGTTGGTACTTTGCACCTTGTAATGAAATGTAACTATTGTGGATATGTTGTGAAATCAGATTTAGGACATTTATCTTATATGCAAGCATATTCTCCATTGCCCTTAGTTCCATGTTCTAATCTACTTCCACTTCTTCCACATCCACTTTCTGATATGTTGCTAAACCCATGTCTGTCATATCAATGTCTATTTGGGTTTCTTTTTCTTTTACCTTTGTAGTAGGTCTGGTAATAGTTCTTAATATTTTGACCTCATTTTCTAGAGAAACATTTCTCTGTTCTAACACATATGTCTTCATTTCTTCTTCATAATGCTTTCTTTTTTCAATCTACCTGCTATAAGTTTGATACAATCATTCTTCTAACAAATCCATTTTTCTCTTTCCCATGAGTGACATTAAATGCATCATATTAAAAATTTGATGACTAGATATGGTATTAACATTCCTAAAAATTGCATTTCCCTGCAAAGAATCTCTAACCTCTATCAATGTTGGCTTGTTTGATTCAGGAGCTCAAATTCAAATTGTCATTGTCTGAGCATAAATATTAAAGCCAACCCCTTGTAACTTTAAAACAAAATTAGCATCCTCAAATGAGATAGATTCATCTTGCCTTCTTATTTGGTCTAATAGAAAAGATGAGCTCATCTCCCAACTAGGGAATAGTAACAATCCACTTCTTTTCACAAGATCTCTTGCTTCATCAATAGTAAGTGTTTCATTGTTTGGATCATACTCTTGCAACTTTTTTACCAACTCTGCTACTTTTTCATCCGAGTCCCCTGGTTGCAATTGCAAAGATAATTCATTCTACTTTTGTTTTAAAAAAAAAACTTTTAAATTCCTCAAAATTAATGAAATCATCATCCTTCATAAATTCTTGAGCTTGTATGATCCTATCATCAATCATTCTAGCCTCAAGCTCAAGTTTATTAAGGATTCTTTCATTTCTATTAGCTTGTCTCATCAGAAAATTGTGCCTCATATCATCAAAATATTGAATTCCCCTTGGTAAAATTTGGAGGGCCTTTTGTCTTGCTTTATCTAGTATTTTAACTAACTTTTTACTTTCTGGTTACTCCTCCCATTCATCAACTTCAAGCACAATATCTTGTTGAGGATGTCCAGGCTCCAATCTATTTCTTATTTCTGGGGGTACTTGAGCTACTATGTCTTGATAGTTTTGGATACATTTATTCTATTTGTTCAAGTATCTTTCCTCATGATAGAAACATTTGAAAGAAGGATCTATTCTCTTCATTTCCTCTTGAATGGCCATTATTTCCTTACGTTTCAAGGTTATATTTTTGCACTCCTTAGTTTATAAGAAATCAGTAATCACATCTTCCTCCTAAACCTATTTGCTCATGGGAAAATTAAATTTCCTAATTTGTCTCAAAGTGTGTCTTACAACATCATTGGGATCATAGGTTTTGGTAGGCGCAAAAGGCAATTTAAATACCATCATGAATTCATCTAGTTCTACTATGTCTTTACCTATGTTAAAATTTCCTACCTTGAAATTCCTACACGCAAAAGTTCCCTTCCTAGTAGTTGGCCTCAAGTATTCATTATTCATCAGAATTAACTGCTAGAAAAAATCAATAATTCCCAATCTTTCAAGGATTGCTTGGGTAGAAGATGAGGTGGTTGAGGGCACCCATAAACCCTTATTATGGAATAATTCTCAAATAGAAAAATACTTCCCCCATCATGTTCCAATTTCCTACTATCATCATAACATCTAGAGGGTTTAATCAATTTTCTAAGACCCCTTGGGACCCTCTCAATAATATCTCCATAATTCTCAAAATGGGATAGAGACAAAATCATTGTAAAAAGCTAAAGAATTGGATAAGGGTAGAATTTTTCCCATACCCTAGTCCATCATTGCACTAGTAAGTTTTCTCCCATATCCCTTATTTCTTTAATGAAATCTAGGTCTAGGTATACTATATTCTTATATAGGATTATGTGCATTAATAGAAAATAATGATGGACTTGTTGTATTGTGTGATTTCATTATGGGTAACATTGATTATGTGGGTGAAACAAATCATACCCTACATTGGTATATAAATCATGTATGTCCAAAGCCATGATATATATAAAACCAAGAGAGTTCATGGTTCCATCCAACCCTATAACCTTATCCAAACCAAAAATAGTATACTAAAAATATCTTCTAAAAGACTCTAAGGGCACGTAGTATCCTACTTTCTTGGGGATTTCACCTTTCTCCTTTCTAGACTTTGGGATATGTCTCCTCATGAATTTTCTAGTGAAGAAATTCTTTTGACTTTTGAAAGATGTTTCAAGCTTGTCTTTTTCAATAATGTGAGTCATAGGTCATCCCAGATCAAAGACCTCTATGAATTTTTCCCTGTCCAATGTGCATAGGATACTCTTTTCTTTCTTGTAGAATCCATGGGTTACTAGATTATATGATTTAATCAAATATTTTATTAGGTCTACATCCACAAAGACCCCTGGTTTAATCAACTTAGCCAAATTTTTATTCCACATATTTCAAATCGGAGGCTCGCATACTCCATTATTATAGAAAAACTAGAACAACTCATTCTCATTTGTCTATGGCACCTTAATTTGCATCCCTGTAGAAGCTATAAGGATTCCTCAAGATATGTGAATTTGCAAACTAAACATTTGATGATCCTGGCAAGAAGTAAATCTAGTCATCTATGAATGGACTTAGCACATTTGTTTTCTCGCATTCAACACTAGGGGAAGCCTCCTCAATGTTTACCTATGCAATCAGCTTTCCTTCTTCTGGTGCCATATCTTCACAATTCAAACTCTCAAAAAAATCTCTTCAAATAAAATCTCTAACCAATTCTATGCACAATTCTCTCCTTAGCAATGAACTATGTGAATACCTACACCAAGAATTATATTGCATCATCCTTTTAATGGTGTCTGAGTTGAATGTGGAATTAATGGTGTTTAAGAAAAACATGCATGAAATCCTTCAAAATTTAGAAAACCATCACATTCATGTTTTATGGCATCTGTACTACAAGTCCAGTATCCAAAATCTACCTTTTCCATACAGAACTTCATGTTTTAAGCAGTTGTGAAGTAGTGGTAACCATTTTATTTCTTTATCTCATGTTCTCTCCAGCTATCGGCAACCCTTCAATTAAAGCTATGAAGGTGTGAAACCCTTGCATCCTGAACTTTTTTCCACATTGCAAGGCTTGATGCTAGCCACTTTACTAGGTTGTGATGTCACGTGTTACTCCTTATCTCTAGTTTATGAGCCATGTGTACACTAAGCCTTTTGACCATGTAAAGAGGAAAACACAATTTACATCCCTTCATCCCTGCCTCAGAACCCTTTTTTCTCTTACATCCCTAGCCGTGAGATTAAGCATTAACAACAACCCTCATATTATTTAACCCTATTGTTGAATCTCGTATGTTTTTCCTAACCATGTTCTTAATGGTGTGAAGCTAAAAATACAATTGATCACATGTTCTCCACTTAATGATAGCATCAGAGATCTTAGTCTATGAAGGGGCATCATAGTTCATTGTCTGGTTATTTGTTGCTTCTCCACTCTATTTTCACACCTTCAAAGCACCCAGAGAGTGGTAAACATGGCTTAGCTTCATTTATCCTTCACAACTGTTATATATATTTATACCTTCAACCATGAGATCTGGTGTGAATGAGGCTTCTGCATCATATAGATTATTTATCTACTTCACCACTATCAATTTAGACTGTGTTCATAGTCGTGGAAACTCATGATAAAGGTCAATCTCTACATCTCCATACAACATTAACATTTAGAGATTTAAACCATGAAGGGGTGTCATGGTTTTCTCATGCATTGATCTTTGCTTTGCTACTTAACATACTTGCTACATCATAATGCTCTGTCTCAAATTGCTCCATGTGATACGAGATCTAGTATGAAGTAGTCTTCAAATCATCTCTAATCAAGTTAGACCATCATACTTAACCATGGAGACACTACAAAAATTGCTTAGCAAACCATGTTGTGCTTTCATTGCTCAAATTGACAATTCACAACTAACCGCAAAGAAGTCACAAAAGCCTTGCAACAAGTTGTGATGCATCATCACAACTTTTAAAAAAAATCTAAGGCTTAAAAAGCTAAAATGTAGTGATGAAGCTATAGTCACAACTTCACTACTTAACACTATAATTCCTCTTTAAGTGCGAAGAGACATGCACATACATTTAAAATAAAAAGACTTAAGACATGAAAAGGGGGAAACATGAGAAAAATTTATATATGGACATGAAATTAGGGCTTTTCTAACAAGGCCTTTGTAACAAGAATATGCAAACTTGATTTCACCTATTTAGCCTAAATTTTCATAGTAGACTCTTAGAATCATAGAAAGGTGAAAATGTAGGCCATCAGACTTTTTATTAACTCAAATTAATAATCCTTAATTTACTCCTCCAAGGAATCTTATTATGGTCAAGCATTTAATGCTCCACTTTAAGATGGGTCTTACCTCATTTTAAAGTGCAAGGCACTGGCCACTTTGAGATCTCTATAAAAGGGAGCCTTCTCATTTCATTTTCACATCAAGCAATCAAACATACATCATATCAAGACATCCAAGCATTCTATGATGAAGAACTCGAACTCAAGCGCTCTAGAATTCAAGTCTTTAGGCACTCTTCAAGTTATTACTCCACTGAAGATCAAGGATTCAATCATTCACAATTGTGGGAGCCATCTTTAAGATCCCCTTCAATCCATCCAAGATCCTTTGTTTCATCTTAATCTTCATCATCAATTAGTGAAGTAAGCACGCTCCATTCAACTCAAGAAATCCTAATATTGTAAGGTGAATTCATACATTTACTTTACATGCTATTGAATTATTTCAACCCAGCATTAATTCCTAATCTGAGGGTTGAACAAGTAAAACCCCCCATCAGCAACAAAAATCCTTTTTTGTGTAGGTTATAGATCTTAGATTGACAAAAAGGTTGCAAATCTGAGTACCCTTTTTGGCTTTCATCAAAATTGTTAGATCAAAATTAGTATTGGACATAGTCAATCAGGATTAGATTGTACCTTTGATGAACCAATTTTCCCCTAATAAACCATCTCGCCCCTAATGATCTATGTCTCATTATACCCTTCATTATCTAGTTCACCCCTAAAGATTCTAGTTTGCCCCTGATGGGATAATTAGGGTTGCATTGTGCTCCAAATTTGACTAGGTTGTGCTTAATTTATTACCAAATGATATCTAGGTTTTTGTCCCCAACACTTTTTTTTTATCAAATTTGCAAGAATCAACCCTTTTAGAGTTCGTTTAACAACCCATTTTTCAAGTTTTTCACAAGGTATGTCTTTTTCTCTCTTTTATTTCAATACACTTTATTATTACTTTATAAATCTTATCTCTACATTGGACATCTACTTAATTACTCTCATAGCTCTTGCTAAATTATGGTTACAAGGACTTTTTTATCCTTTATCCATTACATCTTTATTTTCATTAGTACTTGAGCTAGTTGTCTGTTTGATACACTATGTTCTAAGTTGAACTTGAACCTTAGGTGGAGATGATTCAACTTCACGTTCCTAATTAGCCACAGTAGAATTATTAACAACATGATCATTCAGAGTTATCATTCTTTTTGAAGACTTCATTTTCTTTGACTACACATGTTGTTTCGATGACTGGGTGATAGTTTTATGGGTTCTCTTTTTCAAAAGTCATTCCTTTGTTGTTTCAATCACATCGACAATTCTAGATTGTAAATCATCTTCTTTCTTTTACTCCAATCTAACTCGGGAATTGGAAATCATTTAATCTATTCTAGGTACCTTAGATACATCTTCTTGCTCATCATATTCAACTCCATCTATGTCAAGGCTGACTTTTGAAGGTTACAACCTGCTTCAGAGTCACTCTTGACCACAACCTCTTTTTGACTTTGAATTCATTTTGGCAATCAGTGCAATAATCTTCCATATGTGGAATGTGCCTAAATGTGGGTGTGACATCTAGATTTTTTTCTAGAAAACCCTACATAATCAAAATCTTTAGGGCTTTAGATTCATGTTCTAGAGTTCATTTCTACCACCATGGTATCTTTGAGACTTTTACATCTATAATGACCCAGTTCTATAGGGAACAAGACTCTTGATTTTTTTTTAGTCCCTTTTAATTTTTGTTCAACAACAACCAGTTGTCTACATACCTCTAATAATGTGACAATATCTAGGAAATACCGAGGTAATTTAAGAGAATCATAATCAAAACCCCCCACTCTGATATAGTTAAATTTTGGAAATTAGATAAAATGATAGCCATAGGTATCGATTACCTACATAGCTTCCTCAGAGAACTTGCTATTTTCTCTCCCCTTTAGCTCAAAGACAAATCTCCATAAAATTACATCATTGACCCTTGTCTATTCTTGAGAAGGTTTCCTGGCTTGCAAATATTTGTAATACTCATAAATTTTCATGTCTTCTGTCTGTATCTCATGGGGAAGACATTCCCAATCTTTTGAAATAGCTAAAATATAGAATAGGTAAGACGACATGAAGAAAGGGGTAATATTGGCTAATCCCAATAGCTCTTTGTGTAATCTTTCAACTATTATCTCTACCCAATCAAAGAATTTTTCACCTCCCATAATTTTTTATTTAAATAAATATATCCAGTCCTCCTAATGAAAATCATGTTTATTTCCTTTCACCCAATTCAAGAGGAAAATAATATCTACAATCTCCTTGATGAAATGCTCAATAGCTAAAGGATTAGGCAATTACGACCCTCCTTTTGCCAGTTTTAAAAGCCAACTTTGTGCGATAAGGTAATTATAGTCTTTCTTCTTTCCTTCATATATCCATGTTACTTCCTCAAAGTTTCTATAATAGTAACCCTATCAATCCTTGCCAAGTCTCATGAAATATTTGTAATGCACCTATTTTGGGGGTCATATCTATTTGAACATTCTATCACTAAATTAGGACATGCCAAAGTGGGAGGAAAAGTCACAGCTTCTAATAATCCATTGTCGGTTAGCTTTTCAGCAATAGTTCCATTTTTGGCATGTTTGGTTCTCTCTATTGATCCCATCAAGTTCACTTGCACCATGGATGTATCACACATTTTGGGAAGAGAAATCAACAAACAAGCCTCTTTTTTAGGTTTGTGTAGCCTTGGTTGAAAAAGAGACATGTCAATCTGAAAATGAAAGTAACTCATGGCATACAATAACCCAAATTTCTTAAAGAGAAACTAGAAATGAGAAATCATAGAAGAGGGTGCATGAACTCACCAATTTCCTTTGTCAAAATACTCTTGCAAATCCTTACCAACTTTTTCGTCTCTAATCTCTAGGATAGTTGATTAAGAAACAATAGTGAAAAGATTGATATGTATGGTAAGAATTTGAGAAATATTATGGATAGATATGGTAGTGTGGAATAATAAATACATTTGTGCAAGGATTTATTCAACAAGATATTTATGGCCTTTTAATTAACTCCTCTTGTCAAATTAGCACACATCCTCAATTTTCAATGACCTTGTCTTACTATCACACTTTGTCTAATGATGACATGTACTCTATCATGAAATTGCCAAATGTCTTTATCATAATGTTTCAATATCCAATGGTTCTATCATGTACAAAATTCTAGATTTGGGAAGTACTTGCAATGATTTGGGGTTGATGTATTATTGAGAAATAAATATATGAAGAGAGAAATCATCATAGCATGATAAATTAATGAAATCTCGATGTTGAACTTGAACTTGAAACTAGGAGGTTCAAGGTTCAAATTCAACATCTAAGTTTGGCAAACCACTAACCGAAGACTAAAGCAAAGAGGCTTTGAACTTTCTCACGGATAACTTGTACTTGAACTTGAACTTAGGATTAAATGAAGGTTCAAGTTCAAATTCCACTCAGGTATGAATAAAGTTTCAAAGGTGAATCAAAAGAGCAAGGAATTATTACAAGTATAAAAATTGGCTCTGACTAGGGATCATGACTATAAAGGATCAATGATGAACCTAAGATCACTATTTTCACAGACTAGACTTGAATTGACTCAAAAGAAAGGAAACTCCAAAATAAAAAGCTCTAAAACAAAACAACAATAATGTGGAAAAATGGATATGTACAAAGGAGGCAGACCAAAATCTTAGAGTTGGTATAGTTTTAGATCCTATCCATTATAAGACGGGGGAAGTTTATCTTTGTTGATGTATCTCAACCTAAATGCATTAGATCCCAACACTTGAGAGATTTCAAAAGGTCTCTTCCATAGACATTCAAATTTACCATGTGTTCCTTGTGGTTCTCAGTGTTTGTCCCATAGAAACACCTAGATCCCTCCATAAAATTTCATAGCTAGGCTCTTCTATCAAAAAAAAATTACCCTAGCCAGATGTTTTTTTATATGGTCTACCAAGTATATTTTTCATCTTATACCTTTGAAAGATATAATTCATTTTTCTAAAGAATCATTGAAAATTCCATCTTCAATCACCTTTTGTAGCTTCAGAGCGACCAGATCTAGGGGAAGTGATAGTTGTGCTTCCACTCCTTAGACCAATTCAAATGGGATCGTCCCAATAGTGCTCTTGGGATAAGTTTTTTCGGGCCATAATACTTGATAAATCTTCTTATACCAGTCTTTTCCTTTCTCACCGAAAAGATTTTTCATTATATTAATCATATTCTTATTTGTAGACATTGTCTTCCCATTCCCTTAGGGAATGTAATTTGAGGAATGTGATAAATAGATTTTTTTGTCATAACATAACAATTGGACCTCTCAAGATGAGAAATTTTGAGTGTTATTAGTTACAATCTTGATAGGGACTCCAAAACAAGTCAGGGTATTTTCAAACAAAAATTTACATACCACCAGTGATGTAGTTTCTTTTACTAGTATTGCCTCCACCCACTTGGTGAAATCATCTATGGTAGTCAATATGTGAGTATGACCAGCAATTGATTGGGATTTAAGTGGCTCGATGAAATATAATCCCCATCGCTCAAATGGTTCTTTCATAGTTACTAGCTTCAAAGAGAGCGCAACTAAATGAGGTTTACCAGTGAACAATCGGCACTTCTTACAATTGTTTACCCATTTGTAAGCATCTCTATATATACGTGGCCAATAACATCCACTTCTTAAGATCTTGAAAGTGGTCACTATAGAAGAAAAATGTCTACCACATACCTCATTATGAAAAGTCTGAAGTAATCTCTCCTACTTATCAGTATCCAGATGTTTGAGAAACATTCCATCTGGTCCTTTTTTTATAGAACATCATCCATAGATACATATTTGGATGTTTTTAATTGAAATCTTCTCATTTTCTTTCCCTTTAAATATTTGGGGCATTTTCCATATGTGAGGAAGTAAGCAATGTATGAGAACCATTCATCTTTCAAACCTATGAATGGACAAATAAGATAGGGTTATTCTTCTTTGTTTTCTACTATCATCTTATAGAGACATAACCTCAAATTAACTTGGTGGGATTGATATCAAGGTCAAATTTTTGCACCTTGGCCACCTAGGTAGCTCTATTGTTTATAACTACTTCTTGCTGTGTAAGGATACTTTTAGTAGTTGTACTTGGGATGTACACTATGGAATGGGAATTAAGGATATAATAATGGAATTGTTTCATATCTTTGACTACAAAAAATGCTTGCCTTTCTACAAGAGAATATCATAACTCATGTTTCTTAAGAGGAATGCTCATGAATGATATTGGGATCTCTTCATCTCTTTCATTTTTTTTACAGCAAAACTCTTAACATAGTATGTTCGAAGGCATAGAAATACATTAGAAAATATCATTTAAAATTGGGATGAATTAGAATGGGGGATTTAGCTATGGTTTCTTTGATGCCCTCAAAAAATTTAACTTCTTTCTCATCCCATCTAAAACTTTTCTTTTCAGTTAGAAGATTTTCCACAAGCCTTGTAGTTTCAAAAAAATCTAGGGCAATTTTCCTAAGGAAATTTATCTATCCAAAGAATGATTTGATGCCATTACAATTCACTAGAAGACATAGTTGGTGTATTGCCTTTACTCTTTCTAGATCAATTTTGATCCCTTCTTTTGAAACTATGTAACCAAGTAATTTTACCTCTGTGACATAAAAGATGGACTTCTTCAGATTCATTGAGACTTCATGCTCCTGACATCTTTACAACACTTCTTTCAAGTCTTTTAAATGTTTCTTGCACCTCCTAGAGAAGATTGTCATATCATCTATATATATGGTGATTGTTTTGTTCAATAAATTTCCAAAGGTGGAATTCTTGAATGGCATCCTTCGATAGGAAAAGTACCCCAAGGCATAGTAAATGCTATTTTTTGCTAGTCTTCCTCAACAAAACCTATCTGATTGTATCCTAAAAAATCATTGAGGAAAGAAATCATCTCTAAACCCATGACCATTTGGAGTATTTAGTCCATCATGGGTAAAGAAAAATTATCTTTCAAAATTGTCTAGTTGAGATTTCTAAAATCCATACAAATCTTGATCTCTCCATTCCTTTTTCTTACTGGTATGATATTAGCCACCCAAGTAGATTTGTGGATGGAGAAAATAATGTGGGCCTTAAGCATCTTGTCAATTTCTCTAAATATGGCATCAGATACGTTTGGATTATAGGTTCTTAAATTCTATCTAAAAGGATGTTCTAGGTTTTAAAGGTATATGGTGCTTAAGATTTCCTTTGAAAATTTTCAAGTCTTCATAAGACCAAGCAAAAACATCTCTATACTTTTTAAACATCTTGATGAAATGTGCAAACATTGCCAACACTTTTGATCTGAAGAACCTCCACTATATAGAACATGGCCAGGTAGAGAAGACTAAGTCTGAAGAACTAATCAATAAAATATGGAAGGTATCTTTATGGCCTCCAAAAATAGGAATAAAATAATGTCTATATGGTAAATGATCCATCTCAGTGAAATGTATAGGTATCTAGCCACTACAATCGCCTAGTACATAGGATCAAATACTGAATACATAGAGCACTCCATTGAACCAAGAAAGTAATAGAACCAATAAAACCCCCCTATAATGATGAGAGATAAGACATGAAAAATGAAATTGAATGCAATATATCCTACAAAAGAAGAACCAGGAACATCTAGAGTGCAAAAGAAATAGAAACACCTACAATGGCACATATCATTGATACATCATGAGGCTAATGTCATGGAAGGAAGACTCACTTGAAAAAGGAAGATGGAAAATATGGCCAACATGAAAACCCCCAAGGCACTTTATAATGTAGTGTGAGGACAACAAAATACAAAGATATGCAAGATCCTAAAATGAAATAGAGTGGCACTTTATCTCAGTGTGTTTGTAAAAATACTACAAAAGGATGTCAACAAAGACCAAAAGAGATATAACATTGATACAAGAGATAGGAAAACCCATGACAAATCATCTAAAGCAACAAAATTGATCCCCAAACCTAAAACAACCAAGATATCCACCAGAATGACAAAAAAAAAAAAAAAAACTTGAACAGAATGTGCCTAGAGCATAATCTAGAAAAACAACAAACATCAATGGAAAGAGTACAGAAAGACCTTTCCAATGATATAAAGAATTCCAAATATTAGATGCTCAAGATATGTCTCTTGTGCTTTGATAGAAAAAATAAGTACCAGTCGAGAAAGATTTACCAATAAAACCTGCACTAATGTGTCCCACTTGGAACTAGCTTTCTAGCAATATCTCATTTGCAAAAATTAGGGTCCGTATGCCAAAGATATGAGAAAAAATGTGAAATTAGGTCCAAACAGAGTCAAAATGGCAAGTAGAGCTTAAAAGCCTCAGCTTTTGTGCCAACATGCATTGGTTTCCATGCCAACATGCCTCAATTTCCATGCCAACATGAAAAGATCATCTCAATTTTCATGCCAAAAGTCTTGATTTCTATGTGAGAAAAATCACAATTTTTGTGCGAGAAAACTTTGATTTTTATGCCAAAAAAACTCTTTTTTAAAAAAAAAAACCTCAATTTTTGTGCCAAAAATATTCTCGATTTATGTGTCAAAATATACAAATCATCGCCTCACAAAAAGTGCCTAATTTGGGATCAATTTTTTCCCTTAGATTCCAACTATGTCCAAATTGGACGTGCTTTATATGAAAATAGGGTTTTTGGGGCACTACAAGCTCAACGGTGAGCTCCATTTTTTCTCAAAGTGGACCAAAAATTATTTACCCCCATATCCAATACAAAAATCCTTACAAAATGAAAGCTTTTGAAAGAAAAAACACAGATCTAAAAGCCAAGTCAAACCTCTCATATACAGAATAGGGGCATGAAGATCTGGAGCTCTGATACCATGTTGAAGTTTATGAAAGCTCAACCCCATAGCTCCCAAGAATCACTTGCATGAAAACACCAATCACAAAAAGAGAGAAGCAAAAGATATGGAGGCTAGAAATCTCAGATCCACAAATGAGACATTCTTGGTGAGCAAAAAGAGAAATTGTTATTATCATAAGTGAATGAATTATTACAAACAAATCAATATGTATAAAGGAGATCAAAAACGTAAAAGGTAAAACCTAGGTTGCATGATAATAATTAATAAAAGAATTAATTATTATATGCCCAAATTTTAGCGTAAGTAAACTATAGATAATAAGTGACTTTATAATTTTATCAATATGATATAAGTAATAAGTAAATACTTTCTTAATCTAACATTAACTTTCTCGCACTTGTTGGGGAATTCCTCATTAGACACAGTGGTTTGACCTCTAAAACAATCCCATCTATCAAAAAGTTTCTCAAGCTCCACTAATCCTTTGGGTATAACATTTCCTTTGAGCTACAATATATCTTCTAGGCTATTGTCAGTGTTATTTGGGCATAACTCACGACGCTTTGATTGTGAGCCTTCAAAATAGTTGGTTGTAAATTTATCCAGGCTTTGCAAGAAAGCGTTGATGTAAGTAACATCTCTAAATACTTTCCATAAATGGTTGTTGTTAGGTACACTTGGTATGTGTATTATTTTGATGGTATAAATGTTACTTGCAAGCTTCAAGTGAGGAATTAACAAGGATGGCAACACTGCCAGAGTATCCACTTGAGTCTTGAATTCTCTGGGCATGGATTCAATTGAAAAGGAATCAAACTAATCTTATTCATCCCATACTTGATTTCTATAATGTCTCAACCTTTCATTCTTAATTGTGAACAATTTTCTGACCTCCTTCATAATCAACTCAACATCTCCCCTTGTCTTGAGTAATTTAATGCCCCTTTTTTCACCTCCTCTAATTCCCAAATCAAGGCCTCATACTCTACCATGTTATTTGTGATTTCAAATGAAAGCTTGAAAGGAGAGGATAACTTCTAACTAAAAGGAGAGATCAAGACTACACCTACTCTAGATCATGTTGAGCAGTAGTTTCCATCAAACTAGAATCCAAGGGATGTCATCACTCACCTAAGGAGTACCTGCCACTTCAACTTTAGGCTAATCAAATAATTAGGAAAATCATTTTTCTTGGCAGAGGATCAGAGATCTAGGGTCGTTTGACAAGAAGACTATGTATTTAGTTTAGGATTTAGGTAACAAGGTCATATTTTTACATCCTACAGGTATGACAACTTGTGATGAGTCCATTTTCACTTCTCCTCCTAAATCTCTACAGAAGGTTCAACTCAAAAGAATTTCATACCTTGTGGGGATGTCTACTACTAATATGGTGAGTTTTATTCTCTTTTTGGGGAAGGATGCTAATGAGACTTGAGCATCTTTGATTTGGCCTATATGTGGGACTTAGAATCCATCGAGTAAAACTTACCAAAAGTTTTTGTCAATGGAAGGTCAAGGACTTTGGATAAAACTGATGGGATTATGTTATCAGAGGCTCTAGAGTCTATAATGCAATTTCTCAATTTGAAATTGTAGATGAACAAAGACACATAAAAAGCTTCAGGTTTTTCTCTGAGAGGGCTAGTAGTACTTAAATTATCACATTGGATTTTATCTTCATAAGAGTCTAGATGTTTTTCTTTAAGTTCCTTGTGGGAAGAAATTTATTAGCTTTCTTGGTAGCTAACCCTAGGTAAGGTTCATGAACATAATATATGAAATTATTAAGTTCTTGAGGATTTATCTTTAGATAATCTACAGGAGAAATTTGAATTCTAGAATATTTACAAAATTCAACAATGTCAAAGAGTGAATCGGGATTAGACCTTTACAAAATTTTAGTTTGAAGAAATTGGGTTGTGACACTTTATATCCTTTCCCATCCGAGTCTTCACATCTTTCACTTGTGGAGTCGCTATAATATTTTTATGTTAGAGATCAGATTTCCCCATGTGTTGTCCTCTGGTTAAGACTGAGTAGGATGGTTCTTCCAAAGCCACCAAAATGTCAACACCTCTATCAAAATTAGATTCATATTCCAAATATTAATTTATAGAGTTGTCAGGTGCTTAAGAGGACTCTTATTCAATAATCACATTTGGTGTACCTTCCTTCTCTGCTTCCAATTGTTTGTGTCTTTCATTTTTTGGACATGTAGCTCCCTCATGATCATTGGTAAGATGAAAGATGCACATGTTGCTTTACTAGGAGTTGGTTCAATTTGTAGCCTTTGTTGGGTAGGAGGAAGGTTAAATTGTTTTCTAAAGTTGAAGGTATTTTGGTTATGATATCTAAGTGAGATATCTTAATAAGGAGTGGTAGCCTTAGGTAGTTGTCTCTTGACAGTATCAAATTGTTCATTATTTTTTGTATCAACAGATCATTAGCGTTCGAAGTAGAGGCTTGGGAGTTAGGGACTTGTACATCTTTCTCCCATTTACCTGTTACTATCAAGTTATATTCTAACTCAATAGCAAGTCCCCAATTATCTTTGAGGGTTGCAGTGTTGGCTTTTTTTAATGGGAAAGCAATGGTTTTGGGGATTTCATTTAAAAGAAAACCCTTTTGATTCTCTTCATTGGGTCTATTGGCATTTGAAATTTGTTGGAGGGACTTATTAAACTTTTCTACAAAATCTCGCATGGGTACATGTATCTCTTTCTTCATCTCGCTCAACTACATCAACAAAGAATTAGCATCATCTGTAGATTCTAATCTAGTTTTGAAGGCTATTTTCATAATATCCCAAGATGTGATAGATGCATTAAGTAAGTGGTGAAACCAATCAGTGACTGAATCAGATAGGGTTTGGATGAATAGTCTTACTGTTACATCCTCTATAGTGACTACAAAGACTCTACATGGCATGTTAAAATTATTTAAATGTTCCTCAAGAGATTCTTTTCTGTCCCCACTAAATTTGGGTAAAACATTATATTAATTCATTTAATATTTTCTTTGACAGTATAATTAATTATTTATTAACCAATTATATTTGTCATATTCTTCTACCTATCTAATTAAACTTATTTAATTAAATAGGTTCACTTCCCTAATGTATTTAAATTTAGTTTAAATATATCCCTTCTAATGTATTAAATTCATTTAATGCATAGTGATTCATAAATCCCCTTTTAAATAAAATCTAACTTATTTAATTCCCTCCACTTTATTAAATTCTTTAATCATGTGATTAAGTTAAATCTTATTTAATTTAATGCTAATCCCATCCTAAAACCTAGTCTACACCTATCACTCTCATTCTTCTAAGCCTACCCACTACTTAATCCCACTTTTTTATCCTCAACCTCTTTTAGTCACCTCTTTAGCAACTAAGTGGTTGCTCACACATGTGTGAGCAACACAAGGCTCAAGGAGCCTCCTTTAATTAAACTCTCCAAAAGGGTACTCTTACACCTTTGTTCCCCTATCCTTTCCCCATGGTTTCTCACACATGTGTGAGCACACCTTGAGCCTCTCAACCATAAAGGCTTTTTTTGACTTTTGCATGGCTTTTCCTTTAGCCCATATGTATGCTTTGTGGCACCTATGTGGATGCCACATAGATGTCACCTCCTCAAGGCCCCCATCAAGCCTATAAATAGAGCCCTTGTCTCAAGCATTTTACATCTCCCTCATTTGCATTATTATCATGCTAGTTTGTGCTTAGAGCTTTCTAGTTATTTTGGAGATTTGCATATTACTAACCCTTTTGGTAGATGTTAGATTTCTTGCACTTATGTTTGCATCTCATGATAGATTACTATTACTAATTTTCTTCATTGCATTTCCATTTCATACTCATATTTCTAGAATCCTTTGAGGTTGGCTCACTCATAGCCATTTCTTGAAGGTATTCTACACTCATTTTATTCTAAGATTCACATACTTCATTCTCATATTACATTTTCATATCATTTGAGATTCATAGTTGTGTTTGGGAGAGCACACTCACATCCCACAATCTAAAGCACACCAATAAGGCCTCTTATGAGTGCCCTTATTGAGCTACTTTGAGGTTGTGTGGGAACTCTTTCTTTTCGATAGTACTAAGCTATAAAACTCAAGTCTAACATTAGTTGTTTTCAATTTGTTTTGAATCTTTGATATGTATATGAACAATTAACATTTTCTTATTTATGCATGCTCCCGATAGGTTAGATTTTTATGCATACATTTTGGCACACCCGATGAGACCCACGTCCCTTTTTTCATTTCTAAAATTTGGTCAAAACTTAACACTATCTGTAAAAAACTACGTACTATCATCTTTGTTAGGACACAGTGTCGTCTACATAGACGCTTCGTCGTCTACATAGATTTTCATCTCTGTATTTTGGCGTCTATGCCTATTTTGAAAAAAAAATCTATTCTCTCATCATCATAGCTTCCCTGTCTTTGAATTATAGTTTGTCATCTCCGCAGTTTCATTACTTTGTCGCCTACATAGTGGGTGGCCAGAAACTAGTCATTTTGATAAATTTTTGTCTCCGCAATTTTCATACTCTATCATCTATGGTGTGGGCAATCAAAAATTAGACATTTTTATAAACTATCATCTCCACAATTTTCATACTTTGTCATCTTCATGTTTCGGCATCTACGATCTTATCTTGTCATCTACGATATGCAAATGTAAGTAATAGGTATATCATACTTTGGTTTTATTCTATCGTTTGTGTTTATTATCATCTTTGGTTTTTGTCATCTCTACCTGCATTCTGTTGTCTGCAATTTTTTTTATAAAATATATAAATAAAAATTTGACTTTTAGTGGGTTTGTGAGATTGGAATCATTCTAAGCTTATTTATGTATAGAAAAAATAACAAAATAAATAAAATAAATTTTTCCATAGTTAGCTTTCATTTTTTAGGATTTTGTTGAAACTAATCAAGTTGTTTAATGCAGCATTGCAAATGGGAGCATTTCAGAAACACCTAACCATATTTTTTTGTAGGTTTTTCTTAATATTTTATTGCTCTTGAGAATAAACTTGAATACTTAATCATTTGTCTTTGAATGAATGTTGCACGTAATGGGATAAATCAAACACGCTCTTGAATGACTAAACTTAAAATAAGCAAATCCAATCTTGAATGCATAATCAATTGAACAAAACCTTTCATTTGAATGAATGTTGTTAAAACATGTTGGTGTAAATAAGCATTTACTATTTACACTTACTTAAGTTTACTTAGGTAATGCATTATTTTAATATTTATTTATTAGTCACCTAGGAGTATGTGCACTCTTGTGAGTTTTCATGATGAGAACATAGGGGTTCGCACCACTTTTATGCACATATTTTCTACAACACAGGAGTTAGCACGCTAATTAAGCACATGGTGTCTACAATCTTCTCATTCTTATCCACTCATCTAGAATGTTGGGTAAGGCTTGTGTGCTTAGTTTTCAATGCTTATATTATCTCCTAGTTGTTTCTAGAGATATTCTAGGTGCTTCCTAAGAGGCCTTTATATACAGGCACTCATAGTGTGTGTGTACATGCGTCTACAAGCTTTTGAATAGTAAGCATTATCATATTGATCATACTCTTTGGTCTACTATGTGCTTGTGGTTGTGCTCCTTGATCTTAGATGAATCTTTCCTTAAGGAAAATTCTTATAAAACATAATCTTGAATGCCATAAGGAATTCTCAAAAAAAAAATTGGAATGAATACTTAGAAGTCAAATACACACTTGAATACATATATATCATAGAACAATGATATGGTACACATTTCAACTTTAGTTTAAAATGAATCTCATCAATCTCAAATGCTTAAGGTTCAAAGAAAATTACAATGAACATTTGGATTTGGTGTTTAAAACAAACACTCACTCAATCTTGAACATATAAAGGATTTGACTCTTTCCTTATCAATTTTATTATGTTGACAATGCTCAATTTCCTTATGATGGCAACCTCTCAATTTTTATTGTGTTTACAACATTGTCAAGTTGTAAAGAACATTGTATGCTATAAACATGAGTGTCTTCAAAAGTAGATAGAAAACCTAAAGCTTCATTAGAAAAGAACAAGTGTCTTTTAAACCCAAGACCACTTATGTATTCACTCCTCTTGCACTTTCGGGTGATCTTGAGTGCACAAGAAATAAGTTTCCTTGCTTTACACTTTTTTAGGAGGCCTACTTGGGGATTTCATCACCCCTTGGGATGACATCAACTCTAGCATTCTGGAAAAGTATAAATATCAGGAGGTGAATTGAAAGACACCTCTTTTGGAAGCAAAATCTTGTCACTCTTGGCTAAGCCCCAAAGAACTTTATATCTTTGGGAAGTGAAGGAGGAGATTTGAGTTACTGTCTCCTCCTAGATGGGTGGCATTATTTTATTTCATCTATAGATTTGGGCCTCATGTACCTTGCATATATCAAGGACACCCCTAGCTAAGCTTGTATATCCTAGTCAAAACCTTATAGGATTGTTAGTGTATTCGACGTGCTAAGTGTTCAAAAACCTCCCCATTTGAAAGAGACACACCATATAAGATTTTCTTGTATATATATTTCATTGTATACTTTTTCATGTTATATTTCAGAAAAATCCAAAAACATCATAAAAGTTCAAAATCCAAAACATAACAAAACAATAAAAAGAAACACATATTTTCCACATCACTTCTTCTATCCATCAAATTCATCACCATAATGCATCTCTTGTCTTAATCATTCAAATCATTCCTCAAAATATTAATCATCTCTAATCATCCTAATTATTTCCTCATCTTCTTAATCATTCAATAAAATCCCTAATCTTCATCCTAGTCATGGTTCATAATGCACATCAAGATCCAATTCCCTCATCCAATGATTCCTCCTCATTATTCTTAATCCAATCCCTTGTCAAATTCATTCTTTTCTAATCAATTCCTAATTCAATCCATTTGCATCTTCATCCAAAATCAATCAATCTTTCTTCATCTATTCAAATATTCTTCTAATTCAATTTTCATAAAATCTTCTACTTTGGACTTATGAGTACCATCATAATCCTTGGACTTTAATCCTAGTCATCTTGAATGACCCAAATCTAATCAAGGTTATCTCAAACCTTCATCAATATCAAATAAAATCCAATCAATATCAAGTCAACACAAAGTCCAAAATTACTCCTAGTCCCAAGTTCATATTTCAATCATCATCAAATCTTTCATCACCCCTTATCTAAGTTCCATGGATAAAAATTGGCTTAACCAAATGGTTGAAGATCTTCAAAGGGAATTTGGAGTTATAGCTCCCTTTCAACTTATATACCAAATCAATCCTTAAAATTGCATGCCCAATCCTAATCCATCTCACATTCCTTATTCTTCTACCTTTTGCAAGGGAAATCCACCTCATTATCCTTCAACCACATATGTTTCGATTCATAGCCCACACAATTTCTCAAAACAAAAATTTCATTGCCAAAGAAATTGAGGGATTGAAGAATTATATCTTGAGCCTAGCAAATCAAAAGCAAAAATCTACCTTCCAAGACATATTTCCTCTTCCCCCATGTTGTGAAGACCATAATCCTCATGTCCCATCCAACCCAAATCCTCCATGTAATTCCCTATACTTTGAGCTTAATGTCCAACACCATCATCCCAATCCCCTACCCATACCTCCACCTTCACATAATCCTAATCCTCCAAAATCAACAACATCCCCACCTTGTAATAGGTTTATCTCACTAGAAACCTTGTCTAGGTATAAAATTAGAAATAAAGTGATCTAATCACCCAAAGTCATACACCCAATTCCATCTCAAGACCTTCCTCCAAAGCATGCCATTATGGATTCCTTTTCTCCTCTAGATCCGAGCATTTATCCATCCCATTATTCCCTTATCCCTCAAGATCCATTCATCCCTCTTAAGCCATCTTATGATCCCCTTCCTAGTCAAGATCAAGACATTTCATGTACCATGCACATTACCAAATCCATTCTGTCTCAAGAGTTAGCATCCATAGATCCTCCATTTCATGAAGATGCTCCTTCCACTCCATCCACTAATACTCCACCATGTCAAGATCAAATCACTCCTCATGGTTTCATTCCCTCCACTCCATTATTTGATCCTATCCCATTAGGTGATCCAATAATTCCTTTCATCCCACTACATGATCCTCTTTTAAGTCAATATCAAAGTACCCCTTCATTTTCCTTTCATGATCCCAATCCATATCAAGATCCTATTATCCCTCATACTCCCCCTCGTGATCCTAATCTTCCACATGATCCTATCACACCTATCTGATCCACTCATGAACCCCATATGCATGGACTCGCAGATTTCTTATTGAAAATAATAAGTATCCCATTGAAGAAATAATGTCTCAAGATGTTGGTACGCCTTCAACTCTTTGCAAATCCAAAATTCCTTCATCCAGACCTAAATGTTCCCATCATCCATATTCCAAGTCCATTCTGGGACCTTATATCCATATTGTGGTGCCTTCCTCATTTCCATCCATTTTGGGTTCTTATGTTCCAAAGCCAAGCCCTTCATTCCTTCCATCCATTTTGGATCCTTACATGAATCCATCTACCATATTCATGTTTTCCACTTCATCGCTTCATATACCTATTAAAGATCAACAAAGGCACACATCCTTGAATTCCTTACAGTGTTCACCATCCATAAGCTCTCCATACCATTTATCCTCATACTATTATACCATAGCCAATGGAAGCAAATTGGATGCCAAAGATAAAGTGAATGAAGCCAAAAATCTACAAAATCCAAGGATCAACATGTCCCCTCTAAAAGACATGTCCAAGATAAGAAAAATATGATCCAAAAAAAAACCAAAAGGCCACAAAGGCTAAAAATAAAAAGTGCAAAAATTATGTCGATTCCAAAGCTACTTAATGAAGTAATGAATATAAAAGAAAGATTCAAAATGACATCCACTCTTTCTAATTCAAAGGCTTCCTTCAACCATAGATCCTCAAAATTTCCATTTACCAACTCTATTTTGGGTCCTTATGTGCCCAAATCCACCATCCTAAATCCATCATCTCCTTCATCCATTTCGGGTCTCTATATCCCCAAATTCAAACTTTCTCCTACATATCCTCCAAAATTTTCTACTTTCTATCACCCTTCATGGTGTCTATCAATGATGATCTTTCCACATCCTTCATCCACTCATTCACAAGTCTTCCAACCTAGCATCCATCAACCATGTCATCCTCCCAACCACTCCACCCCCTTAATCCAAACTTTCTCATAAGTCATTGTCCTCCATTCCCCAACCCATTTCATCCTTCTTTTCACCATCCTACCAACATCTATGTGAATTTTTTTATTAAAAAAAAAATCCTTCAAAATAAAAAAGAAAAAAGGAAAATATGTCAAGGGATCCCGTCCATGTAACTGGATGCTTGAGTCCACTCTTTTTTTACTTATCATGTATCCATTATCTTCCAATTCCACTTATCCATCCATTCATTTTTTCTCTTCCACTTGCACTCTACACTAGGGACAAGCTTCATCCATATTGTATTGCCTTATATATCTTCCATATTTACATATGTTTTCCACCATCCTTTCCATATTTGATCTTGACTATCCTATTGCTTCCATCCATTCATGCTAACTTTCCATATCCATCCATTATCCTAAATATTTCCATCCACTTTCACATCTTTGATCTTGACATCCTATCCATATCTTGCATCCCATAGTCCTTATCATGTCCATTTATTCCATCCTCCGTTCATACTCCTACATACTTCCATCCTTCTTTCATATGTCCTTGGTCTTGGTTATCCCATCCATTTCATCCATTTAATGTCCTACATTTCATCCATACTCTTCATATCATTATCCCTATTTCATACCCTCCTTCCCATATCCCTTATTTATTCTATTTTCATTCCTATTCTTGTGATCAATACTAGAGGTGCAACAACCAAATGCTCATACATGCTTTGGAAATACGCATGCCTTCCCTTCCTCCATAAAATAGCCTTCACACCATCTTTCCATTTCCACACATCCTTTTCCACCATATTTCCTTCCATTTTCCTATCATTGTTATGGGGCATTTGAACTCTTTTGAAACATGGTCCTTGGTTCCTCATTTTCCTATACCAAACCCTTTGGCCCCCCATATTGTTCCACCATTCATATATCCCCACCCTTCTCATCCATTTATCATTCTTTGGATCTCCCTTGTTAGTGGTCCCAATCTAGTCATTTTCATCAATTCAGTCAATTCATTTATCCCCTAATCTAATCATATTCCCTTCTTCTAATCCTTTCATACAAATCAATTTCCATCATCAATTCCTTCATTTTTTTCCATCTATTTGCATACACCTTGATCAAATTTCTAGTATTCCATTAAGAAAACTTTCTTCTAGAGAAAATTTATCACTTGCTCTCTCACATTCCTCTTCCATTCAATCAAAGTTCTTCCATCATTTGATCACATCTTGTCCAAATTCTTCTAGTTCATCATCTAATCTCATGATGTTGAGCTTTAACCCATCAAATTGAGCTTATCAAAATAGTGATTGCAAACAAACTTACACAAATTCACACTAAGACTAAATGATTTGAGAACCTTGTTCCTTTCACACAATTGCCAGCAAACAATCACAAACATTTCAATACACTTTCAATCAAACAATCAATTTTTGCCTTACAGGGTGATTCCTTCCTAAACAGGCTTAAAAAAATTCACCATCAAAATAAAGTTCATGGCAAGAACTATGGATTGAATGACTACTTGGTCATAAGGTCTTTTTTGTTGATTTTATCTTTATGTATGAGCAATAGCCTTCCTAAGTGTACCTTGATCTTCAATATCTTGGTATCATTTGAATGGTTTAACCTAATTACATGTGTCATTTTGTGATATGATCTATTTTCATGATTCTTTAACACATCTATGATAATTTCAAGTTATGGTTATGCATTGTTCACTGGGGGCAATGGGTTAGCACACTTTCCACCAAGATCCCTAAAAAAACTTTGAGTGTTCCCAAACCTCTCTAGTGCTTATATGTCATTTTTTGCATCATGACTCTGAAACCTACATCTATTGTGTTGAGATTATAGTCCACGCAAAGCAATCTTGTCATCTATGATACTATAGCATTGGGTGCATAACTCTTTTTGAAAAATCAAACTAGGGTGTGCTCTCCCATATGAATACAACTGAATCTCATGCATTCATGTAGTTAGGATGCATTTAGATTAATCATTATCCAATTCACCTTGTTTCATTCTAATCTTACCAACAAGTCATGCAAGGCCTTTTTTTAAGCCTTTTTCTTTTCCTACTCCTTCCCATGTCTATTTTTGAGAAAATGGGGCAAAATATACTCCTTTATCACCCCATTTCCTTGAGTGGGCACCCTCCTCCCCTATCATTACTACGACACAACTCCTAGGGCTCCTATCCTCTTTGGGGCAACCTATATTTTCTTTTCTTTGATATAATGTTGTCCCGATATCACATGAAAGAGGGGCAAAATGTAGACACTTAAAATCATCCTGAATACTATATTAATTCATTTAATATTTCTTTTGACATTATCATTAATTATTTATTAATTAATTATATTTTTCATATTCTTATACCTATTTAATTAAATAGGTTCACTTCACTAATGTATTTAAATTTAATTTGAATACTTCTCCTCTAATGTATTAAATTCATTTAATGCATAGTGCTTCATAAATCCCCTTTTAAATAAATTCTAATTTAATTAATTCCCTCCACTTCATTAAATTCTTTAATCTTGTGATTAATTTAAATCTTATTTAATTTAATCCTAATCTCATCCTAAAACCTAGTCTACACCCATCACTCTCATCCTTCTAAGCCTACCCACTACTTAATCTCACTTTCTTATCCTAAACCTATTTTAATCACCTCTTTAGTAACTAAGTGGTTGCTCACACATGTGTGAGTAACGCAATGCTCAAGGAGCCTTCTTCCATTAAACTCTCCAAAAAGGTACTCTTACACCTTTTGCCCCCACTCCTTTCCCCAAGGTTGCTCACACATGTGTGAGCACACCTTGAGCCTCTCAACCATAAAGGCTCTTTTTGACTTTTGCATGGCTTTTCCTTTAGCCCATGTGTCTCCTTTGTGGCACCTATGTGGATGCTACATAGATGCCACCTCCTCAGGGCCCCCATCAAGTATATAAATAAAGCTCATGTCTCAAGCATTTTACATCTCCCTCATTTGCATTGTTATCATGCTAGTTTTTTCTTAGAGTTTTCTAGTTATTTTAGAGATTTTCACATTACAAACCCATTTGGTAGATGTTAAATTTCTTGCACTTATGCTTGCATCTCATGATAGATTACTATTGCTAGTTTTCTTCATTACATTTCCATTTCATACTCATATCTCTAGGATCTTTTGAGGTTGGCTCACTCATAGCCATTTCTTGAAGGTATTCTACACTCATTTATTCTAATATTCACATACTTCATTCTCATATTGCATTTTCATATCATTTGATATTCATAGTTGTGTTTAGGAGAGCACACTCATATCCCACAATCTAACGCACACCAACAAGGCCTCTTATGGGCACCCTTATTGAGTTGCTTTGAGGTTGCATGGGAACTCTTTCTTTTTGGTTGTATTAAATTATAAAACTCAAGTCTAACATTAGTTATTTTTAAAAAAAAAATTTAACTTTTATATGTATATGAATAACTAATGTTTGTTTGTTTATGCATGCTCCCAATAGGTTAGGTTTTCACGCATACAACTTCTCATGCTCCTTTAGTTAATCTTCCCAAATTACCTTCTAGTCTCAAAGGGCCTACAACAACACCCCAAGGCTGATTTAGGGTCATTCTTGATAATATGATATTAAGGGGGCATATATTTATGGAAGAAGAAGGGATCAGAGTTTCAAGAATGAGAAAGGATTGGAAGGATGTTAATTGAGAGGTAGCTTTTGTTGGGTATGACAGACTACTAGTGGTTTTATTTTTCTTTCTCTTTGAAGAAAGATTCAGCTTAAAATAAATTTTGGATAAGTCTTCAAAATCTTTATCTATTAATCCTAGAAAATTATCTATCTGAGTGTAACTTCTTTCAGCCAGGTTGACTAATTTTTCTACCACCTTGGTTACTTTAGCTCAAGAATTCCTTTAATCCTCTCAACTATCTCCTCTTCTCTTTCCAATACCCTTTGAACTTGAAGGTATTGACAATTTCTTACTTTATTTGCCGAAGCACAAGCATTAAGATATGAGATAAGGTATTCTTGTGTATTCTCAAAACCTAAATCTAGTTGCAAGATGGATAATTTATTATGATTAGGAAGGACCATGTTTTAAGCATTGTATAACTTAATTGGCAACCATAAATTCTAATTTTGTTCCCTAGCAGAGTCACCAAAAAAAATTTGCATATAGGTTCACCCTTGACAAATATGAGTTTGTTGCTTTCATGCCAAAGGAAAGAAGATTATTTAAAATGCCAAATATTTACTTTCTATAATAGGAAACTCTCAGCTAATTTTACTTTTAGGTGCAGCTACCTTTTTGAAAGAATGTGCAATCTAAAAAACTATTCAAATTTTATAATAACAATCAACCACATGATTATTATTACTTAATCTAAATTATAACTTCAATTCTTCTTCCCTATATTTCTTCAGATGAAAATAAGAATTTATCTATGATAAAATGTGAGCATCTTCATATACAATTCATCTCTACAAGAAAACAAATCACACATATTAATGTACAATAGTATCCAACATTCAAAAACTCTAATTATAAAACTGACAAAATTTTATATATATTTCACCATAGAGTTCTTACTTTAATTAAAGCATAGTTATCAAATAAAATTAGTTTCCTTTTGTATCCACCAAGAGTCCACCTTAAACTAGTACCAAGTGCTTATATACATAGCCATGCAAGATCAAAATTAACCACATTTAAAATTACTCCACCTGGAGGAAATATTGTTCAGTTACCACGTATACTTAAATTGTTAAAGCATAACACAAAATAAAACTAAACTCTAGCACTCAGCACCTATCAAGCATATCCAGTGTTCCAAAATCCTAGGATTTCTTTGCTAAAGTAGAAGCTTGTTGGGTAATTTTCCAATTTTCATTAGCAGACATAAAAGAAGAGATGATATGTTGATGTGGCAACCCGAGATACATGATCCTCTATTTCCATACTTCCCTATCTTTGTGATTCTACCTGACCTTTGTATCATGTAGTTCCAAATGTTTATGATTGATTATCAACATAGCATCCACGTGAGCAACCTTTGAAAATTCTTATACTATCGGTGCTTTCACCTCCTTCAGCTCCTGGAACCTTTTCTATAAATCTTTGGTAATCTCTTCACTCAACCTAGTCAAATTCTCCTCCACATTAGTGTACTATTTAGTAGTTCATTTCAAATCCCCCTGAATGATGTCATATAAAATTTCTAGTCCATTGAGTGATTCCTTGATCTCAAAAATGCCTTGCATGATAGCTTCACTCCTCCATTCAATGCAATCCTTAATCATATAGAGAATTCATCATCAAGTTTGTATATTGGTCATTCTACAAGGAATTTTTGTAAGCCATATTCATGTACTTCTTCCATCCATGAGACCTCTTTCATCCAATTTCTTTTCTCTTTCTCATGAGACTTATGCTTGATTCTATTTTCTTGATCACATTAGTGCTTTCTTTTTTAGCTTCACTCAAAACACTAACCTATTTGATTTCCTTTGCCTTGAAAAACTTAACCCATTCCTCAAATGATTTGTTGATTGTCCTGATCCTCTACAGATGATCTAGGAATTATTGATTAATCAGGGACTTGATGTCTATATTAGTAGGCAATTCATTGAGTGGTACTAGTTCAGAGTGTTGAATGCATTGATGTACAGAGCCATGATTTTTATCATTTCTTTCATGTCTTGTTTGTCCTTGGCATCCTTCCAAACTCGTTTGGAAATCTTCTTGTTGGATACTTGAAAAATCTTCATATCAATTTCTCTACTTCCTTTCCTAGGGTCTACCTTTGATATTTGATAGTCTTGAGTAGACATTTCACTATCTTCTTTATCCTGGACTAGTTTGGCAATCTCTACCATCTAGTGCCCTATATTCTCATCAAACTCAAGCCTAGATTCAATCTTTCTCATTTTTATATTAGATGTCTTGCCCATGCATTTACTTACTAGGCCATCAATAGGCAAAGATAGAGGCACTATACTCCACTTCTTGGTAATTGAAGTTTCTAACCATTTGGGCCATATGGGGTTCTTCTCTAGTGTTGTGAACCTACTAGTTAAGGTGAGGGAATCCATAAGAATACTTCCTTTACTACTTAGGGCTTGTTGATTTTCAGCCTTATTGGAGATATCACAGTCGAGAACCTATTATGTTTCTTGTTTTACTTCTAGAGGATCCAAATCTCCCTTTATTTCCTCTTAGTACTTGAATGAGTTATCCTTTTCATAAGATCCATTCTGAGTTGAACTTGAACTTTAGGTGGATTTGGTTTAACTTCAAGTTCCTAACTACCTATAGTAGAATCTTTAACAACATGGTCAGTGAGAGTAGTCATTCTTTTCGAAGACTTGTTTTTCTTTGACTGCACATGTTGTTTTGATGACTGGGTGGTAATTTTATGGTTTCTCTATTTTCAAAAGTCATTCCTCTATTCTTGTGATCACATCAATAGTTCTAGATCGTAGATCATCTTCTTCTTTTTAAAACTCCAATCTAACTCTGGAATTGGAAAATATTTAATCTATTCTAGGTACCATAGGTCTAATACATCTTCTTTCTCATCATCTTTGACTCCATCTATCTCTAGGCTGATTTCTAAAGTTTACAACCTCTTTAGAGTCATTCTTGACCACAACCACTTTCTGACTTTGAATTCATCTGGAAAATTGGCTCAATAATCTTCCATATGTGGAATGTGTCTAAATGTGGGTGTGACACCCATATTATCTCTAGCAAACCCTTCATGATCAAAATATTTCCTTGGGATTTAGGGTTTCAAATTTAGTTTATGTAGTTCATTTCTACCATCATGGCATCTTTGAGACTTTTACATTTGTAATTACCATGTTCTATAGGGGACAAGACTCCTAATTATTTTTTAGTGTCTTTCAATTGTTGTTTAACAACAACTAGTTGTATTCATACCTCTAATAGTGTGACATTATCTAAGCAATATCGGGGTAATTTAAGAGGTTCATCATCAAAATTCCCAACTTTGATATAAGTAAAATTTGGAAATTGGATAAAAATGATAGCCATTGGTATCGATTACCTGCATATCTTCCTCAGATATCTTATTATTTTCTCTACCACTTAGCTCAAAGACTAATCTCCCTAAATATACATCATTGACCCTTATGTATTCTTGAGAAGGTTTCCTAGCTTGCAAATATTTGTAATACTCATAAATTTGCATGTCTTTAGTCATCGACTCATGGGGAAGCCCTTCCTAGTCTTTTGAAATAGCTAAAATATAAAATAGGTAGGACGACATAAAGAAATGAGTAAAATTGGCTAATCCCAATAGCTCTTTGTGCAATCTTTCAACTATTAGCTCTACCCAATCAATGAATTTTCATCACCCACAATTCTTTTATATAAATAAATACATACAGTCCTCCCAACTGAAAGCATGTTTGTTTCCTTTCACCCTATTCAAGAAGAAAACTATATTTTCAATCTCCTTTATGAAATGCTCAATAGTCAAAGGCTTGGGCAATCATGACCCTCATTTTGTCAGTTTCAAAAGCCAGCTCTCTGTGACAAGGGAATTATAGTCTTTCTTCTTTCCTTCATATATATGTGTCGCTTCCTCAAAGGTTCAAGGTTCGTAGGGTTTTTTATGGGGAATTTTTAAAGCTACTATAACAGTAACCCTATCAATCATTTCCAAGATTTCTCTTGAAATATTTCTAATGCACCTATTTTGGGGGTCGTATCTATTTGCGCATTCTGTCACTAATTCGGGGAATGCTAGAGTAAGAGGAAAAGTCATAGTTTCTAATAATCCATTGTTGGTTAGCTTTTCAGCAATGGTTCCACTTTGGGCATATTTGGTTCTTTCTATTAATACTATCATGTTCACATTCACCAGGGATGTATCATAGATTTTGGGAAGAGAACTCAATAAAAGGATCTCTTTTTTAGGTTTGGGGAGCTTAGGTTGAAATAGAGACATGTCAATCTAAAAATGAAAGTAAACCACATTATAGAACAACCCAAATTTCTTAAAGAGAAACTGGAAATGGGAAATCACAGAAGAGGATGCATAAACTCATCGATATCTTGTGTCAAAATGTTCCTACAAATCCTTACCAACTTGATCATCTCTAATCTCTAGGATGGCCAATTAAGAAATAATAGTGAAAAGATTGATATTTATGGTAATATTTTGAGAAAGATTATGGACAGATATGGGAGTGTGGAGTAATAAATACATTCATGCAAGGATTTATTTGACAAAACATTTATGACTTTCTAATTAGCTTCTATTAAATTGGTACACATCCCCAGTTTTCAATGACTTCATCTTAATAGCACACTTTGTTTAATGATGACCTATACTCTCCCATGCAATTACCAATTTTCTTTATCATAATATTTCAATATCCAACAGTTCCATCATGTACAAAATTCCATATTTGGGAAGCACTCACAAATATTTGGGGTTGATGTCTTACTAGGAAAGAAACACCTATAGAGAAAAATCATCATAGCATGATCAATTAATTAAATCTAGATGTTGAACTTGAATGTGAAACTGGGAGGTTCAAGGTTCAAGTTCAACATCTAAGTTTGGCGGACCTCCAACCAAAGACTAAAGGAAAGAGGCTTTAAACTTTCTCACATACAACTTGAACATGAATTTGAACTTAGGATAAAATGACAGTTCAAGGTCAACTTTAACTTGAGTGTGAATAAATTTTCAAAGGTGAATCAAAAGAGCAAGGAATTATTAAAAGTGCGACAAAAGGATCAATCTCCTTGGCTCCCTCTTTGTGTTGTGTAAGTGGAATTTCTAATGAATTTAGGGTTTTACATCCTTGATTCACATTCCCCCCTATACATCTTTGGTGAAGCCAACCTTTGACATTTCCTCTTTTAATTTTGGAGTTAGATTATTCCATTCTATTATGCAGTCATCTTTCTTTGGTGAACTTAAGTTCATTCCTCTTTCTTATTAGAACTAGATTTTTCTATCTTGTTGAATTAGATTGCCTTCTTTGTTCAGTTTCAAAGTTAGAATTCTTTGTGTACCTAGATCTATATTATTTTCATTAGTAGTATTTATATCTCCTTGTATTTACATATAGCTTGCATTTCATATATTTGGTTTTTAAAATACCAAAAATAATTGCATTTCCTTTCAATGAGGTTTCTATCTTTGTTTTCCAATTATTTTCTAAATATTTTATTTGGTGCATATGATGATGCTTTGGTGTATGCTTTCATTGAGTCTCATCTTTTTAAAGATGATGGTCATCAACTTTAGCAATTCATGATGTTCCTACCCTTGATAACAGAACTACTAGCAATGAACCTCTAGATGATAATATTTATTACTCTCCTCTTCATGAAAAAGATCACATGGCTCATGATTTTTTTTGAAGAAATATTTTCCCCTAGTAGAGATGAAGCATTATTGGACATTTGAAATCCTTATCCTCTCTCTTCTATCCATGACCTTATGAACAATCATGAGCTTTATCAAGTTAACATGGTCAATATTCATCAACCTTTAATAAGCCTCTCATTACTATTAAAGGTTATCCTCCTCTAATTGTTAAAGTAAAATCTAGTGACCCTTTGGATTCTTAAAAATTATTTCACACCTATCGTACAAGGAATAATCTTCAACCTACTACTTCTCTTCTACCTACTCGACTTGTTTTTCCTCCTGCATCACATCTTCCTCATAATTTTGGATTGGATTATGGTTTCATGTCAGAATTACCTAATACCCCTACCAACATTTCTCTTTGGGAACTTATTCAAACATCTCCTCATATCAAGAAGCCTTGAAAAAAATTGGATCCAATCTCTTTGTTCCACTTCCTAATCACAATAACATCAATTCTCTTTTACAATGTATGCATACTACTCTTATCACACTTGTGATTGTGTTTACTCGTGTGGCTTTTTCTTCTAAAGAGATTCAAGATTGTCATGACCCTCATATGGTTGTCATGTCTATTACTAAAATGGATATACGGTGTACTATGAATAATAATGGCTCTAGTTTGAATATATGTAGTAAAGATATGTTAAAGAATTTGAACAATGTTACATGGTTAATTAAAGAAATGGTCTGCACCATTTAGTTCCCTTACCTCCCATGTGGATCCATATTTTTGGTTCTTTCAAGGATCCACTATTTCCTTTGGTTGAGTGTTGTTTTTTTATCATGTCACATCCAATATTATATTATTATGAAATGGGTTTTCATGGTAGATAGATCACTTACCTTTAAGACCTGGAATAGAGTGTTATCCTTTTCAAGGATTTTTTTTTTTACTTCTTGTGTGGTGTCTTGTCACATTCTACCCTTCCATGACCTCGTAGGAGTTCTGACCTTTTTGGGTTGGACTAGGTGTTTCTTGTGGATACCATCTTGATTTTGAAATTAGTTCATCCTTCTATATCACTTCCTTAAGATGCCAAAATAAGAAATTATTTTCCCATCTTAAGGTAGGGCATACATGGTCCCCTTCTTTTCATATGTCTTGGATTTTGTTGAATAGCATAATAAACACACTTGCTATACCATTTTACCTATCCTTGCACATTCTCATGGAGTAGTAAATATGGATCTTGAGTATTGCTTAGGGTACTTTAGCCTTGTGGGCTTGGTATGCTTCCTAGGTTATCATAAAATCTATGCATTGATATTGCATCCCTTCTTTTGCACATGTTTTCCCTTTATGGATTATGCATAACCCTAAAGCATGGATTCTTTATGGGAAAAGAGCATCCTTGACACTGAGTCTTTCTCTCCTTTGCACACACATATGCTAAATCTCATCTATGGGCTATGAATAAATTATTTTTTAAGTCTCATATATGGGTGTTGCATCCTTACTAGACCTTAGCATGGTGATATGAAGAACATTGATCTATGGGTGGGCCTTCAGATAGATTGACTAGCGAGTTATAATCTCGTTAGACTATTTCGTGAGTCACAGTAGGGGGGGGCACTCTACTAGGAGAGATAATCGCTCCCCTTCTCTCTCTTCTTCTTTTCAGATAGTGATTTCTCTCTTATTATAATCTTGGATTTATCAAGGTCCTAATCAATTGGGGTTTCGATGATTCTTGGTCTCCTTGATCTTAATACGATTATCTCATGTCTTGTTCTCTACTTTACCAAGAGTTTGGGTTGAGTCCATACTCTCACTAAAGTGGTGGCTAAATGTATTGTCTTAAATTAGAAGCACCCCAATTCAATGAAGGTTTATCAACCTTTTAATGTAATTATATTATTTACTTACATTTATCTTCTATTTTTCCCCCATTTAAATAACTACTTTTATCGCATTGGGCCTTTTATTAATTTAGAATTAATATAAATGGATTGGAACTTTCTTTTTCTTAAATATTGTGTCCTCATTTATTAATTAATTTTAATTAATATTTAAAATTTGTACTTTCTTAGATAATGTTGTATCTCACCTATAAAAATATTATAAGTCTCCTCTTATTTCATAATTTGGGGTGGACCTTTTATTAATTTAAATTGATAATCCTTAATTTACTCCCCAAAGGAATCTTATTACAATCAAGCATATAATGCTCCACTTTAAGATGGATCTTACCTCATTTTAAATTTTGAGGCATTGACCACTTTGAGATCTCTATAAAAGGGAACATTCTCATTTCATTTTCACATCAAGCTTTCACAACATCAAGAAATCAAGCATACATCATATCAAGACATCCAAGTATTCTATGATGAAGTGCTCATGCTGAAGCACCCAAGAATTCAACTCTTCAAGCATTCTTCAAAATATTATTCCATTGAAGATCAAGGACTGAAGAATTCAACTAATTGTGGGAGCCATCTTCAATATCTTCTTCAATCTATTCAAGATCCTTTGTTGCATCGTCCACATTTATTCATCTTCATCTTCTATATCCAAAATAATTGATGAAGTAAACACACTAAATTTGATTTGAGAGATCCTACTATTGTAAGGTGAATTCATACATTAACTTTACATTCTATTTCAATTCAAGGTTAATTCCTAAACTAGGGTTTGACCAAGGCAAACCCCCCATCAATAACAAAACCCTTCTTTTTTGTAGATTACGGATCTTAGATTAACAAATAGGTTGTAAATCTGATTATGCTTTTTAGCTTTCATCAAAATTGAAAAATTAAATTTAGTGTCAGACATAGTAAATTAGGGTTGCACTCCACCCCTGATGAACCAGTTTGCCCCTGGTGAACAAGTTCACCCTGATCATCTAGGTCGCACTGCAACCTTGATGATCTAGTTCACCCCTGAAGATTCTAGTTCATTTGTGATGGGCTAGTTAGGATTGCATTGCACCCCTAATTTGACCAGGTTGCCCTTGATTTATCACTGCATGATTTCTAGGTTTTTTCTATTGTGTAATTTTTAATCCTAGACATGGGAACCTGCCCTTTCAGAGGTTGTTTGATAGCCCACTTTTAGGTTTTGAAAAAGGTATATATTTTCCCCTCTTTAATTTCAATACATTTTATCATTACTTTATATATCTTAGCTCTACATTGCATAGCTACTTAATTACTCTTCATAGCACTTGTCACATTACGGTTTCAAGGACTTCTATATTCTAATCCTATAATGATTAGATTTTTTTTGCATTAGTGCTCCTTTATCACTCAGTTAGAACTTATTTTCCTAGATCTAGTTACCTTAGAGTTGGGATTAAAAGGATCAATCTCCTTGACTTCCTCTTTGATTTGTGTAAGAGGGATTTTTGATGAACTTAAGGTTTTGTGTCCTTGATTCATATTTCCTCCTTAACAATGAGTACTCAGAACAACTAGGCCTACTTTAATAGGTAAAGTGATGATACCTAAAGTTTTCTTAGAAGAGTGATGTAGGAGAATCCTAGGGAAGTTAGCAATATTGTATGCAAGGGCTTAGGTCTTAGATTTGTGGAGTTATGGTTTGCATGATTGGGATTGTGTTCAAGACATATTGGGCAAACTTGTCCTGAGTGCGAATTATGATTGGAGTAATCATCTTGGAGTTAGAATGATTTTTGTGACTATTGGTTATATGTTCCTAATTTACTAGAAAACTTTGGAGACTGTTTCTATGAGATTTGATGTAAGGGAGTTGGTGTGTGTGCTCTTGGATTTGAATCATTGGATGGCACATGGACCTATGTCTAATTGTTTGTATTCTTATGTGGTATTTTGAGTTAGTAATGCATTGTAAAATTGGGGCCTATCCTAAGTATTCCATTATTTCTTGTATCAAATATTTGTTTCTAAGATGACTTATAGCATGAGGGTATATTTAATGCGAATGTTTAATTAATTTATATTATGCTAGGCCAACTTGTGACTTGGTTTAGTATAAGTATAGAGTCTTGTGGAGTCTAGAGTCATTATCATTCAACATGGAGAAGATGGAGTAGCTGAGATGAGTAAAGTTGTGCAGATCTAGCAGCTAAGTGTGGTCTTTGGAAAAAAAAAAATTAAATTTAAAAAAAATAAAAAAATTATATATATATATATATATATATATATATATATATATATATATATATATATATTGCTCAGTGGCTTGTGAGCAAAAGTTAAGATTCTTCTTGGATTTTTCTACCAGATTATGAATTTGGGCTAGCTAGGGTATGGATCTTGCCAAATCTTGCAGACTATTGTTGTAATTACTTTTTATTTGGCCATAACCTAGAAGGCCTTATAGTTGGGCATGTTGAATGAAAATCTTATGAATATATTCTCAAATTGGTATTATTTTTTATCTAAATCTCTATGTTATTTTTTTATTTCATTGTGTAGTAATTTTTGAAGGTTAGGACTGTTATGTTTTAGAATTTGCACCCAGTACTAAATTGAAAAAGTTCAGTAATTCTGACTTAACATGGGAATCGCTTCACTATGTGGGATGTGCAAATAAAGTGAAACCTCCAAGTTCTAGGCCAGCTCTTATTCAATATTTTAGTCAACTCTCTATGAACTTAATTTAAACTTGTAGGGAAAAGGAGAGAAATTTATGAAAGTAAACCTAAAACCTATAGCTTAAATTAAGAAAAGGTGATACACAAAAAGTGATTATGGAAATTTAGATACATTTGATGGAAAGGATTACTCAGCTATTTGAGGTGCAAGAAAAACATGACTTTCTGTAAAGACTTGCATAAGTGATTTATAACAAGTTTTTAAGAAATGAATTAGTAAAAGGAGGAACATAGACAGCTCTCTTTAACCAATTACACTTTCAAAGACACAAATTATAACCTGCAAATAAACTTACTCTCCTACAGTTAGGTGCTGGAATGAGATAGAATGGCAAGGAATAATGAAATTTCACAAGTTATTCTATCAAATCACTCAGTTACACACACAAAATGCAGGAAGAAAGAAGGCCTAACATTTAACACAAAATAGCATAATCACCCTTGCTATCACTTGTATTTTATCTCCAAGAATGAATTACAGATTTTGCAAATACAATTTAGGACTCAAAAAAGTAGTCTCAAAACTTCTAAGCATAAAATCAAAACTCCCGCAAAAATGAGTTACAAAACTCATTAAGTACAATCTCAACCCTCAGGGTTGAATGCAAAAAGATAGCCCCAAAAAGAGGACTTAGAAACTTCTGAAAATAATGACTTGTCCTTGAAAAAGTTCCATTAAGTCATAAAGAACCTAATGACTCACTCAAAACTCCTCTAAAAATGCTCTAACAGCCAGCAAATGTCTTTCAACTATCATGACAAAGCCAAATTCGACCAAAAACCATATATTCCCTCTAGATGTTAACAACCAATTTCTTACTTAAAGACCATGACATAGGGATATAATGACTCATTTCTCCTTTTACATGACAAATAGAAAAATATTAAATGACTTATAAGTTATCATTGTAATATTTTTCCTTTACAATATTGTATTTATGCAAAAGAAAATAATCAAAACAAAACCCCTTATTTTTTCATTTTTTTTAAAAAATAATATTAAATGTGTTATAAATATTATTTCTTACAATAAGAAACTATGCAAAAATAGAATAGAATCTCTCACACAAAAAACTCCTAAGGCAAAATATAAATCAACCCCTCCCTCAACAAATATTAAAAAAAACTTCAAAAGGGATTAGAATCCCATTAAAAAGTCACAGACTCCAAATAATATAGAAAGGAATTTGGGGCAGAATGTCTTATTTGAATACCCTAATCATTCCTTCATTTTATAATTTTGTATTTGAAGATGAAGAGGAGGAATGAGGGTTTGCAGAGTTTTCATGGCCTCCATTATTGAGTTTGTTGGAACTTCTTGGGACTTTGCCTTGCTTGCTGCCATGTGCATTTGCTAAAGATTATTCTGTGATAGCCACCATTGTTGCTTGAAGGTATGGTTTTCATGACTTCTCTGCAAAAAATCCAAAGCTTGAATTCGCATACACTTGCCACTTTTGTAAGATACTTGCTAAATATCTTACTAATTTTCTTTTAGCCACCATGAAAGATACTTGTGTTTCCAATTTACATTTTGTAAAATGGGTTTTGCTCTATAACTTTTGAGTATTTCTGGTTAGATATCTAGGTTTTGCTAAAGCAAGATAGATTCTGGAACTTATATTTTGTTCCCATAAGGAGCCAAATCAAGTTTTCTTTCATACAAGTTTTAAATGAAGAAAATATGTTGTTGTTGTTGTGTTTGTGAAGCTTATATCACTGTTGAAACTAACAGCAACTTTGATGGTTTTCTTCCCTCATTTTTTAATTAAAATCTAGAACTCAGATTTCCATTTGCTTGAACAGCAAGTGCAATTATATTTTCCCTTCTAATATGCAAGGTTCTTTGTCACTTTTGCAATAAAACATTTGAGGTATCTGTAGATGATGCCTTATGTCACCCTTCAATGGAGTTGTTTGATTTTTTTTTTTAAGAGGAATGCAAAAGTACTTGTTGTCATGAGAAAGATGTATTGCATTTTTTTCATGGTTAATACCTTCTCCTTAGGATTCTTTGTTGTATCTAATGCCTTATGTCCTCCAGTTGAACTCAGAGATCCCATCTTCTTGGTAATATTTTTTGCTTCCATATCCTTTTGAAAATAGGTTAAGGTCCTACCATTATTTGGCTCATTTTGAGACCACCACAAGTTATATCTTAAACAACATCATATGCATCTTCGGAATAGCCAAAGTTGTAAATATATCTTGCGACAGGATAAGGGAGTAATTGGAGATAGAGCAACAATAATAATCCACATTGTTTTAAGAATAACCATAAGATTCTTTCTAGTTACTTCACCATTTGAGATTCCTTGCTTGAATAGCAACCATGAACATGCTCATCCATGTATATATTACTAGCATTACCAAAATCACAATAGTTGCACATGTAGAAGAGAAAGAAAAAATCCATGTAGTGGCTTCTTGCTTTCATTTGGTGACAAGTTCAATGAATGTGTTATCCAGATCCTCTGGCAAGTAGAATAAGCTAAGCACAAAAGGACCTTGTAATCTCCAATATTGGCAACCAAGACATATTCATCCACTTTCAAAACAACAGTTGTTGTTGAGCCAGAATTCAAGTTGTTTCTAAAAGCTTCATTTGTAAATGCAACATCTATATAATAGAGAGCTCTTAGTAATGCCTACTTTAATATCATCCTGTACATTAAATCTTTAGAAGATCCCACTAAATTTCACCATGAGCTCTGTAGATCAAAAAAAAAATCTTGCATTCATCCTTCAATGTTCAATTTTGTTGCTGCTACTTTGAGGCAATATGATGGAAAATTGTCTGGAACTTATCTCGGCACTATTCTTCAAACAATTTGATGCAATTTTAAATACACGATGAAAGTCATTCTCTTGTGACTTTTGACTATGGAGGGTATCCTTTTCTACAAACCTTACATCATCCTCAAAATGGAGTTGTCCATCCTATTTTTGAATTGTCAGAATGATAAATTACTTGAAAGTTATCACTCATATTATGAGTCTGACTAGCAAATCAATTGTAGCTTGAAACTTTGGTACTACTAATATCTCCATATGCAAAAGTATCACTTGTCACATAAATCACACCCACAACTCCACCATTCTCATATAATGGTGTGTTAGTTATCATTGTTGTAAACACCCTCCCTGATTTTTTCATTAAAGGAAATAGTCCTGCCCATGCTTGGCTCATGCTTATCCTTCCAAGAATTATTTTAACAAGAGCATATTCATAGATCTCATAGTCTTTCCATCCATATAGACCTTCTATTGATCGGTTTCTTTGCAAGCTTCCTTTGTCCTCAGTAGGAACAACTTGTTCTCATAGGCCAATCTCCATAACATAGTCAACTTGGAGTTTTCTAGAATCAGCAATACAAAATCCAATTGATTTCCCACCAATAAATATGTCTCCCATATTGAATTGCTAATAGCCCTGATGTGTAATAGGAACATAAGTGTGTTCACCACTTATAGTGCTTTGGATCAGCACCTCCAAACACAATTTCTCCTCCTTTTTAAATTTATCTCACTGGTGAAGATGTCTGTCTTCTTTGAAGAGACTGAATACTTGTCTTTTTCAGCATAGTACTACTTAGCTAAATCTGAACCTCTCTCACAAATAACAATTTTTCCATGGCCAATATCAAAGATAGTTCTTTTATGGTTTTCTTTGTTTCTTTTGAATGCATTATGAGTTACAGTAGTGATAATGATGATTATTTCATAAGGTTCGAGCACAAACTCGTGACACTCATAAAACTACTCTTTCTATGATCTGCATTTAATTTTGATTATAATGAAAGGTTTCATACCAGAGTTAATATGTCCCTTTAACATTTAAGTATTGTTCAAAAAATTTATCAATGTTATTTTCAAGATTCGATTCATATGGATTCCCATCAATATCTTTTCGTGACTCATCCCCTTTAAGCATAAGCATAAGACTAGGAGGACTTTTAGGATGTGTAGGAATATAATAGTCATCATCATCATAATCATTGTCACTATAGGCATTATAGATAGGCATATCACAAGACTTTTCATGTTGTTCATTATGGTCTATCTCAATAAGAGGAATAAGACTCTTGGTAGAAGTAGAAGAAGAATGATATCATGAAGAAGAGGTAGGTGAAGACCTACATGAATGATATTTAGAAGAATCATCATAAGACTTGGAATATGAAGAATGAGAATGATATTTAGAAGAATAATGATAAGACTTGGAAGATGATGAATCTAAACGATATTTAGAAGAACCATGACAAGACTTAGAAGATGAAGAATCTGAATGATACTTAAAAGAATCATGATAAGTATTAAAAGATGAAGAACGTGAAGGATATTTAGAAGAATCATGATAAGACTTAGAAGATGAAGAATTTGAAAGATATTTAGAAGAATCATGGTGAGACTTGGAAGATAAGGAATATTTGGAAGAAGGATATTGTGATTTGATCTTGCACATGATCCTAGCAAAGGTGTCTAATTTATCCATTTTTTTAAACATGCTTGTCGCAATGTTAGCATCCATGTACCTATTGGAGCGACAACAATTTTCAAATTCAGCAAGAAGTTCAAGATCATCTTCTTTCAAGTGAGGGTCCCTAACAAGATAATCAACATCCATGGTTCTAGAAGAAGAAGAATCAAGCATGGAAGAAGAGAAAGGATGAATAGAAGAAGGTAGACTATATGATAATAAGAGGAAAAGAATCAAGAAGACATGAAGAAGAGGAAGAATGGAAATGGGAGATTAGAAAGACATGGAAGATGAAGAAGAAAGAAAACCAAGAGGCATTTTTGGAAATTTGATACCATTTGAGTTCATTTGAATGTTGAGCAACATGTAATAGCACTTGTAATCAACATGAAAGAAAAGGTACTAGTTGATAGGATAACCGTAAGAAACATTGGTACCAAACTAGGATAGTAAAAGCTCTCACTTGTCCAAAATAGATGTGATAAGATAGAATTTTGCAATAGGTGTAAACCAACACTACCGCAGAGGTGCTCACAACTTTGGGTGAATACCCTAGCACATATGGACCAGGAGGATGATTTACCCAAATTATAAATAATTAAAATTGATTTTTTATGAAAATGAATGGACAAGAGATTACTAAGACTCTCCAACTGTAATATCAAAGGATCCAAGTGTATATCTTTCTCAACAAGGACGGTTTCTAACTCACCAACTCCAAACAAGATCTCTTGTGAAATCAATGACTACTAATTCAAGAGGTCAAAGCACAATAACCTAAGGTGCAAAAAGGCTTCTAACAATGGGGTAAGTAGCCTAATCCAAATAAGACCAACCTAGGGAGACTAAAAATAATGGGATAACAAAGTTATTCGATCGTAAAGTCTCAACTCAAGAACTCAGATTTTGTTCATTTTAAATATCCAACTAGATGTATCAATAGATTCTTTATCATGAACCAAGCACACAAGATAGAAAACATGGATTTCAAGCAAACAGTCTTCAAACAATGAGCAAGGGACAAAGCAACCTTGCGCATGAACAAGTATAGTGACTTAGTATTTTTACTCCTTAAAGGTTCTACTTGTATATGTTCTTGACAATGTTTTAGCATGCACTTAGAACACAACAACACCTTATCAAGTTGTCTACAAGGATATACGTGGCTTTCTAAAAGGATTCCTCAATATACGCAAGGTACATGAGGCCCAAATTCATAGATGAGAAGAATCCAAAATCACACAGCCGGGGGGAGATGGTATCCCAAATCTCCTCCTTCACTTCTCAAAGGTATAAAGTTCTTTGAGGCTTAGCCAAGAGTGATATCAAACTCAATTCCCAAGAGAGGTGTCTTTGGATTCACCTCTTGATATTTATACTCTATCGAAACACAGGAGTTGAGGTCGTCCCAAGGGGTGATGAAATCTCCAAGCAGGCCTCCTAGAAATAAAAACTAAGTAATTCACTATCAAAAGTATTTAGAGCACTAAAGGTGGAACACTTAACTCTTCAAGTAAATGCAAAGTGAGTCCAAAAGTGGAACATTTAACCCTTCAAGAGAATGTGAAGCGACTCCAAAAGTGAAACATTTAACCCTTCACACAAATGTGAAGTGAGTCAAAAAGTGGAACATTTAACCCTTCACACAAACTCAAAGTGAGTCCAAAAGTGGAACATTTAACTCTTCACACCAACTCAAAGTGAGTCCACACCTTAGAAAACAAGTGAGTTCCAAAAAGCACAAAAGGGTTTCCTAGTGGAGAAATTAATGCTTCTTTCCTATATACCCCTCCCCCTTAATGTGGCGCTAATCTTGCAACCACGGGGCGAAAATAAGGGGTCGACGGATTAGCGAGTCCAATAACCCAAGATAGAAATCTAGATCAATCACAAGTAATCTAAGACTGCTAATCAATACTACTCACAAATGAAAAAGGGTTGAACAATGGAATATTTAACTTTTCAAGTAAACATAGAGTGAGTCCACAAAGTGGTGCATTCAACTCCCTATGTAAACAAGGAATGAATCCATGCCATCAATCACGTAATGAGATATTTGATATTAGAACCAAGAATTACTTAAGGTTTAAACACAAGCATTCACTTATACAAACTTGTATGAAAGCAAATCTATGTTCATTCTTTTCCCATTAAGAGCATCAATTCACATGTGTTTTATGAAAGCATGTAAAACACTCAAGCCAAACACATGAGAGGTTTAATTTTAATCACAAATATAAATATTTTAGAGATCAAACAAAATACCTGGTAATCCTTGCAACGCATCTTTTTTTTGTTGTACCTTTTGTTTACGCTTGAACGCTCGCTCGCAACGAACAAAGCAACAAACAAAACAAGCAAACACAAGATATGCAATATATGTCAACTCATGCAAAACTAGAGTTAGATCTAAAAATATGATTTTTAAGAGTGATAATAATCAGCAAGTAACCCAAATGAAAGCTCACATCATGCATTGATTCATTGTAAAAATTAAATGCAAGCTATTCATTAAATGCCATTTTTTTCAATTAATTTTTGACCTAGTCATAAAGATCAGATCTATATGATATGAACTCGGATCCAAAACTCAAAATACAGAAAAGTGACCCCTATCAAAAATCAGAGAGCTTTCCAAAAATGTCAGAATTTTTAAAAGATCTTTTAATTTGTGCCATAGGGAGTCATTTGTTAAAACAGACCATTTTTTGCAAATTCAATTATTGACCCCTAATATGACCTCTAAAATCGAAACACAAAGAACCAACTCTATTTAAAATTTTGAGATCTTTTAGAAACTGTAAATTTTTCTGAAAAATGTATTATTTTACTCTTGAAAATAATTTTTCATGAAAAATTAATGAAAAATCATAAAATATCAAAAATATTTCAAAAAAATCTGAAAATTGGACCGAAGCTTCCCTGATATATCATAACCTTGCAAAAAAAAAAAAGATCAAAATACCCAACCATTTGAAAGATATGATCAAATCTTTCAAATCTAGAGTTTTTTTGAGTCTGCAAACAGATCTACATAAAATCTAGCAAGCAAAGGTGGGTTGCCCCACGGTGGGTGCCAAAAATGTATGCCTAAAATGTGGGCACACTTCTATGAGTCATTATATTTAAAGTTTTCTCAAAAATGAGGTCTCAAATGGCGACTCATAGCTCCCTATTCATGGAGTGCAGGGGTTTGTAATGGAGGCCCTCAATCTGACCTAGTTTGTGCCCATGCAAGTACACCACAAAACAAGAGATTCAATGATCTAATATGCATGCAAATGGAAATGAAAAACTAATCTAGATGATAACAATGCAAAACAATGCAAAAAATGAAATCTAATCTATGAAAAGAAATAACAATGCATATCTAATCTATGAAAGCAAGATCTAATCTATCAATGCAAGATCTAAGCTAACATGAAAATCAAAGTATGGATCATGATGATGGAAGCCATGCATGCAAGAGAGAATGAGACAAGAAGATAGAAGTTCTCCACAAAAGCTTTAATAATCAAAACTCCTTCAAAAATCACTCTCCAAACCTGCAACATAACAATAGCATAATAATGGGTGTCTCAAAAATGAGAGGGCTCTCCCTTATAAAGAAGATTGGATGATCTAGATTGAGAGGAAAAAGATTTAATCAAGGGTGGAGAAATAATTATCCATGTAAAATAAGGATCCACCAATGAGAAAAGAGGAGTGGTTGAGAAGAAAGTGGAAAGATAAGTCCCACTTAGAAATATGTGCACTTAAGTGTAGAGAAATTAAATAAAAGAATTTCTTTTCTTTTCTTTTTCATCAAAAAGAGATATTTAAGCGAGATTTTCATTTAATTAAAAGGGAGCAAGTTCTTTTAATTAAATAAGAGATATTTAATTAAATTAAAAGAGGGGTTTTTCTCTTAATTAATTAAATGTAGATGAATTATTTAATTAAAAGAGAGGTTTTCTTTTAATTAAATGGAGACTTATTTTATTTAATTAAAAGAGAGCAAGTTCTTTTAATTAAATAGGAAACATTTAATTAAATTAAAAGAGAGGGTTTTCTCTTAATTAATTAAATGTGGATGAACTATTTAATTAAAAGAGAGGTTTTCTTTTAATTAAACGGGTACTTATTTTATTTAATTAAAAGAGAGGAAGTTCTTTTAATTAAATAACGCTTAGGATAAAATGATCAACCTTAGAAAAATACATAATTGAATTTGATCAAGGAAATTGATTTAAATTGATTTAATAAAATATTGCAAACCATTGATTCAAAAAATTTGATAATTGATAAATTAAATAATGAGGCCCATAGTCTAGGCGACCATTTTAGGGTGCATACATTTGCCCCTGTTTGACTAATGTGTGATCAATTTGGGAACACATGTAGTCAAAGAAAGAAATTAAAGTGTGAGGTCGATTTGGGATCACAAAACAACCCAGATGTGTGGTCGAATCGGGAACACATCAAGACAAAGAATACAAATAAATTTTGACTTGAAAAAGTCAAGGATAAAATTGATAAAACTGAATCAAAGATTGAATTTGATAATTACTGCCCCCTCGTGATCGAAATCAAAATGAGATAGAGGAGAAACAACAAATTGATAAATTTGATCAAATCGAACAAAAGATAAGGTTCTTGATGTAAGATGAAAAATATAAGAATCATAGAACCAAAGTAGATCATCAAGCATGAAATATTATGTCCCAAAGGTGATTTAGAAGAAAAGAAGTGGGGAAAAAGAAAATGGAAGATAGAAGTTTGAAAGATATAGAAAGAAATAGAAAGAAGAAAAGAAAATGCCCCAAAATCAATCAACTGTTTAAGATAGAAATTTCGATTGAGATAATGAAAGAAGATAAGGAAATGAAGATCAAAACATGACCACGGTTGATTAAAAGTCCACAATAAAGATGAAGGGAGAACCCTCTCAAACTCATAATGCAACCTAAAAATGCAAACTAACATGAAGTCTAATAATGCAAGCTACATGAAAATGTAAAGGTGTACTTGCAAAGAGAAACTATAACATAGGATTTTTGTGTTCATCATTCATTAGAGAATGTAAAAGAACTTATTTTTATCATTGGGCCATTATTAACGGACATCAGAAAAATCACACAATCATCACTAGTCACAAGTGCAACTATGAAGATATGAATGTAATTTATATCGGATTGGAATGTGGAAAGATTCTAAATTAAGCATCAAAGACATAAAGGTCAAGATGACTTCGATGTTAGCTTACCCAATTTAATGTAGCAAAACCATGCTTGCATCAGGGCATAGATGCCAAGATGACCATAAGAGCGGTTGTGCAAAAACAATCAAGGATGATGCCTCAAATATCCTAAGTGTTTCAAGGGGACAACAAGAGACACTCTAGAGTTTCAAGACCACACCCGCAAGCAAAAAACAAATAAAAACATATCCCATGCCCCAAGTCCTCTAGCAATGCATCATGGAGAGACTTATCAGACAAGGACACTCAACAAAAATCAATAATAGTTAGCACACAAAGAAAAAATCATGACATAAGTCAAGCATTAAGTGTTGCGTTTAAAATTTAAGTGTGTTAATTGATACTGAGTTCCGAGGATAAGGAACAAATGCTTGCAAGCAGGTAATATCACATGACAAAATTGAGTAAGACCAAACTGATAAGTGTTGAGAAACACTCGATGTCAACGGTTGTATTGAAAAATACAATTGGGGTGGTGTTGAAAAACACCGTTTGCGAGGTGTCCTAAAGACTAACACATCCAAGAGACCAAAGCTAACATAGTGATGCTCACTAGACAAATACCAATTCCAAACCAAGGCAACAAGGACAAGGCATGATGGAGAAAAACTAAGTGTTGAGGACATGCGCTAAGAAATAGGGGTGCAAAGGCCTCAAGTAGCGCCTTTTTTTTCAGAACTTTTTATAATTTTTTTTGTATTTTTGCTACCAAGGCGCCTGTTTCCAGGTTTTCACCAAGGCACCTTTTCTATTTTTATTTTTTTTTGAATTTTGAATTTATTTATTTATTTTTGGAATATATAATTTTTTTGGAGATACATCAAAGTGCCTATTGCTAGGTTGTCACTAAGAAGATCATTTTTTCAGGACATTTTTCAATTTTTAGAATTTTTGCAATATATCATTTTTTAAAAAAAATTCAAGATCAGTAAATATGTACAAAGATGCCCCCATATAGAATGGGCATCAAACTCTCAAGCAAGATCACATCGTTCAGTCCCAATGTTTAGCAAGGTAGAGGACATGATGGAGCAACAAGTTGATAAATATGATGGATAAGGAAGGAGTGTATGAAGCAAGTGAAAGTGATCTTCAAGGACTGACTCCTCAAGAGTACCCAAGCTAGGGAAAATTTGTCATGTAAAGAACATTTGGACTAGAAATGAAAGGTCAGCATAGGATAATTCGCAAAAGCATAATGTAAAAGTGGGAAAGATGCAATCCAAAGGAGTAGACATATCAAGGGGCTTCATATCATCATATTTTGCTCTTTTTATTACATCAAGACCAAAGGGGTAAATGGGAAAAGGATACAGAAAGACTAGAATAAATGGAAGAAAATAGATATGAAGGCTAAACATGAAAGGAATGAAAACCAGATCATCATAAGATAGCTCACAAGATAGCCAAACGTTTGTGTATAGGTCAACATTGTCAAGATCAAAGAGAGAAAACGAAATGGATGAAAGATGTAGAAGAACTACGCATGATGCTTGATTGTCAAGTTTTCATCATGGTACTTATCCAAGGTGCCACAAGGCAGTGGTTTTCACCATAGGATGAATTTATTTCTCTTTACTTTTTCTACCAAGGTGCCTAATTATCAAGTTTTCACCAAGGCACATTTTCAAAAAAAAAATCTTTTCTTTCTTTTTTTTTTTTATTTTTTTGATTTTTTTAATTTTTTTTAAATTTTGTTTTGGAAGAAGTCAAGCTTTTGAGATAATGCTCCTTGAAATTTTAAACCATGATATACAAAGGATTTGAAATGACATGCTCAAAGATGTTGATAGGGAAAAGAGGATGGAAGACAAAAATGGAGGATATGGCTTTATGCAAAGCGAGTGAGATTGGAAGATGGAAATGAAGGCAAGATCGACGTCAACACACACCTTGAAGGATGGCAAGAGGATGGAGAAAAAGTGAATGAAGGAATAAGTGAAGGAATATATTGAGTGAATAGAAGAGGTTTTGGTTTAGGCACATGGAATGGAAGAATTCTTTTGGAAGAAGATGAAGTGGAATTCTTTGGAAGCTCGAATGTCAACTTCAATTGTTATTCAATATTAGACTCTCTCAAGAGAGACTTTGGAATCCATATAGCCATAGGCCTCTTTTCATTTATTTTTCATGATTTAGAGATAATATCTTCAATGATGAATTTTGGAACCCATACATCTGGGCCTACTTGGATTCTTGATTCTGGTGCCTCTCACCATATGACAAACACTCAGTAGTTGGTCACCTCACTTGTCCCTTGTTCTAATACCCAAATTGTTGTTGGGAACTCATCACATCTTTCCGTCATGGGTTCTGGTTCTATTGCATTAGCTGGGGGCTCTCTTCAGGATGTTCTTCTTGTCCCTGACATTTTGATGAACCTACCGTCTATCTATCATATTTGCCACTCTAGCTCTAGTAAGATAGTTGAGTTCTCACCACATGATGTGGTTATCTGGGACTTACGTGATTCTGAGATGATTGTGGCTAATGGGAGTGTTGACTCTGCATCTTGCCTCTATAGATTTGATGGATTTGAGTCTTTTGATGACACAGGTTCATGTCTTGTTGCACATGCAAATTTAGTAAGAAGACTTTGGCACGAGCATTTTAGCCATGTCAATTACAAATATCTTCAGCAGATGAGCACACAGGCACTTGTTCTTGGGCTTCCCCAAATTTCTTGTATAGATGGTGTTCGTCAGGGTTGTGCACTTGGCAAACAACATAGGGATCCTTTTCCACATGGATGAGCCACTCATGCTTTGGCACCACTAGAGTTGATTCATAGTGATCTCATGTTATTTCCAACTCCTTCCTTTTCAAGTGCTAGATATTTTCTTACTTTCATTGATGACTTCTCCAGATGTACATGTGTGTACTTTTTGAAGTACAAGTCTGATGTACATGGGTGTACATGGGTGCCAACCAAGATTTCAAGGATTTTTTCTCTGAATATGGTCTTTAGCATCATTTTTTGGTGCCCTACACCCCTCAATAGAATGGTGTGGCTGAGAGGAAGAACAGAACCCTTTGGGAGATGGCTAATTATATGATTCAATCCAAGTCCATGGATTCGCGTTTTTGGGCAGAGGCAGTCAATTGTGCCAACTATATTCAAAATTAGATGCCTCATAAGGTAGTTTGAAATATGACTCCTAAGGAGGCTTGGTCTCATGTCAAGCTTGATGTTTCTTCATTCTGATTTTTTGGTAGTGAAGCATGGGCATTTATACCTGATTCTCAGAGAAGAGCAATGGAGTGGAAGAGCCGACACCTCATTTTTGTTGGCTACTACAAGGATGTTAAGGCCTATAGGTTGTTTGATCCTGATTCTTGAGAGGTCCTATTTCATCGGCATGTTTAGTTTGATGAGTGCCTTCCTATAGTAGATACCCCGCATCTAGAGTCTACTTCACTTACCACCACTCCCTCATCCTTTCCAGTCTCTTTTTTGGATGATGAGAATGATGATCATGTTGATCCCCATTTATCTCTACCACATGATCCTCCCTAGATGCCTAAATGGGCTTGAGCTATAATTGAGGTTGTAGGATCGCTAGCTGGTGATCCTACCACTTCTTGTCGCACCTGTTCACATACTGCAGGTTCTAGTCTTTTCAATCATGCTATTTGTGATGATCCTCACACTTTTGTAGCAGCGACAAGACATCTTGAGTGGGATAGTGCAATGGAGGAGGGGTATTCTTCTTTCATGAAGAATCATAGTTGGGATCTTTGTTCTCTTCCTAAGGGAAGAAAGGTTGTGCGATGCAAATGGTTGTATCATACTAAGTTTGTTGCTAATGGTTCCATTGATAAGCGCAAGGCCCATCTTGTTGTGAAGGGTTTTTCATAGGTTTAGAGTATTGATTACACTGAGACATTTTCCCCTATAACCAAGATGAACTCTATTTGCCTTGTCTTATCCCTCGCAGCTTCACAAGGATGGCCATTTTTCAGATGGATGTGAAGAGTGCATTCTTGCACGGTGACCTTACTGAGGAGATTTACATGGAGCATCCTTAGGGATTTGTGTAGGATTCCTCCTTCGTTTGTAGACTCTAACGCTCATTATATGGTCTCAAATAGGCCCCTCAGGCTTGGTATGAGAAGATGGACTCCTTTCTACTTTCTACAGGCTTTATACACTACCATTCCAATCCTATAGTCTACATTTAGCATCTTGAGGCTGAAGTTTTGATCCTTGTGCTATATGTTGATGATCTTCTTCTCATAGGTAGCTCGTCCTCTATGATTAAGTATGTTTAGAGAGCATTGATTGAATAGTTTGAGATGACTGATCTTGGCCTGCTACACCATTTTCTTGGTCTCTAGATTGTTCAGTCCCTTGCTAGAATCTTTGTTTACCAGAAGAAGTATGCTCTTGACATGCTTCGAAACTTTGACATGCTTGATTGCAAGCCTACTCCTACACCTTTTCAATTAGGTGTTGCTTTATCTACCTCTTGCACTTCACCTTCAATAGATATCATATTGTACTGGTAGTTGGTTGGCAGCTTGTTGTACCTGACACACACTCATCCTAATCTCTCCTTCGTAGTGGATCTTGTCTCTCAATTTTCACATGAGCCTCATGAGAGTCATTGGAAAGCTGCCAAGCATATTTTGAGATACATTTAGGGCACACTAATGTATGGCATTCATTACACATCAGGGACACCTCACATTGTTGGCTACATTGACTCAGATTGGGTCGGTGATGTTGATGATCAGAAGTCTACTTCTGGCTTTGTTTTCTGTCTTGGCTTTGGTCCTATCACATGGTTATGCAAGAAGTAGCAAGCTCACCCACTTTCATCTACAAACATTGAGTATCGAGCCATAGTACTTGCTAGTCAGGAGATTTTATGGCTTCGACAGTTGATGACTGAGTTTGGTTTTCCTCCTGATCATCCCACTGTTCTGTGGTAGGATAATCAAAGTGCTATTCATATTTCATGCAACTCGGTGGAGCATCAACACACTAAAAACATTGAGCTTCATATGCATTTCATTCATCATTTGATCTAGGACAGTGTTCTCTCTTTGGACTACATTTCCACTGATGGACAGGTTTCTGACATCTTCACCAAGTCATTTGTATCGCCTCACTATCTTTAGCTATGGTCTATGCTTGGGATTACAAAAGTTTTCCTTGGGGGGTCTTGTTGAGGCCTTCCTTCCTTAATGTTTTCTTCAAGATTTTTGTTCTATCCCTTTTTGGAGAGGGATCTTTCCCACTAGGTTTTCTCCTTTGTCTCCAATTTACAGAGATTTCCTTATATTGGGTACCTGATCAGGCCTTGTTGTCAGGACCCATTTTCCTGCTTTCATAGCTTTGCTAAGTTAGCTTCCTCCTAAGCTTTGCTTAAGGGGGGGTGTTAGAGTAAGTTATTTATTACTCTAGGTGCTTTAGCTCTCTTAGGTGCATATAGTTAATATTTTATATTAATTATAATGCGCAAACCTAGTTTTCTTTCCTTTAGGGTTTTGTTCACCTTAAAAGGTTGAACTTTTGTATTTTGTTTTCATAACTTAGAATACATTTTCACTCTCACATTCTTGAGAACTTCTATGCTCTACTTTTTTTCTATTTTCTAGTTTCTCTTCATTGCAGGATATTTGCATGCAAGTGTTCTTGAGGATCTGTGAAGTTGGTTTTCTCAACTTCTACACTAATATCTTGGTTTCTACACATAGAAAAGAAGGGTTTTTGTGGTTGGGTTCAATGAGGGCTTGCCTTGGTCAAGCCCTAGGTTAAGGAATTAACCATAAATGAGAATGTAAATGTAAATGACTAAAAACCAAGATAAATGTTAGGATTCACCTATCATAAAACCCTTGTCAATAAGGATTTTGTATGAAAATGTATTGTAGATCTTGAATTAGGAATGTAGGGTATCTCTACACTTTGCAACCAATCTTCCATAATCCCATCATGGTGTCATGGATGTAAGTATGCACAAATAAATAATATAATGAATTCTTTAATGTAGATCTCCTCCCTTGATGGCCAACAATAAGCTAATTCTTGAAGAGAAAATGCTCGCAAAGGATCCTTCAATGCTAGATAGAAATATCCTTGCTATAATGCTTGGAAATTTTAGAATGTCTTCAAATGCTTGAACTCCTTGAATGCAAAAGTGATAAATATTGAATTGAGAGTAAGAGTTTGAGAACATGATCTTATGTCCTAAAAATGAAACCTCCAAGTCTCCTTATATATGATTTTTTGATCAAAAAAATAATACAAGATGATTGGAGAGTATAATAAAACTAATTAAATCCTCGAGGCCTTTTAGGCCTTGATCCCTAAAATCCCTAGGCACTAGGTAGAATAGGTCAACCTAGTCCTAGACTCAGTTTACTTGAGGTTGACCTAGTCCAAAATAGTTGACCTAAGTCAACCTAGTCCAAGAGGTCAGATTCAAAGTGCCATAGATAGAAGAGGTAGATAATAGAAGAGATGGGATAGAAAGTGGAAGAAAAAAGGAGAAAAGAGTGTTGAGAACATGTACATCCATGGTCTAAACAAGGGATTATGGAAAGGGTGCTAAAAGGTTTTAAAAGAAAATTACATCCCTTTTAAGATGGTACAATTACACTTAATGGTGATGGGATTGTCATATCAAGGAACACTTAGAAAGAATTCAAATTTGAATACTTCCTAGCATATCAAGTAATCAAGGACACAAGACACTCATGACTCTTGTATGAACACACCACATGTGACAAGATCATAACACTAAAACAATAAGAAGTTGAGCTAGAATTAGGCTTGAGAATTCAAATGTTGAATTCATGGACTAGGGTTTCCAAGCCAAGCAAGAAGAGAATATAAAAGGAAACGGAGTTGAAAGTGAAAAGGTTAGACTATTGATTGATTATCTAATTAGCCAAGAGAGTTGAGCTAAGTGAAATCTCAAAGTATGAAGAGAGTGATAGATAAAATTCATAGCTAAGGAGTTAGCATATGTGTTGAGGAGAAGCCAAAGAGCAAGAACAACAAAAGTGTGATCATGTGCAAGAGCAAGTTGTGTCAAGTGTACAAGTGATTATGTCTAAAGTTGTCGAGCCAAGAGAAGGTAGATCTTAGTTATAGACAAGTTATAAGAAAAATAAACGGGTCTATATCCAAGATAAATGTAGTAATTATTTTATTAGATCATTCCCTAGTGTTTATTAACCTTTACAATTGTAAATCCCATCAAGGGTGGACCCTAATAGAATTTTTCTATCATATACCCTAATCAGGTGATAAATTGACTTGTATTCTGAAGTCCTATAACTAGGAAACTCCTAATAGGAAAATACTTTAATAGGTCTAATCAAAATCACTTAACTAGGTAGCACCTAACAATATTGCTGTAATCTTTTAACATAGATAAGCTCTTCACTAGGTGCACTTCAGGAGAGTGCAAGCTTTGTGAGGATCAACTAACACACCATAGTTTTTCCCCTAGTCAGGTTTCTACAAGATAAATATTGATTTATGTGTTTTTATGTTCATGTTCTTTGTTTTTACTTAATCCTGACTAGTTAAGTTGTAGTCAACACAAACCTGTAGACTAATGTGAACTGATATAAAAGTAGAAAAGTTGAAACTAGTATAGTATACTGATTCACCCCCTCTAACCCCCCCCCACCCCACCAACCCGCCCCCCCCCCCCCCCCCCCCCCAGTATACTATCATATGATTGGACCAACACAAGAACCTCATCTTCCACTAAGATTTCTTTTTGTCTATATTGTTCATGCTTTGCTATGACCTTACTTGGAAATTTCTCTTTTTTATCAACCACTTCACCCAACTTAGCTTCTAACTCAACAAATTTTTCCTTCAACTTGTTATTCTCCTCTTCTTGATCCTCTACCTTTTTAGCTAACTTTGGATTCATCACCATGTTGGATTCTCCCACTAATTCAATTGTTGACATATAATCAAATCACCAACCCAAAGCATAGAAATTTGATACAATCACCCCAAGATAACCAACTTACATAGATGGTATTAGCTTCTAAATTAGGTCTTGATGTATTCTTGACTTCATAATAATCACTTTTCTAATGCTAGCAAAACTTAACTTTGCAAACTACTCTACTAGGATGTTCTACCAAGTTCAAAATGCATTCACTTCCATGATTATTCTTATTAGTGTCATTCTTATAATAAAACCTCCATACCTTAAAGAGTGTCTTGTAGGAGTGTAGAGGTCATGAAATGTAACTTAGTTCCTTGGAAAAGGTTCCAAAAGTTCACGCTTGGCCTTTTTTTCTTACCAATACCCTAGTTTCTTCAATTAGGCCTTGTAGTTTTTTAAGGCCTCAATAAGGTATTAGAATCTCTTTTTTGGGACCTATTCAAAAAAGACCCAAAGGACTTACTAAAAAAATCCCATTCTAGATATCCATTTTGGAACTCTACAAGATTTTTCTTATTTCATTCATCCATGTAGTTTGTGCATGCCCTAACTCCAACTTGAGGGTTTCTAGGCTTTTTATAAGGCTTTCTCAACCTTCATTAGTTCAAGACTTCAAATCCTATTGAAATGAATTTAACTAATATTCAAACCTTTTCCACACCTTATCTAGACTCCAATAAACATCCTTTACTCATTGGATTGATTCATTCAATCACCTCTTGTAAGAATCAATTAATTGTTCTGAGCTTGCACCTAGTTGGGTTACTGATAAACTTACCTAAGGAAAGACCTTAAAATTCAATGCTTGACATTTTTGGGCCCAAACCAAAACAAAATTATTGTACATTTTATATTCTTAAAAACTTCCAATGGCCATTATGGAACAATGTTGGAGTTGTAAGAATGCAACATTTTTAGTTTAAATCCATGAATCAATGCAGAGAATTGTCCAGTTCAACTTTATTTTTCTTACAGACAAAAAAATGAACACCAATGCACACCAAAACACATAATGAAATAACACAAGATAAACTAACTATCTGCAAGGAAAAATAACCAAGTTCAATCTGTATAATATTGTATGCTAGAGTTGCAATGTAATTGTGCACAAAATTGATCTTTGTTATTCAAATTTGCACATGAGGGAATCCAACCTTCTATAATGACTAAGGTGGGTTTAAATAAGTTTGTGTTAACTCTTCCAACTGATTCCCCAATTCCCATAATTAAATGGCACTTAATTGCAACTTAATGTACATTGCATGCTTCCTTCCAACCTGTTGAGCTATCATTTTGCACGATGTTGAATGACAGGGATCCTTTTGAATCCCTCTCTTGAAAAACTAATCAAGGAGCAACTCCAAGATTTGAAACAATCTTACAACCTATTGGAATTTGCTCAACTGAAGATAAATGTGTATGTTCACGAGGAGGCTTTTGTTGGTTCAAACCAATTTTTGATAAATCTATTGTTGTTTGAAAAGTGTAACCATAAAAGAGATATATTTTTGTATTTTATGTTTTATGATGAATGCAGTTACCAATGAAACTAGATGAATTCCTATCTTAACCAAGTGTTAGAAAAGAAAATAACAAAGATAAGGTAATGAGAGATTAAAGTAAATAACTTAAATGGGAAACTCCTAATGGACATAAACCAAGGTAACAACATGTCTGCAAATTAAATTATCAAAATGATCGGGTAGGAAACCAATGAAATTAGGAGCATCACTTCCTTAACTCCATTGATGCAATCATCAATGGGAACTCAAAATAAACCAAAAAATGATTCATGCCTCATCAAATTGCAAGGCCACAAAAAGTGTACTGAAATGAGACATGACTCTATGTAAGAACAATAGATGATCCATTCTCCAAGTTGTTACGTCGGTGGAATTTGTTAACACAAGGCAAACACCAAAACTAAAAGATCACACAATCATAACAACACAATAAAACCATTGGCTCCACTATTATTCATGAACATGCATTCACAAAAACAACACACTCCAACAAGAATAACTACACTCATAATGATAGCACCAACAACATATATTATTGCATCAAAATAATGGCTGGGAGTACATATTACATTCATGTATTTATAAAAAATTGTCTCCTCCCTTTTTCTTAGGAGTGAGACCTCTTCTAAAACAAACTCATGCTAAAAAACTAATAAAATAAAGTTAATTACATACAAATTGACTCTCTAAATGGTGCTAAGTAGGTCTTCACCCTTGTTTATATCAATTAATGGGTGCATGAGCCTTTACATGACTTTAAACAATAAAAGAATGAGAAGATAAGAAGATAGAAGGCATGAGATTATCTGGGAGTCTTTGGGAGCTCTAAAAATGGAAGTTTGACCTTCTTTAGGTGTATTTGGGAGTTGAACTATCGTCAAAATACATTTTTGATGCATGGAATGCTCTAAAATATCAATTGGTAGTTAACTATCGGCATACTATTTCTTCTTCAAAACTATCAGCGCACCTCTGAGAAAAGTGCACTTACACATCTGCGTACCTTGTTGATAGGACCAAAAAATCCAAAAAATCTTACAAGTGTCAAAAATTGATCTCCAACGTCTAGTTTTTCTTTCCCTTTATACCAAAATGATGTGTGCATGTTTCACTTTAAACTTTTGGATAATAGAGGTGATTTATTGAGGAGCTAATAAGTCTAAAGTTTCATACTTTACCCTCACTTCCCTATGGAAATCAAGAAGAGTGACTTCTTAGGCATTGCCTAGAACTTGAAAGTCATGGGTTTAAGTGTGATCTTAGCTGCTTCAGAAGATAAGGAAGCTATGGTAATTTTTAGGACATCGAGGGGTCTCTAGATGTTTTAGATATGTGCACCTACACACCTTTAGAGACAATTCATTCACCAAATCTTTAAATTGCGCACCTGCGCACCTTCAGGGAAGTGTGCAAGGTGCTCAATTCACCAAAAAATCAAAGTTCTCAGTTTTGAAAATGGTTTCTGGGTTTTTTTCAAATGGGATTTTAGATCCCTCTTTTGTACTTATTTTGATCTTTTTGATGACTTGGGCTCATTTTTGCACCTTATGCACCTATGCACTTTGCTCTTCAAAACTTCATAAAATTGCACACTTATGCACCTAACATCTTTTGGACTTTGGGGGACTTTGGACATCTTCAAGACTTTTAGAACTGCGCACCTCCACACATTTTCACATGTGCACCTTCTAGAGACAATTCCTTCACCAATCTTCAAATTGTGCTCATGTTGGAAACAAATCCTTCACCTAATCATCAAATTATGCACCTACACACCTTTGCACATGCACACCTTCTAGAGTCCTCCAAATTATGCATATTCAAAATTGCAATGCATACTTTTTGCACCTTCAGGGAACTGTGCAAGATGCTCAATTCACCCAAAAATAAAAGTTCCTAGTTTTGAAAACAATTTTTGAGTTTTTCTCAGATGGGGTTTGGGAGCCCTCTAGTGTACTTATTCTTGATATTTTTGATGATTTATGCCCTCTTTATATCCCAACATTGTCATATACTTGAACTCTTTCTTCTTCTATCTAAAATTCCAAGGTTTTTAAAAAATGCACAAGCAATACTATAGATTTTTTTGTGCTATGGATGAAGATGTCATTTTATTTGCACAAAAAAGAAAACATTAGTCATATTATGTTAAAATACCGAAGAGAAGACTCCACAAGACTCAAAATGACAAAAAACTGTGTCAAAACTAGTGAGACTCCCCAAAAAAAGTGAAATTCCCCCCACAACCAATTTTGCACATTAGCACACCTACGCAGGGTGCGCTAGTGCGCACCTTGTTTGAATCTTAAGTGGCTAAGTCTGCATTTGTGCACTAGCACACATGTGCACCTTGTAAAGGTATGCATGGTGTGCATGTGTGCAACTGCACACATGCACATCAATGCATTTGTACAAAGAGTGTGAGGCTTTATAGGCTATTGGGGGGAGCCTTGTGCACACCTCTAAGGGTGTGCACATGCGCATGTGTGCATCCTTGGAGTGGGTGAAGTGTGCTTGTGTGCACTTGGTGAACATATGCATGTGTGCAAATACGCACTTAAATGCACTATGAAGTATATTCCTATATTTTTACTTCTCTCTAACTACTTGATCCTTCCTAGTCTGAGACTAGGGTTTGACCTAGACCCTAGGGAAGGTCCAAAATGATCGAGGCTTCAGAAAAGATGCCTCATAGGGAATTTTGAAACTAGGGGGTCCTCATTTTGTGACTCAAAATGGAGCGTGCATTATAAGGCACAACAAATAGCCCCAACAAAAAGGGAATAAATGGCAAAGGAAGGTCTTCATCAACAAGCATTCTTCTAACATTTGTCAAGTTCCAACTAGATTCAAATTATTTCAAGTAATTTTCAAGTCCTTTGGAAGTCAAAACTTTAGAATCTTGAGTTTTCTGGCTCAATGTGTTTTAGTGTATCAATTTCCTTTGATTTCTTGAGGTGTAGTCTATCATGAGTATCTAGCAAATCGAAGAAAATATTTAGCTCAACTGGTCCATTCATCAAGAATCCTCATAAACCTATTTATGCATCATTATCTAACTAGATGAGAAAATATATTCTAAGGGCTCTTAGTGAGATATCAATTCTTTCCTTTTGAGTCTTTAGTAAACTTCTTTAACTTGCTTTGCAGAACCCTCTTGTTTCCACTTGATTCTTCCTTGGAGCATTTTCATAGAATAGGATAGCCATTTTGGAGTGCATATCCATATATATTTGATTACCTTTTACAATGGTCTAGAATCTTTAGATATAACACCTTTGTGATTCTTTTTTCTTTTCTTTTCTACCCTAACCATGCTTAGACTATGTGGCCATGGCATTGATGTTGTTTCCTACATTTGTACTTCAATTGATAACTCTTTTGTTCATCTTTTGATGAACTTTTAGGAAACTCTCATTCCAAATAGTGATCTTAGCAGTCCTTTGAAGAGACCATTTGTCTAAACTAGTAAGTTTTGAATTATCCCTTACTTCTATCAACCTAGATTGGAAAAACACCTAGATAATCAAAAATTTAATTTGTAAAGTGTTGAGAGATATCAATCTGACGATTCTAATTTTAAGACTGGAAGTCCTCTACAACTACAAGAGACACTTTTTTTAGTTGCAACAAGAAACAAAATCATTTGAATGTTTTGAAAAAGAAATAAATCTTCCCTAAAGTTGAGACTAGTTGGGATGGACCACATGTTGGGAATAGCCCTGACAAAACACAATGACTCCCTAGCTCAAAGACTAAAAAAGAAAATGAAAAAAAAGATGCAAAATCCAAACAAAAAAGACTCAACACAAAGAAAACTAACACTTAACTAAAAAGATAAGAAAAAGAAAAAGAAAAAAAACATATATACAAAAAACCCTGAATAATAAGAATGTGGGGTAGTTGTTGTTGGAAATGATTGAAAAGATCATGAATGAAGAATGATGGAACTGGTAATGAATGCTTTCAATCATTGTTTTGTCATTGATGCCAAACTTGCTACTTACAGGAATGATAATTGCTTAAGTGATTCAAACAGTATCAATTGGTTGATTGACAAGGAGGAGGCAATCAATAAGATGTAACTAGAGCACCTAGAGAAAGGTTGAAGTTATGATATTGTAATGAAGTATAAGGATCAGCTAAGCCATTGATGAAATAGTGTATTGATGACATACTCTAAGACACATGGAATGGACACACTAAGACACATCAAAGATGTAAGGTTTAACTAAGTCATTTGTAGAACCTGCCTAAGTTCATTTGTAAGTGCTGAGCAAGCTAGTTAAAGCTGAGCAAGTTCAACTTCAGTGTGTGCCGAGCAATCCTTCAAGTGCTGAGTAACACAGAAGGTGTCGAGCAATCCTTCAGGTTCTGAGTAACACAGAAGATGTCGAGCATTAGTAAATCTAGTAGAAGCCGAGTAACTCAGGATCCAACAGGAGCTGAGCACTACGGAGTAAATAGAAGTCGAGTGATTCAAGAAAATAGTAGAAGCTGAGCAATACATTAAAGCTTCAAGTGTCGAGTAAAGTAGAAACTATAGAGGATGCCGAGCAATCTAGACCCAGTTAATGTCGAGCATCAGTAAACCAATGATGCCAAGTTGCTGCATTATTGATAAGACAAAAAGATTCGCCAGATTAGTAACGATAAGTTTGTTACATTGAATTTTGTGAATTAGTTGGATGATAAGGATGATGAGTAGATGTCACAAAATTTCATGTAAACCATGCAAACCAGTTTTGAGCGAATACTGATGGACTTATAATGAAGTTTCTGGAAGAAACAATTTGGAGGGAAAACAAAATCGTTCTCTTAGATCAAATCAAATTGATGAGCAGGAAGATTTGAGTGGAAAATGAAGAACAAAACTTCTTTATAAGGAGTTACAGGTCAGAGATCAGAAGAGTGAGAGAGTGAGTTGGTCACAAGTGTGGTCGTGCAAAGAAGCCAAGAGAAGGCTAGTGTGAAGTGTCAAAAGGAGGACACATTGAAGAGTAAGTACAGAGGATTAAGACTCTGAGATGATCAAGTGACCATAGAGTGCATTGGCATAATGAGTGGAAGAACTCAAGGAGATAGATCTTGAAGGGTGAACAAGCTGTCAGCACTACAAGGAAGAAAAGCCAAGCAAAGAAAAGAACTGAAGAGTGATCTAAAATTTGCAAGGTTAGAGTTGCTATCTTTATCAGGTTAAAACCTTTCTAATACTTTCTTACCATTTTATTAGACATTGAAATCCTACATTGCTAGGTTAGCTTAACAACTAGGTGGATAAGCCTCAGGAAAAGGATAGAAGATCCCCACGAGAAGGATAAGAGATCCTCAAGAGAAGGATAAGAGATCCTTAGAGAGGGATAAAAGATTCTTTTGGGAAGGTGACTGTAAATCCCATGGACTTGGGTGGGCCTAACAGCTTTATGTAAATCCCTTGATAGGGTGGCATTCTAAGATGAATGTTCTTAAGTCCTCTAATAGGGCACACTCCTAATAGGGTGTAGAAATCCTTTAACAAGATCACATCTGATAGTGTGTAAAGCCTTTAATAGGGTAGGTCTTTAATAGGGCAAACCATCAGAAGTGGTTTAAATCTATTGCGCAATAATTTTGTGGGTATCACCCCCACCCCAATTTTACCTTCTTATTCTTGGAGGGTTTTTGGGTCACCAAATATCAAGTGTTATGTGGTGATGCATGTTTACTTTTCATGATTGTTTAATTTTTAAATTGCATGCATGATCATTTCAATTAAATGCCATTAAGGATTTGATAAGAAAGTAAAAAGGCTAGAAAGAAAAATTTGTATTGGACATTATTGGACCTTGAATAACTGATTCACACCCCCCCCCCCTTAGTTATTCTAAAAGAATTATAATAGTTGTTAGAAGATTTCTTATTATGTGCAATAGTAAAGAACCACCCCATATAGTTCTAAAAAATGTTGACTTGTCTTTGTACTCCGAAGAGTAAAATTTGGCCAATCTTGGTTCAAATTCGGGGTACAAATCACACAAAATGAGAAGTTGTGGTAGCTCTCCATGGCCATGATTAATCCACAAAAAAGTTCTCTTACCTTTAGCATCATATTTTAAATTGAAAATAATCAAACTGAGAGGGATAATGGAAAGCTATCACCCAATCTAGTGAGTCTCCCACCATAGGAGTACATTAACACATTTTAATTTTTTCATTTGGTGGTCTTATCTCATGGTACACAACTCCATGTGCACATGGAAATAATAGCGTTGGCAGTGTAATATAGCTATCAAAACAAAACCCCAAAAAAAGAACATTGTGTTCATTGTCCTTATTATCACCACCATTAGCCTTAAACCATGAATTGTCACCTTTAGGATCCTTGGGACTAGCAAAATCAATCATACACCTTTCTTTCAAATTATAGGATTCATTAATATCATTAATCAAGGTGTTGTCTCCCTCATATCCCAAAGAAGCATGTTCAAAGTCATACTTACCTTCCATTGTGATATCCCAAGCTAACAAGAAATTCGGACAACTTACTTATTAATGGAACCAAAATAGATGGATTCTACATGACTTGATTATTACATGGTCTAATATATGTGTAGAATACCCACAAATAGACATTTCCTCAATCAAGCTTGAGACCAAACTAAGCACTCCATCCATCTCTTCTAATGCAATATCTTGTTCTGAAGGAGGTATCTTATCATTATCCAATGGAGGATCAATATCACAATAGGAAGCATTAGTATCTTCTTCTTGATGACTTCCTGACTCAAAAATCTCACCAACCTCGAGATCTTCTGCATTTCCATCATTTTTTGTAACTTTGAGAACTTTTGCAACTTCATCGAGTTTTGGAACTTCAAATTTTTTGTGTCCTCTAATTTTTTTGGTATATCCACACTTATTGCAACATCAAGACTTGAAAAAATTTCAAGGTTTCCAATAATTTAAGTAGGCCAATCTATTTTCACTAACACATTAGATATACATCTTAGCAGCAAGCACATTCTAACTCTGAATGAATCCTTTGATGGAGGCAACAATACTTAGGAAGAAAAAGGATGTTTGGATTCTGACCTTCTCAAATATACTTCAAATTTATTTTTATGTTATCCATAAAACCTTTCAAAACCTCATCCTTTGCAGGTAAATCCTTCTAAATTGTTGGGATAATGTTGGTCATTGGAGTGATACAGACCTACATGTCTAGAGGAGTGGGATGTAACCATAAAGAGAAATCATCCATTGGAGACTCTTCTCCACTTTTCAAACTTTGTGTGTTCATATTATTTCTGCAATAAACTTATATCCTAGAGTGTCCATGTTCTTTCTCTCCATTAAATGGGAACATAAACTTCTCTTGATCGTCTTCATCATTTTGTTCTTCTGTAGATTTATCATATGATTCAAACACCATTGCACTAAACTTCAAAGGTGTTTCCTCCACGATTTAGGGAGGCTAATCCAATACATCATTATACCCATATCCATTTTCACTTGGACTCATACTTATAATACCATTATTCCCATTGTTGATGTTATCATTAGGGCCATAATTTCTACTCTGATTTTGGGAATATTGTTTTGGGCACAAGTTGTCTTGGATAATTACCTTGGTTTCTTAAGGAATTCAACTTTATTTTGATAAGTTAATTGGATAAAAGATATATCATCTTCTTCATGGCCTTAACCTCACTAGCCATATCATTCTCATGTTTAGCAGGTGGAGAAGTCTTTTCCTCCAAGAATACAATCTTTTGGGGCTTATACCTTGAATATGTAATTGTTGGCATTGGAGAAACAATAACTTGTTGTAGTAAAAGTATTGGATTCAACAGGGGTATTTGATTGGGCATAGTAGATGATCCTACTAAAAATGATGGTATACATAATTTATTATTCAAACTGAATGAAGACACAAAGTTCCCTCCAAAATGGGTATATACCTGCTTTGTGAATGTAACAACCTCTTTGAAGACTTTTTCAATGGTATCAATGTTTCTAGGTGGGAGCCTTCTTAGAAAAATAGAAGTTAATAAATCCATTGTTCCCAAATATATCTGGATGGTAGCCTCTTGTGGTACAGTGTAAGGAAACTCCATTCTTTGATACATCCTATAGAAGTGATGATTAAACTTTGAAATAGTCTCGTGGAGATCCCTCTTAATTGAGATGAACTGATGATATAGGATAGCTAGATCAATATAGACCTTGAATTATGTGAGAAACTTGTTATCAAAAGAGTTCTAGTCCCTTATTAATGTTGGTGGCAGATTGAGGTACCAATTGAATTTCATTTCCCCTAAAGTGTAAGGGAAAAGGTAATAGACCACGTCCATATGTTGAATATGGTTTTGATTATAGATTTCCTTGTAAATTTTAATATGATCATATGTTGTTTGTGATTCTCCATAGATAAAGCATGGACAAATTTTCAAGATTTTTGGGCAAGTCGTGTAGTAGACCAGTTAGGTTCAAAGGTGAACTTTGGCCATTGAAGAAAGCCATAGTGGATAATGATGGGAAAAGGTGAAGTAGAATGTAGAGTGGATGATGATGATAGAATTTTCAATGTGAGAGGGTGGAGCCTAGGTAACCCTTTATTGGTGTGAAATTGCTGGAAGTAAACCTAAAACCTAAAGTTTAAACTAGGAAAAGGAGGTGATACACCAAAATGATATGGAAAACTCGAAGAAACTTGACAAAGTGGACTATGCAGCTATGTGAAATGCAACAAAGCACATCTTCCTGTAAAGATTTGCACAAATGATTTATAATAAGATTTCAATACTAAAACAATAAAAGGAGGAAAAATTAACACCTCACTTTAATTGATTTCACCCTTTAAACATATATCATAACCTAAAAATAAACTTACTTTCCTACAAACAGGTGCTGGAATGAGACAGAAAGACAAGGAATAAGGAAAATTCTCAAGTTATCCTCTCAAATCACTCATAAAACACACACAGAACTTGCAGAAAGAAAGAAGGCCTTAACACTGAACACAAAAAAGCATCATATCACTGTTGTCATTTGTATTATGTCTCCAAAAGATGAATTACAGACTCTATAACAAAGCTTAGGACTCAGAAAGAGATCTCAAAAAACTCTATTATAAAATTAGAACTCTCTAAAAATGAGTTGCAAAACTCAGTAAGTACCCCCAACAACTCTTGGGTCAAATGCATAAATAAAAGCCTAGAAAAGAGGGCTTGGAAATTTCTAAATTAATGACCTCCCTTTGAAAAAACTCCACAAAGTCATTAAGAACCCTATGACTCACATAAAACCACCCCAAAAGTCTTCAACAATCAATAAAGACCCTTCAACTACCTTAACAAAATTAAATTCGACCCAGACCTATAATCCTTCTAGATGTTTCCAAAATATCTTTCCTCTTTAAGACCATGACATGAGCATACAATGACTCATTTTCCTTTTTTACATTTAAAAGTAGGAAAAACTTTAAATGATTTATAAATATATCATTTAAATATTTTCCTTTACAATAGTAAATCTATGCAAAAAGAAAATAAAACCAAACACCCAACTTAAAACAATTTTCCCCCCTTTACAAAAAAGACCAAGCTTTTAAAACAAAAACAATAAAAACCATGTAAAGGCCACAGATTCCAAAGGAAAATTAAAAGAAACAAAGGCATATTATAGCCTTTCATAACCCTAAACCTTGCTCATTTTATAATTTTGCATTTGATAAACTAGTGTGAATGAAAATGAGGGTTTTTCTGGTTTGTGTGTGTTGCCATTGGAAGAGCTCCCATTCGAAGATTTATCTGGTTATTTGGTAGCCACCATCATTGCTTGAAGGTATGTTTGGAAAACACTTGCCACTTTGCAAGCTACTTGCTGGATATTTTATTGGTTTTCAAAATAGCCGCCGCCATGAGGAAACTTTGTTTGCTGTTTGGGATTTTAAAATGTCACCATAAATGATGCTTGCTACTGGAATGAATTTGAAGCCTTGGTGGAACGAATTTGAAACTTTACTTTGCTGGAACTTTTATGCTATTCGAATTTTTTCCATATACTACTTTGAAACATATGTTGTAGAATGTAAAGCTTATGTCATTGTTTTTCTTTTCTTTTTTGGGTTTTCAGCTTTAATGGCTTTTCCAATAGCATAACTTACGACTTGTTGTTTAAAATATTTGCCATTCTCTTGGGAAGACATAGAGCCATATAAATTTTAAATTGGATCTCCATTGCTAGTAATAAATGCATTTCATTTGTCATTACAGTATTCTCTTTTGTTGTTTATGAATTGTTGAATCTGTCATGGCATCTTTAACTAGTTGTTGTCCACTCAATGTGCAACTAATTATCAATGTCTTCCACACATTATCTAAGATATGAGATGTGCATTACCTGGGGCTTCCTTGTCGATTCTCGCTCAGCCACTTTATATATGGAGAAAGAACCTCTAGTGCTTATGTTTAAAATGTTTAACATCTTTATTGTTATGTTTTATGTTAAAATCCACCCTGATTAGAGGTGGAACTTTAAATCTTGGAAATCTTGAATTTCTGTCTCTTCTAGTATAAGCTGTGTGATTTGGATTCAATGCTACTGTTGTTATAGTTACTCTTAAAAAATAAAACAATATATATTTCATGGATCTTGCTGCAATAGTGGCTTTCTTGCATTTAAAATGGAAAATTTTCAGATTATAAAGCTTTAGCATTAGAGGGCATTGAATCATAACCCATAACTGGGCATTCATTTTAGTATTCTTCATATAAGCTAATCAATTGAGACTCAAGTCTTTCCATAAAAATTATATGTTTACATCCCTGCTCATCTAGAAAACATAGGAACAACAACAGAAGATTCACTTGTGACTGTTCTATGCCTACTGATTTGGACATCGCTCCTTTTTCATATGTAAATTTGACGCTTAGATTTGTTTGATTTTCATTGTTACTATTGCATGCTAAAAGATTTTGTTGCCAATATTAAGATCAACAATGTTGGGATGTAAGGATGATCTAAACCTGATTCTCCATTTGAATAAGAAGTTAACTTCTGAACAAATTTATTGCCATAAAATTCTTTTACTTGAAGTTCCTATTTTGCCAATGCAATACATAACAGATGGGATATCTTTCTCATCTCGTGAATGCTTGTCCAAATTTTCCATTAGTGCATCAAATGACATTTTAAACATTGATATGCTAGGAAATTTCATGACTAAGAATCCTCCTTGCTGCATCAAGGGCTATGAAGCAAAATTTCTTCATGGCCTCTCGCATCTACTTTACTTTACATTTTCATGTTCTAAGTTTGAGCTTGAGCTTCATTTGGAATAATCATACTAAAAATTATTTCCTACAAGATACTAAATGTTCTTCATGGTCATTTCCTGCTAGTATTTCATGGTCTCTTTGGTTATTTCATTGATATAGCACCAATATCAAATCAAGTTCTCTTCTTATTTCCTTTGGAATACATTGTGAATTACAACAGTGATAATAATCATTTCATAAGGTTCTAGCATGGGCTTGTGACACTCATAAAACTACTCTTTCTGTGATCTACATTAATTTTGACACTATAATGAAAGGTTTCGTACTAGAATTAATATGTCTCTTTAACATTATATTTTTCGCTTCTGCACTAAAGAACTTATGCTTATTTTTGTATGTATTCAAAATAAGAAGAATATGACATGTGCAAGTATTGAACTATAGATAACCAATCATTGCTTAGATTGTAACGATCTAACCCCACCTCTTCCTCTTGCAGGGAAATGAAGAAGCAAGAGCTTACTAGATCAAGAGTTGGACCAAGGCGACAAGGCGACAATAGAGAACACTTAACCAATCAAAGTCTGAAAGGCAAAGACTAGTTATCTTTGTCTTTCTCTCATATGTTTTATTTTTCCTTGTTTTAATACATATGAAAGACAGTAGTACTCACGATTTGTGTGAGATACGTCATTTCAGTACCTTTCTATTCATACTTTGTAAATATGAAAATTGTACATATCAGTTATGATTTATACAATGAACATTCTATCTTCTTTTACTCATGATTTTTTGTATGATTGCAAAATGATGGAATGTAAATGAATAGAAAATAAATGTTTTCCTTCTGTAATGTTAAAATTTTCAACATGTGTAAAATTTTGGTAACAATAACAACACAATAATACCATTGGCTCCATTATTATTCATGAACATGCATTCACAAAAATAACACACTCCAGCAAGAATCACGACATACAGAATGAGAGCACCAATAACATATATTATTGCATCAAAACAACAGACCAGAGTACATATTACATCCATGTATTTATAAGAAATCATATCCTCCCTTTGTGTTAGGAGTGAGAACTCTTCTAATGCAAACTCGTGCTAAAAAGCTAATAAAATAAAGCTAATTACATACAAACTGACTCTTTAAATGGTATTAAGTAGGTCTCCACCCTAGTTTATATCAATTAATGGGTGCATGGGCCTCTACATGACTTAAAACAATAAAAGAACGAGAAGATAAGAAGATAGAAGCCATGAGATGATTTGGGAGTCTCTAAGAATTCTAAAAATGGAAGCTCAATCTTCTTGAGGGGTATTTGGCAGTTGAACTACCATCAAAATGTGTTTTCAATGCATGGAATGCTCTAAAATAGAAAGTGGTAGTTTATTGTTGGCACATTGCTTCTTCTTCAAAACTATCAGCGCACCTGTGCACCTGTGTACATTGGTGTCAAGACCAAAAAATCCAAAAAATCTTTGAAGTGTCAAAACTTGATTTCCAACATTTGGGTTTTCCTTCCCTTAATACCTAAATGATGTGTCCATGTTTCACTTTGAACTTTCGGATGGTAGAGGTGATTTCTTTGGGAGCTAATAAGTCTAAAGTTTCATATTTTACCCTCACTTCCTTGCGAAAATCATGAAATGTGACTTCTTCTGTAATGCCCCGCCCAGAGATCCTTGGAAACAAGGATTCAAATCAAGCCAAGAATTTTTTTTTTTACAAGTATGAATGCACATGACAACATCATACAAGGATCACAACGATCGCAACGGACGACTTCAACACAATTCCGGCAACCAACGAATCTCCGAACGCCACTACCCAACTGACACACCCAAACAAAAGCCAACAACCACCACAACAAGATGAGGGCACAAGAAATGACCACTCATCAACAAAACACCAAGCTGGGGTAAAGTGCAGAATCCCAAATTTTGGCTAAGCCTGAAATCCTGAAGCCCTGAAAATTGGCTAAGTCTGGATTTCTGAAGCCCTGAAATTTCCTAGAATCCATAACTTATCTCCGAGAGGTCTGAAACCTATCTCAAACGATTTGTCGCATATATTAAAATGTATCTTAAGTATAAGAAATTTATACTTAAACGATATATTTTAAACCCCAAGAGACAAAAACGGAAACACAAAAACTCGATTTCAAGAGAAATCGATAGAATTCAAAAAGGCTCGAGGAATGAACACTTGAGTGCAAGAACAACACAGAATGAAGAACATCAAACCATCTAAACTACAGCAGCAAATAACATGCTGAATAGAAACATCGCCGAGATCAAAAGCAACATTTCAAAACTAAACAACCAAATAAGTGTGTGGTTCCTCCCAACCGTCAATAGCATCATAAGACCATCGTGGATCCTAGCCATCCCCCGCGTGTAACATCCCAAGCCACCGACCAAATCGTCGGTACTGTCGTAATAGGGATATCACTACTAAAACATGCAACAATATAAGCATAAGGAAATCTAACATGCTAGTAGTAAAGCATAAGATAATCCTACAGTAGATAACATCACCTATCACATGCTAAACAACAATAAGCAACAGATATGCTAATACAATAATTCACAACATCTAATCATATGCTAAACATCATAATAAGGGAATGCGCCAAATAAAATAACATCATCTAAACATGATATGCAAGCATCCCAATGAAAGCATAAATCACAAGAAAGCATACTCTGGAACCCGAAGTACCAAGTGAAGACATCCAACAACGGTCGCACTAGGACAAAAGATCGTCTCTGTACACCAATCCCTAGCAGTGGTGAAGGTAGCTACGCCTCCCAACCATGTGGCACCCGTAGGTCCACACCCGCCGTGCTGATGGAGATAATGAACCAACCACAAACACACAAAACAACAACCAAGGCTAACACTCACGCTAGACAGTATGATGGCTGAACCAAGAACCTAAGACAATGCAAGGAGTAAAGGTCATGGTCAGACACTCAAAAGGCTACTAAGTAGAGGCTGACATCATGGAGAGTCGCTTGGCATCGACAAGCCCAAGCTCGGATCGTGCGTTTCAACTCCTCAACGGAGGGCCCCGCACACACATTTTATTATCTTAAGTTTTATTATTAGTCACACATTTTCTTTAATTATCACTTATTTAAAACTTCCTCTGCCAACCCTATGGGACTAAGGTCACCAGGCTGCGAGATAGAAGCCCCCTCCATATGCTACCCTACCCTACCCATGCTCATCCTATGACAAGTGCCCGTGGGCATGCATACTCCCATCCCAAACCCAATGATCATAACTTCCGGCAAATCCATGGAAGATCGGGCCTCGCAAGTCATCCAACAAATGTACGCACACGTACTCATGTGTGGCGCACCACCATCACGAAGATCATAACACAAGGACAGGAATGAGAACACAATGCAAGGAAAACACCCAACTGAAAGCAACACGGGAAGGACAGATTCTACACGAATCCCAAAGCCAATAAAACCATACATCATTAAATCACTCAATCGGCCTCAATCCGAGAGTATGGATTCTACACGAATCCCAATGATGCAACAAGACCAAACATCGTGAACTCACTCAACCGGCCTCAATCCAAGAGTATGGATTCTACACGAATCCTAGCGTTCACGAAACAAAAGCAAAGGTCTAAACGAAACCATAACAGGTGTAAAATCACTCAACCGAACACAACGTCGGGAGTACGGATGCAACACGCATCCCAATGCAACATAAAAGTGCAATAGTGGTCTGACTGATATCCAAACGGATCATCCAAGTCCACGAACCACAATGTGCCAAGAAAACTTGAGAAAACACGGCGACACGCAAAACGAGGTAAAAACTCTAAAAATTTGGAAAACTTCAAAATTAAAACCCATTTGGCCTTTGGGTTCAAAAACCCCAAAAATCCAAAAATAAATGGAATCGGACACCATATGCAAAAACGGCCAGCATAATGACGTAAAATCCCAAACCCTCATCCCAAAAACAGGGAAATGTTCATACCCGCCCAACCGGGTAGAACTAACATATAGAAACGGAGGGGAACACTAGTTCTCAGCCTCCAAACAAACGGCTACCAAAAACAGAAGCTGAAACGGAGCAGAAACAATAAAACGGGAAAGCCCTACCTCACAACCAAAAAGGCAAAACGAAAATCTGAACCATAAAATAAATATCTCGCAGAAGTAGCTGAAAATCGCGGCAATCCAAGGTTTCCCCGAGCTGGATCCAACGAGCCCGACCTCGCGACGATCCCATGCCCATAGCTCCTATAACGAACAAAACAGTAAATCCTCATGAAGAGGATTTTTGGGTTTTACTCTCCAACTTTCCAATTTGAAAGTGAGAAGTGAGGAATTAAATTCCTTTTTGGATACTTATTCACTTTTTGGGTGAATAATCGATTAGGGCATTTAACCAGCCAATCTAGTTAAACCTCGAATCGACCCAAATGAAAACAGGCTATTCCTATAAATAGGAATTCATCTATGGCAAAGCTGCCAAAAATTAAAATAAATCAAATTTAAAAACCCCGAAAACCCAAAAACACAGAAATCACCTTAAACAAATTTCGCGACAATGCGAACCTCTAAATGCACAGACACGCTTACTGGTCTAATCACATAATGCAAATGAGTTCGGATTTAATAATCATCGAAAGGTTTAAATTAAACATTTAATTAAGGATACGTCAACCATACAAGGACGACATTGGTAAAATATGAATGGCTGAATCACTAACTCCATGTGCCACTGCCAAGGATATAAACCCTGCACACTAAACAACACGATCAAGTGCAATTGCATATAATAACATAGCCGAAGCAATAAATGTATTATATCACCTAATTTAACCATTTAATTAATTATATTAAAATAATCTATTTACATCACTCACGTTCGCATAAAGCATAACAACGTAGGAATGAAGTAAATAACCATAGCATTAAATCCATCACATAACATAATCAGAGGTATGTCCAAATACCAGATAACCAGATATCATCATAAAACACACTGTCATCTCAAAATGGCATCATCATGCAATATGATTAACTGAACAGCATAGTAGTCTAATATCTATGATACTGGAATCAAAGTGTAACATCTGACCCTCGGGTCCTCTCAAATGTAAACATAACATGAGTAACAAATATCTCTCTAATCAGAAATATAACAAGGTAAATGTCCGCAGCACATAACCAAAATAATCCCACATGAACAATCCATTTAATTACTGAAGCATTTAATAATGATTAATTACTTTGCATTAAAAGGGCATTTAAAACACATAAGCAACCACAGTCATAAACATGACTAACCACTGCTACAGGAACCTAGTCCAGTGTAGCATGGTAAAAGTACACAGTGCAATCTCTGCACACATCTCAGGGTAATCATAGAACAACCTCATGATACCACATCGATCCTGGTAACCACTGGCACAAACCTCAGTGAACCAAAAATCACATCATAATCTCATAGATCAGTCAAAAGCATAAATAAAGCAACTAATACAAAAATATAAATCCAAACACCTCGACGGTGTAGACCACTCAGGGTCACAATCATGATCCATCACAAAAAAAGATCAGCAAGGTTGCATCCATCAGGACGACTTACAAAAGTCAAATGGGAGAGGCACTACATCTTCGGCATTGCTTGGAACTTGAAAGTCATGGGTTTGAGTGTGATCTTAGCTGCTATAGAAGACAAGGAAGCCATGGTAATGTTCAGGACCTTGAGGGGTCTCTAGATTTTTTTGCTAAGTGCATTTGCACACATTTAGATATAATTCATTCACCAAATCTTCAAATTTTGCACCTGCGCACCTTCAAGGAAGTGCATAAGGTGCTCAATTCACCAAAAAATTAAAGTTCTTAGTTTTGAAAATGGTTTCTAGGTTTTTCTCAAATGGGGTCTTAGATCACTCTTGTGTACTTATTTTGATCTTTTTGATGATTTAGGCTCATTTGCATACCTATGCACTTTTCTCTTCAAAACTTTATAAAACTACGTACTTGCACACCTTAGCATCTTTGGGACTTTGGGCATCTTCAAGACTTTTAGATTGGTGCACCTCCACACATTCACACATGCACATCTACATACCTTCTAGAGACAATTCCCTCATCAAATCTTCAAAATGTGCACATGCTGAAGACAAATCCTTTACCTAATCATCAAATTGTGCACTTATGCACCTTTGCACATCTGCACCTTCTGGAGTCCTCCAACTTATGCATAGTAAAAATTTCAATGCACACTTTATGCACCTTCAAAAAGTACACCTTGTGGAAAGCGCACTTTTGCACCTTCAGGAAAGTGCACAAGGTGCTCAATTCACCCAAAAATCAAAGTTCCTAGTTTTGAAAATGGTTTCTAGGTTTTTCTTAGACAGGATCTGAGAGCACTCTAATGTACTTATTCTTGATATTTTTGATGATTTATGCCTTCTTTATAGCCCAACATTGTCATACACTTGAATGCCTACTTCTTTTATCTGAAATTCCAAGGCATGTGTTTTGAAATTACACATGCAATACTATGGATATTTTTTGTGTTTTGGATGATGAGCATGCCATTTTATTTGTACAAAGAAGCAAACATTAGTCATCTTATGTTGAAATACCCAAAAGAGGACTCTGCAAGACTCAAACTAATGAAAAATTGTGTCAAATCTAGTCAGACTCCACAAAAAAGTGAAATTCCCCCCCATAGCTAGTTTTGTGCATTAGCACACCTATGAAGGTGCATAGGGTGTGCTAGTGTGCACCTTGTTTGCCTCTTAAGTGGCTAAGTGCATAGTTGTGCACTAGCGCACATGCACACCTTGAATAGGTGTACATGGTGTGTATGTGCACAACATGTTTGTGCAAAGAGAAGGGGCCTTTATAGGCTATTGGGGGGGGGGGAATCCTTGTACACACCTCCGCAAGTGCATACCTATGAGGTTGTGCACATATGCATGTGCACATCCCCAAACTGGGGTGAAGTGCACTTGTGCGTAGCGCACATGCACATGTGTGCATATGTGCACTTCATGCACTATGAAGGCTATTCCTTAATTTTTGCTTCTCTTTGACTTCCCAATCCTTCCCAATCTAAGATTGGGGTTTGATCTAGACCTCGAGGAGGGTCCAAAATGATCGAGGCTTCGAACTAGATGCCTCATAGGGAATTTTAAAACTAGGAGGTTCCCATTTTGTGACTCAAAATGGGGCGTGCATTGTGAGGCCACAACATAATTAAAAAGGTGTAGAAACGTATTTTAAGGTATTTCTTACCTATCTAGCTCCTAGTATACCCTCTTAACTATTACATCATGTTTTTTCACTCTTAGCCCAAATTGGCTCAAGTTGCAACTTTTTCCCAAAATGAAAAACTTTTTGCCGAACTTGGCACATTGACAAACTTGACTCACTAAACCAAAACAACACACACTAGGTTTCACAAATATCCCTTATTTTTCACTTGACATATCTAAGGTCTTGCACCATAAGGAACATTTAGTGTACATGAGACCACATATAATTGTGCATAATTTTTGCTATAACAATTATCCATATTCACATTCAATATTCATCACTGCGTCTGATGTGATTGGAGAAATGATTTTGTGAGAATATCTTCGATATAAGAATGATAGATATGAACAATCATGGAACCATTTGAGTCAAGAATTCCTATAATAGAGATATTAGAAAATAAATAATAGTACATCTTAAATGAGAATTATTGTGGGAGAATAAATACATTTTCTCTTCATCTATCAACACCAAAACTAAAACAAACTTAGTAATGATGTTAACCTATCTATGAAGAGGCATGCTAATAAAGATAATAATTGTTGTGTAATCATACCAACTAATTAAAATATGTGTTAGTGAGTTGATAAATGACACTAATTGGTAAAATACTAATCATAAATTATAGCACACAAATTATAATTATATAACAATATAATTAGACTAAGATAGTTTTCTAATGTTATTGCAAAGACTCATAGTGGTAATTGACCAGAGTAAAGAAGTAAGTTTATACATGATTAGCATGTATAGATTGATAAGTACAAACCATGATAATTATTAGTTGGGAGAAGCATAGTATTGTTATCTAAAATAGGAGATGCAATCTTCTTATAAAACCCTTCTCTTGGGTACTCAAGCAATATGGCCCTTCAAGCTATTCAAGTATTTAATGATAATCAAATAATTTTGGAAGGGGTAAAAAGGATGGAATGCAATAAAAGTGCATACCTCCATATATACATGCATACCTACCTACCTACATACATACACATATTGTAATATCCTACCCTTTTATATCAATATCGATTATGTTTTTTAAATTCTACTAGACTCATTCTGTGAGCATGTTAGTTCTTCAATTATATTTGATGATGTCATACTTGATATATAGAGTATTTTATTTTATCATGTTAGTGGATAGTGATAATTACTTGTGATGATGATATATTATGTAATTTTAGTTGATGATTATGGTTATCATCTTTATGATGATCTATGTGATAAAATATTATTTATATTTATGGTTTTATTTGTGCTACTTACACCATACTTGCATGTGTATGGTTAGCTTGTATGTTTTACATTTTTGGTTGAAATACCTAATGTGGTTCAGAGAGGGAGGTGTAGTTACATACATGCAAGATCTGCATGATGTACTACTCCTTGCCATTATTTTTTATATGTATGCATATGTCCATGCTCATATTTTATGTAGGTTAGTAGGTACCGATCATCAATTTCCTTGAATTTCCAAGATGGGCATACCCTATTGCAATATCTCAATGGTAAGAGAGGGGAGATAATGTGCAGGTCCAAATTTCAACCTAAGCATTATTTGTCCTACAACGGAGCTCATGTATATGATTGAATAGACATCTGAATTCATCAAGGTGACGTGAATTCATGAACCCTTTCCATTGAGCATGGTTTTACATTTTTGGATTTAGTCAGTTTTCATGCTTTTGGTATGTCATGTGATTTATTCTAAATGTAGCATTAAAATAATTAAAGAAACTAAATTAGATTTATTATGTGGTTTAAATAATTATATCTTGTGATTTATTGGAATATTTATTATGTGGATATTTAACTAATGATAATTTATTAATAGTTTAATCATAGAATAAATTACTTAATTAAATATTAAATTAAAAACTAAGTTAAACATGCAAATGGAATCGATTGATATTAATAATAAAAGTTCCATAAAATATGGTGCTAAAGATATTAATTATAAATAATTTTATTAAATCATGTAAATGATGCACACTAGTTAAGAGACTTGATTTAAGAGTTCCAAATCTAAATGGTGGAGTTAATTGATTCAACTAAAAGAATACTTTTAAAAATAAATTAATAAGATTAACTTAGTATGCATGAGGAGAGAATCAATAAACTAAAATAATTATTATATAAGTTTAAGTTAAGTTGCCCTTTTTAGGTTTTAAAATAAATTAATAATAAGATTAACTTAGCATGCATGTACACTAGTTATTTTGGTCTTTTTGGAGGTTGGAAATTTTTGAGAGTCATCTTGGAAAATTTGAATTGTTGGGTTTACACTAGTTTTTAAAATTATTTCTAAAGACTCAAAATTTATAGGTTTTCTATGTGTGTGGTTTCACATTGAATTTAAAGAGTTATTTTAAAGCTTAGGAGTAATTTGACTTAGGTGTTTTAGCTTGTGTTGTCTCAGATTTCATCTAGTCAGCTTAAGGTAGGGTTTAGAAAACCTTTCAAATATTTCCTTCTGAAAAGATTGTCTTCTTCATGTCTGTCAAGTTGTGCATGAAACGATTGTTAAAATTTATGAATAGTTTTGATTGTTAAATTAAAAATAGAAATTGGTTCTGAGGTTTTATTGTTTTGAAAAATTGTGAGGATGAAATTTGTTATGTTCATGTGTAGGAAATTCTGGTGAAAACCTAGATCTAGAAACCCTTGTATTCATAGCTAAGGTAACTATGTTACATTAAACCTATCAAAATCCTAGGTTCTTCTTGAGAAAAATTACAGGCAAAATAATTAGAAAATATGAATATACATAAAATTTGGGGTTTGATTAAATTCTTTTAAAAATAACTTAATCCAAATTGAAAATCATAGACCAATTGGATATTTTTATTCAAATTGGAATTTGAATTCAATATCTAGGAGAAAAAATATTATAGTGAAAATTATATCTCTAACTATATCCATATATTTAATAAATAAATTGAAATATATAATGAATGTAGTATTGAGAAAAAAAATAGTTTTATAGTGAAAAAAAATACATTCATATTAAGAAAATAAGTATATTGTTCTTACAAAGTTGAAGCTAGTTCTGAATCAATCTAATTTCTAACTTTAGACTCCATTTTTCTAATAAATACTTAAAAGAGTATTATGAATACCTGAAACACGGATTAATAATATGACATCTATGATCCAATTTGTAATGGCATAATATGAAATGAAAGATTAAGAAAGGAGATTATGTATAATTATTTCTGTACTAACTCTCATATGAGATGGAATTTGTCTTAAAGCTACATATATCTACTAAGGATCAAACGATGTCTCTCTGCTAGAGATCAGGCTATAGTCATGACATAAAGTTTGAATAACTCCAACGGACTAAGGCATTATAAATTATTCTAAAGATAAGACCTTCCTTAAGAAAAAAAGTGGTTTTATAATTCGATGATCTGGATTATTCTAAGAGGGTATGCCCCTCATTAATCTCTATAAGATGGGGTATGCCCATTTTAATTTATGTAATAATATAGGACTTTGGTTCTTGGGAAGACTAGAGGTTTCCTTCTTTGTTCTTTCTTAGTAGTGCCCATTTGAACAAAAATCTTGCAACTTAATTTTATAAATATATATAATTCATAGGGCTTCAGCCTTTTATCGATAAAAAGAAGTATATTGTTCTTACATATTTTAGAAGTACATAGGTATGTGAAAATAATATATGTACACTTCTTCTTTCTTGAAAAAGATTATATAATTTAATTTTTAAAATTAAAAAATATTCGATTAGTAATTTTAGAAATTAAAAAAATTAAAACCATAACGATTGTTTGTTTTTTCATAAATAAATTAAATAAATAAATATCACTTATTTTTCTTATAAGTGAGTTTTAATATTAGTCCTTTTATTTATACAAGTAAGTTTATTTAAATTGTTGGTTGAATATTATTTTATTATATGTTTATTTATTGATTGATAGGTAATGGATTGAAGCCTAGATTACTAATTACTTATTTATTATTATGTGTTGAGAATAATTATTATTTTGTATTAAGCTGAAGTAGATTTGAACCAAAGACCTCCCAAATAAGAGGCTCACATATTTACAAGTGTGTTATAGGCTCTTGCCTATTTTATAATATGTTTATTACAATAAGTGTAATTATAAGTTTTTAATATTAAAGCACCAAAAATAAGGGGGTTGACCCTTTGTACAACCAAAAGCAACCATGGATTAAACTATTATAAAAAATCAAGCTAAAACAACATAACAATGAGAAAGTAATAGCAATAGAAGAATAAAGGAAAATCTACCCATTCACAACACATTTGTAGTAGGTAGTAAACCACCCAAATTAATATAAAAAAACATAGTACTCAAGTGGTAGAACAAGACAACCATCAAATTAAAAATTATCCTCATCTTCAACCAAATATATATAATATAATTCTTATGATATAAGTTTTCAAAATGAACCACACAATTATTGCATAGAACCAATGCTTATAAAAGTATAGGAAGACCAACTATTGAATAAAACACAAAATAAAACTAAATTATAAGCCAAGTAGATCAAAACCAAAAGGATCCTCATGAATCATCCAGAAATAAAAACTAGAACATAACCACATTTCAATCAAATCTAATGGATATCCAAATAGCCCAAGAACATTAAACATCTTTATCCTTCCCATTCCCACCTAGTTTAGATTGAAGAAGCTTCATCCAATCATCTATGAGGAATTGGAACAACTCCTTATGTTCACTACCTCTCACATCCTTTTTATTTTGCAAATATTGCTAAATCATGCATAGAGTAGTTGTGGAAGAATGAATTACCTTCAATGCAAAGTGAGCAACCCATGAGAAACTCTCATCTAACATTTCTATATCTTTTTAGAGTTTTTTTATTTCAATCCCATTTGTTGCACATAATCTACAAGCCTCTCCATCAATTGAGTGGTTGCATGTTTCAACCTATTTTCCTTTGTTTGTAGAGGTATGAGGGGGGGAAGTAGCAGTCATAGGAGAATCATTCTTGCTTTTATCCTCCTGCTTAAATTTTATGAGGTACAAGATCTCAACTTTAATGTTGTTGGAGACATGGGTGGAACCAAGATTGTTCTTGTAGGTAGCTTTGTCAAATCTGGACTTATCAAATTCATTCTTCTCGCTATTATCCAAGTTACTTATGTCCTTCTCAACAATACGTTTTACCCTAGTAGTCTTCTCCTTCATCCTTGGTTTAGAAGCAATCCTCATGGATCTACAAAAGGTTTCCATGACTTCCAAATCTAATTCCAACAGGTGAATTTTGGGCATAATTTTAGGTGTTTTACCCATTTTGGCCTTAGTCTTTTTAGAAGATTCTTTTTTTGGCCTTTTTGTCAATTTGTAGGTTAGACCTAGAGACAAGGGAATCTTGTGGTGTGGGTGGTGGGGACTTAGGCCTCTTTAGACCCTTCTTTTTACCATATTAGGCAAAAAAAATATAGTGGAGGGGGTCAGGGAAGAAGGAGCACTTTGGACTAGGATATTTCTAGGGGGATACAAGGAAAGATGGAATTATAAAGCCTGAGCATAGGACCTTGATGAAAGATACAATTCTTTTACCTCGTTCCCTATATTCCCTAACTTCCTTTATGTAGACTTGAGGGAATGAGGAAAGTAAAAAGGAAAGAAAACCAAATCATGGTATCTAAAGGGATTAAGAAGACGAAAATGGTAGTAATAATAGACACCAAAACACCCTTCCAAGGTAATTTATTTCATAAAAACCATAAATAACTTATCCCATGGTCCTAGGAGATCTTCTCTATCAAATCCACCACAGATCTTAACAAATTTTTCTCCTTTGCAGAAAGATTTGTTGAGGCTTTTTTCATCGGCAACGTCTATACAGCCACGAAAATGCACTTTCATACGAAGGAGAGGACTTAGTCAATTTTTTAAAAAGTTAGAAAAAGCAATGTAAAGGAAGTGCATTTTCGTGGCTGTATAGCCACGGGCTTTTTCATCTACTACATGACTAACTTTCTTCAATTTTTTGGCCTTCTATTGAAAGCCAAGTAGCTTGGGAAATTATCTCCTCATTTACTTCGAAGGTAATACCACCTATTATGACCTCCTCTCAGTCCAAATATTTAAAAATTAAAGGGATCAATATTTGACAAAGTCATTCATGGTTTCCATGAGCGAAACAAGACCCCCCTCATCTAAAACAATCCACAATTTTGGGTCATTGATGTTTTTTACTTCTATCTCGTCTTGTTCAACATGGACCCTATCCCAAACTATTTTTATCTCCTCCAATTTTGAAATACTAGTAACACCCACAATAGCGCTCTTGTAAAACCATAGAAGCTCAAAATCATTGATAATATTAATGTCAAAATAATCACCCATAAAACATATAAAAGGGTGAAATTATTGCCATAGATTATCCTCCCTAAGGCAAGTACAATCTAGCCTAGTGAGGCATGTGGAAAGTCTTTTGGCTTGAAATTAGCCTTCTCAAGCAATAACTCATAGTGGATTATTATGGTGGATGGTACTGCATTTTTTTATAAGCTAAAAGAAATAGGAATGGTTAAAGCCAACTTATAAGTAGAATAGATAAACTTCAAGAAATATTTCTTGTCTTGGACAAATATCAATTTGGAGTTAAAGGAAATCCAAAATAAAATTCAAAGGGAGGCATATGTTGCTAATTATTTGTTAGAAGAAAAAGAGCTTATTATTCAATACCATGATATCATTCCAAGGATGAGGATTTTTAAAAATAAAGATGGTAAATTTGGTTAGCCTCTAGAGACATGAATACCCAATTTTTCATGTCTAGTCTAAAACATAGGGAAACAAGTCATTTATCTCATATTCAAAGGATTGTAACAAGAATATAGAATGAAAATGATATCTTAGAGGTGGCGATTCACTTATTCTCCAATATTTTATTTGTTGAGGATATCGTGGATTGAAATTGACAAAAGGAACTTATTAAGGACATCCCCATTTTAGCTAGTGAAGAATGTAATAAGTTTTTTTTAAGTTGTCCTTACTGTAGATAAAATTAATGAGGTTATTTTTTCTTTTGAGGATAATAAATCCCTGAGACTTAACAGTATCTTGATGTTCTTCTTCTAGATCTTTTGGTATATTATGGTGGAAGATGTTAGGAACACAATTAAATAATACTTTGGATATAAAATAATTATTATAGAGTCTAGTTCAAATTTTATTGTACTTATTCGTAAGCTCCCTATTGTTGATAAATTTGATGCCTTTTATCCCATCATCTTATGAAACTCCATCTACAAAATTTTGTCTATGTTCTTATGTATAGATTACTTCATTGCTTCCTGACAAAATGGTTTCATCCTATGTAGGATAGCTTTAGATTCCATTGCTACTATACATGAAAATATTAACTCTCTAGATACTTCTAATTGTCAAGGCTTTTTTCTTAAACTAAGTTTATCCAAAGAATATGACCAAGTGGATTTGCACTCTCTCATTAATATTTTGGAGGCTTTCAATTTCACCAAAAAATTATTGATTTGGTGTGGAAACTATTTTCCTCTTTGAGATCTACAATGCTTATTAATGGATCTCCACCCCATTTCTTTGAGGTTTTTATGGGACTTAGACAAGGTATTCCTTGTTTCATATTATGTTTACTTTGTTGGTTGAAACTTTTCAGGGGTACATGCTCAAGATGGTGAATATTGGGTGCTTAAAATGTCCTAGACCATCTTTGTGTTAGCATGAATGTTGATGGTATTCCTTTGAGGGAGTGTCCTAAGAATTTATAGAATAGTTGGGGAGTTTGACATGTTACATTGATAAATGTGTTTGTCATTGATTTCAACATAGTATTATTTCTATAAAGATTGGTAGAGTAATAGACATAGAACAAGGACGTACATACTATGCATTGATGATGAGATCAAGCGTAGTTGAGGATATATTTTGCAATATGTCCTGATGACATGGACAATTGCACATGCAGTAAGTTGAAGACATGTGGAAGTTATTCATGATTTACAAAAGATAATGTGTAGACATAGTACTTGAGAAGTGGTTTCAGGTGATCGAATTGTATCTCCTAATAGGGATAGAATTGTGTTGAGAAAAGTTAGATTGGTAGCCTGATGATGATGTCAACAAGTGCACGAGGTCCAAGATCATGTGTGAAAATTTATAATTACTATGAGCTGACAGTATTTTTAATTGCGAAAAGATATAATGAATTGTAATATCTTAATAAGTTCCTATTATAATTAATTGGGAAAGCTTCAAGGCTCACTCAAAGAATTATTTTGAGGATATAGTATAAAGCAAGGTTATTTTTCATTGTGATGAAGTGTGTGAATATGTGTAATGTAGTGCCTACCCTTAGTTTACATTTTTGCTATTATCGTTGAACTCTTTTAGGCTGGTTTTATGCTTGATTATTAGTAGTATTGTTTTGAGATTATCAGATATTGTTTTACATTCAGTTGATTATATGATGAGATCACTTGGTACTCTATACTTCATGTATGCATGATAATTATTTAGTGATTTTAGTAATTGATGATGATTAATTAGATGGACTATTATGTCTTCTTATGGATAATTACCCCATACTGCATGCTTATGGTGTGCATGTATGTTTTCTTTATGTATGGCATTTTTTATGTAGTTAAGGAAGGGAGTCGTAGTCACCTGCTAGTCGGAATCTATGTGATGCACTGCTTTCTGCCATTGCTTATTTAGCTTAGTATATATGTGTTTGTACATGCATGGATTTTATGCAAATTCTAGGTCCCGGGTATTGACTTCCCTGAATTGCTAGGATGAGTGTACCCTATCGCATTATCTCAATGGTAAGAGTGGGGAGATAAATTCTTAAGTCCAAATCATAAACCTTTAAGCCATTTGTCCTAGAAAATTAGGACAAGTATCTGAGTTGTTTACCTTCTGAATGTGTCGAATGACGCTGATTCATAATTATAACCCTTTAGTTTGATCTTGTATGTGTTTTTCTATCATGAGTTTTCGTATATTGTTTTATGAGTCCTCGGTGATTTTTCTATTAATTAAGTCAAATTAAATGATTAAATTAATGATTTAATTTAATGAAAAATTATTATGGTATTTTTAATATTTAATTATATTTAATTAATTGAGAGATTAATTAAATAAAAAGAACTAAATTTGAAGATAAAAGTTATAAGAATAATTTTAGAACGTAATAATATTTATTTAATTTAATAATATTATATTTGGAGTTCATTTTTAAATAAATGCTAAATACTATTATTATTTAAGTTAATAAATATTTTATCATTTAACGTTCAAAAATAAATTAAGAAGTGGAAAAGATATTAATTTATTAAAAGTTTTAAGTTTGCATAATGTGTGCATGAGATTAATATTTAATAAATTAATTGAAAAGAGAAGTCAAGTGAAAATTAAATAAAGTTATTTTATAATTCAATAAACATGCATGGAAAAGATAAAGAAAAGATAATAAGAGTTAAAGTCTAGTGAGCAAGGAGTCCTCTTGCGTGAATGCACAATTGGTGCCCTGATTTTAGGAGAGAACTACTTGTCACCAATTGAGGATTCATTTTTGAGGGACCGCAAATTTTAGAAGAGCAAAGGATTTCGGAAGAGAGAAGGTTTTGAAAGGAGAAATTTCTCTCACAATCTTCTTGGGTGTAGTGATTAACATCACAGTCCAAGTACTTGCTTGTGATTATTCACACAATTTATTACGCTTTTCTTTCCTTTCCTATCTTCTTCATGACTGTGGATTGATTGTCTGTGTTTTACTGCGACAAATCTTTCAATCTTGTAATCTGGAATTTTTGATATGCATGTTGTTTTCATCTATATATGAGAAGATTAAAACATCAGAGCAATCCTCCTTCTGTAGAATTAAAATTTGGAAATTAAATTTGGGAGGGGTTTTGAAATAAAAGAAAATTTTATATTAGAAATTTGAATGGTTAATTATATCTTTACTATTAGACTAAGATTGCAAATGTTCATAAAAATATATATATATTTAAAAATCGTATTGTTTGAAACTACTTTATAAAATTTAAATAAATTTAAATTTTTTAAAAATATAATTTATTGGGGTTATTTTATAAAATTTAAATTAAAAAAATTATTGGGGTTAATTTTATAAAATTTAAATAAATTTAAATTTAAAAAAATTATTTATTGGGGGGAGGTGGGGCCACCACACCCCCAACCTCCCATCACCCCATGACTGGCGGCACTAACACTACTGCCATAGGTATTGCGACAACAGTGCTGTCACAGGCCCTACGATAGCAGGGAAGCCGCACGACTCTGTATTAAAGCTGACGGGCTTTTCAAAAAACACAGGTAATTTTTTTATTATTATATTTTTAAAATTACAAATTTTATTATATTTTTTATTTATTAATAAGTTTTAATATTATTTTCATTAATATTTAATAATATTTATTATTAAGTGTTTTAATAATAAATGTATTATTATTTAATAATGTTTATTAATAAATTTTAATTATTAATTTAATTATTTAATAAATTTTTTAAATAACATTATTAATTATTAATATTTAGTAATGAAGAAGACAAACATTGAAGTTTTAAAATTTATTTACTTTTATTAATTAACCCTGATTTTAATAAAATTGTAAATTATTTTATTTAAAATCAATGAGTATTATCTTAATAAATTTAAATAAATAAATAATTACCCTTTTTATTATTTCTAGGAAATTGACTTTGAATATATGGGGTAATTCAATAATTTATTCAAATAAATGAATGGGTTAACTTGTAGGGTAAACTGAGAATCTCTTTACTTGAAACATACATTGAATGAAAATTGAAAACCTTACACTTAACTCGTCATTAGGTTTTCAAAATCAAACCAAACTACAAAACCTACACTTTGTTTATCTGTATGTTGTCTATGTTTTGGGTTTGGGTTGACTAGAGTGTTGACTAGTTCTAGGATGTCTACTAGAGGCTTGGGAGTTCTGTGATTGTGGTAGTATGCCGACTTGATTTTGATCTTTTTAACTCAACCATGGTAATGTGTTGGTATGCTCTATGATGAGTTGTATTTATTGTTCGTTATTGCTCTCTAGTGTTCTTGTGAGAAGCTGAGGTGAATGTTATGACATATTTGACTTAATCATTTTGGAGTCTTCAATCAATTGTATTTGGATTGCTTTCCAGTCACTTTTATAGGACTGGGGCATTTGTATGATTTTTTTTGGTGATGTCGTACTATGACATATTTGATTTAACCATTTTGAGTCTTCGATCGATATTTTTTGGATGCTTTCCAGTTGCTTGTAGAGAATTGATGTGTTATTGTGAATTATCATTTGATGCTTTCCAATCACATGTATGGGACTGAGGTGATTTTATATGATTCTTTGATTTATACTTTTATGAGCCTAGGGTAGCTTATTTATATGTAATGTCAAGAAGTGGCTTGCAATGGAAGCCAGTGCCCTAAGTGGCTACCAGGGTAACCCATTGTAAGTTGTTTAATAAGTGAAAACACTACACTAAATGGGAATAAAATGAACCTAACAAGAGTCTTTGTATGTTCTCGTCCACCTCGAGTGCTAGTACAAACCAGGATGGGAGTAGAGAGAATGCTTGGTTGTGACCTTGCATCATTAGTATGCCTTGTCAATATGAGAGGATACTAGTGCCACATAGGGATCACTAGGGGGTTGGGGTCCTAAGAGACTGCCAGGGTAACTCTAGCATGATTCATGCGATGACACTTGCCCACTTACATAGTAGGTTTCCTATGTGTCTCTGTGTGCCTCTAGGTTTAGATGTCGATTTATCTTGGGACCTTTGAGTTAGATTACTTTTAGGATTTCATGAACTTAGAGAGTGCTTTTGATATTTGGATTGATATCCTATTTGGGACTTGAGACTATCTCCTCAACACCATGGGAGTGGACCATTTAGGTTCCACACAGTCGGGTGGTAGTGCTTTTTACTCTTACCATTGAGATTCGTCCGTAGATACTGTGGTTGGAGTTTCCTTGTTTGCATTTCCTTTCATACTATCCTTGTATCATTATGATGGATGTTATATATTATGATGGATGGCTATATCTTATAATAGATGTTTATATCTTTTATGATGGATGGTTTCATTTATTGTATTGTACTTTATACCATGGATCCGAGGATGATGATGTAATTCTATTTGTATAAATATATATTCTTTTAGCCTTTCATACCCTGTGACATGTACAATGGATGATTGAGCATTCCAAAATTTATTGCCAAGTGGCATTCGAAACAAATGTATATTATTTAAATAGACATTGGACTTTTAATTATTGTTTCATATGGATGTGGTATTTATTAGACTTAGTATTAATTATATTTAAATGTGATTCAACATCTTGGGATCCTTAAGGAATGCAACCTGTTATGTATGCTTATAGATGATTGTATGTTATTGCTTTTACTACTTTATGTTTGATGTGTATGATATTCTTTCTTGTTCAAAAATAAATAAAAATTGGCATACTTAGTAAAAACTTTACGTTAATTATTTTGGATCCCTTGGTGAGGCGTTACATGTAATGTGTGTAAGTGTGAATTGAACAAGTGATATGTGAAGTTTGTAAATGTGAGTAAGTAATCAAAGGGATTAGTGTGATGCAAATTTGAAGATCTGGTTTTGAGATCTAAGAAGTATTTGGTGCAATATTGGCACGATAAGAGGACAAAGAAAGAGTTTTAGTTGTGGAGTTTAGTTTCATTTCTATTATTTTGAAAGGAATAATACATAGGCCATTTGGACAATGAGTTTGGTGGTCTTTCCTCTGAAGTTGTTTGGACAATGGGTCCATCTGTCTTCTAGAACTCCTAACAGGGTTGGCAGAACTCCTAAAAAGGTTAGAATCTCCTAACAATGATTCAAAGTCTCCTAATAAGACTTATATGTACTAAATATATTTCATTGGCTCTTAACAGAGTCCATCCTTTTACAAGGAACTTCCATATTAGTCCATCATTTTGTGGGTAGCGTCCCCACCAGGGTTTTCCCTCTAATCAAGGGTTTCCCGAGTTAACATATATGGTGTTATTATGTATGTGTATCTTCTTATGGTTGCTGATTATATTGTTCACATGTTTAAGGTTTAATAAGATTGATAAATATTATATTGATCTGATAACTTATTCACTCCCCCCACCAACCCCTCTTAGTTATCTTGGTGGAATTTACTTTCTAACAATTGTTATCAAAGCATCAGGTCCTTGAAGGAAAAGCTTAACAATTTAAGGAGATTAATGGTGGGTCATTTTAGAAAAGAAAGTCTCTAAGTTTGATGGAGTTAAGTATGATAGCTGGAAAGAGAAGATGAAGAAACATCTGTTATGCATGGGTCCAGGATATTAGCTAATGACAAAGAATGTAAAGAAGATTGTGAAAGATAGAAAACTTGAAGAATGTAGTGAAACTGAAAGAGATCTTATGTGTAACATGCTTGCGAAAGAAGCACTTTGTTTAGCTCTTCTTGAAATTGAATATAGTCGAGTAAAATCCTTAGATTCATCTCATGAAATTTGGAAAGCTCTGGAATCTACTTTCAAGGGTGATAATAATGCTAAGAGAATCAAATTACAAAATTGGATATGTTTGTTTCAAGAAGCTAAAATGGTGGAAGATGAATCTGGAAGAAGTTATATTGGTAGAATATCATAAATTGTTGTAGGAAACTTGTAGATATATGAGTTGTTGGTTGGGAGTCCCTTAGAATAGTAGGGCCCACTTTTCTTTGTACCCACCTATCAAGCTTTGTAATGGATCTAAAAATGAAGATGGGACTATATGGAAGAATTTGAAAAATTTGACACCACCATTCAAGTCGACAACACAGATGATTGAACAAGTGATATCTTGTACTGAGAAATTTACCAAAGAGACTCTTCTTGGCAGATTGGAAGTAGTAGAAATATGCTTGAAATAGGCTAGAGATTTTCCTAGAGTGGAAACTGCATTTAGTTCATTAAGTGTTTGCCCTTCCTTGTCAAGAAGTGCAAGCACTAGTGGAGATTATGCAAGTAGCAGCAGATCCATATTTGAGAAAGATAGAAATATTGAAGAAGGAATTGCCTTGCTTGTAAGGAGAGAACCAGATGGTAAGAAAATCTTTAAATGTTGGACTTCTAATGAATTTATTCATTATGCTTCTAAGTTTCCTAAGAGAGTAAAGATATATAAGAAGAATTTCAAGTCTAGAAGGCCTAGAGATTGTTTGTATGCAAATTAAGATGATGAATTTTATGAGAGAGTTCAGAGTGAAAGTTATGATGAGTTAGGATTTTTAGCTATAAAAGTCACACAAGAGAAAGCTCTAGTTTCTCAGGTTGAGAAGAAAGTTGATTGGATCATAGATAGTGGTTGTTCACATCATATGACTGGTGACATGAATAAATTATTTAAGTTTAATAGTCACAATGGAGGAATTTTTAGAGTTGGTAACAATGTGGCTCGCCATATCAAGGGAATATGATCTATTACACTTGATGGAAAAACTAACACAGATGATGTTTAATTTGTTGATGGATTAAAGCACAACCTATTGAGTGTTGAAATTTTGGTTGATAAGGGATATTAGTTACAATTTATAGAAAAGACATGCATCATTAAGGACAAAGATAGTAAGTTGATTGACACTGGAACAAGATCAAGAGGTAATGTTTGTTAGCTAAACCCTACATAGATGACATGTTTGGTTGAAAAAGTTAATAGCAATTGGTTGTGGCATAGAAGGTTTTTTCATATAAATTTTAATAATATTGTGAAGGCAAGTAGTACATTTTCTATTAGAGATATTTTAAAAAATTATTAAGCCTACTAATGTTGTGTACAAGGGATGTGTTATGGCTAAACAAAAGAAAAGCTCCTTTCCTAGCAAGAAGTTTAGTACAACATCTAAATTGGAGATTGTTCATACAAATCTTAATGGTCCCACTAAGATAAGAGGATTATATGGTGAAAGGTACTTCATGATTATTGTTGATGACTTTACTAGGATGATGTGCGTAGCGTTCCTTAAAGAAAAGTTTGAAGCATTTAAGAAGTTTAAGTTATTTAAGAATAGAGTTGAGAATAAGTCTGGATTGAAGATTAAATGTTTAAGATCTTATAGAGGTGGATAATTTACCTTGAATGAGTTTAACACTTTCTATGAAGTGAATGGAATTAAGAGGCAACTTTCAACTCCAAAGACTCATGGGTAGAATGGAATTGATGAGAGAAGAAATAGGTCTATAATAGAACTAGCTAGAGCTATAGTGTTTGAAAATGATGTATCAAAGACATTTTCAAGAGAAGCAGACAATACAGTAGTGTATAAAATGAATAAAGTGCAGATAAAAAAATGTACGAACAAGACACCTTATGAACTATGGTTTGGACATGCACCATCAGTGAAATATTTCAGAATTTTTGGAAATAAATGCAATATTAAGAGAGACGGTGACATTTGTAAATTTGATGCAAAAAGTGATGAAGGTATGCTCCTTGGTTATTCATTGAAAAACAAATCTTATATATGTTTTAATCAAAGGACTAAGACTATTATTGAAAATGAAAATGTGAAAGTGGATTAGAAGTTTGAAGTTAAAGAGAGAATGCTTGATTGTAATTATAATGACAAAAAAGTTAATCTTAAGCCTATTCAAGAAAATGTTGAAAATTTCTTTGAGACTAACAATGATTTGTAGAATGACATTCAAATTGTGGAACAAAGAGAAGAACCAAGATCTAAACCTAGAGAAGAAGTAAGAATTGAGTTAGTGACACTTACCAAATGGGAATTTGAGAAAGAATCACCCTCCTAATCAGATTATTAGAAGTAGAGAAAAAGGAATTATGAAAAGAAATAGAGTTCATGAAGAATTATGTTTGATATCTCAAGTTGAACCAAAGAGTGAAGATGAAGCATGCAAGAATGATCATTGGATTAAAGCAATGAAGGAATAACTAGATCAAATTGTGAAGAATGAGACATGGGAATTAGTTCCTAGACCTAAAAACAAGAATGTTATAGGAACTAAGTGGGTTTTCAAAAACAAGATGAATGAAAAAGGTGAGGTTGTGAGAAATAAAGAAAGGTTGGTATGTAAAGGATATTCATTGCAAGAAGGTATAGACTATGAAGAGATATTTGCACATGTTGCAAGAGTTGAAGTAATGAGAATGTTCTTGGCTTATGTAGCAAGTAAGAAATTCAAAGTGTATTAGATGGATGTGAAGTCAACATTTCTGAATGGAGAACTTGAAGAAGAAGTCTACATTGAGAAGCTTGAAGGGTTTCCTTTGATAGAAGGAGACATGGTATGAAAGTTGAAGAAGTGTTGTATGGAATTACACAAGCACCTAGAACTTGGTACACAAGGTTGGAAAGGTATTTGGAAAAATTGGGATTTGCTAAAGGTATTGTAGATAGTAACTTGTATTTGAAAGAAATTAAAGATGACTTGTTTATTATTGTGATATTTGTGGATGACATACTATTTGGACGTACTGATGAAGCAAGTGACAAATTTTCTAATAAAACGAAGAATGAATTTGAGATGAGTATAATTGGTGAGATGAAATATTTGTTAGGTTTACATATTGTGTCGAACAATGATGATATTTTCCTATTACAAACTAAGCATTTGAAAGACTTGTTGAAAATATTGGCTTGGAAAGTTGTGATCTTGTTGATACACCCATGACAATTGATCACAAGTTATCTAGAAAAGATGAGACACCTACAGTTAAGTAGAAAAAGTAAAGATCCATGATTGAGGTTTTCAATATCCAACTCACACAAAACTACATATAGAAAATGCAATTGGTATAGTAGAAATATTTCAATTAGACCCTAAGGAACTATACAATGCAAGAGTAAAAATAATATTCAGATATTTGAAGGGTACACCTAATTTTGGCTTATTGTATGACAGATCAAATGACTTTACTCTACGTGCATATACTGATGCGGATTGGGTAGGCAATATGGATGATAAAAAGAGTACAAGCAGTGGATCATTTTTTCTTGGAGGAAGATTGGTTTCTTAGTTAAGCAAGAAACAATATTGTATTTCACAAAGTACAACAAAAGAAGAGTATGTATCAACAACAAATAATTGTAATTGAATCACGTGGATGAAACAGATGCTAAAGAATATTGGGATAGAGTTTTTAGAACTTGTTATCATGCATTATAATGACACAAGTACAATGAGTATGTCTAAGAATCATGTGTTACATTCTAAGACCAAGCATATCTATTAAGTATCATGTTATGAGAGAGAAAGTTGCTGAGAAAGAAATCAGATTAAATTATGTTAATGCAAAGGAGTAGATTGCAATTATTTTTACAAATCCTTTGCCTAAGGATACATTTGAGGATTTGTCAGGTATGCTTGGGGTTGTGCCCCTACCTACTTCCAAGTAGATGATGCAAAGATTGCATCAGTCTTGTGGTACATAACACTATTGTTTATCTAGACTAAATATTGATGCTTCCTATATGGGGGTGTATCTATGGTTGAGTAGAGTTACTAAGGACTATTGGTAGCTGGTATGAAACAATGTCTTTGGAAACTTAAGCTAGTTAAAGAATTTGACCAGTAGATTGACATAATGATTCCTTTTTCATTGATGTCAATGGGGGAGAGATTGCATGAAAAACATCTGCTATGAATGAGGGAGAGTTTGTGATGGGGGAGAGTTGTACTAAAGAAAGATAAAGCACATTGAGTATATCAATGGGGGGAGAAGTGTGAACAACTGATGTCATCCATATAAGCACGAGGAAGCACATAGGAAGAGTTGTTCTTGTGAGCTTCAACTTTGATTGATGAAGAGGATTTGAAAAGATGAGAGAAACATAAGATTTGGATTTGGTATTCTTCAAACTTAGATGTTTTTCATTTATGTTGTCATCAATGCCAAAGGGGGAGATTGTTAGCATGAATGTTGATGATATTCCTTGGGGGAGTATCCTAAGTATTGATAGAATATTCAGGGAGTTTGACATGTTACATTCATGACTATGTTTGTCATTGATGTCAACATAGTATTATTTCTATAAAGACTGATAGAGTAATATACAAAGAATAAGGTCATACAGACTATGTATCAATGATGAGGTCAATAATAGTTGAGGATATGTTCTACAATATGTCTTGATGCTGTGGACAAGTGTGCGTGAAGTAAGTCAAAGACATGTGGAAGTTATTCATGATTTACAAAAGATAGCATGCACACAGAGTACTTGAGAAGTGGTTTCTGGTAATCAGATTGTATCTCCTAACAGAGATAGAATTGTGTTGAGAGAAGTTAGATAGTGATAGTAGACATCCGAACAAGGAATATGGAAAGAATGAAATAAAAAAGTTTATTGAGATGTTTCTCTACCTCTAGATGTTTTCTCTAGTAAGATCAATAGAGATATTATGGGAAAATTTCAATCTTCCATAGATAAATACACAAGTAAAACAAATCAAATGTCTTCTCAAGTATGATTTTTGGGTTGCATCCACTCAAAAAATTATGTGGGTATGTTTATTTCCTTTATACCAATCAAGACACCTAGGGATAATGTTCATTGGAATTCCTCCTCTTGGATGAGTGAAAGTTAACTTTGATGTGGCTAACAAAATTCCCTATATGACTAGGTGTGGGAGAGTGCTCACATATGATAATTGAAGGTTTATTTTAGTGTTACACTCCCCTTGGGATTTTATACTAACCACCTATCTAAATCAACTACTTCCTCCCATGGATTGAGATTGGCTAAACTCATTAATGTTAATATGGTTAATGAACAGATCTAATATATGATTTATCTCAAGAAAGGAAAACCTTTCCATCTATTGAACAATGATGACATTTCTTGAGTTGACATTTCTTTCCATCATTATGAGGAGAGTTATTAACTTTTAGATATCATTAATGTTTATTTGCTATAGTGTCCTACATGATTTTAGAGTGCTTTGCAAAATATTTTGGCATGTCTCCATTTTTTACACCAGTCTCTACATCATTTATATAACTATGGAAAAAGATAGGTGAATGATTGAACCTTTCATCTATGGGGAAACTAAAAAATTATGCCATAATATGGAAAATTATGAAGTAAGGTAGCCTTATCACTTTTATTTAAAAACTATGTGGGTTTGATCACAATGTAGCCATGAAAGTCGCCAAGGGCTTGAAGGAAGTATATATTTCCTTATTTGGTGAGGACTTTGAAATAGATGAAAAACTTGTGGTGAAGGTTACCTATTTGTCCATGGAAAGTGTAAAATTTATAGGGGCATTCAAAACTTTCACCTATGATGTTCAAGATGTTCCCTAAAGGTGACAAGGGAAGAAGAAACTAATGAAAACCACCTAGAGTAGCTATGGAATGGGTAAGATTAAATTTTTTGTGTGCTTTATACTAACTATTAATATGAAATACATTACCCTAGATGATCGATATACTAAGGCTTTTGAGCATCCTTTTATTTTTTTGAACCATTTTAGGCATAAAGTGCAAATTTCCCATTTCCTTTTCATTTGCAAAATTCCATTAATGGCAACATTGAGGAGCATATGAAAATAAGAAAAGCTTGATCGTTCATGAGGGTTTTATATAATTTATCTTTGGATATATAAAGCTACAACCCTCTCCTTTCTCTGTGGCCCTTGAAGGTTCCAATGAGATGGACATTGAGGAAGAGTTTAGGAGTCTTTTCTTTGATGAGGAGGATTGTGGTACTAAATTGTATAGGTCAAACTTTGAGCTGAAGAAAGAAAAAAAGAAAGCCCATTATTTCAAAAAGGTTGGAAAATTCCCCATTTCTATGACTAATTTTGGCTCAGGGTCATCCCACTCTACTATGCTTGATAAATCTATACCTATCATCAATAAGATTAAGAGAACCCCTTTTATTAGGAATCTCAATGTGGAATCCCCTCATCCCAATTTGGATAGAAAAAGTTTGGGTGATGTTCTTGCCATAACTCATGAGTTAGTGGTTGGCTATTTTAGAGTGTAGAAATTTATTTTTAATGAAATTAGGAGATCAATATAAATATCTATGTTGTTAACACAAAACAAGATAGCTACAATGTTGAAGAGTGGAGTGTAGAAGAAAGAAAATCTATTGTTGATTCTATGCAAAAAAAAAAAGTTAATGACTTCAAGAATGATTTTAACAATAGGATTATAAATTTGGTAAAGAAATTCAAGAAGGATTATGATGGAAGACTTAAACATCTAGAAAATAAGTTTTGAAGAAAATAAACGAAAAATCTCATATACCTTATTACCTACAACCACAAAGTGGTTAAGACATTGCTAAAAGTATCAATACATCGGTTGGGAAACTTGAAGGTCCCTAGCACAGGGGAGTGGTGGTTGATGTAGATTCCATTTAGAAGGTGCATGAAGATAATATTGTTATCTCTGAAAGGAGTAGAGTCAACTTGAAGAAGAAAGCCACAAACCAAGACATTCAATATCTGAAAAATATAGCTCTCAATATGACTTAGTTGGAAGTAGAGGCATCAAAGACACTCAAGAATTTGAACTAGGTTTCCTTTTCTCTCTTGTTTTATTAGTGGTTTTTTTGTTGACTTTTAGTTGCTAGCTTTAATGTGACCATCTTTGTAAGCAATAGTTTGTAAAAAAGGTTTCGAGTCCCTTCAAAATATGCTTGTTCCTTAATAAAAAAACACTTCAAATTGCTGCACCAAAATGGATCTAGATCTTCTTATTCATTCTATGATATTGCGTAATTGAGATATGCTATCTTTAATCATTCAAATGAGTTTTTTTTAGGCTTGAACTAGGAGAACATGTCCTACAACACATTGACAAACCTCCAAATATACTTTTAATTATCTCATCTCAAATAGTAGAAATCTAAATGCCAATCAAATAAACTCCAATTCATTTCCATGAATACACAATATTTTGCAAACACATAGATTTTGGAAACATGCCAAACACAAAAGAATAATGATTTAATACTATTGTAAATCATTTTTGTAGGATAATAACACTTCCATGACATATATCTATGACCATAATCTATAGATTGAACCTCTTAAAATAAAGACATAAAATTTAAATCCTAAAATAATACACAAACAATAATCTCACTTATTCAAAATTTAAAATTGTATCATATATGATTGAAGGCGCCTTCTTCTTTATGCCTAAAGTAGCCACAATGCTTCAAGTGAAGGAAAATTGATACATCAACTTCTTTCCTTTGTACTTATTTTTGTGTACTATGTAAATTACTTCCTAGTCAGGGGGATGATATATTTCTCTACATCTTCTAAATGCTTTTGGGATATATGTAATTATCAAATAGTGATGTAGTTTTTAGGTTCTCTTACCAAATCTTTACTATCTGATGTTTGGAGGCACTGATTTTGGGGACTCTTAATTTTTCCTAATTACAGCGATCCTTCACTTCTAACTTTTTTCTATTGATGGGGTCATGAATGAAGTTTTTTTCCTGATTCTTTTCTCTCGGAGCTCCTTATCTTAGAACCCTGGTAGAAATTGTAAAAAAAATTATAAATATAATATATAAATTGGCTATGCCACCTTTTGAAAAAAAAAAAAAAAATTAATTTTTAAAAACTATGTCAATCATAATATTTATATTAAAATACTTTATATATACATGTCAAATTTAATGCTAAAAATACTATACCTTATACATACATACATACATATATATATTTTAAATTCTTTTGTTATTATAAATCTATTAAAATTATATTTAGTATTATAATTAAGCAAGTACTTTGCACTATAAGAATTTGTTTAGAACTAAATTAATCATACAACTTATACAAATACATAATTCAATTACACTTTCTAACATTAATCTTTTAACTTTTAAAAATACATAATTCAATTACACTTTCTAATAATTAATCTTTTAACTTTAAAAAATGATTGAATGAGAAAAAATATGAATACAACCACTTGTAGATTTTTTAATCAAAATATAACAAAATTTAGTTCAAGCAACGTTGTAGAAGTTAAAATAAAAATTAAATATTTATAGATAAAAAAATATAATAGTTATAAAAAAATGAGTTAATTATAATGATAAAATTTAATATTATCTTTATATTTCATTCATACTTTAATATTTTATTAATATTGTTTCATGAAACTTTTAATAAATTTATTAAATTTTTTTTAAAAAAATTACCATTTTTGAAAATACATATATTTAAATATTTAAAAAATAACAATTTTTAATATATAAATACTTATAATTTAAAATAATTTGTAACTTAATTTCTAATTTATGAAGTTACTCTTAAAAATACATATATTTAAATATTTAAAAAATAACAAATTTTAATATAAAAATACTTGTAATTTAAAATAATTTGTAACTTAATTTCTAATTTATGAAGTTACTATTATAACTTAAAACTTAGTGTTTTTTTAGTGTATTAATTATTAGAAGTTATTTAATATGTTAATTCCTCCATGGGCAATACTTATGCATTCATATTAGTGCTAATATGACATTAACTTGACCAATCAAATCAAAGAATTTAAAAGTTTATATGGAATTTACAATGTGTATCTATTTTTCATTTTTCCTTATTTTATAAATGACATTTTGTGCTCATTCTATTGGTCCATACTATTTTTGGTAGGGAGAAAAATCAAATTTCCTTAACAAAAACTCACATATTTTTTCCAACAACAGTGATGTCATGCATTAATGATAGCTTTATCTTTTTCACAATTGTGACAAATTGATTAGAGTTCCCAAAAAGTAATTATTTTATCTTCCACCTCACTACCTAAGACATAAATGCATCTCTAATCAACAATAATAACTAAATTTTACAAAAGATTGTAAATATATCACTCTATTATTTTGTAACATCTTGTGAGTTTAAGTTTATTTAAAATCTTACTTAAAAACTAATTATCATATCATTTTAGAATACATTTATTTAATTTTTTCTTCATACTAATTTAAAATTATTTTATTCGAATTTTAAAATTAATTTTTTATTCTAAATTATAATTAAATTGATAAATAACAAAAATATATTTTTAAGAATATAATTATTTGATAAATTTTTACTAAAAATATTTATAAATTTTGTTACAAAAAAAATAAATAAATTTAGTTTTTAATGTTTTATATTTTCTATTTTAAATATATTTATTAGTTTTACATTGTCCCTTACTTTTGTCAATTGTAAAATGCTAACTTTTTTCATATGATGTTTAACTAGCTATTTTTTCCAATCTTGTTTTAATTCATTTTTGCATTTAAAAATTTGTAAAACTAATATTGTTCTTCAAACTTACTAACTCTTTTGTTAGTTTGGATGAAGTAGTCAACAATTTATTTTTTAAAATTTAGTATTTGAATTTATATTGGAAAAGGTAGAAACAAATACTTCATTGATTTAACTCAATTTTATAATTGTTATTTAAATATTTATTAAAATAACATAATCCATTTTTTTATATTTTAAATTCTCTTCCAACTATCTCTTTTTAGTATCCCTGTAATAACATGTCATTCTCTCTCTTTTAAATCTCTTCACATCCTTCGTATCCTTTATTTCTATCTATAAATGTCTATTATCATTATCTTTCTTTTCAATCTGTCTTCATATATACAAATCTCTATTTTCCTTCTTTTCCAACTATTACGACGAATATATCTCTTTTAACTCTCTCTTCGTATATATTACTCTCTAATTTCCTTCTTTCCTAACTATTGACAGGAACTTTGATGCAATGCGTCTCTTGTTTAATATGTTTCATATTTTGATATATGTGTGCCTAAAATATGGACCTTGAATATTGCTTCCTAAAAATCCATTCTCTAGAAATAATTTAAATGATTTTCAAATTTATAAATTTAACATATGAGTATTAGAAAAATTTAAAAGTAAAAAATAAAAATAAAAATACTTGTATTTGATTGGTTGAAATGGAAAATATTAATGACTTGATACAAGTGATTGCTACTGCAAATAAAATAAGATTGTAATAGTCTCATGTTATTGATGGTTGAACATAAGGTTTGTAAACAATCTTTAATATATATAAAAAAATCTAGAAAAAAATATAAGATAGATTTGTTTTTGGCAAACCATATCTTTTTTATGAACAAAAATGAATGAAGACTACGGGCTAAACATTAAGTAGTTAGGGGACATTTGACTTCACATTCATACATATTTGTATCATGGCATTTATCCATTAGAAATATTAATGGTAAAAATATTACAATATTACACTAGAGACTTTCATCTATTTTTTTCCACTTTTTTTCAAATAATCTTCATATCAATTGTTTGAATTTAAATTCTCACAATTTGTTTCAACTTTGAAATAAAAGAAATGTTATGGCCCATTTGACAATGGGAATTAGACTGGAATAGACATATGCAAATTCCTAAAACTTTGAATTCTTTGTTTGGGTACACCAAATCAGAATTGAGAAGAGGAATATGTATTCCAATTTTGGCTCAAAAATGACCATTTGCAATTCCGTTGTGGAATTGGAATACATATTCCTATTCCAATTTTACTATTTCATATTTGATGAAAATTTGAAGTCCATTCAGTCGATGAAATCAAATTTGGAGTCATTTCTTGATGCACTTCACATCCAACTAATGACAAATCTTTGTTACCGAACCACCATATGTAGTTATAGTCAAAAGACAATAATGGAGGGTTCATTAACACAACACTGTGTTGATCTTTTTTCATTTATTGTATTTGTATACCAAGTTTTGGATGAACTTCATCAATTGCAACCTTTTGCACCAAGCTTAGATAAAAGGAAGCCCCACAGTGGTGAAGAACATATTGATGTTATTCATTGGATCAACACATGTGATTTAGATGATTCAGACTTGAATGAGAAGGAATCCAATGGATTCACAATAAAAATGAGAGAGGATACATAAGACACTTCAGCATGTCGTATTTCCCCACATGATGCAACATTTTTCATCGTACACATTGATTTCTTCAAAAAACCACCACGAAAATCACCGAATAGACAATAATCAAAATAAATGCAAAGTCAAAGGAAGCCCCATAGTGCTGAAGAACATATTGATGTTGTTCATTGGATCAACAATGTGATTTAGATAATTCAGACTTGAATGAGAAGGAATCCAATGGATTCACAATAAAAATGAGAGATGATACATAAGATACATTTGTGTGTCTTATTTCCCCACATGATGCAACATTTTCCATCGTACACATTGATTTCTTCAAAAAACCACCATGAAAATCACTGAATAGACAATAATCAAAATGAATGCAAAGTCCTTTTGGAAAGAGCGACATACATTGTTTCTGTAGTCAAGTCTTGAATCGTGTCAAACACTATTGAATACTGAGCAAACATTCAAAATATTGCCATTAGAAGCTTTCCTCTAGAAATGCTTGAAAAAGACAATAGATCAATAGTTGCTAGCAAAAAGCTCAGATTGGGCAAAAATTGTAGGTGTCTTATGACTAAGAAGCCTGTGGACAGAGACTCATTAGTAATTACCAAATCAATTTAAGAACAATCAATTAATGTTTTTCTTAAAATAAATAAATTTAAATTTCAACTGTAGTTCCAATTTTAACTTTGTAAAACCAAACATAGAATAGGAATACAGTCCTATTTTCTATTCTAGAATAACAAACTTAGTATAACAAATCCCTATTCCTCTATTCTTATTCTGGAGCCAAACAAACCTTTAGCTTATAATTCATATGCATAAAATACAACTAAGAACAAAATGATGATAAAAAAAAAGCATAAAGTATTTATCAACTACACAAAAAATTATACCGATGAAAACATAAAGTAGGGAAGAGATCTAGTAACCCTCCATATTCCAATGACCTAGCTCATAAAAAGTGATTGAACTTTTAAAATCAAAGAGCTCGGTATGTGTTGGAAAATTGAAAGATCAACTTTAAGCTTACTCACCAGAATATTTAGTGGACCCTCCTTTTTTTTTTGGTCCCATAGACCTTTGGTCTCGCGAACATTAGTAAAACTCATTTCATTTTCATTTTCACTAACAAAATCCACAAATTTGGATGAAGGAATTAGAAATTCCAGGTCCCCGAAGTTAGCCTCTTCCATCTTTAAAATAAAAAACACTGTTCCATATGATATCATGCTAAGTGAAATGGGGCCTACTCCTATCGAAGCACTTGCTATGGTTTGCCTTTTAAACTATCTAAAAAGAATTGAAAAAATGGAAGAGGATAGATGGCTTAAAGTTGTCTTTAGTGATACACTATGTAAGCAAAAAAGGACATGGATGCAACAAAACATCAAATGGATGAGTAAATAGAATATTTAATTCAATATGTGCCCCACAAACAATAAAAAAATAAAGGTTTTTGTTATGAAGAAATTCTACAAGAGAAATTAGGGAAGTGAGATTGGGAGGAAGAAAATATATTATATAAATGAGTTCAACCCCACTTGTGATCAACTCCAAAAAGCGTACATAGAAGCCAACATTTCTTGGAGGGCTAAAATTCTTATTGCTTAGTTGAGAACCAACTCTCACCAACTTCGTTCTGAGACCGAGCGTTGGAAGAGGCCAAAGGAGGCTTGAGAAGAGAGAATTTGCAGATTCTGCAATTGTAGGAAAGTGGAAATTGAACAACACTCTATTTTAGAATGTGAGGCCTACAAGGACATCATAGATAAATTTGAAGATACTATATGTAACAGTTCTTGGCATAACCTATTCAACGAAGAGTACATTGAGCAATTGGGTGGGCTCATCATCATCCTACACAAGAAACGAACATAACTACTCAAGTCTGCTTAAGTTGTCTTGTTGTTCCATAGGGTATTTTTAGCTTCATGGATGATAAATTTTTATCTATCTATTTATCTTACTTATGCAGATTCACAACAAAAGAGACAGGCTGGAGAAATCTCATCAGACCAACTAGGTGTTTTATTTGGGTCCCATAGACTTATGGCCTCGTAGATGTCATTAAAAATCTTTTATTCATTCATTCGTCTCTTTTTTAAGTTTTCCAATGCATTACATATCAAAAGAAGGTTGCACTCGAACGCTAAGTTGATTCTCCGATTCAACTGCCACTACTGTGAAAGAAACATTGACAGTGGAAAGCCTCAAAGATTTTCCCCGAGCAAGAGAGGCATCGCAGTCTACTTAGTGTTTGCTTCCACATTTGAATCAGAGCACAAATGGAAGAAGAAGAAGGAATGATAGGACCGGGGCCTCCCCTTCCTCCTCCTGCGAAGACCAAGCGCCCTCTCCAGTTCGAGCAGGCTTATCTTGATTCTCTTCCCTCTGCACAGATGTCAGTTAGTTTTGCCCTGTTTTTACATTTTGAATTGGCTTTGATATAATTAAACCCGCTTTTTCGGGTCTGTTAAAATGGCGCCTTTTGATTTCTGAATATTTTTATACAAAAAACTTTCATTTCTCTTTGCCTTTTTAGCTCGGACGAAACCTGTTAAATAAAAACTATTGTCCTAAGTTCGATTTGGCGGTAAATTTGACCGAACTCAATTCCGAAAATCCTCAGCTTTAGTCACAGGTCTCTCGATTTTCGAACTTTCTGTTTGTCTTTCTGAACTACATTCTTAAGCTTTTAAACTTAGGTCACAGTCTTGATGCTTTTTTGATTGACGAATTCCCAGTGCGCGGTGTTTGATTCCATGACCAAGGGGCATCTCTAGCGTGCGGTTCATCCTTGGCTGTCATGCGATATCGATATATTTGAGTTTCTTGTGGCTAGAGTGAAAGGAATTTGATGTATGTGTTTATGTCTGGAGATAAGCAGTTATTAAAAAACTATGCACAATCTTTACTTTGGGGATGCCATGTGTAAATGGTTCCGTTGACTTGACCTGTGTTGGAAATCGACTGAGCTTTTGGCTGCACAGCTTATGGCGATATAGTCTATTATATCGGCCACTAGCATAAACCTTGCATTGTAGCATATAGAGTTCGTAGCACGACCTCACGTTAGGTGTTAGTGGGTAACCCTCTTGAGATTGTGGAGGAGTACAAATATTTGGGCATAGATTTTCATAACAAACTCAATTGGGATACATGCAGATAAAAAAGGATTCAAGAGAGTTGGAAGGCATTATATTCTTTACAAAACAGGTGCAGGAACACAAAATTATGGGATTGGATGACCATGAAAACTCTTTTTGATTTGCTGGTCACTCCGGTTATTCTATGTCTGAACAGAAATGGCGACAGGTAGAAAGAATTCAAAAACACTTCATCACATGCAATCTTAAAGTCAAGACCACGGTGCTGTATGAGATCTTATTAGCGGAGGTGAGTTCCTTTCTGTTAGAAGCCATCACATTGGTTCGGATGCTAAGCTATTTAAAGAAAACCCAAGATCTAGAAACATATCGCTGGCCCAAGCTAGTCATAGAGGAAAAACTTGTCAGACGGAAAAGCACATGGATGAAGCAAAATGACAAATGGATGTGAAAATGGGATATCAACATCCATTCTTGCTCGGATAACATAAACATAATAAAGAAGTTTGTCATGGAAAAATTTTACAATATTTTATGGACAAGGCACATAGGGTGGAAAAAATCTTATTACATTAAAGAATTTAACTCCACTTCTGGTCATGATGAAAAGGCCTATATAAGAGCACCTATTAAACGGAAAACAAAAATGCTGATGGCACAACTCAGAACTAGTTCACACCAGCTGCGATGTGAAATTGGTAGATGGCAAGTTTCAAAGGAAGAGTAGGTAGACATAACGTGTTTATTCTGTAATATGAGAGCAATAGAGACAGAGCAACACTTTGTCAAGGATTGCATGGCATATAGTGACATCAGATCTAGTTATATAGAGATATTGCAGAACAAGGACTTCAACTACTTATTCGAGGAAGATCAAGTGAAGAGAACAACAGCTCTGATTATCAAACTTCAGAGAAGGAGAGACAAATTAACCAAAACTTTGCAGCTAGATTAGTTCCGCTACTGCCTTTGGGGGGGTGATCGTGTGGGTCCCATAGGCTACTTTAGCCTCGTGGACGTCATTAAAATCTATCATATCATATTAGTGGACAAATAATTCAATTGATTTCGATGCAACAAAGCCAAATTCTAAACTCTGCCTAGCTAGGGAAAATGTATGAGTTTCACATGTGACAGGTGATAAAATTATTAATTGTAGATTTATTTTGAGTAAGAACAGAGGTTACATTGCACATAAATTTGGCTTTCTTTTTAAAAATTGTAAATGCTGATATTCTTTCTTTTAGTAATATATAAATAACTCAAACAATGCATAGGATGCATAAAATAAAGATTTTAGAGTACAGAAATTAGATCTGGGGGTTGGAGGAGGGGAGTCTGTTGGCTAGAGTTAAGTAGAAGGGGCCACCTTGGCCTAGCTTTGAGTTTTTCAATCAATTCTATTTTTGTTTTTCAATTGGAGAGTGAGACTTATGTGTAATTCAGAATACTGCACGGGACAGGGAGTGCAAAGTTTGTGGGTATTTGGAACATTACCAGACCTGTCAACAATACTTGAGTAGTGTCTCTCAGTTTCCATGGTTGGTGGGCTTGTGTTTTCTATCTTGATAGTCACCACATCAGGGAACTATATTCCTTTCACCATAATTTATTCTCATGTTTGTTTAGTTTGGCCCAGTGTTCCACAAGGATGCGTCCCCAGGGAAAAAACAAACTTGTGTCCCGTGTAGGGGGATTTCAAGACTTGGGGTCCTGGGGGAACATCCCCCCACTGCATCACCACTTCTGCCACCTCCACCACCTCTTAAGGAGACACTGCCTGGTCGCTTGTCATATGGCACACGTTGACTGCCATCTCTAACTTCTTGAAAACTAGTTTGCCTTTTATGGGCACTCACATTATGTTATATCAGCCCCCACTTCTGCTCTACCACCGTCCCCTCACCGTCCCCAAATTTAGGCTTTTGGTCCCTCAGTCTTCTAAACCCGTCCATGTTCTTCCATCCTCCCTTCAGGAAACTCTGTGGAACTATGGTTTGACTTGCCGTCTTATTTGTCTGTTTTGGAGCATTAGATTTCTCTCTAGTAGAACCAGTTGATACATGTTCTTGTTTGACTTCTCATGTTATTCTTGACAATCCTTTTTAACATTCAATCTTATACAGAACATTGAACAATCTCTGCAATTTCTCTGTGCTGTCTTTTAGTTTCTCAAACCATAGGGTTTTACAGTTGTCATTTGGTAGGCTTAACTCATCACTATTTGACAACTGAGGGACAGAATGATCTTTTTGACTATGTGTTAACTATAGGGACAACATTGTTGGATTCTTCTTTGTGTATGTCTTCATAACCAGAACTTTTTAGAACAAGCATGTCCAGCAGTTAATTTATCTTAAGCTTGTTTTTTCAATGCAAACTTCTTTTGTAACCTAAACAAAACTTGCATCTAAAATCTGAAATTTGTAAATTTGAGCTAGACATTGGAATTCCTAATCAGTTCGAATCCCTAACAGTAAGCTGTATTTTGGCTGGTAAAACTCTGATGTAAAATCTGAAAATTGTAGCTCTGCTACAATAAGTTTGTCAACTATATGGTACAAATGTAAAGCCTGAAAGAGTAAAATCAAAATTTTTAACTCCAATTGTAGAAATAGAGACAGAAAATTTGGATGCTCAAACAGATCTAAAAATTCCAAGATTTGTTTTCCAATAGTTAAATGGATACCAGTATGGCGGTAGCTCCCTTTCATTAAACGGTAAAAATATTACGTCATTTGTAATTGTGCAGGAAATATCATATTCATGCACCAAAGCCCTAGATGCATGACATCTCTTCATCAGGCAGTACATCAGTGTTAGATATCTAGAACACATTGAGAGGGGTAAAATTGTCATACTTCTTACAATGCTTGAAGGACCAAGCATTCTTCATCTTCCCTTTCTTTCCTTTCCTGTTTAGATCAAATACTATTCCTAGAAAACCGGTAACTTCTCCAATCTAACCGGTAACTTCTCCAATCTATATCTCATGTAAAGCAGTAGATACATTGGGTCACTTGTGTTCAATCACCAGCTTGCTTTCTGTCTCTCTTGCCCATTCTTTTTGTTAATGTTTTGGTAGCAGGAGGCATCATGTGTACTTGTGATGGGCATGTTATCTCCTTTATTGATGATTCTATAGCTCTCAAGCTTGCTCAGTTCACATATGCTGAGCTGAACTGTGTTATCTTTCCTTGTTTTGTTTGCTGATGTTGCTGGACATTCAATCTCTCTCAGCTTCCTTCATTGATACTGCAGTGGGTTTTTGCCTTGTGTTTATGGCTCAACAACGGCTGTAGTATTGTTGCCAACTCTTATGCCTTCGTGTTCTTCCTTTCTTTGTGGAGGTCACTATGCATGTTGCATTGACTTTGTTGAAGACGTACCGTCTCTCTTTGGTAATTGTCACCATTGATTATATTAAAGCTTGGAATGTTAGCATCGGTTGGGAATATGATCACCTTGGTCTCTTGTGTTTTACTGAAAACGCTCGATGGAATTTATTGTTTAATTGTTCCGGAAATTCAAAAGCTCAATTTCAATAAAGTTTGTGTGGCTGTTGATATATGCAGTTCCTTATGTGTAACTGTTGTCAGCTTCTTTATGCAATAGGTGTTGCCTTTTGAGTTACTTTTGACATAGACAATTGGTGCGGCATCTAGCATCTGTTGATTATTCAGTGTGTCATGATTATTCTAGCCTAAGAGTGAGATTTAAGTGTATGTATGTGAAAGACAGTGAATTCGGCGACTATGAGTCATTATCATATCTACAATAATGAGCACTGTGTTTGATACAGATTATTTTGTGAATGATCTGTGCATGATCTATGCATGATCATTTTAGTTTGTATATCATTTCTTTGTCTTTAGTATTTGTGAGATATATAATGTTTAGTATGTGTTGTAAATGCTAAACAGGTGTTGTTTGAACTATTAAAGTCATACTCTTGATTGTCCGATTAGGTTATCTTCTCATTAAGCTTGAGAACATTGTAGTCAGATTTTGTGCGTTCAATAAAGGATCGATTTTTGGGTTTTCATCCTCAAGTGGAGGGTTTTCCCAGGATAAATAAATGTGCAATTTGTTTTTGTGTGTTTTTGAGCTTCAGAATATTGCTGCAATATTTTAATGCCAGTGTTGATTATATAAAGTCACCCAAATCAGAATAGAATAAAATATAAGTTGCCAAACAAACTCAGGTCAAATGGAATGCCAAAAATAATCAAACTGCACTTATGTTAATCATAAAAACCTCCCAGACTGATTACACAAGCTTTGATTCAAACTTTTTTGTAAATATGTCACTGATGAAACCTCTGACTATACCTAACAAGATGGAAGGTTTGATGCTCTGATATCAATGTAATATCCGTAACCGGAAATTTGCCCAAATCTCATACAAAAGATCTTTGAACTTTTAAAACAAATAATTTTATGCAAAGCATTTTGGATTTCACCAGCACCATCACATTAAATAGCCAGATAAAAAGAAGTCTCAAATTATTATTACAATATTTCTCCAGCCGAAATACATTTTCAGCAATAACATTTCATTGAAGCTCTTTAGTAAGACGACTAAGGAATCCAATCTTAGTTACAAAAAATACAGCAGGATTGGATACAAAAAATATGAACCTGAAGCACAATGTGAAACACTTGCACCATGTCTCCTACTCACAATGGGTTTCCATCTACTGTCCAAAATCGAGGGTTTCTGTCCTCTCACCCGCTAAAAGTTGAAGCTTTTGAAAACTCCCCAAGAGAGAGTGAAATCCAAATTCATAAAACTAGAATGCTGAAATGAGCTCCCTCTTCTTTTAAACACAAATTGGTGTCCCTCCGCATTATTATGGAAGTAATTGGTAAATACTTGCATATTATTAACAGAGACCAGACGGTCAATTTATACAAAAGAATGAGACGATGTTTCCTTAAGAAATGATCGTAAAGAATAGAAACATTCTATTCTAGAGAAAGCAAAACACGAAAGCAAACTAAAGTTAATTAGATATTTACAATAGATAACCATTAACTAATAATAGACGACTTATCTATTATTGTAATACCCTCCTTTAATAGTTAATCTATCTAGAACACCAAGCTGTCCTTTGATTTGACAAACTTATTAGGTTCAAGACGCTTGGTGAGAATGTCTGCAGTCTGATTTGTGGTAGGAACATACTGCAAATCTATAGTCCCGTCTTCAACCAGTTGTCGTATGTAATGACAGTGAACATCCACATGCTTGGTTCGTTCATGGAAGACTGGATTTCATGCTAACTTGATAACGCCTTTGTTATCAACAAACAGAGTAGTCGGTCCTGCTGGTGACATCTGCATATCCCCAACATTCGACGAAGCCAAACAACTTCACATCCTGCCTTAACAGTCCCTTTGTATTCGGGCTCGGTAGAAGAGAGAGAAACTGCTTGCTGCTTCTTATTGGTCCATGTGATTGCATCGGATCCCAAACTGAACACATATCCAGATGTTGACTTTTTATCATCAACAAAGCCTGCCCAATCTGAATCTGTGAACCCACTTAGTTTAGGATTAGAACTTCGAGAGTACAGAAGTCCATAATTTGAAGTGCCCTTCACATAACGAAGAACATGCTTTGCTGTCATCCAATGTTCAGCCTTAGGAGCTGTCATAAAGCATGAAATATGGCTGACTGGGAAGCTGATATCAGGTCTAGTAGCAGAGAGGTAGATGGGGCTGCCTACTAGTTGCTTGTATGTAGTATCATCAACGGAAGGAGAGTCAAACTTCGCTGATAACTTGAGACCTTTCTCCATCGGTGTAGATGCAGGTTTGCAATCCTGCATATGGAATTTGTCTAACAGGGCCTTGGCATATTTGGATTGAGAGATGAATATACCAGAAGATTGTTGCCAAACTTCAACACCTAGGCAATAATGCATGAGCCCAAGGTCAGTCATATCAAAAGATTGGCATAAATTCTGTTTGATTCCCTGAATCAAAGATGCCGAACTGCTAGTGATGATCAGATCATCCACATAAATAACCAGAAGGATGATGTCACTGTCAGTAGTCTTGATGTACAAATTTGAGTCTGAAGAACTCCTCTCGAAGCCTTGATCACTGAGGTACTTATCAATTTTTATGTACCATGCCTGAGGGGCCTGCTTCAAGCCATAGAGAGCTTTTACCAATTTGAGAACTTGATGGTCTTTACCGACAACCTTGAAACTAGGAGGCTGCGTCATGTAGACCTCTTCATGGAGATCACCATTCAGGAAAGCACTCTTGACGTCCATCTGATGGACCTTCCAGCTAAACTATACTGCCATGGCTAGGACTAATCTGATGGTGCTCATCTTTGCAGTAGGAGCAAAGGTCTCCTCATAATCAATGCCCTGACGCTGAGAAAAACCATTCGCCACTAAACGAACTTTGTACTTATCCAAAGTACCATCCGATTTGTATTTGATTTTATAGACCCATTTGTAGCCAATGGGTTTCTTCCCTGGTGGATGTTCAGAAAGGAGCTAGGTGTTGTTCTTTAGTAGGCTCTGGTGTTCAGATGTCATGGCCTATTCCCACTCTGGAATGCCTTTAGCCTCGGAATATGTTTGAGGTTCAAACACACTATGAATGTTGGCCATGAGAGCAAAGTTAATAGACTCTGTAGGTTTGCTCTTTTTTCGAGCAGTTCTTCCATTAGTGAGCTCATCATCACGAAGATCAACAAGTGTCTTAGCTCATCACTTAGGCCAGAGAGGAGAACGACAAACATTAGTATCAGGAGATGCTTGGTGATTAGGTTCCTCATCAGAAGAATTGGGATCAAACTTAGGTGAAGCATCTATAAATCAAGGTGATCCTGGAGGAGAAGTTGGAGTTGTCTGTACAGGTATCACTAGAATAACTTGTTGCAGGAGCTATTGGAGCCCTCCCATTAGGTGGACCTAATGGAAGCCGAACTTCCAAATCATGAGCCATCATAGGCTGGTCTGCTGGATCAAGAACAGGAGAAACAGGCATGAATGGTCTTCGCCACTCATCAAAGACTACACTTCGACTGTAGATGAGACGAGATGTCTCAACATCGATCAGGCGGTAGGCTTTGTGAAGACTGCTATATCCAGTAAGCATGAGTTTTTGACTCGTGGCATCTAGCTTGGTGCATGATGCATCAGGGATCCAAACAAAAGCAAGGGAGCCAAAAACCTTCAGGTGACTTATTCTGGGATTGCGACTTGACTAGGTCTCTTCCGGAGTTTTACCTTTGACTGCCACTGTGGGTAACTGGTTCAACAAATAAACTGCAGTGTTAACTGCTTTTGCCCAAAACTGCTTCGGAACATGTTTGTGTTCAAGCATAGATCAAGCCATCTCAGTGATTGTCCTATTCCGACGTTCAACTACACTGTTCTGTTGTGGCGTGTGGGGTGTGGTTAACTGGTGTTTGATGCCATGTGTATCTAAGAAGCTAGAGAAAGCATTAGAACAAAATTCCCCCCCATTGTCTGATCTAAGAGTAATAATAGATTTTCCAGACTCTTTTTCAACTAAAGGTTTAAAATTCTGAAATACAAGAAATGCATCTGATTTCTTTTTAAGGAAACACACCCACATTTTTCTACTGAAATCATCAACAAACAACAAAAAATACCTGGACCCAAGAACAAAAGGAGTGGCCATAGGGCCGCAGATATCGGCATGAAAAAGTTGAAGTACCTAAGAAGCTTGCCATGGATCGCCACCGGTGAAAGGTGTGTGATGTTGCTTCCCAGCCTGGCATGCGTCACAAACTCCAAGTTGTTGAATCTGAATCTCTGGCAATCCAAGAACAAGCTCATCCCGAGCAAGCTGTGAGAGATAATGTACATTTAAGTGCCCATACTGTTGATGCCAAAGTGTGCTGACAGAAGATCATCGAGCAGCCATAGCTAAGTCCTGAGAATCACCAAAATCAGTAAGTCTGAAAAGACCATGATCCTCAAAACCCACTGCAACAATAGACTTAGTTGCCCGATTAGTGATGGTGCACTGACGTGAACTGAAGGTGACTGCCAAGTGTGGAGAATGACACAACAATTGACTGACTGAGAGTAGATTTAGTTCCATCACTGGAATGTAGTACACATCAAGGAATACGAGATTCCTCCCAATAGACTGAATTTGAATGTTGCCTTTACTGACAATCGTGTACTCTTCTCCGCCACCAAAAATAACAGAGTCTGAATAAGGTTGGTAGTTAGTATACTGGTCTCTGCGGTGAGTGAAATGTCGAGAAGCACTTGGATCAATGTACAGGGCAGACGACTTCACACGATCTACAGGTCTTTTAGCCATGAAGGCGTAAAAGGCAGATTTTGCCTGCTTAGTGTGCTCTGCACTATGCGCTTTGGGTTGCGAACATGATTGCTTAGGCTGTGCAGCTAAGCATTTTTGACATTCGACCTTCATGTGTCCATACTTGTGTTAGTAGTTGCATTGAAATTTCTTCTTTCAAGAACCATCTGATGCTGGAGCAGAAGACTTTTGCTGAGATGGCTGTGAAACTTGCCTTTATCCTTCTGAAAGGATTTCCCAGCAAAGGCTTGCTCTGTGGAGGTGGAATTGGAGCTGCTACCGAACAGTTGTTTCCACCAATCTTGCTGAAGCAGCAGTGTGCGAAGATCAGTGAGCTTCAAATCAACACCAGAAGATGTGATGTTGAGAGTCTCGATAAAATGCTCATAGGATTTTGGTAAACTTTGAAGAGTGATAACCACGATATCCTCTTCCTCCATCTTGTAACCAATGGCAAGTAACTGATCACGGATTTCCTGAATTCGATTCAGGTGTGCTTGGAGCGAGGTGCGCTCATCCATGACAATAGAAAACAAAGTTTTTTCAGAAAGAAGGCTCTTCTTTTGTCAGAAGTCTCATGAAGACATTTGAGATTTGTCTAGATTTTGGCAGTTGTCTTGTCGGATGGAATTTGAGAAAGCTGATCATCAACCACGGATAATTTGAGAAGCATCACTGCCTCTCGATTATTTAGATCCCATGTATCTTGATTAGGACTCGGAGAAGTTAGATGCTTCGTAACACCCAAAACAAGTTGATCGGTGTTTCGATATTCAAAAATTGCGATGATCCGCTACTTCCAGGTGCCATAATTTCAACCATTGAATTTGGAGTTATCCTTGAGCAGAATATTTGCCAGAGATGCCATGGCATGTTTTCGAATGAAAAACTGTGAAAATCTGTGAAGACATGTTCTTCAAGGCAAAAAGACGGAAGATCCATAAAAATCAGAGTGACCCAAAAGAGAGCTTGAAAAACCCAGAAGGAATATGCTGTCGTTTTCTAGATCCGTTGGCTCGAAAATCAAGGCACCCAGAAAAATGGACGACAACCCAGTTGAGTTCTCGAAAAACCCATCAAGAATTTGCAATAATTTTTTTTTTCCAAGCTCAAAATTTAGGGTTTCGAGCAAAACCCTAGCCGGTTGCTTGGAAGGTCGAATTTGCAAAAAGAATGGTGATTTTTGGAAAAAATGGTCGATTTGGCAGTGGCAGGTGGTTTTTTATTTATTTTAAAAACACTGAGCTGTCTGAAAACGTCAAACAAGAACAATTGTGTTTGACCTTAAAAAAATGGCGTATTTGGCAGGAGCAGGCATTTTTTGTAAAACGTAGAGCTGTGAGTTGGAAAAAAAATGCGTAGGTGCAGGTTGGAGCCACGATTTTTGTTCTAGTCGCAAGTTGAAACAAAGACTAGAGCCATGAAAAACGACTTTTTTCCACCAACAGTTATCAGTTGCGTGATCGGGAGGAAAAATGCGATTTGCACATATGCGATTTGTAGATACCAGTCATGAGTATGTGATTTGCATAGACACATTTGCAATTTGTAAAACCCTACTCGAGTTTTTAGGCTGATTCAAATTTCTCCATGCAGAAAACCCTAGGCGGGTTTTAGAGAAATTGACAGAAAAAATTTGGAAAAAATTTAAACAAATAATTTCAAGAAGAAATTATAATTCTTTTCGAAAAAATTTAAGTATCAGTCAGATACCATATTACGGAAGTAATTGGTATATACTTGCATATTATTAACAAAGACCAGACGGTCAATTTATACAAAAGAATGAGACTATGTTTCCTTAGGAAACGATCGTAAAGAATAGAAACATTCTATTCTGGAGAAAGCAAAAAACGAAAGCAACCAAAAGCTAATTAAATATTTACAATAGATAACCATTAACTAATAATAGACAACTTCTCTATTATTGTAATACACATTCTCTCTTCTGTCTCTTAATTTCCTTTTTAAAATAATACTTTTCTCCACTAAGGAAATTAAGTGCCTATAATAATCAAGTGACATTTAATAATATGAACTTATTTTATAAAGTCACTTTATTAACAAATAAATAAAATCTTTAGACATTAAAATCACTAATCAGATGGGCTTGAACGAGCATGTGTAATAGCTTGCTGGAAAGATCTCCACGAGACGCTCCTAGTCCAACACTAAAATGCCAAGAATACTGAGCCTGTGACTTCAGTTGTGTAGTTTTTATCAATACTAAACCCGCTGACTTATTAAAAAATAGTAAGTGTTAGGAAACCCAACTGAAACAACCTCAATTGGCCAACAACTAAGCCTGTTGACTTACTAAAAATAGTTAAAAGTAGTTTTTATCAATATTGCTATCTCCTACTTATCAATATTGAGCTTGCTTACTAGAAATAGTAAGTGTTGGAAACCCCACTAAAACAAACTTGGTAGGCCAATAGCTAAAACTACCTAGGCCAAATACTGAACTGATTCAAGAGAATACTTGGGTAATCCACAAAACCAAGGCAAAATGGGCTAATGGCACAGTGAAATTCACTGACCTAGGAAAAGTGATGTGACAATATTCTTGACTAGCTTGGCCCATCTCTCGTTCACACCCTTGACCAACTTGACAACCCAATAAGCCAAAGTTGCTCAAACTGATCCTTTAGACTTAGACTCTTGAAAATTGCTACCAAGATCACTTAGGACCACTACTCTATTGTCAACGCAAAAAGAGGGGTTCCCCATTTGCTATGGGGTGATAGTGTGAAACCTCACAACAATACCCAAACCTTATGCGGTTCCATCAACATGTTGAAAAATCACTAACCATGCTTTGTAATAGTTCAATTTTTTGAAGCTTCTTCTCTGATTTTGGTTTCTTGTATTAAAATAATTTCTGATGATGACCTAAGGCTATGAGGCTTCATTAAGTGTCTTTTGTTAGGGGCATTGAGAGTCTTGACATTATTACGATGTAATTGGTAAAATACTTGCTTGTTATTAACAGATATCGAGAGGTCTATAAATACAAAAGAATGGAACGATGTTTCCTTAGGAAACTATCGTAAAGAATAGAAACTTTCTATTCTAGCTAAAAGAAAACTAACAGTTATCTACAACTAACTAAACATTGGAACATTCTAATATTTACAATAGATTACAAACAGACAACCATTAACTAATAATAGAAGCTTTTCTATTATCCTAACACCCTCCCTTAATGGTTAATCTATCTACAACACGAAGTTGTCCTTTGAATATGACAAACTTATCAGGACCAAGAGGCTTGGTGAGAATGTTTGCTGTTTGATCCGTGGTAGGAACATACTGCAAGTCTATTGTCCTGTCTTCAAATAGTTGTTGTATGTAGTGACAGTGAATATCCACATACTTGGTTTGTTCATGGAAGATTGGATTTCGTGCTAACTTGATAATGCCTTCGTTATCAACAAACAAAGTGGTCGGTCCTATTGATGACATTTGCACATCCCCAAGCATCTGACAAAGCCAAACATCTTCACAATTTGCCTTAACGGTCCCTCTGTATTCAGCCTCTGTAAAGGAGAGAGAAACTGCCTACTGCTTCTTACTGGTCCATGTGATGACACTTGATCCCAAATTGAACACATATCTAGAAGTTGACTTTTTATTGTCAACAAAGCCTGCCCAATTTGAATTTGTGAACCCACTGAGTCTAGGATTAAAGCTTTGAGAGTAAAGAAGTCCATAATCTAAAGTGCCCTTCACATAACAAAGCACATACTTTGCTGCCATCTAATGATCAGCCTTGGGAGCTGTCATAAAGCATGAGATATAATTAATTGCGAAGCTGATATCAGGCCTAGTAGTAGAGAGGTAGATGAGGCTACGTACTGGTTGCTTGTATGTAGTATCATCAACGGGAGAAAAATCAAACTTGGCTGATAACTTGAGACCTTTCTCCATGGGTGTTGATGCAAGTTTGCAGTCCTGCATACGGAATTTGTCTAACAGAGCCCTAGCATATTTGGATTGAGAGATGAATATACCAGAAGACTATTGCCAAACCTCAACACCTAGGCAATAATGCATGAGCCCAAGGTCAGTCATATCAAAAGACTGGCATAAATTCTTCTTGATTCTTTGAATCAAAGATGCCGAAATGCAAGTGATGATTAAATCATCCACATAAATAAACAGAAGGATAATGTCACTGTTAGTAGTCTTGATGTACAAATTTGAGTCTGAAGAACTCTTCTAGAAGCCTTGATTACTGAGGTTCTTATCAATTTTTATATACCATGCCCTTGGGGCCTGCTTCAAGCCATAGAGAGCTTTCACCAATTTGAGAACTTGATGGTCTTTATTGGCAACCTTGAAACTAGGAGGCTGCGTCATGTAGACCTCTTTGTGGAGATCACCATTTAGAAAAGCACTCTTAACGTCCATCTGATGGACCTTCCAGCCAAACTGTGCTACCATAGCTAGGACTAATTTGATGGTGCTCATCTCTGTAGTAGGAGCAAAGGTCTCCTCATAATCAATGCCCTGACGTTGAGAAAAGCCCTTTGCAACTAAACGAGCTTTGCACTTATCCAAAGTAACATCAGATTTGTATTTGATTTTGTAAACTCATTTGTCGCCAATGGGTTTCTTCCCTGGTGGAAGATCATAAAGGACCTAGGTGTTATTCTTCAGTAGACTTTGATGTTCAGATGTCATGGCTTGTTCCCACTTTGGAATTCCTTTAGCCTCGAAATATGTTTGAGGTTCAAACACACTACGAATGTTGGCCATGAGAGCAAAGTTAACAAACTTTGTAGGCTTGCTCTTTTTTTCGATTAGTTCTCCCATAATTGAGCTCATCATCACAAAGATCAACAAGTGTCTTAGCTCACCACTTAGGTCGGAGAGAAGAACGACCAACATTAGTATCAGGAGTTGCTTGATGATTAGGTTTGTCATCAAAAGAATCCAGATCAAACTCAGGTGAAGCATCTACAAATCGGGGTGATCCTATAGGAGAAGCTAGAGGTGTCTTTACAGGGATCACTTGTATAAATGGAGCTGTTGGAGATATTGGAGCCCTCCCATCAAGTGGACCTAATGGAAGCCTAATTCCCAAATCATGAGCCTTCATAGGCTAGTTTGCTGGATCGAGAATCAGGAGAAACATACATTAAGGGTCCTTGTTGCTCATCAAAGACTACATCATGACTGTATAGGAGACGAGATGTCTCAATGTCGATCAAGTGGTAGGCTTTGTAAAGACTACTGTATCCAACAAGCCTGAGTTTTTGACTCGTGGCACCCAACTTGGTGCGTAACGCATCGGGGATCCAAACAAAAGCAAGGGAGCCAAAAACCTTCAGGTGGTTGATTTTAGGCTTTGACTTGACCAGGCCTCTTCCAGAGTCTTATCTTTGACCGCTACTGTGGGTGATTGGTTCAAAAGATAAATTGTACTGTTAACTACTGCCTAGAATTGCTTCGAAACATGTCTGTGTTCGAGCATGGATTGAGCTATCTTGGTGATTGTTTTGTTCCGACGTTCAACTACACTATTTTGTTGTGGTGCGTGGGGTGTGGTTAATTGGCATTTGATGCCATGAGTATCCAAGAAGCTAGAGAATTCATTAGAATAAAATTCCTCTCCATTCTCTGAGTTAAGCGTAATAATAGATTTTCCAATCTCTTTTTCAACTAAAGGTTTAAACTTTTGAAAGACAGGAAATGCATTTGATTTCTTTTTAAGAAAATATACCCACATTTTTCTACTGAAATCATCAACAAACAACAAAAAATACTTGGACCCAAGAACAAAAGGAGTGGCCATAGGGCTGTAGATATTGGCATGAACAAGCTGAAGACCTTGAGAAGCTTGCCATGAATCGCCATTGGTGAAAGGTGTGCAATGTTGCTTCCCAGCCTCACATGCATCACAAACTCCAATCTGCTGAGTCTGAATCTCTGGCAAACTGAGGACAAGCTCTTCCCGAGCAAGTTGAGAGAGATAATGCGCATTTAAGTGCCCATACTGCCGATGCCAAAGTGTGCTAACAGAAGACCGCCGAGCAGCCATAGCTAAGTCTCGAGAATCACCAGAATTAGTAAGTTGGAAAAGACCATGATCCTCAAGACCCATGCAACAATAGACTGAGTCACCCTATTAGTGATGGTACATTGATGTGAATTGAAGGTGACATCCAACTGTGGAGAATGTTGTAGCAACTGACTGACTGAGAGTAGATTTAGTTCCATCCTTGGAAAGTAGTACACATCGAGAAAAATCAGATATCTCCTAGCACATTGAAATTGAATGTTGCCTTTTTTGACAACGGTGTACCCTTCTCCGCCACCAAAAATAACATAATCTGAATAAGGCTGGTAGTCAGTGAATTAGTCTCTGTGATGGGTGAAATGACAAGAGGCACCTGAATCAATGTGCTAGGCAGACGACTTCACATGATTTGCATGTCTTATAGCCATGAAGGTGTAAAGGTAGATTCCGTCTACTTAGTGTGCTCTACACTATTTGCTTTGGGCTGCGAACTTGATTGCTTAGATTGGGCAACTAAGCGTTTCCGACATTCAGCCTTCGTGTGAACAAACTTGTGGCAATAGTTGCATTGAATGTTCTTCTTTCGGGAGCCTTCTAAGGTTGGAGCAGAGGACTTCTGCTAAGAAGACTGTTGAGACTTGCCTTTATCCTTCTAGAAGGATTTAGCAACAAAGGCTTGCTCTGTGGAGGTGGAGTTGGAACTGCTACCAAACTATTGTTTCCACCGATCTTGCTGAAGTAGAAGTGTGCAAAGATTGGTGAACTTCAGATCAACACTAGAAGATGTGATGTTGAGAGTCTCAATAAAATGCTCGTAGTACTTGGGTAACTCCAGAGAGTGATGACCTCAATGACCTCTTTATCCATCTTGCGACCAATGGCAAGTAACTGATCATAGATTTCTTGAATCCTATTCAAGTGAGCCTGGAGCGATGTTTGCTCATCCATGATAATAGAAAACAGAGTGTTCTTCAAGAAGAAAGCTCTGCTTTTGTTAGAAGTCTCATGAAGATTTTTGAGATGTGCCCATATCTTGGGAGCTGTCTTGCTGGATGGAATTTGAGAGAGCTGATCATCAGCTACGAACAATTTGAGAAGCATTACCGCCTCCTGATTTTCAAATCCCATGTATCCTGATTAGCACCAAGGGTAGTGGGATGCTATGTAATACCTAGAACAATTTGATCAGTATTCCAATATAAAAAAATGGCTATTATCCGTTGCTTGCAAGTGCCATAATTCCGACCATTGAATTTTGAATTGCTCTTGAGTAGAATATTAGTCAAAGATGCCATAGCATGTTTTTCAATGAAAAAGACACAAAAATTTGTGAAGACACTCGAGGCAAAAACATGGAAGACCCATAAAATTTAAAGAGTGACCTAGAAGAGAGTTCAAAAAATCAGAAAGAACATGTCGGTTTTTGGATTCGCTGGCTTGAAAATCGAGGCATGAAAATTGAGGCACCTAGAAAAATTTGATGACAACCCAATCGAGCTCTCGAAAAACCCACCAAGAATCTGAAATCATAAAAATTTTTCGAGCCCAAAAATTAGGGTTTCAAAGAAAACCCTAGTCAATAGCCATTGAAGGAACAAGTCGCAAAAAAAATGGAGTTTGCAGACAGAGAACGACCAATTTTTTTATGAACAAAGGTGTTCTTGCTGAGACAGCACAGACAATGAAGAGTTGACAAAAAAAACCAGATTCTTCATCGTAAAATCGTGATTTTAGTAAACATGCGACCTCTGGAAAAAAACGTCAACGGATGCCGTGATTTGTTAGAAAAACGAGCCTCATCAACTGTAGACACGAATTTGCTAATAGAGCTCTGGAAACCCACAATGTCTAAGGACGATTTTGAAGTTGGCGATTTGCAAACCAAAAGACTCGATTTTCCAATGAAAAATGAGTTGCAGAAGAAATTTACCAGTTCCGAGCTAAAAAACAAATGTGATTTTTCAGACGCTAGAGTTAAAAAACCTTAGCCAAAAATTAGGTTTTTTTGAAGTAGGTATGTGAGGAATGATTTGGAAAATAATGATCCAAAAATTTCAATTAAGAAATTTATTATTTTCGAAAAAAATTCAACCATGCTCTGATACCATATTACGATGTAATTGGTAAAATACTTGCTTGTTATTAACAAAGACCAAGAGGTCTATATATACAAAAGAATGGAACGATGTTTCCTTAGGAAATGATCGTAAATAATAGAAACTTCCTATTCTAGCCAAAAGAAAACTAACAATTATCTACAACTAATTAAATATTAGAAACATTCTAATAATTACAATATGTTATAAATAGATAACCATTAACTAATAATAGAAGCTTTTCTATTATCGTAATAGACATTCCATGTTGTAATCTTCATTGGCTCCCAAGAGAGGCTTCCGCTCCCATGGTACTTGTTATAAAGTTTTTAATATTGGCACATCCCTTTCAATTACTTTCTCTTCCCTCTTTTGTGTATTTGATTTTACTTATCTACTTTTATTTGATTTGTGATATTCCCAATAATTCTGCAGCTGACTGACATCTCTGGTCTGTAATATTCAAATCCTCACATTCTATATCTATATGAGCAAATTCTTTATTTCCTCCATTTCATTAACTCAACTCTATCTTCATTGGTAATAGATGGAGCTATGCCAGCCAAATTGTTGCTATGCTTCTGGGAGAGACCGAAGCCTAGACACTTGCTAGGGCAATCCTTTGTTCATTATCTTGTTAATAGTTATCCTGAATAGTAACCTCTAGGCATTTCTGGTGTAAATATTGATCTTGTAATGTTTTATTAACCTTTTTGAAGCCTTTTCTGTTCCCTCAGTATTTGATTTTAGGAAACTCTTCTTCTTTTTCTAGACCATCTTTGTGCCTTTGTTGTTTTCCTTTTTACAATCTGCTTCTTTGTGATTCCTACTTCTGCATCTCAAAGAGAAAAAAATCTCTTCTTCAATTTCAATTTATTGGAGCCGAAGGGTCCCATTGACCTTCAAAGCTATTTTGTCTAGTGTGCAGTTTACTGCTGCAATTTGAATTCTAGCAAATAAGCAGGATTCTCGATTGATGTTTCTATGTCCATTTAGGTGCCAAGAGTTCTTCCAATTTTTTCAAGTCATTCTCCTGCCCAATACTCCTTTTGCAGATTATACGATCAAAACCTCACTGTTCTTTAATACGGTGATAAGTTTGTTGGATCAAAATTAGGGCTCCAATGTTGCATGTATAGTGGATTTTTACTCATTAACCATAATCCTGCCTGTGTGATTTTTTCTTATTTTTTCAACCGTAGCAGGTAACTGTAAAGAACTCTTTAAGGATGAATTTAATAACGATGTCTGTTTTCCAGCAATCCTTAATCCGTTTTTTGATGGTATATCTGTTGGATGAATGCCTTTATATAACCACAAAGAATCCTGTAGGCGTTAATTTTATTATGGTTTCTGTTGTCAACTTTTTTGGCAATCCTTAATCCATTTTTTGATTGTACGTCTGTTGGATGAATGCCAATGAACCTGCAAATAATTGCCAGATCTTCCATTAGGGCAATATCCGTTTCTACCTCTCAGTAATATCTATCATTAGAGTATTATGTTCCATATCATTTTCCTTCTCGTTCTACTTCCCCTTCTTTGTTCTTAATACCCCCCCGTTCTGTTATCAGTTCTTTTACTATCTTCAAGTTTTTTTGATTCCATGTTTATGATTTTTTTGCGCAGTGTTTCCTTTTATCTGCAAAATATTGTAAACACAATGCTACTATTCTAGGGTTTTTAATGAAATAATCAGTGATATTCCACAGAAAATTTGCAATAGAATGTACAACGATATCAATCAATTAAATTACAGGAAATACTAAAAGAAACAGCAAATAAATACTGCAGAGAAACACAGGAATAAAATACATACTCAGGTATGAATCTAATTGGTAAATTTATTAATTTTTTTTGACAATCATAAATCACCAGGAAACCCTAATTGGACTTAATAAATTAATAATGTACCCTAGCTGAAAGGAGATATAAAGAACATTGATTCAAATGAAAATAAATTAATAGCAGAAATTAGAAAATTCAAACAAAATGAGAACCCCCTGATTTTATCGTCAAGAGTGTCTTTGCAGTGCAGATATTTGACTATGAGTTGATTGTTGTAGGGGTTAGAGCATTGAAATTCTTTGGGTTCTGCATTCTTGCAATTTTCCTGTTATGAGTGCAGACTCGATCTTCTTGCCGTGCCCTAGGGGCTTAATTTGCTTGCGATTATTGGTTTTGACAGTGCGGATGACATCTTCAAATACTTTTTGGTCCATGCGAAAATAGCAGAGCAGAGTTTTTTTACTTTAAATAACCAAATTCTGAAATTACTTTTGAACTTTATATTTGAGCATTATATCTGAACTGAAATCTGGAATTCAGAATATGTGGTTAGCCTAAAATCTAAAAAATGGTATATACTTCATGTTAGGGATTTAATTTGCCCCTTTTAGGACAACCCAGAGCATGATATCATGTCATTATGACATCTTCAAATTATAAAGGGAAGCTCCCTTGTAACAAAAAAAGAAGCTAAACCCTAGAACCTAAGGAAACAACCTCTAGTTTTTATAGATTTTGAGCACGCATTGCAAACAAACTAAAAAAATGGCTAATCTTTTTAGTTCACAGGCAAGGGCACAAGGTTTGTTAGCAGATAGAGACGATGAGATATATGTCGTTTCTTGAAACTGTACATAGCAGCTAACAAACACTTGCATTGTACAGCTAAAAGAGGAGACTAGAAAACACTAGTACAATATAAAACGTAGACCTGGATTATTCACAACAGATTAAGTAAATTGAATGGAAGGAATCGCATAGAATGATGCAATCACTGCTTTGATGAAATTCGCGATACAAAGCTTGAAATTTCCAATAAAAGAAAATTGATTTTCTTAAACAACACATGCAAGATCACACAAAAATTGAACACTAATCTCAGCAGAAAATATGCATAAAATTACCAGTAGAAAATCTATGTGCTGAACAGTTATTTATAATTTTTTGCATGCACTTATTCAAGATCAAAGGAAAAAAGGAGCATAGTAGATTTCATTAACAAATATAAAACATAGACCTGGATTACTCACAACAGATTAAGCAAATTGAATGGAAGGAATCGCATAAAATGATGCAATCAGCGCTTTGACAAAATTCGCAATACAAAGCTTGAAATTTCCAATAAAAGAAAATTGATTTTCTTAAACAACACATGCAAGATCACACAAAAATTGAACACTAATCTCAGCAGAAAATATGCATAAAATTACCACTAGAAAATCTATGTGCTGAACAGTTATTTATAATATTTTGCATGCACTTATTGAAGATCAATGGAAAAAGGGAGCATAGTAAATTTCATTAACAAATGATCGAAGAGACCATTATAAAGAGTTTACAAATACAAGATAGAAAGTTTCTAATAAGAAAGTTAAGAAGATCGTAAATAATTAAATACAATACATAATTGATCACAAAGTTGAAAATTATCTACAAGTAATTAAATACAATACATAATTGATCACAAAATTGAAAATCATGAGCTGTACTGATCAATTTCAATGTACCATGCTCGAGAGGCCTGTTTGAGTCCATAGAGTGCTTTCTTGAGTCTACAAACTTGGTGGTCTTTGCCGACAATCTTGAAACCAGGAGGCTGTGTCATGTAGGCTTTTTCCTGCAACTCACTATTGAGGAAGACACTCTTAACATCCATTTGATAGACTTTTCATTCAACTTGAGCTGCAGTGGTGAGCAAAAGATGAATTGTACTCATCTTGGCAGTAGGAGCAAAACTCTCCTCAAAATCAATGCCCTCCCGCTGCGTGAATCCTTGAGAAACTAATCTGCCCTTGTATTTATCTAAGGTACCATCGAAATGATACTTGACCTTATATACCCATTTGTAGTTAAAATGTTTCTTCCCTACAGGAAAATCAAAGAGAAGCTAGGTGTGATTCTTCATAAGACTTTGGTATTCCACATCCATAGATTGTTCCCCACTTTGGAATCCCTTTTGCCTTTTTAAATGTTTGAGGCTCATAAATACTATGAAGTATGAAGGTTGGCCATGAGAGAAAAGTTAACTATATTTGGCTTCTTGCCCTTATTTCTAGAAGATCTACTCTCAACGAGCTCATTAGGACGAAGATCATTGATTGTCTTAGCTCGCCATTTAGGCTGGAGGGTAGATGTGCCAACATCAAGAGGAGGAGTAATTGGAGCTATGAACTAAAGATGAAAATAGAAACTACTTAATAAACTAAAGACTAACTAAGATGACCATTAGAAACATTTTAATATTCTAATACCCTCCCTTAATGGTCATTGTCTAATTGCTATCATTCGGTGACAAATTCGTCAAAATATTTTGTTGTTACTAAGACACTCCGTGGATTTGCAAAATGTTAATGACTAGGAAGCCAAAATCCGTCCATAATAGAATAAAGATGTTTCCCCTTTTTTCAGAAAGGTTTGCAAAAAGAGAAGAGCATGCCATTGACTTTGCCACTGAGATGAGTCTGCCACTAACCCTTCTAGAATCAGCAAAACATTTGACGAGAAATTACCACAAAAAAATATCCAACTTGATGTTGGATAATGAAGCTGCTCTCCTTGGAGTCAGAGACAAACATTGAGAACAATTAGTACGATTTTGAGGAAAATTGGCAAACCCTCCAAACTTTACATGTTTTTTTAGGAGAGAATTAGAAAAATTGACACAATTTTTGAGGTGAAAAACCATTCAAAACTAAACACAGAATTCTCTACACATATTAGAGAATACAAAGCTTTGTTTTTTAGGAAAAATAGTAAAACCAAACATATCATTTTTTTAGGAAAAATAATAAATCCACAAGATAATTTTTGAGGAAAAAATATAAATCCACAAAGGAATCCCACACAACTTTATGAATTACAGAATTCAAAATTTTCTAAGGGAAAAAATTATGAAAACCCATCAAATAATTTTTTTAGGGAAACAATTATGAAAACCCATCAGAAAAATCTTCATGTGACAATGTTGAAATGATAGCCTTCGGTTAGATAAATATGAATAATAATTATCATAACTAAATTGTTCCAAGTATAATCTGAAATCACCAATCTGCATTATCCCTGTTATATGAGTATCAATAATGAGAAAATTGCATTTACTATTCATGTGAAGCAATTAGTTTGCTTAAGTGACTGATAATGAAGTTGTGCATGTTGATGGAGGGACATGCCTATCCAGATGGAGGCACATGTCTATCCATCGACATGTTTCACTAAAATAATATATATACCTCAAAGTAGATCAAAATATGACTAGTATAGAAGTTTACAAGTCTAAGTCAACTGGTATATTATCTATCTCTCTTATATTCAGAAATTTGTGATCCATATTTTGAAATAATTGAAGTAATATAAAATCAGAAATATTCTCATTTGTGAAATATCATTGCATCATTATTTTGATCGTAACCTGCAAAGAACCATAAGTCAGTAAGGGCATTGTTCAAGAGACAGTAAAATTAAAAGGATATCTATATTCTGATTTATTATAAATCTAATCAACATTAACATGGTATCAGAGCCTTGCTAAGGAAGATCCCATTAGATTTGAGATAGCAGATTACCTATAATATAAATTTGCTTTTAAAAGGGAAATCACATTCCATTCTTCATAATGATAAGTAGAATCAGAGTCGAAGATTGTCTAGAAGGAGCATCTAACTTTGTATATTGGAAGTTCAGGGTTATACTAATATTGATTACAAATGAACTAGATTCATTTGTGAAAGCAAACATATCTGAACTAGAGAATGATCTTGAGAAAACTCAATGGATCAAGAACAATGAAAAGGCTATGAAAATGATTGTGGATGCAGTTAGGAACCATATAGTTCCAATTATATCAAATGTGATAGTGCATACCACATGTTCAAATCACTTGAAGATACATATGAATTAAATAATACTAGTAGAGCTCTCACATTAAAGAGACAGCTCCATCGTGTAAAGTTGAATAAGGGAGAAACTGTCACAGCATATTTTATGAGGATCACTGAATTGAGAGATCAACTTTCTAGAATTGGTCATCAGATTGCTATAAGGAGTTAACATTGATGGCCCTCGGCGTTGTCCCCTCATCATGGGAATCATTCATTTAGGGAATAAGTGCAGGTTCAAAACTCTCTAAGTTTGATTGGTTAGAAACAAATTGCTTACAAGCAGAATCTAGATTGATCACCAAAGGGATCAACCAAAATACTATCAATGCAGATATTCATGTATTGAACACTAACACTCATAAGAAAGGAAAGAAGAAGAATCTCAAAAGAAAGAAAAACACCTATGGAAAAGGCTCTTCCAAGAAGAGGAAGGACATCTGGAATACAATGTTTCAGATGTGATAAGTATGGACATTATGCCATAAAGTGTGGTAATAGGACAAAACAACAAGCCTCCTTTGCTGAAGTTGGACCAGCTAGCCTAGAAAAATGATTTAGAGAAACTTGTCTTCTATTCAGCCATATTACAGTATTCAGAGAATGCTTGGACACACTAGTAGAAACTTCTGACGAGGAAGTAATGATTCAGGGTGATTCTAACTACCTAGTCAAAGGGATTGGAACTTGCACCATAAATTTGAAATCATGCATATCTCTTCAACTCACAAGAGTAGTATTTGTGCTAGGAATAAAAGAAATCTAGTCTCTATTTCTGCACTTGAAAACAAAAGGTATAGAATAACCTTTATGGGAGGGAAAGCTTTGGCATGGCCAAAGAACTCCACTAAGCACATAGTATAGGAATAAGACATGGATGTCTTTACAAACTATGCACTAATCCGAATCAAGCCCTAATTCATGAGACTTCTAACTCAAACGAGATTTTGTACAAAAGATTAGAGCATCTTCATTTTTGCAACCTTTCCTCAATAGAGAAAATGGTGACTAGGTTGCTCAAACTAAAGCAACTCATGAAAGAGCATGCAAAGGTTGTGCCCTAGGAAAGAATACAAAGGGGACTTTTCAACATAGTGTTAGCAAATCTAAAAATGTACTAGAACATAGTTCATCTTGATCTACTTGGACCAATGTCTGAAACCTCCATTGGAGGATTCTTATACAATATACTTTTTGTAGACAATTTCTCTAGGAAAACCTAGATATACATGTATAAATGTAAAGAGTCTAACGAAATCCTTATGAGGTTTAAGGAATTCAAATCTCTTGTAGAAAATATGTTAGGGAAGAAAATCAAAGCATTAAGAACGAATAATTGGATGGAGTACACTTTAGACATCTTTAAAGGGTTCTTGTAAATGTCATGATTAAGAGTGAGTTTAGTGTACCTTATAATTGCCAAAAAATGGAGTAGCTGAAAGAAAGAATAGGACCATTGTCGAAGTTGCTAGTGCTATGTTGTATGATCAGAACATAGAAACTTCATTTTGGGCTGAAGCTTCTAGGATAGTTGTCTACAACCAAAATAGATGTCCTCATTCACTCCTAGATGATAAAAGTGCTGAAGAAGTATTCACCAGCATTAAGCTTGATATTAGTCATCTAAGAATCTTTGGGTGTCTTGTCTACATACATCTGCCTAAAGAAAAGAGGTATAAGTTAGAACCCTTAGGCAAGAAAGGAGTATTTGTGGGTTACAGTGAAACATCTATAGCCTACAAAATATACATACCTCGAGAAAAATTAATTGAACTCAACAGAGATGTCATTTTGGTGGAAGACATTGCTTTTAGGAGATCCAAGAACTTTTTTGAGATAAGAGGATCAAAATCCTCCTAAAGATATGGAAGAGGATCATATTCCTAATGCTCAGAGGGAGTCTCCTAAAGAGATTGAAAATGAAAACCAAACTGCTCCATTGGATGAACCCAACAATAATAAAAAGAAACCACTTTGGGCTAGGAAGATAATACAAGAAGCAAAAAAGTCCGCAATAGCAAAGGGAACTTTTAGGGAGAGCAAGAGATCTCACAGATTCTCTAATTATGTTGCCTTGATGACTGAGATCATGGAATTAGAATCAAACTGTACCAAAGAAGCTCTCAAATGTTTACCGCATAGGTTAATTAAGAAATGCACACGGATAATGAACACGAACAGTAGAACTCTTTAAATTATTCGCATATGCTAGAACATTACATTATGCTTCATAAGATGAGATTCAATGATAGAAGATGCTTTACAATGATCCTAGACGGGATATAAATACTATCCGCCGAACCTTCCAGAAGGAGTTCGTCGGCCACAAACATTATGTCCGCTACAAACTATTTACCCGTCCGCTGCAGAATACAGAAACACCGACAACAATCACCCCGTCGGCTACAAAAACACCGACGACAATCCAGTCGGCTGACATTATCCCCCCCAAAAAGAAAAGTCGTCTCCTAACGACTAACAAAATTAGGAGACAACTTACAGACAACAAAAGAAATGCTAGAGGGAAGGAGGAGACGTCCCAGAAGAGTGCTGCTAGCGACACAACTCATACACCTGCTCTGTCCTAATGCATAGATTTGTCTGAATCTGAGAGTTCACCTCCACGACCTCCTTCAGTAGAAGGGCGGCATCCATAGCCAGTCTCCTGGCTAATTGCAACTCGTGCTCAGCGACATCTTTATCCCGTACAGCTGCTTCGGCATCTTGGATAGCCGCGTCCTTACCTTGCACCACTGCTGCCATATCCCTCACTAGTGCTGCCCGCTCCGCTGCCCAAGCTGCCTGTTGGTCGGCCAAATCGGCGGCTAACTTTTCTCTTGCCTCCCTCTCAATCGCCAGAGATCTTTGAGCTGCAACAATGTCCACCTCCGTGCGTTACCGAGCATAATAAACCTCCTTGTACAATCCCACAATCTCATGTGCTAGCCTCATCATCGGAGTGTCACTCGGTCCCAACTTCGGCTCAGTGGCCCAATCTGCCAACATCTCTGGTGTTTCAACCACTGGCCAACCTCTATCGACAAAACAAGTTTGAAATTGTTGAGGACAAACCCCATGAATATACCCTTGGATCAAATGCCACTCCCTCCGTTGAGTCATAGCTTGAATTGCCACATCGTGTCCCTTTCTCAACGCAGACTTCATAGTCCTGAGGTAGTCCCTGCACCTATCCTCGTCCGACCTATAATCCTCCGTGGCGAAGCCCTCCAATGACCATTCCGCATCACTATTCTCCTCCTCATCAGCGGAGTCATGCCCACATCCGGTGCCACCTCCTCTACTCTTGGCGCAACCACGACCTGTGGCATTCCCTCCTCCTGAGGCTGAGGCTCTGGTATTGTCGGTGATGCTCCTGACCACTTAGGAGACTGAATGGACGGACCTCGCTTGGCAGGAGTGAGTCGGAACTGTTGCCTAAAAAACACACTAGCTCTACCCATCACCTCCGGTTGCTTTGACTGTGTGGACTTCATGCTCTCCTCCTGCTGTACTGGCTGGGATGACACGGCTGGCTCGGTCTCTACTAATAAGGATGACGAAACAGTGACAATTTCATCGCAATCAATCACATCCAAGCGAACCTGAGGGTCAGGCCCCTGTACTTGCAACTGTGCTCTCTATGAGACTGCGATTGTAACGACATCTGCTTGTGAAACTTGCTCCGCTGGTACAACTGGAATCACCTCCGCTACATTTGTCGGCAATATATTGGTGACTGTCTGTGCGACAACATTTGTCACCGTCTGCGGGAGAACTTCTGTCGCTGTCCGTGGGACCATCTCCGTCACCGTCGGAGGAGTCATCACGACCGGGGTATGGCACTGGCCAAACGGGGGAAAAACTTGCCATGCAGTTAGTCAAGTGTGCCGAAGTTGACAATTGAGGAGGGGTAAAGAATGTGGACCCACTACCTGCTGCCTCACCGCCAACTTCCGCCAAGGTGCTCTCCTCTTCTTCCACGGACTCAACCCCGTCATTCTCCGAAGTGTCCTCCCGTCCGCTGTCTGTATCTCCGGAAGTGTCTAGTCCTTGGAGTACTCTCTTCTGGCCCGCTGCTGTTCCACCTGTATCCAAATGGTGCCAATAGAATATGGGAGGCTCCCCGTCTGCCAACTTGCCTCTCGGAGGAGCTTCAAAATCATCCAGTGGTATCTGGCTAGTTGCAGCCTCCAGGAATAGCCCAATGGCATGGTGCGGCATAAAAAATGTTCGGTGTTGAAGCGTCATGAATTCCTCCATCCCGTCGGCAAGGATTGAGGCGCAATCATATACCATACCCTGCATGATGCCATTCATGAATACCACCTGCGGCGACACTATCTCTGAAGCTCGAGTGGCACCTATCAACCTGCTCTTTATGACGTCCATGATGCACCGCCAGTGACCCTCGCGAATAAAGTCCCTGCGAAGCCCTCTGCATTTTGACCCCTGAATTGCTGCATCCCTTTCCATGGGTGTAAGATCTCGACATACTAGATCTATCCAATGCTCCTTCCGTTCCCGTGAGAGTTTGTGGTTCTTGATTTCCACTTTCTTACCATCGGGACTAGGGATATCGAAAACCCTAGTGAAATCCCTAGGTTTAAAAGACACCGTCATTTGATGCTTTTTGTACATGAATGTACTTGTTCTGCTCCGCAGGCTATATGTCTTTATCATGGTGCGCAATACTGATTTGAACAATTAGACGAAGCAGATGGGAAGCTGGATGGCCCAATGTACCTACGCCCGGATCAAAATTTGCTTAATCTGGTTTGCCTCCGGGGTCTGTTGCCACCATCTTCGGCATTCGCTGCCATTAAGACCCTTGAACTGGACGGTGAGATAAGTGAGTTCCTCCTTGACCTTCTGCTTCTTGGTACTGGAACTTGAGGGACCTGCAACTCGAATCCCCGATTCCAAAACCCTTGAAGTTTTTTCCATATTCGCCGCCAGCTGACTCTTCCATGGCTTCCGTTTGCCTGCCGATTCCATGCAAAATATGGCGTGTTCTTTCTTTATATAAGTTTCCTCCGTCCGTTACAAAAAAATCTCACCCCACGGAAGAGGTAAAAGAACGTGTCGTAGCCAATTAGATGACACCAACACTCCTATAAGGCAGCCAGTAACTTCCGGATAAATCTCAATCCCTCCTTCCCAATGAAAAACAAAACCCAACCAATCTTTCACTGAAACTTCTCCACCGGCAATCAGGACGATACCTGTACCAACAAGCCTTTCCTCGCCAGAAATATCAAACCGAATTGAAACAATTAGAGCTTTTTCTTTGAAATTTCTCCTCCTTGACGAAATTAGTGTGCTTCTCGAAACTCTTAACAACTCCTGCTAGTCAAATAGCGCCCTCGAAATCAAAGGAACGCTTCCTCGGCATGAACAACCCGAATGTCACAGTCGGATTCCAATCAGTGCAGTAGACATGGATTCCATTATTTCACTGAATCAAATATTATAAATTCAAGGGTAATTACATGTTCATTCGGGTCCTCCACATTCTGGTTCTAATACAAATGACTGCAACTTTACTTCCTTCTGGTCTCTCATGGATCATCCCTGTCAGTGAACATGACATTTGCACTCAACTTCATTTATTGCGACCGTGGGTTGGGTTCCAACTCGAGCATGGTATAATGAAACCTTGGTTGTCGCTTTAATGTGGACGCTCAACACTGTATCATTCCAAAATGGGACTGTTATAATCAATTCTCGATCTTCACTTTCTTTATTGTCGCAAGTCTTTGAGGTGGAAGTCTTGTTACAGACATATACAACTCGACAAGGGTCCTCCCACAAGCCCCTACTCGGTTCAAGATTCTGGACGGCTACTCTTACAAACCCTATCAAAATTCGACACAGGCAGAGGTGTTATTGTGGCTGCTACAGTCATGCATCAGATCTTCGTCAAGGGTTTGGACGGAAAGAAAAAATACTAGCAGGTTTCGATCTGAGGAGGAAGCTCAAGTAAAAAGTCTCGTATCAATTGCAATTGCTCGTGCCGACACTCGACAGATTGTTGAAGATGCCCTTCTGGCCGCGATCGATGATGGGTTATATCCGCCGATCAATGCGTAGGCTCAGGGCGGAAAAACAAGTTTTTTTTATTTTTTACACTTCGCGGCAAGGTATAATTCCGCGGTCCAGAAATCCCCGTGGATAGGCTGCTCGCGGACAGTCTGCCCACAGAACTTTCCTGCTTTCTTTCTTTTTTTTTTTTCAAATTTTTTTCTTTTTTTTTTCAATTTTTTTTTCAATTTTTTTTTTTCAATTTGGCGTCGACGCATCACAGTCGTTTGAAAACGATGATGACGGGGGACTCATGTGAGCATAGGGTGAGGGCGACAGCGACAATGACACCTTTCTAGCTCGGTATATTTTCAATTTGGATCCATTGACCGCTTGAGGTACCTTCTGTCCGTCCAAGGTCGATAGTTTGATTCCTCCATTGTCGCCAACTTCTCGGATCTGGTATGGTTCGACCCATTGCACCTTGAACTTCCTTGGTTTTATTTCATTGCGACTGTCGTATTTCAATACTAACTGTCCTGGTTGGAATCTGCTACATTTAGATGCTTATCATGCCAGACCTTGCGTCGGTTCTGCGTGACTTCTGTCGCCCACTGTGCCAGCAATCGCTTCTCTTCCAACTTGTTCAAATTTTTTAGCCGCTCCTGTAAGCTTTCGACATCATCCAGCTTGTTTTCCAGTGCTATGCGTAGGCTCGGAATCATGAATTCTGCTAGTACTACCGCTTCTTGTCCGAACATTAACTAGAATGGTGTGCGCCCTGTCGTCACCTTGTACGCCATGCGGTAAGCCCAAAGGGCGGTGGGTAAGTTTTCCTCCCAGTCGACACCTTCAACCGCGTAGGATTTGTAGATGATGGATACCAGGGTTTTATTGGTAGCCTCGGCCTATCCGTTTGCTCTTGGATAGTACGGACTCGACAGTGAATGATAAATCTTGAACTGGGTGGTGAGCAGACGAATGACATGATTAACAAAATGTCCTCCCCTATCACTTGTTAATTGCAACGGAATTCCATACCTGGTAATGATTTGTTCATAAATTAACTTCGCGGTGTTGATGGCCAAGTTATCTGGTAACGCACGTGCCTTCGCCCACTTGGTCAGGTACTCTGTTGCGACGATGATGTACTGGCATCGTCGAGTCTTGCTCACCCTCAGGGGTCCAATAAAATCTAATCCCCATCGCTCAAAAAGTTCCTGTGCATGAGAGGGGTTAAGTGGCATGAAATCTCTCTTCAGCGGCTTCCTGGCCCGTTGGCAAGTGTCACATTCGACTACCCATTCCTGCGCGTTGTTGTACACCGTCGGCCTCAAGAGACTTACGAGCAATCTCTTTTGTGCAGTGGTGTCGGGTCCCATGTGTCCGCCCGTGGGACCCTCATGCGCTTCTTTTAATACCTGCGGTATCTCCTCTTCCAACACACACCGCCGAAGAATATGATCCGGCCCCATTTTGTAGAGCAATCCGTTGATCAATTGAAAGGTGCGGCTCCTGATTATCAACTTGTGCCTTTCACTTGATGGCATCCCAGTGGGAAACTGTCCTGCTGACAGGTACTTGCCGACATCCTGTACCATGCCGGTAGTACCCCAATCTAAAACAGCTGCGCGTCAGGAAAGTTGTCATTCACATCCTTTGCTGGTTCCCCTGTTTTGATCTGTGACAGGTGGTCGGCACTGACATGTTTCTTTCTCGACCGGACAATAATCTTGAAAGTAAATTCTTGCAACAGGAGTAGCCATCTGCTGATCCTCCCTTGGATGACAGGTTTATTAATCATGTACAACAGGGCTTGGTGATCAACATAGAACACAAACAGCGTAGTGAGCAAATAATGACGGAATTTTTGCACAACATAGATCATTCCTAACGCTTCTCTTTCAGTTGTGCTGTAGTTCTGCTCGGCCTTTGATAACAACTGGCTGGCCAAGTATATCTGTCTGTGCTAGGGTCGCGCTGATTGCATAGTTGGAGGCATCCACATGAACATGAAACTCTTTATTCCAATCCGGATACGCCAAGATGGGTCCCGTAGCCAGTCGTACCTTCAGCCCTTCAAATGCCTCGTCCTTGTCTTTGTCCCATCTAAATGATCCTTCCTTGCAGGTTAACCTATCTAGTGGGTATGACACCTTGGCAAAATTTTTAATAAATCTCTTGTAATAACCTATATGCCCGAGAAAAGACTTTACCTCCATTACATTAGTGGATGGCTGCATTTCAAGAATGACTCTCACCTTGTCGGGGTCCGTCTTTAACCCTTCCTTATAGACAATGTGTCCGAGCAGTCTTCCCTGCGGAAACATGAATTTGCACTTCTTGGGATTCAATGCTAGTTGTGCTTTGTGACATCTCTCCATGCATTCACCAAGTGTTGCCAGGTGTCCGTCCTCTGTGCTAAATATTGACCAATCGTCGAGGAATGCTTTGAAGTTTCCCACGGACATCTTGTTGAAGATATGCAATATAATCCGCTGGAAGGTGGCTGGCGTGTTACATAACACGAATGGCATCCGGTTGTACGCATAAACTCCATCTTCGACGACAAAGGTTGTCTTCAATTTGTCCTCCTCCGCTATAGAGATTTGGTTGTATCCAGAAAACCCGTCCATAAAAGAGTAAATTTCATGTCCGACGACCTCCAAAATGCTGTCTGTGAATGGAATCGGGAAGGGATCCTTGATCGTGACTGCATTCAGGCATCTGAAATCGACGCATATCTGGATCTGTATCCTTCTTTAGTGAGATGACTATCGGTGACACCCATTCGCTGGTTTGCACCTTGAAGATAATGCCAACTTCCAGCATCCGGTTGATTTCCTCCGTAACCCGTGCCGTATAGTTCTTGTTCATCCTGTAGGGTCGCTTCCGTACAAGTATGGCTCCTTCCATCAACAGGATGTGGTGCACACATAATTTCGGGGGTACTCCCTTGAGGTCTTTGTATGTCCATGCAAACACATCCTTGTATTCCAAAAATATCTTGAATGCCGCGGCTTTGAGTATTGGATCCCAGTTATCTCCGACTAGTATGTGCTTTGGCTTTGCTTCGTCCCCCAAATTCATTGTTTGCAGCGTAGCTTCATTATACTTGATTGTCTCCCCTTCACTGAATGCATGAGCGGGTGTAACATCCAATGGTGCCTCCCCCTCCTTTACTTCAGTAAACTCCTTCGGATATTTGTTCGCTCTCGGGCCTTCCTCAATTGACAGAACATTGCAGTTGTGAAATAATTCGTAGTCCTCCATTTGCCAATGGTAGAGACCATTGACCGAATCCAAGTCGTCATCCGTTGATACCCCATCCAATCGCAAGACTCCCTCCTGATCACGTTCCATTCATTGTCTGCCTTCATCCTCCTCTTCCTCAGAATTTGATGATAGGGCCTCTTCCCCTACCATTTGGGTATGTAGATCAATGACAAATCGGCGGCCTTGACTTTCCAGTGATAAAGTGTTCTTCCAGTCGTGTCAGGCTCTTGCTTCGATAAGCCACTCGCGGCCCAGGATGGCGTCGTATCCTTTTCTCTTCAATGGAATCACCACGAAATCCATTAGGAACGCCTGAGTGCCAATTGTTACCGGCTGTGCCATGAGAATACCCAGTGGTTTAATGCCATGTTGATCGGCTGTCAGCAACTGAAATCTCGGAGGCCACAATGTCGGCTGTCCAAGCTTCCTCCAAGTTTCTTCCGGCAATACATTTACGCCGGACCCTCCGTCAACTATTGTGTCCGTGAGAACATGTCCGAGGATCCCCATCTGGATGACTGCGGGGTGTCGTCCGGATGTCAGCGCCAGCAACATTTGATCTTCTTCGCCTACAACAATCTCTTTTGCCTTCCCTCGACTTGGTTCTCCCGGTGACTTTTCCTTCCCTCGACCTGGTTCTTTCGGTGACTTGGGAACTAGCATAATATTTGATAGAGCAGATCGGAGTTGAGGCATGGTGAGAAGCAAGTCATTTATCTTTACTGGTACCTCCGTCTGCAAAATTTTCTGTACTATGTTTTGTTCGGCGAAATTCCTCGCTGAAGTGCCGGTGGTGACTTGAGGTGTTGCCGCTTGGGATACTTTTTCTGCCTCTGCCCGTGCTTCTGCAAATTTTCTCTTTTCTTCAGCGGGGTCCGGATATTCTTTTGCTTGCTTTTGCGTAATTGCCAGAACTTCTTCCTCATCTGTCTCGACAGTGATCAAGTTCACTCCTGATTTTGGACACTTGGAGTCCTTGTGATCGCCGGGTCCGCACCATCGACACAATAGTTGAGGTGTATTCGCCGTTGGACACTCCTGCGCAAAATGCCCCCACAAGTTACATGCGTGGCACTGAACAATCGGCCGTCCATTTGCATCATACTGGATTCGGCTTCTGCTCGTATTGTTATTGTTATTGTTGGCATTATTATTGTTGTTCTGTCCACGTCTATTATTCCTGTATCCGCCGGATGTGGCACCTGCACTATTTTTGTTCCCGTTACTGCTCGACGGGGAAGCCTCCTGCGTAAGAAGCACCTGCGGAGATCCTCTTGTCTTCATGTTAAAGGGGCACTCCTTTGTCGAATGGCCCATGATTTGACAGATGTCGCAGAATTGATTCTTTGGACAGGATCTTTTAGTATGACCGTTGGTCTTGCACTCCGTGCACCACACCTCACTGCTTTTTGGCTCCTTGTGCATGTTTTTAAACTCCATCATACAAATCATGTCCTTCTATAGGGCGCGGACCTTCTTGCTACTGCCTTCATTGTTGCTGCTATCTTCGTCGGAAGGCTCGTCGTCATCAGAATCAGAGGATCTAGTCTTCTTTTTCTTCTTTGTCTTGTGCTCACTTTTGAGATTCAATGCTTTGTTATAGGCTACCGTGTATGACGACAGCGACACAATTTTCATTTTCTTCCATAGGTTAGGGCGTAGACCTTCCATGAACCACCTTTTCTGAAGTCCATTTGCCGGCTTATTCTCCATTTTGTTTATCAAATCTTTTAATTTCCTGGCGTAAATGCAGACAGTTTCGTTCTTTCCTTGCTTGGTATTGAAGATCTCTGCTACAATTTCATTATCGTCACGCAACAGTTGAAATTCGGCCATAAACTCTTTTTTAATGTTATTCCAACTGTCCAGCTTCTGCGGATCTGTACTAGTAAACTAGTCAATTGCCACACCCCGTAGGATTGCCGGAAATTGCCTCATCCAGTCGTCTTCATCAGTTATCCCATTTGCCCTCTAGATTGTTTCACATGTTTTGCAATGTCAAATGGGATCGGTCGTACCATCGCCATCGAACTTCGATAGTTTCTCTTTTGGTCCTGCCATCATGATTGGTTTCTGTAAACAGACATTGCTCGGTCCTGCAACACTGGCGCTGTTCACTCCCACATCGGTGGTCTGTACTCCCACACCAGTGGACTGGTCTCCCACACCGGTGGTCTGCACTCCCGCACTGGTGATCTGTACTTCAACACCGACAATCTGCTCTTTCACACCGGCGGTTTGTACTGCAACACCAGCGGTCTCAACAACTGCGAACCTTGGTGAAGAAAAAGGATATTCTGAAGTTGTCTCCCGCGGAAGTGTATCCCGAACGAAAAGTTCACTCCATGCTCTTGCTCCGTCGGCACTCCGAGCCGTGCGAGTCAATGCTCTTCCGTCTGGATTCTCTTCCCTCGGCGAACACAAATTCAAAAACTCCTCCCGTGCTTCTTCCACCAATTCCACCCGTTGTCAAGTCTCCTCCAACAATGCCCCCGCACTCCTGTTTCCATTGGCAATCTTCTGGAATCTCCTTCGGCGGTCTGCCTGCTGTGCCAGAATTAAATGTTCTTGTGTAGTACGGATTCCATCTTTTCCCTTGGCCTTATTTCTATCCTTGTTAAGCTGATTTGGCATTAATCTTCATTCCTCCCCCCTTCCAGGTTCATAAGGCAACAACACCAAATGTTTACTGCATAGGTTAATTAAGAAATGCACACGGATAATGAACACGAACAGCATAACTCTTTAAATTATTCGCATATGCCAGAACATTACATTATGCTTCATAAGATGAGATTCAATGATAGAAGATTCTTTACAATGATCCTAGATGGGATATAAATACTATCCGCCGAACCTTCCCGAAGGAGTCCATCGGCCACAAACATTATGTCCGCTACAAACTATTTACCCGTTGGCTGCAGAATACAGAAACACCAACGACAATCACCCCGTCGGCTACAGAAACACCGACGAAAATCACCCCGTCGGCTACAAAAACACCAACGTCAATCCAGTCGGCTGACATCAAACATCAAATATGGAAAGATGCCATGTCAGAAGAGTATCAGTCCATTGTAAAAAATGATGTATGGGACATAGTTCCAAGACCTAAATGAAAATTTGTTGTATCATCAAAATGGTTCTTCAAGATCAAACATGTTGCAGATGGTAGCATTGAGAAACACAAGAGCCGATTTGTTAAAAGAGGTTTCTCTCAAAAGGAGGGTATTAATTATGAAGAGACTTTTGCCTCTGTTGCTTGATACACATTAGTCAAAGCCGTAATTGCTTTTGCAACATCAAAAGGATGGAAGATCCATCAAATGGATGTGAAGACTGTATTCCTCAATGACACGATTGAAGAGGAAGTCTATTTAGAGCAACCTGAAGGTTTTGTCATACATAATGCTGAATCACATGTTTGCAGATTAAAGAAGGCTTTGTATGGACTTCAACAAACCCCTAGAGCTTGGTACGAAAGGATTAATCAGTACCTTGTGGGATTAGAGTTTTCCAAGAATGATGGAGATCCGAACCTCTATTTTAAGGTAATTAATGGTGATATGTTAATTCTTATTATATATGTTGATGACGTGTTAAGCATAGGAGAGGATCATCTAATCTCCCAATGTAAAAGGGATGTCGCTTTAAAATTTGACATGAAAGACTTGGGGATTTTACATTACTTCCTTGGATTAAAAGTTTGGCATCAGTTAGATGGTATCACTCTTAATCAAAGGAAGTATACTATTGACATTCTCAAGAGGTTTGGAGTGTTGGAGTGTAGATCCATGTCTATACCCATGGAAGTTAATTTGCACAAATTAAAGGAAGCAACAATAAATTCAGAATTTGCAGATCCTACTCTCTACAGACAAATAATTGGATCCGTGATGCATTTGCTGAACTCAAGACCGGATATAAGTTATGCAGTGAATGTACTGAGCCAGTTTATGTGTGAACCAAAGGAGATGCATCTTGTTGCTGCAAAACACATTCTGAGATATCTTTGAGGTACAATTGGATATGGTCTTAGATACAACCATGTAGGCTTACATGGATACATTGACTTAGATTGCGCTGGACATGTGATTGATTGAAAGAGCAAATCAGGAGTTGCTTCAGTTTAGGATCAACAATGATTTCATAGATTAGTAGGAAACAGTCCTTAGTTGCACAAAGCTCTACGGAAGTTGAGTATATTGTAGCCTCTATGGGAGCAAGAGACATAATGTGGCTTAGGTAATTGATTGTAGGACTATTTGGTGAGCCCTTGAATCCTACTATTACTCATTGTGATAATCAAAGTTGCATCAAGCTTTCAGTGAATCCATTGTTCCATGGTAGATCAAAACACATCGAGATTCCTTATTAGAATGTTAGAGACATGGTAGAAAGGAATGTGATTTAGTTGGAGTATATTAGTACAAGCGATCAGACAACCGACATTCTCATGAAACCTCTCTTGAGGATAAAAGATGAACACTTTTGGAATAAACTTGGTATAGTTGAAAATGTAAGTCAAATTTCAGATTTAGTCTCAATTATTTTTTGTTTGTACTTATATATAAAGATGTTTAATGTGTAAACTTTTTGTTGTCATTTGTGTGACTCCATATGACCTTATGGGCTCCTCTGGACAATATTGAAAGGTGACGAATTTTCAAATAATGAAAAGTTGTATTTGACATTGTAAGGTGACAACTTTACAATGATCTATTTCACAATCATGATGGATATCACGTGACTTGATATCTGTGGACATGTCATGATAATTAATATATCTTAGACATTTAAATAAATATCACAAGACTTGATATTATTTGATAGATCATAATGATCCTTTAGAGATAATCATGTGGATAATGTATCCATGGATGTACCATCATTAATCATCCATATGGTAGACGTCATGAAACTTGATGTCAGTGCACATACAATAATATGGATATTTGAGTTATGAAGAATGTCACATGATTTGATATTCTTGTGTATACCATATCTCCTGATATCATGAGTAAGGTGATATCTCTTTCTCACAATAAATAAATCTATTTAGATACTTGGATAGACTTTTTTCTGCCCTAGGTAAGAGGGAGTGTTGAAATGATAGCTTTGGTTATATAAACATGAATGATAATTATCAATAGAATGATCTATGATTTTACGCACATATATATGTGTGTGTGTGTGTGTGTGTGTGTAGACACACACACACATTGAGTACACACACACACACACACAATAAATACTTAACCAGAAATCATTATATTGACCATTTTGTAAAACAAATTATCATTTATGATAATCTAATTATCATTGCTCGATTGTTCCAAGTATAATCTGAAATTATCGCTCTGCATTATCCCTGTTATTTATGAGTATCGATCTGCATTATCATATATCAGCTTTCAATTTATAAAGCTTGTTATAAATACCAATAACCATCGGATGAGAAATAATGTTAATTTGCTTATTGAAACAGTGTAAATACTATTCATGTGTGAAGTAATCAGTTTGCTTAAGCCACCGATAATGAAGCGGTGCATGTCGGTGGAGAGACATGCCTCTGTCTATGGAGAGACATTTGACGTCTCATCAAAATAATATATGTACCTCCAAGCAGATTGAAATATGACAAGTACCAAAATTCACAAGTGCAAGTCGGTATTCAATCTCTCTCTCTAGTATTTAGAAATTTATGATCCATATTCTGAAATAATTGAAGTATTACCAAATCAGAAATATTCACATTTGCGAAATATCATTGCATCATTATTCTCATTGTAACCTGCAAAGTACCATAAGTCAGTAAGGGATTTAATTCCAGAGATAGTAAAATAAAAAATATATCTATACTCTGGACTACTATGAATCTAATCAACATTTACAGGCAAAACACGAGACTTCAAATGGTAAAACAACACATGCAAGTACATGCAAGTAACCAAATGCACTTGCGAGTAACATGCAAGAACATGCAATCTTCAAAAATCAAAGAATTTTGCCCAAACTAAGAAATCATGCAATCAAAACCCTTGACTAAGCTTGCGATTTTCAGCAAAAATCTTCAAAGACAAATCAATTTTTTTATAAAATACCTTTAGCAATTTTCATTTAAAAAAATTGAAAAACAAATTTCTAGCAAAAATTCCAGATCAGAGGCTAAATTTTTTCTTAAGAAAACTTGCCAAATTTAATGAAATCCCATTGACCCGCTTGGATACCTTGTTATGGTAAATCGATGTTGTTGTAGTTGTATTAAACAAAGAAGATGAAAACTCCTTATATAGATTTACAAAGACGATGTTTCTAAAAGAAATAATCATGAACTAAAGACGAAAATAGAAACTTCTCAATAAACTAAAGACTAACTAAGATGACCCTTAAAAAAATGTTATAATATTCTAATAAATTTTCATTGCAATCAATAGTTCTTTGGCATGCAAGCAAGCCTTAAATATACTGCATTTTTTAAAATAGAGCACCCTTAAATAGATATTTTAGAAAACTATCTTGAAATAGATGTCTCCCAAAATTAGCCTTAGCCAAAAATAGCAAGTTTGGTGTTGTTTAGTTTATCTTTGTGTTTCTGATACAATCTCCATATTTTGGGTATTGTATATCCTCTTAAGAAACTTGAAACTGACAACTCACCAAATAATCATGGTGACTTAATTTAAAACACTTTCATCCTTTGCTCTCTGTAAGCATTGAAACCTTGTTGTTTTGAAACTCTATGCCTGGTCACCAATAACCCCTGAAAGTCTATCCTTGGTGCGCAACCATTGCATGATAATTTTGAAATACCTCGAGTGAAGAGTGCAAGAAATGTTATGCTTGGAAGAATGAGAACAAGTTCCAGACCCCCAAAGTTGCAATGAAACTGGAAGGATCTGCTGGTAATGATCAACAAGATGTTGGGAAAGTTGCTTCAATTGTGTTTGTTTATGTTTTAAAGGTGAAACCTGGGTTTCTCCATTTAAAATCAAGCTCCTTCAGAAACTCGTCTTGTTTTTAAGTGTTTTATCCTTCTTAGGGCTTGCTTTTAGACTTTTGTGAAGATTTGTTTTACATGTTTTCACTTTGAGACTCTCTACGCCTCAAGACTGCACTTTATCATAAAACACTTTTCATGTTTCAACCCTTGATTTTTATCATCCAATCCTCTAGGTGTGACCACAGGCACTATTAGCAACTTTTTGAATCTTTTGAACATGTTTTTTGACATTTGAGTCATAGGTGTTATTTTTGGAGGATCGCTGCATATGTAATTGCATTGCATTTTGGTATATATTTTCCAATGGCAGCGATTTCATTCTTATTTATATTAAGGAAGAGTCATGGAGAGACATGTCTATCCATTATTATCTAATTAATATAATAACAAATGATTATTTAATCATATAATATCTCACACACACACATACACACACACACACATATATATATATATATATATATATATATATTTCTGCACTTTAGTCTCAGTTTATCCAACTGAAGCTACCAAAAATCAACAATAAGGCACATGCAAAAGGCCTTTAATGCCTTTTTTGATGTTAAAACTTGATGTTAAGTGGCTTGGGTGTGCTTCTAGGGGCGTCTTTGCACTTTTTGTTCTAACTGATCACTTACAAAGTAAGTTGCACACAAATAAAGAAAAGAAAAGGCTATATCTAATTAAATTTTGACAACACAAAAAAAACAAATAAAGCATTTCTCGTTATATTTACATTTCTTTAAGGCCTAATGTTTAGGTACTGTTATGAACAAGGGTCTTTTTACCTCAGTACCGCTCTGACAAATAAGTGTATTTTTAAGCTGCTTCGACTTATTTTTTGGCATTAGTGGATGTTAATGTATTTTTCCCTTTTTATTGTGCTTTGAATTTTTTCATTCCATATTTGTGAGAATAAGCCTGCAATGTTGCAAAGGGCTCATATGTGATAGGGGAAAATTTATGCCATTTCCTTATGTCTGCAGTCTAATGATTAACACATTAATAATGGCAAGTAGATAAAATTATGTTCTACTAGTTTTTCAAAATTTTGGGTTATTCATTGGTTTAGATTCAAAGTGCCATTATTGTGTATGATGACAGGTACGAGAAAAGCTACATGCATCGTGACGTGGTCACTCATGTTGCAGTCTCAAATGCAGATTTCTTTATGACAGGCAGCTGCGATGGTATGTATTATTTAACAACAATTACTGATTTTTTACAATGGTTCATGCTCTTGTGATGTTTGGTAGACAAAGTGCATAACAATTTGTCTTAAAATGTCTTTCTTATGTACTGGACTGAAATTCTTGTTTTCAGTTTACCTTTTTTAAACAGTAAATTTTCAAATGTGGATTGCTGCCAGTTTCTTATGAATGGAGCTGTTTAACTTGATTGAATATTCATGGAATTCCATGCTCATGTTAGCATTCTTAAGATGTGCCTGCTCATGTTAGCATTCTTAAGATGTGCTGTCATACACTGTTGTGATTGTTTTGATAATGATGTGAAATTAGTGGACTTTGTGAAGTCCTATGAAATTTTATTTTTTTGCACTAAAAGAGTTTAAACAACATAGAGTTCAACATATAAATACCGCACTAACCCTCACAAAACAGAATCGAGGGAAGAACCGACTAAATTTTTTACATAATTTGCCCTTTAAAACATATCAGCTACAACCTCAAAAACTAAGAACCAACCCAAAAAAAAAACAGTTTACACTTTATGCTTCTCCTATTATGATAAATCCCCCTGATTCATGTCTGCACCCACCCTTGAGTTCAGCTCCCATCCAGTAGACTGATAGCTGCATTGAACATTTTGAATCTAGGAATCATCCAAATGACACTTATTCAAAAGATTGCTCAATTCTTCTACCTCTTCCTTAGTGAGGAGGCTTTGAAATTTCTTTATGTACTGTGTGGCTTTGACTTCATCTTGGAATACTTGGATTACACCATCATGCATCAACTTCATAAATCTGGATCTTGGAATCTCCAAGCACAATGAAACCTGTGACATTATGTAAAAATGGGCGAGTTTAAGATTAAACTCAGTAGGGCATCTTCTGATGTTTTGAAAAATCTCCTTGTTCCTGTCTTTCCAAAGAATCCATAGCACTTCACCAGTTAGAGCATACCAAAACTTGTTAACAAAAGGATCAAAAGACTTAACATACCCAGCAAGGATTTCACACCAAGAAAAACCAACATCACAATTCCAAACAATAGGAAGGCCAAAGAAAATAGACCAAATCTTCTTGGTATACAAACATTAAAAAAAAAAACATGCTCAAAGCTTTCAGGTTTATTACAGAGACTACAAATGACTGGATTAACATTAATGGCAGACAGCACAGGCCCAATAGCAAGTTTTTTTAACAGCAACAGCCATCTAAAATGAATAACTTTAGGCTCACATGGTCCTTTCCAAAAATACTCAAAAAGAATTGCCAGTTAGAGAATGGACATTCAAACCCCCAACAAGTAGCAACCCGCAGTAGCACAGAGTTATCAGTCTTAAGCATAGCATATATCTGTTTAGTGGAAGAATCCATTTTGCATTTTTTAGAAATGTTTCACTGTTCATCATAATACCCATCCTTTCCTTGCCAATCACTTTAGTGAGCAGAGTATATGTCTTCTTTTGTGTTCTAGGGATCTCAAATTTCTTGGAGATCTCATCCCATGGCCCAAGCTTCATATTAACCAAAAGATCACCAATCAATGATATGCCTTTCTCATTCCACTTCTTAGCAGAACAACATTGAGTAAGTGCATGAGGTTTATTATTCAAGTACAACCCCCACCAAATAGACCTGTCAATAACCACATATCTAGGAGGTCTCCCTGCAACATTCCTACAGGAGATGAGCTCCCGCACCTGAGTCCAAGCAGACCAAGAGAGCTAAACACCTTCGAGCCAAAGATCTTCGTCTTAAAATCCCCCAAGATGATATCCAATAACGGAATTTTGCCCCACTGCTTACTTTTCCTAATCACCGATTGTTCAATGTTGTTTCTCATCAAAATTTTCCAGGGCTTATTTCCCAACAAAGCTTTGTAAATCCATTTAGCAGCCAGAGCAATCCCCTGGGCTCTAATATCTTTTAAACCAAGCCCTCCAAGGTGTTTGGTAAGGCAGCACCATTCCCATTTAACACAATTCCTCTTCCTTGAGCCCATCCCATTTGACCACAAGAAATCACGAAGAATTTTCTCAAGTAACTTAAACTGATACTTAGCAAACAACCATGTAGAAGCAAGATACAAATGATGAGAAGATAGGACTTTCTGCACAACCTGCACTCTCCCAACCAAAGAAAGGGACTGCGTTTGCCACCTAATATGCTTGCTGTTCATTTTACTAAAAAACCAGTCCCACATATCAGGAAAGGAAGGCTCCAAGGTAAACGGGATACCCAGATATCTGATAATAGCCTTAGGTCCATTCCACCTCCACCCCATTTCACTTAACCATCTATGAGGATCCTCAACCCACCCCAAAACAGCAGATTTGTGGGGAGCTACCTTGGCCCCAGAAGCAAGGCTATTATGATGTCACTGCGTGTATAATGGCTTATAGCATTATGAGGTGGCTCGTAAGTATGTCTGGCGTGTATACATCTGTGTGCTGGTGGTTCCTGCATTCATTGGTATCAGTTATGATTGGAAACCTGCTGTCTCCTGGTACTGCAGCCTTGAGACCTCTCATGTTTAGGGAAGACTTCACGCTATGTGCCTTGCGGAAGAGAAACAGGTTCTTTTTGATTGGCATATCTAGGTCTTAGATAGATATATAGCATTATTCAGCTGTATAATATTCGGAGTGTTATCATTGTGTGATTAGTGTTTTATCTTCTGTGATTCAAATGGAATGATATTCAGAAGTCAGTGTTATTCAAAGGCTGAAAATGTGATTGTATTCATATCATTCTGTAGTGCATCTCTGTTGGGATTATTTCTTTGTTATCATCATATTTATAAATTGCTGAGTTTTGTATCAGAGATTGTAATAAGCCATTTCAATGTGTGATTGTTAACAATCTGAGACTAGAACTTGTAAAGAGCCCTGCTGGCTCTTACTCAAACTATGCCGACGAAAGATTTATTTGTGTTTTTGGAGGTTTATGATTTTTTTTGTATTTTTTCAAATATATCAATAAGTTTTCTTTTTCCTTTTCCAGAATGTCAAATAAATAACAATGCATGGAAATTGAAATTGCAAATTCTCTTTTCAGAGATGCCTTGAGACCCTTGGTCACCCTGGTCCTTAAACTTTGGTGTTGGATTTCTTCCAGCCAAGGAAGGACCCCTAGTCCTTTCCTTTGTGTCTTCCTTTGCTTTCTTTGTTCCTTTGTTCTTTCGTGGGCACTGTTTGGTGTTCCTGCTGTGGGTTGTTTTCCTTGTTTGTAAGCTCTCAGTCCCTTGGGCCCTTGTTGGTCTCTTGTAGGACATTATTAAATTTATTGTATCTTCTATATTTTATTATAGAACATAGTCAATGATGGCAACTATATAGAACGCATATCTCTGAAACTCAAAATGCAAGAACTTGATGATGAAAATGTGCAACGTTGGATTCCAGTGATGAAGGGAAGTGATCATAAATTGGTCTCTACAGAAAAATGCCAGCCCGGGAATGTGGGCACAGCTTTGTTATGACCAGACATTGTCAATACATTACTGATCGCAGCCCTGTGATACTTAACACTGCTCCTCAATGTTTAATCAAAGCCCCTTCTTCCCTTGACTATATGCAATATGGGTGCCAACACTGAACACCAATTTGCCTCAGAATTATCAGAATTGGTAGCCATCCCTTCACTTGACACTTATCAGTACATAAATGACTTTTAGCTAATACAATTGATCCTACAGAAGATAAACCCAATCTCAGACCCTAACACCAGCGTTCACAGTTCTTGCAATATGGATCGACTCATCAAATCCAGTACTAAGCAACAGCAGCAAATGACACAATTCATTGGCGAGGACTTTCCACTCAAAGTGCATAGGAAACTGAGAAATTTACAATTTCTTCAACTCAAATCCTCAAACCTCAAATTCATCAAGATATTAAAATGTATAGAATGAATATCCATCTCCATGACCTTGCTTTTATAATATTTCAATTCAAACGGTATCTCCTTCACACCAACTGGATATTGGCTTCATGTTTACACTTTTCACTTCGAAGGCTTCATGTTTCATTTAAAGTTTTATAACTTATATAACTTCTGTTTGTGTTTTTAATAGTTTTGACTTAGGCACCATTTAAAATAAAATTAAGTCACTTGAGGAACTAATGGATGCATCATGGCCCCATTGTCCTTTTAAAAGATCATTAAAGTGACTTAATAAAAATACTTTATGATAATTTATTTAATATCATTAATTATACCCCCTTTTTAATAATTCCTAAGTCAAATCATAGACTACTACTGCAAATGGGGTTACGATTGGTCATTAGATCCCTTGCTAAAATTAGTAACCCTCCTCATTGACTTACTATAAATAGTAAGTCCTAAGTATCACTCCAAACAAAGATAGTAGGAAATTGCAAGTGATGACATTTTGCATTGCCAAGGTAATTGACTTACTATAAATAGTAAGTCTTTCAAAATGCTTCATGTTAGCATGAATGCTGATGGTATTCCTATGAGGGAGTATATTAGCATTATTGGAGACATGATTCAAAGCTTATGTGTTGCATTCATGACAGTTTGTCATTGATGTCAACATACTGGTTATTCAGTGAAGACTGGTAGAATAGCAGAGAGAGATTGGCTTCACGTGTTTTGAGGATTGAAGATCAGCTTATGCGGACTTGGGATTATGTTCTACAGTATGTTTGGATGCTACAGTTAGGAGCGCATATGGAAATATGAAGACTAGATAGAGTTATAAGGATTTTAGTGAAGGTAGCTTCCAGACAGTGTTTCTAGAAAGAGGGTACTGTTGTTTGAATTTTATCTCCTAACAGAGATGGAATTTGGTTGAGCGAGCTGAGATAGATGTTGAAGACATGTTAGAGATGCTTTGGTTTGGATAGGCATAATTTGGAGATCATCAAATGAAAAGTTATGAAGACTCTGAGCCGATAGTTGTGTGTAATCTTGGTTAAAATGTAAAATTGTAATGTAACATGTATTGTAATAATATCTTAAGATGGTTCTATATTATATGTGTAAATTGGGAAAGCCTCAAGGCCGACTCAATAAATTGTTTTAGGACTTGGTGTAAAGGAAAGATTATTTCCTTGTGGTAGAGTGTTATTTTGAGATCACTATTGGTTATGGGAGCTTGAATGCGAAGATCTTTTGGATCAGAGCAGATTTTGGTGCAGTTGAGGCACTATGAGCGGAAAGGAAATTGTATTTGGCAAGAGATGTTGCTGGTTGGACAATTGTTGTTCTACAATGTATTATTCAGAAGGAATAGTACGAAGGCTATTTGGACAATGGGTTCAGTGGTCTTCCTTTCAACTCCTAACAGGGTTGGCACAACTCCTAAGAGGGTTGGAATCTCCTAACAGGGATTCAAAGTCTCCTAAGAGGGACTTATATCTATTGATTGTATTTCATTGACTCCTAACAGGGTCTATCCTCTAACAATGAACTTTCATATTTATACATCATTTTGTGGGCACCATCCCCACCAAGCCCACCGGGGTTTTCCCTCTGATCAAGGGTTTCCCTAGGTAACAAATCTGGTGTTATTGTGCATGGTTATCTTTCTATGGTTGTTGCATCTATTGTTTACATGTTTCAAAATAAATAAAGATATTGAGAGTTGTTTGAATTGCATAACTGATTCACCTCTCCCTCTTAGTTATCTTGGTGGACTTCACTTTCTAACACTTCAAACAAAGTGCTAATATACTTGGACATGGCCAATATTTTCTTTCCACCCTGGAGATGTCCCAAAATAATAGGTAATAGTGAACCAATATGCGTTGTATGCAAATGACTAGCCCATGAGGGTTGCAGTAATGGACTAATCCCGTCATCTTGGAGTTACTTAGAAGAAGGGGACATTGCATATTTCATCCTCCAGTCAAAGCTAGTGAGCTTTGTATTCAATATTTATGATTATTCAATGAAGAATATATTTTGGTTGTGGCTGGGCTTTTCCCTTGAGTAGGAGGGTTTTCCCAGGTAATCTCTAGTGTTATTGTATACTCGTGTTTTAAATTTTTTTTGATTATTGCATTTATTCTATTTTGGTTCAAAACATTAACATTGAAGAGTTGCATCCATGTTGAAGGAGGTTAATGACACCTTGTAAAGATTTAGAGGCATGAAGTTTTGTGTTTTGAAGAGTTCAAGAGGAACTAGATGTCATGTTGCTAAGTTAAGAAGATCATATGAGTTCATTTGAAGCTTATCCATGTTTAAAGTTTTTACATTTTCTCATGGCATGTTCCTATTACTGGACTTTGTGTGCTCATAGGGTTTTCTTTATAAGAGTCTTAAGAGTGAGTTTGTTTCATGGGCTTTCTTTTTATCCCAGGAAAGGAGATATCTATAGGTATTCATTATTGAAGGAGCCTATATTTACATTTGGAGCCGTAGAATTCCTTATGATAAGCCAAAATGTGGCCTCTAATAATAAAGTCCCATCTAGGTTTCTTCCAAACTCTCTCATTGTAGACTGAAACGTGGCCTCAAATAATGAACTCCTTGTTTTCATTTCTAATACTTTCTTGAATGTTTACTTCTTTACATTTGTCAAATCATTGCTTCTTTTTTGCTTTCTTTTTTGTTTGTCCTTTTGGCATTTAGCTGCCCATTTAATAATGACAATGTCTTGCCCTTCCAGCCATAGATGATAAACTGTTATCATTTCTTGCGAGCACTTCTCTTCAGATCCATTATTTGATCTGCTGTAGGCTGTATTTATATTGGATGATAAGAGGCATATTTTTTTTTCTTTATACTGATTGGTAGTGCCCCTTTCACCAAAGTTCACCACTCTTACAAGTTGGCCCCATTAACGGATACTTATATTAATTAATGGTCCAATTAATAAATTGGCTCATATAAATTATGTTATCACAACAATTTATATAATCAATAATAATACTTTTAATAAGTATATTATCAATATAATTATATTATCAATATAATTATATTATCACAACCTTTATGTTATCTATGTCTGCCTGAAGGAATCTGACCAAAGCTATAATAATATTAACTCCGCCATAATTAGGGAGGAATCCTTCTTGATATGTAATATCCCCCTTTTCATGAGTGTCAACTTTCAAAGGATTACGCCTATTTACTAACCCTCATAGGCTATTGGAGTTGTTCAAAGGGTCCAGTTGGCAGAGTTGGAGGTTAATTCCCACTCCAGAGGCCAAGGATGTTCAGATTGTCACACTTACTATTTATAGTAAGTTCCTATTTTGGGTAAGTCAAAGTTGCCATCTTTAGTAGAGCACCTAGATAGTTTGCTAGTAGTGCAGAGTTGTGGTGACATTGTTAGAGCTTTTGCTCAGAGACTTTCTATTTATAGTAAGTCAGTCATGCCATGTTGCTATTCTGGCAGGGCAATTATGCGCCAGACTTGGATAGTATCAGGATTTTCAGTTGATCGAGTGGAGGATTTGATGAGCTATTTATTGATTATTAATTATTAGTTAAGTTATACTTGATTAATATACTGAAGTTTATAATAAAGCTACATCTAGTGCATTAAATGTTTTATTATAAAATGTCTTTGGCGCCTAAGCACGGAGGAATTTTAATTAAATATTATAATTTGAATGGCAACAAAAACAAATATGATGTTAACAGTTAAAAGCTAGGTCACAATATAAGTTATGTGGAGAGTGAAATTGAAGCTTCCAACCGATTTGCCTTGAAATTTATAAATGCATTTAAATGCAAAGAACCAAATCATCCATTGTGCATTTGATAGTTGTGAAATTGTGATTAATTTGTGAGAAGGGTTTTGCAGAAGGAAGGGCTAAAGAAATTGGGGCATTTCTTCAGCTATTTTGCTCTTTGAATTGGTTGAAACTATACTAGTGAATAGTGCTTGAAAGGTGGCTCATTCCAAAGCCATTATTGTGCCCAATCACAACATTTCCAAGTCTCGGCGTCAAATAACAATCACTCTTAGCTGGCTGTGATTATTCAGTGATGATCAGCGATCAGCTGCAGTTTCATTGCATTTTGTTTTTTCTAATAAATTCTAAATGGATGTCATTGCCATTGTAAAAGTTTTCATTGGAAATTAACAAATAAGGTTTTCCTATGCAAGTTGGAATTGTTATCTAATCATTTTCTGCATAGTTATATGTTAAATAATTGCAAAATGGTTCATTGCATTTTGTTTTTTCTAATAAATTCTAAATGGATGTCATTGCCATTGTAAAAGCTTTCATTGGAAATTAATGAATAAGGTTTTCCTATGTAAGTTGGCATTGTTATCTAATCATTTTTTGCATCGTTATATGTTAAATAATTGCAAAATCATTCAAATACAAACAAAAAAACATATTTACGTTAATAAAACATAACTTAAACATTGCATGCCAACTATTTGACGAAATGTCAAAAGGGAAAAATTGAGCTTTAGCGTTAGAACTGGACAAGGTTCTTAAATGCCATCTGAGTTATGTCATGATATCCACCATGGCTATTCCTAGAGGGTGGGTTCATTATGGCGACTCGCATGAATGGTAATGCAAATAAACACAAGTGCTCATCATGTAATCACCTAACGTGATATCATCATCTCATCATGACGTTCACCTTGGCTACGTCCAGAGGGTGAATGAACACAAGTGCAAAGTCATGGATTCTCTGACATGACATCCACCATGGCTACTCCCAAAGTGTGGAACCACCATGGCTACTCCTAGAGGGTGGAACCACCATGGCTACTCACATAGAGAAGAATGCATTAACAAAGGCTTGCACCTCAAACTTCTCCCTCACAAAGAAGAATGCATTAACAAGGGCTTGGTGAGAATATCAACCATCTAATCATTAGTGCTAATGTAACTGAACTTAATTGCATTCCTTTGCACTATATCTCTAATATAGCTATACTTGATCTCCACATGCATTCACTTATCATGCAATACAAGGTTGGGGACTGCATCACTCTTGTGAATCCAAAGCTCACCATGTATCTGTTGGGAGGTTAGTGCCTCCGTCCACTCTAGGTGAAGGTACCGTTCAACATAGATCGATGGATTTGTGACATGTGCTTAAATGTTTGTTGTGGATCCTTGTCTTTGGTTGTTGCGACGTTCATTTACAATTCGAGCTTTTGGTGTAGCACTAGTGGTGATTCCAAGAAGTGGTATTAGAGTGCTCAAACCCCTCAGGTCATGCTGAGGGGGAGGATTGTTGGGAGGTTGGTGCCTCTGTTGCCTCTATGTGAAGGTACTGTTCAACATAAACTGATGGATTTGTGACATGTGTATAACTGCCTCCTGTGGATCATTGTCATTGGTTGTTGTGATGTTCATTGACAACTCGAGCTTTTGGTGCAACGACAACGGTTATTCCAGCATTATCCATCTATGAATATCACGATCTTGGTGTCATCATAAAAAGGCCTTCCGACCTATGTACATGGGACTCTATCCTATGAATCATAGTCCCCCGACCGCTAAAATGGAAGTGTACTTGATCACTAGAGAAACCATCTCGACATGGTATACTCCCCCTGAATCAATATAAAGAGAACAATAAAAGTTGAAGATATGGTGAAGTGTTGGAAAATTGAAAATGGCCAAATGTTGGGAAATTTTGCCTACCTAGCTCATATACACTTAGTGAAGAAATTGCAATGAATGGATGAAATTTGGCTAGTTATGGAAATACCATCTATAAATCTCAAATGCGCCCACAAAACAAAAGTTAGTAGAGAAATAAAATCAAAGTTCCCAAGAAGAATTTTGATGAAATATGACATGTTTTCAAGTTAGAGGATGAAAGAAATTAGTGCAAGAAAGAACTGAGATGAAGAAATTAAGTCAATAAAATGTATAAGGACAACATGAGAAATCTAGTTCTATAAGTTCAAGGAGCACATTCTAGTCATTTTATTTCCAATGTTGAATACTTCTAAGATTCAAGCAATCTTGTTCAAGGCATTCAAGGTTCAAGACCTACAAGATCAAAGTTCGAGAGCAATGTAGGAGGAATAATGTAACATCTTGAAGTTCCTGTGGAAATCCTATAATTCTAGTCAAGAAATAACAAGGAAGAAGGATTCCCATTCTAGGTGTTCAAGGAAAACATTCAAGTTTTTGAGATTCAATTCAATTATGAAAGACTACAACAATTGCAAAATGGATAACAAGAATGACTCTCAACAACCTTCCGAAATTGACATGTCTCGATTCTCTATGATGGCCAACATTTAATGTTTGGTGGACACATCTTTGACCACTCTTCCACTAAGTGGACACCTTTCTTCTAATTGGTTCATGTGGACCTGCTCATTTATGACACAATTCCCCTTTTGCTCTCACCCTAATTGGGGTTGAGGTTGTTGATGTTTAGTAGCTTCAATCTGATAAACCATACAATATATTTAATTATAAGATATAATATATGTCAGATATAAGTTATGAGAGAATTATATCTCTCTCTCTCTCTATATATATATATTCATTATTATATTATTTTTCAAATTAACAAATAGACATGTCCCTTGAAGGGACATGTCTCTTCATGACTTATTCTTAATATAAGTATGAGAGAGAGCTGCCTTTGGAAAACACATACCAAAATTTAGGCACTGCCATTACATTGCAGTGATCATCTTAAGCTTAACATGGTATCAGAGCAGTTTGGTCTTATAGGGACCCTTTAGATGTAAAGTTGAACTGAACAAAGAGACCTTCTTAAATTCAGTAATGTGTTACAATTATCTCGTCGTAGTCAGATGGTGGTCATTAAATCTCAAAATAATGGAAAGATTTTATGCAGGCATGCCCAAAAGAAAAGATAATTGACACGAAATGAGTTGAAATTAAACTGTAATACTCATCAACAAAGATGCTGAGCAATAGTGATATTTTACAGTCAAAATTGCAGGCAAGTAGTTTCCCAACGCTTTAGTTTCCCAATGTTTGCAGAGACATCATCAATTGGAAACAAGGAAATAGCGGTAATTAAAAGTAGAGTCTGATTTTATGGGAGTTCAATACATGTAATGATATATATTTATCATTAACAATAATTCATATTGAAAGAAATCAACCTAGGGTTGATGTAATAATGTTATTCACCCACAAAGGAAATATGAATAATGGTGAGCGTAACGTGATTTCACGTCATTTACGACAATAATGTAGAGCAGAGATTTCATCTTAACGCAAGGAGCTAAAGAGATAGGGAAATCAGTGTTAGCACTGACTTTACAGCTATGTGAATTTTATGAAAGGGGACAGACTTGATTGTATAAGAAATCAATATATGTAATGTGTCACTTCCAAGGAAGCGATCTATCTTCATTATTTTCCAGCCTGAATCTGAGTCTGAATTTTGGAAGATTTTGGGTACAACTAGTCTGGGACATTGTGATCTCATTCAGAAGATAAAGATTATATTGCACGGACAAATTCTAAAGGATATGAGACCTACATTTAAAATTACATAGATGAGCTATATTGTGTTGTCCCTTCATACTATTCTCCTTATTTAGATTTCTTATGGTGTATTTTAAAAATAAAAATAAAATTGTTATAGGCTAAACTTCCTTTCTATAGCCATAGATATAGAAGGAGAAAATAGCAGCGCAAGTACAGTGTAAAATGTTTGACATAGTTGTCACTAATGAGTACTGTAAGATGGTATCCTTGATAATTTCTTCCATGAGATTTCTGTATTGTGTGGCTGTGTGCCTTCTTAGGAGGTGTGAATACTCGAGATATGGGATTTGCATGTATAAGCCTTTACAACATGGTGAAATAGAGGATCATATGAATGTGCGCTTTGACTCATACATTTTCTAGTTATCTGCAATATTTTTTGTCTACATTCACTGGACCTGGTTGCCTCAATACCATTGGTGGCTATGATGATGGAACTACAAATTTTATGGTCCCTACAAATTCATTTAAGTATACTGTATAAAATAAGAGATGACTAGACATGAATTCCAGTGAATAGAACCATTTGGGAGACACGAGTTGTATACTTCAAACAATGGGAGACATACACAATGATCAACGAATGCTATTGGAAGATTGACAGGAGATATCAAGACCAATTCTCAGCACAATTGAATGTCAGAGCCAAATGTTACTGCTCAAGTATTCGAGTGTTGGAAGAAGATTGGAAGGAGGAAATCAATCATGCAGGGGCATTGGATACATTCATCTCAATATCCTATTCAGCAAATAGAATAGATTAAAGAAGAAATTTATCTCATTCAGATGGGAGAAAAGAGATTACAAATTATGCAGACTGAATACAACAACCATTCCAGTGAGAAGAAGACTCAACAAAATGGAAGTTGACGACAACATTTAGTGAATTGGATATGTGACCTTGATGATGGACAGGGTGTGCGAGAACATATATGTGTAGCATGAGACAAAATTGGGAAAAACAAATTTATTGAAAAGTATATCAAGTGTGGCCCATTTTCATCGATGCAAACTGAGACTCGGCACCTATGGATTATTCCTCTTGAATGGGTAGTATTAAATCAATATCACTATTTTTCCATGGAAGAAAAATAGACAATTTTTTATCATGCCCATTCATGAGGCTAATCAAATAAAGGAAGAGAAGATATAGAACAAGTGAATGTAGAGTATGGAAACTTTTGTAAAAGATTGTGATGATAATTGTTGCTCATGGATGTCTACAGATGTGGAATACCTTGAGAGAAAAGTACTACTCCTAGCAAGATGTGAAAAATGTGGTTCAACCACTCATGAATCGCTGATGGAAATGATTGATCATTAAAGTGATGTGATTGTCAATTAGAACTCCCATAGTGCAAATAGACTAAGGTCTTATATTTCATATGATAAAATAAAAATAAAAATAAAAATCAACAATATAAGAGTGGGAATTTTACATTGCTGGTGGAGAATAATAACAAATATTTTATTCCCACTTGAACCATCTTTAGAGAGGTAATGTAAGAAAAGAGACATTGTTAGAGTTCCAATTTGAACCATCCTTAGTGAGGAGATGATTCAAAAGAGGAGATGTCTCTCAAACAATCAAAGAAAACATTTTCTAATTCGATGGATATGGACCTTCATTAAAAAAACTTGTATCAAAGATATGCAGATGAGTATTTATTATCTTTGAGTATGACATTTATTTTCTTCTTGTATTTTCTATCTAAATTGTATTTGTATTTGTGCTATAAGAGTTCTTTACCTTGATCTCTTTCATTGTCTCCGAGGATGTTCTTGCAGGAAAAGAAGACACATTAGGCATGCCACCAAATATGAGTACCTTTCAATGACAAAAGGGAGTTTGGCACATCCGTTAGAGAGGGAGTAGATAGATGACATGTCTCGGTTGCTTCTAAGAATCTTGGTTATATTGGTTCAAAAGGAGTAGACATTGCTGAGATGGTTTCTCTATTAATCATAAAATTATCATAGTTAAAGGGACTATGATTTATGGGTTGAAGTTCCATGTGAACCAAGGATGTCTAAATCATAACATTCCTAAATAGATGGATACTTGTTGAATCAAGGAGCATAACAATTCATTAGAGGCAATTTTGGACAAAGAGAGGGAGTGGATAGAGGATATGTTTCAAATTTAGAGGGAGTTTTGACACTTTATTGGAAATAACCTTAACAAGGAGGGAAAAGGTTAGTGTTTCTCTGTGAAGAAGAAATTCTAAGTGAAATTCCTCATAATACATTCTTTTCTATGAGAGATAAGTTTGAGGTGAAAACCTTATTCTCTGATATGACTCATGATGGATGTCATGACAACACCACATGACAATATCTGTAGTGACTTCATGCGTATGGGAACCCTCTTGTGTATACATCATGAGGAAGTGACGACTTTCAAATGATTATCACTTGTACTTGTAGAAGTTATTGGAAGGTGACGACCTTACAATAACTTATATCATGATATACATTTTGAGTAAATGTTGAAACTGATCATGGAAGGCTTTATCTTGTAAATCAACAACTAAGTGTTAGATGTCATTAAATTGACTGTCTATAAGTTTGTATAGATATATGACAGGTATTTGGTGAATATCTTGCCTTGATATTTTGATAGGCCATTACCACATTGAGTACTTGGTGAATATCATTTAGTTGATATTCTAATAGGCCATTACTCAGAGTACTTGGTGAATATCATTTGATTGATGTTCTGATAGGCCAACTCATGTTACCTAATATGATATCAAAAGAGTAGTTGGTGAATATCATGTGTTGATATTCCAATAGGCCAATACCCATATGATATTATATATGGAAGTCTTCTGATCAAAGATTTTCTTAATGTGATTTCCAAATATTACCAATGTTGTAATATTTATTATATATCTTGTGTTTATCCTGTAATGTCCCCAATTTTGTCGACATCAGAGTTTCAGGGATTAGTCTATAATTGTGATCTTCGTAGGCTAATCATTGTGGATAGAGGTCTTCTGTGGCAGTGGCTTGGCTCGGGAGGGTCTTATCTTAACCTACAGGGTAGTCTTTATTTGGCTTAGATTGTACTTTGTTTGGGCTTAGTTTTGTGTACTTACTATTTGTGGTAAGTTGGTGTTGATTGAGATGGACCCTTTCTATTTTTGGAAAGTGCATTTGGTCACATGGAGAAATAATAGGTATGACTCCTATTTCAAACGACATATTTAAATGATGAGTATTTTCGGAGTTATTATATTTTTAGTGGCCAAATTATTAATAATTATTAAATGGCTTATTATAAAGTTATAATTTAATTTTATAATTTCACTTAAGTTGAGAGTTGAGTTATTATTGGAAAGTGCCATTTACTAATTAGTTAAGCCAAGTCAAGTGAGAGAATCTAGTGGAAGCTTCTAATTAATGTTGTGTGGTGAAGCTTCTTGAGTGAAGTTGCATTTTGGCAACCAAAGGGAATCTGAAAGTTATAAATACAAGCTCATTTCATTGGAAAATACACTCTTGAATATTTATTTGCTTTTGTTGCCTTTGTGGCTTTGCTGAGTTTTGATTATCTGTGCCCTTATTGAAGTATAAGGGTCTGAATTCTGAGTTGTTCTATTGGATCTCCAGTTGAAGTATTGTAGATTCAGATTTGAGAATTGGTTAAGGTTGGCTTGCAATTTGCTGCTGTTATATAGCATTTTGCTTATGTCCTACTGTTTTCCAGTGTCTAAGGAGAGTTTTTTGCTGATAACAAGTGATATTTTAAGAGGAATTAGTGATCCATTGCAAACCTGCGTTTCAATCTGGGGGTGTGATCTGCAGTGTTCTTGTTTGCCATTTTCAACATTAGCAGCGTTTCAGTGACTGCAATATAGGGGCAGCATTTGGGGGGCATCGTATGCCATCATAGAAGCTGAGAGAAGCATTTTACTGGCCCAACGATCACCAAAAGAGAGCTGCGATGAGACTTTAATAGCCTGCAATCTGTCCATTAGTGGCTGCGACCAGATTTGTGGGCCTTCGATTTATAAAATAGGGCCCGTGTATGGGTTTTTGGAGGTGTGTTTCACTAAGATCTGCAATTGAAAGATTTGCAAGTTGGTATTGTCAACGATTCTCTTACTGGATTATACAAACAGAGTGGAGTGTACATGGAAATAAATTAATTTAAAATGACTAGTTGATAGATTTTGTGAATGGTAAGAGAAATTGGAATTGTTGTTTTAGCACTATCATAACTTAGCTAGATGATTTAATTTGTGTAAGGAATTGGAATGTAAATGATGGTTATCTGAAAATACATGAACAGTTTACTAATTGAGACCAGCAAATTTATATTTTATAACATGAGAAAGTTTCAACACATGATAGGCAAGTGTTTAACAAATTGTCAAACTATTAAATAGTGAAGAAAGTTGATGTAATTTGAAGCTATAACCAAGCAGGGTTTTTACATATCCTCCCTAGCTGTAAAGTGCCTTGACAATTTTTGAAGTTTTATCCCTGTTTTTCTGCCTTAGGAATTTTGTTGAACACTTCCCTTGCAGCCTCAGTTTGTTGATGTTTGTTGTTTTGCTATGATTTTTGAATGCCAATGATATTGATGAATACATATGATTGCAAAATAACTAATTGGAAATCAAAGTGATATGCAACTTCTTTTTATTATTTTCCAAATGCAAGTACATGAAATTCTGATGTAAAATGCACACCTACAGCCAAGAGTTATTTTCACAAACACTTGGTATGCATCCTATGACTATGCAATGAGACGTTTTTACAAACATTTGGTATACAAACTGAACAACTGAATTAAGTTGATTTCTCTTCAATACTTCAATGTTCACAATGACTGAATACTTTGGTAACAAAAAAACATATATTACTTGTCAAATGTATCCATCTACAATTGCCAAATGTAAATACCAAAAGAAACTGGAATAAGTAGCTGAGATGACATGCTTTTTAGCTCTTTTTTTTTTCGGATTTGCTTTTTCGGATTGCTTTTTCGGACTGCTTTTTCGGATCTGCTTTTTCGGACTGCTTTTTCGGCTCTGCTTTTTCGCTTTGCTTTTTCGGATCTGCCGCGAAAACTAAAACCTATCTCCTTGCCAATTGATGTCAAAAATTAGATGCACGGGTTGAACAAAAATCACTGAATATTATCTCCCAATTAATCAAAAATGAATTGGTTGAATACCAATTCCTCCACTCCCAACTAGGGTTGATATCTCACAACCGAAATTGGCACCTTAGAGTCTTCAAACCCTCAGGCAAGTATGCAAGCACTAAGGCTCTCAGCACAATAGATGAATATGCAACTCAAGATGTGTAAAATGACCCCCCAAAGGCTCCTTATAAAGATTTCACAAGCAACTCCAAGAAGCTTCTAGAGGAATCCAACACTTTATTCTTTTAAGTGACTTTTTGATATTTTATTATGTTAGTCACTTTAATATTAAATCAATTAAATATAAAGTTACTTTTTAATATTTCATTGTTTAGTAACCTTATAAGTAATTAATTTAATATATCTTTTCCCCCTTATTTCTTCCTTTTTAGCCTCTGGGGAAAATAAAGGCTAAAATAAGTAGCTGGTGCCTGTCAAAAAGGGGACGTTACAGTCCTCCCTTTTTGAAATTGCTTGTCCTGAAGCAATTGCAAACTCTGGTGTTGTAAAGTCTGCTCATTCTCCCATGTGGCATCCTCTGCAGGCAGCTCCTTCCATCTCACCAAGTACTCCTTAATCACTCTGTTCCGCAATTTCCTCTCTCTGACATCAATGATCTCTTTAGGCACCAAGACCAAATGTCCCTCCTCATCAAGCGGTGGAAGAGATAACCTGCTGACCTAATGCCTTCTTGAGGCATGAAACATGAAATACATTATGAATCTTTTTGCTCGTAGGCAGCTCTAACTCATATGTTACCTCCCCAATCCTCCTGGTAACCCTGTATGGACCGTAGAACCTTGGTCTTAGTTTCTTTGCTCCACTCTTTTTAAGAGAGGATTGTCTATAGGGCTGCAATCGTAGATATACCATATCACCAATCTCAAAGCTGTGCTCAACCCTGTGTTTATCTGCATAAGTCTTTTGCTGATTTTGTGCCATTACCAGATTATCCTTGAGTGCCTTCAATATATCTTGGCTTTCCTGAATCCAATCTTTTGCTTTAGGTGCCCTACTCTCACCAAAAGCCATCTCCACGAATGAAGGTGCATCATACCCGTAAAAGGCTCTGAAAGGACTCATTCCAATGGACATATGGTGTGTGGTATTGTAACAATACTCTCCTAAATGCAACCACTTGATCCAAGCCTACTGTTGTCCTGCCACATAATTACGCAAGTACCTCTCAACCCACTTATTAACAATTTCTGTTTGCCCATCAGTTTGAGGGTGATAACTGGTACTGGGTGTCAACTCAGTACCTGTCAGTCTAAACAGGTCCTGCCAAAAAGCACTCATAAACTTGCTATCCCTGTTGCTGACTATGTTCTTAGGTAGCCCATGCAATCTAAAGATCTCCTTGAAAAATAGCTCAGCCACCTGTGAAGCCTTGTACTCTGTCGGAATAGCAAAGAAATGTGCGTATTTTGTGAGCCAGTCTACCACAACAAAGATGCTGTCTCTCCCCTATACCTTGGGTAGGCTTGTGATGAAGTCCATCGAAATGCTCTCCCACTTCCGCTCAGGAATGGGCAAAGGCTAAAGTAATCTAGCTGGATGTGTATGCTCAGACTTATTCTGCTGGCAAGTCACGCACTCCTTCACATGCTTTAACACATCATCCTTGAGACCTTTCCATGAAAACCTCTCTAATCTGTCTATAAGTTTTGAAGTAGCCCTGATGGCCTGCTAGGGGTGTATCATGACAAGATTGTAGTATTTTCTCCTTCAATTTTGATTTTGGTACTAGGTAGATCCTATCCTTGTAGTAAATCACATCATCAACTATCCTGTACCTGTCATCTCGAATCAATCCATCCATCAACTCACAAGCAAATGTATTCTTGGAGTACTCCACCAGTAAGATGGATTTTCAATCTGCTGAAATCTCAGAGAGTGAGCAAGCTGAAGGCCTCTTGGAGAGGGCATCTGCAACAATGTTCTTCTTCCCCTTAACATACTCTATGTCGAAATCATATGCCTGTATCCTGCTAACCCACTTATGCTGTCTCTTGTTCAAGTCCTTTTGCTCTAAGAAGTATTTGAGACTGTTATGATCTGTCCTCACCACAAATTTTCCCCCAACTAGATACTGTCTGAACTTCACCAAGGCATGCATAATGGCGAGCATCTCCTTATCATAGATGGAGTATAGTCTCTCAACTCCCCTCAACTTACAACTCTCAAAGGCGATAGGGTGTCGATTCTATACCAATGCTGCACGAATACCTTCCCTTGAAGCGTCACACTCTAGAATGAAAGGCAGCGTGAAATCAGGAAGTGCCAACACTGGACAACTGCTCATCACCTCCTTGAGCTTATCAAAAGCTCCCTGTGCCTCTGTTGTCCAACAAAATGCACCCTTCTTGGTCAAATCTGTCAAAGGTGTCCCCAACTGTGAGAACCCCTTAACAAAACACCTGTACTAACTGCACAGTCCGAAGAAGCCCCGTAGCTCTGTAAGTGATTGTGGTGTGGGCCAATCTAGAATAGCCTCTATTTTCTCTTGGTGCACTTGGACACCCTCTGCATTGATCACGTGTCCCAAATAAAGAATCTCTCTAAGGCCGAACTCACATTTCAAAGCTTTAGCGTACAAGGACTGCTCCTCCATGATGGTAAGGATCTCATCAAGCTGCTGCAAGTGTTCTTCCCAAGTTTTATTGTATATGAGCAAATCATCAAAGAATACCAAGAGGAACTTATGCAATTGTTTGTTGAAGATATGATTCATACAAGACTGGAATGTGGCAGGTGCATTAGTTAATCTAAATGGCATCACCAAGAACTCATAGTGCCCATAGTGGCATCGGAAAGCAGTCTTGTGCACATCTTGTTCCCTCACTCTATTCTGATGGTAACCCGATCGAAGATCAATCTTTGAAAAATATACTGCCTCATGTAACTCATCCAATAACTCATCAATCCTGGGTATCGAGTACTTGTTCTTGATTGTTTTCTTATTGAGGGCTCGGTAATCTATGCACATTCTCATGGTCCCATCTTTCTTCTTCACTAGGACCATTGAAGAAGCGAAAGGGCTGGAGCTAGGACGAATGCGTCCCATATCAAGCAATTCCTTGATTGCTTTCTCGATCTCATCCTTAAATTTCTTAGGATGGCGATAAGGGGTGGTAATCACTGGCTTGGCCCCTTCTTCCAACTCAATAGTATGCTCGAAGCCTCTGTCCGGTGGCCTCCTTGGGGGTATCTCACCAAAAACCTTGTCATGTTTGCCCAATAGCTCCTTGATGTCAATGTGGATTGGCTGTCCTGAATCTGTAGATTCCTTAGGAGTGATCACACACTTTGCTGCCCAAACTATGTCATCATGCCTGAAAATACTCTCCATACGTCTAGCTGAAACAATCTTAGGTGCTTTAGATGCCATACCTCTAAGCACCACTCTACGCCCATCAACATCTTTGAACTTGACTTCCATGGTTTGGAAGTTCTGTCAGTACTTCCCTAATGACTGGAACCATTGGACCCCAAGTATGGCATGGATATAACCCAAGTCAACTACATAGAAATCATTTGTAACTGTGTGGTTGCCCATCATAATAGACAACTGTGGAATCCACTGAGTACAAGCTATCTTACGCCCATCAGCCACCATCACACTGAATCCCTCAAAATCCTCTAGAAGAATTTGTCGCTTGTTCACCAATGATGCATCAATGAAGTTATGAGTAGCTCCACTGTCAATCAATACTGCTATCTGATGACCTTGTAGGACCCCACGAACTTTGAAAGAGTTGAACTTAGGAGCACTGAAGATAGAAGCAATGATCTCATCATATTTTCCTCATCTGAACTGTTATTGTCTTCCCTTTGATGTTCCTCTTCCTCAGAACTACTCTCATCATCTGATATCACCTCAATTAAGTGAGCCTTGCCTTTCCCTAGGCAACGGTATCCACTAGACCATTTCTCCTTGCAATGATAGCAAATCCCCTTAAGCCAACGGTCCTGTCTATAAGCTTCATCAAAGTTCTCCTTATTACTTTTTTTCTGGAATGGCTTCTTCCCCTTATCCTTATGGGATGTGAAAGGCTTGCTAGGAGCCCTAATGCTAGATGTAGAATATTCCATGTCTCTAGTCTTCATGATAGCATCCCAGAGAGAATTTGGTTTGAAGGCCTTAACCCAACCACGAAGAGGCTCTGTCAATCCCTCAATGAAGAGCATAACCAACCGCTGTTCTAAAATATCTGTCACCATAACTGCCAACCATTGGAACTCTGTGATGTAAGCATCCACTGAATTAGTCTGCCTGAGTTGTGCTAACTCCCTAAAGTGGAGTTCAGGATCCTTACGATCAAACCTGTCAATGAGCTTCTGGGTGAATTCCAAATATGAAGTAATGTTGGCATGCCCTAAGGTGACAAGTCCACGGTACCACTATTCATGTGCTTCACCTTCCAAATGGAGTGTGGCGTACTGGATAGCCTTTGTTTCCATCATAGGATTGAGCTGCAAATATGTGTCGGGCTTCTGAACCCAAGCTCTAGCTGTACCTTTGTTACTTCCATCAAATGATGGTAAGGTTAGTTTTTCCACCTTACACTGCAAGTCGTGATTTTGCACTCCCCGTTGATTGTTTCTTGGTCTATTTCTCAATTTAAGACCACAAAAGTCTACTAGTGACATGGCAGCCTTGAAATCATCACCTAGAGAGTTGTACTCCCTCAAATAATCACCACATCCCTCTTCTCTTACTTGTTGGTCGTGATTTGCAGCACCCTGTTCTCTAAAAAATGTAGGCGTAAGAGGCCTAAGAGTAGCTCTACTTGCTGTTCTAGCACTGCTTTGAGCTGTGTCATTGTTTTCTTGACCCCCATTGTGTCCATTCTGCCCATTAGTCCTGTTATAGTTCCTATCATTTCCATTGTTTCTGTTATCTACCAGCTGTCCAAGGATAAGTGACAGTTCTTCTCTTCCTCTTGCCATTTCATCTCCCAACTCCTGTTGCCCTCTTGCAAGAGCATTAAGCATTTGTTGGGCACTGCTTTCTTCCATGAGTTCTAAAGGACTTAAGCCCTTTCTTGCCCTGTTATAGAATTTATCCAACGGATTTATGAATGGAACATTTGGAAACTCTTCACTCATAACCCGTACAGGATGGCAGGAACTTTAGCTCTGATACCACTGTAAAGTGTCTTGACAATTTTTGAAGTTTTATCCCTGTTTTTCTGCCTTAGGAATTTTGTCAAACACTTCCATTGCAGCCTCAGTTTGCTGATGTTTGTTGTTTTGCTATGATTTTTGAATGCCAATGATATTGATGAATACAAATGATTGCAAAATAACTAATTGGAAATCAAAGTGATATGCAACTTCTTTTTATTATTTTCCAAATGCAAGTACATGAAATTCTGATGTAAAATGCACACCTACAACCAAGAGGTATTTTCACAAACACTTGGTATGCATCCTATGACTATGCAATGAGACGTTTTTACAAACATTTGGCGTACAAACTGAATAGTTGAATTAAGTTGATTTCCCTTCAATACTTCAATGTTCACAATGACTGAATACTTTGGTAACAAAAAGACATATATTACTTGTCAAATGTATCCATCTACAATTGCCAAATGTAAATACCAAAAGAACCTGGAATAAGTAGCTGAGATGACATGCTTTTTGGCTTTGCTTTTTTTCCGATTTGCTTTTTCGGACTGCTTTTTCGGATATGCTTTTTCAGACTGCTTTTTCGGCTCTTCTTTTTCGCTTTTCTTTTTTGGACTGCTTTTTTGCTTTGCTTTTTCGGACTACTTTTTTGGATCTGCTTTTTCAGACTGCTTTTTTGGCTCTGCTTTTTCGCTTTGCTTTTTTGGATCTGCTGCGAAAATTGAAACCTTTCTCCTTGCCAATTGATGTAAAAAATTAGATGCACAGGCTGAACAAAAATCACTGAATATTATCTCCCAATTAATCACAAATGAATTGGCTGAATACCAATTCCTCCACTCCCAACTAGGGTTGATATCTCACAACCGAAATTGGCACCTTAGAGTCTTCAAACCCACAGGCAAGTATGCAAGCACTAAGGCTCTCAGCACAATAGATGAATATGCAACTCAAGATGTGTAAAATGCCCCCCAAAGGCTCCTTATAAAGATTTCACAAGAAACTCCAAGAAGCTTCTAGAGGAATCCAACACTTTATTCTTTTAAGTGACTTTTTGATATTTTATTATGTTAGTCACTTTAATATTAAATCAATTAAATATAAAGTTACTTTTTAATATTTCATTGTTTAGTAACCTTATAAGTAATTAATTTAATATATCTTTTCCCCCTTATTTCTTCTTTTTTAGCCTCCGGGGAAAATAAAGGCTAAAATAAGTAGCTGGTGCCTATCAAAAAGGGGACATTGCACTAGCTAAGAGGGAGTGTTGACGTTTAGTAGCTTCAATCGGATACACCATACAATATATTTAATTATGAGATATAATATATGTGAGATATAGGTTATGAGAGCACTATATATATATATATATGTATGTATGTATGTATGTATGTATGTATGTAGATGACTATAATTCATTATTATAGCAATTGTCAAATTAACAAATAGACATGTCTCTTGAAGGGACATGTCTCTTCATGACTTATCCTTAATATAAGTATGAGAGAGAGCTGCCTTTGGAAAACACATACCAAAATTTAGGCAGTGCCATTACATTGCAGTGATCCTCTTAAACTTAACAAAGGTGGCAAAATCAAGGCCCTTCATTCTGTTTTATTCAGGGTCACACATTGTATTTTTAAATTCTATACAAAGGCCTTGCCTTGTCATTTGTAGTTCATCAGATTAGATTAGATTGATTCCTAGATAGATTGGTTGATAGTTAGCTCTTACTCCTTAGAGTAGAAGTAGAGTAGAAGGGGATGGTATTGTTGTAAGGCTTGGGGAAATAAAATCAGTTTTCATTGAAGATATGTGGATTGGTGTAATATCCCTATAGGATATTATACCCAAATTTTCCCCAAAAAAATCAACAGTTAATTTGCATGCAAATGTTTCAAACTCATGCAACACAATGGAGAGGAAAATATAAAATACCTGACAAAAATATGGTTTTCAGACAATGATACTGAAATTAAATCTTCAGTTAGAAATAATAAAGATTCAATCATAGTTACAAAACTTATAGCAAGATTGGATAATCAGAGACATGGCTGAAACCTGCTGAACTTCCGAATTCTCCAAGAGAATAGGAATCAAATCATAAGCCAAACATGATCAAATTGAGTCTCTCAATGTTCTTTTTAAGGACAACCTTGTGGCTCTTTGTTTTCCCTTCCGCCTGTCTCTATATTCTTTATTCTGTCTCTTTATTTTCTCTTTTAAAATATCAATTCCCACTAAAGAAAATAAAATGGCCTTTTAATAATAAAGTGACATGTTATTATATTCTTTAATTTAATAGTCACTTTATTAATAAACCATTTAATCTTTAGGCATTAAAATACATAACCAGTCAGACTTGGAAAACCATGTGTGATAGATTGTTGGAAAGGTCTCATCGAGACACTCTAAGTCCAATACTAAAATGCCACAAATATTGAACCTGACTGACTTACTAATAAATAGTAAGTATCCGAACACCATTTTGAATCAACTTTGATTGGCCTGAAGATGGAATTGCCTAGACCAAATCTCACTCCGATGCTGTAGAGTCCAGGTTATCCCATGGGATAGGGCTACCGACACATCATGAATGAATGTGCTAGAAAAGGGGACATTATAATTGATGTTTGTTTCACCTCATATCATTGTGTCTTTCTAATTTCTCAATTGCTAGAAAAAGTGCTTTCATTTTAGTATAAAATGAAATGGTGTTTGATGAATTTGAATGGCTCATACTTTTTGTAGGTTGCTGATTGCAAGCTGACATGTAAAGTTAGCCTGGACCCCCATTTTTATGGACTCTTAATTTCTATCATTAAATGTGTGTTGTTCATTATGATGGCATTCATTGTGATATGAATTTTTTTTGCATAACCCCTAGAAGATTACATTAGATCTTGCAGAGTTGTAGTTGATCTCTGCAAAACAAAGCTTGGTTATTGGGAGTTTTTCCATTGGAGCACTATCCATTGATATCATTTCCTCTAGGAGTAGATTTGGATCCTTCGAACCCTTTCCCTCTAATTTGATTTCATTTCTGTTGCATCTTTTCAAAGAGGCAGCATCACGAGACTACAATATTTGATGGAGTTTTAGCCAACACAATTGAGGAATGATTCAAACATAAGGCCCCATGGATTACCGCCATATCTCAATATTTTATTCTACTGTTGGTAAATATCTATTAACACACTCTCAAACTCAGGTTCTTCAAATGGTAGTAGAATTGGGGGTAATTTATTAATGCCATCTGGTTCAACTGCCTCATCCACAATGGTTGCAGCCACTCCATCAAATGCAATTTGATCTCATTTTGCCGAAGAACCAATGCCATATATACAATCAACACAAGAGAGAAGATGAAGTGAGCTATGAATGTACTCTAGGTTTTTTGCTTTCTTTGACACATTGGTTTCTCATTAATGAATGAATAAAACCATAAGTACTCCATTTCCTCTCACAAGCTGAAGAGCTAGCTACTTGTGAGAGCAATCTTATTGTGAATGATTGCAACTCAAGAGTTTCACCTACATAGTTCCACCACCATTCTATAGGGTCTTTATTTGCTTGGATATCATATAAAGTTTCCACTGAACCAAAATCACCAAGCCAAAAAACATATTCCATTGACTCCTCATAACTGAAGCCTCCTGACCGCGACCATAAATCCTTTTTACTGCAGCCTAAGATCCATTCATTACCTCTATCCTCACGTGGAGGTCTCTTTGTATTATGCTCTTCAAGATTCAAGGTGTATGCAACATGATGAAGGGGTCTATTCAATGTATTCTATCTTCCATGTAGCTTTTCTTCTATCAAAAGATATAAAGAAGGATCTCTAGCATCAAATATGGAGTCTATTTCCTCATAAATCTCCCCCAAACATGTCCTGTCCGAGTCTGCAAATTTGATCATCTCACATATGGGCCTAGTAAGCTCCACAACAAATCTAACATCAATCCAAAAACGAGCATCAAGAATTAAACTTCTTACCTCAACCGCAATATCTGATGTAGATTTTCTCCAAGCTGCCCATGCATCACCAACTCTGATGCAATACAAAGCTCCTTTGAATTCACAAAGGTGGTCAAGAAGAATAAAATAAGATGCAAATGTGTATAGACAGCCTTCGACAAATTTTCAATAAATTTCTTGTGTGTGGTGATGGTTTTAGATAAGACTGTATTTTTCTGCCCTTTTCTATGAGATCTGAAATCCATTGGAATTTGCCAATATCTTTTGGTTAATTTTTTAGTAAATGGACACAACACGGTGTCCAAAAAATATCCTTATATAGTTTTTGCACCATTAAACCAGCTTCTTTACAAATAGGGGTAGCGTCTAATTTCTTTTGCACCACAGAAAATGCTCCCACCTCCTCAATGCTGTCACATAGCTGGTCATGAAGAAAATCAGCTTTCTTTTCTTGACCTGAACAGTCAATTGCCTCTAGAAAATAAGTCTCTTTGCTACAAGTTACTATGACATTGTGTAGGGGACAAACTATCTCTCGACCCATCCATCACCATACTGCAACCTCTGTAGCCCAGAATCTTTTCAATGGTGCTATTTCTTGCTCTAATTGAAATTTTTCTTAGCCAGTTCGAGTAGTGCAGAACTTCTCAAGCTCAGGTGGCTGATACTCTGCTTGTCCATTATGATAGCTTGGACCATATATCCAAATAAAGGTGAATGAGCAACATTAAATGGTATTCGCTTTGCATAAAAGTCTGCATTGACTACTTTTTGACCTTGCATATTAAAAGTATTTCAATGGGGTTTGAGTTGCCAATATGTGGTCACTTCCGAGAAAGTTGTGTTGCTACACCTCTATTAGAAGGTGCATTTAGTTTACCCTGCCATTGAAGCATGAGAGGAACTAACATTGTATACTTTCACTTCAGCCCTTTCTTGACCCCTCATGGCATGAAGACATCCTACCTTGTTTTCACAAGGGTCAACACATTTTCCAGGTATGTGAAGGAAATGAGCCCTCACCCTCGTGGAAGTACCTTGCCATTCCTTTTGGAGAAAGTTTACATTTGATTGTTTTTGATCTACCTGCATCTTTAGCCCTAGGCATGATCACAATACTTCCACAATGAGTATCTTGGCCCACCTGACATTCAAATAAAAAATATTAGCAAGTCTACTTAAATTTGTTCTCCCTCCATCTTGCATTCCACATAACAATACTAAATATCAGTTCAATTCAGCACTTGCAATTTTAGTTTGCATAAAAATATTAAATTGAATTTCAATTTGTTGAATAAAAATTTAAAAACTTACATGTCTACTAATTGGTTCTACCTACGAGTCTATTAGCGCAATAGCAAAGTGAAAATAATAAATTTTAATTAAAATTTTTAATAGAAGGTTCATTCATTTTCTGGATTCACTGCCATGTGAATGCTTCCACAAATGTATGCAAAATGTGGAAGCATTCACATGGCAGTAGGAATGCTTCCACATTTTGCGTTCATTTTTGCCAGTGTAGCTGCGCTGGTAGGCATGTCTGCAAAATGTGGTGGTGATCAAAACCCCAAACAAACATGCGAAGCTGGGGGAAAAAATTAAAAACAAACCTTGATCATATGATAAAATCGATAAAGCACAAACACAACAACCATCACATAAAATTTTATAAATTTTATTTGAACAAACAATAGATTTTATCGGATCCCATGACTGCAGGGAAATAAATTTAAAACAACTTTCAATCCCCAACCTTGGTTGCAGTAATCATGCATGTGATTCAGTCAACTTGGGCTTTGAATGATGTCACCTGGGCTTTGAGCCGCAATGTCTGGGCTTCAAGCAGCAAATCCAAAACGAAAATGATGTTAATCTTTTATCTTTTTAATGATGTTAAGGACTAGGGTACAGCGGGAGATTTTGAGATGAAATCTCTGCCCATTTTTGAAGTTTCCGGACACATGAAAAATCTCGGAGATGTGTCTTCATCTTTGGGATGCGCCTTGGAGGAGTGGAGACATGTCTCCTAGTTTCACAGATGAATCAAATTTATTCCTTTTGTGCATTCTTTATTTAGATATTTCCTGATGATTATGTTTGCTGATACAAGAGACTGCTGAATGTCATAATTATTGGATGATTTTCTCATGCCTTATTCTCTGATCTGCCCTTTAATGAGTACCAATTGCTGATTTAGTACTGATTAACCCCTTCAATGCTTGGAACCCCTTCAATGCTTGGAATGAATCCCACTTTATTGGTGGAAGGGTCGCCACCTTGTTGTGTAACTGGGATCACTTCTGCAAATGTAATAAAATTGTCATTGAATTGATGTCTTCCAAATGCAGATTTGAATACTCATAAATATGAGAGGAGACATGTCTCATCCATTAACTTAGATGTCATGTTTCAATATAATCCGAAGTATGATTCAACAAGAAATATTAATCATATGATATTCATCATACGTATATTCTTTTGGTATGTGCACTAGCATCAATTCCTTGATGCCTACCAAAAGAATATGTTATATCCTAGAAGGATATGAGTTATTTGATTTCCGACACTCCGGGACAACAAATTTAATATAGTCTATCAGATAACAAGAAATCACAATGTCATGGTCTCTATCATGATCTCCGCACTCCGGGACAACAACTTAATGAAGTTTGATCATGATACGTTCGTTATCATGACTTCTGGTACTCTGGGACAACAACTTAATGAAGTCTGTCATGATAACATGTCTACCATTTATAAGGTTGTCACCTTACAATGGTTACATTCTGTTTATATATGTCAATGAAAGATCGTCACCTTTCATTACATATCATATGCCAAATAGTAACCACCTTGAACCAAGTTAGAGGGTGGTACAAGGGCTTTCACCTCAATTCTTTCTCACAAAGAAGAATACATTACAATGAATTTCACCTAGAACTTCTCCCTCATAGAGAAGATATCATTCACAAAGGATTGTACCTCAAAAATTCTCCCTTTGAACAATGATCTTGGGAAGTCAGGTCCTTTAGTTACTCCCTTTGAGACTCTCTTCACCCAAAGATGCCTGTTGGACTTCCTCGGAATCTGATATTAATCTTTCAACCTTCAGTTGACAAGTTATTACTTCTTCGTGATGTACACATGAGTAGGCCCTTCACAATCATGTATTCATACACATGAATGTTAGACTTCGTCTGAGTATCAATCTTCTAAGCTCCTTGTATAAGGTTGTCTTTGATGAAGAATTGAACTCCCTCTTGATATGAAAGGATACTCATAATCTCAATCATCAAAGATATTCGTTTCTTGAGCCTCACTTTAACTAGCCATATCATCAGATGACTAATAAGTTCTAGATCATAAATTCTTTCAAGTTACTACCATAAGATTGAGTCTTCACAATATTTGGTAGCATGTGTAAAGTACCAACCTTCTTTTCTTGCAAGATCATCCCTACACATAAAGGAAAAGATCAAGGCAAATAACTGTTATAGTACGAATAAAATTAAGAGAGAATATAGTAAGTAGATAAATGTAATACTCAAAGCTAATGAATACTTATTTGTGCATCCTTGATACAAGTTGCTTTAATGAAGGTCCATATCCATCAAGTTAGAAAATGCCTCCATATAATCATTTGTCAAACAATGGGAATGGGACATTGGTTTATATTGCCCCCCACAATGTGAAGTTCCCAATCTTATATTGTCGAACAATTTTGCATCATATTCAAGTATGACAAATGTCTTAGTTATTTTTATGAAGCACAATTAAATCATCTCTAAATTAATTCTTCATATGTAGTTGATGTTTGAGATTAGGATCCACTAATACTGACTCTGAATCAGATTGCATTTCAGAGCATTAACTCCTGTAACAGACACATAAAGTTCCCAAGCAATTTTCACAATATTCTATTATGGTAGGTGTATATTCTAGTTAGCTCCTGTTAGTTCCTTATCTGTTCTTAATAAGGTCACGATAGTTTTCTTGGAGTACCAATGATCTACCCACTCCATTTGATGTGATCTTCTATCTCATCTAATCTGAGTTATGTCCATTGATTTCAAAGTTTACTGATGTGTCCCTAAGTATTCTTATAAGAGACCCTCCTATCGATTTGAGGTGCCATTTCTATATACATGATGATTTCCATAGATGTTGAATATTAGTTGTAAGATATCTTATGTAGGCATAGCATTTGTACATATAGCCCCTTTCAATCGTTCATAATGTTTGCAATTTATTGTTACTGTCTCTGGAAAGGCGAATATCTTCCGTGAATGTGGACTGGATACTGATCCGTTCACAACAAACTTACAGATATCCTTCACAGGTTGATTCATAAGAATTAAGGAGGAGAAGCCGATGCACAAACATGCACTATTCTATAAGCTATGTTTGAAAGCTGTGTTTGGATTAGATATTGGGAGTGTCGGGAGGAACAACAGTGAAGTAGATTGTCGAGGTAGTCTAAGATACATGAGCTTCCTGAAGAAGACACTGTCATTTGTTAAGGGTGTATTGAATCTGAGACCCCAATAGAGTTCTCTGTTAGGCAAAGGTGAAGCATTGGTACTTGCATGAGTGAAAATAGGGAGACTGCGAATGTAAGGATATGTTGTCTGTGTAAGACATCTGATAACTAGCACTGAAGGATCACCATTCTGCAATAAGTTTGAATGCTTGATGGTTAATGATGGTGTTTCATTGCAGATGAATGGTTGCTTATTCCAAACATGTCTCTAATATCCTGTGCGTCTCTAATGTAAATTTTAATGTTCTGTGATAACATTCTTCCCTTAATCCTCTGATTAATGTTACCTTCATCTGATAAACTGTAGAAAGACACTCATGTGGGACCGTGAATTGCAATGTGATATTATCCTACAGTCACAGTCCTGAATCCGTGCATATCTAAGTTTGACAGCAACCATTAATATTCTATAGAGAATGCACGATCATTCCTAGCCAAACCTCCTAATATTCTCCTCTTTGAGTGTAGGACTATTGCAAAGTAGGTAGTTGTCAGAGAACTTACTTTCAGTATAGAATCATATCAATTCATACAATTTTCAGTACTCAATATTATGCTCAAGAGATTCACTACGCTTGTACTGTTATGATCCTTCAAGAACACTGTTGGGAAGTCCTGATGACAAAGGAGTTTGTCTGCCTTTACTTCCGGATACAATCATATTACGAGATATTATACGATTCCTCCTAATTGTTAGTACAAGAATCATATTTCATGCACAAAAACATCCACGGATCTATCATTGATTTACCTTGAAAATGCCCATTCAGTATGAACGAGTAACCAAGGATCCAATGTGTAGCATGATAAAGGTTACATGTGGCTGCATCTGACATGATAGTATCCTTACTGGGACGAGTGCTTGAAACCCAATAGTCCTTTAATATTTCTTAGTACTTGAAATGCTAATATAGACCTTTGATATATCTTGGCACTTAAAATAATTGAATCTGCAAGGTATTGTTATTGGCCAACATGCACATCAGGATTTTTTTGTATCTTCATCACTATTTACAAATCTATCAACAAACATAATTGCTGACATGCCATCTTTGAGGGGTGGAATCTAACCGATGCCTTTTACTCTTATTGGGTTATCTTATCATGTAACTTGAGCTATCAAATGTCTCAATAAATTTGTATTCCAAGATACTCCATTCTACTATCTAAACACATGCGATGACATCGGGGTACTAATGGCCTCCTGTTCCAAGTTTGAGGGAAGTTCCTATTACTCCCACCTTATGATATGTAGGTGGCCCCTTGAATTCGTACAGGCCAGATGTGAATAAATTGATCACCCCTTGGTGGGATTCATATCAAGTGGTTGATAAAGGTTATGTGATAATATATATCCTCCAAACATTATTTCGTAGGACGTATGGATTCATCCTTTCCCAATTTTGTTTTAGGGTTATGTGGATTTTGGGTGGTAGGCCCCCTTGCCTACGTGACATAACAAAATACTATGTTCGAAAGTGGGTTTGTTTGGAGACTTGGTATCATTTCATCCTTCATGTTATTGGGAGGTCACTTTTCTTCCTTACGTCTATGTGGACTTCCTTTACTGTGTTATTTCTTACATCCACATGGTCTACTGATGTCCCATCTAATCTTCTTATTTGACTTTCATCACAATCACTGTATTTCCACTTATTGTTGATGACTGTGATAGTCAGGTCACCGTTAAGTTTCACAAATGCTGGATTACATCTGGACTTCGCTGTATTTTACATTGATAATCATTTGTTTCTGCCAATCCTTCATTATTCAAACTCCTGAATGTTGTCACTCTGATTAAAATAAGTCACCATTATACAGTTTAAGTTAGTTACCATTATCTTAGTTAAATCACTGTGAATTATGAATCCGCTGTCGTCATCATTTATTTTCATCCTCATTCAGATGCTGATGTAATTTGGGTAGTCAACCACACTGTCTTGTCTTCTAAAGTAGTTGCATGGTAATGAAGAACTCTTCCACAGTTAAGATAGTAACATATATCAATAGTTTGCTACATAAAAATTGTTTGATTCAATATTGATCTTCAACAACAGATTATATCATCAGATTATAGCATGTTGTTAGAACATCGAGAGGGCATCAACACTCTTTTGCTGACTATCAGTAGCAATTAGGAGAAATTTCTGATTGGCTTTGTTCCACGTTAACTCATTCTCATTTGGGAAACCTTTTGAGATCAATTTCTGTAGAACAGATATCTCAACTTCTCTAAATCTGCAGCCTGGCTTTGATACCATGTTGAGTAACTGGGATCGCTTCTGTAAATGTAATAACATTGCCATCGAATTGATGTCTTCCAAATGCAGATTTGAAGACTCATAAATATGAGAGGAGGAGACATGTCTCATGAAGATACATGTCTCTATAGTTAATCATCATTAGTTAATATATTAATATAAATAACCGTATGTATAATATATATTATGATATATAAATAACCATATATATATATATATATATAAGAATATTTATCTAATGATGATTTACCATCAATAATGTATCTCATGATCAAATCAATTTGATTGCAACTACAAACTTAATACACCTTTCATAAGGATTGAGTGACCACTTCTCATTCCCGTCTTTGAGTATAATATATTATTCCCCAATATTGATCTCCCTTGGATGTCCTTCTCAAATGGAATCTTTTCCCATTTATATATTCTAATGTGGGTGAGAGTTACGCCTCTTCATCATGTCTTGCCCCTTGGCAATGTTCACAATCTGTCATAATTGTCCCTCTTTGGAAGAGTCAAAACCTATCTTAATCACAACCCTTTCAAAAAGTCATAACACTTTATAATTACAACCCTTTGAAAGAGTTACATCACTTTATTAATGCTGGCATTTGAAAGAGTCACTTATTATCTTCACATTCCTTTATTTTTCCATTAATTCTTCTTCAATAGTTATGCTCTCCTCTTTCTTTCTTCATTGAAATCCCCTTTTATTTGAATACTCCTCCCTTTTATATCTTATGTTGAGGGAGTCACAACTCTTCATTATGTATCTGTTGACATTTCATTATCTAAATTAACTTGTAATTATATTATATTAAATTATATTATTATTTTTCTATTTATTTATTTATTTTCATATTCTATGTTGTTATTAAATTCTACTTCAAAAAGGGATCATTACACAGTTATATACATTCTTACATTAATGTTTAAAAATTAAAATTTATTCTGTTTGAGGTACTGCAATTTAGACAAACGCTTTCGTTTTTCAGTTGATGGTAATGTTATTAAATTTCTCAGATCGTTTCACAGTGTCTTGTCTCAATAAGAAAGGTTGATTCATGCATCTCTTAGTTGTGTGTTTAGAAAGTAAAAATGTTATTCTTTCTCTATTGCAGGTCATCTAAAATTTTGGAAAAAGAAGCCATCAGGCATAGAATTTGTGAAGCATTTTCGATCTCATCTTGGTCCTATTGAAGGCTTAGCTGTAAGTTTTGGTTAACATCTAAAATCTGTTATAATTACTGCAGTAGCTATTGCATGTCATCTTTAACATTATAGGATTGTGAGTTTTGAAACTATAGATGCACATGTCATCTTTATTGTTATTTAGTTTTGTTTACTTAATGAATGGATTATGGTTGTTTAAACTTCACCATCTAAAAATGCCTCAGGAATAAAGTGACATAAGCATCAAATCAATTCAAAATGATATAATTTGGAGAATCCCATAGGTAAAGCACTTTATTGTCACAATTCAAGATGAGAACTGAATCACCAGCTGCAAAGATGCTTCCACAGGGATCCTTTCTTCATTTGCAGCAATCACTTTTGTGGGTGTCTCTTAAAAATATGAGGCTAGAAAAACTCCTTGTGAGGAGGTTGCAACCTTCCATTATAACATATTGCATTCAGTGAAGAGGACTAATTTCCAGCACTAAATGTTGGTGTGTTTGTGTTGTAGCTAGGATGTTATTTCTTCTAGGCTCTAAACACACATTACTTAAGTTTACTTAGGGACCACATAGGAACATTCCCACTTTCAGTTGTGTTATGACTTTTCCACCTTAAGCAGGCCTTTGGGGGATATATCACTTTTTCACCTTTCAACCTTTGCAGGGTGATTCACCTTTAGGGGATGTATTGCACAATAACCTCTCCACCTTGGAGGGCTATCCATCTTTAGTGAACACGTGACACTTTCAAATTTTCATCTCGTGTGAGCAATAAGTCATCACTTTATGTATTATGTTGTGAGATTAAGACACTTGTCATAATCTTGTACCTTCCTATATCACCTTAGCCTGTTTAGCCAAGTGGTCTCCTTTGTAATATTACTTCAACTTATTCAATCAAATTCTATTCAGTTGCATTCTTGATGAAAATACAATTCATTCTTGTCGTAGTGATTCACTATTGTCATTGTGCTTTCGATCAGGCCTCTAGATCTTGTCTGGCTATCCCATAGCCAAATCTTATACTAACAGATGATGTGGTTACAAGCTCAACAAAAATTTCTCTATCAAAATTGGGTTCCTCTTCCTACCTAGTTTAGGAAGCATATATTGAGCAGCAATAAATCCTTTTATGTGGTGCAAATGATTGAAAGAACAATTCTTAAATGTAGAACCACATTTTTACCATTTGTTCTTTGTGTCTTTGCCGCCAACAGTACATCTCATATCCATGCTATCATTTTTCCTCCATTGCACAATGGTAACTGCTCAATTTAATTTGAAGAATGAAATGTACATATAAAGACAGTTACACTGACAATGTTTCGTAAAGAAACAAGTGATAGATGAAGGCTAATTTAGAAACTATATAACTAGACTTAATATTACATTATTGGCTATTAATTAAATAAATATGTAGATATTATTCTGAGACCCTCCCTTAATGGCCAATCTGTCAACTACAACAAGTTGCTCCCTAAACTTTACAAACTTGTCTAGACCCAAAGACTTGGGGAGAATGTTTGCAGTCTGATTCTCTGTTGGAACATACTGCAACTGTTCTGATTTGTCTTCTACAAGCTTGTGGATATAATGATAGATTAGCTCAACATGCTTGACTCATTCATGGAAGATGAGATTTTTGGTTAGTTTGAGCACCACTTGGTTGGACAAGAGAAAAGTGAAGGACCTGCTTGAGGCAAGTGCATATTAGAAGCCAAACTGCCTGACAAGTTGCTTTAATAGTTCCTAGATATTCAGCTTCAGTCGAGGAAAGAGGTGTCGCCTATTGTTTCTTGCTAGTCCATGTGACTACACCTTTGCTCAGACTAAATACATACCTAGATGCAGACTTTCTGTCATTAACAAATGCTGCCCAATCGAATTTTGTGAAACCAATAAGTCTAGGATTATTACTTCTGCCATAAAGAATCCCAAAATCAAAAGTGCTTTTGAAATATCGCAGCACATGCTTTGTTGCAACCCAGTGTTTAGCTCTAGTAGTTGCCATGAAGTGAGAGATGTAACTCATGACAAAACTAAGGTCAAGTCTAGTGGCAGTGAGATAGATGAGACTGCCCACTAGTTTCCTAAACATGAATTCATCCACAAGAGATGAATCGGATTTAGCTGAAAATTTTTGCTCTTTCTCCATAGACGTGGATGCAACTTTGCATTCTTGCATCCAAAATCTTATCAGACTCTTGGCATACTTAGACTGAAAAATAAAAATACTATCATTTCTTTGCCAAGACTCAACACCTAAACAGTAATGCAAAAGTCACAAATCTATCATGTCAAAAGATTGGGACAAAATCGATTTGATCTGCTTAATCAAAAGTGCTGAATTACTAATAATAATCAGGTCATAAACATAGATGACAAGTAGAAGTATGTCACCAACAATAGTTTTGCCATATAGATTGGAGTTAGAAGGACTCCTTTGAAAGCATTGGTGTAGGGGACTTATCAATCTTTAAGTACCAAGCTCGAGGAGCCCGTTTTAAGCCATAAAGTGCTTTTACTAGTTTGGATGGTTAGTGTTCTGTACTAGCATTCTTGAAACTGAGAGGTTGCATCATATAGACTTTCTTGCGAGTCACCATTGAGGATTGTACTCTTGATGTCCAATTAATGGATTTTTCATTCAAATCGGGCTTAAATGGCGACGACAAGCCAAATGGTGCTCATTTTGGCTGTGTTAGAAAAATTCTCTTCATAATCAATGCCTCCTTTTTGTGAGATCCCTCTAGCAACTAGTCGAGCCTTGTATTAAACAAGAGTCTCATCAACTTTGTACTTAACTTGATACATCAATTTGCAGCCAATGGGCTTCTTCCCAGATGAAAGATCAAATAGGACCCAAGTGTGGTACTTCAGAAGACTATAGTGTTTTGTTTTCGTAACTTGTTTTCACTAAGGCATACCTTTATCCTCTAAAGAGGATTTAGGCTCATAACATTGTGGGCCATAAGAGAAAAGTTTATTTTAATCTCTCGTTTGACCTTGTTTCAAGATGATGTACCCTCAATAAATTCATCATCATGAAGATCACCTATGGTCTTGGCCCACCATTTTGGGTAGAAAGTAAAAGGACCAAGATACCATTTAGGGAGAACAATTGGTCTTGGAATGGTTGAAACAAGGTCGAAATAGTTTTATCAGGATAGATCAATAGGTTCTTGTGGAAAGTTGGGTGGTATAATAACATGTGTGGGAGACTCCAAAATTTCAGAGTTATAGTCATCGAAATCCATCCAATCAGGTAGACTTGATGGAAGACTAACGCTTAAACCTGTAGCTTGCAAAGGTGAAGTCTTAGGACTCAAAACATGAGAGGAGAGGTAGAAGACCCTTGTTCTTCATCAAAGACAATGTTTTAAGTTACAATGAGATGACTAGTGTCCAAATCAGTTGGTCGATATGCTTTGTGGTTTTGCTATGTCTTGTGAACATAAAATCTCATCTCTTGGAGTCTAGTTTGGTGCGCTTGGCGTTTGGAATTCAAACACAAGTGAACGAGCAAAAACATTGTAATTAAGTTATTTTAGGCTTCCTTCCTAATTAGACTTCTTCAAGAGGCTTCTTATTAACAATCTATATAGGAGACATGTTTAGAAGACAAACATCAATGTAGATTGCTTTTGCCGAAATCTTCTTTGGAACATTTCTATGTTGCAACATAGACCAAGCCATCCCAGTGGTTGTGCGGTTTTCTCCGCTTAACCACTCTATTTCTTTGAGCGTGTAAGGTGTAGTAAGGCGATGCTTGACATTGTGATGAGTAATAAAGTTGGAGAAATCAAAAGAATAGTACTCCCCCCATTGTTTGTCCTACGAGTTATTATTTGTTGACCTGATTCTTTTTCTACTATTTTCTTAATTTTTTCGAAGTATAGTAAACAGCTCTGATTTTTGTTTTAAGGAAACATGCCCACATTTTACAACTAAAATCATCAACAAATAACAAATTATACGCAGTCCCAATAATTGAAGGAGTGTTCGTTGGTCCACATACATCAACATGAACGGATTGTAATACTGTGGAAGCTTGCCAAGAATTGGCATTTGGAAATGGAGTTGGATGCTTTTTCCAACTTGACAAGCTTTGCACACTCCATGTTTTTGGGGATGAGTCTCATGTAAGCCAACAACTAGATCCTTTTGAACCACTTGAGATAGTGTATGTTCAGATGCCCATATCGCTAATGCCAATGATTGCTTATGGAAGAGCTTTTGGCTTCCATGGTATGCTTGTGAGGATTACCAGTGTCAATAAGTCAATAAAGAACATGATCCTCAATACCCATTCCAATTGTAGTATGAGACTTCCGATCAACAATACTGCATTTGTGTGGATTGAAAACCACATCCAATCAAGGAGAGTATCTCATAATCTGATTGAGAAAGAGGAGGTTGAATTCCATTCTTGGAATGCAGTAGGCATTGAGGAAAATTAAATTTCTCCCTCCAGATTGAATCTGCACGTTGTCATTTTTGACAACAACATATTCTTTTCCTCCAAAAATAATTAAATTAGTGAATGGTTTGTAATTAGTAAACCAATCTCGACGATGAGTAAAGTGTCAAGAAGCACCCGAGTCAATGTACGAAGTAGAGGATTTGATGAGCGCTTGGCCATAATGACATAGAAAGCACACTTCTGCTCAGTTTCCTTAGTGTGCTTTGTTGCATTGGCCTTTTGTTGAGACCCTCCATGCTTCTTCTATTTAGAAGCAAAATGGTGCCTACAATCTTTCTTCATGTGACCATACTTATCACAATAATTGCATTGTATGTTCATCTCAGAGCTGTGTTGGGATCATAGTTCCGAGAATCGTGTTGAAATCGCGTGAATCGCCGATTCAGCGATCAGATTCATGCACCTCGATTTTTTTGGTGTCGAAAATCGTGATCGGCGATTTCATCGGTTGAATCGCCTAAATCGCCAGTATCGGCGATTCACTCCAAAAATCGCCAAAAAATCGGCCACGTGAATCGGTGTGAATCGGCTGGCGGCAGAAAGCATGTTTAGTTGGAAACTATGTTCCCCCAAGTTTCCGGTACGGGGACGGCAGGGGACGGCGGGATGGGTTTCAAGGACGGCAAATTTTTTTGGCGATTTTGGGGACGGGGGGGACGGGGACGGCTATATATATAGGAAAATTTTAAAATATAGTATATACATTGAAATTTGTAAATATACATGTCATTCATATGAAACTAAGCACAAAGCATGTCATTTAAACATTATAGAACCATAACATACAACATTTGAATGCCATCTATGAAATAATATCCGATTTTAGTATTTTACTATTTAGTATTTTAGTATCCAATTCTCAAAATGCATATCAATACAATATCAGAGAACAATGAACAATGAACATTAAGTTATTAACCATTGTCAATACCATAAGACTCATAATGATAAGCATGATAAATCATAAATCTCAAAATCAAAATCAAAATATGCCCAAAGCTATAGGCTGCCATAAAGTAATAAGTATCATATAATCAATGTATCATAATCATGTTCATGTTCAACATAAAAAGCAAAACATAGAAAATGAAGCAGACTGTTGCTCCTATTCTGCCTCTACTAATCCATGGCATCAAAATCAGAATCCTCCTCACTGTCATCCTCCACAGGAAGCATAGTCTAATCTAATGGAACCCCAACTAGTCCTGGTGCTATGTCATCCTCATCTATCTGGGCCACATCCTCAGGCTCAACATCCCATCGCAAAGCTGGTGTCTGCCTATACTCTGGAGTCTGGCGATCGGCAAGTCGAAGAGCATGATGCACTGTCACTAGCTTCTCCGCTCTTTTAGAGGTAAGTCTATTCCTCTTGATAGAGTGGATAAAAGAATATGTGGACCAGTTCCTCTCTGTAGCTGAAGAACTAGCAACCTATGAAAGGAGGTGACCGGCAAGTATCTTTAGCTCAGGTGTATCTCTCCCATGCCAAGTCCACCATCCAATAGGATCCCTCTGTGCCAAAACAACTCTATCCAACCTTGCTTGTGGCTTACCCAAGTTTGGGCCACGAAAGTTGGTGAAGTCAAGGAACTGTGCACGAAGAGTAGAGGCATCTTGAGCTGAATACATCTTATCAATTGCTTTTGTGAAGCCATCCAAAACCTCAGGATCATCACATGGGAGGCCCCTTCCACCCAACTGTGCATACCATTCGGGATTTAGAGCAAATGCTGCCATATGAAGCGGGGTATTCATTATATTCCACCTCCGCGTCACAATAGGCTTAATATGCTCCTCATAAAAGCCCAATGTAGGATCCTTTGCCGCAACAATTCTTTTCATCTTACTCAACATGCTATCAATAGTCTCATAGATCTCTCCTAAACTAGGAGCATCAGTATCAACATATCTAATGGCATCAACAATGGGTGCTATGACAGAGCAAATGTATTTGCAAGATCAAAATGCCAACAAAAGAAAAAATTAGAATTAGAATTTTAAGAATTTTAAGATTATTAATAGGAAAATCAGCAAGCAAAAGACTAATAGTAAATTTAAAAACCAACAACTTACTTCATTGTAGACCACCAACTCTCATCAAGGATCCTTTGCCTCACCGCTTTTCCTTCAGTGGACTTAGAATGAGACCATCGTCCCCACTCTGGATTCACCACCATCAATTGAAGGGCCTCATACACCTCAATCATCCTCTCCATCAAGATGAAATATGTGCAATACCTATAGCAACAATTAAAAATTAAAAATTTAAATTTAAACATTAATGATTAAAATTTAAAACAAAAACTATCACATGTAAGTAAACTTATAAATAATTTTTTTAAATAACTTAAAGTTAAAACAAACTAAAAGTAAACTATAATTATAATTGACATACCTTGTCTCGGCTGGTTTGAGGAACTCCTTCTTAGAGAAGGACCTGAATAGAGCAAGTGAAGTGTGGTGGTTGCAAATAAACATTTGCACTTCTCTAGTTTCTAGCACCGCTTGCTTCACCCATTCAATCTTCCCTATGTCCTTCAATGCATTGTTCAAGGAATGACCACAACAAGGGGTCCAAAATATGTGCCTATAAGCACCCTCTATCATCAAACCTGCTGATTTGCACACAGGTGCAGAATCTGTGATAACCTGTACAACATTAGAGGGCCCAATCTCCTCTATGGCATCTCGCAAAATGGTGAACTGAAAATCTGCATCCTTCTTCTTTCCTGAGCAATCTATGGCTCTCAAAAAATAAGAGCCAGCAGGGGATGTGACAATGATATTGATGAGTGGCCGATGTCTAACATTGGTCCACCTATCCATCACAATAGAGCAGCCTGTCCTAACCCAAGTGTGTCTCATATCCTCAAATAATAAAGCAACCTTTGAGTACTCTTCATCTAGGATAGTGGTTTGTAGCTTATGCTCACCGGGGGGCACAAATGAGGAATTCATGCTCATAATATCTTTCACCATTTGTTTATAATAAGTGGAACGGGCTGCATTATATGGGATACCATTAGCAACAAAGAATCTACCAATGGATGCCTCACACTTTTCTTTTGCCTGTGCATTAAACATACTTTCCACCGAGCCCTTCTCACTACTACTTATCTTTCTCTTCCCTCTAGACCCACTAGGGCTGCCACTAGTACCAATGGCGGATGAAATATGCCTAGATGATTGTGAGGGAATGGATGGTGATGTCACTGTCAAATTTTGCCCCTCCATTTCAGCCTCTAAGTGCAATCTTTGACATTCTAATTTTTGTTCATCGGTTAGGTTAGGACAAGCTTTGACTCCTTGGCATGTAACACCTAAAAAATGTGACTTCACTGTTGTATAGCTGCCCCTAAAATCATCAAGACAAACATGACAATCCCACACCCTAGTCCCTCCCGAATTCTTTTTATCTTTTGGCCTAGGTGTGACATATTGGAGAAGAGGTTTTTTCCTATTGAAAGGACCCTTTGCAAAATTCTTCATAATGTCGGAAGGGCATTTAAACAAATCAGCTTTAGGGTTGGGTTTTTGCCTAGTGTCACTACTAACAACATCAACCTCTACATTTTCTTCTTCACTACTACTACTTGTACTCCCACTGCTGCTCATTGTGTTTAAATATGCAATTGAATAGATATATGAGCTGAAACAATGAAAAAAATAAAAAAAAATCAGACTTTGCAAGCTACAAATTTATTAAAAAAATGACAGATGAAAGCACAGAGTTTTATACTTACTTGGTGGACAAAATAGAAGATCAAACCTTTGGTCAAGCTCTTGGAAGCAAAATTATTACCTCCTCTACTTGCAAAATGAAAACTTCAGCCGGCTGCAACATAAAATGAAAACCAAAGAATGGTTAAAACAATTTAAATGTGTTGAGTTATATACATTTTAGGGTTTTTGGAGGAGTGGGGCCCACTAGCCGACCAAAAAAGACACAACAAATGTTTTTTTAAAAATGTTTTGAGCTTGCAAAAAAAGGGGACGACCGGCTGTACCCGGTACGGTCGGGGGACGATTAGACGTCCCCTTTTCGTACCGGGGACGGCTGGCCATCCCCCTTTTGTCCCACCCACGTCCCCAATTTCGGGGACGTACCCTGCAAAAAAAGAGAATTTGGGGACGGCTGGGGGACGTCCCATAACTCGTCCCCCCGTCCCCAAAACGGGGGGTTTTAGGTTAGGTACGCGTCCCCGGGGAACATAGGTTGGAAATAATAAAAAAATCACTTTTTTTTTTGCTTTCTTTTTTACCTTTCCTCTTTGTTATAACCCTAAAGGGCTTTCCAATTGTTAAGCGTGAGTAGAAGAGAGGAAAAGTGAGAGAGAAGAAGAGAAAAGAACCATAGGTTTTAAAAAAAAAAAAAAAACAAAAAGACGACAAATAAAAAATGTTTAGAATGCATAATGGACGATGCCCAAGGAAAGGGAAAGACATAATCAGGTAGTAAAACATCAGCAGTTCCCAGAAAGAGTGTGGGATCAAAAAAAAATCACAAAAATATTGTGTTCCATGTAGTTTTGTGTGGGTTTCAGAGTGCTAATTTGGTCTTGGCGGCGGGGGCGCTGCCCCTCGACTCCGCTGGGGGCGTTGCCCCCTAGACCCCCAATCGCTACAGTTATCAGTCGTGGGAAGTCTAACCAGTTGATGAGACCTGAAGCTGCTGCAGGCATGGAGTGTCTGTGGTGGAGAGAACAACATAGCAAGCCTTTCCAGAGGGGTGATACACTTTGAAGCACTTGGAGTAGGTGTTGGATGTGAAGCTATCTTATAATAACTAAGGCAGCTGTTTTATAAAAACTCTTTACCCCATGTCGTAAACACAAACTTCCATGTTTATGTATGTTAACTTTTAACTTCTATTTGATGATGTTATAGTGTGTTTAAGTTATATTCAATAAAGGGTGCATGAAATAAGTCTTAAATTGTTAAAATCTCTACATTTAAAGGGTTTTTTCAAATTTGCCGATTCACTGGCGATTCACCCTCGATTCATAATTCAATTCGGTCGTGCCGATTCCGATTCTCGTTACTTTGGTTGGGATTTGCGTGGGCCTTTGGAAATCTAACCGTCCCTTTGTCTTGAGCAAGTTAGTTTGGTGTGAAGGCCCATTATGTGGAGGAAAAACTAGCATTGCTATTGAATTGGTGTTTCCATCAATCCTACTATTGAAGTTTGGTCCAAAGATCTAAAAACTTCAAGTCAACATTAGTTGAGATAATGTTGGGTATATAAGATAAGATAAGATAAGATAATGATATTAATGTCCAACAAAAGACCAAAATAGGTCTATGGGACTGAAAGATTACAATAGTGAGGCAAACACCAACAGGAACACACAAAGGTGTTCGAAAATAAATGACTAAAACCAAAGCAACAACAACAAATAAAGAGAGAGAGAGAGAACGCTAAGAGAGACTAGGAGTCATTCTTAGGCGAAAAGAAATCAGTCACTGAATGATATGCATGCCAATGTGTAGAGGCTTTTAAAATTGATTACTACCATGTCTTCTTCCTCCAAAGTCTTGCCAGTTGCCTCTAACTGATTACATATGTTCTTGATTTTTGTGAGATACTCATGTAGGGGCATTCTCCCATTTATAATGATCGAGAAAACCATGTTCTCTAGAAAAAAACCTTGTCTTACTAGATATGTATCCCCTTACCTTGCATCTTGGTGCGGATGTGTTTGGGCCTGAATGTGGAAGGGGATGTGTCCATTTTCTTTGTGGATATATCTAGATGTGCATCAAGCATAGTTGGACAACATCTGGGTGAATCTAGTCATTGAGTCACTTTTTTACTTAAGATAAATACATTTTAAAATGTTCTTTCTACATTTTTTTTTCTCACAAAACACTAAAAAAGCCCTTTATGAGGCCATTCATAATAAAAGCATATTATTTATTTGCTATTTTGCTGTATTCTTATTTAGTCTCCAATTTGGCATTTCAAAGGGCAAGTGATTATTTTCAAAAAAGGTTATTTGTGGGGTGCCAAATAGCTTGCAAACATAGATCTTAAAGCCTAAAGTAAGCATTTGACCATATTATTGAATCTTCCAATGGTTCTTATAAGATTTTGACGAATGTTTTCATGTTTGTAATGAAAATTTTCAAGAAGTTTTTTACAAATTTTTAAAGAATAAAGAAACAAGTTTAGCACTTTGTTATAAATTATACTGTCTTTGTATCTTTATTTTGTACTTGTATGCTTGTATTTCTTAGTTTTTTTTTCTAATTTCTGTAATTTTTTTTATAATAGCAAGATGTCAGATTGCAAGAACGGTTGGTAGTCAAAGTTTTGTGGGTTGGGAAAGAGACAATAAATCATATCAGATCTCTTTTATGGAGACATACCATAAGGTTATCACAAGTTGCAAGAGGTAGGGATATATTGAAGATGTAATTACTGTAATTTAGTAAACCATAGGTCATATTCTTGAGTGAATCTTCACTTTATCTGCCCTTCTAGTTAAGGGATGGGCATGTGTAAAGGTCCAGAGGAGGAGTTATCTCCCGTACAAATAATAGGTTTTGTAAAAGAGCGAAATAAACGGCTTTTATTGGCGGAGCCAAAAAGAAAGAAAAACAATGAATTTAGCTTGTAATGTCCCCAATTATGTGCTTTAGTGCCAATATTTCTAGCAGTTTGGCCTATTATCAGTCTCCCATAGACAAACAAATTGCATTGGGGACCTTTACAGGGGCTTATGGAGTCACTGAGGGCCTTTGTGAGCCAATTTGGGACAGTTTCCTATACTTTAGGAATCCCTATCATTTAGGGATGGATTGGGAGTTGGCTAGGGTGCATCAAGAGACCATTGGGATCAGCCTGGAGACTTTTGATGTGGTTCCTTTTTTTTAGGAGAGTTCCTAAGTTTTTAAGAGGGGACTGTTAGTTAGCCTGGAATGGTTAGACAACATCAGAGGATGGGTACCAATAGATAGAATTTAGATTGGAGACCAGATGAGTGAGCAACGAATAAATTGGGAAATAACTAAATTATCTCTTGAGTTAAACAAATAAAAATAAAATGTGACTATTATAATTACCTTATAATATTCAATGAGTTATAATAAAGGGGTCATGACACAACTCCATTTGCAATAAGGTAAGTTGTAACTTAAAATGGGGTCATATTATAATTATAATGGTAATGATCCCTTGTGTGGATCGAATTCCTAGGTGGGAATTATTTAAGATAAAGCTTAGGAAAGTTAATAAAATAAAATAGGGGCAAAACCCTAATTGGTTTGAATGGGCTAGTGGAGGTTTACAAAATTAGAAAGAAATGGAGGGAGCCATTTTTCTTATGCAGATTTGTGAATTTTAAATTGGTGAAAATGTGTGAGAGCTCTAAGAAGAGATTCTCAAAAGATCCAGGCTTCAGAGAATGAAATCTCTCAGAGTTTGAATGCCTACCAGTGTGAGAGACCACCCAAAGGTAATTCTATAGGTAGATTGCACTTACAGTTTGAATTAGAGGAGATAATTATTGGATAAGATTCATATTGGGCAAAAATTACATTAGTAGTTCATAGATCCATTTGGGAGGCTGTGAGGATCAATTTTCTGCCTTTTAGTAGCCAGTTGTGCTACCCAAAACGCCAACATAATCAGATCTGAAGCTGGATATTAGGTTTTAGGTCCTTTAGACAGATAGTGGTAAGTATTACAGACATCTTAGCTAGACGTACAGCCTCTAAACATTTCTCATTAACTTCCAGCTTGGATGTCTAAGGAGGGGGTTTGCAGATCAGATCAGATTCCTGAGTGATTTGGGGTAGCATTTGACAGTTTTCTAGTCTGCTGAGGTTTGTGAGCAACTGACTAGGAGGAAATTGGTTGTGATCTGGCCATACCAGCCTAGGATAGTGCCACCTCAGTCATAAATGATCAGCAACAACCTGTAGTAGCATTTGGTTCATAAAGACAGTGGTAGAGATATGTATTTGTTCGATATAAATGAAATTTATTAGATTTTCTCAGCTTTGGTTAATTTTTCCTCTAGCAAAGAAAATCATTACATTTAAAAAGCAAAAAGAAAGAGATTTGCAATAAATGACAAGCAAAAATGAAAAAAAAACTGACTTAGCAAAATATCCATATATGTGGGTGTATATTACATACCCACTAATCTGGTAGTTGCTTCCAGAGATCCCTTCTTGCCTATATTGGAAGATGTAATAACCCCAACTGATTATAATTGTCAAACATCAAATTCTTCACTAATTCAGTTGTTTGACATTTCATCAAACACTTTGCAAGTAAGCTTTGATACCACTGTAATATCCCTTGTCAATTCAGACCTCAACTTGATTTATAGCTCAAGGAATATTGTCAAACACTTCCAATACGATCTCTATGCTTGCTGTTTCTGAGTTTCAGACTGGTTATGCTTGCTTGAAATGATATCAAAGGGAATCTACAAGCCTATAATTGATTACTACTATATCTAAGAAAAGAATTAAATACATATGCAATTCTCTTTTGGCTTTTCAAATGCATATAGTTGAATTCTAAATGAAAAATATGCACTTACAGCCAATTGGTATTATGTCAAACGCTCGGCATGCATACTATTATGTCAATCATGGAAGATATAAATATGCACATTACATCAAATATATAGACCTGCAACTTATCACTCCTTTAGTGAGATATTTTCTAATTCTGCTTAACATAATATTCCAAGGCTCTTGGCTTTGCAACCCAAAAAAACTGAGTAGAAATGACATTATAAATCTGATATAAAATGTGCATCTATAGCTACTTATGATAGCCACCTTTACAATGCAAAATGACCAATTTAAATGATGCAAATTGATTGTAGAGCCTGATATACAAATTGCCCAATGATGGAGATGAAATTGCAATCATAATTAAGCCAAGTACTGTAGCGCAGGTACTATTCACGATACTGTTCACATCATTGTTCATGACATTGTAGCAGCCAACAATAAATGTTTTCTCCAATTTAAGCACAAATAGAACTCCAGAATGAAGCTCTCCTGAATGCCAAATTCAGTGGATATTTCACCACCTCAAATGGTTGCAACATTGAAGAATTGATGCTCTCCAATGACTAACTGAAATTAGAAACCCATAATTTTTTTCTCCCAAGTTTTAATCAAATGCAAATGACAATAATCGGATGCCTAACAATGAAGCTCTTGTCTCTATTTATTCTTTTCCTTCACCCTTCTAGAAGGAAATAAAATATTATTTAATTGCACTCTCTAGAAGCTCCCCCATTTCCAATCCAATTATTAGTTGTGCTTCTACAAAATGCACTCTCTAGAAGCTTCCCACTATCCAATACAATAATTAGTTGTACTTCTAGAAACTTAAATTAATTAAATATAAATTCACGTTTAGATTTATTTATTTATTGACTTTAATTTAATTAATTTATCCTTATTTCTTCCCTTAGCCTTCGAAGAATGAAAAACTAAGAACTCCATTGAGGGTCTAAAAGATGGGGAGCATTACAGAAGATGAAAATGAAGTACAAATTACTACCCTCAAACAAGGTCTATTGGACAAGGCATTTAAAATGGAGGTAGGAGATATTGCTGAACAAAATATTGCATGGTGCCTCTATGTCAGTGGTCTTCCTTTCAACTTGGTGAGATGACCATATTGGTAGGAAATAGTGTCACCAATCAATAGTCTGCCTCCCGGTTTCACCATTCTTGGGTATGAAATGGTGTGTAACACCTTATTGTAAAAAGAGAGGAATGCTATAGAGACCTCCCTTCAACCAATAAAAGATTATTAGATTGAATCAGGTGTTTCTATTGTTTCCAATGGATGGAAGGTATCAAAACTGGTCCATTGATAAATGTTATTGTAGTGTCCTCTAAAGGGACAATGTTTTTGAGGGTACCCGATTGTGAAGTGGAAGTGAAAGATGCAAAGTTCATTTCCAGAATCCTCATTGAGTCTATGGAGATTATGAGTAATGAGGATGTTGTCCAGGTAATTACGGACAATATAATAAATTGTAGGGATGCAAGTGCTTTGGTTGAGGCAAGGTGTGAGTACATTTTTTGTAGACCATGCATTGTACACTCCTTCAACTTGGTGATAAAACAAATTGGCACTCAAATAGGTGAAACAATTATGTGAAGAGGGTGAGGAGATCCAAATATTTGTGATGAATCACAAAACGTCACAAGCAATATTTAGATCTCTCTCGAGATTGGAGTTGTTGAAGGTAAATTTAATTAATTAATTAATTTTTATTTATGTCATGGGCAATGTCAATTTGTTTGTAACTTTACTTATTATTTTTTTAAAAGTATGTTACGTACATATTGTTATTATCTTACTATTAATACAATCCTAGGTTGTTGAGACCTGATTTGCATCTCATGCAATTGTTATGAGACAAGTTTTGAAGGTGCGAGAGGCATTGGGCCAAATGGTTATTTGCAACCAATGGAGTGTATGTGAGGCTTTGAATTTAGAGGGCTCAATAGGTCCATTCATTGGTCTTAGATGAAAATTTATGGGCTCACATGGAATATGTATTGAAACCCACTAAGCCTCTCATGCCTATGCTCCGATTTGCTGATACATATGCATCTTGTTTGGGGGATGTCTATTATGGCATGGACACAATTGTAGAGAGAGTAAAGCTGACAATACAAAAACATGGAATGACGCCATAGAATGTGAAACTTTTTGGCAAAAGGTGGAATCAATCACTCATCATTGTCGGGAAAAGATGACCACACCATTGCACCTCCTTCCATACACCCTATCTTTGAGGTACTATAGCAAGAAAGTACTTTCTATGTCAGTGATATTGGCACCATATAGAGATGCAAAAGTTACAAATCAGTACAAGTGGGCATTTATTAGACTCTTCCAAGATGAAGAATTCGAGAAAGAAGTTAGGATAGAATTCTAGATGTTTGCAATTAGGAAGAGGTCATACTCCAACAACTATTAATGACCAATGGGACATGGATGCTGTCACATGGTTGTACGTCCATGCTCACAGTTTTGTGTATCTTTAAGCTCTTGCAATCAAGATCCTTTGACAAGTAAGTTTTTTTTGTTCTTTTCGCCACTTGTATTTTACAATTTAGTACTTAACATAGATGGAATATTCCCACTTGATTAAAACGCACCAAATCCCGCCAAAAAAAATACTTCGGGAAAATTGGGCTAGGTTTTAAAAAAAGTTGGGGGAAAAATTGGGAACCTAAAAAATAGCTTAAACTTAATTGAAATTTTTTTTTTTGCAAAATTCAATGAGAAGATGTATCCAATGAGTTAATTAATGAGAACTCAAAAGAAACAAGTAGAGTTTATATATATATATATAAATCCAAATTGGGTGCAAAATCATATTCTCATGCGGAATGCTAATGGCGGAAAGTAAAATAGTAAATAGTTTCTATCAAAGTAGAACTATATACATCATTACAATCACATTTTCCTCTTCCTAACTATACTAGCATAAAAGGGAGAGAATCTAGTCCTAGAAGAGCAACCCTGCACTGGGCATGATTGTGCCTCCTCTCTTGGTATCCTTGCTGACTCACTCTCCATCATGGATGTATCTCCTTCTGCCTTTGACACTTGTATTGACTCCTCATTGTCCTCCTCAATGTCATTCAATGTGAAATTCAATCCTCTCCCATCCTCCTCCATGGCCTGCCCCTCCAAATCAGCGATGTTATCCTTTGAAAAAAATGGATCCTGCTCCTGTATCGTCCGGTTAGAATAAGGATTGATATCGTCCAAATCAAGTGGACTAGGTACTGCATCTCGTGCCTTTTTTATGTGCAACTTAAGATTATATTGCACATCAACAAGGTCATCAAGGCTTTTTTGAGTTAATTTGTTTCTCTTCTTTGTCTGGGTGGACTCAAATAAGCGCCACTTGCTAGATTCAATAAAAAATGTCAAAAATATTGTTGAATTGTGTACAAATGATTCAAAATCATTTCTAACTATTTAGGAATGAATTTAAATTCATTTACATGCAAAAAAACGAATAGAATATTTTTTAAAACAATCAAAACAATCTCAACAAACTTACCTTGGAATGAGATTTTTCTTGCAAAACTGGTTGAAATTCGCCTTAAATCCACCTAAAACAGCTTGCAATCAGCTAGCAAGGGTATTGGAAGCCTTTTTCCTTCTCTACTCCAATTCCACAACGCTGCTAATGCAAATTGATTAAAGAAAACATATATTGGCATTTAAAGCCCATTTTCTCTGAATTGGAGAATTTTTGGGGAAAACTCGTCGAGCATTTGATAAAATCTCAGCACTAGGATATTGCTAATTTTTTGGGGAAAACTTGCCGAGCTAAAAATACCTCGACGATTATTCTGTGATTATTCCATCTATGCTTAACATTCTTTAATTTACTTTGCATTTAAAAATTTTTTGTTTGTTTTTTTCTATCTAGGTTGCAAGTTCTTCCTTTGTTGAACGGAATTGGAATACATACTCCTTTATCCAATTAGAGTGGCTTACTCGGTTGTGTTCAAAGAAAGCTAAAGATTTGATTCATATTGTTGTTTGTAATTTTGTATTTGCAAAATTTAGGCAAAACTTTGAATTTTTTGATAAATTCATAGTTTATTTCTCTAAGCTAGGCATTTAGAAGGCATTTCTTAAAGGCAATCGATCATACCTTGATTCAGCCTTAGTTTCTCATCATATAGATGTTTTTCAAGATTTTTGTTGAATTTTTTTAAGTCTTTCTTGCTGTTGGTTCCCAAAACTGCAGATTGGAAATCCAAGAGCCTGCCACTTCTCCGATAGGACTTCTCAGTCAGTTCTGGCCAACGAACGGGAATACTTCTTGATTCCCCTGCACTTCAGGCTCCGCTACACCCAAGCGGGTAAACCTTCACCTTGAACACTGACTACTCAATTCAAGGGTTTTCTATAGCGAATTTAAACTTTGTGAGTTCCTCGGCTGGCAAGGTCCTTGAACTCGATCAAAATGAAACTGAAATGTTGAATAATGGTTAAATGTTTTGAACAATTGAATAATAATTAATTTGATGCTTGTAGGAGGAATATATAGATTTTCTGACTTCAATAAAAAGACCAGTGCCTTTGCTCATCCGGGCGATAGAGTCAACTTCAGAGAATTTTTACATGCAACTTCATAATGTTTAATGCATTTGTACTACCAACAGTTTTGATAATCTAGATGTGACAGACCAATTATGATGCAATTTTAAATTAGTCCATATTGAACTTTAACTCCACCGAGACAAACTGGACACAGCTGTAGAAACAATTAAATATTTCACAACACCTGCGATGATCAAATTTAAAATGCTAATTGACCATGTCCACTTATTTGATAACAAAATCATATACAGAATTTTAAAATATAATTATGAAGGACGATTCGCCTGCAGTTTATATCTCCATGCCATTAAAGGTAAACAAAAGACATTTTATTTTATTGTAAATAAAATAATGGCATTTTTATTACAAAATCATAATATAGCCCTTATCCCTCCGTACAATAAAAATATAAAATGCTTTTTCTCAATATGAATGTTCAGATCTATTGAATCTTCCCTCTTGTTTTACATTTCTCCTATATTTATATTCGAAAATGCAAAAATAAGTGACTTTAAATATTCAAGTCACGCCTCTTCACATATAATTGACATTAATCATATATTTCTAAACTGACCAACCGTCCTCCTTTGTATTGCGCTTGTCTAATTGTGTCGCCGTTAACAAATACTTTTCCTCAACATTGTTAACCGAACCATAAAAATAAATTAATAATATTTGTAATCTTTAAATTTAAAAGGTTTCGATTCTTAGCATTAAACTAAACTCCCGATGACTTCTAATTTCCTTTTGTCTTTTGAATAACACGGGGGCCTTATTTCATTGTTATTGCCGCAGATGAATCCCTACGCAATCATAACTCAGTAGTGATTTTTTCTATTCCCGCGTGAATGAGATGTCAGGAAGTGTTCAACGTTTCCTTCTTGCCGTTTTGGTCTGCGAATATTTGGGGATGTCGCTGCTACAGTTCTTCTGCATCGACCTCAAGAAATAAATTCATCTATTCTTCTAGTTGCCCCATTTGATTGTTTTCTAAGAGCCACGTAAATTTTGTATTATTCCTGCTCGTGGCCAACTGATGGCATTGACGTTCGGGAACTATTGTATAGAGAAAATTTGTATGAATGATCTCTCACCATTTGCCTATATCAGTATGGAATTAAACTAGACTTTTAGAGAGTATCGCATCTATTCAAACTCTTTCCTCAACATCATCACAGATAGTAAGACAACTGATAACACCATCCGTCTATCTCTCCATTCAATGGGTGTAGTCAAATATATGTTTGATTAAGTTGTATAATAATCTGCAGATAGACCATTACTGTCTTCAGTGGCTCCTTTGTCATTTTCATCGTTTTTCAAATGCCTCAATTCTACATTTAGAAATATTAAGATTTTGCAAAAAGCTCGCCAATAAGATGTCATGATTTCCACATGCAACTGTGAACTCTTCTAACTGGCCCTTAGAATTCCTCAAATCTTCCTCCAAACATGAAATGCGTACATTCTGGTTTCCAACAGGTTTTTTTAAAGCAACTTCATAATCCTGTGTGATGTTGTCACTGTGTTAAGGTTTGATTGGGATTTTTCATTTCCTTCATTATAAATGGGGCTTAATTTTTGCAAAAAATTAAGGTTCCATCACTTGCAATGTCGGGTTTGATTTTCTTGATTGCAAGTGCTTGACTTTTGCAAATCTTAAGTTTTTAATTGTTTTTTCTAGTTCAAATTGATTGGTTTTTTCTTTGTCTTAGGTCTTTTGCCTTTCAAATTCTAGTTTTTGAAACATTTTAGGTTTAAATACACGCTTTCTCTAAAAAAAAATTGAGGAATGAAATTACTTACAATTGGGGTCCTAAAACTCTATTGCAAGTAAAAATGTTGTCTTTGCCTTGCAAGTTGTGAGCAAAAGTCCAACATGCACACCATGATTGGAATGTCATTTGTTTTTGTTCTTAAAATGCTTCTTGTTAAGGTTTAAAAACCCAATGAAGCTTTTAAAAGCATATGAGGATGAAAGTTTAAGTTTTAACTACAACTTGCAATTGGATTTTAAAGCCCTATTACAAGTTTCCATCACTGAATTTTTTTGAAGTACTTGTCATGGTATTGTAAAATCTCGATGTTAGGGTTTTAAATAAAATAATGTCTTCACAAAGGTGCTTATGTATGGAGTCCGGCTTTTAAAGCCCGATTACATATTTTCCTTACCATTTTAAAGAATTTATTGCTTGTAATGTGGGAGGTGAAACCCAACTTTGGAGAAAAGGTTTGTTTTTCTAAACTTATCACTTGGAGTGGAGCTTCTAAAGCCTGACTACGAGTGTTATGTTTGTTTTAATAAAAACATGCAATTGCATTCATTAAATGCAATTGCCTCCTTATGTCATTGTTTTTGGTTTCAAAGGCACATAACACTTACAACTTGATATATAAACCCCAACATCGTCCTCCTTTCACCAGTTTTACTAAGATAGAAGTTCTAAACACAATGAGTTTGGACTTGGAGTTGGGCTTTTAAAGCCCAAATGTAAGTGTTACTTTCATTGCTTAAAACACAAAAGTCTTACAATGTTGACTATAAAACACAATTTGTTCCCCTTAGTTGTTGTTTTGATTGACCAACCATCATTTTCTCTTGCAATGCCAAATTTAATGCCTAATGCTAGTAGTTAGGGCACTTTTGTAAGCATTTTTACTGGTAATCCTTGATGCAAAGTCTTACGTCAAGTATGTAAAAAACAATCTAAATCATTTTATGCTTGCATCTTCAAATACAAAGCCCAGTTTTGTCTAGGAGGTTGCCATTTTCGGACCAAAATACATTTGCACTTGTAAATGCACACACGAAACACCCAATGGAAGAGTTGAATCGGTCTTTGGCAAGATAAAAACAAGCTTGAATCTTTCCTACAAATAGAGCATTGCTGCCAATTGTTAAGATCCATTTTCAAGATTGTAGATCGTTTCAGAAATGTCTATAAGAGTTGCGTTTGGTGTTTGTCTTCAAGATCCATAGGCATTTTTCTTAATTGCCAGCAAGACCTACTTATGTTTTTTCTCTACATTTTTGGTGGTTCAAAGAAGGTAAGCCATTTTTCTTTTGTATTTGCATTTCATTTCCATGGATTGTTTCATAAAGTTCTTCGTCTTCATTCCAAACGCTTGAGAGTTTGTATATATGTGTCTTGTTTTAGTTTTGTTTTTGTCTTCTTGTTCGTCTCTGAGATTTTAGTTACTTTTTTCAGATTTGTATAGGATTTTGATTTTGAAAGATTGAATGTATAGTTCTCATAACAATACAAGTTCTTACCACAAAGAAAGATGCACATTTTTCCCAAAACAAGAGCTTCAAAATGTATGTTTTTCCTCACTTGCAACCAAATTTCAAAACCTCGATCGCAAGTCCATTTTGCTACGAAAAGATTAAGTTTTTCTCAACCAAAAATGAAGACTTGTCCTTTTTGCAGTTGGGTTTTCAAATCCTGAATGTAAACAAACGATCTTCTCAAATGCCCTTGTAATCAGATTTCAAAACCTTGATTACGAGTGAAAGTAAGACGTGTGTGTGTGCCTTTGCGCAATAAACTTCCCATTTTTGAGACCAAGGGCATAGCATTAATTTTCTTGCAGTGCCAATTAAAAACCCCACAATTCTTCATGGGGCCCATTTTGTGAGTACATTTGAAGGTTGAAGCTTGGCGCAAGGGTTAACATCATTACAAAGCCTATAGGGAGGTGAATAAGTGTTAAATGATTGAGAGCATAGAATGCTTTCAAGACTGATTCCAAGCTAGTAATAGGAGACCAATAAGGGGTATTGTGAATTTTTTTCCAATCATGGGTTAAAATGAAAATGAGTGGCTTGCTGATGCCTTCAAATATAGGGGTCAAATTGTTATTTTCTATAGATGTTCCCACCCATGTACAGATTTGGAGATTTCTAGCACTTGCCAATCTAGTGATACGATGACCTTTTCTAATAGAGGTTGATGTAATAGGAGCCGAGTCCTGGTAGAGTCCATGTGGACTCGTTGAGTCCAAGGACTTTGCCGAGTCTCGAGCCTAGGACTCTCTTAAATTTTTTTTTAAAATATATTTTTTTAAAATTTAAAAAGATAGAGATTTCTGGAAGGTGTTTTTTTCAGTCTATATTAATTTTGAAAATGATATTGTGGTATGTCACAAATTTATTAAGGATTGAATCTTAAATATTAAATCTTCAACTTTATATTATGTTATTCAGTATTTTTCCTTCAGAAATTCACTGTTATACTTATGTGATCTATGCAAAATTGTGTATGAGTGTTAAGTAGCTTCTATTTATCTCAATTATTGTGTATTTGATGTTAATTGACTAAATGATGCATGAAAAAATGTTAAATCCTAAAAAAATTTGAATTTGATGGGTTTTTCAAATTTCTAAGTCCTTGCCAAGTCCTGGCCGAGTCCAGTCGCCGAGTTCGAGTCCGAGTCAGATTTTGACTTTCCGATGTCAGAGGCGAGTCCAAGTCCAGTAACTATGAATAGGAGTCATGTCTTGTCAAGTACTTAGTTTGTTTTTTTTCATCGTGTATTTTGTAATTTCTTTTTGACAATTACATGCAACTGAAAAACAATTTGTAGTTGCAGGTGACCTATTCACCTTCAAAGGTATGACATGTAATCAAATTGCAGGTCAAATACATTAGGATTTGCAGTTTGAATAAGTCAAAGTTAGTTTTCTGAAATTGATAAGGTTGCTGATCTTGTCATGATGAAACCTTCGAGCTGAAATTCACTGCCAACTTCAAACACAGTCCTCCTTTGAAAGATTTTAATGACAAGATGAAGCTATCTTCATCATCCACATTCGTAGATCGAAATCTGTGTTTCCCTTAGATAATGTATGCTTGATCATAGATAAAAATGTACCACTCCTCCTATGAGCATGTACTTGTCTATATCAGCAATCACACTGTCAAAACTCAAAATAATTATCTCTATAGAGGAGCATGCCTGTCAATGGTGTAGTTTCAAGCTTTTAGAAAAATACATACGCAATGAATACAATGTTCCTCTGTATTGCCTTCGTGTATAGTGGCACTGTTGTTAAGCAAAAATATGTCACTCTTCATTAATGTGCACTCCCTTGTGAAGACCTAGAATATTGGTTCTGAAACTTCGCTTCCAATGGCATAAGCTCCAGTGTAGGCTTGTAATTTTCCTTTCTTGGAAAATCTGTTTATTGTTTCTGTGGCATGCGCATTATATTCCCGCTCTGTGCTGTGTGCATGTACATAATGCATCTATAACTTACACTAAGCTTATTTTTACCTTAAACATCATTTGCCCATACATGCTGACTGGAAATTCTTCATTGTGAACAATGGTGCATGGCATACATGCCAATGCATGGACTTGCAAAATCCTGACTTTTCTTTTGATCATCTTCATTCTGACATACTTCAGTTAACTGGCTTGAAATTTTTACTTGAACATCTCATTGACATTCTCTACTCAATAGGAGAATATATATTCATGCATCAGTGATTTATTTTCCATTGCTTCTTCACTGACTGAAATCTGCTCTTCGAACTGGTGAGTCCCTTTGAAAGCTCTTTTCAGTGGCACTGTATCAGTATAGATGAGAGAACAAAAGCAACATGGACAACCATGATGAAGCTTGAAAATGACTCGTAATTGAGGAAATGACAAAATTAAGCTTGAAATGTGATACGATAGGAAAAGTTTCCTACAATTGCAAGAGTGTACGAATTTCTTTGGCCACATCTTTTATTTTGTGTATGAGATATTTTGACATTTGATTTTGTAAAAAGTCCCTTTAACTTTTGTGAAAATATAATGTCATACTTTCTGAGGCAACGTTGACCCAAAAATATTGTTTTGGTTTAGTAAATGCCATATGTTGTAGACTTTATACAAGCTTAAGCAACTGTCAACGAGAACATAATTTCTTTATGCAGGTTAGTGCAGATGGCTTACTCTGCTGTACAATTTCCGATGATTATTCTGTAAAGATTTATGATGTGGTCAACTATGATATGATGGTCATGATCAGTTTACCATTTGTTCCTGGTACTGTTGAGTGGGTTTTCAAGCAAGGAGATGCTAAAGCAAAACTTGCAATCACTGACAGAAACTCACCTGATGTTCAGATATATGATGCACGGGCTGGTAGCATTGAACCTATCATTTCAAATAAGGTTTCTCAGTTTAACATTCTAAGTAAAAAAATTACTTGGATTGGTCTTTGTGCTTTTATTTGGGTCCTGAATTGCAACTATTTGTAAAACTAAGGTGTCGTTCATCCATGATTTTTTGGTTTATACATTTTGTTAAGCATATGTTTCTCTTGTAGATCCATAGTGGACCAGTAAAAGTTATGAAGTACAACCATGCATTTGACATGGTGATATCTGCAGACAGTAAAGGACTTATTGAGTACTGGTCTCCTGAAACACTAAAGTTTCCAAATAAAGGGTATGCTTTCCATTTCACTGATTTTTGGTATGATATATTGTGTAAATGGGGCTAAACGTTTATTTGATGCATTTAGTGGATTGCTTATATAATTATTGGTGATTGTATTGAATATATTGATTCGTGGACATATTTTCATTAAAATAAGAATCCAATATTGCCAACCTTAAGAATACGTTAAACATCTGTCTTGTATGGTTGTAAACTACAGTTTGACTGGTTGTAATAATACAAAATTTTTCTCTAAAGCCATCAAAAAACTAAGAATGCCTTGTAGTGTTAAGAAAGCTGTTGTGAACCATGTGACATTTACTCGTACCAACTCCCTCCTCTGGGTTTGTTTTGTCTTCAAGCAGAGAATAAGGTTGATTGTGGATGTATTTTCTGATCTTCCTTGTATCCTCTACAACTGGTCTCACCCAATCTAGTTTTCATTTGTCCTTCAAAAGAAGGTTAAGGACGTGCTGCACAAGGTGTCCAAAAAAGCGTACTATGTTTCTTTTGAAGGATTTGACCAACTGCCACATATTGTAGTGTTCCCAACTAAGACCTTAATTTTGTTGTATAAATAAGGAATACCAAACTAGATACAAGAGACACACAAAATAGCCCTGGGAAAACCCTTCCAAAATAAGGGGAAACCCCAACTACACAACCAAAAATATCAGTTTTATGTCCCAAAACACCACTCTTCATTTTTCCAATACACAACTCTTTGTATTTCCATGCCTCAACACATGTCGTATGACATGTCTTTATATTTAATATTACAATTATTATCATAAACGTCCTCTTTAGCTGAAGGTGACCATAACTATAATAATGCCCATATTTCTAGAGATAAAGATCTCTATTGCAGCTACAATCTCCAACACTCCCTCTTAGCGAGAGAGAGATCTTTAGCTAAACAATCACATAGGCTGCAACCAAAATGTCAATGATAAATTCTAATCACATAGATTCTCATAAATTATAATTCGTGGAATCACTCAACATGAAAAACCTGCAAGAATCACAATCAAATTTCATCACAAACTATTTCAATGTGAGGTTATGGAATATCTCAACATGGCAAGTCTGCAAGGATCATAACCAATATTCATTATGCACTCTCTCAATGTGATGTTGTCATGGAATCTATCATCATGACAAGCCTGCAAGGATCATAACTAACTTTCATCACAAACTCTCTCAACATGATGTTGTCATGGAATCTTTCAACATGACAACTCTGTAAGGATCATAACTAGCTTTCATCACAGACTCTCAACGTGATGTTGTCATGCAATCTCTCAACATGACAAGATGGTAAAGTTTACAACCAGCATTATATCACAGATTCTCTCTACATGATGTTCACTATGAATCTCTCAGAAGTGAAAGAGTTATTAGGTTAACCTTATAACTTCAATAATTTCACATGAATAAGAAGACATAATCAACAAGGAAAGTCACATTTGGAACTCTTTTCCTACAAGAGTCTTTATAATACTAAAATATTAGCAATATGTATATAAAGACTCCCTCTTATCATAAATAACTTTGATCACCATAAGAAGAAAGCAAATGAAACCTTCCTCTGAAGTTAAAAAATGTCCCTCTGAAACTCAACATCTCCCTTTCAATATCTCCCTCTCAATATGTAATCCTTATCTTCAAGGTAACATCTTTATGTCTGTGATCTCTCCTTTCATTGCTTCTTGTTGCAAGCTGCAACCAAGAGAGATAGTAGTCAAATATTAATTACAATAGAAATCAACGTTAATACATACACTTATTCCTAGTCATGTGATAAGAATTCAATATCAATATTCAAAAGAGAGTTGTTATCTTCTAATCTCAGCAGACACATAATGATAACTTATATCATAGAGCTTGCAATAGAAAATGTAACCATATCAATCAAATCTCTAAGCTTTATGAAGCCATCTGGGATAACTTGGTTAGCAACCACAAACTCTTGCATAAAAATAGGTCAGAGCATAAATAAGAAAACTAATACAACTTTTTGTTTGAAGAACGATACTCCTTAAAAGATAGATACTCCTCTTTTAATAAAAAATATGCTGAAATTCAGACCCGATATAAAAGAATATAAATTGCACACCCTAAAGTAAACTCTCCCATATATCTAAATTTTTTGTCTCAGAAAATAATTCTCTGCCCATGTAATGGCCTATTGCACTTTTGAACTGGTGCGACATACATCTTTTTAAATCCAAAACTTTTGAGTTGTTCGATTCCCTTGAACTCTTATGAGCTTCATTAGAAATCTTATAATTAGAATTTTGTTGAGTTGCCTTGCGCAAGCATGGTGATCTAAACAGAGGCAATATCAGCCATAGGCTGAGCCAGAAAAAAAAATAAAATGAAAGAATGAGACAACAATTATGATAAAGCAACAAACTCACCAATACCAACCATCATCTTCTAGCTAGAGCATGATGATGTTCCAATCCTTGTTGGGCGACATTAGAATGGGTGTTATCACCAGTTTTTCCATAGAGACTTGAAGGTCTTGTTTGTGTTTCTGATGCAATGGAGCCTAGTGGGACTGATCAATGGATGATCAACTGGTCCCAAAACCCTCTTCATTGAAGTCCTTCAACCAAATATATCTTGGTAAGATGATCAAAATGTGCAAGCACCAATCACAAGTGCTTCAAGGATGTTATTAGGTTATCAGAACCTTGCATCCAAACAAGGACAACCCTAATCACTAGGGACCCCTATGAACAAGACAACTTATCACAAGTTGGCCACAATGCACAAATTGACACAAATTGGTAAAACAACCCTAAACTTCATGAAATGACCAGGGGAGACCCATACTCATGGAAATAGTCTATTTAGGTAAAAAATGGAATGATCCAATAATTAAAAACCAACTATGCAACTTCTGGCATATGGTTGCTTTGTTAAATCACTCAAAAGGCTAGAAGCCCTTTTTGATGAAAATCAAACTTAGAAAGAAATATATCCACACAACCCAGGGAACAAAGTATTGTGGGATATCCTTTTGGGACTTACAAAACATACTAAGGCACCGAGGTTTGATGACACAAATAAATGGGCTTTTATTCACTTTCTCACTTGGGCAATTAGGGCAATTAGGCCTCCATTTACAAAGGAAGTACATGTTCTAGGATTCCATCTTGCAAATCAATGATGGGAACATGTGAGGGAAACCCTAGACAAGTTGCAAACTTGATTTCAAGCCTTGATGCCAAGTCTGGTTGAAGTTGTGGGAGATGTTGCATCCTTTTCCTAGCATGCACATGGATCTTGCATGCCTAGGGCATCAAATTTCTAATGGGTCCCTGTAAGTACATTCCTAAAATGACTTGCATCTTATAGTACATTGAAAATGCTAGAATTTCACCAATGGCCATTAGATTTCCATGGTGAAATCCTTCTCTATGCTTGAAAATCCTTCAAAACCGTATGTTAGCAAGAAATCCGGACCTACTTGTGCAAAAATGACAATAACTTGAGTTAGGAGATAGATGGAGGCTTCAAACCAGATGCATTGGAAAGCTACTTCATCCACCTATCCAAAAATGTAAGTTTGAACACCAGATGAATCTGTAGAACGCAAGACAACAGGCTGATTGCAGTAAAAACAGGGTATTTTTATTGATTTGAAAGTTGAAAGTACATTATATCTGCCTATCACCTGCCTGAAAGGGCTTATTATAGGCCTTCCAACAGTCAGAACAACATTTCAAACTTGTTATGGCCTTTGGGTAAGTTTTGCATTATTTTCCAAAAAGTTGCTTAAGTTGCTTGACAACTTTTAGCAATTTTTGCAAACTTGCAACTAGTGTTAATATTTGGTAGCTTCAGTTGGATAAACTTTGAGACTAAAACTGAAGTTACACACACACACACACACACACACACACACACACATATATATATATATTTATGTGTGTAATTTAATTAAATAATAAATTATATTATGATATATTATATATATAATAATGTTGTTACCATTTTAATGAATAGACATGTCCCATGAAGGGACATGCCCCCTCTTGATTTATTATCAATATAAATAAGAAATTGTTGCAAAGTGGAAAACGCATACCAAGAAAAATGGCAATGATAATACATTTGCAACAGATCCTCTATGAAAAAATAACTTGGTATCAGAGGCTAACTGCAAACATAAGAGAATAATAATCAACAATAGCAAATATTACATACTTTCAAAGCCATTGATGGCAGTGGACCACATTCGAAAAAATTATAACTTAATAAATTAATAATCAGCAATGATGATCAGGGTTAGCACTTCTTTGTGCAAGAGAAACAAGAGTTTCAAAGATTCAATTGGATGCAAAGTCAATCATCCCATTCGATGCGTTTGGATTCATGCACAAAGGGCACTTGAAATGATAATGAAATATGGATTGTACAAAGCTGTGAAGGAAGTTGATCTATATCACATGGGTTTCTCTCTGAGCACGCAAGAGGCTTGGATCTATGTCCTTAACAGAGTAACGAGAATCGTGCTAAAATCGCGTGAATCGCCGATTCAGCGATCAGATTCATGCACCCCGATTTTTTTGGAGTCGGAAATCGTGATCGGCGATTTCATCAGGTGAATCGCCTGAATCGCATGTATCGGCGATTCACTCAAAAAATCGCCTGAATCGCCATTAGAAATCGCCAAAAATCGGCTGGCAACAGCATGCATGTTTAGTTGGAAATAATAAAAAAATCACTTATGTTTTTTGCTTTCTTTTTTACCTTTCCTCTTTGTTATAACCCTAAAGGGCCTTCTAATTGTTAAGCATGACTAGAAGAGAGAAGAGAAAAGAACCATAGGTTATAAAAAAAAAAAAAAAAAAACGACAACAAATAAAAAATGTTTAGAATGCATAACGGATGATGCCCAAGGGAAGGGAAAGACATAATCAGGTAGTAAAACATCAGCGGTTCCCGGAAAGAGTGTGGGATCAGAAGAAAATCACAAAAACACTATGTTCCATATAGTTTTGTGTGGGTTTCAGAGTGCAAATTTGGTTTTGGCGACGGGGGCGCTGCCCTCGACCCCGCCCTGTATCGCGACAGGGAGCGCGCCCGGGGTGCTGCCCCAGGACCCTGCACTGCCCCTCGACCCCGCTGGGGGCGTTGCCCCCTAGACCCCCAGTCGCTACGGTTATCAGTCGTGGGAAGTCTCACCAGTTGATGAGACCTGAAGCTGTTGCAAGCATGGAGTGTCTGTGGTGGAGAGAACAATAGAGCAAGCCTTTCGAGAGGGGTGATATGCTTTGAAGCACTTGGAGTAGGTGTTGGATGTGAAGCTATCTTATAAAAACTCTTTACCCCATGTGGTAAACACAAACTTCCATGTTTATATATGTTAAGTTTCAACTTCTATTTGATGATGTTATAGTGTGTTTAAGTTATATTCAATAAAGGGTGCATGAAATAAGGCTTAAATTGTTAAAATCTCTACATTTAAAGGGTTTTTTCAAATTTGCCGATTCATCGCCGATTCACCGGTGATTCACCCCCGATTCACGATTCGATTCGGCCGTGCCGATTCCGATACGATTCCGATTCTCGTTACTTTGGTCCTTAATGAGCTCTAGTGCAACAACATCCACTGCGTCTTCGAGAGTACACTCATCGAGCCAAGTTGGTCTAATTTGATGTTCTTTAAACTGCATAATTGCAAACTCAATACAATTGAGTCAAATTAATAGAGTGGAAACCCAACAGTGACATCTACGACATAGATTTATCTACAATCGTGTTGAAGGCAATGATGAATGCAATAACTAAGAAAGTGACAATCGTAGATGTGATTAAAATAAGGATTATGTATCTTAATCAAAACACAAAAATCCGCTCTACTCCCATAAAATACATTTGAGCCTCTTGAGGAAAGTCTTTTGCCTTTGGAAACAATGAAGCATGTATTGGTGATAGGAAAGTGTTCATCGACATGGAAGGAACAGATCTCATCGCCCAAGCATGTCGCTACTATTGGCAGGGTCATCCCTCTTAGACCCAAGAAAAGAATAGACTATTCACTGAGTGCTCAATGCAAAGACTAAGAACAGATTGAAAGGAGAAATGCTTAGCCTTCATCGATCCATAGAGACGTGTGTGCAGAGAATATGTGAGGGAAGGAACTGGCTTAATGGATGCAAGCAAATAACCCTTCCACGGCATACAACAATGTGTTCAAATTGTTTCTGAGTTTGGATTTGAGAGAGATCATCATCCTACTACCATGTTAATGCAAGAATTATGCAAATCCATCGTACTTACTCCTATCACCATCAAGGGTGGCGTGGATGCTACAAGGATACAAGTATAAATTGGAGTGAAAACACAATAAACCGCATAGTGTTTCCTGACCACGAGATGGGTATGGCGACCCCATTCAATTAATTCCACTCATTTATGCAAAATTATTGAGTAAGTCCGCAACACAAGGGGGATTTGTTATTAACATTAGGTGCCCGAATCCATTAGGTAAGTATGGATGTCTATTAATTATGTTTCTTTTAATATTCTTATGAAATATTTTTCTTAATTCCTTGCATTATTAATATATTATGGTAGATACTTGATAGTGTAAGGAAATGATGATATTTTAATTCAGAATGATATTGAATAATTTGATATAATGTTTATGAGACTTATTATGTGAGTATAAAAGGTAAATGTTTAAGTATTTTGTTATCTTGCATCCATTATTGAAAATATTATGTTACAATCATTGATGCTAATTGATGTTAACATTCTTTTTTTAAAATATTCCTATAATAGTTATGTGCCTTGATTTTTTTCCTTTGAGAATGTTCTTGCAGAAAAAAGAGGGAGATTGAGATTTAGAGAGACCCTGACATTTCATTAGAGGCAACCTTGAAAGACAGGGAATAGATAGATGATTCAATCAACCTTCTTTAATCTTGATCACATTGATTAAGAGGGAGTAAATCATGTTGTGGTGGATTCTCCAGTGATCAATCAATCATGTTGTGGTGGATTCTCCAGAGGACAATGATTCATGAATATGTCTCATGACTGTGATTTTAATGGGCCTACCCTTGTGTACATCATGAGGAAGTGATGACGTCCAAATGATTATCACTTGTATTTGGAGAAGTCATTGTACGGTGATGGTCTTACAATAACTTTTATTATGAGATCTAATAGATTGAGTAAATGGTGAATGTCTTGCATCTCAACATCTTGGGAGACCATTACTCTGAGTATTTGGTGAATATCATTGATATTCTGGGTGGCTAATACTCGTGATATCATATGTGATATCAAACCTTATTTTGAGTAATTGGTGAATATCGGATGTCGATATTCTAGGAGGCCAATACTCTTGATATCAGATGTGATAGCAAAACCTTTTGAGCACTTGGTGAATATCATTGATATTCTGGGAGGCCAATACTTGTGATATCAAATGTGATATCTAAATGTTGGATATCTTCTAATCAAAGATATTCTTAATATATGTCTTGTGTTTATCCTCCCTAGCTAAGAGGGAATGTTAATTTATATTTATGTGTGTAATTTAATTAAATAATAAATTATATTATGATATATAATATATATAATTATGTTGTTACCATTTTAATGAATAGACATGTCCCCTCTTGATTTATTATCAATATAAATAAGAGATTGTTGCAAAGTGGAAAACACATACCAAGAAAAATGACAGTGCTAATACATTTGCAGCAGATCCTCTATGAAAAACTAACAACTAGAACTAATAAAACTTAGTCCAAAAGACCCAAATAGGTCCTAAACATGTTAAAACAAGAAATATATCAAAATCCTAAGATTCTAGGCCCTTTGACCATGTTTGACCATGTTTGAATAAGGGCTTATAACATTACCAATCTTGGAACTAGGTCTTACAATTTGGTCTAGATGCCTATTTGATTGATCTAACCTAATCTAGGTGTTCTTAGGACCTTGGTGATTCATCATTCATTATGGGTGCTCTTGCACCAGTTTCCAGTTTATGAGTACTCTTCTATAGATAGTGAATTGTGCAAACTATCCCATGTTGCCCCAAGTCTTCAATCCAATTCGACGAGTGAATAAGTAACATCTCTCGCACGCCAATCGGTGATAAACTTTGTTGTCCCACTCTTGTATCACCATAGCGATCACCAAATGCGACTCGTGAGTCAAGGTTAGCTCCATCCTCAACAACGATGTTGCTTGGCTCGTGAGCAAGAAAATAATGCCGGTGGCAGTTGGAGTGTCTGAAATATCCCTAACTGGATATTTACTCGTTATCTCCTTTGTACTATATTCAGAACTAAACACATGCAGATGTGTTGCGAGCACCATTGAAAACCAGTACAAAATCCCAATCTTAAATACAGATTAACAGTCAGATTGGAATACTAGAATAAGAACCTATAAGTGCGAATGAAGCACTTGAACTAATGTCTTCTAGGACAATGGGTTTGTGTCCACTGTCTGCCAGCACGAGGGGCTCTGTCCTCAAACTAGTTGAAAGCTGAAGCTTTCTGAAAACTCTCACAAGAGAGAAAATTGAACTGAATCATAAATCAAGCATGTCCTAGGATGAGCCTCTTTCCCTTTTTAATACACAAACTAAGACGCTTCGACTCCCTTTCGAATTTCGTCCTATTCCCTTGACTCTTCAACTTCCCTCTAGCATTTCATTTGATTCCTCCTTGACCTTTTGCCCTCTTTATAACATTAAATTGACCTTTCAATAATTTGAGTCTACGTCTCATAGTCAATCCTAACATTATATGAAATAATACCTTAATATTTCTAATGTCCCAAAAAGGGGACATTACAAATCTCCCCTCCTTAAAATTGCTTGTCCTTAAGCAATAAATACTAGAATCCCATTCGAGTCTGTAGGTAACCCTGTAGTCCAATTGAAAACAATTCCGGCCATACTGCAAGGCAAAGAGCCCTTTGCAATCCTGATGGGGACACAACCCAAGAACAGAATGGACACAACAGAAAAAAGGAAATTGTATTAACTGAAAAATAAGCTAGTACATTCAGTACAGAGAAAATAAACTTCAAAACATGCCCTAAGGGCTTACAATAGCATAAATATAGAGATAATTTCTCCTTTCAGTACCTTCTCTCAAACTCCACTTTGAACTGCCTTTTACAATGCCAGAAATCTCCTTAAATAGACCCCGGAGGGTTAAGGACTAGGAATACATTCTAGAAGGTGCTAGTAGGCATCCACCGACCAAATAGAAGGTTCCAGAAGCTGCGTTAGAAGTCGGCGCAAATCTAGAAGAATCCAGAAACGGTCACCGAACTTCCGGGAGGCATAACTTTTGAACCGTAGCTCCGATTGACGAACTGTTTACATTTTCAGAAAGCTCTCGAAGCGCTCTATAGCCCTATGGACCAGCTTTGCTCGTCCCCCATTTTTCGGCCCTTTTCGAGGTCATTTAATGCCCCTAACCTGACTTTGAAGCATTCTTAGGAGGTCTCCAAAACTCGAAAAACTGCAAATACTTTCAAACCGTGGGGCCTTTTGACCTGATTCTTTTTCTGGAATGCTCTAAATTACAATTACATTCATCTAGCCAATTTACACCTCCTAGTTCACCAAAATGATGGCTCAATTACATACTCCTATTTTTTTGGGATTTACACGAACACTAATAGTGGAATTGTGAGAGTTGGAACCTTTATTTGACCCAAATGGGTATCCAGAAATGGAAACACATGAAACAGAAACTAAGTCAGTATATTTTTTTGGGTGACATAGGGTTGCCCTTATACCTCTGGATGCTCCTGCATTAGACACCTAGGGTAGATTGAAAAGTGACCCTGTCACTTTATGAATGGTAGAGGAAATCCCAAGTGGGAAACCTCAGCTGCTGAAATCCAAGTTGAGTCCTCGATCGGTCATCCTTTCCATTTGACCAAATACTCTTCATATTGCCTGTTTCTGGTACTCCTACCCACACGATGATCTAGAATGTCTTCTATCTCCTCCTTCTTAGAAGCAGGAATTGGACATGGCTCTAACACCAGCTCCTCATCTGCACCATCATCATGATACTCTGTTAAATCTGCAATGTTGAAAATGGGAGAAATGTGAATACCATCTGGCAACTCCACCTCATATGCATTTCCTGAGTCATGTTTCTTCAAAACTTTGCAAGGGCCAAATTTCTTCATTTTCAACTTGTTGTAAGTACCGGCTGGAAATCTTTCTTTTTGTAAGTGCACCATGACTAGATCCTCTACTTGGAATTCCTTATGTCTTCTCCTTTGATCAGCCCTAACTTTATACTCTTGATTATCTTGGTAATGTGTGCTTGAACCTCCTCATGTAGATGCTTGATATGTTCAACAAATTCCTTAGCTTCAGCACTTGTCCTCTCCCCTTGTTCTATCTTCCTCAATTCTGGTGCAGTCTTTGGGCTATTCCCATATACAATTTGGAATGGTGATTTTCCAGTACTCCTATTTATAGAGTTATTGTAAGAAAACTCTGCTTGTGGTAGAATCAAATCCCATCCCTTGGGCTTATCCCCAACTAAACATCTCAACAAATTGCCCAGACTTCTATTTACCACTTCTGTTTGGCCATCAGTTTGTGGGTGATGCGTGGAACTGAATTTCAAGTCTGTTCTCAAATTTTTCCACAATGTCCTCCAGAAATACCCCACAAATTTAGTATCTCTGTCAGAAACTATACTCCTTGGAAGTCCATGTAGTCTTACCACCTCTTTGAAAAACAAGTCTGCAATATGGACAGCATCATGAGTTTTGTGGCATGGAATGAAATGTGCCATTTTGGAGAACCTATCAACCACCACGAATACTGAGTCATTACCCCATTGTGTCCTTGGCAATCCAAGAACAAAATCCATACTTATGTCCTCCCATGGCCTTGATGGAACAGGCAATGGCTGATATAGGCCAGTATTGTGACTAAACCCTTTGGCAACTTGACAAACCTGGCAACTTTGTACAAACTTCTTCACATCCTGTGAAATTTGAGGCCAAAAATAATGCTCTCTAAGAATGGCAATGGTCTTATCTCGACCAAAATGTCCTGCCATCCCTCCACTGTGTTTCTCCTTAATCAGATTTTCCCTCATGGAACTCCTTCGAATGCACAATTGACTACCCTTGAACAACATGCCATCCTGAATCAAATAGTCTAACCACTTGGTTCTATCTATAGCAACAGGTTCTTTACAAGCTTTCCATGCTTCAGCAAAATCAGGATCCTCGAGGTACAAATTCTTGAGTTCATCAAACCCAACTACTTCAACCTTCATTACTGTAAGCAGCAATTGTCTCCTACTTAGTGCATCTGCAACCCTGTTAGATTTTCCACTTCTATGCTTCAACACAAATGTATAACTCTGCAAGAATTCTACCCACTTCATATGCCTCTGATTCAATTTACCTTGGCTATTTAGGTACTGTAATGCCTGATGATCAGTATACAAAACAAATTCTTTTGGCAATAAATAATGCTCCATTTTTTTAAGGCCTGAACTATTGCATAGAACTCTTGATCATAAACAGAATACTTCTTCTTTGCATCATTCAATTTTTCACTAAAATATGCAATAGGCTTACCTTCTTGGCTTAATACAACCCCAATAGTGCTGCCACTGGCATCACAATCCACTTCGAAAACCTTTCTAAAATTTGGAAGTGCCAACACAGGCTGTTCTGTTACCTTCTTCTTTAGCAATTCAAAACTTCTCGCAGCTGCTGCAGTCCATTTGAACTCTTTCCTATCCCCTCTTATTGTATCAGTTAGGGGTGCACATATGACACTGAAATTCTTAATAAACTTCTTGTAAAAACTAACCAGACCATGAAATGATCTTACCTCAGTAGTAGACCTTGGAGTAGGCCATTCCAAGATGGCTTTTACCTTCTCTGGATCCATTTTGAGACCTTCAGGTGATATAACAAACCCCAAATAGACTAACTCCCTTTTTGCAAAGATACACTTCTTCAGATTAATTAACAGTTTCTCTTCCCTTAGCCTTTCAAGGACACGACAAATATGCAGTAAATGTTCTTCCAAAGTCTTGCTGAAAATTAAAATATCATCCAAATAGACAATAACAAATTTTCCCAAGAACTTCCTAAGTACCTCATTCATGAGCCGCATGAAGGTGCTCGGGGCGTTCGTCAATCCAAAGGGCATGACTAACCACTCATAAAGACCCTCCTTGGTCTTGAAGGCTGTTTTCCACTCATCTCCTTCTTGAATCCGTATCTGATGATAGCCACTCTTGAGATCTATCTTTGTGAAGTACTGAGCTCCACTCAAGCAGTCCATAAGATCATCCATCCTTGGCAAAGGAAACCAGTACTTGATGGTTATCCTATTTATAGCTTGAGAATCTGTACACATCCTCCACTCTCCATCCTTCTTTGGTGCGAGTACTGCAGGTACTGCACATGGACTCAGGCTCTCTCGAATCAAGCCCTTCCTCAACAGCTCCTGAACCTGTCTATTTAGCTCCTCTGTTTCAGTAGGAGTCATCCTGTGAGCAGCCTTGTTAGGCAAACTAGCTCCTGGAATCAGATCTATCTGATGACTGATTTGCCTTACTGGTGGCAATCCATCTGGAACATTATCAGAGATAATATCTCCAAACTCCCCTAGTAAATCTGAAACTTCAAGTGGTATTTCATTACTACCTTCTTTATCTTTCCTAGGAATCAAAGCATAACACATATGCCGATGTTTCATGCCATCTAAAACTTCCTTTCATCAACAAGACAAATCCTAGCACTGCTACATACCTTTTCACCTTCTTTTTTCATGGGCTTCAATTTGTGGCGAACTCCATCCTTTGTCAGAGAGTATGTGTTTGCATGTCCATCATGTACTGCATGTCTATCAAACTGCCATGGTCTACCCAACAATAGATGGCAAACATCCATCGAAATAACATCACAGAGAACTTCATCATGGTAACTCCCAATTTTGAATTTCACTAAACATTGTTCACTTACTAGGACCTTACCCAAGCAATCTGATAGGGTTGGGGATGTTTCTCCCTCTTGAGCTTCAACTTAGAGACCATCTCTTCTGATACCAAGTTATCAGTGCTACCACCATCAATGATCACGTCACAACATTTATCCTCACACTTGCATCTGGTACGGAACAAACTCCTTCGTTGTCCTGGTTCAATCTCACCACTTAGTAGGACTCTTTCATTTACCAAGGTCTCTCCTCTTTTTGCATCCTCTGAATGTGATGATTGTGCATTTTCATCCACATGAGCAGCCCTAGCTTGGCCCTCAGCTCTCCTATCTGTCCTTCCTTGTCGTTTAGGGCATTCAAAGGCACGATGACCTTCTTCATTGCAATGGAAACAGGTACCACGGAAGCCTCCTCTTCCTTGTCCACGTCCTCTACCTCTTCCTCTCTGATTTCCAAAGTCTTGATCATGGGAGCGGTTGAAACCCTCATTCCTCTGGTTCCTGCTAGTACCCACATCTTCATTTTTCTTTTGGGTTTCATTGCGGCCTCCAGATGATCTACCGCTTCCCCTTCCTCCTTGATCACGCCCTCTTTGTCTTCCTTCAAACCTTTTATTCAGCTTCTCTTCAACTCGTAGGGCAAACTGGTATGCCTCTTCAATGCTGGTCATTCTTACCAGACTTAATTCCTCTTGGATGCTAGGTCGCAACCCACTGATATAACGAGCAACCTTCTCCTTATTTTCTTTTGCATGCCCCGCTCTAATCAAGAGTCGATAAAATTCCTTTGTATATTCTTGGATTGATCTTCCTGCTTGCTTTAACCCATGTATCTTCTTAAACAAATCAAGCTCGTAGTCCTCAGGAATGAACTGCTTCTTCAATTTGTCCACCATGTGATCCCATCTTGTTATCTTCTCCTTTCCTCTTCTGTTTCTTTCCAATTGAACCTCTTGCCACCAGATTTTGGCATGGCCTTTCAGTTTGGCCTGTGCAAACTTAACCCTATCTGGGTCCCTGATATCCTCATACTCAAAGTATCCTTCCAGTTCATTGATCCAATCGATCAACTCATCTGGTTTCAGATTTCCTGAAAATACACCCACTTCAATTGTGGGTCTTTTCCCAAACTTAGTAATGGCCCTAAAAAGCCTTTCCTCTGCATGATTCAGAACTTCCCCGTCAAATTCCCCTTCTGGTCCAATTTCATCTTCTTCGTTGTTATCTTCACTTTCATCACCTGCGGCCACAGTTGCTCCTCTACGGAGCTCCTTCTGCAATGCTTGTACCTGCCTTTGGAGGGCTCTAACCTCCTTAGGATTAATAGCTCTGGCCCTTCCGCCACGCTCTTTTCGTGGAGGCATCTTCTTAACTCAAACCCACAACCACACAGTCCTAGTGCAAACTGCCTCACAGTCGTCGCTCTGTCTACACACTTAGGAAAACCAGCTCTTATACCACTTGATGGGGACACAACCCAAGAACAGAATGGACACAACAGAAAAAGGGAAATTGTATTAACTGAAAAATAAGCTAGTACATTCAGTACAGAGAAAATAAACTTCAAAACATGCCCTAAGGGCTTACAATAGCATAAATGTGGAGATAATTTCTCCTTTCAGTACCTCCTCTCAAACTCCACTCCGAACTGCCTTTTACAATGCCAGAAATCTCCTTAAATAGATCCCGGAGGGTTAAGGACTAGGAATACATTCTAGAAGGTGCTAGTAGGCATCCACCGACCAAATAGAAGGTTCCAGAAGTTGCTTTAGAAGTTGGCGCAAATCTAGAAGAATCCAGAAACGGTCACCAAACTTTCAGGAGGCATAACTTTTGAACCGTAGCTCCGATTGACGAACCGTTTACATTTCCGGAAAGCTTTCGAAGCGCTCTATAGCCCTATGGACCAGCTTTGCTCGTCCCCCATTTTTCGGCCCTTTTCGAGGTCATTTAATGCCCCTAACTTGACTTTGAAGCATTCTTAGGAGGTCTCCAAAACTCGAAAAACTGCAATAACTTTCAAACCGTGGGGCCTTTTGACCTGATTCTTTTTCTGGAATGCTCTAAATTACAATTACATTCATCTAGCCAATTCACACCTACTAGTTCACCAAAATGATGGCTCAATTACATACTCCTATTTTTTCGGGATTTACACGAACACTGATAGTGGAATTGTGAGAGTTGGAACCTTTATTTGACCCAAATGGGTATCCAAAAACGAAAACACATGAAACAGAAACTAAGTCTAAGTATATTTTTTTGGGTGACACAGGATTGCCCTTATACCTCTGGATGCTCCTGCATCAAATCCCTCCGTTGACTGGATCCTTGGATCCCATATAACTTTATAAAAAAAAATGCTGCGCCTATAAACTATACAACTCTCATCATCACTGCATCCAATCTCAAGCTGAGTAGAGTTGTAACCAAATCCTCAATAAGCCATAGATATATGCTATCAACACCTGGATCCCAAACCTTGTTGTCCTGACTAGCTGCTGTGATGAAGTAGAAATGTATCAATGGGCTAATACCAAGATCCTGCATTACTATATGCGCATAAGCTATCATCTCAACCGGCCATGTGTTGCTAACATAAGTGAGAAAATGTTTAATCCCACTGAGAACTTCACTCCAACTGAGATCACAAACACTGCTAGGGACAAATAGAGATGTGGTCTCAACATCATGCCAACCAACTCCTTGAAACAATACTGACAATGTTGCTGATCCCTTGGGGTCCCACAAACAAAAAAAATGTCCACCTCCCAAACTGTCAGAAATATCCTATCGTTCCATACGAAAAAAAGTAGAATGTCCAAAAGATCAAACTGCGACAACACTGCTTGTTAACAGGTATGTTGAATCTATAACTGTATTAAAGAAGCGAGCTGGAAAATGGCTTCCTCCTTTATGAAAGGAAGTGTAACAAACCAAGTACCCACATTATGCTCGACATTTGTGATAGTAGAGTAACTGTAGGCACTAAATAAATGATCAGAGGAGTCAATCAATGAATTCCCATCAGCACCGTCGTCTCTCCTTAAATGCTTCTTGGTCATGTTAGCCAAATCAACATCATGTCCCTCTGTCAAATGTGATGAATCAATCACCACCTGGTTGCAATCCGTATCAATCAGTGATTGTTGATCAACATCAAAAGCTATTCTCTTCTCAAACTCAAATAAGGGATTCTCAAGTATCCAAGTAGCATCCCTCTCAAAAAGTGAGTTACTATGTTCGAACCAATCAGAATTATGTTGGTTGCAGGTATTATCATCATAAGAAGAATCATCCTCAGGTGTAGCTACTCATTTAGTTGATCCAAAAGATGATTCATCAATCTTATAGTCATCAACCAACAAACGTGATGTCATAATTCATAGAGACTCATTTGAATTCCCAGCTAATGAAGATAAAAGAAATATAAATAGTTTTGGGTGTAGTAAAGTAAATTTTAATCCTTTTGTAGTGAATATCTATCGGCATTTCTTTAGATAGATTAATTTAAAATATCTATACTAATATCTTTTTCAGCCTTGTGGTCCTGCACAATACCCTCAGCTTCATCCCCGTTAAGCTGCTCACATGACTTAGTTTTGTCTTTCTTTTCTTCCCCCATTGTAGGCTGAAACAAATTTTCTTCCCTTTCTTCTACAATCTTGTCCCTTGGTAAGAATGATTTCAATTTCTGTTCACATTGTTTGATGATGCTGCCAACCAACCTGTAAGCATCACAAGAAGTGACATGTGTTTGTTTCAGTTCAGCCAATATAGTAGAAAGGAAATTATGTGAATCATCATTACTCTCTTCAATTATCAAGGACAAAATGGACTACATAAAGGATAAAACATCTCTCTTGAAGTCCCCTTTACTAGCAATCATGAATTGATGGAACATATCATGAATCAAGTCCTCACACCTAAGATCCAACATAATTACACAAGTACGAAGTTTTCTACTATTTCTAAAATACCGACTGCCTTACCAAAGGATGGATTATGGATGTTGCACAAATTTGAAAGCTTTCTACAATCAACTGGATTACCTCTTTAATCACTTCACTGCTATATGCATCATAGGGTGCAGTTATCCTCATAACCTGAACAATACATTGCGCAACTACGAGTCTTACTTCCCTGTCAAGATGTCTCAACAATGCTGGATTAGCCAAAGGAATCACAGCAAGTAGGATGTTCACATGATTATTCTTTGAATCTAGTTGTTCCATTGTGGATAAATAATTCTCTATTGCTTCCAACTTGCGAAGTAACCCTTGTTTTGATTGAGGCAAACATGCAAGTTTTCTTCTTATATTGTAGAGCCTTTCTTCAAGGTTTTGATTCTTGTCCCTGGTAAACTTGGGTAGCTGCCTAAAAATGTTTGCGAAATTCAGCTGCAACTCAAACAACTACTATTTCTTAAAATGTCCACCCCTATTCTGATGTGTTTTGAGTCTTCCACACATTGGATTGATTGTTGAGTCCCAAACCAAAGCAGATTCAACTCATGGGAGCTTCTACAAACAATTGCCTTACTGTAATAAATTGTCTTGTATGTCTGATTTAGGATGAGAGAACAGTGGTAATGATGCAGTAGAGTAGTAACATCTGAACGCTAAATGTGTCCAGCTTAGTCATTTACTCAGAACTTAAATGAATTCAAAGGTGAATTAACATTATCTGCGAACCTGGGTTTTTCCCTCAAGCACCCAATCCTCAGCAATTAAGAAAGCTGTAACTTGATCCTGTAAATGATCCAGATTTGGTGTTCTCCTGCAGTACAACAGTCACCCAACTAATACTTCATTCAGACATGCATAATCATGACGAGATAGTCTTCACTTGTATTTCAGTCACAGCAGGAATATCATCAAGTTAAGAATCAATTGTGATATAAAATGTCATTGTAAATACAAAACGTATGCCTCCAACATTCAATTGATCATGCAGCCTAAAATCTATCAGCTTCACTTTCCCTTTCTTTTTCACCATTAAGTAGGCAGGTTTGATATCATGATCTACAATACCTGTGTCATGAATTTTCTTCAATTACGTAATGATCTGTCGCATAATTTTATTAATGATAAGAGAATTTCTTCCAAGGGAATCTACACCTTTCAAACTTTGCCTGAATATTTTTAGCTCTGAATTCACGGGGAAGTTATGATCTTTCATAAAGTCTTCTAAAGCCGAGTCTCCCCGAGAGCTAGTAATTTGTATTGTGAATATCATAATGTCCGGAATTGGGCCAACCTCAAATGTACACACCAACCACTTCCACCTTCTATCTTATTCGGATCGAATCTCTGCTAGAACCTTGATGTATCTTAAATCAATGACCACGTATTTTCTAATTCCCGGTAAAGTAACGCTTCGTGACAGGTGGGTTCGAAATTAGTTTTCGCAAAGAATCTTTTCCGCAACTCCAAAGTTAGTATTTAACGTGTTAATAGGTAATGACAACAGAGCAGTAATGTGTCCAACTTTCCTCTTGTATTGATAATATATGAGGGAATAGATCCTGTAATGGCACTCCATCAAACATGACTCATCCCTGCATACAACAATTGTCTTCTACTTCAAAGACTCTTCTTAATTCTCCAAATATTCCTTGTAACTAATTTCAACTACTTAGACGATATTTGTTCTCGACATCATTGTTTACATGCGTGTGGGCTTGAAAGTTCCAATGTATGTCTCCAACTCTGTTCCCCTGAAACGTGTTAATGTGTTCACGTTATAGTGTCTGCTCATTACCGAGTACTCGGAGATATATCACTACTCAATTTATTTTTAAATAATACTCCATCTTCTGTATGACAGTTTCAAGCCTATCGGCTAGGCATTGTCTTTAATAAAGTGGAAAAGTCTCTTTTGTTGCTCCAACTTCCTGTGCGAATTCAACAAAATATTACAATGTCTCTTGTATTCAACAACAGGTATAGTCTCTGGCTCCTTACTGGTCTCCGACTACAACACGCTCCTCCAAACCTCCTTCAGAAGCTGTCAATGCCAGACACTCCTCTGTCAGCACAGACTGGTGAAACTTGCCTGGGCGTGAATGCCTTGACCCGTGCTTTTCCTGACACGATGTTTTTCCAAATATATGTGGCCGTCAGTTTGAATAGAATATGCTCATATAGCTATGCCGTGACCCACTGTTAGGATATTACATGCCTTAACTATCACCAAAATATTGTCCCTTGTTGTTACTACTAGAGTGAGGATACTTAAGTGCAATGTTCACTGTGGAGGAGATCTGAGTCAACATCCAACTATCATCATTAATCTCGTGCTAGCCAAAGAAAGTAAAGACGGTTTGATCTCCTCATAACTGAGTCTAGTGTCGCCGATATTGTTGCTTCCATATTAATGCTAGGGGTATTCAACGTCTTTATAGACCCTCTAACCTCTATGCATTATACCTGTTATCAACTCTGACCTGCTATTTCTGAATGAGATAATCATGTGTGGAATTCATCATGGAAGAAACCTAGGTGTCATTCAGTTACTACCATGTACGTGACTTCTCTTCTGCTGTGGGGTGATTGGTCTCTCTCCTTGTCGTCCAAACTCCAACTAAGCTTCCCATAGACTCAAGGCCCTTAATGTTTAGAGAGTCACGTAAAATCTCAAACAAGGAATATATTAATACTTCAACTTAGTAAGATTTTGTAATTGTTTAAGAGCCTCCATGCAACACAAAATTTTCTTTGATAAGCCTTTTTGAAAATCTACCTCTACTGAAAATCTGTTTTGCAAATCTAACCCTTCAGGATGACAACATACATGGCTCTGTTATAATTTCACAAGCTTTCAGGAAGACCAGCTCTGATACCACTGAAATATCCTAATCGGATATTTACTCGTTTTTCCCTTCGTACTATATTCAGAATTATACATATGCAGATGTGTTGCGAGCACCATTGAAAACCAGTACAAAATCCCAATCTTAAAGATAGATTAACAGTCATATTGTAATACTAGAATAAGAACTTGTAAGTGCAAATGAAACACCTAAATTGATGTCTCCTAGGATAATGGGTTTGTGTCCACTGTCTGCTAGCACGAGGGGCTACGTCCTCAAACTAGCAGAAAGCTGAAGCTTTCTGAAAACTCTCACAAGAGAGAAAACTGAACTGAATCATAAATCAAGCATGTCCTGGAATGAGCCTCTTTCCCTTTTAATACACAAACTAAGACTCTTCGACTCCCTTTTGGCTTTTGTTCTATTCCCTTGAGACTCTTCAACTTCCCTCTGGCATTTTGTCTTATTCCTCCTTGACCTTTTGCCCTCTTTATAACATTAATTGACCTTTAAATAATTTTAGTCTACGTCTCAAAGTCAATCCTAACATTATATGAAATAATACCTCAATATTTTTAATGTCCCAAAAAGGGAACATTACAGTGTCATCCTAACTTGATGAAAAGGGATTGAACAAGGCTCTCTCATGGCTACTTGATATTTTCTCTTCTCTTTTGGTGTGTATGAACCAACCCCTAATCATGGCTGAAATTGTTCGTACACCTGGATGAATCCGTACACTTGGTGGAGTATTCCCGCCCGTCATGCGGGTGACCTAGGTTCGTTGCGCGGCAACAACACCAAAATGTAGAATGGTTATTCACACAAGATACACAGAATAATACAACATAGATTCAATAATACTAACAGAACATTAATTAGTCGTACTAGAATACCAAATAGTGAGGAAATGTTATTTCTTTTATTGATTACCAAAAATATGAGTACATTCATAATTTCAAGTTTTTATATAATGGTTGGTTGGTTAGGAAAACTAACGGACACACCCTCGTGCTTCCTAACTACTTGCTCCATAAAGCTTAATTTAAGCTTAATACAACATTAATTTATTATGTACTACGATGGGCGTCCAAGTTCCATGGTAACAACTTGCTTTCTCAGGCTTCAAAATGACCATCTTGTGTTACTATTCCTTCTCTCGAGTTCGTTTAAGCTTATCGTCATAACATTGATAGAATTTGTCTCCGACTGGGGCTACATCTTTGTCAAGACAAACATGCTAAGAAACATCGAGCAATACACGACCCAAGATGCACCCAAAATGACTCTTATTAGATAACCATTATTGTATGGCGATGATTGACGCTACAAATTCCATGTGGAGATCGACGGTGAAGAGAACTGTTTTTGGAGATTGATGTAACATGAACCAACCCGTAATCACCATGACACATCCATAATCACCGTGGTACATGAATTGGCATCCATAACTGATAATGAGCCATTAGATTGAGATGAAATGTTTCATCACCTTTAATGAATACCACCTACAGTTACACGAATGTGATATATCAAATTATAGTTTACCACAAATATTGTTCATATCTAACTAAGCGTGGATACTAGATAGAATGAATCATGACATTTTGTAGAAATTATAGGTGAATATAATAGTAGAGTCTTTACCATAAACATATATAATCTGAGAATGAGAATTTGACACATGCTGACTTATCTTTTTCGTAGACATTTAATTCAACTTGCAGCCATTGGAATTTCAAAACAAAAAGGAATCCCTTATTTGGTATTATCTAACTTGACTCTACTACCATGCTAGATAAATGCTATGAAATAAATGATAAACAACATTTAAGAATACCAAAATAGATACAAGAGACACACAAAATTACCCTAGGAAAACCCTTCCAAATTGAAGGGTAAAATCTGACCACACAATAAAAAATATCACTTTTATTGATCATAAAATGTTTGTGTACAATGCCTTTCACTTGATGCGAGATATATAACAAGTAGAGAGATATGTATGTATATAGGGCACCCAAATATCCTAAGATGACTTATATTTGGTTTAACCTTAGAAAAGACTTCTTCAGGAGTTTTATCTCTAAGGTGGGAGTGAGGACTTTTGTTTTGAATACAAACAACAATACATGAGGCTTCTGCCCAAAGATAAAATTCTAAGTTTTGATCAAGTATCATAGCTTTTGATTTACTTTGAATAGCATTTGTTGACGACTATTGCATGGAATATCCATTGTAGTTGATGGGTCACTTGATTTCTAAAAATCTATTTTTGGGTTCATTTCACATCTCCTTTAAAGCATTAGGATACTATTCAATCCTTACAATCTGATGGATCCCAAATTTTTACAAAATTTTAGTTCTCAGCACTATGGAAAAGACAGAATTTCCAGATCTTACTCATTTCTTTTAATGTGGAAAAGAAAGTCGGTTCATATGTACATTTCCTTTAAGACTATACAACTACATCAGTGTTTTATCACGGAGGAAATACACAAGAGCTTGTTTTCAGAATACTTGGATCATATGTATTAATCATAGAGGTTTCAAACATCAGCAAAGTATGGTCTCACATCACAGGCAACTAGCAAATATGCAATTTGAAGCAGATGAGTATTGTTATACCACATCCTTTGAAACATCAAGTGTATATATTGAAGACATTTGGAATATATGCAGGAGTGGTGTATGTGTGAGCAAATATTTACTGTCTAAAATACTTTTAACACGAAACAGACAATTTATTCTAGTTAAAGGTTATTAAATTTTGAACAGATGCCAGATTTATATTCCAGTGTATATCTTTAAGATTTGGTTGTGAAGGTAAATTTTTCAACTGCTGGTAGTTGGTATCAGTTACCTGGTATGAGCAGACTTGCACTAGGTTTAAGATGTACCTAAAAATGACAGAGATGATGCCTACTGTTTCTCATATCGAGCACCTAAAAGTTTAAGCCCTTGAGAAAATTAGAGAGAGTTTTGGAGACCCTTTCGGCAAGCTAAATAGCTGGAAGCATGGTGATCAATATAACTCAAACTGGAGAGGAGTTCTCTACTATAACAGTATGAGTGCTGATGGGTTCTTGCATATGAATGCTTCTACAATTATAGCAAGTCCAATTATCACCCTGTGGTTGTGGGTTAACCCTGTTAGCAGCCCAGATACTTTAATAGCTAGATTCTGTGGTACTTGGAGCAAAGCTGAAGATATTGGAGGAAACTCTATGAGCAGTGATACATGCCCTCCGAATGCCTGTACAGTTCCCTATTATGAGTATATTCAAGATGCTGATATATTTGAAGCTGATTTAAATGGAGACCCTCGAGTATGGAGCTGAATGAAGGATAATGACAGGGAATAATTATGTTATCTCCAGCAGCTGTCAGAAATTACCTCTCATCCACGAATAGCAGCATTTACAAATCTTTGTAAAATATATATATATTTTTTGTAATGTATATATGTTTTGTTGCAGGTTCTGAGCACAGACGTGAGATGGAGGAAGGTTTCAAGCAAACGCTGGATGTTTATTAGAATGGACGGGATTCCATCACATAGACAGTCTGTGAGGAAGACTCGACAAAAGCAATGGTCCGGAATTACACGTTGGAGGGAGGAGCCCTCGCAAGTACAGAGCCTGATGAACTTACATGTAGAAGATGCTGCGGTTAGGATCCACAGGATTTGAAGATGTCTTGCTTAATGTCAAACCATGGAAGAAGCGATTGGAGTTTTTTCTAAGCACTAGAGAAGAATTCCGAATAGAGCAGGATGACTGGAGAAATTGCTTGAAACGCCTGCGTGGATTTGCTATGAACCTGAAAACATAAATCACACCCGAAAGAAAATCCAGTACTAAAGATTATTTATGTAATAATGTCTTTCAGTTCCATCGCATGTCTGTGATAGCAAACAAGCGTTCGATAAATTTTAATCAGCGGTTGGAGTTTTTATGAATATTGGCGATAATATGTTACGGGCATATGTTAATTTCATAAACTGTTTAGTTATAGCCCGATTAGATAATATGAAGGGAGGTGACTCTTTATAAGTGCCTATTCATCTTTTATAAATATGTGATGTAAAGCACAGGAAAGGGACGAGAGATAGAAGATTTATTTCCTTAAAGAAAAAAGTATATAGAGTTCTGTCGTCATTGTGCATACATGTTTGAAATTCATTTTATTTTAAAGGAGAAGTTGGATTTCTGAACCAAGCATAGAGATTGTAATCTTTTGAGCACTGATGCAGACATTTGGTGGACCTTATTGTGCTGAATAGAGCTCCGGGAAGCTGAGGGTCTTCAGTATAATTTATCTATCAAATAAAAATAGTAAGGATTTCAATTGTTTTAGAGTTGGAATACATATAGTTCGTCCTTTGTAATGTTGATCATTTCTTTGTTTATAATTTTCTAATTTGATAAGAACACTAAGTTGTTAATTGTTTTCGGATTTGACAAATACAAATAGCATAGGAATAAGCATTTCCTGTTATTTGTATCTTTTGTGTCCATTAATGGTTAAAGCATAATAGACAATTCTGAAAACGTTAAAATATAATAACTTGTGGCGTCATAATTAGTAAATTTTTGAGCAAAGATTACATTATCAATGTTATAAAGTGGTATGTAAAAATATATATATATTTGACTCTATCACCCAATTGGAATTAGACACTGGTTATAAGATCACATGTTGGCAATTTTTCGTCTTCTTTCTTTAAAACTCCTTTATTAAGCAATCATTTTAACATTTTTTTTTAAGCATAATGCAATCCTAATAAACAATCCATGTTTGAAGTTATATCTAGAAGTTTTCCTTAACGTTTGCTAGTTGAAGGAATTTGTTTTGCAATCCGCTATAATACATTTTGCATCCGAGTTTTGGGATTTGGGTAAACAGGCCTTGGTCCAGCGGAACCTAAAGCGCAGAGGATTCAATCCTATCACGTTGGCCAAAATCAGTTAGATACCCAACATCGAGCAGGCAAGGCTCGTAGGTTTCTAACCATCGATTTTGATAACCAACACAATCTACATTTATTTGCATGAAAAATTAGTATAGCACTTCTTTGTTTCCCTAACATATAGTAAATGAATGAGTAAGAATAGTATTGGTTCTGCCAGCTAGCTACAAGTCATCTCCTCACCACGATGAAAATCTCATGCTTATAATTAGAGTGAATATTTGTACATTATCAGCAATATGTTCATCTTTCTTTTCCTTTATTCCTATGTTATTGGGCCCTTTTAAAATTATTCGTGTCACCATGCTGAATGGGAGAGAGGGGGAGTGGGAGTGGGACTGAGATCATTAGCTGTGATGAGGTGTCTAGGGTTAAGCTTTGTTGCTCAATGTACCCTATCTGGGATGGTAGGGCTGGATTGTAGCTGATCTCAGGGCATGCTTGACTGTCTCTAGAAGCACTGTTACAGAAAATGAAATAAAGAAAGGAGAACTCTAAAAATATTTAAAAAGGAAACTAAACTGATCGGTCTAATCTGGTTCCCACTTCTTTCATAGATTTTGTGATCAATTTTTATTAAAATCCCCATTTTTAAAACTTGACTTTCTATGTTTTCTTTATATTCTATCCAATGCCTTCAAAAGCTGTGGATCTTCCATGGTCATCTTATTTTTCCTTTGGTCACACAAAAATGTACACCAAAACATAGATCAATTCTTTGGAAAACAAAGAGTAATGTTAATGGTGATCTCTGCATATTTTGAGGGCAGTAAAAAAATTTAATATGTTTAATCACTAGTAAGCTGGTTTCCTTGCTGATTACGGGAGCGGCTGCAATATTTTACTATAAAACAGTATTAATATAAACAACAGGTCATAAATCGGTAGTACAACATTTTCAGCAACAGGTGACAGTTTCTTATTCAGTAGAAGAAATAAGTAGGGTTTTTAGAATTCCCAACAGAGGGCAAGAAGTGGAAAAAGCCTTCTATGACAGTAGAAGATAAGAAGAAATGGTTGAAATTAATGTGCTAGAATAATCTTACAAGTTTGGAATGGGAAGGAATCTTGAAGAATAGTAGGGGTCTGAAGAAAATTCTTTCTGATAGACTTCGAGAATTTATGGAGTTGAAACACAAAGCCTTTTACATGCCTCATCATACGGTGGCCTTGTTCTTAGAAGCAGTACGCACTCAGGTGAGCAGTGAGCACTGGGGGACATTGGTACCGGCTAGTAGAGTAGAACCTTACAAACCGGCTATGACATTTTGGTTCCATTTGGATACCATGGATGTAAAATCTCACAATGGAGGTGGACCCAAGAAAAAGAAACCGAAACAAACAGTAGTGATCAAAGAAGCAGAAGAGGAAGAAGATGACGAAAGCTTAGAAGAAAAAGGCAGCGATATGGTTTCATCCTCCTCCGACTCACAGGAGGTAGAGATTTGCTTGAGTCATCTCCAGGGGACTCCACTTGCAGTTACGTTTTTACCACCTACAGAGGGGCCACTTCCAACAAGAGTATCAGAACCTCTTGAGCTTTACCAAAACCTGCCTAGTGATTCAGATAGAATTGAGGCAACAGATAATTCCAATCCAAATCAAGCAGGAATCAAGGAAGGAACAGGTGGCAGACAACAAATTTCGACATGGGGGGCTTCCAGAATATCAGTTCCAAAGGTGGCGCCACTTATCTTTCCGAAACAACACTCTCATACTAAAGTCATAGATTGAGGTGCCAAACAAAGTGTGCCCATAAAGTAAGGTTATAGACACCTCTTGGCCTAGGAAAAGTCCATCTGATTGCTCTTGTGGTACAACCAGTAGGAGAGGAGAAAATCGGGAAAATTCACACTCAGGGAAGCATGGTTGGTACGGATGTGGCGAAGGAAAATACCGTCCTGGAGGAGGCAGATAGGTTGCTCGAGGAAGAAGGCATGGTGTCTTCACCCTTAGAGATAGTTTTGAGGATTCGGTAGAGATACAAAGCGAGCATGAGGAACCACCAGACACAGCCTCTTTTGCAGCTAAAGCTGAACTGTTCCTCATTGAGCTTCATGCCATGGAGCATTCTACTAGGAAGATCGTGCACCAGGGCTTAGAATTTAGAAATTGTCATCACGGCAGCGGAGGCGTTGGCCGCCTTTATGCAGACTGACTGTCACACAGATTGGGGACTAGTAGAACAGGGTGGATATTCAGAGGAGGACATGGCTACTACATGGACGGGCAACTCTATCATTTCCATGGGACAGGAATAGTCGCTTCTCATAGAGGTGCCAACAACTATGGAGGTTTCCTTTTGAGGAACCTTTTTGCAACTTCGAAAGGAAAAAATCCTAGCTAAAGCTTGGGACTCAGAAAGGAAGAGTCTTCAACATCAGTGGCGAATCGCTGTGTTAAGCCTTTAAATATTTAGAAGCAAAATATGAAGTACCCAAGTTGTGTATGAATTTTTTTGATGAAGCAAATATGAATATTAAATGTCAATTGTAATTTGTACATTCATTGTGTAATTACAGTTTGACACTTGATTTTTCTCATTTTTTGAAAATTATAAATATGATATATGAGGTATTTTATTTATAATTTCTTTGGAAATTATGGATTTATGAATATCACTCTTTGTTTTATATATAATAACTTTGATGTTTGAACATGCACACGCACACGCACATGCACGCGCGTGCACACACACACACACACACTGACCGATGAACCTTAAACTGCACCGAAGATTTTTCTTGCTGTACCTGCATACCAGAACGCTGTACTTGTATCTTAACCTGAATCTGAATCAGCAACTTAAGCTCTCTTTTATTTTTTCATTCCAGCCATTTCTTATGTTGGATTCTGGTCTGTATCTTCGAACAGAGATTCTGTTTGTTTCTAAAACATTTGTAGTAATGCACACAAAAATAGTTTGGTGTTTATTTCCTTTCCTCTTTTAGTACCTGCCGTGCCTCATTGCATTTACTTTTGACTGCTAATTCAACTTTTTTTATGGTAAAGATATCAATAGCATGTAGTACCTGGGAGCTTATGGAGCTGTCTGCTTGTAGTTTGTTTTTAAGAACTGGTGATGGCTTTATCACATGTATGTAAAATATTTTATAGTGTTATATCAATTCAGCAAGCTGATGTTATATGCCAAAAACTAATTTTAATAGCTTATGGTAAATTATTTAGCAGTCAAAAGTTATTGGTTTACTTTAATGAACTTTTTCTTGACATGCCTGTAGAGCCCATAGATTGTGAAGTAATTATATGCTGACTGTCACCTATTGTCATAATGTTTTTTAACAGACTTGATTTCAAGTTCAAGACAGATACGAACCTCTATGATTTGGCAAAAGCTAAGACAGCTGTATCTGCACTGGAGGTTTGTTCAATGTCGGCAGTGCTTAATTCTTCCTATCACGCTTTTTCAGATTTCTTGTTTGAATATTACCTTCTATTTACTTCTGGCTTTTTGTTATGATATTAATACATTTATCTTACGACTTCAAAACCTTGTCCTATAAGCCATGCCTGTAAAGAATGAAATTAGAACAGAATCAAATATCTGAAATACATTACATTCAAGATTATCTTGCTTCTATGTAAATGGTCTGGGTAAAACCGTTTTGTAGAGATTTTAAAAAGTACTTTACATTTGGGGAGGAGATGTTCTTGTTGGCCAACCAGGTTAGTCATTGATGTCAAAACAACATATGAAGGTATCAAAAATGTCATATCACAAATCAAACAGACTCAGAGGTCAAACAGAAGAAGACTATCAAACTTGCATTATATCAATTGATAAAATAAAGTGGAGGATTATTGGGATCTTTTGAGAAAACACAGATATTTGTTGAGTCTTGTTTGGACACAGCTCATGTATGGCCAGGAAACCATTTTATGATTATTCTTCATGGAGATAACACGCGGGCAAATGAAATGGCAGAGCTATGTAATAATGAATAATGCCCGAGTTCAGAGGATCGATCGGACTCCTATTACTTTGAAATCATATTGAAGTAGAACATTGTTTAATGCCCGTGGATTCTTCTTATTGGGTTTCCTTGCAGTCTCATTTTTCAAGGAGCACTTCAATTCTATTCAAAATGATCTTGGTATATGTTGTGATTCTCAGTTTTGCAATTGTATAAGTCTTTTGGCTCTGATATTGTCAATATAGGTTTTTTGAAGATCTCCTTCAGATTGATCTGCTTAGTATCAGATTTTTCAAACATTGAAATATCTGCACACATTGGTATTTATCAGGTTTCAAAGACAGCTTGGAGTTCTCTGTAAATTTTGAAGATGATATCCTCGGTGTTCACTGTTATCTTCTATAATATATCATACAGAGATATTTATTTGTCTTTCTGTTTTTATGGTATCACTAACTGTCATCTGAAATCATATTTTTTCAGTTTCATTTTTGTTTGTGTAACATGAACAGTGATTTAGAAGAGATGATGTTCTCTCTGTGGAGGTTGAGATTTGAAGTATAAATGTCTTGTTGTTTCTTTTTAGTTATAACTGTTAAAAGAGTTATAAACAATTATTTTTCTTTAGTGCTCACCTGATAGGAGATAGTACTTAAGAAGTGTGAAAATTTGATGAAGGGTGTGGGTGTAAGTGGATTTTACAATGCAAAGGCTGAGTAATGGAATAGCAATGATACATATTGTTAAGGTGAGATTGTGTGAATATAATGTGTGAAGGAAGTGGTGTTGGCAAGAGGACCAATATAACAGTAATATATCATTTGTTGAGAAATATTGGAGTATCAAACAGAAAGAAGACAAATCATACAGTGTTGGATATTTTGGGCAAGACTATTTAATATATATTTGAAAAGAAAAAATCTAACAGCTGTCTATATTCAGTTTGTAGAAGTTTATTTGCAATGTTATGACAGCTAACAGTGTTCAGGCTCTACGAGTTTATTTGCAGATCTGAAATGTTAAGAACTGTAATACTGAACATATCTGAAGGTTCCCTGTTTCTACAAGTATTTTACAGATGGCTATTGTTGTAAAGTGTAATATTTCTGATTTGAAATCAGTAGCAGATTGTTTTATTTGTAATCTTTTTAAGTTTGGTTCCTCAAGGATGAGTGCTTGCTATGTTCAGAAAGAGTTGGTTCTCTTAAAATATTGGGTTGGTGACTCCTTAGGGTTGGTGCCCTTAAACATTGCAACTGAATTGCTCATGAGATAGTAGACCCTAGCAGTATTTCTCAATGTGGTGTTGGATGCCTAACTTGAATGGATTAATCATTCAAAGTAGAGCATAGATGTAAATTATATATGCCACAACATGAATAACCAGAAATAGCTTCAATCACATAATGCAAATGACAGAGAGATATATCTTTCATAGCATTATAATCTCCAACATTAACCACCCCATTAATTGTCCCTACCTTCATACAAATAGTGCTTCGGTAATTGGTTAAGATTGCCAACTGTCGACAAGTGACGTTGTTTCGAGACAAATATTTTATTACATTTCCCTTAACTAACAAAAGTATTATTGATGGCATAGTTATTGCCTACATCATCGCCCCCCACAAAACTTGTCATCTTCCAGACAATAGAAAACAAAATGGTAAAACCATCAGCAAGTCTATTGGGATGGGTGAGAGGACGTCCCTGGAGTAGCAGAGGTGGTCCCACGTGGGAGTTGTTGACAGAGTATCCTCATGTCTCTGTCTGCAATTACTTGTTTCTCATGTACCACCTTTAGCAATCTCAAGGCAATCATGAAATTCTTCTAGGCAGTTGCCAACTTCTGCTCTTTTCCCACCTGTATTAACTTCTCTTGTTGGAGCTCATTTTTTAGATCCTGCACATTTGCCTACAGGGAAGCTCCTCCCCTCCTTTCTCTCTCTCCAGAGTAAGAGTACGCTCCTTCTATGCCTTGCAAGTCCTCCATGTAACATGCTGCAATTGTAAGAATGTGACACTAATAGTCTCCTCCATCCTGGCAACAATACTCATCATCCTTGTGTGCCCTCTGTGTGAGGGATGTGGTAATCTTGTACCTCATCAACATGTGTGAGTGATGTGGTATATCTTGGTGTCCATGATCAATATGTGTGAGGGATTTGGTATATCCTGTACCTCCATTTGAAATTTTTCCATGAGGCTGTCAACCTTGGCATCCATATCTTCTCCCACTTGATTAATTTTTGTCAACATAGGGGTTGGCATCGTTGTTGTTGGTGACTATGGTGGCTACATTAACTAGTCCAATTAGAGGTGTTGGAGTGATTACGAGTGCAATGGGTTTGGCTCTCTCAGTTTCCTGTAAAGTGGGGATACAAATAGTATGGGCCCTTCCCTTGTGTATTTTGAGATTTACCAATTTGGTCTATGGTAATTCCAGTGGCGGTACCAAGTGTGCCATGGATGACATGTGAGATGGGGTAAACATTATCTTTTGGACCCTCTTTGCACCCCAATCTAGAAGCATTGTGTTGGGTGGATATTTTGCAATCGACAGTTTTGGATAAAAATCTAGTCACAAAATAGGATGACCAGCCACAGTGTGTGAGACAGAGTCTCTCCTACCTTAAAGGGAAGGCTCCCCCTTCTCACCGTTCCTTGAATCAACTCAAGGTAAGAAAGAAGTCGAGAGATTTTATAAAATAGGTGTTACCAATATCCTTTCTTCTTATCTTTCAAGAAAGAATCCACTTACTCGTGGAGCGAGTAATGGGCAGGGTGAATCTCTAACTACACTTCTATCAAGAGCTGGGAATAGTGATACCGATAAACCTTCACTAACTCAAAGGCTAGCTGAACATGTAGCGGTTTGGCTCTAAGTCCGGTCATACTTCTATATGAAAAAGCTTTACAATTAAGGCACAAAGACTCCTAAAAGTAAGAATAACTTAACTATTTTGCAAATTAAGAAGGAAGTATAAGCTACAGATAAAGCTTCTAGCTATATATTTCCACAACCGCTCCCAGTCAAAGTGTCGGCTCTGATTGCTTATTAAATCACTATGCTCTTTTATTTAATACACAATAATAACATGAATCAAGACAATAGGCACAAATTACAGTCAAAGCTTCTAATTTGCTCTATCACAATTGCTTCCAGTCAAAGCTTCGAATCCAATTGCTTCTTTTATTCACTTTTCTCCCAACTTTGTACTACACAATCAAAGTTATGCTTGTACAAATTTGGCAGAGCTTTCTTGCATGCAACAAAAGATGATTTTTACAATGAGGGGACACTCCTTTATATAGGCACAAGAGTTGAGAAAAGGGTGGTGGAAAAAGTGGGAGCAACTCAACCAACTTTGACCTAGTCTAACTAAAAGAGAAAATATAGTGTTACATGTAACTGCACGTGCAACTCGCATGACATCTTTTCATGTACATGCAACTTGCATTACATGTAATTACATTTTATTATGCAATGCGAAGAAAGACAGAAGAGAATTAAAACAATCCTAGGGGTTGTCCTGGAAAGGCCTTATACTTGACGATGCTATCCTAGATGATCACAGGATTAGGAGTTCTTGTATATTGTACTGCTACATTCACCTTGATAACCATGGTGTTGCGTCTTTTGATAGCTTGACCCTCTTTGCTGAATTGTTGGTTGTTATTTGAAAATAGGATGTGATCAAGCTTTTTTCACTCAAGTTGTGAATTCTCCTTTGTAGATTGACACATTTTGAATTCTCTGACACTTTGAAAACCTTCTCAATGCTATCCAGATGTAAATTCCGAACAACTTTCCATCAACATTTTTAACTCTTTTTTTTAAAAAGTAAAGTGCTTGGCACATGGGAATGCATGCAAATGGAGATTGCTGATTTTCAAAGGTGACTTGGGCTTTCAAGATGTCATTGCATGGAAAATGGATTACATGTAAATGCAACAGGTAATGAGAAATGAAAAGTGAGATGACATGTGAATGTGGATGGAGGATGAGCTTATATGCAAGTACAGATGACAAATGAGATGAAATGCGTAATGGCAGGGGAAGTGGAATAACATGTATTTGATTATAGAGGTGTAAGTGCATATGGAAAGATGGAAATGGAAAATTAAGAGGGAGAATGAGCTTTATAGTCATCTTTGATGAAAAGGGGAAGTCAAAGTACATGGAAGATGAAAATGACATCTTTTTGACTTTTCAAAAAGTGACTTTTAGTCAAAATTGGACCTTTGAGATGCAATTACATGTAAGGCTTTGTGTGTAATCGTGCCATGCAAGTGGATGTGAAAAGTGAGATGAGTGAAAATGAAAGCGAAAAATGGGATTACATGCATTTGCGGATGATGAATGAGATGAAAAACATGTAATCGCATTTGTCGGATGAGATGCGAAGTGTTGTGACATGGAGGATGGCAATGGAACGTGATGATTCTTTCGCATGAAGTGAAGCAACAACAAGTTCTTGGGAAAGAACTTGCAATTTCTTCCAAAATGGAGGAAAAACCGAAATGCAAACAGGAAAAACACAAAAACAAGCACAAAACAAACACAAAACAAACACATGCCTTTGGCAAAAGACTCAAACATGTCAAGATGCAAAGCACTTCAACACACATTCAAATTTGAAAATTGGGAAAATTTCAAAAGTGTGAAAATGAGAGTTTTCATCATTATTAAAGGAAAAATGCACTTTTCATGGCATTGATTTCAACAAGTGGCAATCATCAAGCAATAATGTGCATGGAAATAGCAAGATAAGCATGAATTGATGAGCAAGTTTGAAAATGTCCACTTGCTTGGAGTTTAAAGAGCCAAAATATCAGGTTTTATAGACTTGAAGACTAATTCTCCTTCAAATCCGGATTTGCATACAACTTTTTGACTTTTTCCGTACTTGCATGTAATGGACTTTCAGTGGTTGAATTTGACATGAGAAGGCCAAAAACATGGTCTCCAAAGACAAGAGCACGCATTAGAACTCAAAAACAACCCCTCTTGATCCAAATGTATGGGCTGAAATGCCATTTTTTGAGTTAACATGACTTTTTAATGCAAAAATCTGGGCCGTTTTAGCCAAAAAAGTGACCAAAAAATGCATTTTTTCAGTCATTTTTGATTTGTGAATGCAAAAACGACCTTCCCAAATGGATATACATGGATCAAAATGCAAAAAAGTGGCTTCAAAGCGCATATAAGTGGATTAAAACCCCAAATTTCCGGGCATTTTAAGCAAAAGAGTGATTCATAAAAGGCATGAAACAAAAACGTTTTGGCTTTTAAACACCAAAACATGAGTCACAATGTAATGTAAAACACTTGAAAGCCAAATTGATTCCTTGTTGGGCCAAAACTTGAGCCAAAAATGATATTTTTTGAATTTTTTTCAAAAATGTGCCCTTGGATAGAGCTTAGAAAATGTCTTTTAGCAAGATGAATCCATTTTTGATGTTGGAAAATCCATTGCTAAGAAAAAATGACCCTATTGGAGAAAATCTCATGCAAAACCATCAAGTAAATCTCTATTTATGATCAAAATCGGGATCTTGGAGGGCAAAGACATGTATTTCTTCAAAATCGGACTTTTTGGAGGTCAATACACATTTTAAAACATGCTTTTAGTTAAAATAAGACCTTTTTGGGTCAATAGCATATTTTAAAATGTGCAAGCAATCAAAATTGGACCTTTAGATGCAATTGCACATTTTAAGTTACATCTCACATTTTAGATGCAAAGACATAAAAACTTAACTTTTGATGTAGTGACATAAAAAAGGTCCACTTTTGATAACCTTTTGATGTAATGACATCAAAAAGGTCCACCAAGTTGAACTTTATATGCAATGACATGTAAAATGTCCACTTTTGATAACTTAAAGTCATTTAATTCACTTAAATTTATAAAAATGTTACTAAATGGGTCATAACCAATATTTATATATCATATTAAAAAATATAACATATAAACATCATTTAAAAAGTAACATTTAAATAAGCATTTGATTTAAAAATAAAAAATTAAACTGGAACTATATAGTTATATATTTACTTTAAGTGAAAAATTAAAAAGTAACTCAACTTAAAATTATAACAAAAAATATAGTCACTTTAAGTAAAAAAAATTGAAGTAAAAGTAACTTAAAAACATAACAAAAACTGAATTTAAGTTATATTTATCAAAAAGTGAAAGTCAAATTAAAAATATAACATCAAATTTTTAATTCGTGTTGTTGCACCAAAAAAGTTCACTTTTGAAGCACTAAAATAGGCATATCTCTTGACTGACAACTTCGATTGAGCTCTAGGTTAGACCGAATCGAAGGGAAAAACGAAAGGCATGACATGAGCAAAACCAAAGGACTAAAAACCAACAAATGCAAACTCAAAAACAAAGAACGGAGGATGAAGGCTTCAAAAATCAAGCAAAGGCTCGATAGAAAGCAAAACGAAAAAGACTTGATGAAGGCCTTTAGTAAAAATATTTGATATACGAATTGAAATGGATCAATTGATCAACATTAAACAATTGAATATCAAATTCAAGCTTTAGAGAAATGCAAAACTAGCTTGAAAGAGTTTCGTGCTATTACTAACATTTTGTGGTGACAAAATGCAAGACAACACATTAAAGATCTTCTTGGTGCATTTTCCTGAGATCCATCCCTGCCTTTGACAGTATTGCTTACCTTTGTGCATCATCTCTTTGTATTGCCCCCTCGTTAGCCTGGACTGCGATCTCCCCTTTGTGGGCCCGAGGACGACTATCTCCCCTTCATGGGCTAACACTCCTGCGTGGACTACCATCTCTTCCCGATCTAGCCTTCCTGTATATAGGGCTTCCATCTTTAATACTTTCATGCGAACTTCATCTGTACAACCAACTCCTTTCATATGACCCCCTTCACTTGTGTAGCACTCTCATGTACGGTCTCATATAGTACTTTGAGGATGACTCATCTGGCACTACGTTGTAGGGGTTTGTCCTATAGAGATACAAACTTGACATCCTCAAATGTCTCTCGTACTTCCTTTCCTTGTGTTGCCCCTTACGCCTTCTACATCTCCGTCTTGTGGGCCCGAGGGCGACAAGGTATCATGCAGATCCTCTTGTCCTCAAAACTATCACTTTGGAAGAGGAAAGTGTTTGTTTTGCTGTTTCCACCTCCTCCAAATTCATATCGTCTTCTTCTCCATCCTTGGTGCTTGCGGTGACACCTGTTTAACCCTCTTCGATAATTGTTCAAAGTTATGTAATGTGAAGGTATCCAGATGAAGCCAGTAACTCATGGTAATTTTATATGGTTCCACCTAACTAGTTGGAACAAAAGTATGCTAGTGCTCTGGTGTTACCTACATGCGTGGTGTCTCGAGGAATAGGGAAATTGTATGGTGTGGCATCTAAAATGTCTCGTTCTTCAGCTGTAGGAAATCCTTAATATGGATAGACAATAATTGTCCCTAATTGTAAACTCTCCCATATGGCGATATCAGATGCCTTGCTCCCTCTCGTGAGCTTTCTTTTCAACAAGTATAGTATGCACTGCCATTCCATAAACTGTCTCACTGTTTCTTTGTGAGGTCTTGCCTACACATACATTTCAACAACTTTTGGACCTCTAAGTCTATCTTGGAATATGGTTTGGTTGTCGAAGGTCCTTTGTTAAGCATGCCAAATACCTTGTTAAACTCCTTGGATGAGTATGACACCATCATTGTTTGGTCAAAGTATCTTATTGTAGACTTGTCTGTACTTCTGTCATAACCATGAACCATGGTGCATAATACCAGATCAAAATATCTAAGGATCAAGATGGGCATAAGAACAATTTAATCTACCTCACCTTTTCTCAACGAATCCTTCAAGGGGTGAATTTCTTGAGTGCTCTCCTACTAGGCTCTACACTCGTTTCCTATAACACTCTTGAACATGAGATTCTCTACTTTAATCTACTCATCTTTACCTTTCTATGCCTTTCCCTTCTTGCTTGAAGTTCCCATCTGTGATGCCATTTGTGATTATAACATTTTTTTAGTTATGTTTGTAGCTTTATAGCTAATGTCGTAACTACCCTTTTTTAGGGTTTTTGCATTAGCCCTTTAGCATCTTGCCTTATTGGTCAGAATGCCTTTCTAGATCTGTGCAACATATTTTCTTCTTGTCCTCCCTAATGCCAATGGTGGCTTTATGAATCGTACAACTCTTCGTAAAGTGGGCCGTACGACTATCACTTCCTCTACTCCTTTGGTATGATGTAGGATTGATGTTTGTATGACTTTGTGTTGTTTGCTCCACCATTGCCTGTATGGTTTGTATACGTGCCACCTCCCTTGCCATTGTATACAATCAAACTGCTGCTTATACAACTTGTAAGAATGTCACTTTCCTTATTGTGTGTGCTCTTTACTGTTTGTACGACTCATTCGACTGTCATCTTCATCACTACCAATTGTATAGATCAAATTTGTTGAACACTGCAACTCCTTGTTTGTACACTGTACGACTTCCTTCCAACTCTGTACTTTCAACCTTCTTCGCCTTGCATAAAATTCCTTTTACTCAAACGAGTGATCTTTTACTGATTCTCTTTTGGTTTAGGGTTTTATCATAACATATAATTACTAGTATAGATTCATGTTTCTAGCATTACTCGTTTACTTATTACTTTTTATTTTTTATTTTTCCAGCCCCCTTTCTTTTTATGCCAACCTTTCTAACTTTTATCCTTTTGATTTTGCTCAATTGTAAAAATGACATACCTTATCTCTATCGTTGCGGTCGTCCACCTCTTTTTACTTACTTTGTTGTGTTTTCCTTTAAATTTCTCGAAGTATTTTTTTCTATATTTTTATTATCTTTCTTCTTTCCTCTTCTTTTATTTGAGCTCTTGTCTTCTTTTGAAGTTGGTTGTTGTCCTCATTCTCTTCGCCTTGTCCTCTCTTTATGCTTTTTTCTTTATTATACCAAACCTTGGCCTTAGAGGCATATTGACACATGCAAGTTGAAGAAGGCATTTCATGGCTTTCATTCCCACAACACATCCCACAACATATCCCAAGGTACAGTCATATTTTGTCCACTAAAGGTGTGCATCCACACCATTATAGCTATCATCCACTACCATACTACTTCTCTATTCGGTGTCGGGGCTTCCACTAGATTTGATATTAGTTGACACAATGCATCTGGCTTGGGTCGGTATGGCGCTTCCTTCCCTTCTTCAGTGCACTTCTTAACCAAAGATCTATATACACATTTCCTTCTGAAATAAAGAAGTCACCCGTTTTTACCACCATTTTTATGCATGCTCCCAGAGTGGCACCATGCTCTTCTAGATTAATTTCATCCTTCAAGTCTTCTTCCATGATCCCACCCTTGGATGCTTGCTCCTTTTCTGTTGCTCTTCGGATTCCTCATCAATGTCGTAATATCATATTCTTCAAAATATTCAAAGTTATTTTAACAAGCTTTTAATTATAAATCATATCGGCTAGCTACCATTCCATTTTTTATGAAAGGATAACCAACTTCTCAACATTTCGAAATAGAAATATAACAATATCTTAATTCTTAACTGATAACTAACATGTCATCTTCACATGAAATCCTAACGGTTAACCATCTTACTCTTTCACATGATTCATAACCAATTTAACTGTCAATTGACTTTACATGAAATGCACAAACAACTATAGCAGTAGTTAAAAAATTTAGCAAAAATTGGGATGTAATAGTTGATATCTGTAATTGGTTTAATTTTTCTCTTTGGGGAGGTGTTCTTTCCTCTTGAGGGAGTTTTCAAAATCAACACTAATGATTCATGTCAAGAGAATCTTGGTCATGTTGGTATTGGTGGACTTGGTTGTGATAGCTCTGGATGCATTTAGTTCATTTTCTCAATTTTTAAAGGTTTTAATACTAATAAAGGCTCTTCTGATTTTGTATGTGATGGAGCATAGTTGTGCTCTTGGATGGACGATGATTATTTGTGTTAGATTATAAGATGGCGGTGACTTTTTGAACGAACAACAACTAAATGATGTTAATGGCATTTAGCTATGGTGATTAGACAAATTCTTTGCTTGTGCTGCTCCTTGGAAACCATTTCTTTTAGTCACAGTTCAAGAGAGGAATGAAATTGCAAATTGGTTGGCCAAATGGGCTTCTTATCATGTGCAGGGTTGGAATATAGTGGATATGGGGCATTGAGCTCTAGAGATTTCCCATTTGTTAGATCACTTGGTGGAAATTGATAGGGCTGTAATGTCCTTTTCTTTGTTAGGTGTGTGGCCCTGGTTGCTTTGTATTGCTTTCTAAATTTTTAACTCTTTTGTAGTTTAATTTTGGTTTTCCAATTATGTCATGTCCTTGCAAAAACAAAGTAATGCCCTTTTCTCTATTAGGTGTGTGGCCTTTCTTGCTTTGTAATGCTTTCTAAATTTTTAACCCTCTTGTAGTTTAATTTTGGTTTTCCAACTATGTCATGTCCTTGCAAAAGCAACTCACAAAATTGTGCCTTTTGATAATAAACCCTAGGCGACTAGATGGTTCTAGTCGACTAGGGGTAAATACATAAGGAAAAAATAAATAATAATATTTAATTAATAGAGGGCCAACCATATGTACTTCAAGCCACTCATCTTATTGCTCTTTGGAGAAATTAATATAAAAAGGTAAAATAAATTATAATGGGGCCAACCAACAACCTCTTTCTGTAAAGTCACCCCTCTTTTTTGAGATACATCTCTTGGGCATTTGATAGGAAATAGAAACAAATAGAAGAGGAGGATAGGAGTATGCATATCGAGATTAAGAGAAGATCGACACAGATAAACAAAAATCAGAAAACAAAGATAAAGGCATAAGCAGCAACGAAAATAGCAATCAAAATATGATAAAGTTGTCCATATTTATAGTGATTAAAAACATAGAGCAATGACAAAGCAATATATGGCAAGTAAGTCTCAACAGTTAGGAAACAATGACAACAACACACTCACATACATAGTTAGAATGACCTGACTTGCACAAGTTAAGCATGCAACTTGCCAAGTTGCGAGTCACAACGTATGTATCAGGCTGAGTTAGGTAATTAAAAGATAAATCTTAATTTTTTTAATCTTTTGGTTTTTGACTTGTGTCTTCTTTGGTGCTCTAAAACGTGTCTTGTCATTATTATGCTAAGTTGCTAGTTTGGATTTGGGTACTGATCCGGGTTCAAAATTCGTTCAATTTTTTTTTGGGTTGGGTTTGTATTCGTTTTGGGTTCGTCCATACAAGAATAAATGTTTTTAAATATATGTATATATATGTACATAGATGCAGCAGCAAATAAGCTCCTACACTATTATGCTAATAGTTAAGCAATATAGCAAAATGCACCACCACATCAATGTTTTAGATCAAAAAAAATAACATAATCATTAATAATCAGCCACCATTGATCAAATATCTTCAAAAACCATGAAACAAATCATCATCATTTTGTTGTTGCAAAGTAGAAGCATGAAAAGTAATGCTATAGGCCTATGTAAGGCCAAGGTTGTGATTGTTGCTATATTGTAAGCTTCGCAGATTAACTCTTATGCTGGCTGATTCAAACAAAGCAGCTTTGGATCTAGAATTATCCACAGTAAAGATCTCTTTAGATTTTGTTCAATCTGCAGTTTTCTATACATGTTAGGCTATATGCATGATATATGGTGTATTTCATACATTCCATAATAGATGCATGTCACTTTTATACATCTTGATTCCTCTTCTCAAGTAGCATTTAATTTGAATTAAATATGATTAGTAATTTGAGTCTAATCATGCGCTTGAGTCTAATTTGGTAAGAAATACCTTTTGAAAAAGTAAACAAAAGGGTGCTTTTCAACCAAATCCTCTCAAAAGTCTTTGAAATTCTGTCCGGGTTCCTATGCTGGAAACCAAAGTCGCCCAAAAGTCATCTAAATTCTGCTAGGGTTCCTCTCAAAGAATTCCTTGTAAAATTCAGTCTCTACAGCAGACTTTTGACAGAATTTGACGAGGACCAGACTTTTGAGAGAATTGAACCAGGAATTCCTAGGTCTTGGAGAGAATCTGGTAACTTAGTTATAATGAGAAGAAGAGAGAAGTGTGAGATGGGAAGAAAAATAGGAGTCCATAGGTTTGTGACCAACAAGGAGGAAGAGCTAAAACTCTTCCACAAATCCCAGTGGGGCAACATTGTTGGCTAAAATTTTGGTAAGTCACTAAAGACTATAATTTACAAAATTGTGACTTTAGGCAATGGTATAATGAGATAATTCTGTCCTCTCAGCAATAGGAGAGTTTCCCTTCTTACCACAGGTGGCTTAAATAGAGACTTAATTGAATTTGGTAAAATGGGTGGTTCTCTAAGTCAACTAGTCTTTTTTCAGGAATGATGTACAGAAAAATAACTACTTGAAACTTAACAAAAGGCATCTACTACTATGGTAACATAGGTAGTTCAATGGTTGACTAAAGAATAACTCCTAAGAGAATGATTATGATTATATTTGATAGATTAATAATAAGGGCCCAAAGTCTCTCACGATTAATCTGATTTGATGAAAAATTAGAATATGTAGCAAAGTGCAAAGCCTTTTGCTAACTGTCCTGAATTGAAATAAGATAAATAAAATTAAAGCTCAAAGACCTTAACTTTGAGTATTTGCAACCACTTTCTAACTATAACAATCCCTTTTCTTGAAGCGCAAAGTCATCAAGAAACCAAATTGAATGCTCAAATGATTTAGACAAAGAAACTATAAATTGAATCAAAGATAGATCGATCAATTCAACATAAGAATACACCAATTTATCTCAAGCTTCACATCACAAAGTTTGGGAACACTTGCTTGTTCAATTCATTTCAGAAATTTTGCATCAAGAAACACAAGTTTTTTAGTCACAAGTAAATTCAACATAATCTCCTTGTACAAGACAAAAATGATTATTTACAACGAATTCTCTCCTTTATATAGGAAAAGAAGAGAGAGAAAGGTGGAGTGAAAGGGGGAAACCCTCAACCACACCCTAATGCACTTGCAACTTGATTGCATGAAGCGTTTATAGAGGTACACGTTTGCCTCTATTTACAAAATGTTTTGCTTCTACATGCAATCTGCCATAAACCATATCTATTCCTGAAAAGCATGAAAAATAAGCGCCTAGACACTTAGAAGGAATCTTCATATTGTGTCTACAAATTCTCTGAACTTTTGCGATGATTCTGGTAGAACTGTTGCATCTGGTTCTCCTGTGTGTTGTGCAACGAACATCCACATTTCCAAAAGTAATCATTTACAAAGTGTTCTGCTTCTACATGCAATCTCCCATAGACCATATCTATTCTTAAAATCCATGAAAAATAAATGCCCTAGACACCTAGAAGGAATCTTCATATTGTGTCTACAAATTCTCTGAACTTTGGCAATGATTATGTAGAACTGTTGCATTTGGTTCTCTTGTGTGTTGTGTAATGAACATCTGCATATCCAAAAGTAACGCTGCTACACTCTGCCATCTTGTTCTGTAGACTACCGAGTGAAGTCTTGTAGCTTGTGAGGATATTAGTTATGCTAAAATCAAAGTTTCTGCCCCAAGTTGTAAACGGATAAATTTCACAAACTCTAATAAAAAGCCTTCCTTCTCATCAAGTTTCCCGTTCTTAGTAGTGATTTTGGATGTCAGCTATTGGAAATGTTCATTGACATACGGCCTTAATCTCATAGTTGTTTGACGATTGCATCACCTTTAGTCACTAGACCTTACAACACTCGTTCCCTGTTGGTCATTAGATGCAAATAATTGTAGTACAATTTTATTTAAGAAATGATTGCACAATCGCATAAAACATCTAAGTCAACTTCAATCATGCTCTGTGCATTGAGATCAACGTTAAGGAACTTAAGTTCCTAATGATAAGAAGTGAGGAGTTCCCCAAACTTGACTAAAATGTCCCTTCCTTGCCTAAGTATCTTGTAGCTATCTTGGATCACATTCACACCATAGAAGGAATTCTTGTTGAACGTCGACCGTAGAGGGCATTCTTAGTGAATGTCGGCCATAAAGGGCATTCATAGTGAATGTCGGCCACAAAGGGCAGTCATAGTGAATTTTGGCCGCAAAGGGCATTCATAGTGAGTATCAGCCACAAAGAACATTCTTAGTGAGTGTCGGCCACAGAGAACATTCTTAGTGAGTGTCGGCCACAAAGGGCATTCTTACTGAATGTTGGCCACAAAGAGCATTCTTAGTGAATTTTGGCCACAAAGGGCATTCTTAGTGAATATCAGCCACCAAGGGCATTCTCAACATCATCATGCTTAGTAGAAGACATTCTTGGTGAGTATTAAGACATTCCTGGCTTTTGCATCAAGGAGCAATGAAATGCCTATTAGAGGAGAATAAAGTGCTACAACAAACCAAGATAAGTTTATCTTTTTAAATTGAATAAAATGTTTAAATATTTTCATGTTGATAAGTTTATATTTATGAATGTATTGCAGCTCTAAACTCAAGTTAAAATTACCATTTCAGGATCATCATATTGGATATCGATATAACAGTCACTACTCATAATTGAGGTTTGAGCATCACCTAGATCCAATGAGTGCTAAGTGTTCCATTTATTCTCATGAGAGATGGATTTGTATGAATTAGTACTCATGAAACATGGGTCATTGAGTTTGACTCAAAAACTACACAGTTAAATCCTAATAGCAATATCATAATTTGACTTGTGGAAAAGATCTCCTACTTATCAATTGATGAGCTTAAGGGACTTTCTAATGAATGGTTCATAAGGCACAACACTTGGGTGAATGTTTTGCAAATGGGGTTGCAAGCAGAGTGGGTTTAACCATGGAGGAAACTTTGTAGTTAAGCGTCCTCAAGTTGGAGTAGTACTAGGATGGATGATCTCCCGAGAAGTCCTAATGCTTCACCTCTATGAGCATCACCTTGATCCAATGAGTGCTAAGGGTTCGATTTACTCTCATGAGAGATGGATTCGTGTGAATCACTAATGAAACATGGGTCAATGAGTTTGACTAAAAAACTACATAGTTAAATTTTGAGAGCAATATCATAATTTGACTTGTGGAAATTATCTCCTACTTATCGAGATTAATTATTATTTTTTTTTAGGCAAAGTGGCCCAGGTCACATATATGAGTAGGTGAGAGTGGATCTTAAGGTCTCTTATATGGAGGTCACCCCAATTCACCACTAGACTATGGGTTGGTTCTCAAGATTAATTATTATTATTTGTTGAAATAAATAAATTATTATTTGTTAAGTTCGGGTAAACTCAAACGCAAGACCTCCTAGATAAGAGGCTCACAATTTACTATTGTGTTGTAGGTTGTTGCCTAATAACATGCTATTATTAATATAGTGACATAATAATAATTAACAATATATAGTAATTATATATTAAACAATAATATGTCAGATATTTGAATATAATATTATTAAGATAATATAATTAAATATAAAACTAATTAACAAAGCACTCTATACAAAAGATGCCTCTATTCATTAATTTTCCAAAAGGGGAAACCCATTCACATTATGGAGGAACATGGGAAAGATATACGAAGATGGGGGAAAAGCCCAACAGTCCCTCAACCGTCCCAGGGATGTTAGTGCGCCCCCTGTCCCAAGTCTGTACAAGACTGCAGCAGCAGCTAGAAATGTAGGGCTGATTGGTGTTCCTTTGGCGGATCGTAACCTTGAGGAGTCTAGTAGTTCTAGTGACAAGGAGTTTTCCTTGGGAGATGATTAGAGACTACTGTTCACCACATTTTGACATGTTTTTTGTACTTGTTTTGATATCATGCTACTCATTGTAATCATCTTTATGAGATTTTTCATATAATATAAATCATAATCGTCTATTTGCCAATAATTTGAATATTTAATAGTAATTAGTAAATCAATATTCAATGTTCAAAATGAAAACTTCAATGTTTGATGGTCAAGTATACTATATTCTATACTGGGTGTGTTGCAACTTTGTTATGTTCAAATATTTGGTATCTTTAGTTCTTATAGTGTTATACATCATTTTATAACTAGCATTTCAAGTACTATATGTATAGTATGTTATAGTACTACTACTAAAAAAAAAAAAAAATGAAGCCCGTTTTACCCCGTCCCGGAAATCTGTCTCAACATCCCCAGTACCCGTGTCACACTGCACTTTAGTGTTTCTACCTGTTGAAATTGAAACATCCTTTCACTATCAGATCTGCACTTTGTACTTAAATCAGAGATGCACTTCTCATTCCTCCTTTTTCTAATTATAGAACAAAGACTTATTTCCTTTATCCTTTTTGGATCCCCATTAAAAATGTATCCTTGTCCCTTTTATATCTTCTCATATGAGGGAGGAGTCATGCTTTTTCATTATTTTGCCCTTTTGAAGGAGTGAAATCTCTTGGCCCTTAATTACAATTTAATTATCTTTTATTTTAGAAGATTGTCATCTTTAATATTTTCTTTATTTATTTTGAATGATTATTTCCCTTAAATTAATATTGAATCATTCTATTAAATTACTGTCATCTTTCACTTAGCTGTCTAGAATCTGCAGTTTGATTTAATCAGTAAGGCTGTGATCAATTAACACTGATATCTGGTACATTCCTTCACAGGGGGTATGATGAGAGATGACACAAACATACCCATTCACCTCATGGATGAAACAATCATACATGGCGAGTCTTAACTTTGACCAGAGGCTAATGGACAATATAAACTAATGATTTCACCCCAAAATCATAGTAATGTTGAAAGCATGATATATATTCATGAGTGTTGATATCAAACATCAAATGTTATGACCATAATAGAGTCATTCAAATCCCTGGACATTGTCAACCACACAATACCATAGCATTGATTTGATCTACTCATTACATTCAAATAATAGAAAAACGTAGCCTGTAGCTTAATTTCAACACCATAAACTATAAATCCTTAACATCTCATAGCTAGGATTGCTCAAAGGCTCAAACTGACCAAATATTAACTTCATTTATTACTCAAAAATGAAGCTAATCCCAAACATAGAGGATTCTAATTTCAAACGATAGGATTGAATTCTGTTAAATTCAAAACACTAATATTCATCATTACAAATATCAACTATACATTACTTTTATTACTTTTTGTTGCAATATTAATAAGTCTACTCTAAAGTTAACAAGGTATCTACTTTTATTGAGCAAAGTTTGAATTTTTCGTAGGCTTAAGGAACACAAATTCTACCTTCATCCCAAATTTCTGAGATCAAATTGTGAGCTGTTTGTATGCTATGAAATTAGAAATGATGTGTTGAAGAAATTAACAACTAACCAAGATGTTAAGCAAATGGTGATCTAGGGGTAATTAATATATCATACATGAAATTGTGATATTTGTGTTGAGAATTTGAAGATGGAATGTATAGAGAGAAAAGCTAGAATAATCAAAATAAATGGCATGCAATTGGAAATCTGTGTAGCTATTATCTATTCAAACTAACAACTCTTGCATAATAGTATATAACAAAGGTACATCAGTCTCACCTTGACGATGATCAGAATATACCTTTATAAGATAACATTTCAGTGAGTGCTTAATATGCTTGGAATCAGTACATTTTTGCCAGGTTTTGAGCACGAAACTCAATATTTTATTATATTTAAAATTGTGAAACCATCATATGAAAGGTTGGGATTAGTCGATACTCTGTACAGGGTTTGACTAGAAAATAACCATTGAGCAACTGACAAATCGGAGTACATTGAACTACCAGATTGATTTTAATTCTATCTACATCCCTGCACCTAAAGATTGTTCTATTTTCTCTTGGTTTGTACCATTATTCCACAATGATAACTACAAGCTTTTGATCCCTAAAATCAAGTTGCTATTCCTTGCCTCTCTTTCACTGGGAAAGGTGGTTGAGTGGCCTTGACGTTATGGATAGGGGGTGAACCAAAATGAAGAGTTATAGAATTGCTTATTAATTTTTTTTCATTGTCTTGTCTTATTCACATGTAGTCTATGGATATGTTCTACCATTACACTGACTTGAACCTGTACTAGTTGGAAGTTTTTAAGAATATACAATGTATGCTCACCCAGAGATCCAAAGATCCATACTGTAATATATCTTTAATGCTTTTCAATGAATACTTCTCGGTTTTCTTTTATTCCCATTTTTGGTATTTGTTTGTTGTAACTTGTCTGTCATCAATAAGGTATGCTGTCCCATTAAGTATATATTTCATTTCGATCTTGCTTCTTTTGTGCAACTGTCTCCTCACAATTTTGAAAGGTCATTTCTTATATTAATTTCTGAATTATGGCGAGGTGTTATTTTCTAATTATTTTGTTGTTGTTTATAAAGGTTAGTTCTGATGGCAAACAATTTGTAACCACCTCGCCTGATCGAAGGGTGAGAGTGTTTTGGTTTCTGAGTGGAAAATTACGACGAACATATGATGAGTCCCTTGAGGTATCAACCTTATTGTGAGCATTTGATATCATGTAACATGAGAGGTGTGCGCTTTTTCTGAGGAGGGGGTTTAATCTGTTCTTTTACATTTTTTCTAGGTTGCACAAGATTTACAAAGAAGTGATGCACCATTATATCGCTTGGATGCAATAGATTTTGGACGACGAATGGCTGTAGAGAAGGAGATAGAGAAAACAGAAAATGTACCACAACCAAATGCAGTTTTTGATGAAAGTTGCAACTTTCTGCTCTATGCAACCCTTTTAGGTATAAAGGTAAAGCAATGCGATTATCTTTTGCTTCTTTGTTTTTTTTCCAGTATGCTGTATTTTTTTTTCAAATGAGATTTGTGAACTTTTGAACAATGAGCCAAGGCAGTATTATAAGGAAGCTTGAATCTGAGATAATGTTATTCAACAGCATAGTTACCAGGTTTGGAAAACTGACATAAAGATTTGCATAAATGATTAAGAGTGTTTTAGGCTTCGATAATATCAAAAGATAGATAAATATGTATCTGATCCAAAAAATCTGGACTGAAATTGGACAGATTGAATGTTCCAGAACATCTGGATGAATCTGAATTTGTTAAATATGCTCAATAGTTGTGCTTTTTTCCTCGATACAATTTTAGTTTGGCATTTCCACATAATAGCTTTCTACCTTGCTGTTTGTATTTATATAATTTTCATTGTTTCTAAAAAGACTACATTTGGCATAAATTTTTAGTAAGTATAGCTTTATACTTTCCTGGTATTGCATACTATGTACATTAGGCATCTGAAAAATAAAATGAGCCATGGGGGAAGGCTACAATGATTGGGCAAGGACATAAGAAAATGTTAAAAATAATTTGTTGTTTTTGTGGTTTGGTAGATTTGTTTTTTAGTCCATAGTCCATAGACCATGATTTCTTCTAAAATGGAATTGCACTTATTTCACTAATAAATGTCACAACTTATCTAGGTAGAGGAAAGAAGTATTGAAGGCTGCTATATGTGTCTGTTGTTGAAGTAGTGGAAAAAGTACTGAAGCAATGCCTGTTTGTTGTTGAAGCAACCGAAAATGTATAATAACTGTCTAGCATAGCATATCAAAGCCATTTCTTTAAATTCTCATTGTCATCAATCACATGATTTGAAATAATATCAAGCTAGCAAGCTTTATGACATGCCTCTTTGGTGGTGCTATGATGTATGCTTTGTTTATGCCATATTTGACATGATTTTTATGATCTTTTAATATAAGCCACGATAGGACATCCCAATCTACCATATTCCAGTTTATAATCTAATACTTCTACTCTTGAAGTATTTACACCTGCCATGGAGGCTGCCTTGAACTTTCTTGACCACTTATTTAAAGATCCACTTAAAAACTCCTTTGTGATCTCAAATTTGTCATGATGTGTTTGTATCAGCAGTTTCATGATTGAGACCTATTCCTTTGCAGTGTACGCATGGCTTTCTATACCTAGATTGATCTTGACATTTTCTCTAGCACTTTTCACTGATTCCAAGGATTACTGTTGGAATAGTCTCCGATAGTACGCCAATGATGTTGCTTCTAGTTTATCTTTGAATAATTCTTTTATCAAACTTTTCTTTTCTTGTGCTTCTTCATAAATTTTTTGTTTGTGTTCTAAAATTTTTCATTTTGTTTTTGTAGCAACAGTTCCATGCTAAGTTACAAGGTTCGAATTCAAATTTGAGTTTGTTGATTATAAAGAATTGACATTAAATTTAACTTATATAAAATTCGGCAAGGGTAAAAATTCGGAAAGAATTGACATTAAATTTAAGTTATATAAATTTATTTATTTTTTATTTTAAGCACTATATCCACAAAATTGTCAAAATAGTTTGGCATTGCTAAATAATTTAATTAAATAACTGAACATTATTTTTCAATAAAATAATACTATTATAAATAAGAATATTATATTAATTAGCATAAAATTCAGATGAAGTCCGAAAAGGGTAAAGATTTGCTGAAATTCAAACTTCATAGATGAAATTCGGCATAGCTTGGGACTTAGGTTCCATGATTGATGACTAGTGCTGCAGTGTATGCATGGCTTTCTATATCTAGATTGATCTAGATGTCTTCTGTAGTACTTTTTGCTAATTCCAAAACAACTGTAGGAATTATCTTGTACATTATGCCAACGATCTTGCTTTTAATTTTTCTGTGAATAATTTTTTTATGAAGCTTTTCTTTTCTTGTGTTAATCATAAACTTTTTGTTTTTATTTTGTTATTATCCCTATATTGTCATTCTTGATTTGAAAAACATCAGGCTAAAACTTTCGTTGTTGGTACTTATCTGATCCACCACCTAGGTATCCCATCATTTTGACAACAATTCAAATAAACATGGTTAATATCATCTACATATAGCATATTTAGAAATAGCATATCAGAACTTCTGTATCACATGCTTCAGGCATTATAATATTTTGTAGCTAGTTCGTCCACATGTTTTGCTTTCACAATATCTGTCAAAATAGCTGATCACACTTTTGCATTGGAATCATGAACGTAATTTAGTAGTACGATACAAAAATCTATGCAAAGTAATAGTGATTGGATCTACTGATAGTGGAGACTATTGGAGAGGGACATAACATTGTAATGGTCTAAAGCTAAGTTGCTGATTTGGGTGCGAGAATGTCAGATGCTCAATTTTTTTAGTTGGTGGGGGCGGGGGGGGAGGCGCGTGGGAGGGGGGTTGGATGTGTTTGGATTCACACACACACACACACACACACACACACACACACACACACACACACAGATATATATATCTCATTGATCAAGATAAATATTAAATGCCAATTGATGGTTCACTAATATTCTAAGTTACCAGATTCTCTCCAGCAACCCTCAAAGTCTGGTTCGGTTCTGTCCAAAGTCTGGTCCTTGTCAAATTCTCCCCAAAGTCTCGTAGAGAGCCACAGATTCACTGCAAATTCTGACAGAGGAATCTGGGCAGAATTTGGAGCAAATTTTGAAGAATTCGCTGCCCAGCAGCTGAATCCAAGCTGAATTTGGTCTCAAAACAAATTGTTTTTTACTTTTTTAAGTTTTTTTAAATTTTTGCCTAATTTGGTTTATTCGATCCTCCCAACCCTTGAAGTGACCACTGAAAAGGCCAAAAAAATTGGTTTATATGTCATTTATGCATTTGTGAGTGACGATGAAAACTTTCTTTTAGAAGAAATGCAAATTGACAATTGGTTAGTCCAAATTGATGATTGTAAAGGAATTTCTTTAAAAAAACTATGATATATTATTTGAATCTAGGGCTTCAAATTTGGATCTCAACTTTTGATCTAGCTTGGTTAGAAATCCTCTAACTAATATAAAAAAAAATTCAGATAACTGCACTTATCTTTTGATGATTCCTTACACTCTCAAACTGTTCCTTGATATGGAAATATGTCCCATGCATGTGACCAAGGAAGTGTATGATGTTGTATGCATGGCTAAATGATGCAATTAATATCCTATTATATTGAAACATAGATATGGTGGTGTATTTTCCTCTGTTGCTTTACTATTAGCAGAATGGTGTAGGGACTTATTTTTTGTTGCATATACACACACACACACACATATACATATATTTTAAAAAGATATGTTTTGTTATGGATGAGCCCAAAACAAATCCAAACCCAACCCAAAAAATATTTGGATGAATTTTGGAATTACGAATCTGAATCTCAAACCCACATCCGTACCAGAATCCAAACCGACAACTTCAAATTTATATAACTAATAAGCCATATCATATATGTCTATATTCATAATTCCAATGCAAATCAGAAATTCATCACAATTACAAAATCATAATTTAGCTCTCGATTTAATGCTCATATATCAAGATTCAAGATTCAGTAATCAGAATTATAAGGATTCTTATAAAAATCCTCATCATCTCCAACTGCTGCAAGTTCAAAATCATCTGAACCCAAAGTAGTTCCACTTGCTCTAGATGCACCATGTGTCATGATGTTGTCATCATCATCTATGATTGTAGTACGATCCTGAACCGTTGCATCGAAATTGACACACTTAGGGGCTGCATTCCAAAGCTTGGCTGACCCTTCCTTGTAGTTATCCTCGTTACGTGACAAAAGATGCAAGTTGGTATGAATGTAAACCGAGCTTTTATTGAGCTCAATTGGTTATGCTTCATTGAGTGGATAAAGGAGTATGTATTACAATTTTGTTTAGCAATAGAAGAACTTGCAAATAAAAAACTTACTTGTGAGAGGACCTTGATTGCAGGAGGGTATAGATGCTTAAATGGTTGACCATAGAGGTACCGCCATGTGATAGCTCCCATGTTTTGGTCCTTTGTTGCAATTGGACCAAGTTTTGCTTCTGAGGCAAATAAGCCAAACTCTATCCTAACTTTTTGTGCATTTCATCACCTTTAAAGAGTCTTTGAAATGATTTCTAGCACCCATCAACAACTTCATCTGCATAGGGTGCTACTTTTTCTGACATAGCAAGTATTTCCTCGCTATAGTACCTCAGAGATAGGGCATATGCAAGGAGGTGCAATGGGTTGGTCGTCTTTTCCAAACGATGATGAATGATGCTTTCTACCTTATTGCATAAGGTTTCACATTCTATGGGGGTCACTCTTATGTTTTTTAATAGCAAGTTTTACCTTCTCTACCATTGTGTCCATGCTATCATAGCCAACCCCCAAACAAGGTTTATTAGTATTAGCAAAGCAAAGCATAGTCATGATAGGCTCAACGAAATCCAATACAAATTGTACACGAGTCCACCGTTATCCAAGACCACTGCCTTGACCTTTTGGCCCCTCTCTAAATATGAAGCCTTCCATACACCCCATTGGTTGGAAATAACTATTTCAATGCCCCATGCACCTTGACAAGTCGTCTCATAACAATAGTATGAAAGGCAAATCATGTCTCAACAATTTAAGCATGTTAATAACAATATGTAACTAAATATTGAGCAATGTTATATACAATTTGACAATAGAACATGCCATAAAATTTATTAAAATTAATTAAATTTAATAATTACAATTTACTTTCAACTGCAATTTGGAGAATAATCTAAATATTGATTGTGATATTTGATGGTTTGTCACAAACATCTGTATCTAATCCCCCTCTTGGTATATTTGTTTCACCCAATCTAATTGAATGCCAATTTGTTGCATGACGATGTTAAGGGAGTTTATGGTGCATGGTGTCCAAAAGATATAGTCATACCGGATGGAACCCAAATTTTTGCAAATTTGGGTCTCCATTTCATCATCTTTTCATCTATTTTACTTTATCTCTCACTAAGACCCTCCTTTTGTTTTGTAGATTATGATGTCTAAAGAAGGGCGTAGGAATATGGAAAGCTTGATGTCATTTATTTGCAAATCTTGATGCTTCAAAGGAACACTTAGAGCTACTAGTCTTAGATGGTTTGTATAGGAGATAAAGAGCATGGACTATGTGAGATAGATTTGGGATCACAGGAATTAACAAGGGCAGGATTATCACAAGCTATGATAAACTCTGTTGGCACTGATGATACTATTTTCATTACCGGCTGGATATATCCCCCCCCTTGTCACACAATATCCAGTGTTGAGATAACAACTTCATTGCCAAGAATAGAATTGGAACCTCCTACTTTGACTGTCACTTGATGATTGTGACAAGAATCAACTAAACTAGTGCCAGATTTGAGAAAGATGGAAAGTAGAAGCACAATGCAACCTTGCTAAATGTCGCGGCAGTTCCAGACATAGGGCCTTGTGAGGTTTAACGGAGAAATTCAACTCAGTATACTTGGCAAAGATAGGTGAAAGTTTTTGAACTTTCTTTGACTCCTCCAAAAGGTGACATATAAAATTGAGAAGTCTTGAGCCTTTGAAGGAAGTGCCCATTGAATTGGATGATGAACATGTTTAATCATGAAGTTTTGCTCTACCAAGTGGAGATATTCTATGCCTGACAATAGTGTTCATTCAAGATGTAATAAGTTCAAATTGGTATGAGGGACTTTCTTAACACAATGGTTTTTAAGGTATTGGAGGAATGCGTTAAGCACAGTAAAAAGGATTGATCAGATAGTAGGTTGTTTGCATGTGGTATATGCCTGCACAGATACATGAGCAACAAAACTATATATATGAATAGCAATGTCCCGATGACCTTGTGTTCTAAGATATTTTCACTCCTCAAACGGAAATTGACTCCAAACATTAGAAAGGTCCTTGTTAATGCAACCATTGTGATCCTGAGCATGCCTTGTTTTGATCAAATAACATGTGAAACCTGCATCATGCGGCAACATAAATATATTTTGGATAGAGTTTGAATAATGTAGGTTTTTAAAAATCAAAGGAGTCAAATTCTTGGATGTCATAGCCAAAATTGCAAAATTCGCAAGCCTGGACAGAAATAATACATCAAATTAATATTAATGCGATGACTGAAGAATCTATACATAAAAAAAGAATTATATTGAAAGTTGAAAAGATGCTCAATAATCAAAAGAGAACATATCTGTGTGTTTAATTGATATGAACGGTGAAGGTGCATGCTCAGTTAGACGTCTAAGATGAAAGATACAAACAAAAAGGATATTTGCAGAATATCTTATCTAATGAAGGAGTTCAAATAGTGCCCATGTGAAAAGTAGATGCTATCAAGAAAACCAAGCAACGTGTGTTTGGGTGTTGGAAATCTACGGAAAAACCACTTGTTATCTCTTGTCAATTAATGTTTCATTTAATAATCAACGGCTAATGTTTCTTGGACTTTTTGAATTTGTTGCAAGAACACATACAAAATGAGGATTTGTATGGGATTTTTGGAACTTTCATCGCACTTTTTGAACATTGACCAGACTCCAGGCATGGCCATGCTTTAGAAGTATGAGAAAGTGGAAGTGGTTATACATGACGACATAATCAGATTCGTTGCAAAACCGGTGAATTGTGATTAGGTGCTCTAAAGGGGTGTGTTGTTTTGTTAAGCACCTTTTCATCTTTTTAAATATAAGATGTAAAACACAAGTACACACAATTTTCATAAAATTTCATATTCATAGACAAGGTTTTACGTATCCTATGAGCATTTGATATATTATATTCTTTCATTGGAAACATAATGTATTTTTCAACAAAGCTCGTGGATTTGGATCATGGAGTGCGATTTTTCTATGCTATTTTGAATCTAATTGCATTGGATGGATCATCTGTAAGGAGTGTCTTCATTGCAATTTTAATTCCAGCATAACTAGTAAGCGTATTTATTTTACTTATTTGCATAAATGTTTCAAAGTTAAACTATTATTAAGTTGTGTCATTTATAAATATTTATATTAATTTCTATATACATTTTAAGATCTGGATAAGTGAATTGGATCATTATTGCATTTTAAACTTGATAAACATAGATATTGTGAAATATTTAATTGTTTCCATATTTATATCTAGTTTGTCTCCATATCATAGGAGTTAAAGTGCATTCTAGAGTAGTTTGAAATTGTGTCCTTATAATTGGTCCGTTGTGTTTGGATTATTAATCTGTTTATAGTTTAAGTACATTGAACTTTATAAAGTTGTATGTTTCAACTTATGATATTGACTTTGTTTGCCCATTTAATTAAGTAGTGGTCTTTATATTACTCTTGATTCATAATCCATATGCTAGCAATTGTTTCATATGTTTCCTTTGAAGAATTAATATATTCATTTGTTGCACTAATCTATACTTATTTAATTTTTTTTAATATATTCATTCATTATTTTCGGTTCATAATTTGCAAGTTTAAAAGTTTTTTATAATTCTTGCCATTTAAGAAGTTTTCATTATATTCATATTTTAACCAATCTGCTATAAAGATCTTGGATCTAAGTTGTTGTCTAGGATAAGATGCACCTACCTTGGCAAAGCAAAGCCATAAGCGTAGGGGATTTGGATCGCATCGATGAGTCTCGTTAAGTTGGCTATAAGATGGATATCCCAGCATCGAGTTGGCAAGACTTGTAGGATTCCAATCTGTGGTTTTGGGAACCAACAATACCAACACTCAAGCAAAACATCTGCATCCCTACAATTTTTGGCATTGTTTTTAATCACTTGGACCATATTCTCTCTATCCACCATCTCTATGGCCTCAATGAGAGTTCTGGAAACGAATTGTGCATCTTTGATTTCTCCTTCACAATTGATTGCCGTAAAAAACATTGACCCTTTGGGGTATACTGCAATAACTTAAACTAATGACCTTTCTTTTGTATCTTTCTATCCATTAGAAACAATAGTCCATGAATTTCTAATTGGTTGAAGTGATATTTCTATAAAAGTCCTCTCTATTTGCAATAGGGTGGTGCACACCTTTTCATACACAGGACTTGTGTAATCAGCTAGTGATTTATTGATGGCTGCCACCATCTCCTTCTTAAATGGTGATCTCACCATGTTGAAAGGAAAACTATTAGCATAGAGGCAATGTGCAATGCCTTAATCAACAAGCTCCCTTGCCTCCATTTTAGATGCCATGTCCAATGGATGTCTTTCGTGGGCAAGGTAATTTTTACTTCTTCCTCTTCCACTTCTAATACAAGTTCTTGCAAGAATGGATGTTTGGAGGATACTACTGGTTTAGTGAGCAATTGCATTATTTTCATTCTTCATGGAGGTTGATAAGAAGTTTGTTTTGATCTTCTAACAAATTAATTGGCCTCTTCTTGTTCTTTTATAAATCTTTCTCTGTGTGCATTAGACATCCCCATCTCATCTTTGCTTCCTTTCTACATTCCCATTCCTTTACCAAAATGACCTATAAAATGAAGTTTGACCTGAGAATATGAACTATTGAATGGTTTACTATATTCACATGCAGTAGATTTCTAAAGATGATCCTCCTTGCCCTCTGTCATGTCCCCTTCTCAACACTAGAAATTTGGGCGCCAATTTAATCTATCTCTACATCCAGATAGATTAATAAATTTTTTTAACAAGATGCCTACCAGTTACAATGGGAATTTAATTTAATTTATTCACAAACTTTATTAAAGCAAGTGGAATTAAGTCATTTTAATGTTATAAAGTTATTTACTTTATAAAATGACTTTAAGTGACTACAGGACGAAAATGGAGTTTAGTCCCACATTCTTTGTTCCTCGTGTTTTTCCACACTTCGAGGCTATAAAGGAGAGTTTGCATTGGGATTAACAACACATGAGAATTTATGAATTTGATATTCGAAAAACTTCTGGTTGCTTGAATGTGACTGGTTATTTCTCAAGGACGCGACCCCCTTGGGATTCGCGTAGAGGTTCGACGTAGCCCCAATGTCTCGCTTAGAGGTGAAGTCATCCAGATTTCACTAGTGGTTATCAAGGAAAGTATTTCAGTTTGCTTAGCATACAATAATGGCGATATGAGGATTGTATACCATCAACATGGCATTACTTATAACAAAGAATGTAGAATGCTTATCTGCATTGTGCAAGGAGAGTTAGCAGCGTTTAGTACCAAGGAGACGGGAGAAGATCGTGCATCCAGTTTTGCATAAGGGAGTGAGGTTCACGTGAAATATATGCGGGCTATTAGGAGGGAGTGTCTGTAGGTTTGAACAGACGGCATTGGGTTTGTAGTGGCGTCACAACATTCCAGTAGTATAGAGGGTGTGTGGCTTTTCAGACATGGCAACCATCTTTGGTCAAACTCACTGCAGCCTTCCAGTCATGCCCAAGCAGGTCGGGTTGTTTGCACGGAGAGGCAAAAGCTTGTAACGCATAGTAATTACCCTGCACGTAACATTCAAACGCCTAGCTACCATCACCTTGCTTGCGGGGATAGGAGTAACAGTTTACAAGGAAGGAGTATGCGTATTGAGTTTGTAGGAGCATTCAGGGGAAGTCTTGAAACAAGTGTCGGGTTGTTGGATTATCATACATTATGATAGTTATAAATCATTTGCATTTTGTATTAGCTTGTGATCAGGGGTATTATATGTTGTTGTAAATTCACATAAGGAACTGTCCATTGTTAATGAATGTTAGCCAACTGTTTGTCAAAATGCAATGCCTGCAACTAGTTCATGGGAGTATGTGTTCGGATGTATAACCAACTGTTTTGCTGAGATTTTGAGCATCTTTGGTATCTAATGCGAGTAAACAGCATTTCTACTCTTTTAGTTGAATATGCAGCATTTACTTCATGTATTACAGTGGTACTGAGACAATAATAGTTTGCTAGAAAACCATTTGACAAAATTCCTCCTAATTAAAACACACAACAACATAATCATCCATTTGGGTATAGATTATTATAGTGGTATTAGAGCCACAAGACCTGCCATCTTGTGGGAAATAATTAATATTCTTTGCAGAACATTATCATCCTAAAATGACAGCCAGAAATGAGTAGAAGATTTCATAAATTCAGTCACCTACAGCTGGAACAAGCAGATTCCTTAGTATAAATTGATATTGAAGATAGTTTTTCGGTTGATGAGGAAATAATTTTGGAAACAGGTGCACAAGCTGATATTACTCAACAGGTCGAATGTTTGGGACAGGTTGAACCAAAAAACAATATTCAAATGACACATAATGGAGATGAATAGGATAGGGAAGTATGGGAAACTTTACGGGCTATCAGAGATGGACAAAACAACATTGCAAATACTATTCAGTAGTTAGCAGGTACTATGCAGCAGTTGCTTCAAGTCCAAAGAAGGGCTCCTAGTCATCATAGTGGAGGTGGAAGTATAGCTGGGTCTTCCTGAGCAGCTAGAGCTCCCGCACATAACACGAACAAACCTCTGATGCTAGTTTTTAATACTGAAGAAGAGGAAGTTGTACCACCTGCAGCCCCAAATTTGTTACCAGATAATGTTATGGCAACATTTGATGAGTAGGATTTGTTTCCGGATCAAGTCAAACAAAATCTAACCTTCGTACAATATTTAAATCAGAAAAGAGAGGCTGATATGCAGCAGCAAAAACGGAGACCAAGAGTGCCTAATAGGGATTTAAAACATGTTATGAAAAAACTTACTCTCCCCACCTTTGATGGTAGTGGTCAGACTTCCGCTAGAGCTTGGATACACAAGTTGGACACTTATTTGACACTTAAGCCCATGGCTAAAGCGGAAGCTATTAAATTTGCGACTATGCACCTAGAGGGAGGTGCATATGGTTGGTGGCATCATGGATTGCTCACACAAAATCATGGACTTATAACTTCATACGAGACTTTCAGCTCTAAGCGGATCACCCGCTTTGACAGGAAGGATGTTGAAGTATATTACAGGGATTTGGCTTAGTTACGTCAGAGTGGATCATTAGTTAAGTACATTGATGAATTTCAACATATATCAATTATGGTGCCAAACATGACAGAACAGCGAAAAGTGATGCTATTCATAGAGGGATTACAGGATAGATTTAGGGGTTTGGTTAAGGTTCTTAAACCAAACACTCTAGATGACACAATCAAGATAGCTCATGATTTGGATTCACCCTCATCGATATTACAGCCTCCAAAGAAACCTTACAGGGGATCTACATCAAACCAATAAACCAACAGAAAAACACTCCTCCCAGTTTGGATTTCAAAACAAGGAATGAGCTCAAAAGGAAGAAATTGTGCTTTACCTACAGGGAGCCGTGGACCCCAGATCACAGATGCCTTGGGAAAGGCAAGATACATTATGTTGAGGTTCTCTCTGAGGATGAAGGGGAGTAGCAGGAAGGTGAAGAGGTTGAGGACAACGAGGAGGAAGAAGTTGAAGAGCAACCCTTAAAAGATAAGAAGAAGAAAAACGTTACGGAACAGCCTCTAGTCATAGCCACTCTTTCTAGTGATCTGACATGTCATCCTTTCAAAGTGAAGGGCGTGGTTAAGGGGCATCGTATGCCTTTTGGATACAGGAGCTTCACATAACTTCATCAGCACACAGATGGTATCTAGGAGAGGTTTACCGATAGTTGACATTCCCGAGTTTGAGGTGAAGGTAGCAGGTGGTGAGATTTTGGGGTGTACAAGGAAGGTAGCTGGTCTTCAGATACAGTTTGATGATTATCTTTTGGAGACTGATTTCTACGTTGTTGACTTGGATGGGTTGGATGCCATTTTGGGTAGACAGTGGTTAAGGACTCTCGGCAGGTACACTTTTGATCATGAGACTATGCAGTTGGAGTTCTTACAAGGTGATCGTTTGGTAGTCCTCAGGGCCATACCAGATAGTGGACCCAGATTGATTACAGCTCACAGGATGGAGGCCATTTTGAGACATGATATAGAGTGGGCTACACAGTGTTTCATCTCCTCAAAGGAGACACAGGATCCGAGGCAGCGATATCATTGGGACATTCAAACAGTAATAGATAAGCACAGGAGAGTGTTTGAGGATATACCTCCTGGAATCCCACCAAATAGAGGGTTTGAGCATATTATTGAGCTTGAGGAGGGAGCCAAACCCGTTATTACTACCCCTTATCATCACCCTAGGCATTACAAGGAGGAAATAGAGAAGATGATAAAGCAGATTTTGGATATGGGACATATTAGACCCAACTCTGGTTCCTTTGCCTCTTCAGTGGTGTTGGTTAAGAAGGACGGCACCCTTCGGATGTGTATAGACTACGACACATTGAACAAGAGGACCATCAAGAATAGGTATCCGATTCGCCGAGTTGATGAGTTATTGGATGAGCTTCACAGGGCAGTTTATTTCTCGAAGATAGACCTTCAATTAGGATACCACCAGATTCGAGTCCGTGAGGAGGACGTGCACAAGACAACTTTCAGATGCCACTACAGACGCTATGATTTTTTGGTGATGCCATTGGGGCTTACTAAGGCACCTGCCACTTTCCAGTCATGCATGAACCATATATTCAAGAAACATCTAAAGAAAAGTGTACTGGTTTTCTTTGATATTTTAATTTTCCATAGGACTTGGGAAGAACATTTGCAACATTTGGATGAGGTCCTTAATATCATGGAGGAGCAGTCCTTATTTGCAAAAGAGTCCAAATGCGAATTTGGGCTAACAGAGATTCTCTATTTGGGGCATGTGGTTGATGCCGAGGGGGTTAAGGTGCATTAGGAGAAGATACAAGCGATTCTGGATTGGCCACCATCGAAGGATGTATTGGAGTTACGGGGTTTCCTTGGTCTTTGTTCCTATTATCGATGGTTTGCCAAGGGTTTTTCACAGGTAGTAGCTCCCCTTACCGATTTGACATGGAAAGGGGCATTTACTTGGACAAAGGATGCTGAAGCAGCGTTTGATAAGCTGAAACAAGTGATGAGCTCATGTCCTGTGCTATCACTTCTTGATTTTTCTGGGCCCTTTGTTTTAGAGTGTGATGCTTCGGGAAGTGGGATAGGGGCAGTATTGATGCAGGACCGTCATCCCATTTCTTTCAAGAGCAGGAAACTTAGGGGCAACGAGTTGTTATATTCGACTTATGATAAGGAGATGCTAGCTATCATGCACGCCTTGGCCAAATTTAGGTAGTACTTGGTGGGAAGTAAATTTATAGTTAAGACGGATCATAACAGTTTGCATTACTTCTTGGAGCAGGAGTTGAACGAAAGGCAACAAAAATGGGTCAGTAAGATACAGGCTTACGATTTTGACATTGAGTATGTCAAATGGAGAAATAATATAGTTGTTGATGCTCTTTCCTGACGACCCCCCGTGCTAGCATGTTATGCTATTTCAGAGATTTCAGCAGATTGGAGGTCCCAGTTATTAGTGGAGTATTCCAAAAATACTCATGCTTGTCAGATTTTGGATGGTATACTTCAGGATGAGCGGTACAAGGTAATGAATGATGTCATTTATTACAAAAACAAAATCTACCTAGTACCTGAATCTAAACTGTAGGGGGACATTATGCGAACCATACATGATGCACCATCAACAGGGCACCCAGGGTTGTTCAAAACCTATAGACAAATTAGGGAGAGATTCTTGTGGAAGGGGCTTGAGGATGATGTATTACAGCATGTCAGAGTGTGTCAGACTTGTCAGCAGAACAAGTCGGAATAGGATTTTCCAGTAGGATTACTTCAGCCTCTCCCTATTCCAGCCTAGAGGTGGGAGAGTATTTCCATGGATTTCATTATTGGGTTGCCAAGGGTCCAGGGCAAGGACTGCATCTTTGCAATGGTGGATAGATTGACCAAGTACGTGCATTTTTTTGCAATAGCCGCAGACTGGTTAGCTTCTCAGGTAGCTGAATTATTTTTCAGAGAGGTTTTCCGGCTCCATGGATTACCCAAAACTATTGTGAGTGACAAAGACAGTAGGTTTCTCAGTACTTTTTGGCAGGAGATTTTTAGATTAACTGGTAGAGAATTGACTCCCAGCACGAGTTATCACCCACAGACAGATGGCCAGATTGAAATAGTGAATAAATGGGTGGAAGGATACTTGAGGAACTACATTGTAGGACAACAGAGAGCATGGGTTAAGTGGTTGTATTTGGGAGAGTATTGCTACAAGACCACCTACCATATGTCCATTCGGATGACTCCCTTTTGTGCTCTTTATGGTTATGAGGTCCTTTGTTTTATTGATCTGGCATTACCGGACAGTCGGGCACCCCTGGCCAAAGATTGGATAATGGACTAGCAGGATATCCTCTGAGCTCTCAGGGATAATATTCAGTAGACATAGAATCAACAGAAGTTACACGCTGATCGGCATCGCGCTGAGCGGAGTTTTGAGGTGGGTGATAGATTTTTTCCTTGTCTCCAACCATATAGACAAAGTTCCTTGAAGAAAACTGGGTCCAAGAAACTTTAGCCCAGATTCTATGGACCTTATTATATCACCAGGAGGGTAGGAGAAGTCGCTTATGAGTTGGATTTGTCGGGTGACAACCGAATTCACAATGTTTTTCATGTCTCATGCCTCAAGAAGGTTGTAGGTCAGTAGATTGTACCTTTAGAGAGTCTGCCTCTGCTTGATGACATGGATAAGCTTATTTTGGTGCAAGAGGAAGTGATTGAAACCCGAGAAAGTAGGCTGTGCAACATAACTGTTAGGGAATATGTAGTCCGTTGGAAAGACTTACCCTATGAAGATGCCACTTGGGAAGGTGAATCTATATTGCAGCATCCAGCATTGAGATTGCTTGAGGGCAAGCAATCCCGGGAAGGGAGGACTGTCATGTCCCCTTCTCAACACTAGAAATTTGGGCGCCAATTTAATCTATCTCTACATTTGGATAGATTAATAACAATTTTTAACAGGATGCCTACCAGTCACAACGGGAATTTAATTTAATTTATTCCAGAACTTTATTAAAGCAAGTGGAATTAAGTCATTTTAATGTTATAAAGTTATTTATTTTATAAAATGACTTTAAGTGACTACAGGACGAAAATGTAGTTTAGTCCCACATTCTTTGTTCCTCGTGTTTTTCCACACTTCGAGGCTATAAAGGAGAGTTTGCATTGGGATTAACAACACATGAGAATTTATGAATTTGATATTTGACAAGCTTTTGGTTGCTTGAATGTGACTGGTTATTTCTCAGGGACGTGACCCCCTTGGGATTTGCATAGAGGTTGGACGTAGCCCCAATGTCTCGCTTAGAGGTGAAGTCATCCAGATTTCACTAGTGGGTATCAAGGAAAGTATTTCAGTTTGCTTAGCATACAATAATGGCGATATGAGGACTGTATACCATCAGCATGGGCATTACCTATAACAGAGAATGCAGAATGTTTATCTGCACTGTGCAAGAAGGAGAGTTAGCAGCGTTCAGTACCAAGGAGAAGGGAGAAGATCGTGCATCCAGTTTTGCATAAGGGAGTGAGGTTCATGTGAAATATATGCGGGCTGTTAGGAGGGAGTGTCTGCAGGTTTGAACAGACGGCATTGGGTTTGTAGTGGTGTCACAACATTCCAACAGTATAGAGGGTGTGTGGCTTTTCAGACACAGCAACCATCTTTGGTCAAACTCACCGCAGCCTTCCAGTCACGCCCAGGCAGGTCGGGTTGTTTGCACGGAGAGGCAGAAGCTGGTAACTTATAGTAATTACCCTGCACGTAACATTCAAACACCCAGCTACCGTCACCTTGCTTGTGGGGACAGGAGTAATAGTTTACAAGGAAGGAGTATGCATATTGCAGTTTGCAGGAGCATTCCGGCTAAGTCCTGAAACAAGTGTCGGGTTGTTGGATTATCATATATTGTGATAGTTATAAATCATTTGCATTCCGTATTAGCTTGTGATCACGGGTATTATATGTTGTTGTAAATTTCGATAAGGAACTGTCCACTGTTAATGAATGTCAGCCAACTGTTTGTCAAAATGCAATGCCTGCAACTAGTTCATGGGAGTATATATTCGGATGTATAACCAACTGATTTGACGAGATTTTGAGCATCTTTGGTATCTAATGCGAGTAAACAGCATTTCTACACTTTTAGTTGAATATGCAGCATTTACTTCATGTATTACAGTGGTACTGACAATAACAGTTTGTTGGAAAACCATTTGACAAAATTCCTCCTAATTAAAACACACAGCAACATAATCATCCATTTGGGTATAGATTATTACATATTCTCACTGAACTTTGACTACCACCGGTGGCCATTCTTGCACAATACAATCTAATTTCTTACTATTTTAAGAAATTAAATAAATTTAAATTAGAAAAAAAACCATGAACATCAGGCATACAAGTGCCATGAAAAGATACAAAAATATTAAAATAGATAGCTAAACTTGACAAATGCATCAAAATCTCAAAAAAACCATTAAATGTGTCAAGAATAGGATCAAATGCTTACCCTAAATGAGTAGATTTCCTTTGTCAAAGCTATTTGGCACCCCACAAATGATACTCTTCGAAAATAATCACCTTGTCTTCAAAATGACAAAATGGATACCAAATGAGAAGAGAGCTTAGCTGCAAACAAATTGAGGTGAAAAAACAATGAATGACCTCTATTAGAGCTGTTTTAGGGTTGAAGGTTAAAAAAATGATTTTTTTTATGAATCACATGCAAAAAGGTGCTTTAAGTTATTATTTTTTCGCATTTTAACGCCAAACTTGATGTTTTCATCGAGAGATGCATTTGGATGTGTTTGGAGGCCTTGTGGATGCTTGCAAGAAGCACATCCTAGCAATGCATCCATAGGGTATCCAGGTGCTTGGGATGCAGTTCTTGCAAGCATCCACAGAGCCTTCGCTTTTGAATACACCTCCTAGAGAATCCATGTCTGCATCAGGACTTTTAGGTAAAGAGAAATCACGTTTACTATTTGTTGTTCTTGTGTAACTGATTTACTATTCTTCTTTCAAAGGTCTGTCATGATATTTTTTGGAAATTATTAAAATGTATTAAAAACAGCATCTTCAAGTTCCCTTGTCTTTATTTTTGAAAATTAGTTGTTTTGGTACTTGTACTATTATCTGATGTCTCCAACCCCCATCTCTGGTAAGTACGTTTGGAGATGGTTGAGAGGTCGGCCATTTTTGGATATAAATTAGAATAATGCTTCTTTTTTTGTTCAGTCCTTTTTTCATATCTTCTTTGGTGAAATTTATATGTAATGTGTTAAATTCCTGAACCCTGAGTTTATCAAACCTAGTTAGTCAGGCACTTTGTTTGTGCTCTTAATTAGTAGGTGGTGGCTTAGAGATTATAATCTGAAAATGATTCATAGTTCAACTGCTTGCTAAGTACTGGGCAAGTTGGCAAAGGCTTGTAGAAACTTTATCTGGCCAAGTGCTTGTAGTTCTACCTTGCAAGCTTTTGGAAAAGAGGTTTTCACATGTCTGAAGTGTTAAGCTTGTGTGAGTCCTTATGAATACTTGGTGAGTTTGACCCACAAACTTACTGAGATTTAGTTTAGTGTAATGTACCCTATTGGGACTTAAATCAATCTCCCCTAATTAGGGTCTGGATGATGCTTGGGTATGAGAATGGTCACTTAAGTATCCTGATGTAGGTCCTGCTTCCAAGTTAGTATCACAGAATAAACCACAGATAAGGTGATATTGTACAAGTGGATTTCAAATATGCAAATGGGATTCCTTTGAAGTTCTACCCAACCAACTCATTGTCATTATGGAGTACCAATTGGCAGATCATACAAGGCACCTCGAACTGTTCCACTTAGCCCATGAGTACAGAATGACAACCTTCATCCACCCACCAGCTCCACTTGGGGTGTCTCTACCTGTGTTGCTTCCTAGCTACTTGCATCTTTCCTGTATACCATATCTCCCTTTCAAAATTAGATGTCCCAATGGATGAAAATCTTTAAAAGAAGCTTCATAGGTGTCATATTATACGAAGGCATGGAAACATTAACCTACATGTATATTAGCTGTAAGCTAATATTCTATAGCAGATGCAGTTTAATGACCAACATACAATTCATTACAATATACATTATACTATTGACATGTTTTCAGGCTGCAGATCAATATATATGTGTATTCTGATATGATATCCTTATTCGTTTGCTGAGTATTACAATGCTGTTGTCCTCCTTCGATATAAATCTACTTTGCTGTTTACATTTAAATATATATTAATGTACATCAAAAATACTTTACATGTCTCCTTTCCCCCTTCACAAACTATAGTCCAAATATATAATCCCTGATGCCCCTTAATGGAGAGAGGCGATTTCAATCGAAACAAACAACGTTTCATTATGAAAATTTCTTATTTGATTAATTATGCCTTTTGGGATAGCATAGCTTCTTTTCCCTCTAACCAGCACATACTAATCTTACTCATGTTCCTTAAAGAAATCACACTTTATTAATACTAACTTTTCATTAACAATCAGGTCTGCCAAAATGCTAATGTGAGTACATATAAGGATGTTATAGTGTTGTGCAATAGCACTGATTCCCACATTAGATCTTCTGCATATTGAAGATTAATCCCTATTTAATTTTAATCATAATCACTGTCTCTAGTTTAATGAGAATAGTTGCTTCTCCTCTGAGAATCATTAGTAAAGCTGATTGGTGCATCCTCCTGGTTTGTCTACATTATTCTTTGCCTGAGATTGATTCAAAAAATTGTGAAGTCTTGGATTAATAAGACAAGTTTCTATTATATTAAATATCTTGTTCATTTGTCATGGCGGCGACATGCCATTCAATGCCTTGCATGTCTGCGATTGTAGTAAAACTCTAAATAAATTTTCCTTTGATTGATAAGTATTTTCCCTTTGTGAAAGACATTTCTCAAATTCAATTTTGGATCACATTTTATCCTCTGCACTTACAATTTTGCAAATCTTGTCCAATTCACCTATGTGTTTTCTCCTTTGTGTGACCAAATATGACTTCAAATGCCTATTAATTGACTCTTGAGATCGGACCACATTTTAGATCACATTTTATCCTCTGCACTTACAATTTTGCAAATCTTGTCCAATTCACCTATGTGTTTTCTCCTTTGTGTGACCAAATATGACTTCAAATGCCTATTATGGCAAGTACTATTTTTTAATTTGTTTTGGTATGTCCAATTTGAGCCTGAATATGCAAACTATGATCTATATATTATGAACCACACTATCTGTAATGCCTTGTCCGTAGGACCAAGGCTAAGCCAGACAAAATAAATTTTTTTTTGAACAACATTGAGACCAAAGATACATGTCGCACTTGCACTACAATGTGTAACTGAGTGTTGTATAGAACATTACAATATATGGGTAATGACAATAAAAAAACCTCACCATTGCATACACAAAGTGGCAAAAGGAGAAGACTAAACCCTCACGGAAGAAAACAAGCATGACAAACCTACAAGAGAAAAGGAACATCACCTAAAAGACCATCAGGTACAAACCCATTATCCCATACTCTTGTGACTCCATAGAGTGATGGGATGAGGGAATCATCCACCACGAATCCATACCAAAACATACTTTGAATTACTTGTTACATACTTAGAAACAATCGTGGACGATGGTTGCCCAGTAGCCAACATTGTCCAATAGACAAAGACACTATCATTTTTTGTGACAAGTAGGACAGGGTCACTATTACCTCCAGTCCACTCAATGGGACCAAAGATGATCCTTAATACAAAGGCTAACCTACACAAGAGGTTGACTAATTAGGAGGTCTTAGCCCTACATGACCTTGTCAATCTCTAATGTTTGGTGTTTTAATCTTTCACCTCAGCTCTTACACAAAATGAAAGAACTTAGAAGAGAGAAAGCTTGAAGTTCAAAGACCAATGAACTGGGTTAGGGTTTTGAAGATTGGGCTCCTAACTCATCTGTTACTTGGAGAGGGTGTAAATGGTAAATAAAAAGCACAAAGTTCAAAGCTTAATGAACTTGGAAGCTTTGAATTCTAAACAAGATTGATTGCGAATTGAGTGGTAGGGTTTCAACTTAGTCCATTCACAATTATTGCGAAGTGTATAAGGTGAGAGCCCAATGCATGAGGCCTAATAAACTCAATGCAGAAAAAGCCTTTAAGACTCGCTTTGGGGATTGGGGTTTGACAAGTAGACTTTCCTCACATCAAGAGGAGGTTTAACCATTAGGACAAAATTTTGAATGTCAAAGCTAGACAACCTTAGAACACTTAAATGCGTTAACAAGACCATCTTACCCCTTTCACACAGTTAGTGAAGTTCTTAGGGCTAAGACCAAATAAGGTTAGGAAATGCTTAGGAAAATTTTGGGAATTTAAAATGTCCTGTGAGATTCAAGGATAGGATCTAAGTCTTGCTAAAGATAAGTTCATTTTAAGCCCAAAGTAGAAGTCCTTACATTTATTTTATACCCAAATTGAAATATGTTTAGTTCACTTTATATTTACATCATTAAGTATGGAAGCATATTAGTGACATGATCAGGCTCGACTCAAATGCCAAGTCATGTAAACATGATTTTGATTTTCTAACCATCCATTTTATATTACAATTCCAAGTCATCTTGTTATAAGAGGTACATGGTTCATTATTATGATTAAGACTTGAGACTCATATGTTTGTCGTAATCAACATTATATTTCATTAAATCAATAAAAAAATAAATAAGAAAATACATGAGAGAAGAGTCTACTAAGAAAGCTTTGTTCGTAATCCTCTAGATCCCATCAATGGTATACATGCCACCCAACCACGTGGAATTAAATGTTCCACTTGCTGGCTCCTGATTCAACATAATTTTAATTACCAGGAAGTTGAAACAAAATATGCTTAAGGATAGCTAATTCCCATTATTGACACACTTCAATAGAACTTGGACCAACTAACAAGGCAACACTCCTACACTTCAGGCTCTTCAAGACCGAGGTGGGTAAACCTTGGATTCATTCAATATTACCAATGCTAGAACATATTCTCGAATTCTCAAACAAATATGATCTTGAATCTTTTATACTTGTGCTGAAACAATAGGAATGCAATGGCTGCTTACATAACCCAATGATTTACAAACAAAGTGAAGCACTTTCTTTCGGCTCTAAAGCAGAAAGTGAAAAATGATTTGATTATAAAGTTTGCAACAAGATTTCTATGGATAAATCATAAAGCAACAAGAGAATGCAAGCTCCTAGCTAAGATTAGTGCCTTATCCACATTGGGCCATTAAGTTATGAAACCCTTCACATAGCATATCGGACTTCATCAAATAACTTAAATCTAAGAAACAATGGTTCAAAACATTTCCATATCAGCAATCTTGAGTCAGCCTTCTTATCAAATTCTTATGCAAGCTTGACTTGTCTACAACTCCTATTAAGCATTTAATTTATTCATTGAATCCAAGCATAAAAGAATGTGCATGTCCCACAACAAGACAACAAGTGAGCTAAACCCTTGGTTCATCCACTTGAAACAAAATCAAGAAACACATAGGAGAGATCCGAAAGACTTTATTTCCATTAATTGCTTTGCTATCACTAGTATACAATGCAAGAAAATGAATCAATAAACTCAGGAAACTAACATAGATTCAACAAATTTCCATTATATGCTCAAGGAAAATATACAGCTGCTATTCATACACAAGAAATGCTGAAAGAATGGTGGAAAACCAAGCTGGAACTTGCCCCAGCACTTGGAACCAACTCTACAGAAAAAGAAGAAAAGAGAGTATATAGAAAGACGAGGGTCAGATCTGATCTCATGGTGCCAAATGTCCTCTTCATTTTCCATCTAGTGTTGTCGCAAAGCTTCTCTCATCTCTCCTCCTCCAACTGAAAATCCGAATCTCATCATTGTTGCAACGAACTCCTGGAAATATCTCTGAAAATGATGAGAAAATCTCTGCAGAAGAAGAGCCAAAACTGATGCTAAAACCCTTGCCAAACTGCCCTCCAAATGTTTGCAATAGTACAATGAAATTGGTGGCATATTCTCCACCAAGTTTGGAGAAAAGCCACTCTACAGTTTTGCCTGAAACTGCCTCTTAAGTGACATCAAACACCCATGAAAATGCCTCCTCTGTGATAAAATCCTCTCTGTTGTTGCAAATAACTCAGTAGTAAAAACCAGTCACAAATAAAAGAACAACCCCTTTGATTATTTTATCCACTTAGTATATTTGACGTGCGCCTTGGTTTAAAACATTGGGCCTACATTAAAAGAAATCTCTTCCTTATTATCTAGTATGCACTATATATTAGAACATCTCCTATTAAAATGCACAGGCCTGAAAAATTAAAAGAACAGTCCATACAAAATGTGCAGCTTCCTCCTATTGATTGAAAAATCCAACCAATGAAATCCCTCCTTTTATTTTCTTTATTTGTGTGGGACCCACCTTCTTGATGTTCTTCCCTTTTAATACTTCTTTCAAATACTTTCTCCTCTTTGAAATGGGCATTCAACTTCATGTGGATTAATTTGATATTCCTTTCAACCTTCAACATCATTTCCCCTGTGTGATGTGGGGCCCAAATGCCTCCACATATTCCAATTACTTTAATACTATCTAATCCATTCATTTTCTACATAGCCACATATATCTATGAGAGGAAAACCTTATTAATAAATTTGAAATTTTCCATAGTATTCTTTTGCCTCCACAATAGTCAACTGTTCAACTCATGGACTGTACAACAGTTCCTGTAATTGGTCCACCTAGACATGTCATCACCGTCTCAAGCTTCAGCCACCCGAGCTTGCTCCACTATGTGTTGTGCTATTGTGTTTTTGGAGCCTGACACAATCTTCTCAGGAAAATATGCCATTGTGTCATGTGTCACATTGCTGACAACACTTTCTCCTCGGTCTTGATGCCACTCATGAAACTCTTGTAGACTCCCGAAAACATCCAATGATGCCACCTGTCCACTTGCTCCGTGTCACCACCTCCGGGACTCTCTTCCATGAGTTGCGCTATCGCATTTTTGGAGCCTTGACACTTGTTCTTGCAAAAATGTGACTAGTTGACACTTGGCACTGTGCTTCTTCTCATGCCTAGGAAATTGTGTCATGCGGGAGACTGATTTGCTCGCCGGGTACATGTCATTGCACGATTAACACCACCGTTAAATTGAGCTAGTCAAAATTTACCTTTGAATGCACCTAGCTAGCCTCGGGCCCACCGCATAAGCCATCCACTAAGTCCCAAAGCACAAGCTTTTAGACATCTATCATGTTGAGGATTGGCACATAAAAACATTTAGAAAACACTTCTCACAATGCATATGGGATAATGTGTTTAAGCAATTCCTCTTGCATGTCAAAACGACAACTTAATCCAAAACGCCAACTTCAGTAAAATCAGAGCCTCTTGCTCAATGATACCAAGACTTGGTTTTAAAATGATGCCATAATGAAGCAGGTCTCTGTGGATTTGGAAAGTGCAAGACCTCCAACTTTTCTTGCTTGGAGATACTTGGTTAGAAAATGTCATTGTCTTCAAGATGGCACTTCAATGTAGCCACCCTAGCTCCTTTGAACACTGCCCAGCTACTTGCCTTGCATAGACACTTTGGAATGTGGCCAATCTAAACATCAAACTTCCTCCGGAATATACACAAATTTCATACAGAAGCATCGCTCACAATTTATCTAACACAATCCTTCAATAATCCAAACGATGTTACCAAAAGACAAAACCCCTTCCAATTTATTTCACTCACTTGATATTATGGTTAATTTGGCATATTCTGGCTTCAAAGTTCATATTTCCATTGAATTTCACAGCTTCTGGTAATAGAATTCATCCATATTTATCTTTGATCTGCGCCTCTTTATACATCCATATAAAAAAAGTCAAAGCTACATCTCCCCACAATTCTCATATCGGATTTTGCAAGAATGAAATGGGCATCAACATGTTGGCACAACTTCTTTAGCCTATATAGTGAATGAAAATTAAAACAATTCATCTGTTCCTTATGTTTTTTGTGCACAGATTGGGAAGAAATGGAAGTTCTCAACTTGGTTATAGTCACAATAAGGGTGATGGACAACTGTTTCGTGGTGGGTTCCATCCCATCGATGAAGAACTTTAAACTTGTCTTATGAGAACAATTTTAGATGGCAGTTTCACAAGGAGGATCATCACTGAAGTGGACTTCAAGTGTGTTCAAAATTCAAATCCCTCCTTTATTCAAAATGGCGTCTTCGAATTAAAATCAACACCCCTCCAAACTTGTCTCCATTGTCATGAGGTAGCTCCCATGAACATATCGGGCCCTCTGTTGCTAAAAATAACAAATTCATGAGTGAAAATGATGCCTTCCTGATCAGAAAATGTGACCCATCAAGGTCATGTATCATCTTCCAATATTTATCAAAACATTAAAAACATGCTACTCGTCTCATTAAAAATCATCACTGTAAAGTTTCCCTTGGAAAACAACATTATGTTCTCTTATTTCATCAGCGCACAATTTGTTTGGAATCAGGCCATCCATATATTTGGTTTGGTTAGTCTAGGCTCTAAATGGACACCTGCCCCATATTATCAAAAAAGGAGCATCCTTGTCTTAGTATAATTTTGTACCAAATATAGACCCTTCACTGTTTACCAGTTGCATTTAGTAAGAGGCAAGAAGGTAGAAACCCCTTCTTTTCTCAGGATGATCTTTGTCACTCTTGCACAATTATGTCTCATCATAATGACCAGAAAAGACTTTGAGCATCTCCACCAAGAAGTTGACATAATCTTAAATAACAATTCAATCACCTAGAGTATCATTCATACAACTTTGCACAAATTACCCTTTAAGATCAAACTAGTATCATCACATAAGAGTGACATGGGTCATCAAAATCAATACCGCAAAGAAACGGTGTTTCAGCTGAAGCAAGCTGAACCCTAAAGTGGGTCCGGCTAAGAAATTTCTTCTATTTCATTCAGCTGAACCTCAAAGAAATGCTCTGAGTAATCTCTTTGCATTGGTCGGATGCAAATTGGATCACTGGTTGATCAATTAAGACTCACTTTTTACCTCTTTTTGGAATGTGTTTCTTTTGTGCTGGTAGCCCCTAAAGTCAGCTTTTAAAACTGACAAAACTAGCTGATCTAACCTTGTCGTCAACACACCTATTGTTTGGTCCATAGAGATCTTGCCCATAAAATTTTGCCTCCTGACAATCATCTAGTTAAAAGATTTTAATTGTCAAAGTTACACACTTCAACTGTCCTGTCACTGAACATGTCAAAAATAGATAATTGCATTTGGATTTGGCTTTGAAAATAGTGAAACAGTCACTTGGCAATTCACAATTTGGGGCATGGGTGTACTCTAAAAAGGAGAGTGTGTGGGAAAATTTTGGGTTCATGACAATTATCTGGGCACATTTGGCAAGTTGTCAAAGTTGACTACTGGGAATTGCAGAACTAGATACCTTGGCAAAACAATGATTTTTGCATATGGTATTGCTTTAGAAAAGTGCTCAAAGGGATTCATCAAGATTTGAAAAATGGTATGCTTGGAGTATTTTACGATTACAATTTAGGGGTGCAATTCATTTTATCTTATCTATCATGGATTGGTTGCTAGGACCTGGCAAACGAGGCCTTTGACAGTTCTGCACATCTAATCAATGCTAAAGCAATGAAAATTGCATTTGGAATCTCGTTTGAAAACTGATCAAACGGATTTGTCATAAACTCAAACTTGGGACATAGAAAGTATTTGACCTCTGCAATACAGCAATGAAAGAAGTTTCTCATCTGGGTCAACAAGGTCAAAATTATTCAAAGTCAAACAGGGCTTCCCAGATTTTTGAACAAAGTGCAGATCAGGAAAACAATTAACAACCAACTTTGGGAAACTCAAAACCCTATCAAACCATGTCAAGATGTCTTGAAATCTGAAACATAGGTTCTCTGATATGCATGCTAAACATCCCCAAAATGGCAGGTCCTGAAACTTAACCAGCTGCAATATATTCAAATGCAAAGTAGCCCCCTGCACACTATTTGACACTAAAGCAAAAATTGAGATTTCTCAAATGCATAAAACATCTCACCAAATGAATCAAAACTTAAAAGTTAAAACTAATGGCCTAAGATGCATGTATACGTTGAATGTAATGTGTAGAACTCCTGAAATACATCATATGACTCAAAATAACAATTGGGCAATTAGGCATAAAAAACACTTATAGGGGTTAATTTGCAAAAGTTATAACAGTGAACTCTCAAAACTCTTCTGAATTTTGAGTCCAAACTCCATTCTCCCATGCCAAGAGATAGTCATAAGGCCCAAATTACCACGCAAGCAAGACATGTAGGGAGAAGACATAAGCACACATTCGAGCATAAACAATACATGACATCCAATCGCAAAGTTCTCATAGCATCCAAGAACCAAAAATGCATGGTATCCAAGCACAAAATTCTCACCACATTGAAGAACGAAGAATACATGACATCCAAGTATGCATTATAAAGTCCACACCAATGCAAAAGGGAAAAATCATGTGTCAAGTGTTACTCAATTACACTGGACTAGATGCTATAGAGCTAGCCAGGGCGTGGCGTCATAGATCTCAAAGTGATGGCTACAGGTGGAACCTAGTAACCTCTTGCATTAATGAGGATACATGATTATACATGTCTCACCCTCCATGAGCTAGCATGTCTTCCCAAGTCATCATTCATAGCCTTTAAAAGGGCTCAACATCTGTGAGAGGTCCAAAATGTGGTTCATGTCGTGTTATGATTAGTCACAAACACTTGTATCTCCTTAGCCTCCATGTAAATTTTATTGACCCATTCAATTTTAGTGTTAATCTTTTGCATGACTAAATTGAGTGAATGGATTGTACATGGTGTTTGCAAAATGTGATTATGAGTGACCTCTACTACAGCCCCAAGTGCCCTACATTTTTTTAGCATTGTCCACTATGACTTGGACAAATTTTGCTGCCCCAACCATCTCAACTGATTCCATGAGGATATTGGCAATGAAATCTGCATCATCTCACAATCCACTACCTTCAAGAACATCTCCCCTTTAGGTGAGACTATTATAATATTGACCACAAGCCTATTCTTGCAATCTTTCTATCCATCAGAAATGGAAACACACTTGTTTCTACACATATATCCTTGATCACTTTCGATTGTGACAATAAGGTGGTTCACACCGTTTCATACCCAACACAAACATAATCAGTAGGTTTCTTGCAAATGTTACTCATCATATCCTGCCAATTAGGTGATCTAACAAGCTTTAATGGAAGTCCTTTTGCATATAAGGAACAACCAATACTTTCATCACAATGATCTTTTCATTTTTGAATGCCACATCCAATAGGCTTCTTTTGCATGGAACATTTTCTAGTTTAAAAGGTGGTGGCATTGGTAAGCAAGGATCTGGGCTAGAAGATTTTACCAAGCCACTAGGAGGCCTCCTCAAATTTGTTTGGGCATGTAATGGAGCAATCACTATCTTTCTTCTATTGGTTCTCCTATTAGCTTCATCTTGTTCTGAAATGAATTGGCAGCTTGTTCCCACTTTTCCCCTTACAAGGTTCCGTTCTTTTTCTAGGGCTAGGAATGAAATAAGGTTTTACTTGAGAGTATGAGCCGGAATACTCTACGTTGAAATGGTTACACTGCCAACTAAAAGACCCACCATTAGGGACTATCCTAATCATTGTTGTGTAACGCCAAAGTAGCGAACCTCCATCAATTTTGAAAGGGTTTTCTTCATCAACTGAACTAGATCTTCCACTTCCACTTCCAACCATTTTGAATAACTTTGAATAATGAACCTAGATGGAAAAAAACATAACACATTATTGCACAAAATATAATTGATTTTTTTTTTTGGCATAATAATCCCTTAATATATATACAATATATAAAAAAAGTATTTAAAACTTATTAAAAAACTTCAATAAAACTTGATTTAAAAAAAATCTTGAAAAATTCATTAAAATCATGAAGAAAATGAAGATTCACTTACCTTTGGCCACTAAATCTTCCTTCCCTAATGATTCCTAAGATTCTTAGTCCTCCAAAGCGTTCCCTTTCAAAGAAAAATGCTACAACTGTAGAATAGAACGAAAACGATGAAAAATGCTTTAGAGATGAATGAATGACCATCAAATGACTTAAGACAACCTTTATTGGCCAAATTAGGGTTTAAACTTTAGATGGGTAATTTTAGGGTTGAGTTTGACTTTAATTTTTAAAAGTGGGCCCTTTTTTTCTTGCCTAGAGGTCTGGATTCCTGCGAATCCTTGTGTATCCTTGGATTTGATAGTGAGGGATCCACAAAGAATCCAGATTTCGTTCCTCAATCCTGCCCATAGCCATGAGGATCCAGATTTGGATCGCTTTGGAATCAGGATCCGGAGCTTTCAAGAGGGATCTAGTATATTATAGCATATGACATAATATTGAAATTCTGAACTATCAATTGGCATTTAGTATTTATCTTTATGTTTATCATTTTGGCATTTGTTTTTGATCTATGATGCAATATCATACTATCAAATGTATTTAGTATTAAATTTTCCATTTTTTTTTGAATTTCTAAATTTTTTATAATGCACACTATAACCTAGGAAAAAAATGCCACACTTGTGTACCTGTTCCTATATTTGTACTTACAACCTAGTTGATATTGTAGAAAAAGACTTGTAGGAAAACTTGCAAGCATAGCTCACAAAGTTGGACTTGGAGAGCACTTTCAAAATCAAATGTGTTCATGGCAGGTTTGGGGGCAATACCCTAGTGAGATTGAGGGTTAGCATCCCTTATAGTGGTTTTGGGACAACACCTTTGATAGGGTTGAGGGGTGGAGCCATTAACAAGTAACGAAAGAATGCTAATAAACAACATTGTCTCTGATTTTTTAAAAGTGCGCATAAGGTTATTGATAATTTGCTAACACTAGCTTTATTCTTAAAAAGCTTTTTCACATGTTACGATTGCATGGTTATGATTTTTTTACCATTATGTTAAAAATAATTATTGCCCTTATATTACTACTGGCTTTTGCAGGTTGTAAATCTGCATACAAATAAAGTAGCAAGAATTCTAGGTAAGGTAGAAAACAATGAGAGATTCTTGCGAATAGCCTTATACCAAGGTGGAAGTGGCAGCAAAAGAGTGAAAAGAATGCCGGCTGCTGCTGTAAATGTCATGGAGAATCGAGAACCATTTGTGGATCCCACTATCTTGTGTTGTGCATTCAAAAAACATCGAATATATTTATTCAGGTGTGCACTTGTTCCTAACAAGATTAAAAAATTAAATTCGTAAGGTCTGGTGGTAAAAATAAGCATTTATATGCAGTCACTTTTTTTTTCTCAGCCGAAGGGAGCCAGAGGAACCTGAAGATCCTACAAAAGGAAGGGACGTGTTCAATGAAAAACCACCCCCAGAGGAACTCATGGCTGTGTCGGATATTGGCAAGGCTGTCACAACATCTCTACCGGACAATGTGGTAAAATTTCTGTTAAGATCTTGAAAGTTTTCCTTCTCTAGTACTCTATATATTTGTTTGGACAGGTAAAAATAGTATATGGACGTGAGTTTAATTGTGATGGTATGGTATTTTGTACTGCATCACTTAATGATGGAAGTAAACTAGTGTCAGTGTTCTGTCTCTATTAATGGTATTTCCACTATGTGTTACATAACTATCTTAAGTAGGGGAAGTTTGTGGGAAATTGTTCTTCACCATTAGAAATGAATAAGAACCTCCAGAGGGAGCAGGCTTCCCTTTGAAATTTTTGTTGATAAAATAAGTGTGGACATAATACCTCACTCACTTGTCTGGTTGCTTCCAACTTTTTGTATACATATTGGCATATACCTATGTCCGAAATAGTTCATTATATTTGTTCACATAATTGTGGGTTCAGACTTCTATGTGATCATTTGTCGTTTTTGTGAGCATTAATTGATTAACTTAATGTGGGGGAAATCCATTCCAACTCATTTATGATCAAGTGAGTTTATAGCATAGAAGAAAATATCATTCTTGGGAATAAATTTACAAATCAAAAGACAATTACTGAGGAAAAGATTGGGATTTGCATTAGATTAAAAAAAAAAAAAAACAGAAAAGATATTGTTAGGGTTAGGAATATCCAAAAGAAAAAAAAGACTGCCATCATTGAGAAGTGGCATAATATTAGGTAAAATTGCTATAAAGTTGGTGAGTAATTGATATATGTGATCTTCAGCATCTTAAGTGGTAAAAAACTCTTGACAAATTGGAAATAAATTAGCAAGGGGGACTGTGCAATCTTATTTGTGAACAGCAACTTTTAGGCCATAAAAATGGTGAGGAGGGATGAGTGGTGAGAATCATGAGTACTGCTACTATGATTTATAGCACATTTGTCAAAACGATGAAGTGCACCAACTCCAAATAGATTTTTTTTTTATCAAATTAACACTCCATAGCCTAGTTTATGTTTGATATTGTTCATGAAAGCAACATGATTGGGTAAAATTTGAGCCTTATTACAATCCTGTAGGAAGGCGAAACAGCTACTTAAGAGTTTTCAGGAATTAGTAAATGAATGAATGGGTGGTCTACATGGAAAGCTGATTGGCTACATGAGTAGGTTGAGCAACCCATAATTCCACATGAAATGGTAGGATGTAAACAGGACATGAAAGTGTGAAACACATATAAAAGGATGGGACATTTATATTTCATCTTTCCTCGGGTGCATTAATAGAAGAAGAGCAAGATATAAGAAATATTATGACATTTTCTGTGACAATTGTAGTTAATATTTCAGCCAGTCATATGCTTGATTTTGTGGATAAGAATTTTATTTTGTAATTGTATCCAATCTGTGAACCCACATGTGAGCTGGTTGGATGGAAACACAACACCAAATAGTTAGAAATGGATAAGGCATTTAGTCCAAAAATGTGGTATAATGTATCATCTTTCCTTTGGTGCATTCATAGCAGGTGAAGAGCAAGATGTGATATCTATTATAATGACATCTTCCAGATTCCATTGTAGCCAATTAATGTGATGTCATATACTTATTTGGCTTTAGAGTTTGTTTTACGAATTAAGTTTGGATAGAATTTTCATTTTATCTTTGCAGGCAAAAAAGTGTTAAGCATGTCTTTCATTGGAAAAATCTTTGAAATTTGGGTAACCAGTCACTAAATGCCCAACAAATTAATAATTTTCATGGGTAGAACATAATCTTATTTTCAAACAAGGAACATCTATCCCAGATCTTCCATTGACAAAATTTCCTTTTGTTTTAGTAGGCTTCATATATGAGTGTTTTAATTGTCAAATCTGTAAATAATGTTATACACATCCCGGAATAATAAAAATAAAAATTTTCAGTTTCCATTTCTCGATATTCCATAATGTAAATTCTGTCTGGATTGAATGTTTATTTTATATTATCATTGGTCATGTTACTGGTTAGATTTGATTATATCAATTTATTGTGATAGTGCTGTGCCAATGAGGAGCCCATAGATGCTGTGTTAAAAAGGTAAAATTTTAGACCCAAGTGCGGGAAACTACAAGCAGAATAAAGATAGGTTGCTTTGACAATTATATCTAGAACTGGGTCAATCAGAGTACTGTTTTTCTTAGTCCTGCTAATAGACAGCTTGGTTTCAGTTACTTAAGAGACAAAACAGTCTTGGTGTCACTGATCCTGTGACTTGGATTCGGTGCCTCTTTGATCAAGCAACATTGGACAAATTAGTTGAAATCTTGTGAGTAATCAATTATATGATTTGATCATTACAGAGTATCTTTGAACCATTGCCATCGCAGTTATTGTGATGAATGTTCATACTGAATTCAAACTAGGTTTTTGACAACTTTATGAAACAAGAAATAGAAGACAAATTGTTAAGTCATATAGTCAAGGATTTTGAGGAGCAATTGGGATGAAGTGAAGAATATGTGAGATTATGATGCATCTTTCACATTTTCTTGCCAAAAAATCCATTCAATGAGAGAGCCAATGTTGTGTCTAAAACAGATGTTTCAAGGATGGAAAACTCTAGAAGAACAAGATCATTTTTATCTAGACAACCCTTTATCCAAAGGCGAAATGAAGAAAACTCTAGCCTAATAACTGAGAGAAAGTCTGAAAGTAGGATGATGCAACTTGGTATTATCTGATGGCTATGTTGTGTGAAGACAAATATGTGAACTAGTGAGTGTATACTATGCACTGTAAGTATTACAGATTTTATGAATATCATCGACATGTCAGCACAAATAAAATATACAGGCCATTAATACAATTTGGCAAAATGATCAAAAGATTGATTTTTCATTACATCATGGCATATAAAGTGTCATCTCCTCAATTGGTCTTGTATTGTCATCAATGAAAATACAATTGCAGGGTTTTATAATGAATTGCTCAAGTGTGTTTGATCATTTATCTTGCATTAATTGTATTAATTTGGAAGAGGTTATGCTTAGCTGTTTCCGATTTTAGTTATTGATGTAAGGAAAACTGATGGCATAGCTGGTCTGAATGGATGTGTATAATATAGAAGACTATTGGCTAATTTTTTTGTACATTGCTGACCACAACTTACAAAATTGTAACTTTCGGCAATATTTCATGAGATTTCTCTCTCCTCTCAGCAATAGGGAGGCTCCCTTCTTACCGTAGGTCGCTTCACTAAGAACTTAACTGAAATTACAAAAAGAATGGTTCTATTAATCGATTCCTCTTTTTTCAAGAATGATTTGCATGCAACTACAACTTTGCAACTCAACAAAAAGTGACTTATTGCTACGATAATACCAGTGACCCTGGAATTGACGTAAGAACAATACTAAGGGTAGCAGCTTACTTCTTTATATTTTGTGAAACAAGAAAAAGAACCCAATGTCTCTTGCACTTGTCTCGAATGAGGATTCAAGTAGAATAACTAGCAAGACACAAAGTCTCTTATTGGATACTCTCAAATTTAATAAAAACACTTACAATTGAAGCCCAAAGTCTTCAACTCTAAGTGATTACAGCCACTAATATCTATTACAATTTTTCCTCTTGCAACACAAAGTCTTCAAAAGTTCGGCTTTGAATGCAATAGGCAGCTCAAAGTCTGCACAATCAAATTCAAATCCCTCTTGAGTGAAAATCCAAAACTCACAATCAATATCCAAAAAATGTCATCACATAACACCTTGAATCAACACAAAGTTTGAATCCAAGTTGCCTCTTTCATTGAAAGTAATCTAATTTACATCCAAGGACAAAGTCTTAGATTGCACAATGCAAATTGGCAGAATTTTCTTGCCTTGCCAAATGATGATTATTTACAATGAGATCTCTCCTTTATATAGGAAAATAGGAGAGAGAACGGTGGAGGGAGAAGAGGAAATATTCTATGTAATGTCCACATTATTAGGGTTAGTTTGGGACAAGTAATTCTTGCAAAATAATTGTTAGAATCACAACAATAACAAAACTAAATATATTATTCTACCCTCTAATTTAAACCCAATCTTAAGGACGTCTCCAGATTGGGCTTCCTAGCTCATAGCTACCTCGCTGTCTTCCCGGGAGTGCACCACTAAAATTCTCCTTGGACGGGACATCCTCTATCCAAGGCCAATCACATATGCATATGTTGACATCATCAGAATATTCTGGCACATCAATCTCAGGCATGTCAGTTAGATGGAGATTATAACAATCTCACATACCGACATTATAGAGATGATGAAAATCTCAGGCATGTTAGTCAGATGGAGATTACATAGATCTCACATACCAATATTATAGAAATCATATGGATGTGTTAGTCAAATGAATACTATCAATCTCTCATACTGACATTATTAGCATTTTGATCAATGTCTTCCCATAAGGCACTATGTTGATCTCATTAAAAGATATCTCCATAATACATCAATATAAATTTATAAATAATGAATTTACTTTTTATAAAATTTATTAGTAAACATGAGTAATCATTAATTATTAGTTTCATAAAAAAAAAAAATCTCTTATAAATAAAGTAAATATGCTTTTTTACAATATAACCATAGAGGAAATAAATCTTGCTTACCTTTATAATGGAGAAGCTCCTCTTTAAGGTTTATTCCATTTTCTACCTTCCATATCTAGCTTATTGTTTTTGTCTTTATTGTTGCACTCTTCCCTTAAAATATTTATTATAAAGGTATATAACTTAGCTTTTATCCTTTGAAGGGGTGAATACTTCAATATTTGCTAAACATTCTTACTTCTTATATTTTTACTCTCCCATGGTATGCACATGGAGAAAAGGTTACAAATCAAGGTGATTTCTTAGTTTTATTTTTTTCACCTTTGATGGTATTTCTTTGTGTTATGCATTACATGGGTCAGACTAATAATTGGGGCACTTTTTTTATTGTTTATTTCCTTATATCTTTTTTTGGCTCTTTCTTCGTTCCCACATGGCTATCTCCCTTAGCGTTATTTATTTATTCCTCTCTATTCATCGTACCTTCCTTTATGCCATATTATACCGCTCATACAAGTTTGAAGGATCATGCCCTTTGATTTATATGCCTATGTGGTATATGTGATTTATTTGTTGTAGTTGTTAGTTTTTCTAATTAATTTTCTTAGGAATGTTATTATAATAATCTAATGTTATATTTGTTAATATTACTTTTCTAGTTATCTTGTTATTTTAATACTTATTAACTTATACTAGTTTAATATTGTTTATTTAATCTATACATATATAAACTAGTAATCATGTAATCATCAATTAGTCATCCTATATATATATATATATATATATATATATATTTTAATAATTTATCTAACTAATTTAAATACTTATTATTTAAGTATTTATTTGAGGGATATTGCATTCTACCACCTTGATTTATTCTCCAACAAACTTCTAACTAATTAATTTGACTTATTCAAATTTGTGCGCCTAATGTGATTGAAACTTGACTACATGAGCTGATTGTACAGGTACATGTTATCCTGTACTTACAATATAAGTGCTCTTTACATATAATCTTCCTACTACCATTCTACTTAAAGCATATGAAAAATTTGAAGTGTTCACATGGTATCAACTAGCTCTCCAAAATTTTGCAGTGACTCACATACAACTGCGGCATCTGGTTCATCAGTGTATTGTGCGATCATTGTGACCTTTCAAAGTGTACTTGTTACCTTTGATATTTCTTTGCTACAAACCTTTATCTTAGTTTGTAGATCATTCAATGAATACTTCCAACTTGCAGATGTATTCAACACACTGATATCGAAGTCAACTACTTCAAGCTGTAAGTGAATTGCTTCCATGAAACTTGTTAGAATGTCTTCTTCGTTTATGAGCTCATTATTTTTAGTGATAACTTCGCATGATAGCCTTTTGAAAACTTCATTGATCATGCCTCTCTTTTTCCTGATAGTTCTGGAGGTTGCATCGAAATGTATGGTGCATGCAAGGATGAACTCCGGTTTATGATCTGCCAAGGTGAAGGTAGATAGCAAATGAATATGACTTTGTTTGATCCAAGTCATATTCTCAATGGCTTTAGCATTGATTTTCATGAGAAAATCTTCCATATTCATGTGTGCTATATTCGTAACTCGAACCTCATTACTTGAGATAGTGGAATGGAGTTGCGGTATTCATCATATTGCTACTTCATCTTTTGCTTATCTTTGCCTTTTGCTGGTGCAAACACTTTTGACATTGCAGAATGATGTACTTGTGCAATTGTTATATGAAATTTCCATAGTGTAAGTACATTATCATATGAGTGGTCCATAGCAAGCTTCGATGGTGTAAAAACACAGATTTGGGCAAGATATGAATATGAAAAGTGTATGAGATGATAGTGGACAGAAAATGAGTAAATGGGTTAAGGTTAGAATGGCTAAAAAATGACTAGAAAAACCAAAAATAGGTTTTATTCAGAGTGCATTACATGTCCGGACAACAAACTTTAAGTTATGCGAATGAGGGACAATGAGTAGCAAATTAGAGACATAGCATGCTTTAATAGATGCAACTCATGATATTTTATCCGATAAGCATGTGGGAAATATTTTCAACCATAGTGCAGCCATATGGAGATTCATGCAATGCATGATGGTGGGATTTATACTTGCATTCGCGTGGAGGGGAAATGAAACTTGGCATATGTAACTTAGAGAAGTAGACGGAAGAATAGAAAGAGCAACACATATATACATGCAAATCTGAAAATGAAATAAAGTGATTTGCAACAACACTTAGCAATAACAAAACTACGCAACTTGCCTTAAGAAAAATACAAGGAAAACTTATCTCTCTTCACCAAGAACTAAAGAATAAGTCTCTTTCAAATCTTTGAAAAATCTGAAAACAAATCCGAGAGATTTTCAACAAGTTTCGAATTTGGACAAGTGTAGATAGTTAGAGAGATAAAATACACAAAAAATGCAATAACCTTTGACTAAATCAAAACCATAATCAAAGAATTTGGAAAATGATGTCCAAAGCATATCAAATAATTTAAAAGACTTGTATGTAAGCTAGGAAGGATAGGAATGCTTTCAAATTTACCTTGATCTAAACACTTTTCTGTTTTAATTGCAAATTTCTCAAAACTAGGGCATTTTTTTAGCAAAAACATGCCTTAGATGGGTTGAGAAATGGAGAAAACACTCAACAAACTCCCTTTTTGAGTAAGTTAGTGTGTTCTTTGGGTGATTTTAGGCAAAAAGGACCTATAGATCATAAAAAACAACCAAGTAATGCTTAAGATATGAGCATTTGAAGGCTGCAAAATCTGTTTTTGATGAAAAATGCCCTAGAAAATGAAATTTTGAGAGCCAAAGACGTGATTTTGGGCTAAAAATTGTCACTTTGAGGTGTCTGATCGAAAAGCCTCGTATTATGAAGTAAAACAATACTTTTTGGTTGCATTTACATGTTTAAAACATATGCAATGGCTGGAAAAATCACCAATTTGAGTTTTAAAGCACTACAAGTCATAAAAATAGGTCTTTAGAAGCCATGTGCATGTTTAAATGATACACAAATGGGTCTAAATTGGCTACTCCTGTTTAAACACACTTTAAGAAGTGAAAAACATTTTTAAAAATCACATGTTATTGCATATTAAATATCCACCCTTGACCTTTAATTTGAAAATGAGGTTTTCTCATGCATATACCACATTTTTTTGGCTTTTAGAGACACATGTAAAGGGGTAAAAATCCGCCACTTCTAGTTTTGGCTTATAGAAATGGGTTTTTACTTACGAAAAACATATGCAATAGGGTCAAAAAATGCCACTATTGGTTTCCTTAATTGAAAACTCACTTAAAAAATTTATTTACATGTTACAATAACATGTAAATTGATCTCAAAAGTCCAGTTAAGTGACAATTTAAAAAATGCATATGTAGTAGGTTTGAAAAACCCCACTTAAATGCATTAAAACATTAAAAATGAACTTGTATGTGCAACATGTTTAAATTGATTCAAAATCTCCACTTAAGTCAATTTAATAAAATCTAAATATGCAAAAGCATATTAAAAACCCATTATACACATGAAATGTGTTATTGCATTTAAAAAGTCCACGTTTATGATGCTAGTTCGTATATTTTATTGGAAGTTCATATAGCGATTTGCATGTTGATATATGCAATGGACAATTAAAACCTCACTTAAATGCATTTAAATTGTCTCATGATTTGGTATTTAACTATAGTTTTCAATAAAGTAACATAAAGATAGACTTGAAATAGGCTAATTTTCATAAAACATCAAAAACTATGGTCAAATCAACTTAGAATGAGTTGAAACTTGAAAATGGATGTTAAAATCCACTTTAAATTTTAAATATAACTTTATATCATGCAATTGTTAATGAAAAACCCACTTTTATGAGGTTTTTAAATAAATATATGCAGTCGTGCTGAAAAACCTCACCTTTTCCTTTATAACTCAAGCTAGTCAATTCCGATTTAGACTAAAGTTAGTTCAAAACGAGCAGAATTCCAAGGGCTATTAACCTAAGGCAAAAACAAGATTAAAAACTATTTACAACACAGAAAAATGAAGAAAAGATGCAGAAGTTTACCAAAAACTAAGCATTTGTAGCTAGAGAAGCAAAAATCTTACTAGCAAACAATTGAGGATTTAACTCAATGGAAACCTTCAACAAAATGCATAGATAAAGCTACACAAAATACATTTTAGGGATAATGAACTGTCTGCGCCTACGAATCCGTGAGAAAATTGCATAATGTTGCCCTAATTTTGTGATGCCAAAATTGAGGACAACAAAGACTAGATAAAAAACCAAATTTTTTGCCGTGCAATAGCAAAAAAGATTTTATTAAATGACATGCTTGATTTTGACAAAAATAAATGTTGCATCCATGATTATAGTTTTCAGTGCAAAAATGTCATCAAAAAATTGCAGATATGCTTTGCTAAGTTGTTGATTTGGGTTTGAGGACGGATTCGGGTTTGAGTTTGAGTTCGTGTGTTCAGGCAATTTATTTTTTCACATTTGAGTTCGTGGGTGGGTTCATGAGTATGTATATATATTCAAAAAAAAAAAAACGTGTATAATTGTAAAACTAACTTACTAACTCATTTCATAGTATGAATATATCAATGTTACTTGATCATTGATCAATGCCAAATGTCAAAGATAAACATTAAACACTCGCTTATTAATCTATGTTCATGATTGTAAAGAAAATCGTACATTGGATTACTAAATTGCAAAATGAAATTTAAAAACATAGACTAGTTCATCAGATTGACAAATAATAAAGTTTGAAACATATTGACAAATGAAAAATGTTTAATAGTTTATCAATGATCATAGACTCGTAGTATCAAAGATGCAAATGCCCTTCAAGGGTCAAATGTGTCATCAGAGAATGAGGGATCAAAGGCTTCATCCTCAACTATATCTACAGCCTCATCATTGGATCCCAAACCGGTTCCACTAGCCCCAGGTACTATTACATCCTCCTCATCCTCCTCAAAATCTAGAAAGGCACTTCTAGCTATATCCTGGTTGGTCATATCCAAGTCAGTAGTCTTGGGTAATACATCCCACAACTTCTCTAGCCCCTTCTTATATTTTGGATCCTTGCGTGACAAAAGGCACCAATTGTTGTGAATAAACACCAAGTCCTCTACTTTCTTGGAACCCAACCAGTTGCGCTTCACTGAGTAGATAAAAGATTATGTACTTTAATTCTGCTCAGCAACAGAAGAGCTCGTAACCTAGAGAGACAACCAACAAAATTTTAAAATAATAGAAATTGTAAATTATAATACAATAAGAATTTGAGAGTGCTAATTCTACAAGCTAAGTGGCCATAAAAAAAGAAAAAGGAAAAAACTTAAATACTTGTGACAGGATCTTAATTACAAAAAGTTGGAGGTACATGTAACCTTGCCCATATAAGTACCACCTTCCAATGACATCCATTCTACTTTGGTCATTTTCTGAGACAAAGTCTGCAAACTCTCTTCTAACATTCAATGCCACTTCAGGATCACGAAAGAGCCTTCTAAATGCTTCCCTATACCCACTAGCAACCTTAAGATCTCTGTATGGTGTCACTCTACCAGGAATAGGAAGTATCTCACCGCTATAATATCTAGGAGAAAGTGCATCGTACTAGGAGGTGTAAAGGAGTAGTTATCTTGTTCCAGCAATGTAGAACAAATTTTTCCACCTTTTTGTAGAAGGTTTCCTTGTCATCCCTATTTTAGGATAGAATTTTAATAATAATTAGATAATACAATGTTATTAAATAAATAATGATAATAAAGTTATATTAAAATTAATACTAAAATATAAACTAGGAAATAATAATTATTTAAAATTTATTATGATATTTTAAATAATTAAAAGATAATAAAATTTCAACAAGTAAATAAAGAAATAAAATTAAATAGAAGAGACAATATTGTAGAAAATATGTCAACTTTCTAAATAGAATTTAATAATAAATAATAATAAACACAAATAAGTAAGTAAATAAATAATATAACATATAATAATATTAAATAATTAACTAAATCTAATGAAAAATCAAGAGATGTTTAACAAATAGACATGACTCTTTAAAATTAAGATATAAAAGGGAGGAGAGCTTATTTTAGAGAGGGAGAAAAAGAAGAGGAGAAGATAGGAGTTCAAAAGGGAAAAATGGAAGAGGAAAGTAATATGAAGAAAAAAAGGAAGTGATTTTCTGAAAAGGTATCAATGATATTGAAAGGATGTAAACCTTCGAAAGGGTCATAATTATGAGTAGTTGTGACTCTTCAAAAATATTGTGATTATGAAGTATTGAGACTTTTCCAAAGGATTTTATTTATGAAGTGTTGTGACTTTGTGAAAGGATTATAACTATGAAGTGTTGTGACTTTTCAAAGGATTTGTATTATGGAAGGCTGTGACTCTTGGAAAAGAAGAAACAAAAAAGTATATATTGTTGTTTCCTTATAATCAGAAAAGGAAGAATTTTAGAAAGTAAATATAGAGTTGAGATAATTCTAGAAGGAATAATTCATTGAAGGGCCAATTAAGGATAGAGCCACATGGACCAAGAAAAGAAGAATGTAAGAAATGTATGTTTATGGATTGTATTTGTTAAATTATATTTATGAATCATACTTGTGGATAATATTTTGTTAACCTATGGGGTTAGCACCATAGATATTAATGAGACTCGAAGCACGGAGCATGTTAGACATTAAGATCTCCATTTTCTACCATGGCTGATTACCAATGTGCCAGAATATTATGATGTTGTCAATGTATGCATATGTGATTAGCCTTGGATAGAGCATGCTCGTCTAAGAAGAATCTTAAACGGTGCACTCCTAGGAAGATGAGGAGGTAGCTATGAGCTAGGAAGCTCGATTTGGAGACGTCCTTAAGATTGGGGTTTAAATTAGAGGGTAGAATAATATAGTTAGTTTTGTTATTGTTGTGATCCTAACCATTATTTTGTAGGTATTACTTATCTCGAACTAACCCTAATAGTGGGGACATTATAGTTGTATCGGAGCATGATCTTGTCATCCTATAGGGCTAAAGGGGATCTAGAAAAATAATTTATATGAAATACTGTAATGTCCCCATTTTTAGCAAGTTCCTATAGTTGGCCAAGTCAGTTCACTATTGTGACCCTCATGAGTTGATAGTAGGATTTGAGGGTCTCAGTTGTGTGGTTATAGGCTTTCCACCAGGCTATAGTGTGTTTTGGCTCTGTTTGATGGACTTACTATTTATAGTAAGTCAATCTCTTGGTTCCGATGAACTCAGTTGAGTTAGAAGAGTTGGGTGATGCTCTCAGATTTTATTTTGGGCTTCTGGTTTGAGCTCCAAGAATCTTGGAGGGAGCATCTATTTATAGTCACCTCGTCAGGTTCATTTATCATCTTTCATCATCAGGATCACTTTGGTGTTGTCAGATTTTGATTTTGATGCTTCTTCAGTTATTTTCGCAAGCCGGGTGAATTACTATTATTATTCATTTAAATACACTGAGGTTGCTATTTTTGTTGGTATTGTTGTTCAGTCACCTCAATATCATAGCTCATTGGAACTGGGACAAAATTTTTTAAATCGTGGGAACAAGAAACAGTGGCCTTGCATGTCAAAATATTAAATTATGGTGGAAAAGATCATTTTTGGAGCCAAAAGCAATTAATAAATTAAATTTTAAATATATTTTAATGTTGTGTAGAGAAAGCTTTTTAAGTGGAGTTCTTTTGGGAAACTGTGCCATTTGGAGATTATAAATATGAGGACATTTGATGAGGAAAGCATCTGATTATTTGTTTATCTCTTTGCTTGTTGTCTTTGTGACAATTCTGAGTTTGTGGTTTTGTGCCCTTGCTGAAGTATAAGGGTTAGATTCTGAGTTTATCTTGCAATTTTTTGCTGAGGTAAAGCAAATTGTGATTGCTTCTCTACTATTATTGAGAAGTTGATTGAACAAGTGCTGGAGACTAGATTCTGGAGAGCAAATTGAAGGCTGAATTATTAATTTTATGCTTCTACATCTTGGCTGGGAGTTCATTCTGAATGTTACAGGGCTGTCGTTTCACTATAGGGCAGCAGTTTATCAATTGCAGGGTCATGTTCACCTAAGGAGGGTTTGTGTGACATTTCTGAGGAGTTGTGTTACAATTTTGAAGAGTTGTGTTCAATTTATATGGCCTGCGATATATATTATTGTGGCTGTTGTAGATTCACATTGGATTGCAAATTAAAAGTCAAAGCCAATCTGTATTTCCAAGTTCTTGGCATTTTAAATATTATTGTTGCTACTATTTGTTTGAAATATTGTTGGTAATGAATTAAAGCTAGAGAAAATCATTTGTCTTTTATAATTATATAATTGTATAGTTTGTAGGTCAGAATTATGAATCAATGTTGGCATTCATACAAACTTCTTAGTTAAATTGATCTGAAATTGTAAGTGCCCAATTGCATTCTCTAGTGTAATTTCACAAATCAGATTATCAAATTTGCAACAATAATAGGTAAGATTGCCAAATGTTTGATGAAATGTTAGACTATTGATTAGGAAAGGAAAATTGATGATTGTTAAGGATATAGCTAGTTGGGGTTTTTACAAATACTAATGTAGAAAGTTAATTCCATAATTCCAAGTGGGAGAAAGTTTAAAATTTACCTTCAATAATTCCAAGCGAGACAAAGTTCTGAAAATTTCTTGAGACATATGGTGTTTTGTCACAAACATTTGGATCTCCTCACCCTCATACACTTTTTTCACCCATTCAATTTGGGTGCCAATTTCCTTCATCACCAAGTCCAAGGAGTGGACGCTACATGGTGTCCAAAAGATATGATCATATTAAGCTTCTATGAAAGCACCTGCAACCCTACAAACTTTAGCATTATCTAGTATTACTTGGACAACATTGTCAACTCCCAGATATTCTATGGATTCAACGAGAAGACGAGCAATAAAATCTGCATCCTTTACCTACCCGTCACAATCAACCACCCTCAAAACTATTGCCCCCTTGGGGGAGACAACAATCACATTAATTAATTGACGGTTTTTGCAATCTTTCCATCCATTCGAGACAATACTCACCCCTGTTTGGATCCAACAGAGACAATACTCATCGTCTGTTTGGTGACAATACTCACCATCCAAGAATCTCTTATTGGTTTGAGGAAGGATTCTACACTCTTTCTCTTCCTATGCAATATGGTGGTTCTCAAATTTTCATATCCAGGTCCTCAGTAACCACTAGGTGCTTTATTTATTGCTTCCACCATCTTTGTCCAATAAGGTGATCTCACTAGATTGAGTGGAACACCATTCATAAAGAGGCAATGCCCAACCTTTATGTGAGCAATTTCTCTCAATTTATTTTGAAACGCCCCATCTAATGGGCCTCTCTTATAGGACAGGGGTGTTTCTATTTCGTCTTCATCTGTAATAGGGGTAGGTAAGAAGGGATGTTGTCTAGTGGTTGTTTGAGAGGGTGGTGTTGGTGGTTTGTGGTTTGTTCTTTCTTTCTTCCCCTTTGACACTAACCTATCAGCCTCTTGTTGTTTTTTTAACATGCCTGCTATTTGAGAAGCCAACAACCCCTTCCTACCTCCATCTGGGGGGCCCTCACACATGCTGATCACTTGCCCTGTAGGGCCAATCAAATGATTTTTAGCTTAGTAATTTGATCCTCTATATTGGTTTTGGCAAAAATTGCATTTCCATATATACCCTCCCCCTCCAACACATTGTAAAATTCTTGTTGTATACTTCCACAAAGGAAAACTTATATCAATTTTAAATCTTTGAGATCCCTTCCCACCCACTGAACTCTCATTACTCATTCTTGCAATCTATAACAAAAAAAATCAGAAAATAAAAAATCAAAACTTATACAAAAACTTGATAAAATTTTAGAACAATTAAAAAAACTATAATAAAACTAACAAAGAAGCAAAGGGAAGGATCAAATGCATACCTGGAGCACTCAACACCATTTATTGGAAGGATTTGAGACTCCACAAACAAACTATACAACCTTCTCTTCAAACTTGCAAAATGGCCACACCAAAATGAGAGAGCAAAATGAGAAAGCAAATGAGAGATTAGATGAATGAAAAGTTTCTTATTAGGCTTCTTTTAGGGTTTCAAACAAAAAAACATTAAAAGATTGATATTTTTATGTTTTTAACTTCACTTTTTTGGCCCCACTGGCCACTAGTCCGTGTGGGTCCACCCGAGTTCACTCTGGTCCATGGTGGGTCCAGGCAGGGTCCCTGTTAAGGACTGTGTGTCCACCTGGGTGGACCCGCAGTCCCCAGTAGGGATCCTGCCCACACCCGTGCTCAAATCCAAATCCGGCTTCCCAAATGTTTTGGGCTTCAATTGGAGCAGTTTTCTAAAAATCAAGTAGTTGATTTTGTGGCCTTGTAGCCTGTAGTTGAACTCCTTGTTTCAGATTTGTAGTTGAATGAAATAGCTCATTAGGCAATTTATCAAGTAGAGCCAAGAGTGTTGCAGTAATACCAAAATAGCCCATGTTCACATTTATTCGAGGATCAAATTACATCTTTTTGATATATCTGAGTGATGAGACACCAATTATAGTAACCGAAATTCTTTTCAGTGTCAAATGTAACTAGTAATACTTTCTGTTTACAAATATGTATTCAATGATCTCCTATGCTAAATGATAACCTCCTGGAATTTGATGCTGTCTGAGAAAAGATCCCTAATGAAGTGATATCACTTGAAGAGTGCTGACCACAACATGCTATTATTTGCCAAAGTTTGCATCGTGTCTTTTTGGGCACCATCTTAGCCTGTATGGAGTTTCTTTTATATGATTTAATTTTTCTTGTCTAACATAGGCCTTTGCAATAATTTATTGGTCTTTGTCATATACTAGGTGATCAATAAACTGAATGGCCTAATTCATTTTCTCATTGTGCATTTTTTATTTTCTACCGATTTTTCTCTAAATATTGTCTTAAGCATTTTTGTAGCTTTCTCTTTAAAAATTCAAGGAGAGACAGCTTATTCCCTGCTTCTTAAGCTATCACACTCTCTTAAAGTGCAAAATATCAGCATGGACATGTAGTCATCTACTCCTAATTTGAACTGCAAGAACGGAAACACATTCTAGTCAATGAATTTTTCTTGATGCTTTGAAGGCTATATGATTCAAGTAATGAGATTACCTCCTTTAATTCTGGTTTCTTTTGAATATATTAATATAAGAAACCAAAAAAATCTGATCACGCTATTCATTCTGACATGTATATCAAACACTAATGTTTTTTGGATTTGTGCTTAAAATTTTCAAGAATTCCATTTTTTTTTTGCAGTGCACTGCCTCTAATATGTAGGGTGGATTTAGAAAGTAGTAGAGGCAAAACTTGATTCAGTTTGGACATAATTAAAGATTTGAATTATGTATACAAGCTATCATGTGTCATGTATAGCTTTCCATTCTGGAAAATTTCTTTTATATTACTGTGTTTGTTATGCAGATTTTATAGCTGATGGATATTTTTTTTGTTGAGAAAAATATCTAATGCCTCTGATTATATTGATAGATAATGCATACCACACTGGGAGATATACATCTGAGACTATATCCTGAAGAGTGCCCTAAGACGGTTGAGAATTTCACTACACATTGCAGAAATGGGTATTATGACAATCTGATTTTCCACCGAGTTATTAAAGGCTTTATGGTCCAAACAGGTGATCCTCTTGGAGATGGTACAGGTGGCCAGTCCATCTGGGGAAGTGAGTTTGAGGATGAATTTCACAAAAGGTAATAATGTTGTCACTTTTCTATTCAAGGATACTTGCATTAAATTTGGCTTTTCTAAAATCATTGAATCTTCCTTTGAAGAAAACTGTTGATTTTTACAACGATAATTTGTCTATTGATTCCAATCTATAATGTAGTATTACACAGGGATACTGGATATCCCAAAGAAAAGCAGAAAACCCTACTGTTCCTGCTTATATCTGGAGTATCAATCGAAGCATTGTATTTTAGGAACTACATAAAACTTGGTGTCACATCCTTTGTGCCATGCATTTTTAGGTCATGCAATATTCATTCTCTATCTGACATCATAGAGATCTGAGCCTCAGTACAAATGGCACTTTGAACTATGAGGTCCATTCTCTTATTGAAAAAGCATGGAACCTTTTACAGTAAAGATTTTGGTATCTTTCAAAGTTAGAGTTAGAATGCTTATTTTCTTTGGAACTGCAAATATGTCTTTTATCAACCTAGTATTTATGGCGATACTGTAAAACAGTAAAATTGATTTAGGCAAAATCTTTTCATGGAAAGCAATAAAAATAGTCTTTTTGGTTAATAGTGAATGCAACAACTTGCTACTGCTTCTGAGTTCTTGCTATTTTAGCTATCTAGTTCATGAGTACAAATTAATAAATCAATCCTAAATCTAGAATCTAATTAGTGAAACTGGATTTCTCTCAGGTTGACCCACTTTTATAAATATGCAAATTTTTATCACATGCTTATTATACAAACCTGTCTACTTCTGTGATTTCCAGTCAGTAGTTTTAAAATACCAAAATACTCTTTTCCCATAAATTGGAACTTCTGTGGCAATTGTTTTAGAGTTGAAGAGGCAAATGGGGAGGATCAACTGCTTTTGACAATAAAGAGCTCAGATCTGGTTTGGTGGAGCATCATGCCAACTTCATGCTGCCATGAGGCAATTCTTGTTTTTAAATTCCATTTTAGTCTTTCAACATGTAACAAGGTTTACCAAACCATTCATGATGTAATAGGGGTCATTGGACTCGGAAAGGTCATATTTTGCAAAAGTTGTCAAGTTGCAAGAAAAGGTCCAACTTTTCTTGCAACCAAGTTGCGAATAGTTGTCATAAGTGTCTGAGTTTATATTTGTATGAGTCTGAGTATTCATTTGATGTAATAAGGCCTAAGAAGGTCATTTGTCATGTTATTGGGCAATCAGGTAAGTTTTCGAATAAACTGCTCAAATTACCAAAAAGATTTTAAAATTGTCATTGCATTATCACCAAATTGTAAAAAGGGCAGAATCCCAGCAGTCATGGAAATTCAAAATTGGTTGTACATAATGTCCCTGCTTAGTGGATCACTTAAAATTTTGACTTATTTCTTAAATCTATCATCCAAATTGTAAGACACTTCTCTCTATTAATAGCTTGCACAGAAATCCTTCCTGTGTTACAAATATTTGTATTGAATATGATAATTGTATGCGATATTACCATCCCTAATTCGATGAATTTAGACCATAGAAGAATTGATTAAGAAAAAAGTTTGATACCATTGAAGACATGTCTACAGCGTTTTATTTGTCAACAATAATCTATTACGAATCTCTTATTTCAATTTGACTGACCAAGTTGAAGATAGTGTGAATTCCTTTATAACAAGCTGTTTTTAATCAACCAGTATTGACTATATGGAAAAGAAAAAAAAAAACCTTCAAATACTGGATACAAGGTAACTATATGTATTGATCTGGAACTATAGGGAGCCTGTCATGCCCAAATTATCTTGAACAAGATACACACACACACATACAATAATAATAACATTCAATTTTATATCTTGGAAACAATTTAAAAAATATTTAAAACAAAATATATATGCACAGTATTGAAATTTTCTTTCAAATATTACAATTATAATTGGATCCTTACATCAATTTAAAAATCACATGAAGATCTACAGTGGATATTTTACATAACATAACTGTTACAAATGTGCATAAATAAATCATTGTCAAATCTTCAATAGAAAGTGAAAATCTTCCTAGCTTTTCTTCAACACATATCCATTCAGAAAACCTGTACAAAACAACCCTATAAACCATGGAGAGCTCACCTCCTAGCCAAGGTCTCTAAGAGACCACCCACCGAGCTTGGAGAACCAAGACCAACCGTGTAACAATCAAGCATACACATATGAATCAACAATACAGGATACAACATTTAACACCCTTTTTGAGCTTACATAGTAGGTTACCAGAGGAACCAATAGAATGGGTGAAGGTGTGCCTAAAACCCCGAGGAGAAGTCAAATATAGAAAACCAAATCTGCCTTCACAAGGCATACAAAATAAATACCAACTCTTAGAAACTTTCTCCCCTTATCACCCCCAAAGTGCATAACAAAGTACTGGCACATGCAACCCATACTACATGCTTATCCCTCTTCCTTCCATGGAAGAGACTTTGCACTCAGGGGATAGGAGCCCTTCACCCGAAGGCCACTTCTTCCCTCCCAAGGGTGAGTGATGTCCATCCACATGCATAACAGCATACTCTCAAAATCAAATAAAAATAAGGCAATAGAAATTTGTCCACACCTAGCAATACAACAGGGACAATGAACAACACACATATGCATCTGTAGAAAAATTTACACATTTTATATTCAGAAAAATAATACAACACATAATTTCCAAAACATGGCAAAAGCTCCAACCTTTCTCCAAGCTATGGTAAATGACCCGATTTGAGAAGAGCCCTCTATCCTTCCTTATTCAAATCTCCAAAATCGAAAAATCTCTAAAACTAGAGAGTGGGTGAATGCCAACTCTATTTTACAATTTCCCTCTAAAAGAAGAACATCCCTAATTTTTCTCCAGCATGAAAGAGAACAAAAACTTCATCTCCACCTAAGTTTCCCTATTTGGTTGGAATTCTCAACTCACTGGAGATTAGGTCGGAATTTTGGGTAAGACTTCTTCCATTTTCGCAATACTTAAGAAATGAGATTTTACAAGTGTTAGAAAAGAGATTTTAACTCCAGTAAAGCCAAAACTAAAGCCCTAACATATAGTACTAACATGTAGGTAACTTAATTTCACTAAAAAAACATTCTAAGACTCAAACAAAGCCCTCTAGAGTCACCCTAAACCTGAAATCCAAAATTTAATTTAATCAAAACCTTTTTAAGATATTTTATGCAAGGGGTGGAAAACTTAAACATTTCTAACTGGTTAGGAATAAGGTTGGGTGTCTTTTGCCAATGACTCAATTTGACTTGCCATTTAAACAGATAACAACACAAGTGTCAAGTGACACTATAAATATACATTTAACATTACGAGTGGCAAATCAATTTTCACAAAAAAGAATCTAGTCTAAGGCATCCATTCACATTACGTTCACAAAGTAAAATACTTAACAATGAGGTTAAGATCTCTTCATTAGATCTAACTTTTTCAATCTCAATTAATACAAAGGTATAGTCTTGGTTCTTCATTTTACCATAAATATTTCCTGCACACTCAAACCACATATCAGTAGTCCAAGATAAATAAAACATATGCACATATAAATCAATTAATTCTATATTTATAGTTGAATCAAAACATAAGGCATTTCTCAATCGAATAACATTTTTCCATTTCTAACCATTGTGCATATATAATACTACCATTATCGAACTAAAAATGATGACTCTTTTACAACATTGCATGATTTTCATATATATATAATCCAACATTTATATTCAAACATAATTTCCTACTCATTAATAAAATAACCAACCAAGTACATGAATGTAACTAATCATCAAGCATCATAAATAAGTGCTAACATCATAAATGATTACCATAAAATAAAGTGTCTCATAGTATCGAATAGTCCGAGTAACAATCCAAAATAGTCCAACATATAACAAGCTCTCAAAATATAAAGTATCTGCAATGCAAAATATAAAATATCTAAAATGCAAATAAATTGCTATGATATGCTATGATGGGCCAGGGTGAGGCCTCATATCCTCCCCCCCAAGCATGAACCTCCTCCTGGAGTTCATCAAAGAGGTATGGGTACTAAGCTCTCATCTGTGTTGTGTCCTCCCATAAAGTCGTGACCTCATCATAACAATCCCACTGGACTGTAACCTGGTCCAACTCCTTGCCTCAAAGTGTTAGGTTTTGTTGGCCCAAAATACGAATGGGCTGCAGAGCTATGTGTTCATCCGACTCCACCTGTAAAGCACCCCAATCTATAATGTGAGACTCATCATAAATATACTTCCTCAATACTGAAATATGAAACACATTGTGGATGCGTGACAGGCTAAGTGGCAAAGCTAAACGGTAGGCAACTGGTCCTATCCTCTCCAGTATCTCAAACGGTCCAACAAAACGAGGTGCCAACTTAGAACCCTTTCCAAAATGGATCGGGCTCTTGTGTGGACGCACTCTCAAAAAAAATCTATCCCCAACCATGTACTCTCTATCTACCCTCTTAGCATCAACATACTTTTTCTGTCTATCTTGAGCCTCCCTAAGACGTTGCCTAACCAAATCAACCTACTGCTCCATGTCTTTGACTAACTGTGGTCCAATGGATACTCTATCCTCAATCCTATCCCAACTCAATGGAGTCTTGCAAGGTCTACCATATAAGGCCTGATAAGGAGGCATACCTATAGAAGTATGATGGCTATTATTATAAGCGAACTCCACAAGATGAAGGTACTCCTCCCACTTGACCTGATGGTCCATCACATACATTCACAACATATCCTTTAATACCTAATTAACCCTTTCTGTCTGTCCATCAATTTGAGGGCGATATGCTGTGCTGAAATTAAGACTAGTACCCGAAGCCGTTTGAAGCTCACTCCAAAATGAAGATGTGAATAGAGAGTCTCGATCAGAAATGATCTTATGAGGGATTCCATGAAGTCTGACAACATCTTGTAAAAACACACGTGCTACTGTTGGTGCTGTAAAGGTAGTTCGAACAGGTGAGAAGTGGGTGACCTTAATGTATCAATTGTCACCAAGATAACATCATGACGACGAGAAGACATAGGAAGGCCAACAATAAAGTCCATAGATATCACATCCCACTTCCACATAGGTATCTCATGCGGTTGCAAAAGTCCCCCTAGATGGTTGTGCTCTGCCTTCACTCTCTAACATTCAAGACATCTAGCAATAATATTGGCAATCTGTACCCTCATCCCTGGCCAACAATACAACTGTCTCAAGTCTGAATGTAACTTCTTGATACCAGGATGTGTTGCATACGGTGCTCGATGAGCCTCTAAAATGATGAACTCTCGCAGGTCACCCGAAGAAGGTACATAAATGTGTCCTCTATGATATAAAAGCCCATTAGGCTCCAAAGAATAGTCTGCAAACTTTCCCACTAGGGGTCTTTGAGAATGTGCAATCTGACAAATATTTGCATATAACTTATCCTCAGGCAAATGTCGTAAGATGTGCGCTTTCAAATCTGTGGTAATAGTCATGGAAGATATCATATGTTGTCTCCTACTCAGAGCATCTGCAACAACATTCTCCTTGCCCTTGATGTAATGAATATCAAAATCATACTCACACAAGAACTCCATCCATCTTCTCTGCCTAGCATTAAGGTTTGGTTGTGAGAAGATGTATTGCAAACTATGATGATCTGAATGAAGCTCAAAATGGTCACCTAAGAGAAAATGTCGCCATCTCACTAAAGCATGAACTACTACTGCAAGCTCTAGGTCATGAGTAGGATAATTCAGCTCGTGAGTCTTAAGCTTCCTAGACTCGTATGCAATAACTCGACCATCCTACATAAGAACTGCTCCTATGCCTTCCAAAGAAGCATCTGTACACACAGCAAAATCCCTTGATGGATCAGGCACTGCAAGTATTGGTGCACTAGTGAGAGCTCTCTTGAGCTCTTGGAAGGCTCTTTCACACTTCTCTGTCCACTTGAACTTATTTCCCTTCCTTTGAAGAGATGTAATGGGATGAGCCAATCTAGAAAAACCTGCAACAAAGCGTCTATAATTACCAAAAAGGTTTAAAAATTGTCATTACATTATTGCCAAATTGTAAAAAGGGCAGAATCCCAGTAGTCATGGAAATTCAAAATTGGTTGTACATAATGTCCTTGCTTAGTGGATCACTTAAAATTTTGACTTATTTCTTAAATCTATCATCCAAATTGTAAGACACTTGTCTCTATTAATTGCTTGCACAGAAATCCTTCCTGTGTTACAAATATTTGTATTGAATATGATAATTGTATGCGATATTACCATCCCTAATTCGATGAATTTAGACCATAGAAGAATTGACTAAGATAAAAGTTTGATACCGTTGAAGACATGTCTTCAGCGGTTTATTTGTCAACAATAATCTATTACTAATCTCTTATTTCAATTTGACTGACCAAGCTGAAGATAGTGTGAATGCCTTTATAAGAAGCTATTTTTAATCAACCAGTATTGACTATATGGAAAAAAAAATACTTCAAATACTGGATACAAGGTAACTATATGTATTGATCTGGAATTATAGGGAGCCCCTATGTATTGTATTAATTTGAATATGAGTACCATATGTTCTAGTATATCTATAGTTTGTACGGATTTGAGAATGTAAGAGATAAGATAAATTTATTAATGTCCAACAAAAGAGCACCCAAGGCACTATGGGATTGAGAGCGTACAAACAAAGAATCAACAGGATACAAGAACACCAAACGGTGTCTGGGAAAGAGCTAACAGGAAACAAAAGAAACAAAGGAGCCAACAACGAGGCAAAGACTAGGAGTCCTTCCTTAGCTGAAAGAAATCTAGCTCTGAAGGGTCTAGTCTAGAACAATTAAGGGCCTCGAGCCGCCATTGAGAGCTGGTCAAGGGGTGACACTGACGAGTAAATCTGCTGCGAGGCCTCCTAGATCTAGAGTGACTGGCTGTGGAAGTGGAAGATGGCTACTTCACCCCTTGCGTTAGAAACGAAGGAGAGAAGAAAGTGGTGATGAGCTGAATCGGAGCCTCTCTATGGGGGAATAAGAGTTGTAGAGTGTGGTTGCGGAATTGCACTCCCAGAGATAAAGTGTTGAACACCTCTAATCCATGTACTTGAAGAAAGTTGTGTGGGATTTGCACTCTTTGAATAAGCAATAGAATCTCCCTCTAATCTCGTATTAGGTGGGGCTGTGGAAAAGGAAATGGGTCTCAGTCTTAATCACAACTAGGGTACACAAATGACCACCAAATGATAAGATAAATTCATTAATGTTCAACAAAAACCACCCAAGGGTCTATGGGATAGAGAGCGTACAAACAAAGAAACAATAGGGTACAAGAACACCAAATGGTGTCTGGGAAAGAGCAAACATGAAATAAAAGAAACAAATGAGATAACAATGAGACAAAGACTAGGGGTCCTTCCTCGGCTAAGAGAAATGTAGCATTGAAGGGTACGATCTAGGGAAAAGGCCCGAAGTTGCCACCAAGCGTTGCTGGAGAGGTGATGCTAACAAGTGAATCCGTTGTGAGGCCTCATAGACCTAGAGTGATTGGCAGTGGAGGTGCAAGATGACCGCTTCACCCCCCACACCGAAGACGAGGGAGAGAAGAAAGTGATGATGAGATGAACTGAGGCCTCTCTTGGGGGAATAAGAGTTGTAGAGTGTGGTTGTGGAACTGCATAGGCTCCCTGTAAAAACCCCGACTGGTTCCTAATTGGCAAACTGATATCGTTTGTGTGTTTTATTTTTAAAGTTGATACTCTATGCATACTCTGATAGAATTATTGGTGCCAATTAACAATGTTTCTAAGTTCCTTTGTTTTTATATAATTTCCAAAAGATATAAGAGTACAAAGGAAATACTAACAATAGAACTCCAGAATTGCTTATAATTTTAAAGGAGAAAGGAAAGACATTTAAAATGAACCAAATTCCAATATTTATTCAATAATGAAACCTGATTTCTTCCATAACATAATCCTTTGCGTTGCTGGCTGAAAGGCGAACCCAAAATCTATACTAGAGGCGGCTTCTTAACATAGCACTCCCCATTCCCATCTTCAACGTAAGCCAAAGACACCTTCGCATCAGTCTGGTAACAATTTGTATCGCTCCTACTACAGGATGCAAGCAGAATATTAATAACGTCCAACCTAAATGGAGATCGCAAGTTAAATCCAAAGTGCCAGGTTTGTTGTAGATACTTTCCCAATCCAATTTCATTTTCAGCAATCTGCCAACTTGCAGAGATGGCATCCAGATTGATATTAAACCCACATGCAACACCAATATTAAAAACGGTAGTCCATATATGCCCAACCGGATCTTAATTCAATAGCCAAGTCTGTAACAAAAATTCAGTCAACTTCCTTGAGAATGTTCGTCTCCTTAGCCACAGTGAATGCAATAGGAGAATCCAATAAAATATCAAATCCACTATACTTCAGCAGTGGAATGAAAACACTTCTCAGATACAGTGATGAACAGTAGAGAAGTAGGGAAAACTTGGCTATACCTCAGCAGCTAAATTGCAAAAAGACTTTCCAAACCCTTATACATTAGCAAGGGCATATAGTTCAAAACCTAGGAAAAAGCCACGAAGGCACAAATTCAAATATATAATCAAGTGTGCATTTCCCAATGAAATGAGCTCTCATTTATAATCTTTTCATTTGCAAAAGTTTACATAAAATTCTACTTCAGAAAACATGGAAGTTTCCCAAAAGAACTCAACACAACTTTCCAACTTGCTTTTTACAAATATCTCTTTAAGTCATTATTTATAATAATGCAACTCAATGAATAAATAAATAAGAGCTCATGTAATCATTAACCTGATGAACCACAGGTGACGACCAACTGCCAAGCTATCCATTGCGCTGCTAAAAATAGCAACTGCCCATAATAGACTTGCTAAAAATAGTAAGTAATCAACTGAGACCCCCAAAACACCTTGTCAGCTCACGAGGGTCGCTATGATGAGCTAACTCAACCAATTGCATAGACTGGCCAAAAACGGGGACATTACACTCTCAAAGATAAAGCGCCAGGCACCTCTGAACCGTGCAGTTGAAGAAAGTTGTGAGGGATCTATATTCTTTGAATAAGCCGTAGAATCTCCCTTTGATCTTGTAGTAGGCAGGGCAATGGGAAATGAAATGGGTCTTAGTCTCAGTTGTGGTTAGGGTACATAGACGACATTTTTAGTCCTCTCTATGAATGTGGTGATCATTCTAGAACTAAAGCCGGTGGGAGCCAACTCTGAAGGACTCGAGAGAGATGCATAAGGCATGACACCAACGTCGAGACAAGTAGCTATGGCATACAATAATATTGTCCTGAATATCCAAGAAGTGCTCAACATAAAAGGCTATCTTCGGATGTATCCCCACAGTCCTGTTACTCCACGTCATGGTGATGTACTATCTGTAAATGTCAAGCCTGACATGTCCATTCAACTCCTGTTGTGAAGGGAGGAGGTGAGCGGGAGCATCAAGGGAGAACTAGAAGGAAGGGAGGCAATCAATATTGATCCCGATCGAGCTCAGTAAGGAAGTTGTAATGATCCCATGTTTTAGCCTTCACGTTCTCCAAAGTCTAAGTGGAGGATAAGAAAATTAAAGTCATTCAATTAAAATTAAAAGGTGACTTTGTATTAATAGCTTCTAGGGTTTGTATTAATTATTGGAAGGATGGAAGCCTCTTGTGATTTAATTAATTATTGCCAGGGAGGAATTTCTAGGGTATGCATTAATTATTGGAAGGAGGAAGCTTCTAGCTCTTGCAATTAATTAATGTTTTAGTTCCTTCCAGAAGGATGAAGAAAAGGATAAATAGGGCTGAAAGTCTCATTGCTGAGCATCGGATGATTATAACTTGCATTTGATAAGAGCTTGGATGTGTGAATCACACTCTTTTTTGGCAATAGGGGACGTTCATTCTCTGTTGTAACATTCTAGACGTCATTCCCTTAGGGTTTGGCCTTTGGAATACATCTCTTTGTAATTGATTGCACCATTCGTAGCATTAATATAATTTCAGCCTTGGTTCAGCTTTTGGGCATTCCTGAGTGTCCATTACAATGGTATCAGAGCTATAAGTCCTGCCATCTTGTGGAGATCATATAGATAGCCGGATAAAGGGAAAAGTGTTTGAAAAAATCTATATTAGTCCAGATCAAGATGTGATGTTCAGACAGTTATTGGGTACATTGGAGAAGGGGCAACATATGCAACAGGAGCAGAATAGGATGCTACAAGAGCAGAATAGGCGAATGGATATGATGTTGCAACTTATGGCTAGATAGATGGGCATCAACATTGACGATTTGTATGTTGCTCCAGAGCAGAAGGCAGTTGATTCTTTAGATGGGATCGAGACACCACCAGGCTATGCTGTTGGTGATAGTCAAGAGTCCACATATGAAGCTTTGTCAGAGGATGGCGATGCATCAATAATGGGATTAGGAGAATGTGAGGATACTGTCATATCAGCAGCCACTTCTGTGTCAATTGAACCATCCAACAAGGAGTTTAGTAGTATGCATGCAGTTGTAGATGTGTGCTTTGATTATAGTACCCCTGTTATTGCTAATGAGGTGAGTGATATAGTGACAGTCATATTATACTATCGATCAACAAAGTGTTGATGTTCACTTCTATGATAGTACTATGTTCAACATGGATGCCACATTGTCTTATGACAATTTGATGTTTGTGGTTGATATTGATCACTCTCCTGAGTGGAGTTGGGCTTTGTTTTCACCATCTACAAAGATTCAGTTTTGTGTTGCAGTAGTTGGGAAGAAGAGATTTCATAGATCTTCTACATAGTTGCCTTCTAGTAACATCCAGACTTATACTTCATCATCACAAGTTTTGGGAGCTAACTTGCAGGACATGTGGTTGGTCTTAATGATGCTCATTTGCAGTTGGTTTAATGTCCATATGGATATCACACATTACTTCAATTGGGATCCAGGTGGAGGTTGGAGTTCATTATGTTACTTAATTGCTTGAGGATAAGCAATTTCAAGGAGGGTGGATTTGTAATGATCCCATGTTTTAGCCTTCACGTTCTCCAAAGTCTAAGTGGAGGATAAGAAAATTAAAGTCATTCAATTAAAATTAAAAGGTGACTTTGTATTAATAGCTTCTAGGGTTTGTATTAATTATTGGAAGGATGGAAGCCTCTCGTGATTTAATTAATTATTGCTAGGGAGGAATTTCTAGGGTGTGCATTAATTATTGGAAGGAGGAAGCTTCTAGCTCTTGCAATTAATTAATGTTTTAGTTCCTTCCAGAAGGATGAAGAAAAGGATAAATAGGGCTGAAAGTCTCATTGCTGAGCATCGAATGATTATAACTGGCATTTGATAAGAGCTTGGATGTGTGAATCACACTCTTTTTTGGCAATAGGGGATGTTCATTCTCTGTTGTAACATTCTAGACGTCATTCCCGTAGGGTTTGGCCTTTGGAATACATCTCTTTGTAATTGATTGCACCATTCGTAGCATTAATATAATTTCAGCCTTGGTTCAACTTTTGGGCATTCCTGAGTGTCCATTACAGAAGTAGCCTGTGCATACCAGTAACAAGCTCTAGACACAAGATCAAAGTCCGCAACTATGATAGAGGAACAACAAGCCAAGAGTATCTATGTCAGTCGCCCTTAGAATCCTCAAAGCCATGAAGATGGTGAAAAAACGAAGCCTGGTAAAAAATGGTGGCCAACCTGAAGGGATGAGCTCCGAACTCAGCCGGAATAATGTTGTTGGCAGTGAATTGATGACATTTGATAATGTGCCAGAGCAACAAAGTCTGGATGCACTCAATGAAGGCCCAATCCGAGTCAAGAAGAGAAGGCCTCCAAACTACATAACCATAAAGAATTGCCAGTCTAACCAAGGAGCCCAGAAGGGACAACTTGGACGAAGTGTCCTAGAAGTGATGCTTGAAGCACTGTCTCTCGAGCATAGCAAGGGAACCCATCCCCTTGCTAACTCTGGGTTGGTGGTGGATCTCAAACTGAAGTGAGCTCCAAAGAACTTGACGTCGAGGTACACGTAGGAAGAGGTAATTGTAATCTCCTGACCCTGAAAGTAAAAGTGCAAATGTGAGGTCTTCAAACAGTTGAAGACCACTACTTGATTCTTGCCTAGGTTCATAGTAAGCTGCCCAAGGTCACAAAAGGAAGTCAAGCGATCAAGAAGCCTCTGAAGACTCTTTGAAGGAGAGGCCAAATGGATCACATCATTTGCAAACAAGAGAATGGAAATCAGGACCTGATGTAAATAACAACCGTCATTGAGGAGCGAAGAATCTCTGAGAAAGGCCTCAAGTTCATCAATATAAATACCGACGAAGGTGGGGGAAAGAAGGAAGCCCTGTTTCACCCCAATAATGCTTTGTATAGGAATAGAGAAACCCTCAGGAATCCTGAATTTGTTTGTCATGCTCTCATACAATCTCATAATACTTGTCAATAGGATCTTGGAAATCCTTGTCTCTATGTCTCTGAAAGAAGGCAACCTACATAACGGTATCAAAAGCCTTACGAAAGTCTATGAAATGATAGTAGAATATCATCGAGTGTTGTCGAGTGTCCTCAATGATAGCCCACAACATCAAAATGTGGTCCATAGTTTGTTGATCAACCCGAAAACTAGTTCAACCTTTGGCTCTGCAAGCTCTTCTATCAAGCTGTCTAGAGAGAATAGCGTTTAGTGTCGTGGCATAGAGTTTGGCAATGGTGTCTCTTATCATGATAGTCCAGTAGTTGCCAGGGTCAAAAGCCAACCCGATCTTGTGAATTGGATAGATCATGTTCCTCGACCAAGAATCAAGAAAACTAGCGCAGGGCGCTCTGTTGAAGAGCGTGGGGAGAAAGGACACCAAAACAGAGACGTCAAGCTTAAGGAGCTCATCCTGAAGGCCCTCCTCATCCGCTGCCCTACTACAACTCATGAATCTGATGGCCTCACAAATGCTGGAAGGGGTGAAAAGGTGGCATCAGGGAGGTAGGGTGTGGTGGAGAGCAGGTTGGCCAAGGATGTTGTAAAGAGTGGAGGTATGGGTGGTGAGGGAGCGAAGATCAAGGGTGGAGGGTGAGGGAGGGGGGGGGGGGGGGCAGTGAGAGAACAAAGTGTGCAAGAAGAGGTTGGGGTTGAGAGAAAGCGTGGCACATAGGAATTGATATAGAGAAGAAATTAACGACCGTTTCTTGGAGCAAAGAAAACGATAGTACAAGTGACGCGTGTTGATGAAGTGAGTGGAGTGAGTCAAAAAAGTTGAGCACAAGTGGCAATGGAAGGGACTTACAGTCATCATCGAACCATTGGTTCATAGGGAAAGTGTTATGGCGTAACAAACAACAGTGGGGGAGAAGAGTTATTTTAATCTGAATATGATCCAAAGCAAAAAACCCAAAAAAAAGCCATGCTTTCCTTCCCCACAATATTTCATATTCAGTTTATATCTTCAGATTTTTTTAAGGGATTCCTCCCTTCAAACAGTTGACTCTTCACATAAACCAAACCTTCACTAAATCTCTAAGTCGCACTACTTGATATAACCCAATATATCTTTTTTCATTGTTGGCTTAGGGAGTCAATAATTGTTGTTTTTAAGACTCGTATTTATTCAATAATCTTTATGTTTGATTTCTGCATAAATAGTTATGTCTGCATATATAACATGTAGACATTACCCATGAATTGTTGTTTTAGTTTAAACCACAAACTACTTTGGCAGAGTCGATATTCATTAAGGATTTTGACAATGTCCTTGAGGAAGTTTGTTATATTAAGGAAACAAATCATCTAGCGCCTAAAGTCAGCCATTTCTATTACAACATTACCACATTAGTTTAGTTTTCGCTGCATTCATTAACATCACCCTTGTAAATGATATGAGTTGTTAATATTCATCGTTGTTTATCTTACCCAATAATCATCGGTTTCCTAATACCTTTGTAATGTCCTTGGGTAATGATTCTTCATCCTTTGGCCTAGCGATTCTTACCTATGATAGCTAGGTCCTCTAGTATTCCATCATTGGTCCTTTTGTGCTCTACTAGTGATGTTGAAGTGTTAATGCTCCTGATAAGGCAACGGTAACAATTTCTATAATCATCCATCTAAAGACTTTTATAATTATGGTCTAAGTCAAGTCATGTGATGGACTTTATTCGATCTTTTAGATATTCTTTTCTTTTATTATTATTTGGTTTATTTAAATTGTAGTTTATATTATAATTATATTTTATTCAAATATTATATTATTTATTGATCTTTATATTTTAATATTTTTATGTAATAATATTAAAATTAAAATTATTATCATTTAATATTTTATATTACTAAATCAATTATATTCTTCCATATAATTAATTTAACAATAAATATAATGTTTTTTATATTGTTTATCATTGAACCTCCTTTAATCAGGAAACAACATTGTAACAGTTGTAGAAGGAGAGAAAAGGCTTGATAGGGCCTTGGATAGTTGAGATGAAGGGAGGTGGCTAGATTGAAGGCATTGTACATAAAGAGAATCAATAAAAAATTTAACCATTCCCAGAAATTACCGTTTCATCCAAAGTAACAAGAATTGGAATCGGATCAGAATCGGCAAGGCCGAATTGAATCGAGAATCAGCCATGAATCGGCAAATTAAAAAAACCCTTGAAATTTAGTGAGTAACTTATTTCATAAACCCTTTAAAGCTGATTTGATTCACCAATTCACAAAAAATCATTTGGCTTGAATCGAATCGCTGAATCGTGTGAATCGCCGTGATTCTTGGTTTCATCGCTGTTACAATGTTTGGGACAACCATCTATGGAGATTTAACAATCTATAAAGCTTTGGAATGTATATCCCATCGATTGTGGTGGAGAAATAAGTGAGATTTTGAAATTTTTCTAGTAACAAGGTCTGCAACCTGTTTCAGTGAGGGGTTGGACAAGAATTTAGTGTTTAAGACACTTTTCACTGTTGAAGACGCTTCCAAATTGGTAGTTTGAAGTTTTAAGAAGTCTGGTTAATGATTTTGAAGTTTTTGACTTGGACAATGTTGTTTGTGAGCAATAAGATGATGCCCTAAACAACTAAATGGTGTAATTTGACATAGTAGACTGAACTGTGATAGGGTTTTATGAAGTGAGGAAAGATTGATCATTTCAAATGCTCAAACTTGTGAATTTATGTTGTTTACAAATTATAACATGTTCTAACTACTGGAATGCAGTTTAGAAGTTTGGCAGTGAACATTCAATGAGCTGCTATGTAAAGGAGACCTAATTAAGCCTAGGCTGTACAATAACAGTCCTAATTTGAATGATTTTTCCAAAATTACTGTATCATCATTTTATATATGTTTTTTAGTTCTCAAAAGGGTATCTAAAAGTATGCTTATCTTGTGATGATCTTATCTACATTCGGAGTTATGCTCAATTTTGTCACTAGTAAGGGCTTCTAGGATTTTAGGACTGTTGGTGTGAAGGGAAAAGCAGGTGGATTGATCAATGTCCTTGAGGATTGTGAAGGGTTTAAACATGTCATGTTTACCTATGTTAAAGTCTTCCTAAAGCTGGTCAAGTCTTGTGAATCATTGAGTCCTTGCTGTTATATGTAGCCCATTGAAGCATAGTGTCAAATGAAGTGTAACTTGGAGTTTGCGTAGAAGAGTAGTGAAGTGTTTATTGGGAACCCACCTATGATGATTCCATGTTCATTTGAAGTTTTGAAATGCTAAAGAGTTCGCCTTTGAGATTGAACTTTATAATTTGAGTACTTGTGTTGGGGTTGTGAGAAAGGTATGAGCCCATTGTTGTGAAAATGCCTTGTTTGTAGTGATGTGAACCCTACCTTTGCATTAATCGATATTAAAGCTCAGAAGGTCCGGTTAAGAGAGTTTGGTGTTTGAGTGTATGTCTTGTGCAGGTTGAGAGTAGAAGTTGGCTGCTAAAAGATAAGGTAGAGAAGAGAAGAGACCTAGGTGAGGCAAAGGAAGGCTGGAAGCAAGGTCAAATGGGCTTGCTCAAAGGAAGATGGATTTGTTGAAGAGGTATTTGTTGGGTAAGGGTTCAACAAAGAAGAAGAAAAAGGAAAAGAGAAGAAAAGAGAGGAAGAGGAAGAGGAAAGAAGAAAAGATGAGGCGAATAGAGTTTGAGAAAGAGATACAAGAGATAAGGCAAGCTATGGAACAAATGAGAAGGGATATGGAGGAATTTGAAGGAAGCATTGAGATGCACTAACAAAGTTGGCATGTGATAGTTAAGAGGACAGTTGCATGACCTATTCAAAAGTTGTTTAATAAAAGAAGACAACTGAAGGCATTAGAACCAGATATGAAGACAAAAGAACCTTTGTAATGTACCAAATTTTAGCAGGTTCTTGCAGTTGGCTTGGTTAGTCCATCATTGCAACCCTCGTGAGTTGATAGTGGGATTTGAGGGTCTCTATTGTGGCCTTGTTAAGCTTTCGACTGGCCTATGGTGTGTTCTGGCTTCATTTTGACAGAATTACTATTTATGGTAAGTCAACAGTTGGTTCTATTGAGCTTAATCGAGTTAGAGGAGTTGAGTAATGCTCTCATTTTTTATTTCAAGCTTTTGGTTTGGGCTCCAAGAATCTTGAAGGGAGCGTCCATTTTTAGTAAGTCACCTTGTTAGGTTCATTCAACGTTTTTTTTCATTAGGATTGCTCCTGTGTTGTCAAATTTCGATTCTAATGCTTCTTCAGTTATTTTTGCAAGACAGGTGAATTATTATTATTATTCAACTAAATATGTTGACCCTGCTATTTTTTTTGGTATTGTATGTTGGTCACCTTAGTGTCATAGCTCATTGGAATTGGGTTGAAAAGTTTTAAATCTTGGGCACAAGTAACAATGACCTCGTGTGTTAGAATTTCATGATATGGTTGAAAATGTTTTTTTTGGGAGCCAAATAAAATAATAATAAATTGTATTATGTGCCTAAGTATAAAGCAAAAAGGCTTTTAAGTGAAAGGTGTGTAATTGAAGCTAAGTTGAATAGTGGAGATTATAAATATGACTCCCATTATGAGAATTGATCATTCTTGTCTATTGCTTTTGATATATTTTATAGTGAGGGTTTTGGAGTTGTGGTTTCTTGAGGGTTGATTCTTCTTGAATGATTCATGAATTGTTGTTGTTGTAAAGCAATTGAATTGGTGTCTAAAGTTGAATTGATTATACAAATTCAGTGCTGAGGTATATTGAATTTGATTACTTGATTTTGGTATCCTTTCATACTATTATTACTGCTGCTAAGAAGCGGTTGTGTGTCTGTTAATTTGGTGTTGGTTGAGCACCCATTTATATCTGCAGTTCGGCATTATTTTCTGTCTGCATTTTGGGAGCAACATTTTCCATATTTGTAGTTGCATTTGTTTGTTGAAGAATTCTTATGTTGCTGATAGTCTTCATTTTAGAGGATTTCAAGGCATGTCTTATCTGTATGTTCATGGATTGTAACTCCTATTTTTCTTGGTATTGTTGATTTAGCTAATAGGGGATATTTTATCAATCTGGTTGTTGGTATTTTCAGAAAATACTTAATATCTAAGTTGATATTAAAATCTAGAATTTTCAGCTATGTATTCTCTATGTAATATCCAAAAATTTGAGTTGAAATTATTATTGCAATATCTTCTATTTTGCTGCTATATTGTTGTATCAAAAATCGCAAAACCTCTAAAAACAAAAACAAAAAATCAATTCTTCAATACAGATTGTTTGAGAGCCAACAGGGCTCATTGTAGTGGTATGAGAGTGATTTCTTGCCATCCTGTGGGGGTAGGAAATTCATTTTTATTTCAGATCTGTTGTTGTATTTGGAGTGACCAACACTCTAGCATTTTGCAGTTATGGACAGACTTAGGATGACTAGCAGTTCTGGGAGCTGGTGGAGTAGTGAGGAAGATTGTAGGAAAATGAATGCTTTGTGGGAGAGTATGGAAAAAATTAAGCTACATCAAAAGAGGTTGGCGGTGAGGGTGTCAGATTTGATGATGGTAGATAGGGCAACAAGATACATGATTTCTGCATTTAGCTTAGCACCGAGGATAGCAGCATTGAGTTTCAAGAGGTTTAGGATTCTACAGTTGTGAGTGCAGATAGTGCAGGGGCTATTGAAGTAGTTTTTACCACTAATTGCTTAGTTTCTCTCGAGGAGGGGATTGTTATTGGAGATTTATATGTTAGCTATCATATTGTTGCTCCAAAGCAAGAGGCAACATCTTCCTTCGGAGGGACTGATGCACATATGGAGTCATCCAGTTGTGATATTACTGATTTGGGTGTTACAGCGAAGTCAATAGATGTTGGTTTATGCTCCAGTATTGTTGATTCACAACTTGGCAGATAGTCATGTGTGCAGAGTTAGGTAATGGCAATTGAGCATTTGCTAGGAGATGTGGATACAAAGAGTATGAACACCTCTGACGATTTTCTGGATGATGCTATGAGCCGCATAGAGTATGATATCCCTTGCCAGATATTGGGTGATGACTCCAACGGGGTTTTGGATGAGTCCCAGGATTAGGATTTACAGGAACTTTCTGTTGAGGGGGACGTAGTCATGTGAGGAGTGCGATACTCTATGGGTTGTCGCTTCTTCAGAGGAGATGTCAGTTGAGGTACTGAGTAGTTGTATCTCGGTTACAAAATGTGTGTGAGGGTAGCAGCGCACATGCAGTGAATGTTCTTGTGGTGAGCAGTTCTGATTCAGTTTCCTATCACCGCAGTTAGGGAGACAGAGTTTGCATAGGAGGCAGGGGTTACAAAGGCATAATATGGCTAGTCAACTGAAGGTGAGTGATGGTGACATGTCTACATCTTTTGAGCATTATGTTGTAATTTGTCAGATGTTAACTACATATGGTTGGGGTGCTCCGATGTCAAATGAGCATAGTGATAGTAGTTTTTCCCTAGCAGAGGTTCATGCGCTTCAAGAGGCTGCTAGGATCTTGAGGCATAATTTTTGTAGTTAGTTGTTGATAAGGATTACCTTCTAGAGTGGGGTAGCACCTGTCATGAGGCATTGTTAGGGAAAGAGGAGGAGGTGATTGAGCTCACTTGTGAGCTTGAGCTGACTGTGGACTTACTATAGTTTACCTAGTTGGATTTATAGGAGTCATTGTCATAGTTGGATAAGGTGATTGTAGAGTTGGAGCATGCTTGGTCCGCACCAGCCCTAGATCTAGTTCAACTACATATTGCGGTGGTTGGTGGTGAGTTTGCTTCCATGGTTGGGGTTGATGGACGTGATGATGTGGTAGACACATTTGTCCAAGATACAAGTGCAGTAGGTACAAAGGAGGTGAGAACATCAATGGAGACGAGTTATCATGGTGATTTGTTTTCTTCTACTGGAAGCAAATTTATTTTTTCATCTCATACAACTAGTAGCATTGGACAGTTGGTAGTGTCACGTTTTCAGAGGGATCAATTGTGGGTCGCGAGAGAGTAGGTTATGTTTCCACATATAATGTCTACTACATAGAGACTTTCATGGAGTATCTATTGGAGAGTTTGGATGTGTGTGAGGATTCATACAGAGTATTTGAGGGTACACTCATTTGGGGCTCTTGTGCTATATGATGTTTGGTGGGGAAGATTGTAGAGACCTTGGTTACAATGCTTCCTAATAGGGATTTTGAGGTTGGGTTTGCCGAGTGGGTTGCCTAGAATTCTACCCAGCCAGTAATTCGGAGTTAGATATTGGATCTGTCTCCTGATTCCTAGTTTGATACAATATCAGTATCATGTCCCCAAATTTGAATGTAATAATTAAATTAAATTAATTAATTAACTAGTCCCAGAATTTAAATTATCTAATAAAAGGATCTTTAATTAGTTACTTTAATTAATTAATATGGGCCCAAGTTATTATTTGTATTTATGGTTCCAATTGATTTAATATATCTCGGACCTATTTTTATCTTGAGGGATCTTGTAGAATTACTATTGTATTAAGTATTTGGCCGTAACTCGAAAGGCCTTACAGCCGGGCATGTTGGATGTAAATCTTATGACTATATTATGAGAATCGGCATTATTTTGGATCTAATTATCTGTGTTATTATTTATTCTTTTGTTGTGTGGTTATTTGTTGGGGGCTAGGACATCTCATTTGGGGATTCTCCTACCTTGCACTACATCACGACTATTTATCAAAAATTGTGTTCCTGTACAATCATAGCGAATGACAATCAAAGTTGCTGGTTACGATAGATTAATTGGCTTGGAAAGTGAGTTAAAATATTATACATATACATCCTTCAAGTTCTACGACTTGGGTGATCTACATAGGAGGGTAAATTCCCAACCCTCTCACCTAATCACTCTAAAACTCAAAGAGAGTGGATTGGTAGAGGCAACCAAATTCCTAATGGTAGTTCATGCACTTGAGTTAGTAAAGGAGCGCATAGAGAGATACAATCCAGAAACGATGCAGATTTCGTTTCCAGATCAATCTATTCTCTTTTCAATTAACAAGGAGTTGATGTAGTCAGCATTTGGCATCCCTACACATGAGTAGTATTGTGACCTTGATTTTGGGTCCTTCGTGTCCATGTTTAATGAGAAAAAGACCCTCAGACGAGAGGACATGTAGAGGACCTGGTTCCAGACTGCCCACTCAAAGAAGAGCAAAATGTTGAAAACTTTGTTTGGCACCAATCTAAAGCGAGAGATTGTGGATATCCTCACACTCCTCAAACTGAAGGGAAAAGAGGAGATTTTGGAGTTCATCTAGCACCATTTCTTCTTAGTACAAGCAATCTGTACTAAAGATATGAAGATCAATTGGGCACAAATCATCTGTCATGAGCTCGCTTCCTGGTTGAATTTCACCAGAGAATTCAAGCAGTTCTATATGTCCTATTTGATTTATGCCTTGGAAACACACCATTTGTGGCCTAGTCTCCCAAGTATCCCAAACCATGATGAGCACACCAAGATCTATGAGTTCTATCTGCATCTACAACTACAAAGGAGCTATGAGGAGTATGTAGCTATCAATGATGCCTTTGTAATGAGGTTGTGTCAGGAATTGAAAGGTTGCCCCGAAAGGAGATTCTTACCAAAGGCAATTTTGGCAATAAGCCGGTTTGGATGCTCGTTCATCCAGTTTATTAGCTTCTCCTATTTGCGAATAAGAGCCTATGATGGATTTCCCAAGAGATTGCCTAGATATTTGGAGGAGAAGGTAGTTCTAGTCGAGATCTGTCGACAAATTCTAGAGGTGGACACCTTATGTTCAAATGTTAAGAAGATTTTTTGGGATTCCATTCCCTACTATGGTAGACCCATATTCATGTGCCTCCGAATCAAATGCTAGGAACCTGGTAAAAAGTTTTGAAAGAAAGATCAAGTTGATAGACTATGAGGTGCTTAGCCTCAATATGATCCAGTGAATTTTGTAAGGGATCATCTAAAGTTGGGGTATGCCTATAGGCATGTCCTTGATATTGAAGTTTTCTGGTTTGGGTGTCTCAATGAGTAACAAAATCAAGAGAGATTCTAGTCAAGGCTAACTATTGATCAAGTAAAATTGTATAACAATTTTGTTGATGTCTCTGATATTGTACATAATGGAGCCTACATTCACCCTAAATCTTATGGGAAGATCAAGAACACACCTATTCTATCTACTTCACCTATTGAGCCAGTCATTGATGCAATGGAAGTTCTTTTGGCAAATCTAATTGAAGGTTATGTGTGTTCTAATCTCTATTTTTGAGTCTATATGCGAAATATCATTATTAATTGGTGCAAGTTTGTATCTAGCTGGTCTTTGGTTTCCTGCAAGGTGTTTTTGTTTAATTGCATTTTGCATTGCGAACGACATTGCCGAACTTCTTTGTTTTTCCTCCTTGCCGTAATTACCTTTACTTAACCGTACAACCTCCTTTTGTATCACCATATGGACGTACGGCCTTAGCACACCACCATCTTTCTGTACCTCCCTTTCGTATTCTAGTTTGTCCATACTGTACGACTATCCTTCCCACCGTATGGCCTCATTATCTCCATCTCGTATAATTGCCCCTTCACCTCCACCGTACTGCCACCTCTTCCCTTGTCACCGTACGACCCTTCAATCCACTATCGTATGGTCACCTGAAGACCACTGTACGGTCACTTGTTCCTGCACGGCACGGCTTCTCACTACCTGCTCTTCGTCATACAGCCTCACTTCATTTTGCATCGCCACTCAGAGGAACTACCTGAAGCACTGACCGAAGCACCAACCTGGGGCACTGAGCTGAAGCACTAGCCACCCAAAGCACTGAGGGATACTACGTGGAGCATGCAACTAGACTACTTGAAGCACACTACAAGACTACCTAGAGCATAGTACGAGACTTCATAAGGAAACTCTAGAATAGAACATTATAGTGGTAGTAGAGCAGAAACCTTTCAGGAGCATCTCCAAAACTTTCAGAAACATTACTGAAACTGTTCAGAACATTACAATCAGCCCTTGACAGAGATTGGGAATTTTTATCGGCATTACACTATGAGGAGTGCTCATCACTTCTCTTTTGTCCCATGGGTAGGGGATTTGGTTTCACATCGGTGTGGGTTGGCTCTAGTTTCATACTGTCCATTATGTAGATGGGTTAGTACCTTCCCTTGCAAATGGGATTGACAGTTGCAAGTTAGATCACTTGTAATATTAACACGCCGAGGACAGTTTACCAGAGGTGGGAGTTGGTGATAGTGATTTAGGTACTTATGGTTGTTATCATTTCCATAGTGTAGTTGGGTGTGAGTGTCAGTTTGGTGGGGACTTAGTCGTTGACGGAGTTGGTATTTTAGTTGGGTTGAGTTCCCATAATAAGTTGTTGCCGCCTACAATCAGTTACAAATGATTTTGTCATTGATATTTGTTGTTTGGGTGTTGGTGCTGCAAGAGCTAGTTGTGTGCGTCAGAGATATTGACACTTTCACCCTTATGATCCGAGTGGACTGTGGTGTACATTTTTTGCTCTGGGGTTGCTTGGTGATAAGCAATCTTAGGGAGGGAGGACTGTAATGTCCCCATTTTTAGCAAGTTCCTGCAATTGGCTTGGTCAATTCATCATTGCGATCCTCGTGAGCTGATAGTGGGATTTTAGGGTCTCTATTGTGAAGTTATTAAGCTTTCCAATGGCCTATGGTGTGCTTTGGCTTCATTTTGAGGGACTTACTATTTATAGTAAGTTAGCAATTAGTTCCGATGAGCTCAGTTGAGTTAGAGGAGTTGAGTGATGTTCTCATATTTTTATTTTGGGCTTCTAGTTTGAGCTCCAAGAATCTTGGAGGGAGCCTCTATTTTAGTAAGTCACCCCGTTAGGTTCATAAATCATTTTTCTTCATCAGGATCACTCCTGTGTTGTTAGATTTTGATTCTGATGTTTCTTCAGTCATTTTTACAAGACAAGTGAATTATAATTAGTATTCAACTAAATATGTTGAGGTTGCTATTTTTATGGTATTGTATGTTGGTCACCTTAGTTTCATAGCTCGTTGGAATTGGGTTGAAAAGTTTTAAATCTTGGGCACAAGAAACAATGACCTTGTGTGTTAGTATTTCATGATATGGTTGAAAATGTCGTTTTTGGGAGCCAAAAAGGAAATTAATAAATTATATTATGTGCCTAAGTATAAAGAAAAAAAGTTTTTATTTGAAAGGTGTGTAATTGAAGCTAAGTTGCACAATGGAGATTATAAATATGGCACCCAATATGAGAATTGATTATTCTTGTCTATTGCTTTTGATATATTTTGTAGTGGGTGTTTTGGAGTTGTGCTTTTTCAGAGATTCTTGAGGGCTGATTCCTTCTTAATTATTCATCAATTGCTGCTGGTGTAAAGCAATTGATTATTCTTGTCTATTGCTTTTGATATATTTTGTAGCGAGTGTTTTGGAGTTGTGCTTTTTCAGAGATTCTTGAGGGCTGATTATTCATCAATTGCTGCTGCTCAATTGAATTGGTCTTTGAAGCTGAATTGATTATACAAATTCAGTTATGACGTATACTGAATTTGATTACTTGATTTTGGTGTCTTCTCATATAGTTATTACTATTATTGAGAAGCAGTTGCGTGTTGTTTAATTTGGAGTTGGTTGAGTACCCATTAATATCTATTGTTGGGCGTTATTTTCTATCTGCACTTCGGGAGCAGTGTTTTCCATATCTGCATCTGGATTTGTTTGTTGAAGAAGTCTTTTGCTGCTGATAGTCTTCATTTCAGAGGGTTTCAACTTTCAAGGCATGTCTTACCAGTAAGTTCATGGTTTGTAACTTCTAATATATCTGGGGATTGTTGTTTTAGATGATAGCAGATATTTTATCAACTGGGTTGTTGGTATTTTGTGAAAATACTCAGTATCTAAGTTGATATTAAAATCTGAAATTTTCAGCTATTTATTCCCTATGTTATTTTCAAATATTTGAGTTAAAATTATTATTGCAGTATCTTCTATTTTGCTGCTATATTGTTGTATGAAGAATTGCAAAACCTCAAAAAAAGAAAAAAAAAGAAAATCAATTCTTCAGCATAGATTGTTTGAGAGTCAGCAGGTCTCATTACAATCTTTGATGGAAAAAGGTAATGAACAAACAAAGGAAGATGAAAGAGAAGATGTGGACATTACAACCATTTTAAATCAGAGGATGCTAGGGCAGCAGAGTGGAAGGATTAATTCAGTCTAGAGACTCAAGATGTGTTGAAGATGCATGATGATATTGTGGTTGGGAAAATACTTGGCCCATTAATTTCAATAGAGGATGAGGGGCAGTCATACTCTTATCATTTCAGAGATTTGTAGACCTGGTCAGATAGAGGTGATTGGAGCAGAGTATTTGAGAAAAGACATAAAGACCAAAATCAATGCATTGCAAAGGCAAAAGGCTATGGAAGACAACTATCACTTCCTTGTTGTAATAGCAAGTTTGAGAAAGAACAAACCAAAGTCAAAATGAAGGACGGAGGACAAGGTGCTGAGGAAGAGATTGGGATACATCAAGGCATGAAGGATTAGATTCCAGATGACAAGATAGGTAGGAGGCTTGTTTTCATTGACAAGTTAAAACCAAAAGTGAAATTGAAGGTCAATTAGAGTTGTTTCAAAGAAGACAAGAGATTGTGCCTGGAGAGCATCAAGAAGGAGCATGCATAGGATTAAGACTTGTTACTACCCTCAACCCAAGAAGGCTTTGAATTTCTTTTTGCTAGGAGTTTGGTGAGGGAGCATCATGCCAACTTCATACCTCCATGAGACAACTCTTGATCTTTGGTTCCATTTTAGTGTTTCAACATAGTAACAAGGTCTTAATAGACTATTCATGATTTAATTGGGGTCATTGGAGTCAATAAGGTCATATTTTGCAAAGTTGTCAAGCAACTTTGCTTGTGACCAAGTTGTCAATAGTTGTCATAAGTCTTAAGTTTATGTTTGTATGAGAGTAAGCATGCATTTGGTGTAATAAGGCCTAAGAAGGTCATTTGTCATGTTATTTGGTCTATTGGGTAAGTATTTGAATAAGTTGCTCAAATTACCCAAAAAGTTGTCAATGAAAAATTGCAAATATGTAAGAAAGGGGGGATCCTAATAGTCATGGAAGTTTAAAATTGGTTGTAATGGTTGTAGGAGGGAATGTTAGTTTTAGGATCTCTGCAAATGTAATAACATTGTTGTAATTCTATGTGTTTCAATTGCAGATTTCCAAGATATATTAATATATCTTCAAGAGGCATGTCTTGTGAAGAGACATGTTTCTATGGTTATATATATTAATTAATCATTAATTAAAACATTATTAATTATAACATATCTATATTATACAAAAATATATATATATATATGAGTATGTATAATTAATAATTAACAATAACCATAGAAAAGGATTAACTCTAGTCCAATTCAATCCGACAGAAGCTAGAATTTAACACTCCCTCTTAGCTCAGGAGGATTGTTATAGAATACATTATCACGATAATCTTAGAATGTCATATTAAAGACCTTAATATATATATCACACTAGATACATTATCCTTTGATAATATAAATCTCAACAAGAAGTCTATATCATAGGTGAGATCTTTTATATTAGACATCGCTACACGAAATGTGTCAGAACAAACATGCCAACAATATCTAATTCTAACAATGATATGTATATCAATTGTTTTCTACCATAGATATGACTTAGATACAATCAAAGCTATCTCAACACTCCCTCTTTATTTGGGAAGATTGATATATAACATACTATGTTCTTGAGTATAAGGAGATATCATCTCACTATGATATCCCTAAAATGGAATATCAATATGAATTCATCAACACACATATGTAAAATTAACATATGGAATTTACTTCAATACACTAAGAGGCTAGAATCCTCAATACTTCCTCTTAAGCAAAAGGAAATTGAAATAAGTTTAACTTACACAATAAGGTGTAATCATCATTATGTTTTAAACTAAGAGAGAGAAAAAAGAAAGAAAACATAATGAATTTTCATGGTGTCTGGCTATCGCCCAAAAGATCCATGAAGGTTATCAATGTGTGTGGCAAAATCCGGCCCGAAGAACAAGGATAACCCAAACTTTCACAACAATGGGTTTTCATGGTGTCCGGCTATCGCCCAAAAGACCTATGAAGGTTATCAATGTGTCCGGCAAAATCTGGCCCGAAGAACAAGGATAACCCAAACTTTCACAACAATGGGTTTTCATGGTGTCCGGCTATCACCCAAAAGACCCATGAAGGTTATCAACGTGTCCGACAAAATCTGGCCTGAAAGATAACACCAAATTCAACCATTGTTTGAAAATAGATCAATTAAACTAAAGTCGTCACTTTATAATAGGATCAGAACACACGAAAGGTCGTCACCTTTCATAAGAAAAAGTCGTCACTTTTCACAATACAAGCTTGCAAGCAAAAAGTAATTTTATATTCATGAATATATAGTTTTAATAAATGCATTTACAACAAGGTCATATTAATTTTACCTCTGAAGTACACAATTTCAACTTTGCAAGAGGCTCAGCACTTTGCTCATCTGTACTAATATAACTCATCCTTGTGATAGATGCACCAGTATCACAAGGTCACATGACATTAAGTCATGGAGCATTTTCTACAAGAGTAGATTTATCACTGTATGCATATAATCATCAATCATATGATGTTAGTCAATAAGTGCATAAGAAACAATAATCATTAATCATGTCAAGTTTACCTCTGAAGTGATATGATCTACTCCCTCTAAATAAAATTTGACAAAATCATGTTCTTATTTGCTTCCTCTTAATCTGAAGCAATGTCAAATTTCCTCTTCATTATAAAGATGTTCACTTCTAGAGCCTACACAATAATCCTGGTAGCAAATGTACCAACTTTCCTTTTCTGCAAGAACATCTGTAGATATAAAGGAAAAGGATCAATGCAATTTAACTCTTATAGTATGTATAAGTTTATAATCGAGAAAGAGAGAGACTATAGTAAGTAGATAACTATAATACTCAAGAGTAAGAATTACTTATCTTTCTATGACAATCCATAAATGTCAAATCATTAAATCTCCTCTCTAAAGATGGTTTCAAGTGGGAATTTGAACATTGTTTATTAAATTTACCCCCCACAATGTGAAATTCCAACCTTTATATATCGAACAATTTTACGTACTCGGTACTTAGTGTATGATCATGCAAGTTATTTAAGGATCTTTTCATTTTCTTGTCATGTTCACAAGGTGAGGCCCATTAAAATCATTTTGTTACTTGTAAAAAACTTTTGAACTTCCTTTGAATATCTTAATCTTTTCAACCTTCAGGTGATAAGTCAATACTTCCTCATGATGTACATAGAAGTAGGCCCATCAAAATCACGAAGTCATACACATGTATAGTTAGACTCCCTCTTAATAAAGCAGGATACTCATAATCTCAATCATCAAAGATGTTTTCTTCAAGAGCCTCACTTTATCCATCTTAATCATCAGAGTCTTTGGAACTACTATCATTAGATTTAGTCTGCACAATATTTGGTAGCATATGTAAACTACCAACCTTCTTTTCCTGTAAGAATATCCTCAAACATAAAGGAAAAGGTCAAAACAAATAACCCTTATAATATGTATAGAATTTCAAATAATTGAATAGATAAATGTAAAAGATACAAGTACTTATCTGCTCATGAGGGTCATGGAATATCTCTTTTTCTAAAGATGGTTCAAGTGGGAATGAAACATTGCCTATTATTCCCCCACAATGTAAAAATTCCCACTCTTATATCATTGAACACTTTTACATCACATCAAATTTCATGACTTCTTTCTAAGTTCCAACTTGCTCTTTTCATCCATTGAAGCTCCAAACATTCATTAAGCTTAATAGTAGAAACTAACACAACCCCATCCACAATGCGCCAATATCTTGATTGAGTATGATTTTGCCACTTGAATGACCCTACAACTCATACATCAAGCTTCGTTTATCAAAGAGAGACTCGTAGGTAGTTTAATTAAAGTCACAACTTTCTTATGATGTACACAAGAGGTAGACCCATTCACATAGTTGCATGAATTACAGTCCTCTTCATTGTTATAATTTATCGATCATTGAAGATTCCATCACAACATTGGTTTACTCCCTCTGAATCAATATGATCGGTATCATTGACTTTAGACGAAACCATATCCTCTATCTACTCCCTCTAATGGATGTGTCAGAATCCCTTATAAATCTTAGTCTCCGTCTTTTTTTTTTCTTTTTTTTCTTTTTACAATAACATTCTCAGAAAAAAAAAAAAAAATCAAGGCAGATAACAATACTTATAATTCAAATAGGAATGTTAGTAGTTTAACTCATGTTTGTTACTAACAACAAAAATATATTTCTCATTACTATCATAATTCACATTATAATCCTCAATTGTAATAATAATCTATAATTTTGAGAAAATATTTCATAAAGATTCAACCTTCATAATACTCATATATGAGGAAATATTACCTTACACCTTCAACCTTAGAGGCTAATATTACCTTACATATGATATGAGGAAATCAGATATATATATATATATATATATATATATATATATCTGATTTCCTCATATCATATGTAAGGTAATATTAGCCTCTAACGTGTTTCAATCATATAACTCTTAGATATATATAACGTATGCTAATATTTCTACTTTCCTATATTTAAATAAACATTACAAAATAGAAAGTAATCACATTAATTTATTATGTCCTTAGCATTAATCTCTATCTTTATGAACATTTACATTTCCAATTAATATAATATCCATAATGTGACTGAATATTAGCACAAGCATACCTCAATACCTACCTTCAATTTGTCAGTGCTTGATGTCAATAAGCCTTCACTTTATAATCAACGTTCTCTTGTAAGCCACTATTTTTTTTTTTAATATTTATAATTCAATAACAGTTGTATGGAAGATCTCACCACATAGCCCACAATTTCATATTAAGTGAGCAAAGTTCGGTCTTCTTATAAGACGAGTGTACTATATGGCCCACAGTGATAACTCATCATCCATAGCCTACCATCTAATAGAAGTTATATTTCATCTATGCCTCTTTCCAGCGTTAAATAGGTCTTCTGTTGTCACACCATCTCTATGAAGTGACCAATAACAATCTCCCAGGTCAAACGCATGCTTGTATCAAATCCCAAGTCTTTAAATATCTTCAATTTCTATGTGAAACCATATCTATAATGATGCTGGAGGAAAACCTTGGCATCTATACCCAACATCGCTAATTTCAGTCACTACTCCATCAAACCTACGAAGTCTGTGATATTTGCATAATTACAAATATGGAGTCCATGATACTTTCCAGACACAATAATCATTAATCATGGATTAACAATTAAATTTGGTGATTGTTATATTCATGGATCTGGACTTTTGCATTGTTCAACATTTAAATATCGTATGTTTGATACAGGTAGAAGATCCCATAAACTGAGCTTTATTGGCAACGCATGTTCTATAACAATCATTCATATTTTCAAATATTAGTAGTCATCGGACATAATTGTGAAGACATGTCATGATGTCAATATCATCTTTCCTCCTCTTTGAAATCATTCTCAATCTCAAATATCCACCGCATTTCTTCCACATTTTTGTTTTTAAGAAAAATTGTAGTTGCGTCAAATAAATCAAATACACCTTTGATATCCATAAAATTTGCAGCCAAAATAATGTGACAGAAGGTCGCTTGAATTTTATCCACAGCAGGAGCATTATCTTCACATTATCATCTGATATATTATTGTTGGATTTTGCATGAGAATAGAATTTATAGTAGTCAAAACATCTCTAGAATATTTTTTAAGATTAGATGTTATCATAAGGAATGGGAAACCTAATTAGAGTCTCAATGTGTGTGTGCGTCTATAAGATCCTTGAGGATCGCAGATTGCATTGCAACCATTTTCTCCACTTTATAATCTTCGTACACTTCCTCATTCTGAATAGCCTGATTGTCAATGTATTTGCTGCCATCTTATGATTCTCCTCAAAACTAAACAAAACTTCTAAAGTAATATGCATGACGAACTAGAAGTCAATTGAATGTTGTATCCTCTTAGAGAGAGTGTTCTCGACAACATTTATTATGATCATTGTACAAGCCCAATCTTTATCTATGATGTGACATACAAATCTCTGCGCAAGCCTTAGCATTCCTGGGTTCTTTCCATTGCGGGTCATGACTCCATCCATTGCAGAACGTAAGTCCTCTTGCGTGAAGATTCAAACCAGCTTCATAATTTCCAATATGTGCAGACAGAGCCCATGTTACTACACTAAGGTCTTAAGCAATAAAATTTAAATAATCACATTTGTCAAGATCACAGCCAAGTTCCAACTATCCAATCTATAGTCATAATTTTTTTTTTCTTCTGCTTCTTTCTTTCTTTCTTTATTTATTTCTTACATTTGCAGTTAGGCTCTGATACCATGTTAGTTTTAGGATCTCTGCAAATGTAATAACATTGTCGTAATTCTATGTGTTTCAATTGCAGATTTCCAAGATATATTAATATATCTTCAAGAGGCATGTCTTGTGAAGAGACATGTCTCTATGGTTATATATATTAATTAATCATTAATTAAAACATTATTAATTATAACATATCTATATTATATAGAAATATATATTATATATAATATATAGCATACAATATATATATATATGAGTATGTATAATTAATAATTAACAATTTAACAGGGAAAAGGCTTGATAAGGCCTTGGATGGTTGAGATGAAGGGGGTGGCCAGATAAAAGCATTGTACATAAAGGAAATCAATAAAAATATTAACTGTTCCCATAAATTACTGTTTCTTGCTGTTACAGTGTTTGGCAAAGCCATGTATGGAGTTCTAACATTCTGAGAAGCTTTGGAATGTCTAGCATTGTGAGTTAGCTTTCAAATGAATCCAGTCCCATCGATTTGGTGGAGAAACATGTGACATTTTGAAACTTTTCTACTAATAGGGTCTGTAACTTGTTTCAGTGAGGGTTTGGACAAGAATTTAGTGATTTAGAAACTTTTCACTGTTGAAAATCTTCCGAATTGGTAGTTTGAAAGTTTGATCTTAGTTAATGACTATGAAATTTTTAAAATTTTGGCTTGGAGAATGTTGTTTGTGAGCAATAAGATGATGCCCAAAGCAGCTAAACTGTCCAATTAAACATAGTAGACTGAACTGTGATAAGAATTTTTTGGAGTAACAAAAGATCATTCATTTCAAATGCTTAAACTTGCAAATTCATGTTGTTTATAACATGTTCTAACCACTGGAATGCAGTATAGAAGTTTGGGAGCAAACATTCAACGACTTTCTATGTAAAGGAGACCTAGTTAGGCCTAGGTTGTACAGTAACAGTCGTAATTTGGATCACTTGTTCCAAAACAACTATGTCATCATTTTACATATGTTTTGTAATTCTCAAAGGGTATCTAAAAGTCTGCTTACCCTCCAAAGATCTTATCTACATTAGGAGTAATAACCAGTGTTATCACTGTTTACCGTACTGGTAAAGAAATCAATGCATATAGACAATGGAACAGAATAGTAGAATTATATTCACATATGTCAGAGATACATTATGCTTCATAAGATGAGTAATAGAAGTTGCTTTACAATGATCCTAGACAGGATATAAATACTATCCGCCGAACCTTCCCAAAGGAGTCTGTCGGCCAGAAACATTATGTCCGCTACAAACTATTTACTCGTCGGCTACAAAATACAAAACACCGATGACAGTCATTCCGTCGGCTACAAAAACACCAACGACAATCCAGTCAGCTGACACCATCCCCTCCAAAAAGAAAAATCGTCTCCTGACGACTAACAAAATATCTGAGACAAATTATCAAACAAAATACATTAACGGACTAACTGTAACAAGAAAAATCTGCTCCTGTCACATCACTTTCAGCTTCATCCCATTGCATTTGTAGCCTCTGCTAACACAATACTGTCTTCTCAAGCTGACCTTGATAGCCACCCACGCTACTTTCTCTGTTTCCAACTCTTAGGTACCCCGAGCCAAGTGTCGCTGCACTGCCTCCAGCTGGACGATCAGCGCCTCCCAAGCTCTCTACGCATCCACCAAGACAGCCTCACAGCCAACACCTACTCCAAGTGCCTCTGGTACACAACACTCTATGCCTGCAGCAGCTCCAGGTCTTCATCAACTCGTCAAACTCCCACGACTGATATCTGCAACGACTGGGGGTCCAAGGGGCAACGCCCCCGCGGGGTCCTGGGAACCCACACAAAAATGCACAGAACACACTGTTTTTGCCATTTTCTACCGATTCTAGACTCTTTCTGGTAACCACTGCCGCTTCCCCTTCCGTTTGGCATTGTTTGCTACTCATTCCGAACAACTTGAATCTGTCGTTTTTTTTTATAAATTTTATAAATTTTTTTAGAAAACCCCACACACCCATCTTCTACACAGACTCAACAATCTCTACTCCGCAAATGAGAAACAAAACTCCAACAATCTTTCGCTGAAACAACTCCTCCGACAATGAGAAGCTCAACAATTCTTTCGGCAATGAAACAATAATCAAGCAAATGAGTTTTGCCTTCGAACTTTCTCCTCTACGTGTTGTAAACCTTCAAAATTTCATGGGCTCCACCCACGATTGACGAGCAAGCCGTGAATGTGCAACACCGTCTCCGAATTCAAGCTTGCTGGACTGCTGTTCTCAATCCCTCCGAATAATAAGAGGAAGCATCAGAGTAATAGTCGGAAGTCGTCCTGCCTACCACCGGAAGACATTTCATCGGAAGTCGTCCATGACCAGTTCATGTGATTAAATAGCGAACTTTATGAGCGAACCCTTGATTTGAACACCATAGCCAAGAGTTTTGTTTGGACTGAACCCAGCATTGCCATGGCACTGAGATGCCGTCAGGTTTCCATTCGTTTGTAGGGCTTTGCCAAATCTTTCAGTGGAGCCAAATCAACCTCCAATCGATGCGTTGAAAGCACCATGCCGTAAAAAAAAACTTCGTCGACTCCTGTTGCTGTTGATCCTTCTTCGTGCTCATTACTTCATCGTAGATTGCTGAACCTACACCTTAGGTCACCGAACGGTCTGTGAGCACTGAATGAAATTCGAATTTGGAGGAGCAGCTTCGGCGTCGGATGAAACGGCGACGATGGATGGTTTTTAAAACAACCCTGTGGGTTGCTTCCGCGAGCAAGGCAGAGCCACGGGGAGTTGATCGTGGGGCAATCTCCTGCGGAGATGTGCCCGCAGGCAATTCCCCGCGGAGAGTTACCCGCGAACAAGTGCCCACGGCCAACTCAACTTGCGGTTTTTTTTTTTTTTTTTTTAAATTTTTTTAAATAAAATAAAATAAAATAAAAAATACAAAGGTACCTCAATTTTGCCTCCGGCCGTCGCCATTCTGCAACGACAAGGGAGTTAGCTGGCCCTTCTGCGACAGCAACGGAGTCTTCCTGGCACCATATATTTTCAATTTGGATCCATTCACTGCGTGAGGTATCTCTTCGTCGTGCGAGGTTGACAATTTGATCGCTCCATTATTGCCGACCTCTTGGATCTGATATAGTCCAACCCAGCTGGCCTTAAATCTTTACGGTTTGACTTCATTCTGTTCGTCGTACTCGAGTACCAACTGCCCCAGCGGAAACCTGTTAAGTCTAAGAGGTTTGTCATGCCACGACTTCATCTGTTCTATGTCACCTCCGTCGTCCACTGTGCCTACGGACGTGGCGCATCTAGATTATTTCCTTGCTGTCGGTACCCTTCAAGTAATTTTATGGTGTGATGCCTTCTTTTCTTCCTGTGCGGTCCGTTCACCGTGTACCGAATGGTGGGATCTTTCTTTTTTCTAGGTTTGGACTGTATGTTCTTCCCCTCAACTTCAGGCGTAACCGCCTTTCCTTCTTCCGTTGCACTGTATTTCTTCAGACACTCATTTTTCTCTTTTTTCTCACCTTCGTCGACCCTTAGCATATTACAACTCGGAAACAATTCGTAGTCTTCTATCTGCCAGTGGTAAAGGCCATTCATCGAGTCTAGGTCGTCATCATTTGATCCTCCTTCTAGTGTCAATACTCCGTCGTTTGGTTCCATTCTCCTTTTTCTTTCATCGTCATTTCTTTCGTCGTCATTGTCGCCTTCACCTTCTGAGTTTGACAATGCTGCCTCCTCACCTACCATTTGTGTGTGCAGTTCAATTGTGAATCTTTTGCCTCCATGCTCCATTGATAGAGTATTTCGTTTCCAATTATGTTTTGCTTTTGCTTGCACCAACCAAGTCCATCCCAGAATAGCATCATATCCTTTTATTTTTAATGGAATGACTACGAAATCCAATAAAAATGGTTGCGTTCCAATAGTTATTGGTTGCGCTTTCAAGATTCCCAACGGTTTGATTCTATGTTGGTCTGTTGTGAGCAACTGAAATGCAGGTGGCCACAACATCGACTTTCCCAACTTCTTCTAGGTATCCTCCGGTAAGACATTCACGCCGGACCCTCCGTCGACAATTGTTTGTCAAAACATTTCCCAAAATCCCCATCTCGACGACCGCTGGATGCCTTCTCGTTGTGAGCGCCAAAAGCATTGGGTCTATTGCCGCCGTTGCACTACTGTCCCTTCTTGTGTCCTCCGTTGCTTTCGGAAATGGTGTATGATTCAAAATGGCCATCCGTAACTGGGGCATTGTGAGGAGAAGGTCACTTATCTTGACTGGTACCTCCGTTTGTAAGATTTGCTGTACAATGTTTTGTTCTATGAAATTCCTTGCCAAGGTGCCGGTGATGTCCTTCAACTGAGATGTCCCTGCCGACAATGTCTTTCCAATTTCCACCTGCGCTTCCCCCAATTTTCTTTTTTCTTCTGCTGGCAGTTTTGCTTGCCTCTGTGTAATTTCCAGAACCTCCTCTTCATCCGTGCCGACAGTGATCAAGTTTACTCTAGACTTTAGACACTTGGAATCTTCGTAATCGCCAGGTCCACACCATCTGCATAATAATTTTGGTGTGTTTGGTGCTGTACAATCCCGCGCAAAATGACCCCACAAATTACATGCTCGGCATTGAACAATCGGCCGTTCGTTTGCATCATACTGGGTTTGACTTCGGCTCCCATTATTATTGTTATTGTTCGCATTGTTGTTATTTTGCCCTCTGTTATTATTCCTGTACCCTCCGAATGTGGCACTTGCGCTATTCGTATTTCCGCTATTGCCCGACGGAGAAGCCTCTTGTGTAAGAAGCACTTGTGGAGATCCTCTTGTCTTCATGTTAAAGGGGCACTCTTTTGTCGAATGGCCGATGATCTAACAAATGTCACAAAATTGGTTCTTTGGACACGATCCTTTAATATGACCGTCGGTCTTACACTTCGTGCACCACAGTTCACTACCTTTTGGCTCCTTTTGCATGTTTTAAACTCCTTCATCATGCGGATCATGTCCTTCTAGAGGGCACGAACCTTCTTACTGTTGCCTTCCTCGTCGCTGCTATCACCTTCGGTAGGCTTGTCATCATCCGAATCAGATGAGCTAGTGTTCTTCTTCTTCTTTGTTTTCTGCTCACTTTCGAGGTCCAATGCTCTGTTATAAGCTTCCGTGTATGACAATGGTGGCACAATTTTCATTTTCCTCCTCAACTTCGAGCGTAGGCCTTCCACGAACCATCTTTTCTGAAGTCTGTCTGTCGGCTTACTTTCAATTTTGTTTATCAAATCTTTTAATTTCTTGGCATAAACGCAGACGGTTTCGTTCTTCCCCTGCTTAGTATTGAAGATCTCTACTACAATTTCATTATCATCCCGCAACAGTTTAAATTCTTCCAGAAACTCCTTTTTAATGTTATCCCAACTGTTTAGCTTTTGTGGATCTGTATCAGTGAACCAATCAATTGCTACACCTCATAGGGTGGCCAAAAATTGCCTCATCCAGTCGTCTTCATTAGTTATCCCATTTGCCTTCCAGATTGTTTCACATGTCTTGCAATGTTGAACGGGATCGGCCGTACCATCGCCATTGAACTTCGGCAATTTCTCTTTGGGTCCTGCCATCACTCCTAGATTCTATGCGCGAGCGTTGTTTGTTCCTACAATAGTGGCACTGTTCACTCCCGCACCGGCGGTCTGCACTCTCGCACCAGCGGTCTGCACTCCCACACTGGTGGTCTGAACTCCCACACTGGAGGTTTGAACTCCCACACCGAAGGTCTACACTCCCACACTGGCGGTCTGAACTTCTACACCGGAGGTCTGCACTCCCACACCGGTGGTTTGAACTCCCACACCAGAGATCTGAACTCCCACACCGGAGGTCTCAACAGCTGCGAACCTTGGTGAAGAAGAAGGATCTTTTGAAGTTGTCTCCCGCGGAAGTGTATCCCGGACGAAGAGGTCACTCTACGCTTGTGCTCCCTCGGCACTCCAAGCCATGCGAGTCGATGCTCTTCTGTTTGAATTCTCTTCCCTCAGCAAACATAAATTCAAGAATGCCTCCTGTGCTTCTTCCACCAACTCCACCCGCTGTCGAGTCTCCTCCAACAATTCCTCCGCGCTTCGGTTTCTGTAGGCAATCTTCTGGAATCTCCTTCGGCGCTCTGCTTGTTGTGCCAGAATTAAATTAGCTTGAGCTGCGCGAATCTCATCTTTATCCTTCATCGTGTTCTTATTTTTATTCAACAGATTCGGCATTTAATTTCCATCCACCTGCCTGCGTACCAGGTTCATCGGGCAACGGCGCCAAATGTTTACCGTACTAGTAAAGAAATCAACGCATATAGACAATGGAACAGAATAGTAGGATTATATTCACATATGTCAGACATACATTATGCTTAATAGAAGTTGATTTACAATGATCCCAGATGGGATATAAATACCAAAGTAACGAGATTCAGAATCGTATCGGAATCGGCACGGCCGAATCGAATCGTGAATCGGGGGTGAATCGCCGGTGAATCGGCGATGAATCGGCAAATTTGAAAAAACCCTTTAAATGTAGAGATTTTAACAATTTAAGACTTATTTCATGCACCCTTTATTGAATATAACTTAAACACACTATAACATCATCAAATAGAAGTTGAAACTTAACATATATAAACATGGAAGTTTGTGTTTACCACATGGGGTAAAGAGTTTTTATAAGACAGCTTCACATCCAACACCTACTCCAAGTGCTTCAAAGCATATCACCCCTCTCGAAAGGCTTGCTCTATTGTTCTCTCCACCACAGACACTCCATGCCTGCAATAGCTTCAGGTCTCATCAATTGGTGAGACTTCCCACGACTGATAACCGCAGCGACTGGGGGTCTAGGGGGCAACGCCCCGGGCGCTGCTCCCTGTCGCGATATAGGGCGGGGTCGAGGGGCAGCGCCCCCGTCGCCAAAACCAAATTTGCACTCTGAAACCAACACAAAACTATATGGAACACAGTGTTTTTGTGATTTTCTTCTGATCCCACACTCTTTCTGGGAACCGCTGATATTTTACTACCTGATTATGTCTTTCCCTTCCCTTGGGCATCATCCGTTATGCATTCTAAACATTTTTTATTTGTCGTCGTTTTTTTTTTTTTTTTTTATAACCTATGGTTCTTCTTTTCTCTTCTCCTCTCTTCTAGTCATGCTTAACAATTAGAAGGCCCTTTAGGGTTATAACAAAGAGGAAAGGTAAAAAAGAAAGCAAAAAACATAAGTGATTTTTTTATTATTTCCAACTAAACATGCATGCTGTTGCCAGCCGATTTTTGGCGATTTCTAATGGTGATTCAGGCGATTTTTTGAGTGAATCGCCGATACATGCGATTCAGGCGATTCACCCGATGAAATCGCCGATCACGATTTCCGACTCCAAAAAAATCGAGGTGCATGAATCTGATCGTTGAATCGGCGATTCACGCGATTTCAGCGCGATTCTCGTTACTCTGATAAATACTATCCGCCGAACCTTCCCGAAGGAGTCCGTCGGCCACAAACATTATGTCCACTACAAACTATTTACCCGTCGGCTACAAAATACAAAACAACCGACAATAGTCATTCCGTCGGCTACAGAAACACCGACGACAATCTAGTCGATTGACAATCACTTGTAAGGGCTACTAGGATTTAGGACTGTTGGTGTGAAGGGTGTAGTAGTTCAGTTGATTAGTGACTTTGAGGATTGTGAAGGGCTTAAACATGTCATGTTTATTTGTTTTAAAGTGTTCCTAAAGCTAGTTAAGTCATGTGAATCATTGAGCCCTTTGTAATGTCCCCTTCTCTGTGCTAGGCCTTACTGGTGCCTTGTTGGTTCATCTTTCCATCCAGATGGGCTAACGACATTGATCTTGAGGATGCCAGCCAGTCACAAGAGTTTATTTGGTTTCATTGGTGAAATATTTAAGTGGAGAAGCTTTTCTATAGTTAAGTCACTTTATTTTATAAAGTGGATTTATGAAGTTACTTTATGACTTAAAGTCATTTTATAACAAAAGTAACTTAAGTTACTAAAAGCCAAAAAATGGCTTTTATCCCACATTGCTTAGTTGTTTGTACTTCCCCTCATATCGAGGTTATAAAAGCAATGAGCTTCCTTGGGATTGACATCATGAAAAATATGATATTGTTCAAAATACAGAAGGTTGCTTAAATGTAACTGGTTTTCTTAAGGACGAAACCCCTTAAGGAGAATTGGGAGACTGGATGTAGCCCCAGTATCTCTTGGGAGGATTGCACCTAGGATCAGGTATGGAATTTACAGTGTGATGCACAATTCAGTCCCACAAAACTTTCAGAAGTAAATCGGTAAAACAGAGAAGGTATCTGGAGCTCGTTTTATACTAGCTGATGAAAAACATAACTTAGTATCCACTGCATTTGATGGTTGTGTGAGGTGGTTTAGCAGCAGCAGTAACAAACATTAATACCTGGGTAGAACACAGGAGAAGACAGTGATAGTCGGATCACTATCAGCAGGAAAGGGGCAGACATAGTACTGCAGCAGCTACTCGTGGGAGAGCAGAATAGAGGAGTGGAGCGTTAGTCACCTCTACATCAGACAGGAGGCATTGAAGGTACCTTAATGTCACAGCTGTGGGTCAAGCTTTCTGCAACCATCTGGGGTGTGAACTCTTCAACGGCCATAGGGAAGTAAGGAGGTCGCAGACCCAGTTCAGCCAGCCCGCGGTAACATCCAACAGTAGTCATGTGGATGGCAGGAGATAGGTGTCGGGTTTGGTAGCGTTCCTGGCCACTAATAATGAGCCCAGCTGGAAACGCCTTGACAGTCAACTCATCACGGCTACACCAGGTTCATTGTCATTTCATTCGGTAACTTGTTTTCATTGACAACATTTCTATTTCTCAGACCTCGGAGTATGAGTGTTTGATCATTGCCGAGTAATTGTTATTGCAACGCCCATTGGTGGATGAGGAGTGTGATTAATTTTCAGAATTGTTTTCCTGTCCAAGCTTTCACCTTATATTGAATTTACTTAATCATATTGCTGCATTATCGGAGTCAGATTATTACACCCTTATTAGTATATGTAGCACATTGAAGCATATTGTCATTTTGTTGACTTCTGTGCTTGTTTAACCACGGGCATTGATTTGCCCTCCTGATCATTGACGATCCACAATTGTCTCCACCGAGCACTGCTGCTTCTCAGATATAGCAGATTGTGTGTATATTAATTCAAGAGAGGATGATTTATTTTTCTTTATATCTTTTGCGGCGCTCCTTCACCAAGGGACGCCACTCTTTGAAGTGGCTCCAATTATTATATTATTATATAGTATAATACTTATACAATATAATTATATCATCACATAATAATATAATACAACTATAATATGATCAATAATATAATTATATTATCCCACAATAATATAATAATTATATTATCACAACCTTTATGCTATCTATGTCAGCCTGAAGGAATCCAACCATAGCTACAATAACATTAACACATTAATGAAGTGTAACTTGGAGTTTAAGTAGAAGGGTGGTGAAGTGTTTGTTGGGAACCCATCTGTGATGATTCCATGTTTATTTGAAGTTTTGAAATGCCAGAGACTCTGCCTTGAGAGTGAACTTTATAATATGAGTTTTTGTGTTGGGGTTGTGAGAAGGGTATGAGCTCATTGTTGTGAAATATGCCTTATTTTAAGTGATTTGAATCTTACCTCTGCATCATGGCTTCAATTTCTGTTTAGAAGTATTCTATGTTCCCCCAAGTTTCCGGGACGGGGACAGCAGGGGACAGCGGGATGGGTTTCCGGGACGGTAATTTTTTTTCCCAATTTTGGGGACAGGGGGGGACGGCAAACGGGGACGACAAAAGTGACATTTTTGTCTTTTTTAAAATTTTTTGTGTGATAAAAAATTGGGGACGGATGCAAGTCCCCAATGAAGTCCCCAGGATGGGCACATCCCCATCTCTGAAACGCTGGCTTTTGGGGGGGTGGGGGGGACGCATCCCCGGGGAATAAGAAATATTTGTATGATGTTCATCAGTGAAGATATATTGTATTTTCATCGCTTCCATGTTACTGTGTTTGGGTCTTGTGCAGTATGTGCTTGAAATTTCAACAATATCGTGATCAATATATGCAAATATCCTTATAAAGCCTCATCTTATTCTTTCCTAGTTATTGTCAGTCTCTCTGCAATAATGTTATCGCTGAACATGGCTGCAAACTTCCATCATATTTTAACAAAGTGATACTTTTCTGTACAAAATGGTGTTCTTATTAGCTTTTTTTTATGTTGCTAAGAAATAAATCATTAGGGGAAATGAAATCTGTTTATTCTCCTTTTATCAAAAGAAGAAATTTTCTATTATGAGTTTAGTATTTCTTTTCTTATCTCTGATAACATCTTATAGTTGGTTTTAATGTCAGAATTCTTTATGCTTCAATCTGTTCAGAGTATTGGCTTTCTTGAGAATCTTTTTGGTGCTGTCTGCACTTTTTAAATAAGTTGTGGACGATTATGAAAAACCTTCCTAATTTGTTTCTTTGCTCATTATAGTCTACGACATGATCGACCCTTTACTTTGTCAATGGCAAATGCTGGTCCAAATACAAATGGCTCTCAATTTTTCATCACAACTGTTGCTACTCCATGGCTAGACAATAAGCATACAGTGTTTGGACGAGTCGTAAAAGGAATGGATGTTGTGCAGGTGAGGCTTTGCTCATTTGAGAAATATTATTTGGCTTGTAAATGCAGATGAATTCTAATACTTGAAAGCGCATTTTTTATGGCACCATGCTATTTTAATAAAAGGACTCCTGTTTTATGAGTAATCTTGTTCTTGTTACAGGCAATAGAGAAAGTCAAGACCGACAGAAATGACAAACCATATCAAGATATAAAGATTTTGAATGTAACCGTTCCAAAGTCATAATGGGATCAGTGCGTATTCTCATGTTTTATGTAATTGACAGTTGATCTAATTTTTCTGGATGAGAAAGAGGGTACTTAATGAGAGTAAGATGTAGTTTGGGGAAGCAAATTAGTTGATTCCTGCACTACAAAAGAAATTACTGTGGCCTTATTCACCTTTGATTTTTCATTTTATGTTCTATCATGGCCCGAAGCATTAGAAACTTTGGATTTGAGAGCTTTGATAAGAAGCTAATATTATGCTCCATGATTCCCATCATGTTCATGTTGCACAGAATTTTTTCATTAGATATGCATTATCTTCGAATGGTCTCTGAGCATGTTGTGAGCTATGTTCAGTTTCATCGTAGACATGAGAACTCTTTTTCTCTCGATTGGTTTGCCCAGTTAAAAGATGGCTGGGGAATTCATGTTAAAAATAATTTTTTATGCAGAATCTATAATTTATTACAGCTATGTTATTGAAACATTAGTTCTTTAAAATGGCCTCTATAAGCATTTTGTCAAATATAAGTTGCTTATAATATATGGGATTTCTGGACTCCATGAAACCTCAATTTTTATGATATTAATTTTGGAATGTGTACCTCTCTCTGCATTATGTATATGTATATCGGTATAAATAGGTAGGCATATTAGTTATATATATATGTGTGCATGCATAGGTTACTTCTCAAGGCTGTAACCTCAATCCTTATATAGCAATCATCAATTTCACACCCCAATCTCTCTTTCATTTTGTTTATATTTTTTGGCTCTTGAAAGATACAAACAAAAGCAACTTGGCAGGAATCGCAAAGGGAAGCCCAACAAATTAGAGCATTTCGATTTGTTGAAATCTCTTGAAACTACAATTTTGTGGTTTGTGCCTTTCCAGAGAATATTGAAAAAATGGGGAGAGTTTCCCTAAACAAGTTTATCACTATAAGGGGAGGCATCAACTAGAAGGATCTCAATTTAGGTGAATGTTTCAAAGATTAAACTGGAACATTCTGCAATTGTAAAAAGTCATGTTGCATTTATCTGAGCTGAAAAAGACTTGATGACTAAGGATCTCACATATCTGTTAAGGAAATAGTAATAAGAATCCTCTAAAGACGCATTAAAATAGATTGATGGGCGTGACAAGCACACAGAAGAAAATGGTAAATTATTTTTATATGTAGGTGATACTCTTTTTTCTTGGGGAAAAAAGAACAAATAGCAGCTGGAAAACAGTCAAGAGTCACAAAACAACACCAACAGCAATAGGGATATTGCTGCCATTACGACAGAAGCAGCTACATGAAGCCATCAGCACAAATAAGTCTTCTGAGGGAAGACATTAGTTGTTTTTTCAATATAAAGTGTCTGTTTTCTGAGACAAAACAAAAGTCATGGCTGCAAACAAGGTTCCGCATATGTAGGCAAGTTAATCAATTGATTTAAATAACTGTAGTGGAGCAAATCTGACCCTCAAGGTAGGAAACTATTTTCTTTTGAGATTCAGTTTTCCAACACACATTCGGGTGCTTCCAACTAAATAAATTAGGGGAGATATTTAATAATAGATAAAGGAAAATAATATTCTGATAACAATAGAAAGAACAGGGGCTTCTCAGGTTCAAATTTGAGTTTCAGTTGAGGGCACTAGCTCAAAGCACGAGCATTTATAGAGTTGTAGTATTGGAAGGCTTACGACACAAAAATATTCAGGATTTGGCAAAAATTTGAGTTTACTCAATACTCTACAAAACCCAAAAGTCAAATATAATAAAAGGTATTAAATAAGAGAGATAAATGAAATAAATAGAACATAAACAAACTCTTTTGCATTTGAATGTTTCCAATTAACTTGTACAAAAACAAGAGGGATAATGTTTGGGGTTGTTTGGAAACTTGCCTCAATCGAGTCCGTCCTTGTTTTCTTATTTCTACCTCTACAACAAACAAACAGATCAAAAAACAAATAGACAAAATGATCTAATAGGCAGGGGATGTGATAAACCCCAAGATTCTCAAAGACAAGAGAAACATGTATGATGGTATGGGCTTGAGAAAGCCAAGATGGCTATAGATAAAGTTGTAAGACGGCTGTCGCAAACAATCGATTGTTGTCGCAAGCAAGAGCAAGCACAAGAAAAAATTATGAAAACCAAGAGATTGCTAGAGATTTTGTGTGCAAGAACCAAGAGATTGGATTAAGCGTAAAAACTCAATTTAAAAGAGAGAATAGATGGGGAAAAGAGGTTGATGAGCCATTCTAGAAGATTCCAAATTGTTTCCACAAACCAAGAGTAAGTGACAAGTGTCAAAATAGGCAAAACTGACATTTGAATATTAAGATGTTGCATACACATGCACAACTTTTGAACCTCTATGTGGTGTGCTAGTTTACAGAGAAATCATGCTAGAAAATGGCACGTAACAAAAGTAACACATAGTTAATGCAAAAGAGATGCTAGAAGATAGTTGTTGAAAATGCCTTTGAGTATCCTACGAGAGAAAAGGTTGATGGAAGAGCTGAAATGTACCTACTCAAATGTTAGGGCAATGAATACCATAGTGGTTAAAAAAGTGTAGGTAAAATTGTCGAGGGGTATGAAATTTTTTTGTCTCCACTTTAGCAGGCTTATTAATAAAAAATGAATATGTATGCATAAGGAAATCTATTGAAAACAAATAACATCATAATGCCAACACAAAACTATAGAGGAGGCAAATAGTTTATTGAACTAGGAAAGCATGCCCTCAAGGTGAAGACCTACAAAATAAATGTATTAGATCGAAAACAACTCCCAAAAGATAGCAACATTAGAACATGACATTTTTAAGCTACAATGTTAAAACAAATAAAAATAATACACAATAAACAAATTTAAAAATTTGAGTCAACAAAGTGAGAGACCTCGATGTAAAAGGTTGTCTTGGTATAATGAGTTGTCCCCAAGATACACAAAGTAACACAGAGGAATTTTGAGTAGGAGAGAAGAACTTTGAACTGATTGCTTCCTGGAGGAGGGTGCCCAAAAGAGAGGGAAGCAACCAATGTTGAAGAGACATTATATGTCTCAAACAACTTATTTTCTCACTAGGGGTCATCCATATGTTTAAATTCATACTGTAAGACATTTTACAAAAATTATGCCAATATAGATAGGAAATTGTGTTATTCTAAATTTGCATACAATAAGGCAATAGGTTTTGATACTGCCAGCACATGTAGCAATGCTAGATAGTTGTATGACAGGGCCAAATATTTAGATAGGTAGATTGTCCTCCTCAAATACATGCAATAGATAGTGGATTGACCCCCCACAAAGACAAATAATAGATAGTGGATTGACACCTACTAAAGAAGATATAATATGTAGTGGATTGGCCCCCACAAACACACATAAGATAGTAGATTGCCCCAACAAAGGAAAATAAGATAGGATTCAGGGAAATGCAAGAGCCTTATTATAGAATGTTAAGTATGTTAAGTATGTATAAAAGAAAGGATAGAGATGAGACTTGATATCACTTGTCATACAAATAAGAAGTTGTACTAATAGATCATGGATTGATGACAATTGATTCATAAAGTTGTATTTTGTTAGATAAGGCATTGTATTCACTAGTGGAATGCCCAAACACTTGATGATATTCATAGAAACAAAATTATGTTTTAGCATGTGTATGAAACCTTTTTTGCATAGAAGGAAGAGTGGTTGAGTGGGCTTTGAGAAGCCAAAACAAAATATTCTCTTAATTAAATAAAGAATTGATAGGGAGACTCTAGGTTATGTCTACTTCTTTATTGCCTTGGTCACTTCCCTTAATTTAGGAATACTCAAGATCCTCCTACGACACAACCACTTCAAGAGGAGTAAGGTGAGATTAATAACAACTTAACAAGTCCTAGAGTTCCCAATCAATTCAAAAGAAGATCCATTCTTGCTTGCAAGTTCATGCATACTAAACTTGCCATACAACTCCAATGTCTTCAAGGTTATCTTGTAGGAGTGTGAAGAGACCAATTTCCTCTTAGAATCCTTGGGAGCAATCTTAGCAATCTCTTGGTTTACCCCATTTAAACTTTTATGCCTCCCTTTGTTTTGAATTTTAGGGCTTTAGATCAAAAACTTGCCAAAAGACCCCATGAACAAACTACCATTTTGAGTACCCTTTTAGAAGACCTAAAATATTTTTGAGGTCTCGGGTCTCAAATCCTTCGTACAACACCAAACCCTAATGTGGGCCTTTACAAGCTTAATTATGTTGAAACTCAAACAGTTGGCTCAAAAGCCTTCAAAAGGATTCAATTGAACTTAATCTTGCTTCCAAGGATTTTCTTGACTCCATGATACACCATTCTGTTGTTGGTTTGTCATTTTCAATCCATTCTTGCAAGTAATTTCAAACTGATGTTCTATCACCTAGTCGAGCTACCACAGAGCTCGCCTAGGGCATGAGCTTAAAAATTACAGACTGAGTTTCCTAGCTTGCAACCAATGCAAAAAGATTGTACATAGCCTCTTCTTAAGGACCTCCAATGGTCGTTAAAATTTTGCAATGGAGTTTTAAGATAGAGGCATTATTTAAGCCAAAACCCTAACTCTGCCAGTAAATAATAAGATTGGGTCTTGGTTTTATTTAACTAAGAAAGCTTGTACAAAATGTAACACCACAACTTACTAAGAAAAAGGAAAAATTGAACTATCTGGATCAGAAAGAAGACAAATTCAATTCATGGAGCATGTTGCTTGAGTTGCAAGATGATTGTGCAAAGATTGCCTAAAAAGTTGTATTCAAACTATAATGCTCAACAATCAAAATGTCTTCCAACCTTCCTATAATGGCTTGCAACGTCTTAAATATCTAAACAAATTGTTCCAACCGTTCATTCTTTCCCATAGTTGACTTTGCCAAAAAAATGCATAATGCTCCAAAATGTTGTCAATGCAACATTGCAAAGTTGCAACTTTTTGCATCTTTGGCTTTCACCTTACATACCTTCCATCTAATGTTGCAGAATGATGTATCTAGCCATCTTGGACATATCTAACACGTAGACATAACCTTTTGACTATCATTGAACCATACTGCATATCATGCCCATATTTGGCATAGTTGACAACTTTTAGCCCAAATGATCAACTTTTAAGCATCACGAAGAAAACTAATTCAAAACATCTCAAACTGACTTCAACCTACCCAATGGACTCCTAAATAGCCCTTATTCCCATCATGACCTCTCTAAGGTCTCACAAGCCAAAATTTGAGGGCTTATGACTTAAACCCATAGGTGCTCCTGCATCATTCTCCCCCAATGGAAAAGAGCTTAAGTCACATCAGATGACAATAGCGTTGGATCAATACCCATCTTAAAATCTACTGTAGCTACCCATGTGGCTTCACTACCAAATGAGCCTTTCCATTGGATCAAGTGTTCCATGTGTATCTTGTGCATGGTGTTCTTTGCAACTCTTGATCCTAAGACCACCTCTTCTTGTAGTTGAGATACATTAGGCAATTGCTTCAAATTAGGGATCATGTCTACAACATCTAGAACTTCCTTATCCACCTCTGAACTAGAACTCTTATATGGCACTAGATCTGCCGCATTGAAAATTGGTGCTAATGTTATTTCCTCTAGCATTTCAATCTTAAAAGCATTATTTCCATACTTTTCCAAGAGTTTGCAATGGCCTATTCTCCTAATTTGCGGTTTTCCATGGACTCCCTTATGTAACCTTTCGTTATTTAAATGCACCATGCTAAGTCACCTATCTAATATTGGCCCTCCCTCTTTCTCATATATGCCTTGTCCTTGATCTTTTTGGTGTTCTCTGTTAGAGTTTTCGCGTGAATTTCCTTCATTTATTGGGCACAATATTTTCCATATCCACTTCTCTTCTCCAATCTCCTTAGGTCTCTGAGCTCTAACACACCCTTAGGATGCAAACCATAAACAACTTCAAAAGGATTTTTCCCTTTGGTCCTATTGACAATATCATTATATGCAAACTCATCTTGATGGATGATCTGGTCCCATGACCAGCCACACCCTAAGCTTCTATTAACAACTTTTGTATGCCCATATGTTTGGGGATGATATGTCGACCCTAATGATAAGTTGGTACGTAACCTCTTCCACAATGTTTTCCAAAAATGACATGAATTTAGAGTCACTGTCAGACACTATATTGATTGGAAAACCATGAATTCTCATTACTTCTTTGAAAAAAAAGTTAGCTATTTGGGATGCATCATGTGTTACCTTGCAAGGTATGAAATGGACCATCTTACTGAATCTGTCCACCACCACATAGATGCTATCAAATCCATTTTTTGACTTGGGTAACCCTAGAACAAAATTCATACTCACACACTCTCATGGCATGTTGAGAATGGGAAAAGGTTGGTAAAGACTTGGATTGGAGGATGCTTATTTAGTGCTTTGGCATATTGTGCAACTTTCTACATAACTTCTAATATCCGTGTGCATTTTTGGCCAATAGTTAAACCTTTGCACCAACTCTAGTATTTTGTTAAGTCAAAATTGGCCTCCTAGACTTCCATTTTGCTTCTCTTGAATCAGTTTCTCCCTCATTGACCCCCCTGGAACACAAAGTTTCCTACATTTGAACAATAGGCCTTCTTGCTATGTGTAATCTGCATATTTACTATGAAAGTGATTCCCAAAGTCCTTACACACCTTGTAAGCTTTAGTGAAATCTTCATCATCTTGATATAGTTCCCTGAAGCTATCAATAAGTATACTCTTTAATTGAACTTCTTGAACTATCAAAGATCTACTACTCAATGCATCGACAATCCTATTGGTTTGACCCTTTTGTGCTTGATAGTAAAAGTATAGGCTGGAATGTATTGTACCCACTCATATGCCTATGGTTCAACTTGTCTTGGGAGTTCAAAACAACTTAAAGCTTGATTATTAGTGTAACAACAAATTCCTTATGGAGGAGATAATCTCTCCATTTCCTTAAGGCTTGAATTAATGCATACATTTCCAAATCATAGGAAGAGTGCCTCTTCTTAGCTTCATTGAGTTTTCACTGTAAAATGCCACAGACTTTCCTTTTTGGCTCAACATTGTTCCTACTGCAACATTATTGGCATCACATTCCACTGTAAACAATTTGTCAAAACTAGGTATTACTAGGACAGGTTGGGTGGCTACTTTCCTTTTCAATGTTTCAAATCCCTTGTCATCTTTCTCCATCCACTTAAATTTGGCTTTCATGCCTCCTTTGTTGGTGTCCAGAACTGGTGCACATATTTCACCAAAATGTTTGATAAACTTCCTATAAAATTGAGCCAAACATTGGGGACTTCTTACCCCACTAGCTATCTTGGGAGTAGGCCAATTAAGGATTGCTTTAACTTTTGTAGGGTCCACTTTCAGTCACCTAGTGAGTTCACAAAACCAAGGTAGACTAGTCTATGCTTCATGAATTCAAACTTGTACAAATTAATAGTTAGATTCTCATCATGCAACTTTCTTAAAAAAATCTTGAAATGTTTAAGGTGCTCAACCTTTGTCTTACTGAATATCAATATGTCATCAAGATAAACCATGACAAAGTTACCTATGAAGTCTTTCAACACCTCATTCACTAGTCTCATAAAAGTACTAGGGGCGTTGGCTAATTGAAATGACATAACAAGCCATTGATCAAGTACTTATGTGGTCTTAAAGGTTTTCTTCCACTCATCCCCCTCAATCCTTATCTGATGATAGCCACTTTTAAGATTAGTTTTGGTAAAGTACTTTGCTCCTCCAAAACAATTTGTTAAATCTTCAATCCTTGGAATAGAAAATATGTACCTAATAGTGATTCTATTTGTGGATCTAGAATCAATGCATAATCTCCAAGTACCTCCTTTCTTGGGCGCCAACATTGTGGGAACTACAAATGGGTTGATGCTCTTTCTTATTAGGCCACCATCTAGAAGTTCTTGCACTTGCTTGGCTAATTCCTCATTTTGTTGAGGTTTCATCTTATATGTAGCCTTATTAGGAAGGGAAGGCCCTAAAATTAAGTCAATTTGATGGCTTATAGCCCTTTGTGGTGGCAATGTGGCAGGTGTTCTATCACTTACTATTTCTTTGAACTTCTCAAGGACTTGTACTTCTACAAGGAGTTTTACTTTCTTATCAGACTTCTCCTCCTTAGGTTTCAACACAAAAGAAAACCCAACACCATATTTGTCCTTAAGGGTTCTTAGGAACTTTTCCCTAACTAATAGGACATTAGGACATGTGTAAGTCTCTTCCCTTCTGCTATAGATTGAATTCTAAAGATAACTCATCTTTCTTGAATGTGTATGAGTTTTTTCCCCATCATGAATATCCTTCCTATCAAACTGCTATGGTCTACCTAAGAGGCGATGGAAGGCATCCATAGGTAACACATCATAGAGAACCTTGTCTTTATACCCTCCTATGGTGAACTTTACCTAAGCTTTCTCATTAATTAGGACATGTTGACCTTTGTTAAGCCAAGCGACACTATAAGAGATACTATGGGCAATTTTTTGTAACTTTAACTTACTAATGACCTCCTCTAAAATTATATTATCTATGTAACCTAAATTAATAACTTTACATACCTAGAACTAGAACTCTTAAATGGCACTAGATCTACCACATTGAAAATTGGTGCTAATGTTATTTCCTCTAGCAAGTCAATCTTAAAAGCATTATTGTTGTACTTTTCCAAGATTTTGCAATGGCCTATTCTCCTAATTTGTAGTTTTCCAAGGACTCCCTTAGGTAACTTTTCTTTTTTTAAATGAACCGTGCTAAGTCACCTATCTAATATTGGCCCTCCCTCTTTCTCATATATGCTTTGTCCTTGATGATATTTGTTATTGTTTATTTGGATGATATTTTGGTTTACAATAAGTCTCAACATGAAATTTTTTTGTAGTATCTTTGAGAGGTTAAAGGAAGAAAAACTATTGATTAATTTGAAGTGTAGCTTTGTACAAAAGGAGGTAGTCTACCTAGGGTTTTTTGTATCATCTGAAGGTCTCAAAATGGACCCAGAGAATGTGAAGGTTATCTTGGAATGGTCTACCCCAAGGTCTTCCATTGAGGTGAGGTCATTCCATGGTTTGGCTATTTTTTATAGGAAATTCATTAGGAATTTAAGTAGTGTCTACGTACCCCTAGTTGAAACAATGAGAGGGGATAGAAAAGAGTTCAAGTGGAATGCGGGAGCTACAAGGAGTTTTGAGTTGAAGAAGAAGGCGACAGAGAAACCTATGTTACCACTCCCTAATTTTAACAAGGTGTTCCAGGTGGATTATGTTGCTAGTGGTAGTTCCATTGGGGTTGTATTGAGCCAAGAAGGTAAGCCTATTGCTAATTTTAGTGAGAAATTGAATGATGCAAAGAAAAAGTTTTTTTTGTTATGATCAGGAGTTCTGTGCAATTGTTTAGGGTTTTAAAAAATGGAGGTGTTATTTGTTGCCAAAAGAATTTTATCTATATACTAATCATTAGGCATTACAGTACCTAAATAGCCAAGATAAATTGAAACATAGACATTTGAAATGGGTAGAGTACCTGCAAAGCTATACATTTGTATTAAAACATAGAAGTGGAAGATTTAATAAGGTTGCAGATGCATTAAGTAGGAGGCAATTTTTACTGATAGAAATGCCAGTTGAAGTGGTTGGATTTAACGATTTCAAGACTTTGTACCTTGGGGATCTTTATTTTGTAGAGGTTTAGAAGGTCTGTAAGGAATCTGTTACTCTAGAGAGGACCAGGTGGTTGGATTACATGATCCAAGATGGTATGCTACTCAAGGGCAGTCGAATGTGTATTCCAAGGAGTTCTATGAGGACGAACTATTAGAAAAAGTAGTCCACCAAGATAACTGGTTGGGGGGGGGGGGGGGGGGGGGGGGTTGAATCGGTTATCCAACAATTAAAACATTTATCTTCTTTAAACAAACTTAACCATTCAACCAAATTAAACAACAACCATAACAAGATGCACATAGACAATTACACGAGATATGTTGACTAGGGAAACCCTTGATCAGAGGGAAAACCCTAGTGGAAATAATGCCCACAAGATGATGTACTAATATAAATATTCCTTGTTAGAGGATGGACTCTATTAGGAGTCTATTATAACATTCAGTACATAAGAGTCCTTGTTAGGAGACTTTGAATCCCTGTTAGGAGATTCCAACCCTATTAGGAATTGTGCCAACCCTGTTAGGAGATGTAGTACAATGTATGCAAGAAGAGCTCACTGCCCAAACATGCAATTTCAACTACAAGAAGAGCTCACTGCTCAAACAAGTAATGAACTATTATGTTCTTCTTTCCTTTGTTTTGTTAATCGAACCAATCACTATTAGACCTTGTATACCAAGTCACAAACCTCAGATACAAATATCAAACCTCAGATCACTCAACAAAACCTCGGCAATGAAGTTTCCTTCACTTTCACTTCGCTCTACTCAACTTCGTATTCCACTGTCTCTATTGCTTACAATTCCATACAATACCATTCCATGTCATGCAAGCTTGGTAAAGGAAAATGTCCTTCCTTAATATCGAGTCCATAAAAAAATTCCCTAAGTCAATTGTTAGACCTTCTCAATTAATCATTATAAGACCACATTAAGAACACATTACACTTAGCAATAACATTAATCTTCCACCTTGCAACTTGAATATCTTTTCATACACATAATATTATGACGAGAAAACTTAGCCACATCATCATCAACATGTCTTCTTCACATCCTCAACCTCGATTATCAGAATAATAATTCTACTAGGACATATAATAAGTTTACCAGAAGATGCCTCGATAAACTCTATCTTAGAACAAACATACCAAAACTTACATAACTTCTTCCAGACTTATCATTTATTCTTTAAATGTTAACTGCATATACTAGATACTCAGAAGTATCTCCCTTAACCTCGAATAGTGAGAATACTCAATTAGCTATCTATACCAACTTGATCTTTTTGTTGTTCTTTTGTCAGATACCACAAAAGACTGCTATGTTGAGATCAATGACAAACTCAATCATAAATGTAACATACCATCACAGTAACATATCTACAATACTCCCCCATAGGAATATTATCAGCATTCATGCTTCCAACAATATCTCAACAATCTCCCTCTTTGGCATTGATGACAACATAGATGAAAAACATTTGGTTCCAAGAATACCAAAAAGACTGTTAATCTTTTTTTCAAATCATCTTCATCAATCATTCTCCCCCCTTGATATACCTCAATGTGCTTTATGTCAAACTATCATTCCATGTTTCACTCCACTTCTCCCCATGATGATCTTCCTCATGATATTCTTTCATGATGTTTTTCATGTTGAACTTCTCCCCCATTGACATCAATGTCAAAGGTTTCAGCAACCATCAAACTCAGCAACAACTGATTCTTACTAGCTCAAGTGTCCAAAGACACTGTTCAAAACAACATCCAACAAGAGTCCTAGATGACTTTATCCATCATAGATAGTTCCCCATACAAGAAGCATCAACATTCAGTCTAGACAACAATGGTGCTCTATTACACTGGATTAATGCATTCTTGCATCATCTATTCTGATGTAGGATGGGGCATAACCCCTAGCATACCTCGCAAATACTCAAAAGTCTCTTTGGGAAGAGGTTTAGTGAATATATCTATAATCTTCTCCTTAGTGCTCACATTCTCCAATCTAATTTCCTTTTCTGCAACTTTCTCTCTCAACATGTGATACTTAATAGAAATGTGCTTGGTCTTCAAATGCAACACTGGATTTCATAAACATATTTACCATGCTTGTGTTGTCACAATGTATGACAACAGGTTAACTGATTTCTATCCTTATATCATTCAACATCTGCTTCATCCAAACAACTTGATTACAATTGTTTGTTGGTGCAACATATTCTACTTCTGCTGTACTTTGTGATGTACAATCTTGCTTCTTACTTATCCAACAAACCAATCATCCTCCAAGAAAGAAGGCTCCACCACTAGTGCTCTTTCTGTCATCCATATTGCCTGCCCAATCAACATCAATATAATCACTTAGAGTAAAATCATTAGATTTTTCATACCATAGTCCAAACTTAGATGTTCCTTTTAGATATCTAAATATTCTTTTGACTACTAGATAATGTGCTTCTCTAGGATCAACTTGGAATCTTGCAACAATTCCAATTGGATTTGCTATATTAGGTCTTGTGATGCAGGAGCATCCAGAGGTATAAGGGAAATCCTGTGTCACCCAAAAAAATGTACTTAGACTTAGTTTCTGTTTCATGTTTTTTTATTTTTGGATACCCATTTGGGTCAAATAAAGGTTCCAACTCTCACAGTTCCACTATCAGTGTTCTAGGATAGAGTATTTGAGCACCTTGGGATATGTGTAAATGTTAGAAAAATAGGAGTATGTAATTGAGCCATAATTTTGGTGAATTAGAAGGTGTAAATTGGTCAAATGATTGTAATTGTAATTTAGAGCATTCCAAAAAAAGAATCAGGACAAAAGGCCCCACAGTTTGAAAGTTATTGCAGTTTTTCAATTTTTGGAGACCTCCTAAGAATGCTTCAAAGTTAGGTTAGGGGCATTAAATGACCTCGAACAGGGCCAAAAAATGGGGGACGAGCAAAGCTAGTCCATAGGGCTATAGAGCGCTTTGAGAGCTTTTCATAAATGTAAACGGTTCATCAATCAGAGCTACGGTTCAAAAGTTATGCCTGGTCGGCTACTGTTTTTGGAATCTTCTAATTTTGCACTAACTTCTAAAGTGACTTTTGGAACCTTCCATTTTGGCGATGGATGCCAACTAGCACTTTCTAGAATGTATTCCTAATTCGTAACCCTTTGAGGTCTATTTAAGAACATTTTTGGCATTGTAAAAGGCAGTTCGGAGTGGAGTTTGAGAGAAGGTACCGAGAGAAGAATTTATCTCTAGATTTATGCTATTGTAAGCCCATAGGGCATGTTTTGGAGTCTGTTTCTTTGTACTAAGTGTACTAGCATATTTTCACAGTTAATAAAATTTTCTCTTTCTTGTTGTGTCCATTTTGTGCTTGGGTTGTGTCCCCATCAAGTGGTATCAGAGCTAGTTTTCCTGAGTGTGTAGACAGAGTGTTGACTATGAGGCGGTTTGCACTAGGACTGTGTGGTTGTGAGTTTCAGTTAAGAAGATGCCTCCATGAAGAGAGCATGGTGGAAGGGCCAGAGCTATTAATCCTGAGGAGGTTAGATCCCTCCAAAGGCAGGTCCAAGCATTGCAAGAGGAGCTCCGTAGGGGAACAAATGTTGTTGTAGGTGACGAAAGTGAGGACAAAAATGAAGAAGAAGAAATTGGACCAGAAGGGGAAGTTGACGAGGAAGTTCTGAATCAGGCAGAGGAAAGGCTTTTTAGGGCCATTACTAAGTTTGGGAAAAGACCTACAATTGATGTGGGTGTATTTTCAGAAAATCTAAAATCGGATGAGTTGATCGACTGGATCAATGAACTAGAAGAGTACTTTGAGTATGAGTATATCAGGGATCCAGATAGGGTTGTGTTTGCAAAGGCAAAACTGAAAGGACATGCCAAAATCTGGTGGCCAAAGATTCAATTGGAAAGAAATAGAAGAGGAAAGGAGAAGATCACAAGGTGGGATCGCATGGTGGACAAACTAAAGAAGCAGTTCATTCCTGTTGACTACGAGCTTGATTTGTTTAAGAAGATGCTTGGGTTAAAGCAAGCAGGAAAATCAGTCCAAGAATATACAGAGGAGTTTTACCGACTTTTAATTAGAGCAGGTCATGCAGAAGCAAATAAGGAGAAGGTTGCTTGTTATATCAGTGGGTTGCGACCTAGCATCCAGGAGGAATTAAGTCTGGTAAGAATGACCAGCATTGAAGAGGCATACCAATTTTCCCTACAAGTTGAAGAGAAGCTAAATAAAAGGTTTGAAGGGAGACAAAGAGGGCGTGGTCAAGGAGGAAGGGGTAGTGGTAGGTCATCTGGAGGCCGAAATGAAACCCAAAAGAAAAATGAAGATGTGCCTACTAGTAGGAACCAGAGGAACGAGGGTTTCAACCGCTACTGTGATCAAGACTTTGGAAATCAGAGAGGAAGAGGTAGAGGACATGGACAAGGAAGAGGAGGCTTCTGTGGTACCTATTTCCATTGCAATGAAGAAGGTCATCGTGACTTTGAATGCCCTCAACAAAAACGAAGGATAGATAGGAGAGCTAAGGGTCAAGCTAGGGTTGCTCATGTGGATGAGGATGCACAATCATCACATTTAGAGGATGCAGAAAGAGGAGAGACTTTAGTAAATGAAAGGGTCCTACTAAGTGGTGAGATTGAACCAGGACAAAGGAGTAGTTTATTTCGTACCAGGTGCAAGTGTGAGGATAAATGTTGTGATGTGATCATTGATGGTGGTAGCACTGATAACTTGGTATCAGAGGAGATGGTCTCTAAGCCGAAGCTCAAGAGGGAGAAACACCCCCAACCCTATCAGATTGCTTGGGTGAAAGATGATCACAAGGTCCTAGTAAGTGAACAATGTTTAGTGAAGTTCAAAATTGGGAGTTACCATGATGAAGTTCTCTGTGATGTTATTCCAATGGATGTTTGCCATCTATTGTTGGGTAGACTGTGGTAGTTTGATAGGCATGCAGTATATGATGGTCATGCAAACATATACTCTCTAACAAAGGATGGAGTTCACCACAAACTGAAGCCCATGAAAAAGGAAGGCGAAAAGGTATGTAGCAGTGCTAGGATTTGTCTTGTTGATGGAAGGAAGTTTTTAGATGGCATGAAACATCAATGTATGTGCTATGCTTTGATTCCTAGGAAAGATAAAGAAGGTAGTAGTGAAATACCACTTGAAGTTTTAGATTTACTAGGTGAGTTTGGAGATATCATCTTTTATAATGTTCTAGAAGGATTGCCACTAGTAAGGCAAATTAGTCATCAGATAGATTTAATCCCATGAGCTAGTTTTCCTAACAAGGCTGCTCACAAGATGACTCCTACTGAAACTAAGGAGCTAAATAGATAGGTTCAGGAGCTATTGAGGAAGGGCTTGATTCGGGAGAGCTTGAGTCCATGTGTAGTACCTGCAATACTAGCACCAAAGAAGGATGGAGAGTGGAGGATGTGTATAGACTCTCGAGCTATAAATAGGATAACCATCAAGTATCGATTTCCTTTGCCAAGAATGGATGATCTTATGGACTGCTTGAGTGGAGCTCAGTACTTTACAAAGATAGATCTCAAGAGTGGCTATCATCAGATACAAATACGAGAAGGAGATGAGTGGAAAACAACCTTCAATACCAAGGAGGGTCTTTATGAGTGGCTAGTCATGCCCTTTGGATTGACAAATGCACCAAGAACCTTCATGTGGCTTATGAATGAGGTACTTAATAAGTTCTTGGAAAAATTTGTTATTGTCTATTTGGATGATATTTTAATTTTCAGCAAGACTTTGGAAGAACATTTATTGCATATTCGTAGTGTCCTTGAAAGGTTAAGGGAAGAGAAACTGTTAATTAATTTGAAGAAGTGTATCTTTGCATAAAGGGAGTTAGTCTACTTGGGGTTTGTTATATCACCTGAAGGTCTTAAAATGGATCCAGAGAAGGTAAAAGCCATCTTGGAATGGCCTACTCCAAGGACTGCTACTAAGGTAAGATCATTTCATGGTCTGGTTAGTTTTTACAGGAAGTTCATTAAGAATTTCAGTGGCATATGTGCACCCTTGACTGAAACAATAAGAAGGGATAGAAAAGAGTTCAAATGGACTGCGACAGCTGCGAGAAGTTTTGAATTGTTGAAGAAGAAGGTGATAGAACAACCTGTGTTGGCACTTCCAGATTTTAGAAAGGTGTTCTAGGTGGATTGTGATGCTAGTGGCAGTGCTATTGGAGCTGTATTGAGCCAAGAAGGTAAGCCTATTGCATATTTTAGTGAAAAATTGAATGATGCGAAGAAGAAGTATTATGTTTATGATCAAGAGTTCTATGCAATAGTTCAGGCCTTAAAGAAATGGAGGCATTATTTATTGCCAAAGAAATTTTTTTTATATACTGATCATCGGGCATTACAGTACCTAAATAGCCAAGGTAAATTGAATCAGAGGCATATGAAGTGGGTAGAGTTCTTGCAGAGCTATACATTTGTTTTGAAGCATAGAAGTGGAAAATCTAATAGGGTTGTAGATGCATTAAGTAGGAGACAATTGTTTCTTACAGTAATGCAAGTTGAAGTAGTTGGGTTTGATGAACTCAAGAATTTGTACCCTAAGGATCCTGATTTTGCTGAAGCATGGAAAGCTTGTAAAGAACCTGTTGCTGTAGACAGAACCAAGTGGCTAGACTATTTGATTCAGGATGGTATGTTGTTCAAGGGTAGCCAATTGTGCATTCCAAGGAGTTCCATGAGGGAAAATCTAATTAAGGAGAAACACAGTGGAGGGATGGTAGGACATTTTGGTTGAGGTAAGACCATTTCCATTCTCAAAGAACATTATTTTTGGCCTCAAATGTCACAGGATGCGAAGAAGTTTGTACAGAATTGCCAGGTTTGTCAAGTGGCCAAGGGATTTAGTCACAATACTAGACTATATCGGCCATTGCCTATTCCATCAAAACCATGGGAGGACATAAGTATGGATTTTGTTCTTGGATTGTTGAGGACACAAAGGGGTAATGACTCAGTATTTGTGGTGGTTGATAAGTTCTCCAAAATGACACATTTCATTTCATGCCACAAAACTCATGATGTTGTCCATATTGCAGACTTGTTTTTTAGAGAGGTGGTAAGACTACATGGTCTCCCAAGGAGTATAGTTTCTGATAGAGACACTAAATTTGTGGGGTATTTCTAGAGAACATTGTGGAAAAAGTTTAGGACAGACTTGAAGTTCAGTTCCACACATTATCTGCAGACTAACGGCCAAACAGAAGTGGTAAATAGAAGTCTGGGCAATTTGCTCAGATGTTTAGTTGGGGATAAGCCCAAGGTATGGGATTTGATTCTACCACAAGTGGAATTTTCTTACAATAACTCTGTAAATAGGAGTACAAGTAAATCACCATTCCAAATTGTATATGGAAGTAGCCCAAGGACTACACCAAAATTGAGGAAGATGGAGCAAGGGGAAAGGACAAGTGTTGAAGTAGAAGAGTTTGTTGAACATATCAAGCATCTACATGAGGAGGTCCAGGTACACATTACCAAGATGAACCAGCAGTATAAAGCTAGGGCTGATCAAAGGAGAAGACATAAGGAGTTCCAAGTAGGGGATCTAGTCATGGTACACTTAAGAAAAGAAAGATTTCCATTAGGTACTTACAACAAGCTGAAGATGAAGAAATTTGGCCCCTACAAAATTCTAAAGAAACATGATTCAAGAAATGCATATGAGGTGGAGTTACCAAATGGAATTCACATTTCTCCTATCTTCAACATTGTAGACTTGACAGAGTATCATGATGATGGTGCAGATGAGGAGCTGATGTTAGAGCCATGTCCAATTCTTGCTTCTAAGAAGGAGGATATAGAAGACATTCTGGATCATCATGTGGGCAGGAGTACCAGAAATAGGTAGTATGAAGAAAGAGTATTTGGTTAAGTGGAAAGGCCGACTGATCGAGGACTCAACTTGGATATCAGCAGTTGAGGTTTCCCATTTGGAATTTCCTCTACCATCCATAAAGTGACAGGGTCACTTTTCAATCTACCCTGGCTGTCTGATGCAGGAGCATCTAGAGGTACAAGGGCAATCCCATGTCACCCAAAAAATGTACTTAGACTTAGATTTTGTTTCATGTGTTTTCATTTTTGGATACCCATTTGGGTCAAATAAAGGTTCCAACTCTCATAGTTCCACTATCAATGTTCTAGGATAGAGTAGTTGAGCACTTTGGGATACGTCTAAATGCCAAAAAATTAGGAGTATGTAATTGAGCCATAATTTTGGTAAATTAGAAGGTGTAAATTGGTCGGATGATTGTAATTGTAATTTAGAGCATTCCAAAAAAAGAATCAGGACAAAAGGCCCCATGGTTTGAAAGTTATTGCAGTTTTTCAATTTTTGGAGACCTCCTAAGAATGCTTCAAAGTCAGGTTAGGGGCATTAAATGACCTCAAACAGGGCCAAAAAATGGGGGACGAGTGAAGCTGGTCCATAGGGCTATAGAGCACTTCGAGAGATTTTCAAAAATGTAAACGGTTCGTCAATCGGAGCTACAGTTCAAAAGTTATACCTCCGAGAAGTTTGGCTACCATTTTTGGAATCTTCTAATTTTGCACTGACTTCTAAAGCAACTTCTGGAACCTTCCATTTTGGTGGTGGATGCCAACTAGCACTTTCTAGAATGTATTCCTAATCCTTAACCCTTTGGGGTCTATTTAAGAACATTTCTGGCATTGTAAAAGGCAGTTTGGAGTGGAGTTTGAGAGAAGGTACTAGGAGAAGAATTTATCTCCAGATTTATGCTATTGTAATCCCATAGGGCATGTTTTGGGGTTTATTTCTCTGCACTAAGTGTACTAGCATATTTTTACAATTAATAAAATTTTTCCTTTCCTGTTGTGTCCATTATATTCTTAGGTTGTGTCCCCATCACCTTGTGTGAGTCCGATATTGCAATCCTCTAATCATAGATTTGTACTTTTTCTTCTCAATGGTAGTTGTCTCATCCTTTGTAGATAATTTGTGTCCAGTTGCCATAGGTGTTCCAATGGGTTTGCTTGTTTCCAAACCAAGCCTTTTCAGTAAATTCTTCAAATACTTAGTCTGAGAAATAAAGATTCCTTCTTTACTTTGTACAATCTGTAATCCTAGAAAATATTTCATTTCTCCTACCATACTCATTTCAAATTCTTTTTTCATCTCTTCAGCAAATTTGTCACTTTCGTCATCATTTCCTCCAAATATGATATTATCAACAAATATTACCAAAATCATCAAACCATCTTCAATTTCTTTCCAATATAGATTACTATTTTCCATACCTTTGCTATATCCAAGCTTTGTCAAATGCTTGTCCAACCTTGCATACTAGGTTCTAAGTACTTTCTTTAAGCCATGCAATGGTTTCTTTAGTTTACATAATATATCCTTATCATTTGTCAAAGAAAAACCTTCAGGCTACTCTATGTACACTTCTTTTTCAAGTTCTCCATTCAGAAATGCTAACTTGACATCCATCTGATACACTTTGAATTTCTTTTGTGCTGCATAGGCTAAGAATAATCTTACTGCTTCTATTTTAGCCACTGGAGCATAGGTCTCATCATTATCTATTCTTTTTTGTTATGAGTAACCTTTACATACCAATCTTGCTTTGTTCCTTACAACTTCACCTTGTTCATTCATCTTGTTCTTGAATACCCATTTAGTTTCTATCACATTCTTGTCTTCTGGTTTGGGGACTGATTCCCATGTCTCATTATTTACTATCTGATCCAATTTCTCTTTCATATCTTTTTTACAATGATCATCTTTACATGCTTCATCTACATTCTTAGGTTCAACTTGAGATATCAAACATAGTTCTTCATTGACTCTACTTATTGCCATCATACCTTTATCTTTGCTTCTGATGATCTTCTTGGATGGCTAATTCTTTATCATATTCTTTCCTAAAGTAGGTCTTGCTATCTCAACTCTTGGCTCTACTGAAGGTTCCCAGCTTTGTTCCTGCCTTAGCTCTCCTTCATTCTACAAATCATTGGTAGTTTCAAGAAATACCTCATCATTCCTTGGCTTAGTAACAACATCATCATTTGAATTGTAATCAACTATTCTCCCTTGTATCCTAAATTTCTCATCGATTCTCACATTCACACTTTCTATAATAGTCTTAGTTCTCATATTATAACATCTATAAGCCTTTCTTTTCAATGGATAACCAAGAAACATGCCCTCATCACTTCTAGCATCAAACTTACTAATATCATCATCTCTTTTGATATAACACTTACTCACAATTTTTTTGAAATACTTAATTGTAGGTGAGTGACCAAACCACAATTCATAAGGGGTCTTGTTTGTGTCTTTCTTAATTTGCACTCTATTCATAGTGTAGACTATTGTATTCACAACTTCTCTCTATAAAATTTTGGATACATTATTTTATGCTAACATAGCTCTTACTACTTCTATAATTGACTTGTTCCTTCTCTCTACAATGTCATTCTGTTCAGGGGTTCTTGGAGCTGATAACTGTCTTTTGATTCCATTCTCTTCACAAAACATCTTAAACTGATTTGAAGTAAATTCTCCTCCTATATATGATCGTAAACATTTAATCTTCATACTAGATTCATTCTCAACTCTATTCTTCAATATCTTAAACTTATCAAATGCCTCAGATTTCTCTTTAAGAAATACGACCCACATCACTCTAGAAAAGTAATCAACTAGAATCATAAAATACCTTTCACGATAGAATCCTTTAGTCTTTGTAGGATTGTTGAGATCTGTGTATACAATCTCCAACTTTGTTGTAGTAGTAAACTTCTTGTAGAGAAAAGAAGTTTTGTTATGCTTTTCCAACACACATTCCTTGCAAATTGTGTTAGTGGGCTTTACAATCTTTGGAAAATCTCTAACTACAAACATACTACTAATCTTCACAATACTATCAAAATTTGTATAAAAAAATCTCTTATGTCATAACCAACTGTCATCTTCCTTTGCAACCAAACATGTCATTTTAGTAGGATTCAACTGAAATACATTACCTCTAGATTTGGTTCTTATTCCAATTACCTTTCCATCTTTGTCTCTCATCATGCATGCCTTCTCTGTGAACTACAATTGATAACCTTTGTCCACTAGTTGTCCAACACTCAAAAGATTGTGCTTCAAACCATCAAAAAATTATACACCCTCTATGTTAGTCTTACCATCAAGAGTTATAGACCCAGTACCTTTAACTTTGGCATGTTGTATTGTTTCCAACTTTGATAATGCCTCCATCCTGACTTTTGAAGTCAACAATCTTGTTCATATCACAAGTCATATGATGTGAACAACCATTATCAATTATTCAATCATATTTCTTCTCAACCTATGACACCAATGCTACTCTTTTTAGACTTTCTTCTTTAATTGGCACAAATCATATTTCATCATCACTAACACTCACTGCTTGTTCATCAGAATCATTTTCTTCATTTGCATATAAACACTCTCTTTCTTTTCTAGGTTTGTACTTTCCTTTATACTTTTTCTGTCTTTTAGGACACAGATGCATAATGACCATATTCATCACAAGTTTGACATTTAAAGATTTTCTTACCTCCTTTTTCTCTTCTTACCAGAAGGGCTACTCCTTCTTCAATCTTTCTATCCTCAGATTTGCTATTACTATCAAAATCTCCTCTACCACTTGTGCTCCTTGATAAACTAGGTCAAATGTTTAAGGAACTGAAAGTTGTCTTTGTTTTGGTCAATTATCCAGACTGTCTAAGCTCATTCTCAACTGCTTCAAGTCTTCCAAGCAATGTCTCTTTTGTGAAACCTTTGGTATAAGATATCAACAACTATATCATTTGAACTGTTGGCTTAAATGGTGATGTTAAGCTCTTCAATATCTTCCATATAACCCATCATCTTCTTTTTTTCCTCCTTGAGATCTAATACCTGCAGTAATTTTTGATATTTTGTCTACAAATGTTCTTATAGATTCATCTTCCATCATTTTAGCATCTTGAAATGCACAAATCCAACTTTGTAGCCACAATTTCTTAGACTGTTCATCACCTTCAAAATTATTTTGCAAAGCTTTCCAAATCAAATGAGAAGTAGCAAGTGATTTTACCTGATTGTATTCAATTTTAGGAAGTACAGTTAGCAATGCTTCTCTAGCTCTCATGTCGCACATAAAAAGATCTCTTTCTGCCTTGGTACAACTTTCCAAATCCTTTTCAGCAATGATTTTCTTCATTGATTTTGTCAAGATCCAATATCCCAGACCCACAAATAAAAAATGTGCCTTAATATTTTCCTTCCAGCTGTCATAATTTATTCCATCAAACTTCAGACTATCTTTCTTGAACATGCTCGCCATGGATCTCCCAAAGTTGTTAAACTTTATCTTCAAGGACCTAATGCTCTTATACCAATCGTTAGAAACAATAGTCCACCAAGAAAATTGAGAGGCAGGGGTGAATCAATTATCTAACAATTAAAACATTTATCTTCTTTAAACAAACTTAACCATTCTACCAAAGTAAACAACAACCATAATAAGATGCACATAGACAATTACACCAACTATGTTGACTAGGGAAACCCTTAATCAGAGGGAAAACCTCGGTGGGAATGATTCCCACAAGATGATGTACTAATATAAATATTCCTTGTTAGGGGGTGGGCCTTGTTAAGAGTCTATTACAACATTCAGTACATATGAATCCCTATTAGGACACTTTGAATCCCTGTTAGGAGATTCTAGCCCTATTAGGAGTTGTAGTACAATGTATGCAAGAAGATTCCACTACCCAAACATGCAATTTCAACTACAAGAAGAGCTCGTTGCTCAAACAAGTAATTTATTGTTATGTTCTTCTTTCCTTTGTTCTGTCAACTAAACCAGTCATTGTCAAACCTTGTATATGAGGTCATGAACCTTGAATCCAAATATCAAACATCAAATCACTCAACAAAACCTTGACAATGAAGTTTCCTTCACTTCTGCTATGCTCTTCTCAACTTTGCATTATGCTCTCTCTGTTGCTTACAATTTTGTACAATACCATTCCATGTCATGCTTGGTAAAGGAAAATGTCCTTCCTTTATATAGAGTCCATAAAAGAATTCCTTGATTTAGCTGTTAGACCTTCTTAATTAATTATTATAAGACCACATTAAGAACATGTTACACTTAGCGATAACATTAATCTTTCACCTTGTAACTTGAATATCTTTCTATACACAAAATATTATGAAAATAAAACTTAGCCATGTCATCACCAACATGTCTTCTTCACATCCTCAACCTCAATTCTTAGAATAATAATTTTTCTAGGAGATATAACAAGTTTACCAGAACATGCCTCTATAAACTCTATCTCAAAACAAACATCACCAAAACTTACATAACTTCTTCCAGACTTATCATTTCTTCTTTCAACGTTAACTACATGTACGAGATACTTAAAAGTATCTCCCATAACCTCAAATAGTGAGAATACTCAACTAGTTGTTTGTACCAACTTGATCTTTCTGTTGTTCTTCTATTAGATACAACAGAAGACTGTTGTGTTAACATCAATGACAAGCTCAATCATGAATGTAACATATCATCATAGTAACATATCTACAATACTCCCCCATAGGAATATCATCAACATGCATGCTTCCAACAATCTCTCAACAAGAACTTGAGCAAGGAGAAACATAGTGGAGGGATGGTAGGACACTTTGATTGAGATGAGACCATTGCTATTGTTAGTGAACAGTATTTCTGGCTGATTTTTCATAGGCTGTTAAGAAGTTTGTGTAGATTTTTTTAGTGTGTTAGACAACTAAATGATTCAATTGGAATATTGGACTCTATCAGCCATTGCTTGTTCCATCGAGCCCCTAGGAAGAGATAAGCATGGATTTTGTTCTTAGGTTGCCAAGGACATAAGGGGTAATCATTCAATATTTGTGGTGGTTGACAGGTTCTCGAACATGGCTCATTTCATTCATTGTCACAAAACCCATGATGTGGTTCCTATTGTAGATTTATTTTTCAGAGAAGTAGTGAGGCTACGTAGTCTCCATAAAAGTGTTGTTTCTGAAAGAGATACAAAGTTTGTTGGGTAATTTTGGAGGGCTTTGTGGAAGAAGTTGAAGATAGAGTTGAAATTTAGTTTTACACATCACTTGTAGACTGATGGACAAACTAAAGGGGTGAATAGAAGCCTGGGTAATTTGTTGAGGTGTTTAGTAGGGGTTAAGCCCAAGGGATGGGATTTGATTATACCACAAGAAAAAATTGCATACAATAATTTTTTGAATAGGAGTATTGGAAGGTCACCATTCCAAATTGTGTGTGGGAGTAGTCCAAGGATTGCACCAGAGTTGGGGAAGATGGAGCAAGTTTGGAGGACTAGTGTTGAGGAAGAAGACTTTGCTGAACATGTCAAGAGCCTACATGAGGAAGTATGCGAGAATATTGCCAAGATGAACATGCATAATAAGGCTAGAGAAGATCAAAAGAGGAGACAAGTTCCAAGTTGGAGATTTGGTTATGGTCTACTTGAAAAAATAATGATTTCTAGTGGGCACCTACACCAAGATGGAGATGAAGAAATTTTGTCCATGCAAGATTTAAAAAAAAAAAAGATTCAGGGAACACATATGAGGTGGAGTTGGTAGATGGAATTCATATTTCTCCTATTTTTGACATTGCAAACTTAACAAGATATCATGAAGATGGTGTAGAGGACGAGTTGATACTCAATCCATGTCCTATTCCTACTTTTGAGAAGGAGGAGATTAAAGAAATCTTGGATAGCCATGTGGGAAGGAGTACTAGAAACATGCAGTATGAAGAGTACCTAGTGAAGTGGAAGGGATGACCAATGGAATATTCAACCTGTTTATCCAAGGTGGAGGTTGTCCGTCAACTATAGAGTAACATGGTCAATTTTCAATTTACCCTAGGTGTCTAATGCAAGAGCATCCAATGGTGTAAGGGCAACCCTGTATCACCCAAAAGTGTTCTTAGTGTTAGTTTACATTTAATGTGTTTGTATTTTTGGATACACATTTGGGCCAAATCAAGATTCCAACTCTCATATTCATGTTATTACTTTTTTGGGTTAGTGTTTTTTAGCACCTCAAGACATGAGCCAATGTAGAAAATGCTTTATTTTGTATTAAATCCATAACTATGATGAGTTAGAGGGTTTAAGTTGGAGGGATGGTTGTAATTGAAATTTCAAGAACTCCAAGAAAGGAACCGGATCAAAAGGTTTCATGGTTTGAAAGTTATTGCAGTTTTAAGTTGTCTCGAGACCTCCTAAGAACACCTCAAAGTCAGATTTGAGGAACTAAATGACCTCGTACATGCCCAAAAAATGGTGGACAATCAAATCTAGTCCACAAGCATTTAGAGTAGTCAAATATCTTTCCATAAATGTAATGGTTTGTTAATCAGAGTCCTAGATCAAAATTTATGCCTCCCAAAAGTTGGAGTACCATTTTTTGAATTGTCTAATTTTGCATCAACCTCTTACGTGTCTTCTAGAACCTTCTATTTTGATGGTGAATACCAAATGACATATTCTAAATTTTTTTCCAAACCCTAACCCTAATTCAGGTTACTTAAGGTCAATTCTTGCAATGTAAAGACAATTTTGGTGGAGTTTGGGAGAAGGTATTGTGAGAAGGTTTTTTCTCCATAAACTAAAAGTATTGTAAGCCACCAGGGCATGTAGTTGATTTTTTTGTTGTAATGAATATAATTGCATATAATTTCTCATAATAAAAGTCTCATTTTCCTTTGTGTTTATTTTTGTCTTGGATTATGCCCTCATCAAGTGGTATTAGAGTACGAGTTCTTGAGTGTGTAGACCAATCACTGACTATAAGGTAGTTTGCATGAGGAATGTGTGGTTGTGGGTTCTGAGAGAGTGAGAAGATGCCTCCATGAAGAGAACATGGTGCAAAGGGCAGATGTGTTCCCCTGAGGTCCTAGCCCTCAAAAAACAAGTTCAAGCATTGTAAGAGGAGATCCATAGAGAGATGAATCTTGCCATAAGAGGTGAAAGTGAGATAAAAATGAAGAAGGAAATGTTGTGCAGGAGGATAATAAAGAAGGTGAAGTCCTAAACCAAGAGGAGGAAAATATATTTAGGGACATTTCTAGGCTAGGAAAAAGACCTAATTTTGAGTTCTCCATGTTTTTGGGTAATCTGAACCCATATGAGTTAACCAACTAGATCAATGAATTGGAGGAATATAACGTTTTGAGTATGAGGATATTGAGGATCCTCATAGGGTTATGTTTGTGAAGACTCCACTAAAAGTCCATGCTAAAATCTAGTGGTAAGAGATTTAGTTAGAGAGTAACAAATGAGGGAAGTAGAAAATCACAAGGTGGCATCGCATGGTGGGCAAATTAAAGAAGCAATTCATTCTTGTTGACTATGATCTTGATTTGTTCAAGAACATGTTTGGATTAAAGAAAGTGAGAAAATATGTCCAAGGATATACAGAGCACTTTTACTGAGTCCTTATCAAGACTAAGGAAGGTCTATATGAGTGGTTAGTTATTCTCTTTAGAGTGACCAATGTGCCTAGTACCTTCATGTGGCTTATGAATGAGGTACTGAAGAAGTTTTCAAAAAAGTTTTTTATTTTTTTTTTGGATGGAATTTTGATTTACACTAGGTCTCTAGATGAACATTTTTTCACATTCATAGTTTCTTTGAGAGGTTAAAGGAAGAAAATCTATTGATTAATTTGAAGAAGTGTAGTTTTGTACAAAAGGATCTAGTCTACCTAGGGCTTGTTGTATCATATGATGGTCTCAAAATGGACCCAGAGATGGTGAAGGTCATCCTAGAATGGCCTAAACCATAGTTTTCCACTAATGTGAAGTCATTCCATTGTTTGCATAGTTATTATAGGAAATTCATTAGGAATTTCAATAGTATTTGTGCACTCCTATTTGAAAAAATAAGAGGGGATGGAAAAGAGTTCAAGTGGATTGTAGGAGTTGCAAGGAGTTTGAGTTGTTGAAGAAGAAGGTGACAAAGAAACCTATGTTAGCACTCCGTGATTTTAACAAGGTGTTCCAAGTAGATTGTGATGCTAGTGGTAGTGTCATTAGGGTTGTAGTGAGCCAAGAAGGTAAGACCATTACTTTTTTTTAGTGAGAAATAGAATGATGCAAAGAAAAAATATTTTGTTTATGATCAGGAGTTCTATGCAATTTTTCAAGCTTTAAAGAAATGGAGGCATTATTTGTTGCCAAAATAATTTGTTCTAGATACTAATCATTGGGCATCGCAGTAGCTAAATAGCTAAGGTAATTGAATCAGAGACATTTTAAATGGGTAGAGTTCTTACAAAGCTATACATTCATATTGAAACATAGAAGTGGAAGATCTAATAGGGAGGGTCCTGGTTTTGTAGAGGCTTGGAAGGCTTGTAAGGAACCTACTACTCTAGATAGGACCAAGTGTTTGGATTGCATGATCCACCATGGTATGTTGTTCAATTGTAGTCAACTGCATATAGAAAGGAGCTCTATGAGGAATAACTTGATCAAGGAGAAGCATAGTGGAGGGATGGCATGACACTTTGGTTGAGATAAGACCATTGCTATTATCAATGAGCATTATTTCTAGCCTCAATTGTCATAGGATGTGAAGAAGTTTGTGCAGAGTTGTCAAGTGTGTCAAACATCTAAAGGAGTTAGTCAAAAATCCATTGCATGTTCTATCATGGCCCTAGAAAGACATAAGCATGGATTTTGTTCTTGGGTTGCCAAGGACACAACAGAGTAATGATTTAGTATTTGTGGTGGTTGGCAGGTTCTTAAAGATGGCTCATTTCATTCCTTGTCACAAGACCCATGATGTAGTTCATATTGTATATTTATTTTTTAGAGAGGTGGTGAGGCTACATGGTCTCCCAAAAAGTATTATTTCTAACAAAGATACAAATTTAATTGGGTATTTATGGAGGACTTTGTGGAAGAAGTTGAATGCAAAGTTGAAGTCTAGTACTACACATCACCTATGGATTGATGGTTGAAGTGTTGAATAGAAGCCTAGTTAATTTGTTGAGGTGGTTAGTAGGGGATAAGCCCAAGGAATCTGACTTGATTCTATCACAGGCAAAATTTTCTTGCAATAATTTTGTGAATAGGAGTACTAGTAGCTCACCATTCCAAGTTGTGGGTGGGAGTAGTCCATGGACTCTGTAACGCCTTGCTCAGGAACCCAATATAAATAACCTAACATGATTCAATGTTTACTAAACTATTTTGAAGTTTAAACAACACAAGATAACAATGTAGAAGCAATATACACATACACATCAAGTGCACATAAGCAATTACAAATATAGTTTTCCATTCCTCGAGGGTTCATTCACACTGAGTCATATTTAAGAAAGTTTTATTAATAAGTTTAATACTTGATTACAATATTCATAATCATAAAATGAATAAACACATAAATCATCTCATAAGAAAATTCATGAATACAACTAATACAATGAGAATACATCAAATGAATAACATCCACTAAACATGTTGCAAGATATGTGGGAATAGATATAAGTACATTAATATACAACACAATATCTCGTAGGATCTCAAAATACATGATACATAGACACATCAAATGAATAGAAGTCCTTGAAATAAGAATAAGAATGATAGTGGTACAAAGTCATCCATGAACATCCAACATTGGTCAAACTAAGGGGGACCCAAATAGTAAGAAAACACTACCTCTTGACTGTGTGCTCACCTAGCTAGGCTCTCACTCCCACCATGTAGGAGAGATAATGTATGATCCACACACAGATAATCAAATCATAAAATAGTTGTAGGAAAGGAATCCTAATAGCTAAATCTACTTCAAGGGTACAAAAACTATTGATAAAGAAAGATAACCAAAGTCAAACCAGACACTCAACCAATCATACACCACATACCAAGGTCAACATCAAGCACCAAGTATATATCAAGTCTCAAAATAAAGAGATATAACACTAAAAGAATATCCATTCCCAAACCAAGTGTCAAATGGAAAAATCACAATAACCAATAGATAACCAATAGATAACCAATTGCTATCAGTGAAAGTAAACCACCAACAATAAATAACATCCATCAATAAAACACCACACATGAATACCTGACACTCATCAATATAAGTCAACTATCAATGATAAATGGCATCCACTCAATAAGTAACAACTAAAAATAAATACAACATCAAAAGTAACATCCAAAAAGTACACCATTAGAGGAAAATGTAGAAAAACCATAAAGGAGACTTAGGCTACATACTAGGGAGTGTCATCACATAGTCAAACTACTTGAGTCACCCTAGACTGGTCTCTCATTAGACCCCAAACCCTCAAGCATTAAGTTACCCTAGACTAGTCACTCTAGACCTTGGACCCTCAACGTGACACATGCAAAACTAGAATATCTTATTGGAAATATGGTCAGATAGATGTATTAATAGTTGTCATTTATGACAACATGTATTCAACATTTAAGGATAAATCATTGAGAGTTAGCTCATGTGCAGTTAAGGAAACGTCCATGACAGTGTGATGATGACGTGTATCTATGTATAGGTGTATACAGATAGTATGACATGAGTTATGATTGAAATACTAGTACAGGCATAGTAAAGAATTGGATTATACGACTTGAAGAATTACTTTGGTGATAAAATAATTATGAAGTCATGATGGGCTAACTATGTGGATAGTATTCCATAAGTAATTTCATATTATGTTAAGCATGTGAAAGCATGAAGGCCGACTAAGCAGTAAATTATGAAGATGTGAGGTATAATTAAAGATCTTATCTTTTGAAGATAAGTGTGCAAGATGTGATGAACTATGTGACATATGTATGATCTATGATTGGTGTGAAGTCGATGGTATGTGAATTACATCTAATATATGATTAGAGCAAGCGTGAAATATAGCAGATAAAAGGTATTGTATGTATAGATAATCTTGTGAAGAACTAAATTGTATAATTGCATGTTAAGGCAATGGGATCTTCTGGCATACATTGTATTTGATCTACAGACTCCTAACAAGGTTGAAAAAATTCCTAAAATGGTTGAGGCTTCTAGCAAGGCCTAGTCCTCTAACAAGGAGTCGAGACACTATATGTACTTGATAGACTCCTAATAGGGTCAATATCCTTCACAAGATCCTATTGTTTACTTAATCATCTAGTGGTATCATCTCCACCATGGTTTTCCCTTGGCCAGGGTTTCCCTAGTTAAAAAATCATGGTGTTATGAGTTCTCTTCGTGCATGGTTATATTTACTATTCAACATTGTTGGTTTATTTTCATATGCAAGTTATAAAGTAATTAAGAATATTCAGTTGTGGGAATTTTTTTGTAGAATACTAATTCACGTTCCCCCCCCACCCACCTCTAAATATTATCTATTTCTAACAATTGGTATCAAAGCACAATTACTCAGAAGAAGTTTAACAACTTGAGTAAGATCCTCAAAGACATGGAACAGTTGAAGAAAAACCTTGAAGAAGCTCTTGAGAAGATTGACCTTCTTACTACAAGAAAAAGATAACTTGAAAGATAGATATGAAGATGCAAAAGTCTTCATTGGTAAAATGAAGACACAGTCAATGATCTAAAATCTGGAAAGGAATCAATTACATAGAATAGTGACAATGATGAAGTAGGAAATCTGTAGAAAGAAAATGAGATTTTGAAACATGAACTAAAATTTATTGAACTTGAGTCTTAAGAACAATAGTGGAAAGAATGATCCAGAACTGAAAACTAAGAATGTAGATCTTAGATCCTATTTAAGTCAAGTTACATCTAAACTAGATACTATCAAGATTGAGCATGTAGAATTAGAAAAGTATAATATCATTGTGAAAGGAGAATTAATACAAGCTAGGCAACATTTAGAGAAACTTTATTCTAGTATTGAGAAGATAGATCAATAGATATTTCATCAGAGACCTTCTTATGACAAGACATGACTTGGTTATCTAATTGGAGAGAAATCAACCAAGAACTAGATCTAGTTATTGAATCCCCTAAGGAATATGATCTGAGTAAGGTAGAATCAAGCACATCTACTGAAGTATCAAAGGAAGTAGAATTAATTGATTTTTCAGCAAAGCATGATGAACCTATGAAAATAGAGTGAGTTGATAAATCTAAGCAAGATGAACCACACAAGGACGTAAGATGTGAGTTCATAGGTAGATGCTTCATATGTAATGAAGTTGGACACATGAAAAGAGATTGCACAGATAAGTCTTTTAAACTCATTACCAATTTCTATTGTTATAATTGTCATGGTTATGTACATAAGGTAGTAGAATGTAAGAAATCTAAGTTTTATGGTAATAATGCAAATAATATAATGTTTAGGAATACTAACCCTATAGGTAATGAAAGAGGAAGATCACATAATAGCTCCAATGATGAAGAGAAATCTAATGGAGAAAATAACCATTTTGTGTGTTACAAGTGTAACAATCTTGGACACACTGCAAGGAATTGCAGAGTAGTTGAGGATCAAAATGGAACTAATCAAACAAGAAATGCACTTGTATGTCAGTTATGTAATAACTAGACACATAGTGAGATATTGAAGAATGGATAGAAGGAACTTTAATAGGAATCCTAATAATAGAAGGAACAACAATAGAAATGACAGAAGGAATGATAATGGCAGTGACAATAGTCAGAAGGAAGCAATTAAGGAACATATTGATGAAGCATTTGTGATAGCCAAGGATCCATAAAGCTCTTATATAGTTTTGGAGGAATAGTATTTCGATGCACTTGATAAGACATTGAAGTTACAAATTATTTGTGGCTTATCCTACCCAAATTAAGTAGCTTTAGTAAAGGCAATACATCAGTTGGCCAGAATTGATTTTAGAGAGGGATTTGGAAGTTGCACGGTTAACAAAAGGTTAAGGACATAGAGAGAAGGCTATGGTCAAGTGTGCAAGTTTAGATATGATTGCTGTGAGCAGGAATTTAGAAATCAAGAAAACTAGTAAATAGAGATAGTATTTGAATTTGTGGTAGATATGCATTTAATGTACAATGTGATTTGAAATGATTTAATTATTGTAAGCGAGATTATATGTACCATTTTTTCATGCGAAGTGGCTTGAGAGAATTGAAGATAAATTTGACAATGAATTGAAGTGTGAAGTGAAGGTTGTGAAGAAAAAAGTTGTAGCAATCCTAAATCATGATTTTAAGGTATTTTATGGAGTTTTGAATCTAGTTTTTCATTATTTACAGTTACAATTCAATGGCTACTCAGAATGTGTATGATATGAGTGATAGACCACAATATGTATTCAAGAAACATCTATTTGTGTCACTATTGGATGACGTGTTGGGTGCATTTTCACAAGTTCTAGAGAATGTACTACATGTTGAGGATGTCAAAAGCTATATTCATTACAAGATAGAAAGTATCGATGATGATGAATTTCATTAGGATTTGGAAAAAAGTGTAACAATGACCTAACCTTGAAGTCTGAGTATGCACACCTAGATGGCTTAAATCTAGTGAAGTATATGTTCTATATGAATTTCAAAAATCATGATTAGACCCGAATTATTTTGAGTAGGGTACATGATGAATTTTTGTGGCTAGATGATGCACATATTGTTATTGACAATGACCTAATTCATAAGGTCACTAGATTAAGTAATGAGGGCTTCAATCTTGTTAATGAGAAGAATGTTAGGAAGATGGTGGAGACAAACTTGAACACAAGGTTTGATGGAAGAAACATGAAGGTAGACTCCATTCAAGACAAAGGAATAAAGCTACTAAGCAAGATGTTAGGGTAAAAATTCAACCATGGATTGAGGCTTAACTCAATACCAGCCAAATTTTTACATGCAACTTATGTAATGGTAGTACAAGGAAGAAAAGTTAATCTGTTGAAGATTATCAGATTACAATTGTTGGATAACATTGTAAAGTTGACGAAAACAAAGAGTGCAATTTTTAGATTTGAGTCCATACTGACTCATTTATTCTTTTATGCTACAAAGAATTTTCCTAGAATGAAAAATTGGGATACCAATGAGTATGCAATGGAGATGGTGACTCAATGCTATAGATCAAAGTTAGAGAATGTCAAAGATAATGACATAGACAAAATGATGAAGAGTTGTTGGACAGAAATGAAACAGAGGTATAGGATACCTCACTCCATGGTGCAGAAATATAAGGATGAAATATGCTTCATGGTGGAAACTGATAACACCTATATCGAATTTGTACTACCAAGGGTAAATTTCATAGAACCTATGGGATATGAGATGAGCATAGAGCTCATAGAAGGATATGCACAAATCACACTCTACTTAGAAAAGGATAGAGAGTGCCTTAGATGAAGAACATATGAGGATAAAATGAGAGTAGTTTAGTCAGAACTACATAACAATGAGAGAAAGAAGAAAGTAGAGAAATTTATTGATTCTATCCTCAAGGAATCGGGAATGACCCAAGAATATTTTAATGAGGTAAAAGGCATTGTGATGGAAATGAGAGCAAGTAGATAGTATGAAATGTTAGCAACAACCCTAATTTCTATAGTAATACCTTAAGAAGGTGTGACAATGGCATACTCATGTGTGCAAGTCCCCATTGCACCTTATGTAGCAATAGTGCAAGTGCAACCTGTGAGAACCAAAAGTGATTAGTCAAGGAAGTAGCCATAGGTGGAGGCACCTACAGCACTGGGAAAATATGAGAGATTGGTCAAGATGAGGTAAGAACCTACACCTTCACCAAAGAAAAGGGTCAAGAAGACCACCAGTGGACTAGGCAAGAGTAGGAAAACAATGCAAATAAGTGACTTAGAGAGTTCTAAGGATGAAGTTGGAGATAGACCAGTAGTGCAAGATGCACAGGAAGGTAGAATTACAACTAGAAAAAGAGCATGTAAACCAAAGGTAGATAGCCTTAACATGCAAATAATAAATGATGATAATTTTATTCAATTGAATAAGTATTATAACTTGTACAATAATATGGATAGAAGGTAGTTAGAAAATGGCATTGTAAGGAATATGATTTTGAGGAATAAGAAATTTGAGAATATATAGAGTAAGATACTGGAAGATCTATACTATAGGCTTATAAATAGAAAGAAAAGAGTATTGGAAGAAGATCTGAATATTAGGATCTCTATGATAAATATATTGTGTGAGGTTAACTCTAAGGAGGATAGAAACATAATTTTGAAGGGTATTGAACCTTTGCTAAGGAAAAAAAGAAGAGAAATTCTTTTGATGGGACACAGTTATGAGGAGGTAAGGAAAGAAACAAAGGATGCAATTGTGAAATTCATGACCTCAGTGCCAGAGGTGAGTGCACAGTCAAAACCTAATAGCCTAGTGTATGTACAAGTCAGTACACTTTCCAAAAATAAGGAAGAATTAGAGGAGACACATTAGGTACTTTCACCACCACACATTGTTATGGGTACTAAATCCATGCAAGTGGATAGTATGCACATTACTATGGACACAAAAGAAAACACATTTGAATCCAATGACCAAATGAGTGTTGGCAATATTACAACTTACTTCAACTCAGAAGATGATGGAGAAGAGGAAAAGAATAAGAAAGAAGTGGAGGAGTAGAACAAAAAGGAAGAAGATGAGAAGAGAAAGGAAGACGAAAAGAAAAAGGAAGAAGAAGAGGAGAAGAAAAAGGAAGATTCTAAACTTAAGCATAAGTGGAAGATTTTAATGCATGAATCAACATTCTTGCCCAATCTAAAACATGTTGAGTCAGAAATTGGGAAGGTAGTGTTCCAACATGAGGCCCAAGAAATTATACCTGTTACAAAACTAGTAGGTAGCCCATCAGTAGTAGTATCAGATGATGAAGATCAGAAAGGACTAATGAGCTCACTGAGCAAGTTATTTGAGAAGAAAAAATTATTAAAGTCTTTGGAGAATAAATTAACTTAAGTCTTTCATAGAATGCGTAAGATAGTTACTACAACTATCAAAAATCAAGACTTGTAGTCAAAGGCCAAGGAGTTGGTGAAGATCTTTGACGAAGATTTCACAACTCTAGTAGAAGTAGCTTTAGTGCAAGCACAGGTGAAGCATGATGCATCATTGTTTGATATGGTATGCACTAATGTTAGAAATGATTTCAAAGCACTTGATGGAAGCATCAAGGAAAAGTGAAATCACATCGATGAAGGAAAAAGGTTGTATGGACAATGCATGCTATCATACAAGTACCTGACTAGTTTTGAGAGACAAATAAAGGCTAAGTTGAGTGAACTTGAAATACTCACTACTAAGTTACAAATTCTAGAGACTAGTATTGAGGATTATAAAGGGGAAGTTGAGAAGATACATGATGTGATTAGAGGCTTGGAATTTGATAAGGAGAAGGCAAGAAATACATTCTCTAGTCTTAGAGAAATTTTGTCAGAAAAGATTAGTATTTTGTAGAGGCAATTGGAGGAATGTCTTGTAGCAAAGACTTCCTATGACAAAGTTTTCTATACTAACTTTAGCACAATTGAAGTGACATCTTATGTACTATGTGCATTAATCAATATTTCAAATACAGTAAAGGAGAATTGGAAGAAGGAAGTGGAAAGACTAAAACTTGTATATGTTGATTTCTTTTTAAGAATATCAAGTTGATTAGCAGTAGGCCACCTAATTCTTGTTGATATAGTTTTTTCTTTTTTTTGACACCTTTTCCATTGATGTCAAAGGGGGAGTATTATGTAGAAGGAAAATTGTATGTATTGTGTATGTAAGGAGGATTACACTTATGTACTTATGTATCAATGTAAAAGAGTGATAAGGAATGTAATGATCTATCAAAACATGAATAAAATTGTTGTCTTGAAGGTAGTTTTGTGTTGATACTTTTATTTTATTTTTACTATGTATGACATCATTTTGGGACTTGTGGCTAATTTTCCCAAATATTGCCATTAATACCAAATAGGGAGACTTTTGGCAATATGGTCATATTAATGTATTGATGGTTATCATTTATGGCAACATGTATTCAACATTTCATTTATATATTTAGAGATAGAAAATTTTCTAAGTATTATACAATTTGCAATAACACAGAGAGAAGATGTGATGTGTATGGATAACTCATTGAGAGTGAAAGCTCTATGATAGTATCATGATGATGTGTGCTAGTGCGTAGGTGTGTATAGATAGTATGATGCGAGTTATGATTGAAATACATGTATGGGCATTTAATAATGCAAAATAGAGCATAGCAGAGAATTGTATTGTATGACTTGAGGAATTATTCTGGTGACAAAATAATTACTAAGTCATGAAGAGCCAACTATGTGGCTATTATTCCATAAATTATTTCATATTATGCCAAGTGTGTGAAAGCATGAAGGCAGACTAAGCAATAAATTTGGAATAAGTGAGGTATAAGTAAAGATCTTATCTTGCAAAGTGTTGCCATGATATCAGTGCCTTATATTTTTAAAGATCTTAGGGTTTGAATAAAGGTACACGAGATGTCATAACTGTGTTTTGTCTAGGTTTCCATTAGGGTTTCCTCTCTAATCTTTCCCTTTGAGTTTCCTAGGTGGGAATAAAAGGACAATATATGGATTTAATCAAGCTAGGCATCTAGGATTTGGGAGGGTAAGTTTCTGCATATCCTAGATGAGAGAGAGAAACAATCATATTCATAAAAACTCTAACTCTATGATCTATTGAAGACATAATTGAGATTGAATGGAGGAGATCATACTCATATTTAGAGCAAAAAATGACAGAGAACATCGAGGATGAAGCCAAAAGATGATATGCAGATCATGTGAACTACAAGAACATCAATTGAATTCGATGTAGAATGAATACTTAAAAATGCAAAAATGGTGAAAAAAATGGTCAAAGGTGGTGAAGACCTAAGTGGAAATCAATTCGGTGAATCAAACATGTCTAATCATCCACATCACCAAGCTAAAAGTCAATTGAATAGGAGAACGTATACTATTAGCAAGTTGAAAAGTTAGATGCTTACCTATCATATTGGATCCCATTCAAACAAAAGTTAAATGCATCTTGTTGAGTGTCAGATCAAAGAGGATCTATGAAGGTCATTATGTCAATATGTAAAGATGCTTGATCGTTAATTCATGCAACATAGCAACATGAAGGCATGTGTCTGGTGGGCCATCATCTCTTACGAAGCATTGTTAGAGTCTAGTCATGAGGTACCAATGAGGAAAAATAGTACTACCACATGTATTAAGATCTATATAATTGGAAGGCAGACCCACGATGTAAAGAGAAATTAATCACCATCAGATCAAGATGAATCTACGTTCATCACTATCTCGCTATGTAGAGTTGCTCGACCATTATTCATAGTGACATAGTGATGGATCAACATGTGTCCAATGGACCATCACCTTTCATAAGGTATAGTTAAAACTCGATTGCAAACTAAAACAAGTCCATGTTAGATCCTTTACACAATGAAATGATGTCACCTATCAACCATGATGTGCCTAGGTGGAGAAAGTGGATTCGTGCCATAAAACAAAGAGATTGACATCATTTTGTTACCACCATGAGATTAGAATAAGATCTACGCATGCCACTTTGTCGCTATGTAAAGTTGATCGATCATTATTATAGTGACAAGGTAACCAAAGGGACCCGTGGTAGAAGATATAAAGGAATTCATAACTTTTAAATTGTAATCATTAATTTGAGATTGATGACTAGAATTTGAATATGTAGTGACCATTGTAATATGAAATATATGTATTTGGCATGAAACAACAAAAGATAAAGAAAACAGTGTTATCACAGGGTTTTTTGAAGATTGCAATAAGCTGAACAGTCATGGAGTGTTTTCAAGAATATTTTTGATTCAAAATCATCAATAAAAGAGATAACACATGCTCATATCCCAATATAAATTGAATATTTTCATATTTTATTCTTTATTATATGACTATTGCTCTGCCAAAATTTAGAAATGATAACAATAAACTACAAATGTAACCTCATTTGATAATACAAAGGTCAGAAAACTTGATGGTGAATGAGTTTATAATTCCATTTACTTTCTATTTACTGGTCATGTTTTGTTGCCCATTCTTAGATTAGTTCTGCATACACATTTGAAGAACAATTGTATGTGAACTTGTGATAATCAAGTGGATTCCATTTCATTTTGATGTTTGCAGTAAAAGTGATTCCATTTACTTTCCTCATATATGATTTTACTTCCTCTCTTGTTCTTTTCATATCATGTTAGATAGTTTCATTGAAAAATGAGAGATAAATGTATATGAATCTATTATTTATTGGTTGGATTCCATTTCATTCAAGGCTGATAGTGAAAGCAATTCTATTTTCCCTTTTATTCTTATCTCTTCATTCCTCTTTTACATTTAGATGGTAAATCTGCACTTAGAAGTAGGAGTAGACATTAGAATAACTTTAAGGTAGCTTGTGATATCCATTCAACTAGGTGTTGTAAGTTGCCCAAATCTATTTTTGCCTAGGGTGTTTGTAGTTATGAACATCCTAGTTTATCCTTTTCTGCTCTTAGGTTAAGAGCATACCCCATATCTCAATGATCTATTAAAAACACAATTCATTGCATATATTGCATATAAGAGAGTTGTACCTTACAATTCAGAAGGCAGTGATATAACACATACATTGACCCATTTTTTGGTAACATCCTTTTGTTCCCTCACATTTTGGGCATCTAGAGTCAAGGTAAAGCCAAGTTAGCAAGAGGGACAAACTATTAACCAACACAAAGATAAGTATGCAAGATGTGTGTGATATGTGATGAACTATGTAACATATGTATGATCTATGATTGATGTGAAGTTGATGATATGTGAACTACATCTGATATATGATTAGAGCAAGTGCAAGATACAATAGAAAAAAAGTATTGTATGTATATCTATTCTTGTAAAGGACTAAATTGTATAATTGCATGTTAGGACAGTGGGCTCTTCTTGCATACATTGTATTTGATCTACCAACTCCTAACGGGGTTGAAGAAACTTCTAGTAGGGTTGAGGCTTCTAACAAGGCCTAGTCCTCTAAGAGGACTAGAGACACTATATGTACTTCATAGACTCCTAACAAGATCCTATTGTTTAGTGAATCATCTAGTGGGTATCATCTCCACTTGGGTTTTGTTGGAATTACAATAGGAAAGGTAAACTTCTAGGTGGGGTAAATTAGTAGTTCACTCTAAGATCCATAAAACTTTCACCACATGTCCATCTCATGCATTCAACAAGTAAAATGAAATAGCATGTAAAACATGTACATCTAAAACATGTAATCAAGTAAACATTCACATATATATGACACCAGATATGATTACTCAGAAACCCTCCAATGAGAAGGTAAAACTAGGGTGGGGATGACACCCACAAATCTTCACTACTATAGTAATAAAGTGTATCCAATGAAGGTTACAATATTTTGATCATGATCTACCCTGTGAAAGGTCTGCCCTATTAAAGGCTTACAAAGACTATTAGGTCTTACCCTGTTAGAGGATTTCAACACACTATTAGAAGTGTGCCTAGTTAAAGGACTTTGGCTCACAATTAAGTAAGAACCTTGTAAAGGATTTCAATATAGCCTATTAGGAATACTCTATTAAGAGATTCTAACCAAAATCACCTATTAAAATGTCTTAGCATTGATCTTGCAGTTAGAACTTGATTGCTTGATAAAAAATCACCTCTAAACTGATGTATCTTTGATCCTTCTTGATCATATTTCTCTTTATTGTATCTTTTTCCTTTCCTTTTTTCTACTCTAATTGATTCCACAATGTAATCTTACTTCATAATGCCTTCGCCACTATGAATGCTCCATTTGCACATGCAAATTACTCTCTTCACAACATATAAATAGCTTAGGGTTTTTCCTCCTTAAAAAGACTTTAGTGACTTAGGGTTAGGTATGAATCAACAGTTGTGATTCATCCATTTTTCTACTTAAACCCTCCCATTTTTTGATTGGTTGCATGTAATTACATAGGGAATCCAACTTCAGATTTGTCCTTATCTCCAAAATATTGTAATTCATCTTTAAGTTGACTAAAAAATAGTTTACATAGTTGTTTGTGCCATTAAAAAAAAATATGTCAAAATTGTGTCACTCATCATCTGAAGTCTCTAATACTTGGCATATACTAATCTTTCTACTGTGACTCGACATTTGTATCATTTGGCATGCACTATTTACTCGGCTCTTGTGTTACTTGGCATACACTTTCTACTTAGCACTTGAGTGACACAACACATGTGTGGTTTGACACTCACTATGGACTCGACATGCTCTATACTATACATGTTGTGCTCAATATGTACTACTTGTTTGGTATAAACTAAGTAAATAACTTAAGTGTGTTGAAACTCACTTGTCAAAACCAATATAAGATCAAGAATCTCTCCCTTTGACATGAGTGTTAAAAACACTTGAGTATACATTGATATTCTTCTCCTTACAAGCATAACATATCTCTAACTTAGCTTATACACAAAACTTTAAAATTTCAAAATTTTATCAATAACTTGGATACCTCAAAATCTGATAACTCCCCCTAAGTTGATAGGTCTATTCTCTATCCAAAATTATGTACTCCTACTAAATAAATATGCCTTAACTAATACTCTTTAACTTCATGCAATTTTTTGTTTGCTCCCCTTAGCTTAATTTGTCTTTTCTCTATCCCTTATCTTGCTTTCCCTCTTGTTTCTCTGTTATATCTCTTCCAAAATTGGTAACTCCCCCTTTTTTCTTGTTCTCCCCCTTTCTATTATTTCTCCCTAATACTCTCCCCTTTTTAGCTTATTCTCCCCCTTTTTTGACACTTATGTTAATGGTTTATACACTTATAGTGTTTTTCCAAAAAGGATTGGTGGACATCTAGAATTATCTTAAGAGCGACATCTCAATTCTCACGTGCAACATCCAAAGACTTTATTTGGATAGCCAGCTCAATAGTGAGGTAGACTAGGCCATCTAATGTTGAAAGATTGGGGTCGTTCTTCAATAGAGTTTTAGCATAACCTAGTTCCTTGTGCAAAATTTCCATATGGGGGGTCAGGTTTATCTAAATGCTAATTAATTTGGCCTTTATGTTGGCCTCATCTACTTTCAATGTAGCTAATTGGCTTTAGTTTTGGAGTAGTGTTATAAAGTTCCTTTCACTCTGAGATGGTGTCATTGGTAGTTGTGCACTTGATGAACTTATCTAAATTTCCAAGCTCAAAATGTGACTTCTAGTCTCTTGGGTGAAAAGTGTTGGATTGCACAATTTTGTGTATAGTGAGAAAATGTTCTTAAGTACCTTCTTCACATCCTCAACCTTAGTTGCCAATGCAACTTGTGTTAGTTCTATATCACCTAATGTCTTTTCATTCACTTTTCTCTAAAATTTCTTTTCTAAACATTCTAACAATTTTGCATTTGTATCTAGGTCAGCATCACTAACCTTTTCCACTATGTTTGTCAATTGTTCAATTAGTGGCTTCGTCTCATTCAGAGTCAAAAAACTAAATGCATCTAAAAAGATGCCTTCAATTTCTTGTAGTGCCTTCGTCTTCCTATTCTCCCTTCTAAGCATTTCTTGATGCTTCTTTCTTGCTAGGGCTTGTTGGAGTATGCCCATTTGTTCTATAGTCATTGTATCATAACAATACATAGGTAGAAAAATTTCTTCATGAAGGATCACATCTCCATATTGGAGTACTTCCTTTGCCTTTGATGTACTCGGGCATGGCACTGAGATTTGCAATGGAGTTGCGTCTGTGCTCAACTTCTGAAGAGTTTGAGTGGAAGGAGTGCCAAATGATTGTAAGGTTACTAGGGCTTGTATAGTTTCTTTCTCCTTCATTCTAGGTGTCTACTCTATCTCTTCAAGCTTGCCTTATTCTATCACAATGATTTGACTTACACCTTGATCTTGTGTTGTAGGTGTAGGTAAGTTTATCTGACCTATTCCTTGTTGTTCTTAAGTAGTGGTTTGTGTTTCCATTGTATCCCTTGCAGTTGTATCAACCTTTTTTGATGTTGCATTAGGTACTTTGTCCAAAGGTTTTACATGAGTGACTTGAGGGGGTATTCTAGGTGGTTCTTTTGTATTCACCTTCTCCCTTTTAGTATCAGTCATTGTCTTTTGTAGTTCATCCATACTTACCAATACAGTATCAGCACATAATTATGCCTACAGTGTAGACTGATCTAGTATATTCTTATGGTCTTCCTCTATGTGGGGATTAATGTTCTAACCTATGACATTATAAATTTCCTTAACTATGATTGTTTCATTGTTTTCACTTGTCACATGTTGAGGGTTTCCATTCTATAATTGTGTGTTTTGCATACTGTATTCTTCATGTTGCTATTCCTCAATTGTTGCGTTGTCATCTATGAGCTCTTCCTCACCTTCCTTTACAATAGTTAACCCATATCTAAGTTTCCACATCTAAGTGGTCTTCTTAACTACACCCTCAATGTTATTTTGTAAAATGCTAAAGGCTCTATATTTAGATACAAACCTAATTGCATGTTTCTTCATAGCCTTAGCAATTTGACCCTTACTCAGTTCATGCATCACTTGTGCTAGAGATCTCTCTCTAATTTGTCTCTCCAAATTCAGATAATAATGTCATTTCTACTCAACTCTGTCATATAAGGTTTTGGGCATTGAGTTGGCAATCACTAGTGAAGTAGTCTTAAATTTTTCCATTATGGCATAGATGGCTTCCTCCACTCTATTTTTTTCTACTTTACCAAGATTGCCAAAATCTATATGGAAAAATATTGATAAGTCTGCACTATTCTTAACATTTTTACAAAGATTTTCAAGATCTAAAAGAGGATAGTGACTCACTACTTTAAATTGGTTGTTGTCATCTGACTCTATTTTCTCCTCATTAGAATCTTCTTGTGACACATATTTCCTTCTTGGCCTTTTCTACACTTGACTTCCTTGTTCTACTCGTTTGGTTTTGTCTTTAGCGTTTTGTGTAGTTGTACGTGTAGTAGCTCTTGTAGTAGGTGCAATAGGCTTGGCTTGGCTTGGCTTGGTTTGACAATCTTCTTATCCCTTGCCACAGCTTGTGCCTTGGCCTTCCTTTTCTTTTTTTGTGTGAGAGTAGGTGCTTCCTCGACTTCTTCTCCCTTAGCACCTTCACCAACTTTAGTTTCCTCTTCCTGCTAGTCTTCTCCCGTACCTTGTGTCAAAGCTAGTGGTGCTTGTGTTTGAGAATCTTCTTACTCTTCATCTTCTTCTTCTTCTTCTTCCTCCTGCTCAGAACCCTCTCCAAATTTGGCTTTCAACTTCTTCACCAATTTATCTTTCTTCTTAATTATAGAAGTAGTTTTAGTTCCATTGAGATTTTGGACTTTGCCATCTCATATTTTCCAAATTCCTTAGCATTTTTATCTACCTCATCTTCCATTAAAGCTATTATAGTTGTAGAGGCTTCATCCACATTGATTTCATATCCTAAGGGTATCAACCATCTCACCTTTGGTGTAGTAGCTTAGACATATGTATAGTCAGCATCTACTAGAAAACATACATCATCATAATCTTTTTCTACTAGAGATACTGGTATTCTCATTCTCTTCTTCATTGATTGTTTGAAGTCCTCAAAATATCTTGTCATCACATATTCAAAATTTTCTCCTAATTGCTCAATGTACTCACCAATATACACTGCCACTAACTTGTTGGTTTTCCATGCAACTATTCCAAAAGTAGAAAAAGTGTTTTGCACATAAAATAATATAAATATCAATATAGAACCAAATTTACATTGTGCACTTTTTGTCTTTCTGATTGCTCCAAGTTTCTCAACTAGCTACTGTAATTGGAGTTTTGCTAGATCATATGTGTGATCTTTCTTTAAAATTTTATATCCCACATCTACAGCTATACATGGTACACTATTTAATCTAATAGATTGATAAAACTTGTGTGAAATAACCCTGACAACAAACTTTATTAGTGGATCACTAATTGTATCAATGGTCATGCCTCTCTTGTTCCACATGGCTCCAATATTCTTCTCAATGACCTCTTTTGAATTACTTCTTAGTGTCTTAGGCCAATACAAGGTTGGATAACCAGTAACCCTATGGATTATCCTATTGGTTATTTTGATAGGTCTATTATCCAACCATAATGAACTATCATGAATTCGGCTAAGTGTTATACTTATCAATTTTATTTTGAAGACATTTGGGAAATCTAGGGCTCATTTTAACCCTTTCTTTTAAACAATTTTGAAGTCTTCTTTCAAAACACCATTATCACAAAGTCTATTGTATGCTTCCTTGATCTCCATATCACCAATGCTACCAATTTTGAAGTTATAGCATTTTCTAACATCTTATACCATCAAAATGTTTGGTAGTATCATGGATAACACACTAAAGGTGTCTTTTTTATAGGAAATGTCAATAATATATTTGAAAATGGGTTATTTAACTTCATTACTAACTAACTGAATGTTTGAAAACTCCCTACCCTCTACATTCTTTGAACTAGATGCCATTTTTTAAAACTAAGGTTTATGAAAATATAAATTGCATAGCTCGGCTCTTGATAAATACCTTGTAAAATCTGATGAACTAGTGATGAATCATTGCTCAAACATTTTGTAATCACTCTAAATGGTTTTCCATATCACCTTCTACTCTCCTTACTCTTTCTTGATTTTGAAATGATGAAAAATGAGTTAAAATTTGATAAAATACCCTTTGAAACCCTGCAATAAATGTTGAGTACTTACACAACTGTAAGCTTGGCATAAACTAGTTTGGTACTTACTCGACATCCATTAGTATTCTAATCACTCAACAACGACTACAAGCTTAGCATTAACTAGCCAGTCTATTAGCTCAACATCTTCTAGCATTCCAATTGACACACATAGGAAGTATTTCATACTCGGCAATAACATGAAAAACTTAAAGAATTTTCTTGAATTACTAAAAATATCTTGCATCTTTGTTCATTCTTATATGATCTTTTAACATTTAATTCCTTTGAAACTGATGTATGATATAGGCTTTATATATTAGTCTCACATATCTATTGATGGCTTAGTTTGATGAGGTGTGATCATCTAACCCTTTGGGTGAAGTGATCCCTTCTTCATTTGATGTACTACAACCATCATTTTTCTTCCATATCTTGTTCATCTCATCTTTGATGTGCTCAACATCTACCTTGCCTTTGCCTTTATCAAACTCACAACTTGGTTCCTTTGACCTTGTTGGACAATATCAACTGATGTGACCAATCTTCAAGAAGTTGAAACATGTGGTTCAACTTAACCACCTTTTTTAATCACCTCTGAAATATGTCCTAATACAATTCTCAGGAATATGTCCATATTCTTGACAATGATGATAGCTATATCTTGTATTATAATCCTAGTTATAAGAGTTTCCATTGTTCCTTACCTTTGTTTTCTTGTTTGATGACCACATGGGTTTGGATCTACATTCAAAAAAAATATGTCCATACCTTTGATAATTATAGCAATATCCTTCAAAAAATTTTGTCTACATGGTCTTGGTTCTGCATTCATGTGCCTAATGACCTTTTTTGTTACACTTTTGGCACTGATCCATGTTCTTGTATTTGACTTTCTGATTTGTGGTTTTTCTCCTGCACACATTAGCAGTATGTCCTTTCTTACCATAATTATGAAAAGTAGGTTTAAAGTTCTTACCTTTTTAGTACCTTTCTTTAGCATTTTTGGATGACTCTCCTCCTTCAGTATTTGTGTATCCTAGTCTAGATGTATCATTATTGGATCTAGGAAATCTCAATAATTGTACAAAGTATTTGATAGCTTCATTTGGTTTGTTGAAGGTTTCAGTAGATTCCTTTTCCCTTTTTAGATCATTCTACAATTTCTCATTCTGTAGTTTCAATTTTGTTATCTCAATTTCCTTGACATTCAATTCATAGTTGGCATTCATCATTTGACTTAGAGTATTTGATTGTATGTTTGAAATCTTGGTTAGCTCTAGTGACTTCTCTTCTAATCTATTGCTTAGAATTCTTTTTTCTTGTTCAATCATGACTTTTTCTTCCATAGCTTTCTTCTTTTCTTTAGTCACCTAACATAGTAGTATAGCTTGTGATTCTTACTCTAACTTGAGATTTCTAATTTTCTCAGCTTGGACTCTATTCCTTTCCATTAGATCTGCAATTGCTGCATCAAATTCATTGGAGTCTCTATTATAAAATAGGTTAGTAGTGCCTATCTCTTTGTATTGTGTGTCATTCTCTGCAATAGCAATTTCTTTCCTTCTCTTCAAAGATTTCTTTAGTTCTTCTCTTGCTTCATCTAGTTGATGTAGAATAAGTTGTATCTCAATTTCTTGATTCTCAATAATCTTTCCCAACTTGTAGACTTCCATTTCAAGATCTTTCCTCAAAGCTACAAAGCTTCTCTTTCAGAGGACAAGGCTCTGATACCAATTGTTGGAATTACAATACGAAAGGTAAACTTTTGGGGGGGTGAATTAGTAGTTTACACTAGGACCCATAAAACTTTCACCACACGTCCATCTCATGCATTCAACAAGTAAATTGAAATAGTATGTAAAACATGTAATCAAGTAAACATTCACACATATATGACACCAGTTATGATTACCCAATAACCCTCCAATGAGAAGGTAAAACTCAGTTGGGGATGACACCCACAGATCTTCACTAGTACAATAATAAAGTGTATCTAATGAAGGTTACAATGTTTTAATCATGAAATGTGATCTACCCTGTGAAAGGTCTACCCTATTAAAGACTTACAAAGACTATTAGGTGTTACCCTATTAGAGGATTTCAACACCTTGTTAGAAGTGTGCCTAGTTAAAGGACTTTAGCTCACAATTAAGCAAGCACCTTGTAAAGGATTTCAATACATCCTATTAGGACTACTTTGTTAAGAGATTTTGACTAAGATCACTTGTTAAAATTTGTCACATTGATCTTGTGATTAGCACTTGATTGGTGATAAAAGATCACCTCTAAACTAATGTATCTTTGATCCTTCTTGATCATATATCTCTTTGTTGTATTTTTTTCCTTTCCTCTGTTATGCTCTAACTAATTTTACAATGTAATCTTACTTCATAACTCTTTAGCCACCATGAATACTTTGTTCGCACATGAAAATTACTCTCTTCACAACATATATATAGTTTAGGGTTTTCCCTCCTTAAAAAGGCTTTGGTGACTTAGGGTTAGGTATGAATCAATAGCTATGATTCATCCATTTTTCCTCTTAAACCTTTCCATTTTCTGATTGGCTACATGTAATTTCATAGAGAATCCAACTTTAGATTCGTTCTTATCTCCAAAATATCGTAATTCATCTTTAAGTTGACTCAAAAATAGTTTACATAGTTGTTTGTCCCATTACAAACAAATATGTCAAAACTGTGTCACTCAGCATCTGAAGTCTCTGACGCTTGGCATATACTAATATTTCTACTATGACTTGGCATCTATTTCATTTGCCATGCATTGTTTACTTGGCTCTTATGTTACGCGGCATACACTATCTTCTCAGTACTTGAGTGACTCGATACATGAGTGGTTTGAAACTCACTGTGGACTCGGCATGGTCTATACTATACATTTTGTGCTCGGCATGTACTACTTGTTCGGCATAAACTAAGTAAATAACTTAAGTGTGTTGACACTCACTTGTCAAAACCAATCTGATATCAACAAGTTTTCCCTTGGCCAAGGTTTCCCTAGTTAACAAATAATAGTGTTATGAGTTCTCTATGTACATGGTTATATTTATTGTTCAACATTGTTGGTTTACTTTCATATGCAAGTTATAAAGTAATTAACAATATTCAATTATGGGAAAAAATTTGTAGAATACTGATTCACCCACCACCCCCCCCCCCCCCCCCCCCCCTCTTCAGTATTATCTATTTCTAACATATTCTCTATGTAACATTCAACAATTTTTTTGATCCAATTTTGATATATGCTCTCAAATTACGTGTCTCTCAAATGAACTTCCAACCCCCTAATAAAGAACCATAACCCTAACTAGGGTTTTTGTTCTCCAATACTAAAAGCTGCTAAATTTATTAAGAATATTAATATTTTAAATGTTTAAATCCTTTAGGGCACACTTAAACTTTTAGATAAAATATTCTTTTATTTTATCTTCCTCCACTTTATTAATTAGTGCAAGCACTATTTAAAGTGTAGATATTATTTAAATTAATAGTTAAAAATCACTATTTAAATGCAATGCTAATTTAATTATTATTAATTAAATATTTATAACAAAGTAATATTAAATCTTTAATCTTTTAATATTTCAATTCTCTTTTTATACAACTTCTTAAATTATACTTTTAAATTAAATATTTTAAAATGAAACACATATTTAATTAATTTCTAATTAATTAAAGATCATTATATTTTAATTTTTCTTTAACTAATTTTCCAATTTAGACTTCCAAATTAAGTCTTTTAAATTAAAACACATATTTAATTAGTTTTTAATCAATTCAATATTCTCATATTTTAATATTTTCTTTTTAATCAAATAATATTGAATAATTCTAATATTAAATAACTAATCCAAATATTATAATTAAATCATTTACCAAATAAATCAAATAGCCAAATTCACATAAAAACAACATTACCAAAACTTAAAATTAAACAACACAAGCAAAGACAAACTCATGTGTTTAAAAATGGTGGAAAGGTAGATACATGTGCTCCTTCTGAAGACAAGTAATTAGGCTATGGCTAGGATTGGACCTAAGCATTATCTCACCATTCTTACCATTGAGTCATTTTGATAAGGCATGCTCATTCTGACAATTTAGGGAAGTCGATGCCTAGTACCTACACATTTGTATATTATATATATATATATATATATATATATAAGTTAAACAAACAATGGCATGGAATTCTACATCATGTAGATTGACTAGCAGGTGACTACGACTCCCTCACTAAACCATATCAAGTACGTTAAACATAAATGTAAAACACACACACACACACACACACAATACACATGCAAGTTGGGATAAGTATAATAGTAAATTCTAAATATAAATAACATCATATTATAATATGAATATCTCAACATCATGAGAACATAATAAGCATCTTTGTAAGACACACCATAAGGCATCATCATAAAAGTAATTTCACTAACTAACTAAGAGCAATTAAAGCATCATCACTATAAGTAGGAAATTGTTACAACTTGACAAAATCAATATCAATTAAGGGCTAACACATCTATATAAGAGTCATATAGAAATTTAAGAACTAAGTATAAAATGATAGCAAAGGAGGAGCATTATAGACTACACTAGAGTTTAGGAGGATGGAGCAAGGAGGGACGAGTAGTGTTGAGTGAGAAAAATTTGTTGAACATTTCAAGAGTCTACATGAGGAAGTACTTGAGAATATTTCCAAGATGAACATGCAAATAAAGCTAGAGAAGATCAAAAGAGGAGACATAAGGAGTTCTAAGTGGGAGATTTGATTATGGTGTACTTGAGAAAATAATGATTTCCAGTGGGCACCTACAACAAGCTAAAGATGAAGAAATATGATCCCTGCAAGATTTTGAAGAAACATGATTTAGGAAATGCATATGAGGTGGAGTTTCTAGATGGAATTCATATTTCCCCTATTTTCACTATTGCATGCTTAACAAAATATCATGAAGATGGTGTAGAGGAGGAGTTGATACTTGATCCATGTCCTATTCCTATTCCTGAGAAGAAGGAAATTAAAGAGATCTTGGATAGTTGTGTTGGAAGGAGTACTAGAAGAAAATAGAGTAACAAGATGACTCAGCATAAAGGACATGAAGTAGGGTATATGTGACTACCTAGTCATGAAGAAGGAAAAGAGTGCACTCAACATTACATTTAATGGTGGTGGGGGAAAGGATCAAGGAATAGTCAAAATAATTCAAATTTGAATTCTTTCTAATAAATCTAAGTCACCAAAGGCACATGGCACTCGTGACCCTTATACTAACACATCACAACCTAATAAAGGTGACACACCATTGCATCAAGGGGCTAAGGTAGTAATATGGAGGGAATTCAAGTTTTGAATTCTAGGGAAAATATTCCAAGTGAACTAGAAAGAAAAATATTTAAAGAAACTAATGCTAAAAGTGAGAAGGTTAGATTTCCTAGTTATTTAGTATAAGAGCCAAAAGATTCAAGCTAAAAGTGGAAGTTGACAAAGAAAGGAAGAGAGATCAAGGAAAGTTCAATCCTTCAAGGTGATTATTGCATCAAGAAGAGGAAAGAAATCCTATATATCACGAAGAGTATTGTGTGTTAGAAGTGAACGAAGCATGCAAGTGATCAGAGACTAAATTTTAGATCACAGAGAAGACAGAGCCAACCTAGGACCTATACCAAGATATAGCTAAACTATTAGATCATTTTCATTGTTGTTTACTTAACTTTGCAGCAAGAAATCCCATTGAGGGTTGACCTTAATGGATTCTTTATATAAATCCAAGCATAGGGTGACACATTAACTTGTGTTTTAAAGCCCTCTAACTAGGCTGCTCCTAAAAAAGCAAGATCCTAATATATCTCATCAAAATCCCCTCATAGGATGGCACCTCACAATATCTTTATAATCTTTTAATAGGATAAGCTCTTGATCAGGTGAACTTTAGAATAGTGCAAATTTGGGAGGATCAACTCACACACCATCATTTTTTACCCTAATCAATTAAGTTATTTCCTGTTCTAACCCATAGATATAAGAGAAGCTATATCTATAGCAAAAATTTGAAACTAGTGAGTATACTTATTCACCCCCCCTCTCAATATACTGACTTTTAGTTTGGACCAACAATTGGTATTGGAGCCTAGGTCCTCAAGTGAAAAGAGTTTAACATCTCAAGGAAAATATCAATATGTTTAAGAGGGATACCCCAAAATTCTTAAGAGAGAACTATAGCTCATGGTGTACAAATAAGTATGTGCATATAAAAATGTTAGGGATGCATACTAGAATCATGTAGAAGTTAAGTACATAGAACCAATTGGTCAACTCAGTGCAGATAGTTGAAGGAAAAGTAGATACACACTTCTATAATGGATGCTCTATCGAGAAACCTATCATATGCCAAATACAAAGATGTGGAGGAGCTGGAAGCCACATATGAAATGTGGGAAAATATGAAGGTCATCCATGGAAGAGACAAACATGTCATGAGAGCCAAAGAAGAGACCTTGAGAGGAAATTTTGATGACATGAGAATGTGATAAGGAGAAGAAATTGAATCCTATGAAAAACAAGTGAAGGATATTATATTGGCCATCAAAGCATGAAGAGGAGTAATATCAGAAGATAAGTGCATGAGAAAAATGTTGAGAACCTTATTGCCTAACTATACCATAAGGGTTTCATCCATCCAAGATCTAAGAACCATACATAAAATGGAGTTGTCAGTAGATTCCTTTATAGGAAAGTTCATTGCATTTGAACTTAGCAACTATGACAATAGTCAACCATCTAAGGTTGAGACTGCATTCAAAGCCATAGTTTCCCCAAGTGCAACATAAAGGGAGATAGGAGAATCAAGCTTGTTTGGACATAGAAAGGAGCTAGAGAGTCTATATGTAGAAGAGGTTGAACAAGAAGAACTAGAAGCCCTATTTACAAAGAGAATGGTCAAAGTAAAAGAAAAGTACAAAGGTAATATTCTTCCTTTCAAATGCTTCAACTACAAAAAGGTAGGACACTACATGGTTAGATATCTAGAGCTAGTCAAAAAGGAGACCAACAACTAGAAAGGTTCCAACAAGAAATGGCCAAGGCGAAAGAAAAGAAGCAGTGCTACATCACTTAAGAAGGTGTGACTGATGAATAGTCAACCAGTGATGAGGATGAAGTATCCTTTGTCACCATCATAGAAGAAAGCATGGAGAGGTCCCTAATAACAATAACTAGTATCCAAAAAGAATTGGACAATAGACAATGGTCTTTTACACCACATGTCAGGAGATTGGAAAAAGTTTCACAAGGTTAAAGCCTTCGATGGAGGAATGGTAAAGTTCAACAACAACTCACCATGCATGGTGATAGGGAAAGGTATTGTAGTCCTGAAAAAGACTACTACCTAAAAAGATGTGTATTTAGTGGAAGGATTGAAATACAATATTTTGAGTGTGGTCCAACTAATGAACAAAGGCTACAAGTTCAAGTTCAATAAAGGATCTTGCAAACTATTTGATAAGACATGCAAGATACTGACCACAAGAGAACAAAGTAGAGGTAATCTCTTTCACCTCAATATCTCTAGTAATTTATGTATGGTAGTGAGTAGTGATAACATATGGTTATCACATATGAGGTTATGTCATGTTCACTTTGAAAGCATTGTCAAAGTAGGAAGGAAGAACTATGCTACAGGCTTACCCCCAATCACTAAACCCAATGATGTGATGTGTAAAGAGTGTTAACTTGGAAAGTTAGCAAGTTCAAGTTTCTCTAGAAATTCATTTACTTCATAACATGTATTAGATCTAGTGCATACTAACTTGTGTGGTCCTATGAGCTTAAAGAGCTTATCTATAGACAAATACTTTATGTTGTTCATCGATGATTTATGTAGAATGATGTGGGCTATCTATATAAAAGAAAAGTCAGAAGATTTTCACATATTTAAAGTGTACAAGGAAAATATAGAAAGGGTGACCAGTACAGTATTAAAATGCATGAGATCAGACCAGAGAGGTCAGTTCACCTCACAAGAATTTGAAAGTTATTGTGAGGAGCATGGAATCAGAAGACAAATGTAAACTCCAAGAATGCCACAATAGAATGATGTTTCCAAAAGAAGAAATAGAATAATCATAGATTATTCTAGGATGCTAATAATCCTAAAAAATGTTGCAAAGATCTATTGGAGAGAAGCTATAAGTACAATGGTGTATACCTTAAATTGGGTACAAGTAAAGAAAGGAACAAAGAAGGCTTCTTATGAGTTATGGTTTGGGAACACACCATCTGTTAGCTACTTCAAGTTTAGAAATAGATTTTATATCAAAAGAGACAAATACCAAGGGAATTTTGAGCCTAAGAGTGATGAAGGTATCTTTTTGGGATACTCTACCAAGAGGAGATCTTAGCAATGTCTAAATCTTCAGACGAACAAAATTATGGAATCTGCCAACATGAAGGTGGATGAATTATCATAGAAAATGAGGAAGACAACAAAAGGGAACCATAAGACCATAGATAATTTGAGTATATTCCACTTATGACACAATGGAGAGAGTATCTAATGAGGCAAAACCTATACAAGAAGTTGTACCAACTCAAACTAAAGAAGCCATACTTGAGGAACAAAGAGAAGACACAATAGAAGGTGAACCGATACTAGAAAAATATGTAAGGAGACACCACTTAGCAAATAAAATCATTAGAGACAAGGATGTTGGAGTGATCACTAGGAGAAATATGAGAGAGATAGTATGTCTACTCTCACACATGGAATCGAAAGCCACAAAAGAGGCCCTAAGGCATGAAGATTGAAGGAAGGCCATAAAAGAAGAAATTGATCAAATAGTGAAAAATAACACATGGTCCTTAATAACCTGACCAAATGAAAATAACATCATCGAAACAAAGTGGGTGTTTCAAAAAAAATTGAATGAAGATGGAGATGTGTTCAAAAACAAGGCTAGACTTGTCTGCAAAGGATATACACAAGAAGAAGGCATAGACTATAGAGAAACCTTTACACCAGTAGCCATAATAGAAGGAGTTAGGATACTTATAGCATTTTCAACACACAAGAACTTCAAAGTATATTAGATGGATATAAAGTTTGCATTCCTAAATGGAGTTCTAGAAGAGGAGGTCTACATAGAGAAACCTTGCGGGTTCAAGAATGAACAAGGAAAAAACTAGGTGTGTATGTGAAGGAAATCCTTGTATGGTCTAAAATAGGCACCAAGATCATGGTATGAAAGACTAAAAACATACTTGATAAAGATTAGGTTTGAAAGAAAAAGTGATAATTGAAATCTATACATGAAGCAAGAAACAAAAACAATCCTACTAATTGTAGAAATCTTCATGGATGATATTATCTATAGTGGAGATGAAAAGATGAGCATAGAATTTTCAGAAGCCATGAAGAAGGAGTTTGAAATGTCTTTGATTAGATAAATCAAAAATTTCATCAAACTTCAAGTATGAAATAATTAAAACATATGGCATGGAAGACACAAGGCTGGTAAGCACTCCAATGGAAACCAATTTCAAATTATCCAAAGAGGATAAAAACCCTAAAGTGAACTAGAAATTGTACTAATAATGATTGGAAAATTTTAGTATGTGGTAATTAGCAGACTAGACATAGCACAAGTAGTAGGGTTAGTGGTTAGATTCTTAGACAACCCAAAGGAATCACACATGGAAACAATAAACATATTGTTTAGGTATCTAAAGGGTATTAGAGAATATGGATTATGGTATCCTCGTAAAGATAAATTTGAGCTTAATATCTTTAATAATGTGATTGGGTGGGAAACCTCAATGAAAGAAAGAGCACAACTAGAGGTAAATTCTTCCTTAGAGGAAGATTGGTAGCTTGGACCAACAAGAAACATAACTACATAGTGTAGTCGATTGTTGAAGCAGAATATGTAGCTACAACTATGAATTTCACTCAAGTTGTTTGGATCAAACAACTTCTTGAAGGAATTTAGGAGAAAATGGAGAAATTGGTAGTGATAAATTGTGATAACACAAGTGCTATCAACATATCAAAAAAGTTGTCCATGCACTTGAAGACCAAGCACATATGCATCAAGTACCATTTTTTGAGGGAACAAGTGCAAGAAAAAGAAGTCAAGTTGGAATATGTACCAACCAAGGAACAACTAGCATGAGTCTTCACTAAACCTCTTTAGAAAGATATGTTTGAGTATTTGCAAGAAATATTAGTTGTCCTACCCCTCTCTACCTTGACCTAAGTCAAGTTAAGAGGGTATTAATTCATGATCATGACATACAAATCTCTAATTGGATTGATGAGAAACATGGAATACTCCATAAGGGAGCATTCATAGGAGAAACAAGAAAGGAAAAATGGTTGCCTTTGGCATTGCTATCAAAGGGGGAGAAGTTGAGGAGAGAAAGGGGATGGGTGGAAAAAGATCAAACATGAAGCATGACCATGCACTATCTCAGGGGGAGACAACAAAGGAAGGAAACCAAGTAGGAAATGACATAAGTTCCAAAATTATTAAGTGTCCTAAAAGTATCAAAGACCAATCGGTATGCAGACCGGTAGACTTAGTCATTAATGGTGTTGTCATTGTTGGAAACACTAGAAAACAGATCTAACTAATATAATAGTATAATCGATAAAAGCACACTAATGTGTGACCCTAATTTAGAAGGGAAGGAAGGAATAATGAAGAAGGTAATCCACTTAGACAACATGCCTAGTGCACTAAGGAAGTCCACACAAGTGGAAGGAAAATATGTTGTAGAAACACCAAATAAAGTAACAAGATGACTCAACATATAACAAGATGACTCAGCATAAAGGACATAAGGTAAGATACTTGTACTACCTGGTCATGAAGAAGGCAAAGAGTTCACTCAACATCACATTTAATTGTGATGGGAGAAAGGATTGAGGAATAATTAAAAGAATTCAAATATGAATTCTTTCTAGAAAATACAAGTCACCAAAGACATATGGAACCTATGACCCTTATACTAACACATCACAACTTGACAAAGGTGGTGCACCACTACAATGGGGTATCGAGTTGGTAATATGAAAGGAATTCAAATTTTGAGTTCTAGGGAAAAATCTTCCAAGAAAAGTAGAAAGAAAAGGCGTAAAAGAAAATATAGTTGAAAGTGAGAAGGTTAGATTGCAAAGTGATTTAGCCTAAGACCTAGAAGATCCAAGCTCAAAGTCAAATCTTACAAAGAAAGGAAGAGAGATCAAGGAATGTTCAATCCTTCAAGGTGACTATTGTGTCAAGAAGATGATAGAAAGACTCAACAACACAAAGAGAATCATGTGCTCAAATTGAAGGAAGCATGCAAGTGATTAGAGACTGAAGTTGGAAAGCCTAGAGAAGGTAGAGCACAACTAGAGACTAGTCAAGAGAGCAAACCTTGGATCTATACCAAGCTAATTTCAATAGCTAAACTATTAGATCATTTTCACTATTGTTTAATTACATTTGCAGTTTCAAATCCTATCAAGGGTGGACCTTAATAGGTTCTTTGTATAAATCCCTTCATAGTGTGACACATTAAATTGTGTTTCAAAGTCCTCTAACCAAGTTTATCCTAATAGAGAAATATCCTAATAGATATCACCAAATTTCCCTAATAGAGTGACACTTCATAGTGTGTTTGTAATCTTTTAACAAGCGTAAGCTCTTGACTGGGAAAACTTTAGAAGAGTGTGAATTCATGAGGATTGACACACACAACATGGTTTTTACCCTATCTGGGTTTCCATAAGATACATTCTATGTTATGTTTTGGTATTTTCATGTGATATGTTTTTGCTTGATTGTAACCAGTTAAGTTATTTCCTAATCTAACCCATAGAGAGAAGAGAAGCTAGATTTATAGTGAAAAATAAAAAATAGTGAGTATAATAATTCACCCCCCATCCCCCCTTCTCTTAGTATACTAATCTGTAGTTGGGACCAATAAGATATTCTCAAGGAATAATCACTTCAAGATGAGTTTGGTGAGATCAATACAAGTCCTCTTAGATCTCCCAATAAATTCAAAAGAAGACCCATTCTTGCTTTCAAATTTATCCCTACCAGACTTTCCATACAACTCCAATGTCATCAAGAACATATTATGGAAGTGTGAGGATGCTAATTTCCTCTTTGAATTCTTGGGTGCAATCCAAAAATGCTTGATCTTATCAAGTTTTTCTTACTGAACTCTTGGTTCACCCTTTTTAGGCCTACTATCCTTTTATGACACCAATTAGCCCTTTGTTTTCAATTTCAGGGCTCTAGATCAAAAAATTACCAAAAGAATCCATGAATAAACTATCATTTTGAGTGCCCTTTTGGAATACCTAAAGGATTTTTGAGATCTTGGGTCTCCAACCTGATGTACAACACCAAACCCTAATGTGGGTCATTATAAGCTTAATTATGTTGGAAGTCAAATAGTTTGTTCAAAAAACTCTCAAAGTAATTCAATTGAACTAAACCTTTCTTCCAAGGATTCTATCATTTCCTTTGGTCTATTGGTCTATCATTTCCACCCCACTTTTGCATGAAGTTTCAAACTAATGCTCTATCACCTAGTCATGCTATTACAAAGCTCCCCTAGGGCATAGGCTTAAAATTTATAGATTGAAATTCTTAGCTTGAAACCAATGAAAAAATACTATGCATATCATCTTCTTAATAAACTCCAATGCCCATGAAAAATTCCATGGTGGAGTTTTAAGATAGAAGCATTATTTAAGCCAAAACCTCGGCTCTGCCAATAAATAAAAAGATTGGGTCCTTATTTTATTTAACTAAGAAAACCTATACAAAATGTAACACCTAAAATTATAGATAAAAGTGAAAAGATAAACTAACTATCTACATCACAAATAAGACATATTGAACCCATGGAGCATGAGTTTCTCGAGTTGGAGAATGATTGTGCAAAGATTGCCAAGAAACTTGTATTCAAACTATAATGCTCAAAAATAAAAAAGTTCAACCTTCCTACCATGGCTTTCAAGGTCTTAAATATGTCTAAAAAAAATTGTTCCAACTTTTTATTCTTCCCTATTACTGAATTTTCCCAAAAATGCACAATCTAGAAAAAAGTTGTCAGTGAAAAATTGTAGAAGTTGCCATGACAATTTTTGTAACTTTTTGCATCTTTGACTTTCACATTACAAACCTTATATCTAATTTTGTAGGATGTTGTATCTATCCACCCTGATCATATCTAACACTTAGATATAACCTCTTGATAATTATTGCACCATTTGGCATATCATACCCATATTTGACACAGTTGACAATGTTTTGCCCAAATTAGAAACTTTTGACAATCATGAAGAAAACTAATTCAAAAAATCTCAAATTTACTCCAACCCACCTAATGTAATTGTGGATAGACCTTATTCCCATCATGACCTCTCTAATGTCTTATAATCCAAAATTTGAGGGCTTATAACTTAAAGCCCTAGGTGCTCTTACACCAAGAATGAGGAGGTAGGAAGAAACCTTCTTTCTCATGGAGAATAGTTTGACTATCACAAAAAGACATGGAGATATTAGACAATTAAAAAATGGTTGAAGATAGAGGAGAAGGCTTTTAACTAAGTGCATTGTAAAAAAAATATGATTTTGGTTCCAAATGAGTCTTAGAGCCTTGTCCAATGCATCCAATACTATATCCTTTTTATTTATATTTGCAAAGAATATTGAATCTTGTACTATAATATGATTGCAACTCCTCAATAGGAAAAGGATCACCTTTGATGCTATGATCAATAATATTCACATGATCTTGCGATATAAAAGAATAATAATATTTTGAATACAATGGTTGATAGGGTCAATTTTTAATTCTCCAATCAAGGGGGGCACAAAGTCCAAAGAACTCAAATAATTGCAAGAGGTAAAGGATTATAAAGGGTAGACTTGGAACTCTCTATTTTAGAAGCATCTTCTTCAGGGACAACTTTCTTATGGATGTCCTTTTTAGGAGGCACCATATGAATAACCATCAACATACTAGAAGATAATGATGCAATGTTGTTCTAAAAGGTGGTGTAACTAAAGCCCAATCAACTACTTTTGTTAGAAAAAAATTAATGGCATGAGGGCCAACTTTGATAATAACTTCCTAATTGTTAGCAAATTTTTTTATAAAAATCCATGGAGAATAAAACTAATTGCTTCCAAAGTATGAATCTAAGGTTTTCCCAAGAGAAGATTTCATGGTAAATTGTTCGCATAACATATACAAGGATTGAAATGATAACTAGTCCAACAAAGGAAAAATATAAAATGGATAAATTTATTTAACTAGAGTTATCAAACCCATGAATAAATAAAGATGTAGAAAAAGAATCTAGATCGACCTAGATTTTGGGAAATAGGTATATACTGCAAACATTGAGAGAAAAACCAATGTCAATGAGGGTCATCTTGATGCTAATACTACTAACATACAAAATGATCATTCATCAATGTGTTGGATTCCTTACTTGTAGAGGTGGGAGCTTGTGTAGATAGAATATGATATTCCTAGAATTTTCTTGAATATTATCTATCAATGTGTTTTCATCCACAAGATTAGTAGAAGAAAGTGTCAAGATCTCCCGAGGATCTTAATAAAGCATACCCTAGTGAATTGGATTAGTTTGGAGAAAATCCTTAAGTGAGATATTAGTGGGTATAACATGAAATTTCTTGATAAGATCATTATCACTCGGCTGCTTAAGTGGAGGTTTAAGTGCTTGTGGAATATCTGGCTGAAAAGGTGGTAAAGAAGTTGGACTATTAATATTTTGTTTATTTTATGAGTGTTGTGAAGATGGACTATTATTTTGTAAGGAGCCTTACACTTTGTAAATCAAGTGAAAATATCTAATGAGTTATTTTTGAAAGGGACATTAAAAAAAAAAAGAACTCTCTTTGTAGAAGGACTAGTTGCAATCACATAAATGACATTTACAAAATCCTTAAAAAATATAGAGGAATTAGTTGAAGGGAATATTTTTAACAAGAGGGATCAATGACATAAAGGGACATTGACAAAATCAAGTCACAAATCACATACAAAAATAAGGAACATCATTTATACTTCGAATAAAAGTAGAAATTGAATTAATTATAAGAAATAGAAAATGGATTTTGAAATAAGTACATTGAATTAAAGAAATAATGCATAAACAAGTCAGTTAAAAGATGACAATATTTCTTAACTAAAGACATGAGATGATAGAGAATTCTTTTTAGATGAAACAAAAAAGTTCACATCGATTTCATCAAAATATAGTGGATTAAATTTGAGCTTGTAGAAAGGAAACTATGATCCTTGTAAAATTAATTTCATAACAAAGATTCAGGAACCTACGTCTAGATAGACTAGAGGAAATGTCTCATTATAGATAAGGGAAAACAAAATTTTGATTTTAACAATGGAATGTACAAATGAAAGATTCTTGGTCCAACTCTCTGAGTTTGGGTCAAGGAAGCTGCCACAACTTTTAGATTCTTGTGGAACACATCATACTCTAAATAAAATATGACAAAATATATTCAAGAATTGAGATAACTTGCAAAACCCATAGTCATAAATGTAACAAAAGGTATTAAATAATATAAATAAACATAAATAAAATAAATAGAATATGTGTGATCCTTCATGCATTTAATTATTGATCTCAGATTGGTTTTGACGAGTTTCAACAAACTTAAACCATTTACTTAGTTCATGCCAAACTAGTAATACATGTTGAGCACAACATGTAAATATTAGACCATGCCGAGTTGCAATGAGTGTCGAGTCACTCATGTACCGAGTCACTCATGTGTTGAGTCACTCAGGGGTTGAGTAGATAGACCATGTTGAGTGATTTAGAAGTTGAGTAAATAGTGGATGTTGAGTAATTCAGATGTCGAGTCATAGTATATAGAGTAGTGCATGTTGAGAATTGGATACTTCATATATGGAGTGACACAGTTTTGACATATTTGTTTGTAATGGCACAAACAACTATGTAAACCATTTTTGGGTTGACTTTAAGATAGATTTTGATCTTTTGGAGAGAAGGACGAATCTCTATTTGGATTCCCTATGCAATTACATGCAACCAATTAGAAAATGGGAAGGATTAAGTGGCAAAATGGATGAATCTCAACCATAGATTCATACCTAACCCTAAGCCACCAAAGTTGAAGGGCTTAACCCTAAACTTTTAATGAGAGTTAGAGGAGTGAACAAGATAGATTGCATGTAGAGAATTCAAGGTGACTTAGATGAAAGAAAGAATTTCAAAATTAGTTAGAGAAGAATAGAGGATAGAGGAAAGAATATAGAATCAAGAAATTTAATCAAGAAGGATCAATTATACATTGTTTAGAGGTGATATGTTATCAGGTAAGTAAGTGCCAATTGTGGGATCTATGTTGAGACATTTTCATAGGTGATTTTAGTTAAATCTCTTAAGTAGAGTAGTCCTAATAGGTTGTATGAATTCCTTTATTAGGGTGCTTAATTGTAAGTTCAAGTGAAATCCTTTAACATGGTAATACCTAACAGTCTTTGTAAGCCTTTAACAGGGCAAACCTTTCAGAGGGTAGATCATGTTTCATGGTCAAATCATTATAACCTTCATTAGGTACACTTTATTACTATAGTAGTGAAGATTTGTGGGTGTCGTCCCCACCCCAGTTTTAACTTCTCACTTGGAGAGTTTCTAGTTAATCATATCTAGTGTTATGTGTGTGAATGCTTACATGATTATATGTTTTAGATACTTATGCTTTACATGTTTTTTCATCTTACTTGTTAAATGCATGTGTTAAATATATGGTAAAAGTTTTATGGGTCCAAGGTTAAATTAATGATTCACCCCCCCCCACCCCCAAGAAGTTTACTCTTTCCACTTGTAATTCCAATAATTGGTATCAGAGCATGAGTTCTTAGAAGAAGAATCTTTGCAACTTTGAGGAAAAGATCTTGAAACAAAGGTCTATAAGCTGGGAAAGATTATTGAAAATCATGAGATTGAAATACATCTCATACTACATCAACTAAATGAGGCAAGAGAGGAATTAAAGAAATCCATGAAGAGAAGGAAAGAAATTGCTATTGCAAACAACAACACACAATATAGAGAGATCAACACTACCAATCTATTTGCCAATGGTGATTCCAATGAATTTGATGTAGCAATTGCAGATCTGATGGAAAAGAATAAAGTACAAGCTGAGGAAATCAAAAATCTCAAGCTATGGCAAGAATCTCAAGCCATGATGCTATGTGAGGTAACTGAAAAAGAAAAAGGTTATGGAAGACAAAGCCATGATTGAAGAAGACAAAAGAATTCTGGCCAACAAACTAGAAGAGAAGTCAACAGAGCTAACCAAGATTTCCAACATGCAATTGGATACTCTAAGTCAAATGATGAATATTCATCATGAGTTGAATATCAAAGACATTGAGATAACTACATTGAAGTTGCAAAATGAACAATTGCAAAGTGACCAAAAGAGAGAAAAGGAATTCGCTAAAAGTTTCAACAAGCCAAATGAAGCCATCAAATAATTTGAGAAATTATTGAGATCCCCTAGATCCAACAATGATACATCAGGATTTGACTACACAAGCACTGAAGAAGGAGAATCATCCAAAGTTGCAGAAGAAAGGAACATTAAAGTTAAAAACTCCAAACCTACTTGTCATAATTGTGGTAAGAAAGAACATACTACTAATATGTGTAGGAGCAAGTAATAAAATTAGAATGTCAAGCCTAAGAACATGACTCATCATCATAAGTTCAACAAGGTAGGTCATTAGGCACATGAATGCAGAACTAGAATAATGCATACACAAAGATTTGAATGGTATTGCTATAATTGTCATAAGTATGGACATAGAGCTTTTGAATGTAGATCCAAGTCCATGTGATCATCAAACAAGCCAACAAAGGTAAGAAATGATGGCAACACTTATAATTGGGATTATAACACAAGATATAGCTATCATTATTGTCAAGAATATGGACATATCCCTGAGAATTGTATTAGGACACACTTCAGAGGTAACTATCAAAGATGGTTAAGTCAAATTTCATGTTTTAGCTATTTGAAAACTGATCATATCAATAGGCATTGTCCAAAAAAGTCAAAGGTACCAAGTTGTGAATCAGATAAAGGAAAAGGCAAGGAAAATGTTGAACACATCAGAGATGAGATGAACAAGACATGGAAAAAGAAAGATGTTTGCAACACATCAAATGGAGAAGGGATCACTTCACCAAATGGATCAAGTGGTCACACCTCATCAAACTAGGCAAACAAGAGGTTTGTGGGACTAACATTTAAAGGTTATATTATGCATCAGTTCCAAAAGAAGATAGTACTAAAAAGACTAAATTAGCATGAATAAAGATGCAAGATGTTATAAATTCAAGACAAATCTTCAAGTTTTTCATGTTGTTGCAAAGAATGAAAAGTTTCATGTATGTGCCAAGTGAAATTTTAGTTGATGCTAAGTCTGTAGTAGCTACCGAGTAGTGGAAATATCAATAGATGTTTAATGAACTTGAAAACTAGTTATTGTCGAGTTTACAACTATGTAAGCACTTAGCATTAAATGCAAGGTTTTCAAAGGGTATATGATCAATTTGAGCTCATTTTCACCATTTTGAAATTGAGAAAGAGAAAGAAGAGCTAGAAGAAACCTGGGAATTCATTAGAAGAGATAGAAAATTATTTGAGCAATGATTCATCATCAGTTCGATAGATTTTCAAAGGTATTTATCGAAAGCCAAGCTACGTAGTTTTAATTTTCATAAACCCTAGTTTGATAAGATGGCATCCAGCTCAAAAAAATGTTGAAGGTAAAGAAGTTTTGAATGTTTAACTAATGAGTAATGAAGTTAACAACCTATATTTAAGGCCATTCCAGACATCGCCTATAAACAAGACCCATCAAGTGCATTGTCTATGATCCCGCCAAATGTGATAATGTTGTAGGATGTGAGGAAATGTTATAACTATAAGATAGGAAGCATTGGAGACATGGAGATAAGAGGTGCATACAAAAATTTGTGTGAAAATGGTGTTTTAAAGGAGGAATACAAAATTGTCAAGAAAAAGGGTCTAACACGACCCCTAGATTTTTTGAATGTCTTGAAACCTGAGTAGATAATAATTGTGCTAAGATAAATTCATGATGGTTCCCTATGTTTGGAAGGAGGACCAATCAAAATAACCAAGAGAATAATTCATAGGGTTACTAGTTACCCAACCCTAGATCAGCTAAAGACACTCAAAATCGATTCAAAGGAAGTAATTGAGAAGAATACTAGAGTAATTTGGAATAAAAGAGGTATGACTATAGATACCATCACTGATCTATTGCTGCACTTTTCTATAAGGGTAATCTCACATAAATTCTATCAATCTAGTAGATTGAATAGTGTACCCTACATAGCTATGGATGTTGGTTATAAAATTGTAAAGAAAGATCATACATACAATCTCGCAAAACTTCAGCTACAACAACTTATGGAGAACCTTGGAGCAATAAGGAAAACCAAGAGTTCTCAATGCAAGTTTGGTTCTATACTAGTTTGCATATTCTTCTATGTATAGAATGCATTTCCCTCATTTGGTACTATTGGATGGAAGACCAACAGGTCAATTGTAGTACAAATTGGTGAATTCATTGAGTAGATGGGAGTCAATTTTGAAACTATCATGACTAGTTATTTTGAAGATTTCAAGAAATCAATGAAAGAAAAAGTGAGGATACTAGTTTCCTTAGTGAAGAAACATTATGATGATATATGTTTTCTTGTCAATGTTGATTACACATATGTGCAAGTTGCCACACCAAGGGTAAGATGGCTAAGACCCTTAGGATATGAGATAAATGTGGATGAAGCATCAATAACCATCATAGCTCTACTAGCAGAGTAGACAAAATTGCTAAAGTCTTTGGGAATTATGAGGTGATGAAGTCAAAGATTGATATGGATTTGAAGATTGCCTCTAAAATTAAGAAAAAGGATAGGCTAGTGAAGAAACTGAAAGCAAAATTTGGAAAGGGTGTTGAGGAGGAAGAGGAAGAAGAAGAAGAGGATGAAGAGGAAGATGAACCTCAAACTCAAGAGCCCCTAGCTTTGACTCAAGGCATGGGAGAAGATAAAGAAGAGGAAGAGATTGAAGGTGCCAAGGAAAAAGAAACCAAGGAAGTACCAACATCTACCAAGTCACATAAAAGGAAAGCTAATGCACAACCAGTGGCAAAGGAAAAGAAAGCTATCAAATCTAGCCAAGCCAAGCCTACTGCACCTACCACCAGAGCCACTACACAAGAAACCACTCAAAAGGCTAAAGAAAATTCTAAAAAGATAGAGCAAGGAGGACATCAACCAAAAAGATAGAGAAGAAAATATGTAGCATAATTGGGTTCTAATGAAGAAAAGACTGAGTCGGATGATATCAACCAATTCAAAGTGGTTAGTCATAATCCACTCTCTGATCTTGAGACCTTTTGTGAAATGTCAAGAATAATGTAAATTTATCTAGTTTTAGACATGTAAATTTTAATAATTTTGGCAAAGAGGAGAAAAAGTAAGTGGAAGAAGCTCTATATGTAATGATGTCAAAATTTAAGACAACACCATTAGAATTTTCCAACTCTGTACCCAAGAGTCTATATGACTTAGTTGAGAAAAAATGGCATTATTGTCTAAAGTTGGAAAGACAAATAAGGGAAGCTACTTTAGCCCAAGTAATGTCAGAACTAACCAAAGGACAGATTGTTAAGGCTACCAAGAAATATGGAATTAGGTTCACACCTAAATATAGAGCCTTCAACATTCTTCAAAATAATATTGAAGATGAACTGAAAAAGTCAACACACATATGGAAACTCTTTTATGAGTTGACCACTGTCAAACAAGGTGAAGCTAGCCCTTTACATGAAAAAGATGATGATAAGGATTATGAAAAATATGATGACAATGAAGAAGATGATAAAGACAATACAATTGGAGAAGAGAGAGAAAAGCAAGATGATGACAAGACAACAACTTAGCCTGAGTAGCAAGATGAATAGAGTGTGTAGGACACACAAGTGTCAAGTGTTAGTCCTCTCCATGACACAACCACAACCACTGAAACCATAATTGTAAAGGATTTTTCTAATGCATCATCTCTAAACATCAATCCACTTATTGCAAAATATTTGAAGAAAATACTAGATAAGTCTACACTCCAAGTTAAACTTTGTGAAAATCCAATTTTGGTTAGTGTAGAGGAATTATAGAAAGTAGTAATTGATATCACAAGGGAAAAGATGAATTCACAAGAACCACCTTCCATCATCCCTTTAGTTACTAATGTACAATCTTTGGTTAAAATACCAGAAATTACATTCACCAAGATTGAAACAAGTGTCAAAATTGATATTGTTGAGAAGAAAGCATAAGAAAAAGGTACAACTGTAGAACAACAAATATGACATACAAACTCATTTGTACCTACAACAGAAGAACAAGGTGCTAGCTAAGTCATAGTGATAGATCAAGGCAAGCTTGAAGAGACAAAACCAAAGGTGAAGGAAAAAGTGGCCATTCAAGCTTTGGTAGCTTTACCAACATCTAACACTCCTTCTACCCAAACTCTTCAGAAGTCAGGCACAAAAGCCATTCCATTGCAGATCTCAATGCCAAGACCTAGCTCATCAAAGGTAGACAAGGTAATATATTATGGAGACATAAGCCTTGATGAAGAAATTTTCATTCCAAAGTATGATTATGTCACTATGACATTGGAACAAATAGGCATTTTGCAACAAGCCTTGGAAAGGAAAAATCATCAAGAAATTATTAGGAGAGAACATAGGTAGAAGCTAGCACTTCAAGATATAAAAGACATATTTTTAGATGCATTTAGCCTACCAACTCCTGAAGAGACCAAGCCACTAATAGAAAAACAGATAGATATAGTGGAAAATGTTAGTAATGAAGACCTAGATACAAATGCAAAACTCTTAGAATGGTCTGAAAAGAAATTTCAAGGTAAGGTAAATGAGAAAATATCTAGTGAGATAGCACTAAAACAAGTTGCATCAGCAACAAAGATTAAGGATGTGAAGAAGGTACTTGAGAATATATTCTCACTGTACACAAAACTATGCAATCCTACACTCTTCACACAAGAGACCCAAACTCACATTCTAAATCTGGAAAGTCAAATATCTACATCAGGTGCAAGACTACCATCAAATCTAGCTCAGAGTGAGTAGCATTTCAAGACATTACTGCAAACACAAAGTCAGTTAGCTATATTAATAGAATATGAGGCTAATATAAGAGCCAAACTAACAAGAATACAGGCTACCCTTACTCTCCACATGGAAATATTGCATAAGGAACTAGGCTATGCCGAGACCCTACTAAAGAAAGACCCCAATCTTTCTACTTTAGATGGTCTAGTAAACCTTGTTGCCAAGCTTGCAATCCAAATTAAGTCATTGGATGTTGTATGTGACAACTAGGATGCAACTCTAAAGATAATAATGGATGTCCATAAATCTTTTATGGACAAACACACCATAAGTGTATAACCCATTTGACATAAGTGTCAAAAAGGGGGAGATAATACAAAAGGGGGAGATATAATATGGGAGATAGAAGATATAGGGGGAGAGTAACAAAAGGGAGAGAAATAAGAAAGGGGAAGCATACTAGCAGAGAAAATGAAACAAGAGGAGCAGAGAAAATGAAACAAGAGGAGCATACTAGCAGAGAGAATGAAACAAGAACGAAATGGGGCATGAAGTCAAAGTGTATCAATAGAGACACATTTACTTAGAAAGGAGCAAAAAATTTTGGATGCAAGACATATATATCAACTTAGGGGGAGTTACAAATTTTGAGGTATATCAATAGAGACACATTTACTCAGAAAGGAACACAAAATTTTGGATACAAGACAGATATATTAAATCAGGAAGAGTTGCAAATTTTGAGGTATAAAAGTTTAGTGCAAAATTTTAAAATTTTAAAATTTTGTATATAAGCCAAGTCATGGATATGTTATGCTCAAGAAGTTAAGGATAATACTATACATTTAAGTGTTTTTGAAAGTCATGTCAAAGGGGGAGATTGTTGATCTCAAATTGGTTTTGACAAGTGAGTGTTAACACACTTAACCATTTGCTTAGGTCATGTTGAACTAGTAATACATGTCGAGCACCACAGCATGTAAATATTAGACCATGCTGAGTTGTAATGAGTGTCGAGTCACTCAGGTGTTGAACAAATAGACCATATAAAGTGTTTCAAAAGATGAGTAAACAAGTGATTTCAGTTAAATTTCTCAAGCAGAGTAGTCCTAATAGGCTATATGAAATCCTTTAATAGGGTGCTTACTTAATTGTAAGTTCAAGTCATCTAACAATGCACACTTCTAACAGGGTGTTGAAATCCTTTAACAAGGTAAGACCTAACAGTCTTTGTAAGCCTTTAATAGGGAAGACCTTTCATAATGTAGATCATGTTTCATGGTCAAATCATCATAACCTTCATTGGATACACTTTATTACTACAGTAGTGAAGATTTGTGGGTGTCATCGTCGCCTCAGTTTTACCTTCTCACTTGGAGGGTTTGTAGGTAATCATATCTGGTGTTATGTGTGTGAATGCTTACATGATTATATATTTTAGATGCTTATGATTTACATGTTATTTTAGCTTACTTGTTAAAATCATGTGTTGAATGTATGGTGAAAGTTTTATGGGTCCAAGGTTAAACTACTAATTCACCCCCCCCCCCGCCACCCCTTCAGAAGTTTACTCTTTCCCCTTGTAATTCCAACATTAATCACATCCAATAACCCTACACACACAAGAAAAGAAGAATATTCAATTTTTTTTGGAAACTTTCCTTATTGAAGTCCTTATTTTCCTCCATGATATTTAATTTAAAAGAATGATAGTATGATTTGATAGATGAGGGTGCAAAATATCTTAAGATACTCGAAGGCACTAGATAGGTAAATAGAAAGGTATTCTTATACAGGCTTGAGAAAGCCAAGATAGCTATAGATATTTTGTACAAGAGTGTTGTAAAAAATAGTACAATACTATAAAAAGAAAGAGCGACAGAGCAAGAGAAAAATATGAAAGTCAAGTGAGTGCTAGAGACTTTTTGGGAAGAACAAAGAGAGATTGAGTGGAGTGAAAAGATAAATTTAAAATTGAAAATAGGAGGAGCAAGGGGCTACAAAATATTCCAAACAATTTCCATTCACCAAAGGTAAGTGACAAGTTTTGAAATACTCAAATTGATATTTTAATGGTAAGGTGTTGCAAGACACATACACAATGTGCAAACATCCATGTGACACCCTAGTTCTAGACAAATCGTACTAAAAACCAATGTGTGACAAGAGTAAAATGTGATTAATTGCAAGAGAAACATTAAAATATGGTTTATAAAAATGACCTTGAGCATCCTTAATGGGTAAAGGCTAATCCAAGGGCAGAAATGAGCCCGCTCAAATGTTAGGTGAATGGACACTAAAGTGGATATAAAAGTGTAGGCAAAATTACATATAGGTATACAATTTTTGACTCTACAATAATATACTTTACAAGTAATGAATATGAAATTTTATTTTTCTATTTACACTTAAAATAGATATGCCTACAAAATACATTATTTGGGAGTAGAATGGATTATCTTATTTGTCCATTGAGATACAAGTAACACATTGTTCAAGAAACAGGTAGAAAGATTAAAAAGTTAAAATAGTTGCATACCAAATATTTCAACTTGTATCTATTCAATGGTGTCTTCTTAAAAAATTGGGAAATTATCTAGTTTCTAATTGAGTTTATTATTTTTAGGGTTAGGTTGTATAGAGGAGTATGTATTTAGGATTGGGTGTTTCTAACTTGTTTATTTTAATGCAAAATTCAATTTTTAAATAAGTGGTTATGTGTTATTTTTTAGATCAATAAAGAATTTCATTTTCTTTAATTTTATTTATTTCCTTGCATTGATTTTGTTGTGTTTTTCATGCCATTTTTTTCTTCACTCAATTCATTGTTGTGTTGCATTAATTTAAATTAAAACCTTGGGTTTTAAGTCTTTCTTGTAATTTTTTCATAAGATGCATAGTTATATCATGTACTTATGTGACTGTCACATTGTAGTTGGTCTACAATTGTAAAGGTCCATAAAGTTGGAAGACAAAATGCATAGTATGTTTGGGTGGATAGAGGACCATTCTTAGTGGATATTTTCAATATCTTAAGACCTTTGAAAACTATATTTGATGTCATAGAGGATACACAAAGGAGGCCAAACATGACTAATGATATGAATGTCAGGATGGATGTGCACCTTACAATTTCAATGTTCAATTATTTAGTGAATTTGTATATGTTTACTTTGTCCTCCTGGAAAGAGCATCTTAATTAAGGTGGCACTTTGGTTTTATGTATGTTTTACTTGTGTGAGAATTTAATATGATAAAATATGTGAAAGAAATAGATGACATTGAAAGATGTAAAAGCTATCTAATGATTATTTTATATGGTTTGTAAGAGCACATTAGATGGAGATTGGAATGCTGACTATGCATTCCTAACCAACTCATGATTCATGAGAGTTATTTGTTATAGAGTTTCTTTAATAGAGATAGTGGGTTTTAAATGGAGTGCCTAAGCTTAGTGGTCAATTGTTACTTTTATGACATGATGATTACCTTTTTTTAGTCATTTTTTAATCACAAATATGGGGAGTTAGATTTCAATCCTATATTTGAATTTCATTTTTACCCATGAGCATGAACAATGTGTTGGCTCCTGAAACAAAAAATTATACAATCTCCTAGTTGAGATCAGTGCCTAATCCATTGAAAATTTCACAAACTACAACATACATCTAGATATTTGTGATCTATCTATTCACTTTGTGAATCATACATTATTCTTCATAATGAATCCCATGCTAATCAAAATCCTTCTATGAAATCTACAACCCTATCAAAATACATTACACATTTACTTGATTCTTGGAATCAACATCAAAATATACTAAGACATACAACCCTAAACATGTTGCAACTGAGATCTATGATCTTTGTTCACATGTCACAAAAGACTGCAAATATTAGAGATAGGAGACAAGAATCAGAATGAAACTATTTCCATTTGTTCTTTTTAATTCATTTCATTGACACAAATACATTCAAGATGCATGAAATAACCTATGAAAAGACACAAAATATATCATAATTATCACTATAACTTCATTATTTTTTGTTCATACAGAGAGAAAATAATGAGAAAAGAGGTGGAATCATAGCTAGAGTCTTTCTCAATAGACTATAACCAACCATGTACAAAGAAAGAGAATGATAATAATTAAAAGAAGCAAGAAGGTCAGATCTGATCTAAAACTGATACTTGTCCTCTTGATTCTTCATCCTCTATTGAAGAAAAAGCTTCTCTCCTCTCTCCACAATTGAATACTGAATCAAATCTCATCATTATGCATAAAAAACTTGAAAATATCATTCTCCAAATGATGAGAGCCCCCTTTTGATAAAATACTAGATATACTACCAAAATTTCTACCAAAAGTCTCATTAAACTAATTAGAAAACAAAATAACATTAGTAACATGATCCTCTCCAAGTTTGGTGATTACCCATTTCACCATTTGCCCCAAAATTGAATTTGAACTGCTAGATAGGAAAATAGTTTTTAAAAAAAGAGCATGTCGAACAAATATGGAAATCACAGTTACCCATTGATACCTGCATATGATCTGAAGGACAAATTGGAAGGTTCACTCCCAAACATTTTTGACAATATATAAAAAGCCTATATTTGCTTCGAAATCATGACTAGGGCGCCCAGTTGAAGTTGCAGATCAAAAAGGATGAATGGGGTATTTTTAAAGGATAAAATTTTATTTACCTTATAGATGAAAACTACATGATAAAATCCCTTTTACTTAAAATTTTTTGGGCTGAAATCATTTTAATTTCCTTTAATTCTTTCTCATTTATGTGTTCAAACATGAGAGATTTTTTTTTGAAATGGAACCCTTTAGAACATTTTACATTGAAAGCATTTTCCCTCCATTTTGATTTGCTTGATAAAACTTACAATTGACTCTAGCATGACATGTGTCACTTTCTTTTTGGCTCACCTATACATGTCACTTTCCCTATCATCTTGTCATCTACATGCTCACCACTTCTGTACCACATAGTGTACTCTGATTTGTTGCCAGATTTGTCACTTCACTATTATAGTCTTGGACCTGTTGCTACATGTTGGCCTCTAATTGGGTCATTTTTTCCACTTTTCCATTATAGTCCTAGACCTACTACCATGTTTCATCCTTTGAATAGGTTTCTTTGTCATTATGATTAACTAGTGAGCATCTTCTTTTGACCATGTGGCAAAATTTGGTGTATTCAATCTTAGGTGATCATCTTCTTTTGGCCACATGGAAAAATTTGTGCATTCAATCTCAAGCTCGCCTTGTCATTGCCTTGTTGTCATGTTGTCAGTTTGTTCGATCCATATTTCATGACTAGTGATTGAACATGAATCCATATCTCGTGAGAATAAATGGAAAATTAAACACATTGGATCTAGGTGATGCTCAGAGAGATGAAGGATGAAGACTTCCTAGGAGGTCACCCATCCCAGTACTACTCCATCTTGAGTGTGTTTAACTACAAATTTTGCTCCATGGTTAAATCCAATCTGCTTGCAACTCCATTTGAAAAATCTTCACCAAGTGTTGACTTATGAAATATGGGTCAATGAGTTTGACTCAAAGACTGGACAGTTAAATCTTGATAGCAATATCACAATCTGACTTGTTGTGGAAATCATCTCTTACTTATCAATTGATGAGCTTAAGGGGATTTCTAAAGAATGGTTCATAAGGCACAACACTTGGTAAAGGCTTTGTGAATGGGGTTGCAAGTAGAGTGGATTTAACCATGGAGGAAACTCTTTAGTTAAGCGCACTCAAGTTGGAGTAGTATTGGGATGGGTGATCTCCTGGGAAGTCCTAATCCTTCACCTCTATGAGCATCATCTAGACCCAATGAGTGCTAAGTGTTCCATTTATTATCATGAGAGATGGATTCATGTTGAAGTGCTACTAATGAAATATGGGTCAATGAGTTTGACTCAAAAACTACACAGTTAAATCCTAATAGCAATATCATAATTTGACTTGTTGTGGAAATTACGTCCTACTTTTCAATTGATGAGCTTAAGGGGATTTCTAATGAATGTTTCATAAGGCACAACAATTGGTGAAGGTTTTTCAAATAGGGTTTCAAGAAGAGTGGATTTAACCATGGAGGGAACTTCATAGTTAAGTGCACTCAAGTTGGAGTAGTACTGGGATGGGTGACCTCCCAAGAAGTCCCAATCCTTCACCTCTGTGAGCATCACCTAGATCCAATGAGTGCTAAGTGTTCCATTTATTCTCATGAGATATGGATTCATGTTCAATCACTACTTTTGAAATATGGGTCAATGAGTTTGACTCAAAAACTACATTGTTAAATCTTGATAGCAATATCACAATTTGACTTGGTATGGAAATTATCTCCTTATGAAGTTTTCATTTTGATGAATTACATAAAATTCAATCCACAAGCTATACTTATAAAAAAATTAATTCAAACTCTTCTTAGAAATTTCTTTTGATTAAGGAAAAAATAGGTTTTACATGGACCCAAAACCCACTACATCAAAATAAAAGACAATAGCTATTAAGTTCAATACAAATGAGTGTGTTGAAAAATTACAACATCCAACACCCAATAGGCAAGCAAAAGAAAACAGAAAGATAAAAAATTGAACAACAACAACAAAAAAGGACCAAGAGAGATGTACAACTCTTTCAGAGAAAGAGTCACCTCATTACTAATGTTCATCATATTCTTTCCTACCTTCTTGAGGTCCTTAATGTCATCCATTGGAGTCATGGTCATCATATTCTTCTTGCTAACTCTTGTGCACTTTCCCAATCCAACAACCACTTCTAGGTCTTTGTCATCCTTGATAATCATCAACCTTTTCATAGTGGCATTCCCCAACCTCTAAATTAGAGTGTTCATGTTGTCTGCAAAAGATCACATTATCTTCAAACTATGCTCAATGATTATTTTTAGGGTTTCTTCAGTCTTATAAACTTTGGTAGTAAGTGTTCCCAATCTCTACTCAATGATCCTTTTGGAAGAGCCCTTAATCTCCACTTAATCTAGAACCATTTTTTTCTCATGTACTGACCAACTAGCATTCTCCATACAGTCACCTTTTCTTTTCTCATCCTCATTCATTGTATCTCACTTGAAAGAAAAAAATCTTTATTTGAGATCAAAAAATTTTCATGAAAAATCCATTTATTTAGCCATAAATCATTGAGATTAGTGCACTTTTCCACTTGGAGGACAACAAAAGGGAGTTAGTCTTATCATTCTTCTCCTCAAACCATAGATCCACAGCTACCTCCTTGGGCATTTCATATTTAGGATTTTTAGGATTTTTGGAGTTAATAGGAGAAATAGCAATGTCATAAATTAGATTTCTTTTATAACCTTTTAGAAGGGGAATTTTAACCCCCTTTTCTGCTATCTCCATTGTAGTAGTATGAGAGAGAGTCATACCATCTTTTTCAATGTTCACTAGAGGTGGAGTACCAATACAAATCTCCTTTGGGAATTTTTTAGAGCCAATATTACCCACATTGGAGATTTCCCCTACTAGCTCATTCCTAGGAGACTAGATTTGACATGGGCCAGCCTTAGGTGGCCCAATAATCAAGCTCTCCATATTGTCATCATATAATTTCCAACTTCCTTATCCAAGTCAATTTTACTAGGGCTAGATTTATGAGTAACATTACCCTTCATTTTCTGAGGCTTCTCATCGTCATTTTCTTGGGTATTATCTCCCTCACTACCATGAAAAGCCTTCTTCCTACCAAAGAAAATCCTTTTCCCCTTGTTACTTTTCTTTTTAGAGCCCTCCTTTGGGAAAATGTTAGAACTAGGGATTTTTTTAGGCTCAAAATAGAATCCTTAGGGGCTTCCTCAATGGGTTTGATCTTGTTAGTTGAGTTTTCAATCATTTTCACTTTAAAAAAATTATAGATAACCAACATTAAGTCTTGGTGTAAAACAATTTTCTTAGAGTTTTTCTTAAAATCATCCACAATGGCATTCATAGAACAAAACAAAAAATATTAAAAAGGAGCCCTGAATCTTGTGTCTAAAATGATTTAGAAACACAAAGTGAAAGATATGGAGACGTGAATACCTTCCTTCCACCATAAAAAATTCCAACAAAATCCTAAGAACGTATTACCAAAACAACTTCAACTATTTTGGGTCATAGTATATATGATTTCCTTTATCAGAATTCTCTCTTTCCTCCTCTATTTTAAGGATTTCCTCAAAAGCCTTCTCTAACTTCTTTCAATCATTGAAGAATTTTCCCCCTTCCATGAAAAATATTGTGGTTGTGGCAATCAATTATTCATTAATAGTTAACTTTCTCCCCTAAATTGAATTTTCTCATCTGTCCCAATCTACCACAAAGAGTTGGGTGACATTCATGTCATAACCACTTATCTTATTTAGAAAGCATGCAATCCAACCTTTCTCTAACTTCCTCCAAACATCAACATCCCTATGAATGTGCTCATAGGTAACTACTTTGAACTTGTTAATATCTCCACCCATGGTTCTCTTCTTCATCAAAAACAAAATGAGAATGCAGAGCCAATAGTAATACAAAATGATTTGAGAAAATAGCACCTAAAATCATGTGAGGGGAAGTACTCAATTATTCTCTTGCTACTTTCGATAAATGCTACTTTACTTCTGATTTCAAGAGAACTCTTATGTCTTCATTACAAAAATATTTTAGCATACTTCCCTTCTATGAACCCTGTCAAAAATAATTAGGCTCACCAAATCATTATTGAGATCATACTCACCATCTTAAACACATCGTTGTTCTCTTCTAACTACCAAGTTGGCAACAAAAGCTTCCATTGTATTATGTTCATGATAACTATGAGAGATTTTTAGCCTCTTTGACAAAAAAATTTATAGTCCATGAGGTTGGACTCTTCCCTTTTAGACAATTGATAATATTCATGGAGTCCCCTTCAATCCAGGCATTCTTGGCAAGTTTCTTTGCAATTTGAAGACCTTGTAATGTCCCCATGGCATCGGCTAGATGGTATGTCTAGATATCCAAAGGAAGCATCATCGCCATGAGAACCGTGCCATTTTCTTCTCTAACTACCCCTCCATGACCAATTCATCTAGGACTACCCTTGGCATCCTCATCAAAATTAATCTTCACCCAATCATTTGGAGGGCAAAGCCAACATTTCTCCATATATACAATCTTCTTACCATGGGGAGAAATGAGATGAGACTTCAAGTCCAACTAAAAATCTATTATTAAGTTAGAACTAGGGCAAGCATTCTTGATCTTGACATTCAAAAGGAGTTGATTGAGATTTTTTGGAATTTCTCCAACAATCTTGAGGGTTGGAACTTTAGAAGGATAGGAAGAGTCTCTAAATTATTTCTTTCTTTTTTCCCAAATCCCCCCCAAATAGTGTGAGGGGCCATTAAATTCCAAATCATAGATAAAATATGGTGTCTATAAGGACTTTTCCACTATTCCACAAAGTCTTGAATAGAATTGGGGAAAACCTAGGACACATTCCATTCTTAGAAATTATTCTTGGTTTAGGAAAAAATAGGTTTTGAAGGGATTGTAAAACCCTATATAGGAAATCACTTATAATGAAAACTGAAATCACTTCGTCATATCTTCTAGGGTGTTCCACTCCTCATCTAATGGAATTAAACTCTATTGTAATAAATTCAAAGTGACTTGCAAATTTGTGAGAAATTCATATTTGGAAGAGGACCCTAAATCTAATACTAATGTTTCATTCAAGGTTATCAATGGTCTGGTGGTATTCAAAAATGTATCCTTGCTTATGTCCTCAAGAAACTGGACTACATCACCCTTCATTTTTTCCTCCATCTTCTTTTGGAAAGAAACATTTCTAATGTATTAATTTTTTGAATTAGAAATGCTCAACAAAGAAAGATCTTCTAAAATGTGCACCTTTTGATTCAACTTTCTCACCTTTTTCATTCTTACGCATAAATTTTGATGCTTCATATACTCTTAAACATTTTTATGATAGATGATTCCTTTACCAAGGAATCAATGTGGTTGTGAATATTTTTTAATGTCAAATGCTTGTCACTGGAATTGTATATTATTTAGATTATTTTTTGCAATTTTCTCTCTTGTGAAAATCTACATATTCTCAATGATGTACTTTTTGAGTCACTCATACTGTATCATCACCCATTGATTCAATTGAAACCATTGACAAAGATCATCATTCCTCTATAGTATGTGTCCCCAGATTTTTTCTTATTCATATCTCATTATATCCATAACACTTTTTGTGATCTTTTCCTCACTAGTTTTAATTTCATTTTCACCCTTCTCCATCTCATGTTTTATCATTTCAACAAATTTCTTGTCTTTGTCCACTCTTTCTTCCCAATGTTTAGCCTTCACCTCATATTACTCAATCTACTTCTTTAAATTATTTCTTGTGATTCTTGCATTGTCAACTTCTCTATTGCTTTCCTTTGAAATTTTCTTCAGTTCATTTAGTTATGCTTCCATATGTCCATGCCTTGTTATTGTTGATGTAGAAGCATATTTTAATTCTTTTTTGAAGATCATTGTACTTTGTTTCTATTTCTTTCCATATTTCTTTCTATCTTTCTAGGCCTGCATCAAACTTACTCAGTTTTTCTCCAACTTAGTTTTTTCTCTTTCCAATTTTTGTAATGTTGAGTAGAGCATTTGGCTAGTCTTTTTTGACATCAATTTTGTCCATTTTTTTTATTTTAGAAAAAATCCACTTGGAAGGTGTTAACTTGAAATTGAGAGGGATCTATCTTACTCTAAGGTAGATTTTGATTATTAGCCAGTGGCAACAAAAATGTACTTTTTTCATTTCCTCAATTGAATCATACATTGAAAAAATCTTATCTGATGTGGTTTTTTCCTTATTAGACATAGTCAATGCTTTCCTCTTCATTAACTTCATATTTTTTATTCTCTTTTTTATTTCCTAAAATTTGTCAACAAATAAACTTTATTGCAAATCTAGGTTTGCTAACACAATTGAATGATTAAAAGGAGACCTAGCACTTGCAAAAATGTGTGCATCTCCACTTGTGCTATTGGTAATGACCAATGCAATATGATGATTAGAAAATGGATTGTTTGGGTTCTACTAAGGATTTTTTCTAGAGCTAGAAATAATATATTTGAAGTGGAAATTACTACTTGTGGAGTTGTGTTAGGCTTTGGAGTCATAGCCTTAGTCTTCCTCAAAATTCCTTGATCTTTAAGATTTGAGAGATATGTTGTTGTTGCACTTGTTCAAGAAAACCATTGTTACTACCCATGTCCCCATCGCTAATGTAAGTAGTACTTGATTGAACAATAGTGGGAATACTATCCCAAGATTTACCACAAGTACCAATGGTGCTTGATTCATCTAAAGAATAATTGAAGGTCTAACAAATGGAGACATAGAGGGGTCAATAGTACTTCTCCTTGATGACTATGATGATTCAAATCCAATGACTCATTTCTCACTACTTTTTGATGGTGGAATATAAATTGGGAACCAAGGGCCTTCCCCTTTAGGACCCATACCATCGTCGTCATAAAAACCCATTATTTGTACAATGGTAACCCCATTGGGATACATTTATCTTAGGTATTCATTGATATTTATAAATTTTATAGTATCATTAAAGGAAATAGGGATGTCTTCTCTACTATCCTTATTACCAACTCTATTAAGGGTATCTATGAAATATGCATCTCTACTCTCTCTTGCACATGGTTCTCTTCCTCTTTCCCTTCTTCTTCAAAGGATGCTTCATCTATCTTCTATTTTCCTTCTATTTTCTTGACCTTCTCTTCCAAGTCCCTATTCTTTTCCTCTATTTCTTGGAGTCCCTTAGTAATTTCTACATTCACCCCCTTTAGAATAATTTTTCTAGACTCTCATTCACCTTCCTCTATTGACATGTACTACTATAGTTATTTCCTAATGAGCACTACTACTTTGATACCAATATGGTGCAAAGTGGTATGAAATGGAAGCTTTAATGGGTTTTAACCCACTCAACTAATGGAGAAATAATACTAAGCCTCATATATCACCAAACTCCTTGGTCTTATGGATATTGGATTGATGCAACTTATTTTCTATCCTTAAGTTTCTTGAACTCCTTTAGAGATGAGGAAATCACCATATCCTTAACCTTCTAATTCCTTTATTCTTGACATGTCTTGTGCGAAAAATACCAACCCTTGTTCCTAAAAAGTGGAATAGGGTTTAATTAATCTTAGAATGTCAATTTAAGACATTTCCAACCTTTCTACAAAATCCCTTTTACCCCAAGGACAAAATTGCAATTCTGGGCCTAATGGAGTACATTTGTCTAGTAGTCTTGTGAAGGAGATTTTTCTAACTTAACATTTTATAAATTATAAGGAATATAAAAAAATAAATTCACACTTATGATTACCCTTTTTAAAGATGTAACAAAACGCTAAATTTCAAACCTCAACTCCAATCCTACACCCTGGAACACTTGTTAAGTTCTAAAACCTAATAGGCTTAATTAGGTCTGGGTTACAAAGAAAGTCTTTACCAATGGGATAGAAGGGTCCAAATCAATGAATTAAATATACTTTTTTCTCTCTAAAAACACCTAATCCAACACAAAATTGATCCTATTTACCCATAGGTTTGATTGTGCACAAGTTTGCATCAATCAACTACTAAACACATGGGTCTTGCTTAGCCTAGGGATTGATCATAAAATTAGAATACAAAATCCTACCACATTTTTCTCTTGGATTCTTAAACTAAACCCTCCCAATTTCATTTCAAAAATCTAACATTGGCAATGTAATTTAGGGCTCCATCTTCTCCAAACCCTTATTGAGTGAGGGTTTCTGATCAACTTGCATAATAATAATGATATCTTCCACCAAACCTCTCCAAATATAATTAAAAAAACTTAATTATAATAAAAATTGACTCTTCTATCTGATAATGTAGGAACATCATTCCATTCAATCATAGGTTGTCCATACAATGTTGAAAAGTGACATAGTTAACAAGAAAATTAGAGTTTTATTGCTTCAAATTCACCACAAAACATGCATACACCATCCTCTCTGTTAAAATTATCCATAAATATCATTTTTATCCTTCCCGTAATGTATCCAACCTATTTTTAAACTTAGACAAACTTTGGGAAGATTTTGAGAACTTTTTAAGCAAAGTATTAAAATTTGTTAAGCAACTTTTACACTTTGACGATAACTTTTTGTACTTTTGCACTTTTGACTGAATAAACATGTTAGGACCCATAAAAATACCTAATTGAGACTCCATCCACTCTAAAACACCTAAAACATCAAAATTCATCAAAATAGACCATATCTTGCTTAATTTGACAACAATGTTTATAAACACACCTTGAATCAATCAGTCTTACAAATTCAAGTCTCATTATATTAGAATGTTACAAAATGAACCCAACACACTTATAAGACCTAATAAAACTTCACTTCATCCTCAATACATTCCAAGAGGTAATTTTGTGATATACATGATATAGGTGCTCTTGTACCACAATAAGTCCAAAAAATAATCATAAATATTCCTCTCTGGGTAGTTAACCTTTCCTAAATGCTTTCTAATTGGTGGCATCTTTTTAATTAGGGCTTTGAATGTAAAATAAATAAATAGGGTTTCTCTACTAAAATCTTTCAAATTGATAACAAAACCCACTCAAATAATTTAAAATACTCTATACTTCACTTCACTATAACTAGGATGTAAGATTTTCCTCAAGAATCAATAGTATTTAGACAACATGAAAGACTAGATTGAGCTCAAGAGAAGGGAAATTTTTTTTTGGCTTTATTATACACTTCCTCAATTCTTTTCATAAACCTTATTTAGATCATATAGTAGCAAAAAATCTTGGAAAAAAAATTTAGATTAGTGGGATGGAAGAAATTATTTATTTAATGCCCTTTTAACCCTCTTAACTATAGTTTTTTCTGAGATTAATTTCACATGAGTGAGAAACAATCAAAAGGAATAGTTTAAAAAAAAAAAATTCTAACTATTAATTTCCATCTACCTTGCTTCATCGGATGGTAAAAATAAAATCGGCCTTCATTTGACTCATTACATGTCAACTAGAAATGCCATGTATCAAACCTTCCACAACAAACCTTAGCTCATTCTTTACTTGTTTTGGAAACTAGAGGCACATATCCTCGTTGCATGATCCTGTAAAGGATAATCATCATGCATCTTAGACTTTGAGATTACAATAGCCATCAATTTATGTAGGAATTTACTTATGCCTTATGATCCAAATGCTAGTTAAAATTCAATCATATTTATTGCTAAAATATAACATCATCATTGATTTTGTGAATGTGCTAAAAGATGGGGCACTGGCTATCCAACCACGAGATTCCTCTTGGATGGATGCCCATACCATAACATAAATGCCTGGTACTTTCCTATTTGATCATGTCAACCTGACAATGTCAAATCATCTTATACCATCAAATCATCATCGATGCAACACAGATTTAGAAGGATAAATTTAAGCTCCTAAATATTGATAATAGATATATATTGTGTAAAGTTTACTTAAAATGTTATAATTATTTTTTAATATATATTATGTCTATTTTAGAGTTCAATTATTTGTGTATTATTTCATTTTAAAATTTTCTTTTTTTTAGAATTGTATTAAATTAAAATATTTTAATTAAGTGAATAAAAAATTCTATAAGATTATTCTTATTATTTTTTAATTTAAAAATATTATATTTTTTATTTAACAAATATTTTTATAAATCAACCACATTGATTCACTATTGGTAAAATAAAAGCTTTAGAAATGACATTGATTCACTATCGATAAAATAAATGATTAAAATTGGGTGAAGAACTTATAGCCTATCCCTAAATTATTGAAGTAGTGAAGTCTTAATTAAAATATTTTTTACAATTGTATTTAATTATAATTTTTTTTACAATTTTGTATACTAAGAAGTTGTTATGACTAAGCACATGGGTTAAATTTTCTTTACATTAAGACTTAACTACATGAATAATTTAGGGACAAGCTATAAGTTCTTCATGTAGTTTTAATCATTTATTTTATCAATAGTGAACCAATGTCATTTTTTAAAGCTTTTTTATCTAAGATTGGTTCATTTAAACATTATTAAGAGAATTGTGAATCACTTCTAGTAAACTTAGTGAATAATTATTGGGACGATGGAATCAAGTATCTCTAGGAAGTTAAAACATTACCCCAAGAATTTATTATAGTTTGTCACTTCAATTTTAATACATGAAACTAGCTATAATCACTCCTAGATCCTTTTCCTTATTATGATTTATAAAATAGTAAAAATGTCTTATGTAGAATTTATTTTGTTCAAAGATTTTTTTTTCAAATGATCATTTCAAACTATAGCTATCAATATTAGAGTAACCATGCACTCAAAATTACCATTGCCAACACTTGTATATAATGTCTTAGTAGTTGTGCATCATGTAAAAATGTGTGGATAGTTGTGCAGGTAACTAAAAATTTTAGTATTTTTTAGATTGATTCTACATTGGACATTTTATTTTGTTTATTACATTTCCAATGTGCATTTTATTGTAGCTAGTAACAACATTACAAATTAAAATTTTGTTATGACAAAAATCAATCAATCTTGAGTCTTTACTTTAAAAATTATTTTTATAAAAAAAAATAGGGAGTCAATTGTGGATTGTATATTGTAATTTTGAGTTAGACCACTATTATATTATTATTTATATGAAAAATTATATCTCTTTATTTTGTGACCTTAATTTCTTGTTAAGAGATAATCTAGCAATTTTTTTATTTCATGTGAAATTTACATTATAATTAAAAATTTTCCTTGTGTATAACAAATAATCCTCATTAATTTGTAAATGCTTGAATTTTTTTAAAGAAATGTGCTAGAATTACAATAGAAAAGGTGAAATTCTGGGGGGGGGTGAATTAGTAGTTCAAACTTGGACACATAAAACTTTCACCATATATCCATCTTATACATTCAATAGATAAACTGAAATAGCATATAAAGCATATGAACCTAAATCATTTAAACATGCAAGCATTGACACATATAACACCACATATGATTACCCAGAAACCCTCCAAGTGAGAAGGTCAAACTATGATGGGGATGACACTCACAAATCTTCACTACTGCAACAATAAAGTGTATCCAATGAAGGTTACAATGTTTTGACCATGAAACATGATCTACCTTGTGAAAGGTCTACCTTGTTAAAGGCTTACAAAAATTGTTAGGTCTCACCTTGTTAGAGGATCTCAACACCATATTAGAAGTGTGCCTTGTTAGAGGACTTCAACTTACAACTAAGTAAGCATCCTATTAAAGGATTTCATACAATCTATTAGGACTACTCTATAAAGAGATTTAACTGAAATCACTAGTTAAAATATCTTAGCATAGATCTTGTTGTTGGCACTTGCTTGTCTAATAACAGATCACCTCTAAACAATATCTTCTTGATCCTTCTCGATTAGATGTCTCAATGCTATATCCTTTCCTTTATCCTCTGTTCTTCTCTAACTGATTCTACAATTCACTCTTTCTTCTAACTCACGATGAATGCTCTATATTCACATGAAAACTATTCTCTTCACTCCTTCAATTCCTTTCACTCTCTATTAAAGTTTAGGGTTTCATCCTCCTTAACAAGACATTGGTGGCTTAGGGTTAGGTATGAATCTTTGGCTGAGATTCATCCTTTTTTTCCACTTTAACCTTCCCATTTTTTGATTGGTTGCATGTAATTGCATAGGGAATTAAATTAGAGATTCGTCCTTATCTCCAAAATATCAAAATCTAATCTTAAGTTGGCTCAAAATTGGTTTACATAGTTGTTTATGCCATTACAAACAAATATGTCAAAACTATCTTACTCGGCATATGAAGTCTCTGATGGTCGGCATGTACTATTTTGTATACTGTGACTCGACACTACATTGCTTGACATCCACTATTTACTCGGCTCTTGAATCACTCGGCATGGTTTATCTACTTGGAACTTGAGTGACTTGGCATATGAGTGACTCAACACTCATTGCAACTCGACATGGTCTAATATTTACATGTTGTGCTCAACATGTATTACTAGTTTGGCATGAACTAAGTAAATAGCTTAAGTGTGTTGACACTCACTTGTCAAAACCAATCTGAGATAAAAAAATCTCCCCTTTGATATGAGTGTCAAAAACACTTGAGTATACATTAACATTCGTATTCTCTTAAGCATAACATATCCATAACTTAGCTTATATACAAAACTTCAAAATTTCAAAAAAATTCAATAACTTAGATACCTCCAATTTTGAAACTCCAAATTTTGATAACTCTCCCTAAGTTAATATGTCTATTTTGTAACCAAAATTTTGTACTCCCTTCTAAGTAAATGTGTCTCTACTGATATACTTTGACTTCAATGTGATGTGTTATTAATATTATTATTTTTATATGCTCTCTCTTTTTGCTTTTTCTCCCTTTTTTCTCTTTCTCCCCTTTTTTCTCTTTCTCCCTCAAATATATATATCCCCCTTTTCTCCTTTGTTTTATTCTCCCTGCTACTATATGCTCCCTCTTTCTTATTTCTCTCCTCATTTTTGAAACTTATGTCAAATGGGCTATAAACCTATGATATGTTTGTCTTGAAAAGATTTATGGACATCGATTATTATCTTGAGGGTTGCATCCCAGTTATCACATGCAACATCCAATGACTTTATTTAGATTGAAATCTCATTAGCAAGGTGTACTAGACCATCTAAAGTAGAAAGATTAGGGTCGTTCTTTAGTAGAGTTTTAGCATAGCCTAGCTCCTTGTGCAATATCTCCATGGGTGGGGTGAGGGTATCTTGTATGCTTTTCAGTTTGGCTCTAATGTTAGCCTCATCTATTGTTAAGACAACTAATTAACTCTGTGTCTAAAGTAATGTCCTAAAATGCTTCTCACTTTGAACTAGATTTGATGGCAATCTTGGACCAGATGTAGATATTTGACTTTCCAGGCTCACAATGTGACTTCTAGTCTCTTGGGTGAAGAATGTAGGATTGTATAGTTTTGTGTACAATGAGAATATGTTCTCACATACCTTCTTCACATCCTCAACCTTAGTTTACAATGCAACTTGAGTTAGTGCTTTATCACCTGATATTTTCTAATTTACTCTATTTTGGAACTTCTTTTCTAACCATTCTAAAAGTTTGTATTTATATCAAGGTCTTCATTACTGACCTTCTTCACTATATCTATCAGTTGTTCTATTAGTGGTTTGGTCTCTTCAGGAGTTGGTAGACTAAATGCATCTAGAAAGATGTCCTTAATATCTTGAAGTGCTTACTTTTGCCTATGTTCTCTCTTAAGCATTTCTTGATTTTTTTCCTTTCTAAGGCTTGTTGTAAAATGCCTATTTGTTCCAATGCCATAGTATCATAACCATACTTTGGAATAATAATTTCTTAATCCAGGCTTATGTCTCCATAATGTATTACCTTTTCAACTTTTGATGAGCTTGGGCATGACATTGAGATTTGCAATGGAGTAGCATCTATTCTTAGCTTCTAAAGAGTTTGTGTGGAAGGATTTCCAGATGCTGGTAAGGCTACTAGTGCTTGGATGGCCACTTGTTCCTACACCTTTGGTTCTATCTCTTTAGAATTTCCCTAGTCTATCACTATGACTTGGTTTGCACCTTATTCTTGTGTTGTAGGTATAGATGAATCTATATGTCCTGGTTCCTTCTATTGTCCTGTAGTGGTGTCTTTTACTTTTACTTTCTTCTCAATAGTAACAACCTTAACAATTGTATCAATCTTGGTAGATGTAACTTCTAGCATTAGGACCAAATATTGTACATGAGTAACTGAAGGGATGATGGAAGGTACATTAGTTACTACCTTTTTTAGTTCTTCTACACTAACCAAAATTGGATTGACACATAGTTTGGCTTGCAATGTAGATTGATCTAAGATCTTCTTTAAGTCTTCTGTAGTAAGAGGATTGATGTTCTGAGCTAATGGATTAGAGGCATCCTTTATATTTATAGTTTCATTTTTTTGGTTGTGTCATGGGGAGGACTAACATTTGGCAATTGTGTGCCATGATCACTCTATTCTTCTTGTTGCTCAAGCTTAGTTGTTGCCTTGTCATCTTCTTTTGTTTGTCTCTTTGTCATCATCATCTTCATCATCTTCCTTATTATCATCTTTGTCATCATTTTTAACCTCTAAAGGGTCAATTTCTCCTTTCTTAATAGTGGTCAACCCATAAATGAGTTTCTAGATTTGTGTTGATTTCTCAACAACCTCTTCAATATTATTTTGGAGAATGCTAAAGGCTCTATATTTAGGTGTAAACCTAACTGCATATTTCTTTATTTCCTTAGCAATCTATCCCTTAGTCAACTCAATAATTTCTTGGGCTAGTGTTGTCTCCCTTAGTTTTCTTTCCAAATTTAGACAATAATGTCATTTTTGCTCAACAATGTCATATAGATTTTTAGGTACTGAGTTGGAAAATTCTAGTGGTGTGGTCTTAAACTTTGACATCATGTCATATAATGCCTCTTCCACTTGGTTCTTCTCCACTTTACCCAATTTATCAAATGCAAAATGACTAAAACCTAAAAGATCTACATTGTTCTTAAGATTTTCACAAAGATTCTAAAGGTTTGAGAGAGGATTGTGACTCACCACCTTGAATTGGTTGTTGTCATCTAATTTTGTCTTCTCTTCATCAGAATCTAGTTGAGCCACATACTTCCTTCTCTATCTTTTCTACTTATGTCCTTCTTGCTCTATTTTCTTTTTCTTTTCCCTAGCCTTTTATGTTGTGGCATGTGTGTTGGCTCTAGTTGTAGGTGTAGTGCACTTTGGCTAACTTGGTTTAACAAGTTTCTTGGTTATTCCCACTAGTTGTGCTTTTTCCTTCCTTTTCTTTTGCTTGATAGGAGTAGGTTCTTCCTTGGCTTCTTTTCGCTCGACACCTTTAGTCTCCTCCTCTTCTTTGTCTTCTCCCATGCCCTATGTTAATGCTAGAGGTTCTTGAGCTTGAGTTTGTTCTTCTTCTTCATCCTCGTCTTCTTCTTCCTCTTCCTCCTCGGCACCCTGTCCAAATTTTTCTTTCAATTTCTTTACTATCTTTTCCTTTTTCTTCATGGTAGAGGTAGTCTTCAAACCCATGGTAGTCTTAGATTTTACCATCTCATAGTTTCCCAAAACTTTTTTAGTCTTGTCTAGTTCTTCTGCAATTAGAGTTTTTATTATTGTTGAGGCTTCATTTGCATTTACCCCATATCCTAAGGGTCTCAACCATCTCACCCTTGATGTGGCAGCTTGCACAAATGTGAATCAACATCCACAAGAAAATAAATTTCATCATAGTATTTTTCAACTAAGGATACTATTATTTTGAGTCTCTACTTCATTGACTTCTTGAAGTCTTCAAAGTAGCTAGTCATGATTGTTTCAAAGTTTTCTCCTAGCTACTCAATGTATTCACTAATATGTACTACAACTAATTTTTTAGTCTTACATCTTACTATTCCAAATGAGGGGAATGCATTTTGTACATAAAAGAATATGCAGATTAGTATTGAACCAAACTTGCATTGTGCACTCTTGTTTTTCCTTATTGCTCCAAGGTTCTCCATAAGTTGTTGCAATTGAACTTCTGCTAGATCATATATATGATCTTTCTTAACAATCTTATAACCAACATCCATAGCTATATAGGGTACACTATTCAATCTACTAGATTGATAGAACTTATGTTATATTACCCTTACATAAAAGTTAATGAGAGGATCAGTGATTTTATCTATTGTCATACCTCTTTTGTTCTAGACTACTCCAATATTCTTTTCAATCATTTTCTCGGAATCACTCATGAGTGCCTTGGGCTGATCTAGAATTGGCTAGCTAGTAACTCTATGAATTATTCTCTTGGTAATTTTGATTGGTCCGCCTTCTAGCTACAAGGAACCATCATGAATTTGGCTCAACACAATTTGTATCCACTTTGTTTTGAATACATTTGAAAAATCTAGGGCTCATGTTAAACCCTTTTTCTCAACAATTTTATATTCTTCCTTCAAAACATAGTTTTCATAAAAATTTTAGTATGCCTCTCTAATCTCCATCTCACCAATGCTTCCTATCTTGCAATTGTGGAATTTCCTCACATCTTGTACCATTATCACATTTGGTGGGATTATAGAAAATGCGCCAGAAGGATCTTGTTTATATGTGATGTCAAGAATGGCTTTAAATATAGGTTTCTTAACTTCATTACTAACTAGTTGAATGTTTAAAACTTCCTTCCCTTTAACATTTTTTGAACTTATGTCATTGTGTCAATCTAGGGTTTATGAAAATTTAAACTATGTAGCTCAGATTTTGATAAATACCTTGCGAGATCAGATGAAATGGTGATGAATTGCTGCACAAATCTTCTACAATCGCTTCTAAAGAAATTCTTGATCAACTCTTGCTCTTGTTGCTCTTTCTAAATTTTAAATGATGAAAAATGAGTTAAAATTGATTATATACCCTTTGAAAACCTTGCATTTAATGCTAAGTGCTTACATAGTTATAAGCTCGACAATAACCAATTTAGGGTTCACTTAGTGTAGTGCCTGCCCTCGGTCACATCTTTCTGGACATATTGTTGTTATTATTATCAGACTATGTTAGACTAGTTTTATGTTGATGGGCTAGTAGTATTGTTTAGAGACTATCAGAAAATTATGTTATGGATTTAGTGGTTATATGATGAGATCATTTAGACTTGACATTTCATGTATGCATGATGATCATTACATTGCTTCCAGTTATTGTTGATGATTAGTTAGATGGTTTATTATCTCATGTGTTTTATTATGGATACTTACCCCATACTTGCATGTGTATGGTGTGCATGTTTTCTTATTGTATGGCGTTTCTAATATGGTTAAGGAAGGGAGTCGTAGTGACCTGCTTAGTTGGGATCTACATGATGCACCACTTCCTGCCATTGCCTGTTTAGCTTAGCATTATATATATTGTATGTACATGCATGGTCTTTATGCAGGTTGCAGGTACCAGGTATTGGCTTCTCTGAATTGCCAGGATAAGCGTACCCTATTATACTATCTCAATGATAAGAGAAGGGAGATAAATTCTCAAGTCCAAATCTCAAACCCTTAAACCATTTGTCCTAGTGAGGTAGGACAAGTATCTAGATATTTTACCCACCAAATGTGTCGGATGACATATTTCATGATTTTTAACCCTTTAGACTGATTTTGTGTGAATTTCTCTATGATGGGTTTTCATATTTTATCTTGGAGGTCTATGGTGAATTTTCTATTAATTAAGTCTTAATAAATAGATTTAATTAATAAATTAATTATTTGAGAAAATTAATATAAAATATCATGATCTTTGATATTTTGATTATAATTAATTAAATGAGGATTAATTGAGAATTAAATAAAAGAAAATTAGAAATTAATAATTAATAATTATTATAAAATAATAATAAAGTAATAAATAAATAATAATAATAAAAGTTATAAAAATTTAAATGGAAATTATATAAAAAGTAAATTGAAGTTATAAGCTTGTCTAGGAGTTAACACACCTTTCTATATTTCATATGTCAACAACACGGGGGTTAGTGCATCAATTAAGCACATGGTGTCTACAACCTTATGACTCATCTAGAAGGTTGGAAAAGACACATGCTTAGTTGGTGACACCTTCTAGCTATTTCTAGAGACATTCTAGGTGTTTCCTGAGAGCTCTTTATATTCAGACATTCCTAGAAGCTTAGACATAGCGTTTGGAGAGCATTTGGAGCTTTGGAGGACTCGGGAATTTTGAAGAAGGGAGGAGCTTGCTCTGTGGGTTTTCTGAGGAAGAGCAAATTAGCATCAAAATTTGGGTAGATTCTTGTGATTTTACTTATGCTATTTCCACATCTTGCATTCCCTGTCTTCTTCGTGTCTTCCATATGTCTTTTGAGGTTTTTCCTATTTTAATTGTATGCATTCTCAATATGGGTAGTTAAAATTTATTTGAGAATCTTTATATGCATAGATCTGAAGAGAACATGGGGCTAGGGTTTAAATTGTAGCCAAATCCATTAGAAAACCATTGGGTAAATTTAGAGATCAAATAGCTTATAGGAAAATTCTGAAAATTGGAATCTTTAAATAGATTGTGTATATGCTCATTCTAAAATATACATGTTAATATTTTCGTATCTGCGCGCGCACACACACACACACACACACACACACACACACACACACACACACACACATATATATATATACATATATTGAATAATCGTATTTTATAAATTGCAGTGATGAAACTTTATTTCAATTTCGAATTGCAAATTGCATCAATGGGGAAACGTTTTATTAAAAATGTTATTTAAAAATTAATATACACTGCGAATTATTTTGGCTGCAGGTACTGCGTACCACGGCGGGGGGGAATTATATTTATATATGTTTTGTTTTAAATGGACGATGGGGATGGCAATCGATATGGTTAATTCAATTTTTTTATATTTTATTTTTATAAAATGATATTATTGTATATTATAATATATGTATATTTGATATATATATATATATATATATATATATGTATATATATATATATGTATATGTATATGTATATATATATATATGTAAATATGTATATATATATATGTATATAAGTATATGTATATTAGTTATAGATAAATATTTTATTTAAAATTATTTGTATAGATGGATCAATCTGTAAAAGATAAATGATTTAAAAATATGAGTAATAATTTAACAATTATTATTAAAATGAAGAGATATTAATAATTAACTTAATTAAATTTAGTTTAATTAAGGTTAATTATTAGAACGAGTTATAAGTCAAAGTTTTGAATTATGCAAATTTTGTTGATAATATTGGTTCATTGAAAATGTCATTTTTCAACAATTTTTTTATGAACCAAATATTATTAGATCAATTAGAAAATTGAGTCTAATGGTTTTGGGGAGAAACTTTTATCTATCAAACAAATACATGGGTTAGGTAAAACGTGAAATTACTCCACTTGATATCTAAATTGGAAAACGTAAACTGAAACCTCCACATTTAAATTGAAGTATGTAAATTTAGCAAAACCAAAACATGTGTTTACATTGTGTATTCTTTATGCTATTGTTTTGGGTTTTGGGTTGACTAGTGTTGACCAGTTATAAGACGTCTACCAGAGGCTTGGGGGTTATGTGATTGTGATGTCATGATGATGTTTTAATCTCGATCTTTATAAACCCAACCATGGTTATGTGCTGGAATGCTCTATGTAATGTTTGTAATTATTGATTGTTATAGTTGAGTTTCTTATGTATGAGACACTTGACCCAATCATTTTTGGTTCATCGATCAGTTATCCTTGGTTATTTTTCCAGTCACCATGATGGGGCTGAAATGTTATTTTATGATGTCATGTTGTGACATGTTTTGACTCAACCATTTTGGAGTCTTTGATCGGTATGATTGAGATATATTTTGGTTATTGAGAACCAATGGATACTTTTGATTATCAGTGACGCTTCAGTTGCCAATAGAGAGCTTTTGTGGTCATGATTTTCTATGGATGCTTGCTCATGGAGATTTGATGCTTTTACGCATATTTGATAATTTTATTATGGATTATCTTTTGTGATTTTGAGATTTATGATTCCATGAGCTTAGGGTAGGTTATCTACATGTAGTGTCGGGAAGTGGCTTGCAATGGGGGTCGGGGCCCTAAGAGGCTGCCAGGGTAACTCATTGTAAGTTGGTTAATAAGTGAAAACATTCACACCTAATACTAATTGAATGAACCTAAAAAGATAATTGTTTTGTTCTCACCCATGCCTCGAGTGCTTGTATAGACTAGGATGGGAGTAGAGAGAATGCATGGTTGCAACCTTGCATTCCATAGTATGCCTTGTCAGTATGAGAGGATACTAGTGGCCTCATGAGGATCAGTATGGACTCGTGGAGTTTAGCTAACTGCCAAGGTAACTTGTACATGATATATGCGATGACACTTTCTCGCTTGCATAGTAGGTCCTACATGTCATTGTGTGCCTTTGGGAATTAGATGTCAGTTTTGTGATTAAAACCTTTGAGTTAGTATACTTTTAGGATTCTTGGACTTATAGAGAATTATGCTATGTGTTTTGGAAAGCCTGTTTGGGACTTGAGATTATCTCCTCAGCATGGTGGAATTGGACCACTTAGGTACCACGCGGTCGGGTGGTAGTGTTTTTCCACTCTTATCATTTGAGATTCATTGAGACATCTTGGCTGATGCGTCCTTCATGATGGTGGATATGTATCCTTTCATTGATGATTAGCATATGTTAGATGATATTATCTTATGCTTATTTTTACATGTTAGATTACTTTCTGCATATGATATAGTATATGTTAGGAGTGACATTCCTACTATGTTAATACTGATGATCTCTTCAGTGATTTGAAATGTTATGCACAGAGGGATGGCTAGGGCCCACGATGGTCTAATGATGCTATTTACAGTTGGGAGGAACTGTGCACTTAGTTTATTATGTTTGATCTTTTATGATGGATGTTATATCTTCTATGATGATGTATCATGTATGACATGTGATTATCTTTACTTTGATGTATCATGGATTAGAATAGGATGATTTACCATATTTCACATATGTAAATTCTTTTAAGCTTTTCATACCCTGTGACATGTACAGTGGATGATTGAGCATTTGAAATGTAATGTAGAAACATTGGACTTATCATTATTATTTCATGTGGATGTTGTATTAGATGGATTCAATAATGTTAATTGATTTAGATGTAATTCAACGTTAAGGGATCCTTAAAGAATGTAATCTGTTATGTATGGTATGTTTACTTTTAGATGGACATTACTATTGCTTCCATTATTGTGTATAAGTTATATGTGGTATTTACTTTCATGTTTAAAAAAAAAAAAATGCTACCAAACTTAGTGAAATTCTAGGTTAATTCTTTGGATCCCTTGGCGGGGCATTACACTTGGCATCCATTGATATTTCCATCATTCAGAAACCATTGTGATCTTGGCATCAACTACTTAGTCTAATAGCTTGGCATCTTCTAATGTTCTACTTGGCGCTTATAGGAAATTCTTCATACTTGGCATCAACATGAAAGACTTAAAGATTTGTTTTTAATTTCTAACAACTTGTTGCATGTTTATTCATGCTAATGTAATCTTTTTAGTACTAGAACTTTTTGGAACTGATGTATGATATAAATTTTAGATATCAATCCCACATACCTTTTGTTCACCTAGTTTGATGAGGTGTGATCACCTAACCCATTGGGTGAAGTGATCCCTTCCCTATTTGATGTGCTGCAAACATCTTTCCTTTTCCATTTCTTGTTCATCTCATCTTTGATGTGTTCAACATTTGCATTGCCTTTACCTTTACCAAATTTACAACTTGGTGCCTTTGACTTAGTTGGACAATTATTACTAATGTGACCAATATTCAAATAGCTAAAACATGGAGTTTGACTTAACCATCTTTGGTAGTTACCTCTGAAGTGTGTCGTAATACAATTCTCAAGAACATGTCCATATTCTTGATAGTAATGACAGCTATATTTTGTATTATAATCCCAGCTATAAGATTTGTCATTGTTTCTTACCTTTTTTTGCTTATTTGATGACCACATGAATTTGGATCTTCATTCAAAAGCTCTATGTCCACACCTTTCACAATTGTAGCAATATCCTTCAAATCTTTGTGTATGCATGGGCTTGGTTTTGCATTCATGTGTTTGATATCCTTGCTTGTTGCACTTATGACAATTAGTCATATTCTTAGGATTGACATTCTAATTTGTAAACTTGCTCCTACACACATTAGCAGTATGTCCTTTCTTACCACAATTATGACAAGTAGGTTTGGAGTTCTTACCTTTGATGTTCCTTTCTTCTGCAATTTTAGATGATTCTCCTTCTTTAGTGCTTGTGCATCCTAGTCCTGATGTATCATTCTTGGATTTAGGAGATCTCAAAAATTGCTCAAAGTATTTGATGGCTTCATTTAGGTTGTTGGAACTTTCAGCAAATTTATTTTCTCTCTTTAGGTCATTCTACAATTATTCATTTTGTAACTTCAATATAGTTATCTCAATGTCCTTGACATTCAATTCATAGTTGGGATTAATCATTTGGCTTAGAGTATCTAATTGCATGTTGGAAATCTTGGTTAGCTCTATTGACATTTCTTCCCATCTGTTGGCCATAATTATTTTGTCTTCTTCAATCATGGCTTTGTCTTCCATGGCTTTCTTCTTTTGTTCAGTTACCTCATATAGTAGTATAGCTTGTGATTCTTGTTCTAACTTGAGATTTCTAATTTCCTCAGCTTGAACTCTATTCTTTTCCATTAGATCTACAACTGTTGCATCAAATTCATTAGAGTCTCCATTTATAAATAGCTTAGTAGTGTCAATCTCTTTGTATTGTGTGTCATTTTTTACAATTGCAATATTTGTTCTTCTCTTCAAAGATTTATTTAGTTCCTCTCTTACTTCATTTAGTTGATATAGTATGATATTTATTTCAATCTCCTAGTTCTCAATAATCTTTCCCAGTTTGTAGACTTCCATTTCAAGATCTTTCCTCAAAGTTACAAAGCTTCTCTTTTAGAGTACAAGGCTCTGATACCAATTATTGGAATTACAATAGGAAAGGTGAGCTTCTAGCAAGGTGAATCAGTAGTTCAGACTAGGACACATAAAACTTTCACCATATATCCATCTTATACATTCAATAGATAAATTGAAATAGCATATAAAGAATATGCATCTAAATCATGTAAACATGTAAGCATTGACACATATAACACCAAATGTGATTACCCAAAAACCCTCCAAATGAGAAGGTAAAATTGGGGTGGGGATGTCACCCACAAATCTTCACTATTGCAGTAATAAAGTGTATCTAATAAAGGTTACAATGTTTTTACCATGAAACATGATCTACCCTGTGAAAGGTCTACCCTATTAAAGGCTTACAAAGACTATTAAAGGCTTACAAAGACTGTTAGGTCTCATCTTATTAGAGGATTTTAACACCATGTTAGAAGTGTGCATTGTTAGAGGACTTCAACTTACAACAAAGTAAGTGCCTTGTTAAAGGATTTCATATAGTATGTTAGGACTACTCTATAAAGAGATTTAACTAAAATCACCTATTAAAATGTCTCAACAAAGATCTTGCAGTTGGCACTTGCTTGCTTGATAACAAGTCACCTCTAAATAATGTCTTATTGATCCTTGTCGATCAGATGTCTCAATTTTGAGTCCTTTTCTTTATCCTTTTTTCTTCTTTAACTGATTTTGCAATTCAATCTTTCTTCTAAGTCACCATGAATGCTTTGTTTTCACATGCAAACTATTCTCTTTGCTCCTTCAATTCCTTTCAATCTCTATTAAAGTTTAGTGATTTTGTTCTCCTTAAGAATATTTTGATGGCTTAGGGTTAGGTATGAATCTATGGTTGAGATTCATCCATTTTATCACTTAAACCTTCCCATATTCTTATTGGTTGCATGTAATTGCATATGAAATTCAAATAGAGATTCGTCCTTATCTCCAAAATATTGAAATCTAATCTTAAGTTGACTCTGAAAGGGTTTAAATAGTTTTTTGTGCCATTATAAACAAATATGTCAAAACTGTCTTACTCAACATATGAAGTCTTTGATGCTTGACATGTACTATTTTGTATACTATGACTTAGCATCTACATTGCTCAACATTCATTGTATACTTGGCTCCTAAATCACTCGCCATGGTCTATCTGCTCAACACTTGAGTGACTTGGCATATGAGTGACTCAACACTCATTGTAACTTGGCATGGTATAATATTTACATGTTGTGCTCAGCATGTATTACTAGTTCAACATGAACTAAGTAAATAGCTTAAGTGTGTTGACACTCACTTTTCAAAACCAATCTGAAATCAACTATGTGTAGTTTAATTCAATTCAATTATGAGGAGTTAAAAAATTGTATTATTTACATATAAATTTTATTTAGTTTAAACTCATAAGTACTATTTGTAGGTATCAATAATTTATGAGGATTTATGAATTTTTATTATTTCTATTTGAGTTATAGAGGTGTACTAACAATTTTGAAGAAGTAATAGTGTGCCAATAGTTAACTGCCATTTCTTAATTTAAAGCTTTCTATGCATTAGAAACACATTTTGACAACAATTCAACACCTAGAAACGCCTAGAGAAGGTCAAGCTTCCATTTTTAGAGCTTCCAATGACTCTTAGATCCTCTTGTAGCTTCCTTCTTCTTATCTCCTTCTTCTTTTATTTTTTTAAGTCATGTAAAGGCTCATGCACCCATTAATTGATATAAACAAGGGTGGATACCTACTTAGCACCATTTAGATAGTCAGTTTATATATAATTAGATTTGTTTTATTAGTTTTTTAGCATGAGTTGCATTTTAAAAAGCTCTCTCTCCTAAAAAAAAGGGAGGAGATGATTTCTTATAAATACATGGATGTAATATGTACTCTAGGTCATTATTTTGATGCAATAATATATGTTATCAGTGCTCTCATTCTGAGTATAGTTATTCTTGCCAAAGTGAGTTAATTTTGTGAATGCATGTTTATGAATAATAATGGAGCCAATGATTTTATTGTGTTGATTTGATTATGCGATCTTTTAGTTCTAGATTTTGCCACATGTTGACAAATTCTACTAATGTACCAAGTTGGAGAAGAGATCACTCTATTTTTCCTACATAGCTTCTTGTCAGCTTCTTGTCTCGCATGAGCACACTTTCCATGGCCTTATGATTCAATGAGAAGTGAAACATCTTTTTGTTTATACTAAGTTTCCATTTGCAATTGCATCAGTGGGTTTGAGGAAGTTTTGCTCCTATTTTCATTGGTTTCCTATCTGATATTTTCAATGATTTAACTCACAAACATGTTGCTACCATGGTTTATGTCCATTAGGAATTTCCCTTTCATGCTATTTTCTTTCATTTCTTTTTACCTTATCTTTAATATTTTCTTTTCTAACATTTGGTTAAATTAGGAATTTATATAGTTGCATTGATTAGATTGTATTCATTATAAAATAGAAAATACCAAAAATAATCTCTTTTTTTTTGGCTACTTTTTGAAACAACAAGAAAATTGAACATATTATCCAAAATTGGTTAGAACTAGCAAAGGCCTCCTTGTGAACAAACACATTTATCTTCAACTGGGTGGATTTTAGTAGGTCGCAAGTTTACCTGGAACCTTGGAGTTGATCCTAGATTATCTTTTCAAGAGAGGAATTTAAAAGGATTCATGTTGTTAAAACATCATGCAAAATGATAGCTCAACATAAGTTGGTGCTAGAAGGAGGGCTTGAAAACCATTCGGCTCAAAAACCCAAGTTGTTGTTTTCTAATTCTACAATTTTTGGAATTTCAAAAAAAATTCCAAGTTTATGAAATGTCAGAAGGTGTGCAGGTGCACTTCTTGAAGGTATGTTTTTTCGAGGTGCACTTTTTAGAGGTGTGGATTTCTAGAATAAACACAAGTTCCTAGAAATCGGTCACTTTCACAAGCCTCCAAGTGATAAAGGGATATCGAGAACTCCAACCATTCACATTAAAAATTATATCATCATCATCCACTCTACTTTCTACTTCACACATTCCCATCATTATGCACTATGTCTTTCTTCAATACCCAAAGCTCAACTTTGAATCTAACTAGTCCATTACATGACTTTCCCAAAGATCCTAAAAATTTTTGCCCACAATTCATCTATGGAGAATCAAAAACAATAGAAGATCCTATTAAAATTTTCAAGGAAATCTATAATTGAAACCAGATTCAACATATGGATGTGGTATGTCACCTTTTTCCTTACACTGTGAGGGAAACTACATTTAATTGGTACCCTAATCTACCACCATCCTTAATAAGGGATTGGAAGTTTTTTGAGAGAAATTTTTTAGAACAATTCAAGATCTATATTGATCCAGATGTCCTACATCATCAATTCATCTCAATTAAGAGGGGTCCCCACAAGACTATTTCATAGTTTAATTATCAATTCTATAGGATGTATCAAAGAATGAAGTTTCCTTATACTATACCATAAGAGGCTATCATCAAGATCTATTTGGGAATAATGGATTCATTAACTTCTATTTTTCTGAGAAGACTCTCACCCAAAGATATTGATAGCATTGATAAGGTTTTAAAAGAGGTCGTTACATTCACAAAGCAAGAAGATACCCATGGTGGAGGGAACTTTGTGTCTTCCTTCACTTTGAATAATATAGTTCATGTTGCTCCAATGCCAATAATTACATACTCAGGGTATGATCTCAAAAAGACTATATTATTTGAGCAAAAGACTTATCCACCTGCTAAACTCAAGAACAATATGGCTAGAGAGGTTAAGGCCATGAAGGAGACAATGTCTCTTTTATCCAATGAACTTATGAGAATAAAATTGAATTCCTCAAGAAACCAAGGAAATTATCCAAGACAACTTGTTGCCCAAAACAATTATTCTCAAAATCAGAGCAAAAATTATGGCCCCTATGATAACATCAACAATGAGAATAATGGTATTACAATTATGAGTCCAAGTGAAAATGAATATGGGTACAATGATGTTTCAGATCAACCTCCCCAAATCATGGAGGAACAACCTTTTTAGTTTAGTGCAATGGTATTTGAATCATGTGATAAATCTGTAGGAGGAAAAAATGATGAAGGTGATCAAGAAAATTTTGTGTTCCCATTTAATAAAGAGAAAGAGCATGCACCCTCTGGGATACATGTTTATTGCAAAAATAATATGAAAACACAAAGATTGAAAAGTAGAGAAGAGTCAAATGGATGATGCCTCTCTATGGTTGCATCCCACTCCTCCATAAATTTAGGTCTATAATACTCCAATTCATTATGAGGCTTCAATCAACATTGCCCTGATAGTTCAGAAGGAATTACATGTAAAGGATGAGGTTTTGAAAGGTTTTATGGATAACATAACAAGAAATTTGAAGTAACTTGGAGAAGGTCAAAACCCAAACATCCTTTTGCTTCCTAACTATTCTTGCCTCCATCAAAGGATTCATTCAGAGTTGGGATGTGCTAGTTGCCAAGATGTAGTATCTAATGTGTTGGCATAGAAAGATCAGCCTATTGAAATTGTTGGAAGTAATTAAATTGTTTCAAGTTTTGATGTTGCAATACATGTGGATATTCCAAGAAATTTGGAGGACGCAAAAAATTTTGAAGTTCCAAAACTCCATGGAGTTGCAAAAATTCTCAAAGTTGCAAAAAATGATGGAAATACAGAAGATCTTGAGGTTGGTGAGATTTATAAATCAGGAAGTCATCAAGAAGAAGATACCAATGCATCCTATTGTGATATTGATTCCCCATTGAATAATGATAAAATACCTTCCTCAAAAAAAGATATGTCATTAGAAGAGATGGATACAGTGCTTAATTTGGTCTCAAGCTTGACTAAGGAAATGTCTATTTGTGGATATTCTAAACATTTATCAGACCATGCAATAATTGAGTCATGTAGAATCCATCCATTTGGGGTCCATTCAGAAGTAAGTTGTCGTAGTTTCTTGTTAGCTCGGGATATTGCAATGGAGGATAAGTATGAATTTGAACATTCTTCTTTGGGATATGAGGGAGAAAAAACCTTAATTAATGATTAATGATATTTATGAACCTAGTAATTTGAAAGGAAGGCTTATGATTGACTTTTCTAGTGTGAGGCCTCGCCCTGACCCATCGTAGCATAGTGATACATTACTATTATTTTGATATTCACGACTCGAGATGTCGAGACATTATCTAATGCTTAGAACATACTTTATTATTTCATGTTGTGTGATGTTACTTTCAGATATATTTGATGATTGTCATTTAATGTTTCATGTATATGTATGTTGATGAAATCAGTAAATGTAGGATGGAGATTTTGATTTAAGAGATTTGAAATGGTTAATAATTAAGAAGGATGAAGAAACCCTTATTGATGTATGTTTCAATTTATGTAAATTTTTGATACGTATACATATATGTACATGTGATTTTTGCGGGACTACTGATGCGTGCAATGAGTGTGTAGATATTTTAGCCAAGAAACCCTACGGAGGAACAGAACTAATCTCTATGTGCTAATTTTGGAAACCTTGTTTTTCATAATTCATGTATTGTATTGTGAGATGTATGTATATATCTTTCTATGTTTAGTGAATGTTAGTGTTCGTAATTATGTTCTGTTAGTGTCGCTTGACACTCGTAAATTGGTTATGTTCTTCAGTATGTTGATTAGGGTTAGTTGTGTAACCTTTGGACCCAAGTTGGTTTAAGTTAGCGTCAGTTTGCTAATTGGGTTCTTAATCAAGGTTAGTCATCCCTTAATCCAGATTAGTGCTTAATCTGCAATGTTAGAGTAGTTAGATGGTCCTATTTTATTTCTAGCTTTTGTTTGGCTCTAAACCTTTTTCCTAAGGCTTAAAACATGAATTTATTATACCCAAAGGGTATGGGTATGGGTTAGGGGTATTTTCCAACCCCTAAGCCCCTTTTATTGACTTTTGAAGCCACTCAAAAAGTCTCATTTTTCCTTTGTGCGAAAATTGCAAGTGGTTATCTTGAGTCACCTCACCTCACCTCCACTTAGTGTTTAACCATAGTGTGGGTTGAGTTAGGAGTTTCTAGAATTGCTAGTGGGTGGAAGTAGTTATTGCTCCTCTTGGTGGTTGAGTTTGAGGCTTATTTAGAGGCCCTTCTTGGACTTGTGGAGGTTGTTACCCAATCTCTACATTTAGAGAGGAGTTTTTTTTGAAGATTGAAGGAAGGAAGTAGAAAATCTACTCAAACTTGTTCATTTCCATTACCTCTTTGTGAAGGTAGGAATTCTCATCTCCCTTGTTTATCTTTCATGATTGTTTCATGCTTATGCTACCTTGTTGTTGTTTCAATGTTTGTATGCTTGTGGGTATGTTGGGAAGATTTGAAAACCATGTTATTTTGAATGATTTCCTTTCATGTTTATGTTTGCAATTTTTTTGAGACTTTTCTTGCATGGGTGTTTTGGTATTACTCACCCTTGGAGAGGGCAGAAGTGACCAATTTTGGGAAAGGTCTATTTAGTTGGACTCCAACCAGTGTAGAGTCTCTTCTCAGGATGAGAAGAGGGAGAGAAGGTAGGGTGTTATGGGCCCCTACCGGTCAGAACAAACCTCATATGAGTATGGCATGGTTAAATGGAAGAAAGAAAGTTCTTAGTTAATAGCCCTGATTGGGCATCTGATTTGGTGTTGTGCTTGACTTCTCCTATTGGAAGAATCTACCTTTCCCTAGTGTTGATTCATTGTGGATCTTATTGTGAAAACCTTGTATGAATATGCATGGTTGAATTGTTCTTGGTCATGCTTGTTGTCACCTGATCAAAATTCTGTTCCCTCCATGGTTATTGAATGTGTTGCAAAAATTGTTATGAATCCCTTGATGAGGGTCATGAAGAAAATTCAATTATATTGTTGTAATTTGGGATTGATATCCTATGTAAGTTGTATTTCAAACTTTTTTATATTGGCAATGAAGCCAAGTTTTCTTCCTGATTCTTTCCCGGCTGAGCCTTTGAATCAGGTTTGCCAATAAAATTGGTGTTAGAGTATAATTGGTTATCATGTGATTCTATGAAAATTTGAAATTAGATGGATGCATATCAAAAATAAGATGTTATGATAATGGTTTAATTAAGCAAAAAATTTAAGTTTCCTTATACGTTAAATATGAAAAAAAACTATGTTGAGAAAAAGGAAAATGATTATGTTGATGGATCAATTTAAGTTGTTTGAGATGTCAATGAATCTTGTATGAATGTGTCACAATGTTTAAAACTATGTTTTAAATCCATCAAAAAATAAATAAATTTATGGATGTAGATTCAGTTGCACGATTATTTGAATCAAACAATTCTTGTATTATTGAATAAAATGGATAATTCATATTCTTGGTAGGTTAAGGTTGTAATTAGGCTTTATGGATTTTCATTTAAAAGAAATTATTGACAAGGTCAAATTATTCCAATTTAAGACTTATAGGAGATCAAATAATTTTGGTATAAATATTTTAAATCTATTCAAAAATTAGACCAAAAAATATATATATATTTTGCATTGCCTTGTAATTCCATACTTAGAAAAATTTCAAAAAAAAATACACTCCCAGGAGCAAAATTGCTCACTAGAAATTGTATGGGAGACCTTTTTAATTTAAAAAGGGAACAATAGAGAATATTCCTTTAATTATCCTTTTCATTTAAATTTTGTAATAAAACAAAATAGAGTTAAGGCATAATATACATGATAGAATTTCAAAATAAATTCAATATATATATATATATCTTATATAACATCTCATCCTAATTATCTCCTCACCTATAAAACTTTATGATTTTATTGCTTCCCATTGGCCTTGGAAGTCAGTTTAGATTGGATTTAAAAAGGTAGTTATGTCCAATCAAAATCTAGGTTGTCTTGATGGGAGGGTGACGTCACCCTGCCACCCTGTCCCATCCCCATCTTCCTCCATATCTAGCACCTAGTTTGGAAAGGTAAAACATTTATGTTGGAGGGTGAGTTGGTTAGTTGTCATCATGCTTTTATTTGTTTTCCCTTGTCTCTGCTCACGTGCTCACTGCTTGGGATGTGTTTTCCTCCTTCTTGGGCTACGTGGGAAGGAGTGTGAATACTGCCATGTTAGTGACATGACATATTTTGGGTCTTTGGTTTAAGTTTTGGGTTATGTTAGTAAAGTTTGCAAAAAAAAAGAAATCTGCTTTAAAACTTCTTCTCCTCCATGATATCAGCGTACCCTTTTGATGAAAGGGCTTGGAATTGCGTGGGGCCTAGGGAGAGGTGTTGGGGGTCAAATCAACTTGGCTAGTGGCCAAGTGGGATGGTTAGTTTTAGGGTCAAGTAGAGTGTAGGTTAGTAATAAGTTAGGTTAGTATTTGATGATAGTTATGTTTTGATAGATTTATTTATTGATAGTTTTAGTTGTAAGATGGTTTTTTTTAGTAGTTAGTTTTATTAATTTAAATTGTAAATTGTTAAGTTAATTGTTTTAAATTTTATATATATTTATTTGGTAGTATTAGTTTAATTTCATGTTTTAATTAGATAGTTTTAATTTTATTTAAATTTTAAAGTTAAGTTCTATTTAAAGATTAGTCACTCATTTCGTATATGGTTAGATCAATTTTAGATTTAGTTAGTTAGTTTTAAGTTAAATTAGTTAGTTGTTAGTAAATTAAATTTAAGACTAGTGTATATTTCACATTAATAACCTTTAATTTAAGTTTGGGATTAATGTTTTGTTTTTAATTGTTATAATTGTTTTAGTTCATTCTATGTAGATAAAGTATGAAAGGTTAATTGGCTATTTGATATAGGTTTAAACTCGGGTTTATTTGATTGGATTTTACGATTAATGTAAACCCAATTTCATTTAGATTATTATTAAAATAATTTTCACATGATTGTTTAAGCAATGTAATAACGAATCAAATAAACATTGATATCAATCTAATAACGAAGAACTTCAAAATCCTGACGATGTATTCCTGCACAAGAGTTTTAAACTTAAGATGATGTAGAGAACCTTTACTTAATCTGTAATCAATCATTTCAAAACTTAAAGCAATTTTTAAAATTAAAAAAAAAATTGTGTTTTTGCCCTCATAGTTTGGGCATGACATCTAGTCCCAAGGAGCCTAAAGGTGACAATTCATGGTTTAAGGATAATAATTGTGATAATAAGGACCATAAAAACAATGTTCTATCTTTTGGGTCTTGTTCTGATAGCTATATTACATCATTGATGCTAGTATTTCCATGTGTGTGTGGAGTTGTGTATCATGAGATAAGATCACTAGAAGGAGAAATTACAATGTGCAAATGTAACCCTATGGTGGGGAACTCACTAGATTAGGTGATAACTTCCCATTGTCCCTCTCAGTTTGATGATGTTCAATTTGAATATGATGCTAAAGGTAAGAGAACTTGTTTGCGGATTAATCATGGCCATGGAGAGTTACCACAATTCTGATTTTTTGTGATTTCTAACCAAAATTCGAACCAAGATTATCCAAATTTTATTTTTTTGCATACAAAGACAAGTTAGCCTTTTTTTATAACTATTTGGGGTGGTACATTACTACTATATATAATGAGAAATCCACTAAAAACTACCCCCACATTCTTTTTATTCAAGGTGTTTTGTGTATAAGTTTTTGTTTTTGTTTTTTGTTTTTTTAGTCTTTTTAGTCTTTTTAGTTAGGTGTTATTTTTCTTTGAGTCAAGTCTTTTTGTTTGGGTTTTGTATCTTTTTTCTTCTTTCTCTTTTTAGTCTTTGAGTTAGGGAATCACTTTCTTTTTTCAGGGTTGTTCCCAACATGTAGTCCACCCCAACCAGTCTTGACTTTAGGGAAGAGGTATTTCTTTGTCAAAGCATTTAGATGATTTCATTTTTTGTATCAACTAAAAATAAGTTTTTCTTGTAGTTATAGAGGACTTCTAGTCTTCAAATCAAAATTTCATATTGATAGCTACAAACTTAAGAATTGATTATCTAGGTGATTTTTTAATCCAGGTTGACAGTAGCAAGGTGTAATTGAAAACTTGTCAGTTTAGACAGAGGATCTCTTCAAAAAACTACTCAAATCACTATCTAGCATGAGAGTTTCCTAAAATTTCATCAAAAGAGGAATGCAGGAGTTATCAATTGAAGTACAAATCTTGAAAACAACACCAATGCCTTGGCCACATAGTCCAAGCATGGTCAAAATAGAAAAAAAAAGAAAAATCACAAAGGTGTTACATCTAAAGATTCCAGATGATTGTAGAAGGTAATCAAATATATAGGGATATGCACTCCAAAATGGTTATTCTATTCAGTGAAAATACTCCAAGGATGAATCAAGTGGAAACACATGAGCTCTGTGAAGAAAGTTAAAGAAGATTACCAAAGACTCAAAAGGAAAGAGTTGATAACTCACTAAGAGCTCTTAGAATGGAGTCTTTCATCTGGTCAAATAGTGATGCATAAAAAGGTTTATGAGGATTCCCTATGAATGGATTGGTTGGGCTAAAATTTTTCTCTAAGGTGCTAAATACTCATGATAGACTACACCTCAAGATGTTAAAGGAAATTGATACACCAAACACACACTAAGCCAAAAAATTGAGAATATGAAGTTTCAACTTTCAAAGGACTTGAAATTTTCTTTAAATATTTTAAATCCAATTGTCACTTGATACATGTTAGAAGAATGCTTGTTGATGAAGAAATTCCTTTATCATTTCTTCCCTTTTGTTGTGGCCTCACAATGTACGCCCCATTTTGAGTCACAAAATGGGGACCCCCTAGTTTTAAAATTCCCTACAAGGCATCTAGTCTAAAGCCTTAGTCATTTTGGACCCTCCTCAAGGTCTAGATCAAACCTTGGTGATCTAACTTAATAAATAGGCTGAAACACAATATTTGGTGAAAATCAAGTACCTATGATATTAATGTTCAATTTTTGAAAAAACTTACAAAAAATCGAAAGAGTTGTATGCAAACCAAAAGCCATCATATTATTCAAAAATGTAAGAATATATACAATGATGGAACATCAAAAGTTACCATAGCCATGAATTTGGAAATTATATGTGGCTATAATAAAAATAACAATATTTAACTTTAAAAAATCAAAACTAGGTGTTCATTTACCCCAACTTGTCGGGGTCATAACTTTTGACCAAGAGTTCAAAATTCAAAACCATCTACAATGTTGGAAAGAAGATCTAAAATCTAATTGTAGTTCCTAAAATAGCGAGCCTTTGGCTTCCCAATTTTAGGAACCGATGAAAGTTTCAACTTGAAATTTTGAGCAAAAGACCTCCAAAAAAGTCTATTAAAAAAACCCTAGAAAAACTTTTTTTTAATATGAAAAAGTTTGAAACATTTGATTGTTCAGGATAATCTAGATCACCTAGTCTCTAAACAAGAAGGATCGAGCAATCAGAGAGAAGAAAAAATGAGGAATAAACTTCATAGTGCATGAAGATGTACATAACACAAAGGTGTAGAAGTGTGCATAACATGAAGGTGTGGCACATAACGCACAAGTGCATAGATTATCATTTCATCTTCATTATTAGTAGCAATAGATATCTCACCTAAGTTGGTAACCTTCACCTTCAAAGGAGTCACACATAAGTTTTTATTCATGAATTTATACTGAAGATCAAAGGTACAGAGGTTAGACACATAAACCAGAATAAGTTCCTCATCTTATGAAACTATTAATGATAAGATTCAACACATCTACTTTGGGAGTTCAAATAGAAGAAGTAGAAGGAGTTCAATTCTATGAAAATTTTGAGCTATAAAGAGGGTATAAATCATCAAAATGGGAAAAATAAGTACACAAGTGTGCTCCTAGACCTCGTCAAAGAAAAACACAGAAACCATTTTCAAAATAGAGAACTTTGATTTTTGGTTGAATACCTTGCACAGTTCCTTGATGGTGCACAAATGCACAATTTGAAGATTTGGTGAATGAATTGTCTCTTAAGGTGCATAGGTGCACATATATAAAAAATTTAGAGGCCCCCTAAGGCCCTAAACATTATCATGGCTTCCTTTTCTTTTGTAGCAGCTAAGATCACACTCAAACCCATTAATTTCAAGTTCCAGGGAATGCCCAAGAAGTCACACTTCATGATTTCCACAAGGAAGTGAGGGTAAAGTATGAAGCTTTATACTTATTATCTCCTCAAAAAATCACCTCATCTATTCAAAAGTTCAAAGGGAAACATCCACACATCATTTTGGTTGAAGGTCAATAAGACCCAGATCATGGAAATTGGAAAATTGTGAAGTTAGAAAAAATTCTAACTCTAGGTAATTGTAAAGTTAGAAAACATTCTAGCTCCGAAAAATTGTGAAGTTGAAAAAAAATTCAAACTTTGGAAAATTGTGAAGTTTGAAAAATTCTAACTCTAAAAAATTATGAAGTTGAAAAAAATTCCTCTGGAAAATTGACATTTAGAAGAATTTTTTAATTTTTGGGTCTTGTCACCCAGGTGTGTAGGTGCATAAAGTGCCCAGGTCTTAGCACCATTTAGAGAGTCAATTTGTATATAATTAGATTGGTTTTATTAGTTTTTTAGCATGAGTTTCATTTTTAGAACTCTCTCCTAACACAAAGGGAGGAGATGATTTCTTATAAATACATGGATGTAATATGTACTCCAAGCCGTTATTTTGATGCAATAACATATGCTATTGATGTTCTCATTCTAAGGGTAGTTATTCATGTCAGAGTGTGTTATTTTTGTGAATGCATGTTCATGAATAATAATGGATCCAATATTTTTTTTGTGTTCATTTGATTGTGTGATCTTTTAGTTATGGTGTTTTCCACGTGTTAATGAATTCTACTAATGTACTGAGTTGGAGAAGAGATCACCCTATTGTTCCTACATAGCTTCTTGTCTTGCATGAGCACACTTTTCATGGCCTTGCGATTCAATGAGAAGTGAAACATCTTTTAGTTTATACTAAGTTTCCACTAATGATTGCATTAGTGGATTTGAGGAAACACTGCTCCTATTTTCATTGGTTTCCTACCTAATCTTTTCAACAATTTAACTCACAGATGTGTTGTTACCATAATTTATGTCCATTAGGAATTTCCCTTTCATGATATTTTCTTTCATTTCTTTTTACCTTATCTTTTTTATTTTCTTTTCTAACATTTTGTTAAATTAGGAATTCATATAGTTGCATTCATTATAAAAAAAGAAAATACAAAAAACATATCTCTTTTTCTGGTTACTTTTTGAAATAGCAAGCAGATTGAGCATCTTATCCGAAATTGGTCAGAACTAGCAAAGGCATCCCTATGAAAAAACATATTTATCTTCAACTGAGTGGATTTTAGTAGGTCACAAGATTTCCTATAACCTTGGAGTTGATACTAGATTAGCTTTTCAAGAGAGGAATTCGAAAGGATTCATGTTGTTAAAGCTTCGTGCAAAATGACAACTCAACTACCCTAAGGAAAAATATTACATGCATGCAAATTAAATCTAAATGGGACAACTCTATTTTTTTGAAATCTAATGGAACATTACCATATTAATGATGAATACTAATTATCATGTTAAAGCATGCAATAGTTTTCAATCCTCATACAAAGCCTATGTGCACATCAATACTAACTATCTACATACATGAATTTATAATTTTGTAGTCTTTTTAATTAAGATGTGTTAAGACTCCTTTAAGATCATAATAAATATCATTATGGTAACCATTTCACTACTTCATGACATCTTTTGAATATGACCATAGTCCATAATAAAACACATAAACCTTAAAAAAACATCCATATTTACTTTTAGGTTTGATTAAAGATAAAATAAATTAAACAAAAAGTATTATCATTACTAAATCTTCAATATGGTATACCATACCATATTTTTAATGTACAAAATGTTAAGCTTTAATTTATCCACCAGTACCAAAATTGGTGGTGTTGGTAGCTACTAGAGCTCATTAAATAGAAGGTTTTATCCTTACTAAAAAGTATCAGTAAAACTATACATAAACTATCATTTATCATTAATTCCTATTCCATTGTCTAATTCATCATCATTGTGCTCCACTTTGTTAGGTTTCATGTACAATTTTATCCCTTTCCAATCTTCCCATTGCCTTACATTCATTATGGTTAAGAGGAAGACCCTGTTAGTCTCAAAATGGTTTTGACATTTGAGTGCCAACACACTTAACCACTTTCCACATTGAAGCTGAGTACACTATGTATGTCGAGCCACAGCATGTGCCAAGTCAGAATTCCAACAGGTGCTGAGTGATCTTTAGGTGTCGAGCAATCTTTAGGTGTCAAGTGAAGATCAAGTACCGAGTGACTTCAGGTGCCGAGCATGATACAAGTGTTGAGTAATATATAGGTGTCGAGTCATAGATGATGTTGAGTAGGATAGAATCACTACATGAGCCAAGTGAGCTAGTATGTGTCAAGCATCAGGAATTAGAAAGTGTTGAGTAACAAAAAATGCACATATGAGTTTGAGAAGGCACAAACTCAAATGTAAACCATTTTTATGGCTGACATATGATGAATCCCAAAGGATCTAAGTGATAAGATTGAATCTTTTATACTTCCTATGCAATCTGCATGTAGTTAATAAGAAAAATGGAGAAGGCATGCAACCAATAATAAAAGTGCAAGGAATGAGTGGGAAATAAAGATTCAATATGGATCATAGATCCATACCTAACCTTAATTCTTTGAAAGTCTTTATAAGGAAGATGAAACCTCATTGTGTATATGATAAAAAAAAAGTGTATGAGGAAACTATAGTGAAATTCAAAGTGAAGAGTGAAAAGACTTAGAGGAAGAGAGCAACAATTAGATATTCAGTTGATCAGAACAAAGCAAGGGATACGAACACATATTAGATCTCAAAGAATCAAGATCAGAGAGAGCAGATCAAGTGCCTGAATTCAACAATCAAGGATTGTAAGCTATCAAGTTTATTATACCTAATACTCTCTAGCAATTATATTAGAAAGGAAATCCTATGTTGATAGGTTAGCTTAACAGCTAGGTTGTTGATCCTTTGAAGAGGTGATTAAATCCTTTAACAAGGTGACACTTAATGAAAAGTGTTTGTAAATCCTTTAACCAGCTCACTATTGATACAGTGTAAAGCCTTTAATAGGGCAGGCGTTTCACAAGGAAAACCATCAGAAGTGGTCAAAACAATTATTGCTGCAATGATTTTGTGGGTATCATCCCCCACCCCAATTTTACCTTCTTATTCTTGGAGGGTTTCTGGGTTACCAAAATCTAGTGTTATGTGTTGTTGATGCATGTGTTTACTTCATGTTTATTTCATATTTTTAGATGCATGCAATTTACTTTCAGTTAAAAGTTTTAATGGATAAAGCGTAATACTTCTGATTCACTTCCCCCCTCTCAGAAGCATTCTTCCCATTTGAATATTCCAACAATTGGTATCAGAGCCTAGGTTCTCACAAGGAGAAGCCTAACAGTTTGGAGAAACAGGTTAGAAGATGGAGGTCTTCAAACTTGGGAAGATAATAGAAAATCAAGTGATTGATGTTCAACTCACTCTACACAAATTGGAGGAAGCCAGAGTAGAATTAAAAAAATCCTTGAAAAGAAGGAAGGATATAGCCATAGCCAAAAATGATATAAACTACAAGGAGATTGATACCAAAAAAGTGTTTTCCAATGGTGATACTAAAGAGTTTGATGCAACAATAGAAGAACTGATAGAAATGAATAGATCTCAAGCAAAAGAAATCAGAACTTTGAAGATTGAACAAGAATCACAAGCCATAATGCTTTGTGAAGTGATTGAACAAAAGAAAAGAGCTATTGAAGAAAAAGCCATGATAGAAGATGACAAGAGAAATCTTACAAATAGATTGGAGGAAAAGACAATTGAGCTTGAAAGAATCTCAAACATGTAGCTAGAAACCTTAAGCCAGATGATGAATGCACATCATGAGCTGAATATGAAGGATATTGAGATCTCTACGTTGAAGATGCAAAATGAAAAATTGTAGAATGACTTGAGAAGAGAAAAGGAAATTTTAGAGAGCTTCAAAAAACCCAACAAAGCCATCAAGTACTTTGAGAATTTACTAAAATCCCCAAGGTCCAGCAATGACACTCAAGGATTAGGATATACCAACACTGAAGAAGGAGAGTCATCCAAGACTACAGAAGAAAGGAACAAAAAAGGTAAGAACATCAAACCTACCTATAATTTCTATGGTAAGAAAGGACACACTTCTAATGTGTGTAGGAGAAATAATTCCCATCAGCTTGATAAGCCCAAGAGTGCAAGCTATTGTCATAAGTGCAAGAAGCAAGGACATCAAGCACATGAATGCAGAACTAGGACTATCAAAACACCAAGATTTGAAGGTCACTACTAAAATTGTAAGAAGTATGGACATAGAGCCTTTGAATGTAGATCAAAGCCCATGTGGAAATCAAATCAACCAACAAATACAAAAGGTAATGGAAATCACTACTATTGGGATTACAACACTAGGTATAGCTATCACTACTATCAAGAATATGGACATGTTCTTGAAAATTGCATAAGGACACATTTTAGAGGAAACTATAGTAGATGGTTGAGTCAAATTATATGTTTCAGTTGCTTGAACACTAGTCATATCAGTAAGAATTTCCCAACAAGGTCAAGGTACCAAGTTCCGAGTTCAACAAAGGGAAGGCAAAGGCAGGTGTTGAACACATTAGAGGAGAGATGAATAAGACATGGAAGAAGAAAATTGAGTGCAACACATCAAGTGAAGGGATCACTTCACCCAATGGGTCAAGTGATCACACTTCATCAAACTAAGCATGAATAGGTGTATGGGACTGATATACAAAGTTAGATCATACATCAGCCTCAAGAAAAAGAAGTATTGCAAAGAAGAAATCAGCATAAGCAAAGATGCTAAGTCAAAATTTGAAGTTCTTGCAAATACTGTCGATTCATCCTCAGATGTCAAGTAAAGCTCCAATGCATGTCGAGTTGCTAATAGAGACTGAGTTGATGGTTGATGCCAAGTTGAGAAATGTCAATTGAAGGCGAGTCATGTTGAAACCTTCAAGTGCTGAGTTTACAGTTGTACATGCACTAAGCATTTAATGCTATGTTTTGAAAGGTATAAGGTCAATTTTTTATTATTTCTCACCATTCAAATGTAGAGAAAAGATGAAAAGAGTGCAGGAGAGATCAAAGAACTGCATCAAAGCCATTTGCATGGATTTCAACAGTGATTTAGCATAAATTTTGTCAATCAAAGGTATTTATCAAGTGTCGAGCTACGTAGTGTTAAAGCTTTAATCTTTTAAAACCCTAGATTGGTATAATGGCTTCTAGTTCTAAGAACCCCAAGGGAAAAGAAGGTCATGAGGTTCAGCTGGTCAGTAATGAGGTTAAACAACTTGAATTTAGGCCAATTCCAAAAGTCGCCTACAAAAATGACCCTACTAGCGCATTATCCATCATCCCATCCAAAGTAGTCATGGTGCAGGATGTAAGGAAGTGTTATAGATACAAAATTGGTGCCATAGGTGATCTTTAAATATTTCAAGCCTATGACAAACTATGCGAGAACAAGATTGTGAAGGACAAATTCCAGATAGTCAAGAGAAAGGGTTTGACCAATGCCCTAGTTTACCCTATAAGATTCAAAATTGAATGGATACGAATTGTTTTAAGCAGAATTCATGATGGATGTTTTTGGCTAGAAAAAGGTCTAGCAAAGATTACAAAAAGGATAGTGCATAGGGTTACAGGTTTCCCAACCCTAGATCGGACTAAGACCCTACGTAGTGATTCCAAAGAGATCATTGAAAAGAATACAGGTGCAAAATGGAATAAGAGGGGTATGACTATTGATACTATCATTGATCCTCTTCTAAATTTTGTTGTGAGAATAATATCCCACAAATTCTATCAATCTAGTAGATTGAACAGTGTGCCATGCATAGTTGTTGATGTAGCCTACAAACTGGTAAAGTGAGATCACACATATGATCGATCAAAAAATTTGTTGCAGTAGATAAATGAAAACCTAGGAGCAATAAAGAGATCAAAAGGTGCTCAATGCAAATTTGGTTCAGTTCTTATGTGTATATTCTTTTATGTTATGGAAGATTTTCCTTCTATAGGAAAGGTGAGTTGGAATCCTAACAAAACTAAAATTACACAAATCAATGAGTTCATTGATCAGATGGGTGACAACTTTAAAGCCCATGTGACAAGCTATTTTGAGGATTTCAAGAAATCCATGAAGAAAAGGGTAAGAATACCAGTTTCCTTAGTGGAAAAACATATCAATGACATATGCTTCTTAGTTGATATTGATTTTTCCTATATCCAAGAAGTAGTTCCAAGGGTGAGATGGCTAAGGCCATTGGGTTATGAACTAGATGTGGATGACGCATCAGTAGCAATCACTACATTGCTTGCAGAAGAAATAGACAAGTTTGCCAAGCTTTTTGGCACATATGATGTTGTTAAATCCAAAGTTGAAACAGAGTTGAAGATTTCCTCTGTAATTAAGAAGAAAGATAAATTGGTGAACAAAATAAAGAAGAAATTTGGTGAAGGAATTGAGGCAGCAACAAAGGAAGAAGAAGATGATGTTGTTGATGATGATGAGGATGAACAAGGGCAAGGCCCAATGGAATTAACTCAAGGCCTAGGTGAAGATAAGGAGGAAGGTGTCAAGGAAGAAGAAGCCAAGGAAGCACCAACTCTAACTGAGCTGAAGAAAAGAAACACAACAGTACAGCCTCCAGCCCAGCCTAAAGCAAAGAAGGTTGCTAAGCCAACCCAAGCCGAGCCACAGATACCAGTCACAAGGGCTACCACAAGGGCATCTTCAAAAAAGGCCAAGGAACAAATTAAAGAGAAGAAGAAGGCCATTGAATAGATTGGTGAAGTGAAAAAGAAAATAAGAAAACATGTAGCACAACCAGATTCAGATGAGGAGGAGAGAATAGAGTCAGAAGATAACAACCAATTTAGAGTGGTAAGTCATCCTCCCAAATCAGCCATAGATAAAATTTGTGAAAATATTAAGAATGCAGATTTTACTAATTTGAAAAGTATTGATTTCAACAAGCTAAGTAGAGAAGAGAAAAACTAAATAGAGGAATCAGTATATGCCATGATGGTTGAATTTAAGAATACACCTCTAGAGCTAGACAATACCATGCCTAGGGAATTATATGAGATAATTGAAAACAAATGAAATTATTGTCTGAAAATGGAAAAGGAGATAAGAGAATCTACCTTAGCACAAGTGACGCCTAACTTAACAAGAGGTCAAATAAAAAAGGCTAATAAGAAACATAGTGGCAAGTTCACACCAAAGTATAGAGCCTTTAGCATCCTACAAAAAAATATTAAAGATGTTGTCAGTAAGTCCACAAAAATATGGAAGTTGATATATGGTTTGACTACTGTCAAGGATGGAGAAGAAGATCCCCTTGAGGGACAAAACACTGAACAAGAAGATAAGGCAGAGCCTAGTGAAAAAGAGAAGGTAGAAGAAAAGGTCACAGAAAAAGAAAGATGAAGAGGAGAAAGAAAAAGGTGAGGAGGAGGAGACACAAAAACAAGATGAAATGGCAATAGCTGAGCAGGAGCAACAACAAGATAAGAGTGTGCAAGACACACAATTGCCACCTCTTAGCCCTCCTCATGTAACCATCACACCTATAGACAATATAACTATAAAGGATGTTCTTGACACTTGTTCTTAGAACATCAATCCTTTAACTACAGAGGATCTCAAAAAGATCCTTGACCAATCCACACAACAAGCAAAATTATGTACAAATCTAGTATTGGTTAGTGTGGATGAATTACAAAAGGTAGTAGCTGACACAATTAGAGATAAGGTGAATCCACAAGAAAAACCTTCCATCATCTCTATAGCTACTAGTGTTTAACTTCAAATGCAAATAGTTGTTACATCAAGAACAATTGACACCATAGCGCAGAAGCCGAGTGCAAAAGGAGACAAAGATATAGAACAAACAGGATAGACTGTTGCATCTAATCCTATAGCACAAACACAAGGTGCACCTCCTCACATTTTTATAATTGACCAAGGTAGTAGATAGGAGTAGAAGGAAGTAGAGAAAACCTCTAAAGAGTAGGAGGTAATACAAACATTGATAAATTTTCCTACCTCAGGGACTCCTCTGAAACAACCAAGCAATGATTCAATGCCACTACAAATGTCAGCACTAGGATCAAGTACTACAAAAGTTGCAAGGGTGCTTCACTATGGAGAACCTGAATTAGATGAGGAGATAGTCATACCTAGTTATGACTCAAAAAAAATAAGCATTGATCAAATCACTGAGGTGTAGGAAGTATTCAATAGAAGAAAGAGGCAAGAGATACTCAGGAAGGAGTATAAACAAAAGCAAGTATTACATGAGATTAAGGACATCTTTATGGATGCCTTCAGCTTGCAATCACCAGATGAGACAAAGCATATAATGGAACAATTGTCAGATATTGTTGACCAGGTGACAAATGAAAACCAAGAAACTAATGTAAAATTTATGGAATGGTCTAAAAGGAAATTCCAAGGGAATGTAAATGAGAAAATATCTAGTGAAATTGCACTTTCCCAGGTTGAATTGGAAAAGATGATTGACAAAGTGAAAAAGGTACTTGAGAATATATTCTCATTTTACAAAAAGATGTGTGACTTTTCATACTTCACACAAGAGACAAGCCAAAGAATAATGAGTCTGGAGAGGAATCTAAAGATTTCAAGCATGCAGCTACCCAAAGATCCAGCTCAAAGTGAGAAGCACTTTAATCAAATGCTTCACACCCAAAAGAAAGTAGCTATGTTGATAGCAGAAGAGGCCACCATCAAGGCCAAACTGATGCAGCTCCAATCTTCCATTACCCCACATTTGGAAGTACTCCATAAAGAAAAATCCTATGCTGAAAGTATTCTCAAGAAAGATCCTAATCTTTCTACTTTAGATGGACTTTTTCACCTTGCTACAAAGACTACCATCCAACACAAGTCATTGGTAATTGCTTTGCATAATTGGGATGCAGCTCTCAAGATGATTATGGAGGTAAATAGTGCATTTTTGGCAAAATATGGTCTTAACCCTTAGTACCCCTTGACATTTGTGTCAAAAAGGGGGAGATACATTATATAACATAGGTATAGAGTACAAAAATAGGGCACAGCTAAAGAGTCTTAGATATAGCTAAAGAGTATCAGATATATCAAAATTTTGGTTACAGGAATAGGGCACAATCAACTTAGGGGGAGTTATAAGAATTTTAAGGTATTTTAAGGTATAATGTTCCTTGCAAAAAATTTGAACAAGTTTTTTAGATTTTGTGCATACGCTGAACAGAATGAATGATGTACTCATAAGGTCAGATAAATAATGCTTAGTTAAGTGTTTTTGATACTCATGTCAAAGGGGGAGATTGTTAGTCTTAGAATGGTTTTGACATTTGAGTGCCAACATACTTAATCACTTTCTACATTGAAGATGAGTACACTATGTATGCCGAGCCACAACATGCACCGAGTCAAAATTCCAATAGGTGTCGAGTGATCTTTAGGTACCGAGCGAAGATCAAGTGTCGAGTGACTTTAGGTGCTGAGCATGATACAAGTGTTGAGTAATATATAGGTTCCAAGTCATAGATGATGCCGAATCATAGATGATGCCAAGCAGGATAGAATCACTACAGGGGCCGAGTGAGCTAGTATGTGCTGAGCATCAAGAATTAGAAAGTGCCAAGTAACACATAATGCACTTATGAGTTTGAGGAGGCACAAACTTAGATGTAAACCATTTTTATGGTCGACATATGATGAATCTCAAAGGATCTAAGTGATAAGATCGAATCTTTTGTACTTCCTATGCAATCTGCATGCAGCCAATAAGAAAAATGGAGAAGGCATGCAACCAATAATAAAAGTGCAAGGAATGAGCAGGAAATAAAGATTCAATATGGATCATAGATCCATACCTAACTTTAAGTCTTCGAAAGTCTTTATAAGGAAGATGAAATCTCATATTTTATATGATAAAAAAAAGTGTATGAGGAAACTATAGTGAAATTCAGAGTGAAGAGTGAAAAGACTTAGAGGAAGAGAACAGCAATTAGATATTTAGTTGATCAGAACAAAGTAAGGGATATGAACAGATATCAGATCTCAGAGAATCAAGATCAGAGAGAGTAGATCAAGTGCCTAAATTCAGCAATCAAGGATTGTAAGCTATCAAGTTTATTATACCTAATACTCTCTAGCAATTGTATTAGAAAGGATATCCTATGTTGATAGGTTAGCTTAACAACTTGGTTATTGATCCTTTGAAGAGGTGATCAAATCCTTTAATAGGGTGACACTTAATGAAAAGTGTTTGTAAATCCTTTAACAAGGTCACTATTGATATAGTGTAAAGCCTTTAATAGGGTAGGCCTTTCATAGGGAAGACCATTAGAAGTGGTCAAAATAATTATTGCTGCAGTGATTTTGTGGGTATCATCCCCCACCCTAGTTTTACCTTCTTATTCCTAGAGGTTTTTGGCTTACCAAAATCTAGTGTTATGTGTTGTTGATGCATGTGTTTACTTCATGTTTATTTCATATGTTTACTCTTAGAAGCATTCTTCCCATTTGAATATTCCAATAGACCCAATTTCTCTTAATTGTGGGGCACCTCTAGAAGAAATATGTCAAATTGGAAATAAATATAATAGTACAGACCTCTACTCAATGGTCTCAAATTCCATACTCACTTCATTTTGGAATCCATGTATTTTCATCTATGTTATCCAAAACAAGTTTTCTTTAATTACATGATGCTCAAAAAGGCTCCTTCATAAATATAGGATAAACCTTTTATCCTTATCTACATAAAGGATTGTAGAAATGAAAATAGCTATGACATTGGTATTTTTTTTTGGCATATCCATGAGGGGAGAAAATTCTCTACAATTATTTTCAGAACTTCCCATACAATGATGAAGTGCTTGGCATTTTTGTTAACCATGAGCTTCAGTCAGTATTCATAAATATCTCCCCAGAATGTGGCCTTCAATTTTCCCATCTTCATCCTAATAGGAGTATCCATGGACATCCCAAATCCACACTACCTAGAAACCAAACTCTGATCCTTGAGGTAATGAAGAATGGAGAGGGCCTTGGGGAATTAAATAAACCTTGAATACCTATGAACCAAAAAATCAAACAAAGAACAATTGTATTCCAAAAAAACCAAAAATATTGCACCTTTAATGATTGTTTTCAAAGTGTATTAAATATAGGATTTTAAATTTATTCAAACCCTTTCTAGTGAAAATTTGAAATGAGAATAACTTTCTTCACAAAGTGACTAGAATGGAGACATGTGTTCATGTTTTTTAATATCATAATCAATGTCTTATTTTTTTTTAAACAAAGAAAAATTAAAAAATAAATATGGATAAATGATAGTAACATGCCCAAAAAATGGAAAGTGGAAAATAAATAGAAGGCTCATATAGAAAAAATTTCAATTTGGAATTAATGTTAGAATCATGAAAATTTATTGTGATTTAGTGAATTGGGATGATGTACCAAATTAGTCCAACAAAATAATTTTTTTGTAATAATGTAAAACTAAAAAATGTGAATACATGTCTAAATTTATCAAACCAAAAGTCTTTACCTCATTTGTAAGGTTAACAAACTATAAAACCAAAATTTGTGTCAATGTTTGACAACTCAAAAATAATTTGCCTTCAATGTAATATTAAAAAACAACAAAATTGGAGAAAAGTATAAGGGAGGGAAACATGAGTCACATCAAATTACATTGTCCTCTCATCAACTTATTCATTTAAACTTTGATCTACATTAACATCATTGGCTTCACTTAAGGTCTAATCAAAATCATTATCGTTAATTCAAATATCAAAACATACTAAATACAAAATTAGAATATTGGCCTTAACAATTTACTCAATTGAAAATGTAATGTTTATGCAACATTTTTTTGGCTATAAAAGGTTTTGACTTTCAATTCAAAAATAAAGGAAAAATAGATAGTCACAAAAATAATGCATATTACTACTATTAAAAAGATGTTGGCCAACTTCTCCCTTTGCATTATTGAACATCGACAATGCTATATTTTTGGGGGGTGGTTACTTCTCACAGAATTAGAAAAAATATTTTACTTTGATGATGATGATTTCATCCACAAAATTTCAAATTTACTAGGTCATGAGTACCTTGAGACAAAGGGTCGCTACATATTAGATGTAGATATTGTGTCTACAAAACATGTCATGCTACTATAAACCACTATACTTTAGAGTGCCCTTGAAAGAGAGAAACTCAAGAGACAACTTATAGCTTCCTATCTATGATGTGAAAAAGCTATGAGATGGTGGCTCTCAAGTGAACCTAGCTATGAAAACCCTTGCAAGGTGCACCGTAGAATGGAAGATTCAAATAGTAGAGGCAAGAGTGCCAATATACAAGAATCTAGAATGAATGTAATGCAAATGAAAGCTAAATGAGATAAAGTAGAATGCAAGATAAAATAGAAAATAAGTATTACAACCCCTATTTAGACTAGATGATTTAAACTATAAGCATGGAGAGAAACTAGAATGAATGAGAAGAATAAAGAATGAAGAATAGAAGATAGAAGAAAAGGAGCTCCACAAGTATGAGATCTTCAATCCTACAGCATAACGTTAATAAAAGAGTGGAGTTTGAAAGTGGGGTTGATCCATGTGCACAAGCATTTCCACCAATCATGATAAAAAGTTGACTTTTGTCCCCTATGTGGGACAAAAATGTCCTTTATTTTATTTTTAAATAAGGGAAATATTTTTGTGTGTGCAACTTAGGATAAGAGATGAGTGGGGAATTTTATTTAATTAAAAGGGTGACATGTTATTTTAATTAAATATGAACTTAGGATAAAGTGGTCAAACTATAGGATAGAATCAAATAAATGGATTTTTGGAGATTTGATCAAGGATAAGTATTAGATAAATTATGAAAAAAATGCTAGAAAAGGGGCTTATAGTCTAGATAACCATTTTTGGGTGATTACATTTGCCTCTCTTTGACCAATGTGTAATTGGTTTGAGAACACATTACATCAAAGAATGAAGAAGCCAAGATGATAAAGAGATATGACTTTGAAGAATGAAGCATGGAGAGATAGTAGATCTTGAATGCATAGTCTATTAATAATAATACTAAACATTTGGAGAGAGAAGAGACAATATCAGTACCTAAGATGAGCATTGATATGTCGAGAAAAGAAAGCAGATAGATCAAGAGAAAATAGATAGTTGTAGTAGAAAGTAATTTGCAACAATGATAGAATATTCCTGCCCCCTCATGATTGAAATTGAAATGAGATGGAGGAGATGTAGAATTAAGCTAGATTTGATCAAATTAGAATAAAGAAAATTTCATGATGATACATAAGAGATTAATACCAAAGAGTGACCACCAAGAAATAAATATATGCCCCAATTTGACTAAGTTTGACCAAGAAAGATAAAGCATAAGAATTAGGTCAAATAAATAAGAAAGATGAGATGAGATGAAATAGAAATGAAAGGGAAGATTGGAAGAGAGTAGAAATGATGAAGAAATGAAGAAATGATGATTTCCCCAACAAGAGTCAAAGATTAAGCCTCAATAGGTCAGCCAACTACATAGAAGAAGGAAGAAATTTTGACTAGTAAGATGAATCCAAATTTGGATTTCGATCCCAAAAATGGATCTAGGATGTCAAGATTAGAAGAGATAGGTCAAAAGGATTGATGAGATGGTAAGATATAAAAGAAGTGAGAAATAAGAAAGAAGAGATAAGATAAGATCAAGAAGAGGCAAGAGAAGGATGAATACAATTAGCTGACATGTCCATGAAAGATAGAGAAAAGAGTCTCAACATGTAAAATGCAAAGCTAAGCTAGAATGAACCCTAGAATGCTAGCTAGTATGAAAAGGTACAATTGCAAGGGTTACATAAATAGGTCCAATTTTTTACCATTGATCCTTATTAGGGACATCAGAAGATCATACAACCATCATTTGGATGACCTATGAAGATATGAATATGATCTATATCGGATTGAAATGTGGGAACCGAACCTATTCATCAAAGACATATAGGTCAAGATAACTACACAATTGGATTCAGTAAATTTAGTATAGAAAGATTACACTTGTATCAAGGCATAAGCACCAGGATAACCCCCAAGTGAGGTCTTAAAAAAATAGACAAGGATGATACATTATAGGTTCAAAGTGTCAAGTAGGACAAGCATGAATGCTCTCAACACCTTTAAACTAACAAAGTATACCCACAAGAAGAAAACAAGAAAAACATGCCCCATGCCCCTAGTCTTATAGTCCATGACATGCTCAAAAGACTATTAGGGAGGGAAGACTCAACATATAAATTATCATAGAAAACACACAAAAAAGATAAAGTTCATCAAGTTTCAGCAAATTTAGTGTTTAAGTGCATGTGTGTATATCACATGGCCAATTCTTCAAGACTTGCATTTGATAGTGATAAATGTTGTAGCATCCTAGATTGTAGGTAAGGTATCCAAGAAGTGTTAAGAAAAACTCAATGTCAAGGGGGTGTAGTGTTGAGAAACACTATTTTTTGTGAGTTGCCAAAGAAACCCTAATGCACAAGAAGACCTTGATAAGCTAAGTAGTTGTGCCCCCTAGACAAGGACAAGTTACAATTCCAAGCTCGGAAATGTGTTGTGAAATGAATGAGTGAGATTGATAGGAATAGATGTGAGGGTCTCAAGTAGCGCCTATTTCTAGGTTTTGACCACTTGGCAGAGTTATTTCAAGACTTTTCAATTTTTTCATATTTTTTGATTTTTTTGTGATACATCAAAGTTCCTCTTGCTAGGTTTTCACTAAGATGATCATTTTTTAGGACATTTTATGCTTTTAAAGCTTTTTTTACAACCATATATCAATTTTTTATAGATTTTTTAGAATGATTTAGAGATTACTAGTTCTTAAGAAAGATCACATCATTTTGTTCCAGTGTTGAGAAAGGTGTAGGACATGATGGAGCAACAAGTTGGTGGATAAGAAGAGATGAATAGGAAAGGAGTATGAAGTGAGTGAAAGTGATCCTCAAGGACTAGATCCTCAAGAGTACCCAAGAAAGGGAAAGATAGCCATATGAAGCAATTTTTGGATAGGAAATGGAAGCAATGAGAAAGATAGCATATAGGATAATTAGTGAAGCCAATAAGCGAGATAGCATATGGGATAAACAATGAAGACAACAAGAAAGATAGCATGAAATTGTGTAATCCAAAAGTATAGACATGTCAAGAGGCCTAAGAACCATGTTTTTTTCTTTATTGTGATCAAGACCAAGGAGTCAACTAGATAGGATAGAAATGGGATATAGAAATAAGAATAAAGGTAGATATGAAGGCTATGAATGATTGAGAAAGAACAGTAGGGAAGCTAATGAATAAAATAGCCAATACACAAGGATTGCTTAACATTGTCAAGATCAAAGAGAGAAGAGAGGATAGATGGAAGATGGAAGATTTATGCATGACATTTTTTTGCCAAGGTTTTATCATGGTACTTACTGAAGGTGCCACAAGAAGTGGTTTTCACCATAGGATGAACTTATCTCTCTTTAATTTTTCTACCAAGACACCTGTTACCAGGTTTTCACCAAGGTACTTTTTTTTTTCTTTTCTTTTTTTGAATTTTTAGAAAGAAGTCAAGATTTTTCAAGTTAGATAGTGCTCCTCTAGGGAAGATAAGTCATGATAATCTAAGACCATAGATAGGAATGCTCAAAGATATTGATAGGGTGAAGGAAGAGAGATAGTAGTAGGATAAGTATATGGAGGATAAGAGTTCATGCCTCGAAAGTATTGTAGGAGTATGGATAGTAGGTAAGTGTGAAAACTACATTTAGGCTTGAATTGCAATAGTGGGCCATTATATTTGTGATGGCCACCCATCATCCAAGTGATAGTACCATGAAATGGCTCCCACTAGATGAGCGTTAGACTTTTGCTATTGTAAATTGTGATGGTAAGGGTGTCTATCACAACTGTGACAGACAAAGGTATCATAACTTGGAATAGGAAAGAGACAGAGTTCATATTCTTTCCATCTCACTTACAATAGTAGGTCATCACAATTTTGATGGTCTAAGCTTCCAGTCTTCCATTGGACTGGTTGCTAGTTGTCAGAGATGTTCATCACAATTGTGATGGTGGTACGATAGGTGTGTTATGCAAGTAATGGTTATCTATTGGAATACTCCATCATAATTAAGATAGGGATCTAATAGCAATTATGTTAGTGTGACTGCTATCTGTCAGAACAAGTCGTTGCAATTGTGACGTCTTATTGAATTATTAAAAAAAATTGGTGGTAAACAAATCCCATTTCTATTTTTACACTATGATTCACTTTGTAGTTTTTTCCACATGCTAGGTGGTAGCCAGCTACATGAGTTAAGATCCCTTTTTAAATGTGGCTAGGCAAGGCTAGGAAATTCAAGTTAATAGGCATACACTATTTTAGTTCCATTATTTTCTTAAACCATCAAATTAGACCTTAACCATGGTTGGTTATGGGTAAACTCTCCTTTTTGTCCATGAGATAAATTTTGATGATTTCTCAATAATGTAATCATTCCTAACACAACCCAACATGATCAACATCTATTTCTGATTATGACAATCCTAAAAAAAAGTAGGATAATTGATACAATATTAACATGAACAAATTTTTACAATCAGTCATAGTAGAGAGATGCATATTTTGGATTTGAATATGTGCCATATTTTTGCATCAAGTTTGATCCATCATCAGGATGTGAAGATCTAGAGGAGATAAATCACTAACTATGATTTGAAATGTTGACGCAAAAATATGGCACAATTGAATCCAAAATATGCATCTCTATGATCTAATATTAATTTTTTTATCGTTAGTTAGGTGTCATGCAACCATAGGTTAATATTGAGCTTCACTTGGTTTCAAGAATAGTTTAATATTCTCTACTAATCAAGGCCAACCATGTGAAGGTGGAAACTCATTTTCCCCCACCCCCAACATCTAAATTCTCCATTAACATCTAAAATTTTTAAGAAAGGGTCAATCTTTAAAGTACAAAAAAATGTTCTAGACGTAAAAAATTGACATCATTTTCCCATCTTCTAGTGCATGTCATTTTTTTGTTGCATCCAAAATAAGATTTTTCCACTTTGAATCAAGAATACACATGCACTTGCATTCTATATACATGGAAAATAGAAGGAGCTGAAAAAACCCACCACATTTACATATTTAATAGATCTATGCAAACCTCTAACAAAAATGCAAACTTGTTGGGTTTTTTCAGCTCCACTTGATGTTGTATGCACATGAATTGAGATAGCATATTAAAATTTGGTGTCCTTGTACATTGTCTAAAATAAATAGATTTGCACATTTAGTTGTCATACAATCATAGGTTAATGTTGAGTTTCACTTGGTTTTGAGAATAGTTTAATATTTTGTACTAATCATGACCAACGATGTGAAGGTGGAAGCTCATTTGGCCCCACCCAACCCTCAACATCTAAATTCCCCATTAACATCTAAAATATTTAAGAAAGGTTCAATCTTTAAAGTGCAAAAAAAGGTTCTAGACCTACAAAAGTGACATCATTTTACCATCTTTTGGTGCATGTCATTTTCCATCACATCTAAAATAAGAATCTATCACTCTAAATTGAGAATGCACATGCAGCTACATTCTATATGCTTGGACAATAGGCACGGCTCAAAAAACATAGCACAATTACATTTATTTAATAGGTCTATTAAGTTTTTAAAATGATAGACCATCATGAACATTAGAAATCTAGCTTCTATGGCCAAGAGAATGTTTTTGATGGTCTATAACTCAAAATACCTAATTAAAGATCTCTAACAAAAAATGCAAACCTATTACATTTTTTAGCTACACCTGATGTCGTATACATATAAATTGAGATTGCATATTGAACTATGGCCTCCTTCTGCATTGCTTGAAACCAAGAGATTCATATAGTTAGTTTTCATGCAATCATATAAGGTTAATGTTGAGCTTTACTTGGTTTCAAAAATAGTTTAATATTCTCTACTAATTAGGGCCAACCACATGAAGGTGGAAGCTCATTTGGCCCCACCTCTCCCCCACCAACATCTAAATTCCTTGTTATCATCTAAAATACTTAAGAAAGGATCAATCTTTAAAGAACTTGGAATGTCCTAATTGTCTCCGACTACTCTCAGTGGAAGTCCATCTTCATTGCTCACAAACAATTCATCACAATTCTTTAGTAATTCCCATACATCTAACATGGGTACATCTAGGAATGTCCCCATTGCCTCCTACATAAAATGAATCTAATATTGCAAAATGCCCCCTAAGAAATAATAGTTCAAGTGAAATAAGCACATGAAAAATCAGAGAGAACAAGAGGAATAAAATTACCAATAGGTGTTGTCATCACATTTGTGGCCATGCTACGTGTTGAGTGAGTTTTTTTTTTGTTATGTCAAGATCTCTTTACTCATATACATACGTACATACATAGACACACACATATGTGTGTGTGTGTATATATACATATGCATATTTATATATATGTATATATATACATACATACATAGATATACAGAGATCACATGGGCACGACAATGAGAAACAGAGATCACAAGGGTGGGATAACAAAATGCAACAGTCACAAGGGCACATACATACATGTATACATACATATATACATACATACATACATATATACATACATATATACACATATACATGCATATATACATATATGCATGCATACATAGATACATATATGTGTGTGTGTATACACATAGAGAGATCTTTTTTAAGGTACTAAGTGACTTACCTCAAAATCCTCCACAAAAATAATGTGGACTAGGAAAAATAGCCTGAGTTCATAAGGAAATTTACAAAAACATATCATAGCAGATATTTTTAGAAAGAAACAAGCCATAACCTAGTTAAATGGGTCTACTTGTTGATTAGCTAGGTTGATTACAAATTCTTGTAGAACTGTCACCAAATTAGGTACAATAAAATGAACAAGATGTAGAGATCACAAGGGCACAAAAATGAGATGCAGATATCACAAGGGCATGGCAAAGTAATGCAGTGATCACAAGGACATGACAACAAAATCTTAGATATCCATTGATCTCCATAATCTAGAAGATCTCTGTGTGTGTGTGTGTGTGTGTGTGTGTGTGTGTGTGTGTGTGTGTGTGTGTGTGTGTACATGCATACATAGAAACACACATATGTGCACATATGTATGTATATATGCACATATAAACATATACATATGTATATATGTATATACATACATATACATGTATGTATATAGAGAGAGATCTTTTTTAAGGTTCTTATTAAATCTTATCACAATAGAAAAATTGATCTACTTGCATACATATTCTAGAATCCAAATAATAAAATAACAAAACTCACTCAACCCATGCTAAGTGACTTACCTCAAAATCTTACACATAAATAATGTAGAGTTAATGGGCAATATGTAAATATATAATGTATGTATGTAGAGGAAATATAATGCCCATTAACAATGACATTAACTCTGTCCATTTTTCCTAGTTTGTAAATATATGTATATAAATACATACATACATATATGCATGCATACATATATACATACATACATACATGTACACATACATATATACATACATAGATACATACATACATACATACATCTGCATCATTTGCATGGTTTAGAGGTAATGTCATTGTGGTAGAGGCTTCTACAAGGGAATGAGACTCGTGATTATGGCATTTACACAAAACAAATGGGGAATGATTAATGTCATGTTTTCTTTTCATTTTTGTTTATTTTATGCAATCCTCCAAATGGCATATAGTAATATATGTATTGCATCTACATTTTCTTTGCCATTTCTTATAAGAGTGTTTCAAGGTTGGGAACTACTTCAACATCCTTTGCATGGTTTAGAGGTAATGTCATTGTGGTAAAGGCTTTTGTAAGGGAATGAGCCTCATGATTATGGAATTTACACATTAAAAAAACTTTCTTCTTCAACTCCTTAAACTCAACTCTTCACTGAAGTTATTCTTCCAACAGTGAGAATAGCTTCTACAAATTCTTGGGAGCCAAGGGACCCTAAACCTATGCTATGTTTTCTGGAGACATGGGAGCAGTTTTCATAACATTTTGGATCATATAGTGATGCCCAAATTAATATCAATAGTAGATACTTGAGATCCTCACAAGGAGAGCGTGCTAATACATGCATGGTTACATCCTTGGCTTTCATTGTTGGGCCAGTATATGGAGTCTTTATGTTAAACTATTAATTATAAATTGGGGAGTGCACTTCATGCTTGACATTCAAGTTATGCATCTGCATATGCAATTTTAACACCTTGGAAAACCATATTTGATCCTGCTAGCTAGGAATAGTTGATTTCTCATTTTATTGTACATAATCTGATGAGATTTCTACAAAAAATTGTAATCAACCTAGCTAATCAGAAACTAGACCAATTTAACTGGGTTATGGCTTGTATATATATGTATTTACATACATACATACATATACATGAATAATAGTAATATATGTATTTCATTTGCATTTTCTTTTTCATTGCCTACAAGAATGTTTCAAGGTTGGGAACCACTTCAACATCCTTTGCATGGTTTAGAGGTAATATCACTATGGTAGAGGCTTTTGCAAGGGAATAAGCCCCATGATTATGGTATTTAAATAGAAGTAGAACTTGCTTCTTCAACTCCTTACATTCAACTCTTCACTAAAGTTATTCTTCCAGTAGTGAGAATAGCTACTACAAACTCCTAGAAGCTAAGGGACCTTGAATCTATGCTACATTTTTTGGAGACATGGGAGGAGTTTTCATAATAGTTTTGGATCACATAATGATGCCCAAATTAACAAAAGTGGAAGATACTTGGGATTCTCGCAGGGAGAGTGTGCCAATACATGCATGGTTACATCCTTGGCTTCCATTATTGGACAAGCAAATGGAGCCTTTGTATCAAACCCTTTTTTATAAATTGGGGAATGTGCTTCATGCCTAGCATTCAAGTGATGCATCTACATATGCAATTTTATTACCTTGGAAAACTATATTTGATCCAACTAGCTAGGAACAACTAATTGTTTGTTTTATTATACCTAATCTGATGACAATTCTACAAGAATTTGTAATCAATTGAGCTAATAAAAAACTAGACCCATTTAACTGGGTTATGCTGAGGTATGTGTTATTCCCATTTATTATATGGTTGCAATGTTGGAGGTAGAATTTTTTTCCAAAGTGGCAGCAAGTTTTGTATCATTGGTTTTGTTCAAATCTTGATTTTAGTAAAGTAACAAAGTGGTTTTTAGGGTGGAAATGACTATTTTTCCTTGAGCTTCTTGTGCCAAGATCTCTCTTTATATATATACATATATAGGAACACACATATGTGTGTGTGTGTGTATGTATTTATACACACACACATATATATATACATATACAAATGTATATACATACATACATGCATGCATATACATAAATAATAGTAATATATGTATTGCATATGCATTTTCTTTGCCATGGCTTATAAGAGTATTTCAAGGTTGGGACCACTTAAACATCCTTTGCATGGTTTAGAGGTAATGTCATTGTGGCAAAGTCTTCTACAAGGGAATGAGCCTCATGAATTAGCATATAATGTCTTAAAATAGCTAAGTGTTGCCTAATTATGTTCAAGGTGTCTACACATTGGAGGCATACTCCTTTTACCAGGCTTCCTACATACCTATATCCATAGGATCAAGACCTTTGAACTATTCACTCTAACAAATATGAAGTTTTGGTTTCTAATTGTTTTGATGTATCTATACTCCTATAACCACTGGTGAGTTTTACTCACCTAATACAACTCTTTGCCATCATACACCCACTTGGGCAAATCAAGTAGTTTTCTATAATTACAATATTATAATACCCTAGTGCAACCTTTGTGTTGTAGTTTCTATTTAATGCAAGGTTAACCTATATACATCCTAACTCACTCCTTATATAGTAATGTTTAAAATCTTGTGACAATAATCAATGAGTCTAAATAGACCAGTCAAGTTAATGTTGAAATTCATAGTTTAGCCTTCTATTCTCAAAAGCTAGGTAGACTAGATTGCATTTACTGAAATGTCTTAAGATAAACCACAAGTATGGATTCTTCATTCTATAAGAGGGCCTTTATTCAAATTTAAAACTATTTAAGTGCATAAATTTAGTGGAGAGTTGAGTGTAAGGAGTTACTACCCTAAACCTATGCTACAAATTCCTAGGAGCTAAGGGACCCTAAACCTATGCAACTTTTTTTGGAGACATGGGAGAAGTTACTATTGACTTCAGTACTTCATAACATTCTGGATCATATAGTGATGCCAAAATTAATAGTAGTAGTAGATACTTTGGATCCTCACAAGGATAGTGTGTCAATACATGCATGGTTACATCCTTGGCATCCATTTTTGGGATGCAAACATTGTTGGTGTAAATAAGTATTTACTTATTACACTTACTTAAGTTTACTTAGGTTAATGCATTATTTAATTATTTTCCATAATTTTATTTAGGTGAGACACTTAGGAGTTTGTGTACTCTCATGAGTTACACAACTCTAATTATGCACATGGTGTCTACAACATAGGAGTTTGCATCATTCACTGAGTTGTCATGTTGACAACATAGTTATTCACACTCCTAATTTAACACATGTTATCTACACCATTGATTTGCGTGCTACACCATTGTAGCCTTATTCTTACATCATCGCACTTAATTTCATGCTTAATAGAGGATAACCCATATCTGGTGGACATGTGTCTAGTTGTATGACTTATCATGATGCTAACTTCTATGCATTCTAGAAGCTATCCTGAGGTCTTTATATACAGGCACTCCTAGTGTACTCTCAAGCTGGCATATTGAATGAATATCATCATTCTGATCATACTCTCTCTATTTTTGTCTACTATGAGCTTGTGTTTGAGTTCTTAGTTCTTGGGTGAATTTTGGCCTAAGCCAAATTCTTACATGGTATCAGAGTTTTGAGGGAGATTCTCTACACATAGCCATTCGAGACCGTTCATGCTTTATCACCTCAACCCAAATCTAGAGGATCTACAAAAATTGGGAGCCTCTAGAACTAGATCTGACCTCACCATTGTGTCTAGAATGTCGATTCAATGAAGATCAACTATAAATTTTTCTATACTAGGTGAAAGTTGATTATGAGGCAAAAAAAAATTACAAATTGGAACCCAGAGGCCCCGATTTGCAGTTTAAGTATGATCTAATTTGATCTGATTATTTGCATTTTTGGATCTATTAATTCTCTATAATTTTTAGATTTTATTTTTGAAATAATTGTATGCCTAGTCGAGTAGGCAGATTTTTTTTTTGGCCAAATTGGGCAGTGACATCTTGGTTCGGCTTTGTATTTTCGATGGAATTTTTTATATTTACTATGTAGGGTGTTTTTAATCAATATTCAATAGTTTGTTCCTCTACAAATCCATTGAGGTCATATTGCATTCCACCAAACTACAACCCTTATTACAAAATTTGGTTGCATTAACCACAAATTCGGGCACTTCTAATCAACCGATAGTCACTTCTACCATACCAGCAGCCTAATACCCATCGTGGCTTGCTTGGCTTTGCATTGGGTGTTGCAGGTTATTATTTTTATAAACTTATTGAATGTCCAATCCCACTAATGTGGGACAAATAGGTTAGTTTCCAGAGACCCCCGTGTGAATATTCAGGCACGCTCAGCAATTCTAGCAATTGCATAAAACATTCTAGCTGCTCGCAAAGTTGAATAGCGACAATGCTACCACACAGCTTCCCTAGCCACGTGACATTATCCCATTTGTCTAGTCCCTGTGTAGTCAATGCCACGCAGTGCAAGTTACCCAGCCTAGTCAACTACCTCTGCACATAGACCTATCCATGCATATTTCTCTCATTTTCCCACATAGATAAATCTATAGTTGGACACATGGCACCAATCCAGTTAGTGACCTATGCACATGTGGATATCTGCCACATCATCAGTTGAATAGATAGCCATGTGTATAGCATAGTCAATGCCAAATCAGCCCTATCATATAGACAACTCATTGACATGTCAGCATCCAACTGTCTAACATGTAGCAGTCGTACCATACACATCATTGACCATACATTTTTGTACACACTGATGTCATCATGGCATCATGCTAACATCATCATAGGCCAAAGGCATGCCAACATCATCATTTTGCTACATTAGAATTGATTGCCATCTGAATATCATTCCAAGGAAAATTACGACTATTGTGATGGTTGTATGACAATCAAATTTAACCACACCATTTTCTGATGCAACCCCTCTCCAGATTGATTTTGGTTTTTGCAGTTTGACTTTGGGAGGCCATAACTCAGACATCTGGACTCCAAATCAAGTGCAATTTTTTTAAAATTGGGTAGAATTTTAAAAAGTTTCAGTACTATAGCTTTTTTCTAGTTTTGGTGCATAGATTTGTCAAATTTTGCATTTTTGGTGACTATACCTACATAATCCTACATTTTGCAACTTCAAACGCTTTGTATGGGCACATCTAGAGTCGAAAATAGGTTCTATTTTTTTTAAAAGTGCGTTATTTTTCATCTACTTTCTAGATCTACTATTATATTATAGAATTGTGTGGAAGAAAATTTCACTTTCAGCAATAGGGCCTTTCTTTGCTTTGTATTGCTTTAGAATTGTAGCACATTGTAAAGTTCTAGATTTGTAATCATTTAAAAAGTTGTAACAAGAAAAATTAGAATTCCATGAAGGCCAAAATTGGCAAGTGGCCCATTGTAATTGCACTACTGATAAAGTTCCCAAAGCATCTATTTTGGGGGGGTTTCTTGATTTAGTGAAAAGGGGGGATGTTCTTAGTGTTGTGTTCTCACTTTTCTACACTTTTCTTTCATTTTTTACATTATGGGAAACTTTAAGTTTCCTAAATTAACTCCTCATAACTATGCTACATGGTCAATCAAAATGTGGTATCACTTAATGCATAATGGAGTTTCACAATATGTAGATGGTACTCTTCCTAAACTAGCAGGTTATAAAGTTTTAGCAAGTGATATTTTAGATTGGGTAGCAATGGATAGGAAAGCCCTAGGTGATATATGTTTGGGGGTAGATGATAAGATCATGTATCAAATCAAGAAGTGTTCTACATCTAAGGAAGCTTGGGATACCCTCAAAAACCTTTATGGTAAAGTGTCTAAAGAAAATGATTTCAAAATTGAAAATGAGCTTGTCTCCTTAGATCCTAAGTCATATGATTCAATATAGGGTTTCATCATCAAGGTGAATGAACTAAGGACAAAGCTTATTGACTGTGGGAGTTCTATCAAAGATGATAGACTGATCTATCTCATACATAACAAGCATCCATCAGAATATTCTAAATTTGTATCTTCTTTTAACACATCAAAGACTACCTTAGGGTTTGCCTACAAGAAAGTCACTTTTGATGAATATACTAAACTATTGGATGATGAACAAAAGAAGTTGAAATCAATGAGGATTCTCAAATCACCTTAGTCTAAAGCATTGGTGGCCAACAATGAGGGTTCTCAAAATTCAACTAGACAGTCTTCAAATAAAGGAAAGGGTAAGAAGAAATGGAAGAACAAATCTGAGGATGCAAAAAAGACAACACCACAATCCAATCAACAAGGCAAGTCCTCAAATTCCAACAAGAAGGGGGACAACAATAAGGAGAAGAAGTGAACTTATTGTAATAAATTGGGTCATGAATAGCATGAGCGTTATCTCAAGAAGATTGATGAGTTGACCAACATCATGAAGAAACATAATGTTACATTGCCTAATGCTTACAAGGAGAAAGGGTCTTCTTCATATTCAAAGGGCAAAGGGAAATCACTCATGGAAAATTCAAACTCTTCAAAGGAATGGATATTTGACTCAGGTGCCTCTTATCATATGGGTTCTTCAAAGGAGGATTTTTCTTCAATGAAGCAATCAAAGGTACTGCACATCTTCATGGGATATGATAGCAAAATAGAAGTTGAAGGAAAAGGAAACCGTGGAGATGGAAAATGGAGAGTTTCAAAATGTTCTCTATGTTCCAAACCTAAGTTCAAATCTCCTATCAATCTACCAAATCACTCACCTTGGAGATGGACATAGAGTTGAGTTCCTTCCAGACTCAGTAAAGGTGTTTAGTCTTCAAGATGACTCATTGGTTGTAGTAGGGAAAGTAAATCATAACAAAAGGTTATACTCTTTCTCTCATTTTGTACCCAAGTCTCCTTCAAAGGCCTTGTTATCGCAATCCAATTCAAACATGCAATTATGGCATGAGCCGTATGGTCATCTTGACTTCTGCTATCTTTAGCAACTTTGCACAAACCAAATGGTCAAAGGTCTACCTCAAATTGACTTTTCTAAGGGTGAATGTTCAATAGATTCATTGGATATACATCCAGAGGGGAAGTTACAAAGAGGGAAGTCTTCAAGAGCACCAAGTGTTCTACAGATGGTTCACATGGTATTACACGATCATTTTGCATCCAGACAGGGTTGCTACATACTTACCTTTGTTGATGACTTTTCAAGATACAGTTGGGTCTATTTTCTTCATAACAAAAATGAAGTTTTGGACACATTTCTAGACTTCAAGACTCATATTGAAAAGAAATCCAGGAAATCCATCAAAATTCTCTGAATGAATAATAGAAGCATGTATGTGAACAAAAGACTTATGGACTTTTACAGACTTGAGGGAATTGATATTCAGACTCCACCAACATTCAATCTGCATAAGACAAATTTCGTAGCATTGAGGATCCAAACTCTTAAGTCTATGGCAAGTTGCATGATACAAGCCAAGTCTCTAGATCCATCATTAGAAGTTGAAGAAATCTTTAGTGCCACTCACATTCTTAATCATTCTCCTCATCCAGCCTTAGATGGTAAGACTCCTTTTGAGGCATGGTGCAGTAGAAAACCTATTGTGATACACTTCAGAGTATTTAGTTGTGCTGCATGGGCAAATAGATCTTCTAGGGGATGCAAGGAATAGTCATATCAAACTTGTACCTTCATTGGTTATGAAGATAGTATGAAGGCATATAGACTCTTGGATCCAGAGACACATCAATTTTTTGTAGAGAAGGATGTGTAATTTGAGGAAAGTTCACCAAGCTTGTCCTCTACTCCTCTTTGCACATCATACAGTATGGAAATTGATAGTGACACCATTGATAGTGCTTCAACAGATTCAAACACATGGGGTTCTATTGATAGTTGCAGCGAAAGGTCACTGCATCATTTTAGTCCACATGCATACATAACCACAGCGATAGGTCCAGAATAGCAAGTTACATCTAGTCTTCTAGATACAGGTTCAATGATAGATTTGGGAGATAGTATTGATGATCTACCTCTTCTTCTTGATGCATAAGTACCTTCTTCAATTGTCACAAGGGTTCCATCCAACTCTCTTGTTCATTATCTACATAATCAATCCTCATAGGTTGAAGTGATTGTCGATACTTATGATTAGTAGTTGCAGTAGGGTTCTTCATCAATTGCAGAGACAGACAGTTCTTTGGGATAGGTTCTTCAACCAGTTGAGCAAGTTTCAAAGAGATAGTGGAAGCATCTCACTTGTACTTTTGGCATTGTTTCTTCCTAAGGGGAGGAACACCATTATACAATCTTGGATTAGCTTCTTCATCGAAGCAATCACTATTTGACATTCTTCTTTAGGGGGGAGAGCCTATCCTATCTCTCTTCCTCTTATCATCATTCTATTATTTATATATTGGATGTATTTCATAATGGGGGGGTCTTGATTACTCCATCCATCCATGCATCCCTATTTATCTCTCTTTTTGGGGGAGGGTTTTTCCCATGAGGTTTTCCCTCTTTCTTTGCTTTATGAGAGATTGCATATCATTATGTACATGGGTACCTAACATGGCCTAGTAGTTGGGACCCATTCTACATATCATCCTAGATTTCATAAGCTTAAGGGCATTCCCCTAAGTTGCACTTAAGGGGGGGTGTTGGTGTAAATGAGTATTTACATATTACACTTACTTAAGTTTACTTAGGTTAATGCATTATTTAATTATTTTGCATTATTTTATTTAGGTGAGACACTTAGGAGTTTGTGTACTCTCATGAGTTACACAACTCTAATTATGCACATGGTGTCTACAAGACAGGAGTTTGCATCATTCATTGAGTTGTCATGTTGACAACATAGTTATTCGCACTCCTAATTTAACACATGTTGTCTACACCACTGATTTGTGTGCTACACCATTGTAGCCTTATCCTCACATCATCACACTTAATTCCATGCTTAATGGAGGATAAACCATATATGGTGGACATGTGACTGGTTGTATGACCTATCATGATGCTAACTTCTATGCATTCTAGAAGCTCTCTTGAGGCCTTTATGTACAAGCACTCCTAGTGTACTCTCAAGCTGGCATATTGAATGAATATCATCATTTTAATCATACTCTCTCTATTTTTGTCTATTGTGTTCTTGTGTTTTAGTTCTTAGTTCTTGGGTGAATTTTTGCCTAAGACAAATTCTTACACACATGATGATCTTCAAGTTTATGGCTTTGGAACTCTCAGTATCTATCTAGATTTTGTAAAACAAAAAGTGCTTGCATAATCTAGAGATAGATGGGTGATTACATCATTGGAGAAACTAGTTGAGATGCACTATAATCAAATTGGAGGAAATTATTGATAAACCAAACATATAATGAAGAGGAAAAATTGAATGTTGAAATGTTGAAATAAAAGTTATTGAGGATCAAACACCTATGCCAGTTTTACAACACAAGTGAAGTTGATTTTAGATATTTAAAAAATAAAACGTGACATAAATCATTCCCTATTTATTTTGATTGTGGAGAGTTGCACGTGAAAGAGGGTGGAGAGCTTTGAACAAGGGTGAAGAGCTCTGAACATTGGTGGAGAACTCTGAACTCAAAAAATTGTTCAAGATTTCATTGACGTGCTCTTGTGATCACTACATTTTGTTGTTGTTCCCTTATGATCTTTTCATTTCATTATCGTGCCCTTGGTGGAGATCTATGGAGACCTATGATTTTGTTATTGTGCCCTTGTGATCGCCACATTTCATTGTTGTGTCCTTGTGATCTCTACATTTTGGTGTCATGCCCTTGTGATCTCCATGCTCTTTCTTTGTGATTCCATTGTTGTGTCATGCCCTTGTGATATCTCTTCCCTTTGCACTACAACATTTGGTGTCAAATTGCGATGGCAATTTGCAATGGTGATGGAGTTTGTGGTGATTTTCATGTTTTATTTTTTGCAATTTGTGGTGCAATTAGGGCCTAAATGTAGTAGTTCTTTCTCTACAATTTTGTACCTATGTAAATGTTATTTTATTTTCCTTCTAAACATGTATCTCTTAATATTTCCCATAGAAGGTGATTAGAGAAGCTTCTCTTTATGTATATGTATGTGTGTGTGTGTGTGTGTGTGTGTGTGTGTGTGTGTGTGTGTGTGTATATGTATATGTATATATATGACTACATATACATACATACATAGAAACACACATATATATGTATATATATACATACATACACACACATATGTGTATTTCTATTTATGTATGTATATGTAGACATATATATACATATACATAAGTATATATATGTATATATATATATGTGTGTGTGTGTGTGTGTGTGTGTATATACATACATACATACATACATATATCTACATATGCAATTTTATCACCTTGAAAAGTTGTATTTGATTTTTACTCAATCACCAAGAGATAATATAATCTATAAGTATATATTTTTGCATATGAATAGTTTTTGATTGAATTCATCTAAGAAGAGTGAGTCTACTCATGATGATAGTGGCTCTATGTATTGGGTCTTTAGAGGAGAGAGACTTATAGAAGATTAGATGCTGTTTCTATCTCAAATGTTCTCAATTTTATGCTCATAGATCAAATGATCTCCCATGGCCTAAGCTAAAACCCTCATTACTACATAGAAAATTAAGGAATAAAATACCATTATGTCCCCAGTGGAGAATTAAAATGCATATTCTATCTAAATTACAGTCTTTGAATCTTAGTACTCTTATCTAAGCCAAGAGCCTTCTAAATATTGAAACAATTGAATTGCCTGGGACACTGAACTTATCGAACATATGAACCTCCTTGGACCAATGGAACCATTTTTAAAGAGGTTCAATGAGGTTTAAAACCAAGGACTAAGATAAAATCCTCAAACATGGGTTGTGTTCTATGGTGGGTTAGGAGGAAGATGGTTGTGTGAATGGTTGATCAAGAAAGTTGTAGTAGGGTGTTAGTTGCAAGTAGTTTCCTTAATTTGATAAGGGAATCAACTTTGAAAGCAAGATGATCAAAATTGGCATGTCCATCCTTATGATAGATGTCTCTATCTTAGAATAGAAAACCACCTCAAACGACAAGCAAAAAATTATTAAATGTATGGAAAATCATAAGAACATTCACCTATAATATTTTTGAAGGAAAAAAATATAATAAAAATATAATTTGGTGGAAAAAGCCATGAGCTATGTGGCTCTACATTGTGGCTATTCCACTATCTAGTAGTGGAATTTTTCATGTTAAATATGAAGATCTTGAAATAAGAAAAGATAACTATTAGAGATCTATATTTGTGTTTTAGTGATAAAAAATATACAGTCTAATTTTAAGAAAAATAATAGTCCTAAATATATATGATTAGATAATAAACAAGAGTACTAGTTGTAGTTGTATAATTCTAGTATTATTGATTATGTTAAATAAAATGTTCAATAAAACAAGTATGAAGTAACATAAATGGATCATTTGCTTGATCCTATTATGAATTAATGTGAATGCATCTAATCATTAGTGGGACAATATTATGCATGATATATTTACTCAACCATCGAGAGATAATATAATATGTAAGTACAAATTTTTGCATACTTAGTTTGGTATGAATAGTTTCGATTGAATGCAAGGATAATTGCTTGTGTGAATTCAAGACATGAACGATTAATTTAATTTAGCACAAGTACTATGCAAGTGTGTATGTATGCATGTAAAGTAGTTCACATAGTGAACTAATATACATACATACATGCACATATGCACACAATCATCATAATTAGTTATCTTTGAATCTGACCAAAGAGATTATATATGAACAAGAGATACATGTTTAGAAGGGAAAAGAAATTACATAGATAAATCTTCTCCCCTTGAAGAAAATCATAGAGCGAGGGCACAGAGATCACAAGGGCACATCATGACAACAAAATGTAGTGATCACAAGGGAATGGCAACAAAATCCTAGATCTCCACCGATCTCCACCAATGTTCAGAGCTCTCCACCCTCTTTTGTGTGCAGCTCTACACAATCAATCAAAACAAATGGGGTATGATTAATGTCATGTTTTATTTTCTTTTTTGTTTATAATTCATAATCCATAATCCACAAGATCTCTTTGTATAGATACATACATACATACATAGACACACACACACACCCACACACACACACACATACACACACACACACACACACACACACACACATACATGCATACATACATATATACATACATATTTGTATACATATATACATATATACATATATATACATACGTACATATATACATGCATATATGAAAACAACAATACTAAAATGAATGTTGAAATGAAAGCTATCAATGATCAAACACCTATGCCAGAGTTTTAAAACAATGTGAAGTTGATTTTAGATAAGATAGAGGAAGATATTCAAAAGTTTGATAATCAAAATTTAAGGCATCAGAGAAAAGGAGAACATGATTTACAAAGAGAAGGAGAAGGAGCAACTTTAGAAAGAGACTGCATGGCAGAAAAAATAGCTAGAAACAACTCCTTACACTCAACTTTTCACTGAATTTATTCTTGAATTTCTTGCATATGCAATTTTATCACTTTGGAAAATTGTATTTGATCTTGCTAGCTGGGAACAATTGATTGTTCATTTTATTGTACCTAATCTAATGATGGTTCTATAGGAATGTATAATCAACCCAACTAATCAGCAACTAGACCCATTTAACTAGGTTATAGCTAGTTTCTTTCTAAAAATATCTTCTATGATATGTTTTTGTATAATTTTTTGAAAACTCTACCCATTTTTCCTAGTGTACATTATTTTTGTGGAGGATCTTGAGGTAAGTCACTTAGTATGGGTTGAGTGAGTTTTATTGTTTTATTATTTGGATTCTAGGATATGTATGCAATTGGATCAATTTTTCTATTATGACAAGATGTAATAAGAACCTTAAAAACATCTCTAAATATAATGGTTAGAAGGAAATATAAAGAGATACATGTTTAGAAGAAAAAGAAACAAACATTTACATAGCCCTTGAAGAAAATTGTAGAGCTAGGGCATAACAATGAAATTGCAGAGCAAGGGCACCAAAACCACAAGGGCATGACATGGCAAAAAAATCATAGAGAAAGGGTATGGAAATGAAATTGTAGAGCAAGGGCATTGCAAAAAAATGCAAAGATCACATCAACGAAATCACAGAGTAAGGGCACGGAAATGGTATGTAGAGATCACAAAAATGAAATGCACCAATCACAAGGGCATGACAATGTTTAGAGATCTATGCCCTCATTAAGAGCTCTCCACCCTCTTTCATGTATAGCTCTCCACAATAAAAACAAATGGGGATATGTCATGTTTTATTTTTTGGGTTTATACTCACACAGTCATCATAATTATGAAACCAATGTCAATATTGTGACGACGTTAAGGACAATTGCAAAAAAAAAAAAAAAATCACCACAAATTACGCTGTGGTAACAAAGTGTCATTGCAATTTGACCCCAAATGTTGTAGTCTGTATCTTTGAAAAGATTACATAAGGGTAGGTCACAAAGGGGCGAAGATCAACATTGACACACACCTTGAAGGGTTGTGGAATGATGGAGGAATCATTTGGGAAATAGATTCAGGTTTAGATGTATGAGGTGGTAGGAGAACTTTAGAAGAAGATGTTTGGAAGAAAATGGAGTGGAAGCCTTTGGAAGCTAAAATGTCAACTTATATTTATGTTCAATATTCAATTCTTTCAAGAGAGACTTGGAAATCCATATAGCTTTTGATTTTTTATTTCCTTTGAATTCTTTAGAATGCATTTCTTCAATGATGGATTTAGGAACCCATAATTTCTTTGATTTATCTCTTTGGGTAGTAGACCTTTGTGTTCTTTTAGATGTTTTTTTCTTTCTTTGTAGTCACATGTCAATTAGATAGGACATAGTGATCTTCATTTGTAAATGGATTCTTGTATTTGTTCTTAAGTTGATCATCCAAAATGCTTCCAAAAAGACTTGGGATTTGTGGATGAATAAGGTTGATATGATAGGTTTAGATGAATAGAATGATGTGAAGTGTTCAAGGATGTGTACCTTTTTTGATCTTGAGGTATGATAGGGTAAGTAGCTAATGAGATAGAAATTGAAAATGTAGGAGATGAAGGAGCATAAGGTCCCATATAGATGGAAATTTTGAAGGCATTAACTTAGACAAATAAGGACAAAAGATAGATTTTGGAGATGCAAAGGGCTAATGAGTATGGATATCAACATACTTAGAGTGAGAAACATGGCCAAGGATATCAACAAACTCGTGATTAACTTTGATAGGAGCAACATTTTTAGTAGAAGCATTTGAATCTTGAGCATAGTTTTGAAGTGGATGTGGAGAAGTAGATAATGAGGAGATGCTTTGATCTTGACATGTTTCTTTAGGTAGAATAGGCATAGAACTTATCTCATTATTTTCAGTAAGCACAAAGGAAATAGTGAAAGTTATGTCTTCATCATAATTGGGAGATGGAAAAGACATAGGATACAGGGGGTGAAATTATGAAGAAGATGAAAGGGTGCTTGATCTTGATCTGTATTTGTAACTTAGCTTTTGGAGATTCCTCTTGACATGGAGCCACTTCTAAGGACAAGGAAGAATATAAGGTTTGAATGATAGGCTCTTGAAGAGTCAATGGGGAATTAGCTAAAGTAGGCATAGTAAGTATGGAATCACATGAAAGTTGATAATATTTAGGCTTAGTAGCATGGAAAATATTTGTAGCCAAGTGAAGGTTAGCTTGAGTTTCTTTTAGAGGTATCCCTTCAGGATATGTATAATCAATGCAAAAAGCATTAAGTTATTTAGTTGATGGAGTCATGTTAGAGATCTTTGAAGTTTTGTGAGATGCATGAGTCTGAGAAGAAGTGGAGGTGTCAAGGAGAGCATCACTAGGCATAGGTTCATCAACATGATCTTGCTTAGGAGAATTATCCTCGTCACATGAGTCATTATGGGTATCAACAATCACACCATCAATAAGATCTTGGATTTTATGTTTCATCTCAATGTAATCTTTGATTTTATGACCATTTTTTCTATGATAATTACAAAAGTGATCATCTCTCCACTATGGAGGTTCAATTTTAGGTTCATAAGGTATAGAGTTATCTGGTAATGTGATGAACTTATTATCAAGAAGTGTTTGCAAGATGACATCATAAGAATCTTCCAAGAAAGTAAAGGTTATCTCAAGAGTATGTCTAGGATCTTCTTGTTGTTCATCAAGTGAATAACATGCATACATGTCTTCATCATATTGGTCAAAGATAGGCTTGTCATGAAAGTTTGGCATATGATCCAAGGAGGTTTTACTTGCTAGCTCTCTAAAGAGGTCTTTATATCTAGTAGATGAAGATAGTTGATGTCTTGGAGTAGAAAATGTAGATCTAGAAGAAGATGACCCATGTGTATGTTGAGAGCTTAAGGGAAGCTCATGTGATGATTCAATTCTTTTCTCTAACCTTTTCTCAATTTTAAACTTTATTTCTATCATGTGCCTAGTGAGATGAAGGTAACCAAGATCATCTGTCTTTTCTAGTCCTCTATATTGAGTATATAGGTCTTGAAACTCTTTAGTGGCATGGAAGAAATCATGATCATCTAGACTCAGTTGAGTTTTGGTAGCACAAGGTTTGAGGCCCATAATGCTAGATAGAAAATCAAGCATGAAAGAGACTAGAGGAAGCTAATAAGGTGGCACAAACTTGATATCCAAACTAGAGAGGTAGAGCATTCACTTGCCAAAATAGTAAAGATAGTGTAAAGTGACTTGTCAAGAAAGTGTCCACGAAACTTAGGACACCAGTTCCTAAAGTCAAGAGCTAGGAAAGAAACCCAAATATCCAAGTAGATAGATAAGAAAAAATAAGTAAACAACTTTCCTAATCAAAGAGTGTAGTTCAAAGATCAAGGTAACCTTTTAGCAAAAGAGGGTCCTAGAAAAAAGGACATAGACTAAGAAGGTTGAAAAGACCAAAAGTGTTAAGACAAAGAGTCATTTTAAGAAAGTTCAATCACTAGAGACATAGCAAAGAAAATTCAAATTATGAAACTCCCCTTAGTAAGAAACACAAGAAAATGTTTGCACTTAATGTTTTAACTTGTTTGAAAAAGTTGACAATAGTTGATAGCATAGCAAATTTGATGTTCAAAAGAAAAAAAATTCAAGATAGTGAAACATGGAGTAGTCTTCAAACAATCAAGAAAGGGACAAAGCAACCTTGCATGATACAAGCATATGTGAAGTCTCAAAAGAAATCCCTAGAACTACCCTCATGTGTATATTCAAAATATTTCCACAAGTCTAGCACATTTGAGAATACATCAAGAAATATCTACCTAAAGGACATGGTTCTATTGGAAATGATTGAAATGATCATAAGAAAAGTTGTTGGAGTGATATTTGGAACTGGTAAAGAATGTTCTCAATCATTGTTTTGTCATTGATGTCAAACTTGCTACTTGCAGGAATGACAATTGCTTTAGTGATCCAAATACTATCAATTAGTTGATTGTCAAGGAGGAGGCAATCAATAAGATGTAACTAGAACACCTAGAGAAAGGTTGAAGTTATGATGTTGTAATGAAGTACAAGGATCAACTAAGCCATTGATTAAAAAGTGTATTTGATGACATACTATAAGATACAAAGAATGGGCACATTGAAACATATCAAAGATGTAAGGTTTTAGCTAAGACATTTGTAAAGCTCAACTAAGTTCATTAGAGAGAAGGAGCCGAGCAAGCTAGTATGTGCCAAGAAAATTTCTAGTAAGTGCCGAGTAAACTTCAAGTGCCAAACAAGTTCAAGTGCTGAGTAAACTTCAAGTGCCGAGCAAGTTCAAGTGCCGAGTAAACTTCAAGTGCCGAGCAAGTTCAAGTGCCGAGTAAACTTTAAGTGCCGAGCAAGTTCAAGTGTTGAGTAAACTTCAAGTGTCGAGCAAGTTCAAGTGCTGAGTAAACTTCAAGTGTCGAGCAAGTTCAAGTGCTAAGTGATATCGAGTGTCGAGTAGAGATAGGTGCCAAGTAACACAGAGATGACGAGCACCAGTAAATCAATAATGCTGAGTTGTTGCATTATTTTGAAAATTGAAGATTCACCAGATCTAAGCCGACAAGGTTGTTATCTAGAAGTTTGTAAATTAAAATGGAAGATAAGAATGATGAGCTGGTGGCACAGAACACCATGTAAAACATTTTAAGGATACAACTAACAAAGTTTGAAGGTAGAACAAGATATGAGGTAGATACATTGTATCCTACCTAATCCATTCAAAACCCTAAAATTGGAGAGGGAGAAATGAGCGGCAAAGGAAAATCAGATTTCTATTTAAGGAGTCATAAGTTAATAAAAAAAAAGAGAGAGAGAGGCGGTCAAGCATGAAAGCATGAAATGTTGAAGGAGGTGCTAAGGAGATAAGAGAGCATAGTGACTTTGTTTCAATAAGAAGACCCCTGATATGGATGCATTGGTACAATGAGTTAGAAGACTCAAGGAGAAAAAGCTTGAGAAGAAGTCAAGCAGTCAGAGCTGAAGTGATTGAAGCCAAGCATTAGGATTGAACTGAAAGTGTGATCTAAAATCTGCAAAGTATGTTGTAAGTTATATCAGATCAAAAGACCATTATCGTTACTTTCTAGCAATTGTAACAGTAAATTTTAAATCCTACGGACTTAGGTTGGTTTAATAGTCATGAGATAAATCATTTAACAGGGTGACATTCCAAGTGAATGTTCTAAAGTCCTTTAACCAGGCCCATTCCTAACAGTTTGGTGGAATCCTCTAACAAGTTCACATTTAACAGTGTGTTGTAAGCCTTTAACAGGGCAGGCTTTTAACAGGGCATCACTTCAAAAGAGTGAGAATCAAGTAGCATGTTAGTGGTGGTTTTTCTCAAATTGGGTTTCCACATAAATCATTGTGTCATGTGTTGATCTTGCATGTTTTATATTTGCATGTTGATTTATTGTAATTTGCTAATATGGTTGATTTAAAGTTTGGATGGATGAAAAGTGTATGGATTCATTAAAAGTAGTGAAAAAGTATTAATAGGGCATTTGGACCTTGGATAACTGATTCCCCCCCCCCTCTCAGTTATTCTAAAGGATTCTAACAATTGGTATCAGAGATTTACTGTTGACTTAGTTTAAAGGAACTATAAGCAAAAAAGATCAAAATGCCTAAGAGAGAAGTTCCCAAGCTCAACAAAGACAACTTTGTTGCATGGCAAAGCTTGATGAAGCTACATCTTGGATCCATAAGAGATTATGCCCAAAATTCAATTATCACTGAACATGTAGATCCAACAGGTGCTCCTACTACAGAAGATATGAAAAACAAGCAAGAACATAATCAGACAATGCTGAAAATTGCCTCTGCACTCAGCTATGCTGAATTTGATGATATCAAAGGATGTGATACTGCATTCAAAATGTGGAAAGCCCTATCAGACATCTATGGAGGAGATCAGAATGTACAAAGAGCAAAAAGAGAAAGTCTCAGAGGAAAGTTTGATGACATGAAAATGGAGGAAAATGAGAACGTTGCTCAGTATGGTGCAAGAATAAAGGAAGTGGTAGGTGCAATAAGATGCTTGAGTGGTCAATTGGATGAAGATACTATTAATAGTAAGTTCTTAAGAACCTTGCTTCCTATCTATGCTATTAGAGTATCAGCAATACAAGAGCTAAGATGTATGCCAGGAAACAATCTAAGTTTTGAAGGTATAATAGGTAGACTCACTACATTTGAGTTATCTAATTTTGACAACTACAAACCAGAGAATGTTGAATCTGCCTTTAAGGCCAAGATATCACTGAAAGATGTTGAACAGCTAAAATCAAAGAAAGGAAGAAAAATGAAGTATGTATCCAGTGACAGCAGCACTAATGAGGAAGATGTCGAACAATTGGAAGCACTGCTTGCTAGAAGATTTCACAGAGGAAAAGGAAAATTCAAAGGTAAGATGCCTATCATTTTTTTCAATTGCAATGAAGTAGGTCATATTGTAGCCAGCTGTCTATAGAAAAAGGATTACAAGGAAGGCAACAAAAACAAATTTAGAAGAGATGATGACAAAAGAGATTACAAAGAAAAAGGTAAGAAGTGTTACATTGTTGAACAAAATTCTGATGAAAATGATGATGAAGTTGTTTATGTAGCCATGAAGGATCAATCTGATGAAGAAGAATCCACAGCACTGGTAACATGTATAAACAAGAATGACAGGTGGATCATAGAAAGTGGATGCTCACATCACATGACATGAGATAAAAGTAAGTTTGTTAACTTTACTCACTATGATGGAAATAATGTTAGATTTGGTAATGATGCTCCATGTCAAATCAAAGGAAAAGGTTCCATTAAGCTCACAGAACAAATTTCATGTGATAATGCATACTATATTGAAGGATTAAACTACAATTTACTAAGTGTCTCACAGTTAGGCAATATAGGATGCAAAGTGGAATTTGGAAACAAAATTGCAAAAATCTATGATACTGATGGTAAACTGATAGAAAAAGGAGATCAAACAAAGAGTAATCTGTTTTACCTTGATATGGATGATGTTTCTTGTTTTATTGCAAAATTTGATGATGAATCTTTATGGCATAGAAGATTATGTCATGTCAACTTTGACAATCTGGTCAACATCAGTAAAATGAAGAAAGTCAGAGGTTTACCAAAATTGAAGCCTGATAATATCATGTGCAAACAATGTCAGCTAGGAAAGATGACTAATTCAAGTTTCAAGAGCAAAAACTATACATCTAAAGAAGTACTTGAATTAGTTCATACTAACTTATGTGGTCCAATGGAAGTACAAAGCTATAAAGGAGATAAATACATAATGTTGTTTGTTGATGACTATTCTAGGATGATGATTGTTATGTTCTTAAAACAAAAATCTGATGCTTTTCAAATGTTTAAGTGGTATGTGGCTAGAGTTGAAAAGGAAACAGGAAAAAGCTTGAAATGCCTAAGATCAAACAGAGGTGGTGAATTCACATCAAATGAATTCGAGATATTCTGTAATGATAAAGGAATCAAAAGACAAACGTCATCTCCTAGAACTCCCCCACAGAATGGAATTGCTAAAAGAAGAAATAGATCTGTGATTGACTGTGCCAAAACACTAATGATAGAAAAGAATGTTGCTCTAAAATACTAGAGAGAAGTTGTAAGTGTAGCTGTACATACACTGAACCGAGTACAAGTCAAGAAAGGTACAAATACAACACCTTTTGAATTATGGTATGGTCACTCACCCAATGTAAAACATTTCAAAGTGTTTGGTTGCAAATGTTTTATCCTTAAAGATGCTAGAAATGGAAAATTTGATGCAAAAAGTGATGAAGGTATATTTCTTGGTTACTCCACTAGAAGTAAGGCATATAAGTGTTTGAATATTAACACTAACAAAATTGTGGAAAGTGCAAATGTAAATTTTGATGAGCACACAGAAGTCCAAGCTGAAGTACCAAAGAAAATGGAAGAGTACAGAACCTTTGTGTATTCTTATGAAGGAATGAATGTTGATGAGGATGATGTCAATCAAATTGAAAATCAACAACAAGTATCAGTTTCAGCCGAGTCACAACCAGTGAATGTCGAGTTGCATTCAGAAGCCGAGTTGTAGAATGAAGAAAATGCACAATCTGATTCTGAAGACAGTACACATGATCAAGAACAACCTGACAACAAAGTGCATAGTGATCCTGAATCTGAAAGATCAAACATGGAAACAAGGACAGAGCCAAGATTATCCAAATATGTAAAAAGGCATCACCCTACTGAACAAATAATTGGTGACAAAGATGCAAGACCAATGACAAGGAATAGACTAAGACATAAATCATGTCTAATTAGCAAATCTAAACCCAAGATAGTATATGGTGCATTACAAGATGATAACTGGTGTAAAGCTATGGAAGAAGAAATTGATCAAATAAAGAAAAACAAAACTTGGAGTTTGGTTCCTAGACCAACTGACAAGAATGTGTTTGGCACCAAGTGGGTATTCAGAAACAAGTTAGATGAGAATGGTGAGATTACCAGAAACAAAGCTAGACTAGTATGCAAGGGTTATGCTCAAGAAGAAGGAATAGACTATGGGGAAACATTTGCCCCTGTTGCTAGAATGGAAGGAGTAAGAACTTTACTTGCATATGCTTCCTACAAAGATTTTAAAGTCTATCAAATGGATGTAAAATCTGCTTTCTTAAATGGTATACTAGAAGAAGAAGTCTACATTGAACAACCAGAAGGATTTGTTGATGAAAACAACAAGGATATGGTGTGTAAGCTACATAAAGCACTCTATGGTTTGAAACAAGCACCTAGAGCATGGTATGAGAGACTTCACAAGTATCTAGTGCAAATTGGATTTGAAAGAACTGATGATAATAGAAACATGTAAATCAAAGCAGAAGAAGGTAAAGACATTATTGTATTTGAAATCTTTGTGGATGACATAGTTTTTGGTGGAAAGGAAGTGCTTTGCAAAGGCTTTGCTGACAAAATGAAACATGAATTTGAGATGTCTATGTTTGGAGAAATCAAATTCTTTGTTGGATGCAAGTACATCAACTCAAACATGGTATATTTGTGACACAATCAAAGTACATCAAAGATATTCTTAAAATGTTTGGATTGGAGGAATCCAAACCAGTCAGTACACCAATGACAATAGGAAATAAGCTGTCCAAAAATGATGAATCAGCTGAAGTCAATCAAACAATGTACAGATCCATGATTGGAAAACTACAATATGTTGTACATAGTAGACCAGACATAGCATTAGCAGTTGGAATAGTAGCTAGATTCTCTGCTAATCCTAAAGAAAATCATCTCATAGCAGTAAAAAGAATAATGAGATATCTTAAAGAAACTGATAACTTTGGTCTATACTACAAAAAGAATGAAAACTTTGATCTCAATGCATATACAAATGCAGACTAGGGAGGCAACATTGATGATAGAAAAAGCATAAGTGGAGGTGCATTATTTCTAGGCAAAAGGCTAGTTACCTAGACTAGCAAGAAACAAACATGTACATCCTAGTCCACTGCAGAGTCAGAATATGTAGCAGCTGCAGTCAATTGCACAAACATTGTATGGCTCACACATCTATTGGAAGGAATGAAAGAAGAGGTAACAAAACCTATGATATTGTATTGTGATAACACAAGTGGTATAAACATATCCAAAAATCTAGTAATGCATGCAAAAACCAAGCACATCGCAATCAAGTATCATTATGTCAGAGAATTGGTAGAAGAAAAAAAAGTGAAGTTGGAATACATTCACACAAAGGAACAAACTATAGATATCTTCACCAAACCATTGCCCAAGGATGCTTATGAATATCTTAGAGGCAAGTTGGGGGTAATACCCCTAACTCAAGTAGTTTAAACCAACAAGGATGATGCCCTACATCAACAGAAACAAATCATTGAAATATCAAAAGAGTGATGCAGAGGATCACAGCAGGAGCAAAAACTCCAAATCAGTCACAAGCATGGTGACAGAGGGAGAAAACAACAAGAAGCCAAAGCTCATATTTAACATGATAAAGATGCTACATCTTTGGCATTTATGTCAAAGAGGGAGAAATGTGCAGAAATCTGATCAATATATAAGAAAGAGGGAGATATATGAGATCAGTAGTAAAAGATGCAGCAGCAAAGAAATATAGCAGACAACGTATACAATCTTGGTGGTAACTAAGTTGATCAATTGATCAGTTTGGTTTTCCATCAATGCCAAAGAGGGAGATTGTTGGAAATGATTGAAATGATCATAAGGAAAGTTGTTGGAATGATATATGGAACTAGTAAAGAATGTTCTCAATCATTGTTTTGTCATTGATGTCAAACTTGCTACTTGCAAGAATGACAATTGCTTTAGTGATCCAAATACTATCAATTAGTTGATTGTCAAGGAGGAGGCAATCAATAAGATGTAACTAGAACACCTAGAGAAAGGTTGAAGTTATGATGTTGTAATGAAGGACAAGGATAAACTAAGCCATTGATAAAAAAGTGTATTTGATGACATACTATAAGATACAGAGAATGGGCATAGTGAAACATATCAAAGATGTAAAGTTTTAGCTAAGACATTTGTAAAGCTCAACTAAGTTCATTAGAAAGAAGGAGCCGAGTAAGCTAGTATGTGTTGAGCAAATTCCTAGTAAGTGCCGAGTAAACTTCAAGTGCCAAGCAAGTTCAAGTGCCGAGTAAACTTCAAGTGCTAAGCAAGTTCAAGTGTCGAGTAAACTTCAAGTGCCGAGCAAGTTCAAGTGCCGAGTAAACTTCAAGTGCCGAGAAAGTTCAAGTGCTAAGTGAACTTCAAGTGCCAAGCAAGTTCAAGTGTCGAGTGATATCGAGTGCCGAGCAGAGATAGGTTCTGAGTAACACAGAGATGTCGAGAACCAATAAATCAATAATGTCGAGTTGCTGCATTATTTTGAAAATCGAAGATTTGCCAGATCTAAGTCGACAAAGTTGTTATCTAGAAGTTTGTGAGTTAAAATAGAAGATAAGAAGGATGAGATGGTGGCACAGAAAACCATGTAAAACATTTTAAGGATACAACTAACAAAGTTTGAAGATAGAACAAGATATGAGGTAGATACATTGTATCCTACCTAATCCATTCGAAACCCTAAAATTGGAGAGGGAGAAATGAGCGGCAAAGGCAAATCAGATTTCTATTTAAGGAGTCATAAGTTAATAAAAAGAGAGAGAGAGAGAGAGAGAGAGGCGGTCAAGCATGAAAGCATGAAATGCTGAAGGAGGTGCTAGGGAGATAAGAGAGCATAGTGACTCTGTTTCAATAAGACCCCTGATATGGATGCATTGGTACAATGAGTTAGAAGACTCAAGGAGATGAAGCTTGAGAAGAAGTCAAGCAATCAAAGCTGAAGTGATTGAAGCCAAGCATTAGGATTGAACTGAAAGTGTGATTTGAAATCTACAAAGTATGTTGTAAGTTATATCATATCAAAAGACCATTATTGTTACTTTCTAGCAATTGTAACAGTAAATTTTAAATCCTATGGACTTAGGTATGTTTAATAGTCATGAGATAAATCCTTTAATAGGGTGACATTCCAAGTGAATGTTCTAAAGTCCTTTAACCAGGCCCATTCCTAACAGTTTGGTGAAATCCTCTAACAAGGTCACATTTAACAGTGTGTTGTAAGCCTTTAACAGGGCAAGCTTTTAACAGGGCATCACTTCAAAAGAGTGAGAATCAAGTAGCATGTTATTGGTGGTTTTTCCCAAATTGAGTTTCCACGTAAATCATTGTGTCATGTGTTGATCTTGCATGTTTTATCTTTGCATGTTGATTTATTGTAATTTGCTAATATGATTGATTTAAAGTTTGGATGGATGAAAAGTGTATGGATTCATTAAAAGTAGTGAAAAAGTATTAATAGGGCATTTGGACCTTGGGTAACTGATTCACCCCCCCCCTCTTAGTTATTCTAAAGGATTATAATAGGTTCATTACTCAAAAACTTGGTCCATGCTTGATGCCCCTTCACCTTACACCAAGTGTTTGTCCATGATAGATATTGGCTTTGTTAAGAGATGTCATTAGCACAACCAAAGGCACACAAATGGTGAGTGTGAAATATTTGGGTGATCTGGGCAATCCACTAGGATTGGTTCTTGCACCAAGATGTTGAGTGGAAAAATAAGGTAGCTTCTAATCTATGGTGTTTAGAAAGCGCTTTCATGCATAGCACTCCCCTTTCTCCCAACATAGGACACCTTACCTCATAGCAGTTAACAGACCTCATAGCCACAAGAGTACCTTAATCATTCTTGCCTAGCATTTTCCTCATAGTCCCAACCCCACAAGTACTCACACTAAGTGAAGATAAGCACTACGTCTACCAAGATTTTGTGCCCTTGATAGCCTTGATTTTATAGTGGGTTGTAATAGCTAGGTCTGCTTGTCCCCACTTGGGTCATTCTTCTTGATTGCTCAAGAGAAGGCCCTCTAAAGGATTCAAGACTACACAAAATGGATCCACTTTTGGAAGTCAAGATTTATGATTCACCACAAGGGTGAAGAGAATACTCTCCTATTACAATCATTTTCTCCAAATACACCAAGAAGCTTAATTATCCCACTTACTTTCAAAATCTAAGGATGGGTCAAGATTTATGATTGACCACAAGATGAAGAGCATACTTTCCTACCACCAAAAGATTCTAATTACAAGTTTTATGTGCCTAAAGAAATGAACAACTAGTATAATGTTGCATGTGAAATAAAGGAAATACAAGCACACTTGTTTGTTTTTTTTTATGCTTTTAGGTAGCCTTGCAAACAAGCATGAGTATCATCTTAGCATAGATTATTTGACATGTGTTCTTTTGTTTTGTTTTGGCAAGAAAATGTGAAACCCCTAGAAAACAATAAGGTTAGGGAATAAAAAATAAGTATGACCTTCAACACAAAGTGGTTAGTTACCTCAAAAATTCATGTTTTCTTTTAATCAAGCATATGCAAAAAAAATGTAAACTAATCACAAATGCTCTCATTTTTACTTTTTGTTTTTGGCCTAGTCAAAAAAATATGATTTGTTTGATATTATTTCAGATCCAAAATAGAAATGAAAAGAATAAACCCTTGCTAAAAACTAGAGGGCTTTCCAAAAATGCAAGAATATCAACAATATCTCTTCATTTGTGCCCTAGGGACCCTTTTCTCAAAATAGACCATTTTTTTCAAATTGAGTTATTGATCCCCAATATGACTTTCAAATTCAAAACATAAAGAACAAACACCCTATAGAATTAAAAAACCTTTCCAAAAATGTAAAGGTTTTTGAAAAATTCACTGATTTGCAACCCAAATTTTTTTATCAAAAACAAAGACAAAATCATAACTAATGCAAATCAACTCAATTTGATCTGGAAATTGGATTGAGACATCTTAGATGTGGTGCCAACCTACAAAAAGTATTTCATAACCTAATGCTAACTGGTTTAGGAAATATAATCAAATCTTTAAAAGTCTATAGTTTTGACCTCCAAACAAATCTGCACAAGGGTTAGCCTTAAAACCAAAGTGGGAAACCTACAAAACCACTTGATTAGATCCAATAAGTTGTTGTAAAATATCATAAATGTAAATGCAACTAACATTAAATTAAGAAAATGTAGCTAAAAACTTGGTTCTAGCCCCACGGTGGGCACCAAAAATGTGTGTACAAAAATGTGTCACACGTGTATAAACCATTATACTTGAGAGTGTCCATGAAAGAGAGAAACTCAAGAGTCAGCTTATAGCTTCATATCTATGATGTGAAAGAGCTATGAGATAGTGGCTCTCAAGTGAACCTAGCTATGAAAACCCTTTCAAGGTGCACCATAGAATGGAAGATTCAAAGAGTAGAGAAAAGAGTGCTAGTATCCAAGAATCTAGAATGAATATAATGCAAATGGAAGTTAAATGAGAGAAAGTAGAATGAAAGTTAAAGTAGAAAATAAGTATTACAACCCCTATTTAGACTAGATGATTTAAAGTATAAGCATGGAGAGAAACTAGAATGAATGAGAAGCATGAAGACTAAACAAAAGAAGATAGAAGAAGAGGAGCTCCACAAGTATGAGATCTTCAATCGTGCAACATAGCATTTGTAAAATAGTGGATTTTGAAAGTGGGGGTGATCCATGTGCACAAGAATTTCCACCAATTATGATGAAGAGTTGACTTTTATCCCCCATGTGGGACAAAAGTGTATTTTCTTTTATTTTTAAATAAGGGAAATGCTTTTGTGTGTGAACTTAGGATAAGAGATGAGTGGGGAATTTTATCTAATTAAAAGGGGGAAATGTTATTTTAATCAAATATGAACTTAGGATAAAGTGGTCAAACTATGGGATAAAATCAAATAAATGGATTTTTGGAGATTTGATCAAGGATAAGCATTAGATAAATTATGCAAAAAAATCTAGAAAGGGGGCTCATAGTCTAGATGACCATTTTTGGGTGATTATGAATATTTCATCCATCTTCCTAGCATGATGTCTAGAATAAGGCACATTGTTAGAAGCAAGTTGGTTCATTACCTCTTGTGTTCATGAAGAATGGAGAGTTGGCCTAGAGGATATCTTGGTTAGGCTATGGTTGGTGATGGGTTTGATGTCTCATGATGAGGATTGACTCCAAAATAGTGTAGCACAATATTTAGCAAGTGGCAAGTTGGATACTAACAAAGTTACATGATATTTTTCCACCATTTTTTCTAACTTTAAAAATGAGAATCATTGCCTGAGAGAGGAGAGATGAAAGGATAAATGCATCCTAGGGGTAATAAATTTTCATTTAGGAAGTATTTTCCTTGGTTAGATAAGTGTGTGGTTGTAATGTGAAGATGTTTGGATGCAAAAGAGTTGAGTCATAGAAGCCTTTATTGAAGGAGATATACAAAGATCAAGATATATTCTTCATTTTTCTATTTAGTAGTCTCATTTCTAAGTTCTCACTACTTGTAAGTGGTCTATTAGGTTAAGAATGGTAAGTCTAGTAGCACATTACATTAGAGTAGATGGAATTGGAAAGAATTGGAAGTGCAAGGGAATGTTATTTCCATAATTTGAAAATAATTCATGTCTCTCTTGTTGTAGCCCTAACTGCCCTTCAAAAGAATATTACAAAGGGAGATTCATTTTTTGAAGTTATCTCCCAAGAGGCATAAGACTATAAATCTTGCATTTGTTGACCCTCTAATTATATATATGTGTTAATAAGATTGTAAATATAATAGACAAGATTGGAAAGAGTTACAATATTTTCATTATACTCTAACAATTAAAGTGGTGAAAGAATGATAGTCCCAAAGAATGCTCCGACAACATTATAATAAGGGACACAGCAATTGATTCTAAAATTATGTATAGAACATCATATCATTAAACCTTTGAGTAGGTCATGAAATATTATCCTTATGAGATTTATCCATCACACACCTCCAAAAGCAAAAGAGAAAATAGAGTTTTTCCATCCTACAATTATACCAAGCTCTAGTTGAAAACTTTGGACATCTCAGGAGTCATCTCATCTTATCATATAAGGGTGTTTTATATTATTTAGATTAGTAATTGGTCTCGGTTCTTTTTTTTTTCTTCTTATAAGAGGCTTATTAGGTTAAGAATGGTATATCTAGCACCACATTGTATTATAATAGGAAAAATTGGAAAGAATTAGAAGTAAAAGGGTAGGTTGTTTCCACAACTCACAAATAATTCCTATCGTTCTTGTTGTAGCCTTGTCTACCCTTTAAAAGCAAATAAAAAGGGGAAATTCATTATTCACCTCTATAAGCATCACCTATATACAATGAGTGTTAAGTGTTCTATTCATTATCATGAGAGATGAGTTCATGTGATCTACTTCTAATAAAATATGGGTCAATGAGTGTAATTGAAAATACTACATAGATGAATCTAATAGAAGTGTTATAATATGAAAATCAATTAAATATAGTTAATGGTGATTTGGCCCAAGTATGGAGGTGTGGTTGAGGAAGATGAAAGTGATGCCATTGGGGATTTTCTCTGCCAAAAAATGATAGAAAAATGTGTACAAGGTATTCCAAAGGAAAGAAAAATAACCTTTTGATGTATGCATTGGGTGTGGGCCAATGCTTTTTTTCTTGGAATTTTCATAATTATAATATTATTGAAGTTTTTCATTATTGTGTGTCAAAACTAACAATTTTAATTTTTCATAGAAGTCGACTATACATTTATATAATTTTCCTATATATAATTTTTTGGTAAATATATAGTTGGTTAGGGAAAACTCCCTTTGTATTAATTCTGTCAAAATATGTACAATGCTACAATTTTTTCATTATAATTATTCTCCTATATTATATTTATCTTATTTAATTTAATATTCTATGTACTTCACCAATATTTTTCTCTTATTATTGTGTGGTCTAAGAGAAAGTTGCTAATATTTTATTTTGTTGGCGTGCACACCACAAAAAAAGTCACCTATATTTACCTTCTGCTATTATGCACACTAAAGAAAAGTAACCAATCAAAAATAGTAATTGGTACCAAAGAGTGAAATTTCACAATTAAAATTCATGCCAATTATTTCAAATGGCTATTTCACTTTTTTGCAATATCACCAAAAATTTCACACCAATTCTGGCCAATTGTCAATGATTCACAAACGTAGTATTTTTTCTTTGCATGGGAATTGAAATATTCACTTATATGAGTACATATGATTTCTATAAGTACTAAAAAATTTACTAGAGTAATGCTACTATTCCCAAGGGGGGTAAATTTTAAAGTTATCTTTTCCTACGACCCCAACAACCATCAAGAACAATCACCTAGCATACTATGCAAATAGAAGTGTATCCACACTAATCCACTCACTCTAAAATAGGTAAGTACAAAATTAATACACAATCATGAAGACCCACAATATAGATAGTCACTAATAGGTGGACTAAGTCACACCCAATTATCCAAATTAATCATTATTGAGAAAATAAATGCCCAAGGTCTCCAAGTCACATCATGGGAGAAACAAGAAGCTTAATATACATGAACCCACATAAAAAATCATGAGTTCTATCTCAATCAATTTTGTTGTCACAAAAGCTTTCACCCTTGTCCAAATTTTTTACCTAAGGACAACCTTGTGAAACATGGAAACAACCTCCAAGCTATGGGACTTCAACTATGAGGTTGAGTCTCCAGAGAAGGATGGCTTCCTCTACTATTAGGATGCACTTAAACTATTCTTGAAGATAAAAGGGAGAAGGAATACATGAAAGTAACTTCCTAATCTATTCTAAAGAGGTGATGCACCAAAATAGGATGTTCAGACCAATCTCTTCCCATACATGCATAGTATCATTATTGAGACAATCCAAAGATATACAGATTTAGACTTGCTTTAATCTATTAGCTACATACAGATCAGATAACCATGTGAGTTACACGAGGAAAAAATGCTTCACTTCTTATCATTCATAGGCCAATAGAGATACAAAAATTTAGATTAAAGATATCCATAGTACATTGAAGAGAGGTAGACAAGGCTTGCATAGTTATTGATGGTTGAAGGAGATAAGATAGGATGTCATATAATTCAAAGGCAAAGAGGAAATTTACAGTAGCATGCTAAGGCAATACTAGAGAAATAGAGAAATTTTGACCCTAAGAATTAGTACAACCTTTACTTTTATAGTGTAAGCAAAACTTAGATAGCTTCCACCCTAAGATAGAATTCAACCACTACAATCAACTTTACAGAGAATAATTATTGCAAAATTGGAAAAGATCTGATCACAGCACAAATTCAGATGCGAGAAGATCACTTATCCACCAAACAATCTATGAAAGGACAAGAAGGAAGTCATATACCATTTGACTAAGTAGATGGATCAATTGGTGGTGATGGAGTGTTCTATTTCTTTTATCAGGCCTGGTGAACAATGAAAGTGGTTGCATGAGATCTGAAAGATCAAATCTATCATCAAAGACTTATTTCCCCTATTATCAACCTGCCAAATTAGATGGAAAGAAAAGGTCAACCATATTCAACTATCACTCTATACCATTCCTAGTACCTAATTGGTTGGGAGATCCTCTTTGTCCAACTTGGCAGGTGAAATTATTATATGTTTTGGTCAATACCAAACTCGCAATCCTACGAACGTTAGCTATGGTCAAAACCCTTTAAATCACCTTTTGTTCATAACCCTAAATTCTATGATCTTATAATTGCCAATACCTTTTAGCATTGAGCCCATCCTTCACTCTCTTTATGATTCTTCAATACCAACAAGATCATATGATCTCATGATAGAATGAGGGCCCTTAACACCCTTGGCATAAAGTTGTAGTACCATTATGATGAGGGCACAATCCAAGACCAAATCACAACAGGAAAAGGGAAATATTATTATCAGTAGTGATCTACAATTACATTCAGTACACTGAAAATAGACTCAAAGAAATGCCCTATGGGCTTACAATGTTGTTTGAATCTGGAGAAAATCCTCCTCACAGTGTCCTTTCCCAAACTCCACCAAAAATTGCCTGTACAATGCCAAAAATATCCTTAAGTACCCAAATTAGGTTTAGGGTTAGGAATAAATTCTATAATATGCCATTTAACATCCACCACCAAAATAGAAGGTTCTAGAAAACACATCAAAAATTGGTGTAAAATTAGAAGAATCTAGAAATGGTAGTCCAACTTCTAGGAGGCATAACTTTTGATCTGGAACTCTGATTGATGAACCATTTGCATTTCTAGAAAGCTCTCCAAGTTCTCTATAGCCCTATAGAAAAGATTTTTTTTTTTTCCAATTTTTAGGCCCTTATGAGACTATTTAATGCCTCAAATCTGACTTTGAAGTGCTCTTAGGAGGTCTCTAGGCAAATTAAAACTACAGTAACTTTCAAACCATAAAGCCTTTTGACCTGATTCATTTTTTGGAGTGTTTTAAATTACTTTTTCAATCATCCCTCCAGCTTACACCCTCTAACTCATTATAATAATGGCTCAATTACAAAATAACATATTTTCTGCATTGGCACATGTTCCAAGGTGCTCAAAAAATCTAACCTAGAAAACCAATAGTGGGACTATGAGAGATGGACTTTTTATTTGACCCAAATGGGTATCTAGAAATGAAAACACTTTAAACAGAAACTAATACTAAGTATATTTTTGGGTGATATAGGATTTCCCTTACACCACTGGATGCTCCTACATCAAACACCTAGGGTAGATTGAAAAGTGATCCTGTCACTTTATAGATGGTAGAAGAAAACCCAAATGGGAAACCTTCGTTGTGGATATCCAAGTTGAGTCTTCTATAAGTCATCCTTTCCACTTCATCAAGTATTGTTCATACTGCCTTTTTCTGGTACTTTGGCCCACGCAACTATCCAAAATTTATTCAATCTCTTCCTTCATAGAAGTAGGAATTGGACATGGCTCTAGCATTAAACCCTCATCTGCACCATCATCATGATATTATGTCAAGTCTGCAATATTGAAAATAGGAGAAATGTGAATCCCATCTGGAAACTCCACCTCGTATGCATTGCCTAAATCATGTTTCTTCAACATTTTGTAGGGGCCAAATTTCTTTATCTTCATCTTGTTGTAGGTACCCATTGAAAATCGTTCCTTCCTTATATATACCATAACCTAATCTCTAACTTGGAACTCCTTATGTCTTATCTTTTGATTTTTCCTAGCCTTATAATGTAGGTTCATCTTGGTAATATGTGCTCGCACCTCCTCATGTAGGTTCTTGACATGTTCAACAAATTCTTCTACCTCAACACTTGTCCTCTCTCCTTGCTCCATTTTTCTCAGCTCTGGTGTAGTCCTTGGACTACTCCCATACACAATTTGGAATGGTGATCTACCAATACTCCTATTTACAGAATTATTATAAGAAAATTCTTCTTGTGGTAGAATCAAATTCCATCCCTTGGGTTTATCTCCTACTAAACACCTGAGTAATTGTCCAGACTTCTATTTACTACCTTTGTTTGTCCATCAGTTTGCAAATGATGTGTAGAAATGAACTTCAATTATATCTTCAACTTCTTCCACAAAGTCCTCCAGACATACCCCACAAATTTAGTATCTCTGTCAGAAAAAATACTCTTTGGGAGACCATGTAGCCTCACCACCTCTATGAAAAAAATCTACAATATGTACTACATCATGAGTCTTGTGGCATGGAATGAAATGTGCCATCTTGGAGAACTTATCAACCTCCACAAATATTGAGTTATTACCCCTTTGTTTCCTTCGCAATCCAAGAACAAAATCCATACTTATGTCCTCCCAAGGCTTCAATGGAATAGGCAATGGCTAATAGAGTCTAGTATTGTGACTAAATCCTTTGGATGTCTGACATACTTGACAACTCTAAACAAACTTCTTCACATCCTATGAAAATTGAGGCCAAAAATAATGTTCTCTAATAATGGAATTGGTATTATCCCAACCAAAGTGTCCTACCATCACTCCACTATGCTTCTCCTTGATAAAGTTCTCCCTCATAGAACTCCTTGGAATACACAATTGACTTCCCTTAAACAACATACCATCCTGAATCATATAATATAGCCACCTAGTCCTATCTAGAGTAACAAGTTCTTTACAAGCCTTCCAAGCCTCTACAAAGTCAGGATCCTTAGGGTACAAATTCTTGAGTTCATTGAACCCAACCACTTCAACCTGCATTACTGTTAGCAAAAATTATCTCCTACTTAATGCATCTGTAACCCTATTAGACCTTCCACTTCTATGAATCAATACAAATGTATATAATTGCATGAACTCTACCCATTTCAAATGTCTTTGATTCAATTTACCTTGGCTATTTAGGTATTGCAATGCCTAGTGATCAGTATACAAGACAAATTCTTTTGGCAACAAATAATGCCTCCATTTCTTTAAGGCCTAAACAATTGCATAGAACTCCTGATCATAAACAAAATACTTCTTCTTTTCATCATTCAATTTTTCACTAAAATAGGCAATAGGCTTACCTTCTTGGCTTAATATAGCCCCAATGACACTACCACTAGCATTGCAATCCACCTAGAACACTTTGTTGAAATTAGGAAGTGCCAACCTAGGTTTCTTTGTCACCTTCTTCTTTAGCAATTCAAAACTCCTTGCAGCTCCTATAGTCCACTTGAACTCTTTTCTATCCCCCCCTCATTGTTATAGTTAGGGGTGCACATATACTACTGAAATTCCTAATGAACTTTTTGTAAAAACTAGCCAGACCATGGAATGACCTCACCTCAATGGCAGACCTTAGAGTAGGCCATTCCAAGATGACCTTCACCTTCTTTGGGTCTATTTTGAGACCCTCAATAGATACAACAAACCCCAAATAGACTAACTCCTTTTTTATAAAGCTACACTTCTCCAAGTTAATCAACAATTTCTCTTCCCTCAACCTTTCAAGGACACTACAAATGTGCAATAAATGCTCATCCAAAGAATTATTGAAAATCAAAATATCATCCAGATAGACAATAACAAATTTTTCCAAAATTTTATTTAGTACCTCATTCATAAGCCACATGAAGGTGCTTTGTGCATTGGTCATTTTGAAGGGCATGACTAACCACTTATATAGACCCTGCTTTGTCTTGAATGTAGTCTTCCACTCATCTCCTTCTCGTATACATATCTAATGATAGCCACTCTTGAGATCTATCTTTGTGAAGTATTGTGCTCCACTCAAATAGTCCATAAGATTATCCATTCCTGGCAAAGGAAACTAATACTTGATGATTATTCTATCTATAGCCCGAGAGTCTATACACATTCTCCACTCTCCATCCTTCTTTGATGCTAGCACTATATGTACTACACATGGACTTAGGCTCTCTTGAATCAAACCTTTCCTCAACAGCTCTTGAACTTGTAGTCTCAATAGGAGTCATCCTATGAGTAGCCTTGTTAGGAAAACTAGCTCTAGGGACTAAATATATTTGATGACTAATTTTCCTAACTGGTGGCAACCTTGCTGGAACATTATCAAAGATAAAATCTCCATACTCACTTAATAGACCTGAAACTTTAAGTGGAATCTCATTACTACCTTCCTTATCTTCTCTAGGAATTAAAGCATAACACACATGTTGATGTTTCATGCTATCCAAAAAAATCATTCCATCAACAAGACATACCCTAGCACTAATGCATACCTTTTCACCCTCCTTTATCAAGGGCATCAATTTATGGTGAACTTCATCCTTTGTTAGAGAGTATGTATTTGCATGACCATCATGTATAGAATTCCTATCAAACTACCACGACCTTCCCAACAATAAATGACAGACATCCATTGGAACGATGTCATAGAAATCCTTGTCATGGTAACTCCCAATCTTGAACTTTACCAAATATTTCTCACTAACTAGGACCTTATGGTCATCCTGCACCCAAGTAGTCTAATATGGTTGGGGGTGTTTCTCTTTCTTGAGCTTTAGCTTTGAGACCATCTCATCTGACACCAAGTTGTTAGTGCTTCCACCATCAATAATCACATCACAACATTTACCCTCACACTTGCACTATGTATGGAACAAACTCCTCCTTTGTCCAGGTTTAGTCTCAATTCTTAGTAAAATAATTTCATTAACTAAAACCTCTCCTCTTTTTGCATCTTGTAAATGCAATGACTATGCATCATCATCCACATAAGCAACCCTTGCTTGACAACTAGCTTTCCAATCCATCCTTCCTTGGCATAGATGACATTCAAAGGCACGATGAACTTTTTCATTACAATGAAAATAGTTACCAAAAAAGCCTCCTCTTCCTAAAACTTGTCCACATCCTCTACTACTTCCTCTCTAATCTCCAAAGTTTTGATTACAGAAGTAGCTGAAACCCTCATTCCTTTGGTTTCAGCTAGTACCCACATCTTCATTTTTCTTTTGGTTTTCATTTTGACCTCCAAATGACCTGCCACCACCCCCTCCTCCTTGATTGTGCCCTCTTTACCTTCCATCAATTTTTTTTTTAAATTTCTCCTCAACTCGCAAGGAAAACTGGTATGCCTCTTCAATGCTAGTCATTCTAACCAGACTTAACTCCTCCTAATGCTAGGTCTTAACCCATTAAGGTAATGGGCACCTTCTCCTTGTTTTCTTCTGCATGCCCTACCCTAATAAGGACTTATTAAAAATCCTCTGTATATTTCTGGATAGATTTTCCTACTTGCTTTAACCCTTGCATCTTCTTGAACAAATCAATCTTGTAATCAACAGGAATGAACTACTTTTTTAGTTTGTCCACCATGTTATCCCATCTTGTGATTTTCTCCTTTCCTCTTCTAATTCTTTCCAACTGAATCTTTTGCCACTAAATTTTGGCATGGCCTTTGCAAACTTAACCCTATTAGGGTCCCTAATATCCTCATACTCAAAATATTCCTCCAGTTGATCAACTCATCTGGTTTAGATTTCCTAAAAACATGTTAACGTCAATTTTAGGTCTTTTTCCAAGATTGGCAATGGCCCTAAAAATCTTCTCCTCCACCTAGTTTAGGACTTCTCTTTCTCCTTCCCCTTCTTGCCTAATATTTCCTTCTTTTTCATTTTCTTCCTCACTTTCATCGCCTATGAGAACATTCATCCCTCTGGGGATCTCCTCTTGCAATGCTTGGACTTGTCTTTGGAGGGCTTTAACCTCAGGAGTAACAACTCCAGCTCTTCCACCATGCTCCCTTCATGGAGGCATATTCTTGTATCAAAAACCCATAACCACATAGTTGGTGCAAACTGCATCACAGTTAGCACTCTGTCTACACAGTCAGTAAAACCTGCTCTGATACCACTTGATGAGGGCACAATCCAAGACCAAAATGAATGCAATAGGAAAAGGGAAATATTATTATTAGTAGTGATCTACTATTACATTTATTACATTTAAAATAGACTCAAAGGCATGCCCTATGTGCTTACAATGTTGTCTGAATCTAGAGAAAATCCTCCTCATAGTGCCCTCTCCCAAACTCCACCAAAAATTACCTTCACAATACCAGAAATGTCCTTAAGTACCAAAATTAGGTTTAGGGTTAGGAATGAATTCTATAATATATCATTTGACATCCATCACCAAAATAGAATATTCTAGAAAACACGTTGAAAATTGGTATAAAATTAGAAGAATCCAGAAATGGTAGTCCAACTTCTGGGAGGCATAACTTTATATTCAAAACTCTGATTGATGAACTGTTTACATTTCTAGAAAGATCTCCAAGTTCTTTATAGCTCTATGGATAAGTTTTTCTCATCCCCCATTTTTTGGGCCTATACAAGACCATTTAGCACCTCAAATCTGACTTTAAAGTGCTCTTAGGAGGTCTTCAAGCAACTTAAAACTGTAATAACTTCCAAACCGTAAAGCCTTTTGATCTTATTCTTTTTCTTGAGTGCTTTAAATTACAAGTATAATCATCTCTCCAACTTAAACCCTTTAAATCATTGTAATTATGTCTCAATTAAAAAATAAACTATTTTCTACATTGGCACATATCCCAAGGTGCTCAAAAACTCTAACCTAGAAAATCAATAGTGGGACAATGAGAGTTGGAATCTTTATTTGACCCAAATGGGTAACCAAATAAAAAAAATTTAAACAAAAACTAATAGTAAGCATATTTTTGGGTGATACAGGATTGCCCTTACACCATTGGATGCTCCTACATCACATTATCTTTTCCTTGTGATGTCACAGCATGGTTGATTTGATCTTTATGATTGCAGTCCATCATGATATCAACAACCGTGGTAATAACCCTTGTGATCCTATGATCATGGTTTGACTATCCTTTGTCATGACCTCGGGAGGTGTCCTCACTTGTACCTACGATTTTATGGCTTTATGATCATATGATCAACCTTCCCCTTCGTAGCGTTGACAACCTAGGAAGTCAACTTCATGATCCTATAATCATTGACCCTCATAGCATTAGAACATATCCTCATGGCACTCACAATCTTCCAATCGCTTATTATCATAACATTAGGAAAGACCCTTCTTTGGCTTATGATCTCTCGATTATATGCGGTGTTATGACAACCTGACCACTTGACCAATAGGAGCCTTTTAGCATCTTATCACTACTTGATTCACCTGATGATCTTCTAATACATGAGCTATTGTAAGATTGGGATAATACCATCTTGTCGTGGCTCTAGGATTTAAAATGTAGAATTGAATCTTATGACCATTGGGTGTGTTTAAATATGTGAAATTAATCCTTAGTGGGAAGACATTTTTGGTCAACAAATACCACATAATATAAGCAAGAACATCGACAAGAAGAATCATTTTGACAAATATTCAAACTAATGCATAAAAGAGGTTTGCATGAAATAATTATTCACTCTTTATCATATCCATTTACTTTAGACACCACAATCTCAACTAAAATGGTTAACATTTACTCATCAATTACATAATGAAATCATGAACATCCACACCAAGAAGATTTACAATCCAATAAATTTTTAAATCAATTAACACTTAACAAGCACGTGCATCATTACCAACACACTTTTCTCTTCATGTACCACACAATATTTTCTCAAAAAATAAATAAAAGACATTATCATCTACATATACAACCACTCAAAAAATACATTGTAATATGTTCTTTGTGATGTCCTCCCTTACACATACTATCAAAGGTCTATATTGAACATGATAGAGTCACAAAACACTGTATTGAGCAGTGCAATAGAAAACATTCAAAATAGTCACTACAAAACATAATGTGAAAACCAAAATAGGGGAATCATCACTTACAATAGTATATCTTAAAAATGTACACATTTCAACAATGACTCAACATGACAGCTGGCACAAAGAGAAAGATAGGGAAATTTTGGTACCTAGACGAATCAAGGAGAATACCAAAATAATGCAATCCCAAGAATCACATGGAAAGATACACTAAGATAATAAAATAAAACACCAATCCAAATTATGTTTTTACTTTGTACTTAAGAAAAACCACACAAGAGGGATTAATTTCCACATAGTGCTGAGGAGTTCCTCATCCCAATAATGTTAGAGAGCATACCCACACACATAAAACATTGATCTCAATCATATGCATGTAACTATAAGATTTTTATGAATGCATGTGTTGTATTATTTTAATTAAATTTGTTTTATTCCTTTCCATGCAACACAACAATAATATTCAATGCAAGGTCACAAAGCACAATATTCTAGGTTCCTATGATACTATAGAACAGACAATTCTAACTAATGTCTCATAATCACATAGATTTTCTAAAAGGGTTAAGAAGTGGGCAATTTGGAGGCATGAGTCACTAACCCAAATTTTCTATTGAAACAAATAATTTCATGCATCATTTCTCAATTTACTATTTCATTTCAACAATTATCATAACACATAGTCATTTCTCTATAGAAGAAAACCTTTCCATGCTAAAATGAGATTCATTAAATAATAAATATTATCCATTTCTCTTATTTTCAATTGGGAGAAGACATAAGAATGAAGTGGACCACCACCAAAGGAGAAACACAATAATCACTCAAGGCCAAACATGGATACCAATAAATGACTCCTACTAAGGGGTTACACATGCAAACAAACCACACTAAGGAACATTGATTCCAACCACTCTTTGAGGGTTGACTAATATGCATCAAATATCATTCCATATCAAAAGACAACATAGTCATTTTTCTAAGGCATACACACACATGGATAACACAAGGGTCACTAAACACTCAAAATACAATAATAACACACCAACCACATGATCTAAGGTGCTCTAATGAGGTTCTCAGCCAGGGGTATCATCTGTCCTTGAGAGGTGCAAAAAACTAGGATATTTACTTCCTTCTCCTCGTGTTACTCATGTCAATTCCACCATATAAGAAATTTCATCATACGTGGGTCCCTAAGTAAGATGTTACAAGCTCAAAAAACTAAGAACACACACTCACACAACCACAACATCTATTATGCAGACAACATATATGTACGAAGATCTCAATGTTTGAACATGGGCTCTGATACTAGATGTAATGCCCCACCTAAGAATCCTCATAAGTAAGGATAAAATATATACTAACTTTTTTTTTGTTAATTAAATCACAAATACAAGAATACATCAATCATGATGATTGCAAGCAAAAGAGTTAATCAACTATCCAACAATGCCCAAGTTTCTCATTACTTACAAAATGCATACATTTACATCCACGTGATTAAGCATGAAAGGTTCATTCCATTAGCCATATTAACATTAGATGTTATATTCATTTTAATTTCCAATTAAAGATTACTAAACAATTAGACATACAAGTTCATTTCTAACTAAAACATAAAGATAATGTGATAACTTTTCTCACCATTTAAAAGTGTACAATAGTCAATATGTTTTGACTTGGGAAGATACAAATTATAATTTGGTATCCGAATAACCAAAGCACATACTTCAAAAAAGTATATAAATTCTCAATGGACAAGGTACGATGAAGTATAAGTAGTATCATATGATGAAACTCCTTGAGAGGTGCAATGAAATAGATTATTGTATGATACAATGCTAAAAAAGGTGTGAAACTTCATCAGAATATCATACCATGAAAGATTCAATTACATGTGATAAAAGACATTTGTGTGATGAAATATTATACTGGATGCCAAAAACCATTGTAATGGGAATGATGAAAGACTCAATTGGGCATGTAAAACACTGATAATGTGTGATATAAATGACCTTCACTCTAGAATCCATCAATTTTACATCAAGACTCTGATTAACTCCATTCAAAAAATAATGAAATGATCTTGATCATAATTACAACATGGAAAACCTAAACTAATCTAAGGAAAAACAATTTTTGTCACCATACCAAGGAATCAAACATATCCTAAAATAGGTTACTATAGTTGATAGAAGATGTAACTAGTAAGATGCCTTGAACAACAAAAAAAGGAACATGTTGAAACCAATATGTGATATAAAATGAAAGACAACTCCACACCAAGAAGTACCAAATAAATTAATATCAAGGAATCATCCACTCAAAAAAGAAAATACATAAATGTAAAACATGTCGGTTATCCATAAAGATGTAAGAATAATTTAAACCAAGAAGAGTTTGCACCAAAGTGAAAAGTACAAAAGTGAAGTCAAGAGGATAGGAGAAAAAGGGACAAGTCAACAAAATATTGTATTTGGGAGATATCCATCCCTATTCTCTAATTTCTAATAGTGATATAGGTAAAAATACCTCCTAACCATGTGGACCTATAGTCCTACCCTATTGTCCTCATGGAGATAATGGCTCGACCATAATCAAAAAAGACAAGGACATCCAAGACTAACACACACACACACACACACACACACACACCAATAAGTTCATGACAAAATAACTAAATGATCATGAATGTAATAAAAATCATCATGTCACTAGGCAGATGCAGTATAGGATAACTATGTAGGGACTTTAGTGGAGTGTTAATACTTGTCCCATGTAGCCCAAGTAGCATCAAGCCTTCATTTTGACTCCCTCGGGAGGCCAAAATAATAATTTATCTTCATTCCAATTCCCTTAACAAGTCATATACCATGTCTTTATTCCAAATACCTCAAGAGGCCAAACACCATACCTTTGTTCACCATGTTACCTTGTTAGCTACTTCTAGGTTGGCATGTGTAGGGGTAAAATGGAATCAATCACCCTAACACATTTAGAATGAGGAAGATCGAGACCCACCCCTCAGATTAGGTTTCATGGGTACAAAAGGAAGTGCTAATTCAAAACTTTTAAGCAAAAGGAATGAATAACTTGGATTTATTTCCCTCTCACCTCCACCTTAATGGTGTAGGAGCACCTAGGCTAACTCCTAGTCCTAGTCCTAGTTCCACACTTTGGTTTTTGGCTTGTACTAACCTTAGCCAAGTCATTTGGGTTTGTTTGGACCTTATGAGTTCATGTGTGTTTTTTCCTACATGGATTTGACCTGGCTCAATCCATTCTATTTGTTTTTCTTGCTTTATGTTTTAGGTTTTTAGGTAGCAAGATTAGGGTTATGGATCTTATGCCCTAGAATTTTAAGGAAAGGTTGGTGTTAAGTTTAATTTGTCTTCTATGGTATTTTTAATATTCTTGAATAGGTTGGAGGTCATACATTGTCACTTGATGCAAAGTTGCAAAAGATGTCAAAAAGATCTCAATCGTTAAAAAGTTGTAAATTGGAAAAAATTGGTCCAAATCATGTGAACTAGTGATCTAAAGGATAAATCATGCCTAGACATCCTAAAGAGATAATAATAGGCCTATTTGGGAGTTTCCAAGGGTCAGATGTGAAGGTTTCGCGAAGATGCAAAAGTTGTCAGCAACTTTGAAAAGTTGCATAACAAGATTTTGGTAAAAAGTTTCATATCATGAAAATGGAGGTGATAGTTGTGATAAATGTCTAAAACCTCCAAGAAAAAAAATAAAACCATGAAGGGGACCCATTCCAAGGGTTGGATGTTGTAGTAAGTCAATTTTGAAACTGAAAGCCACAAAAATATTATTATTGAATTGACAGTTTTGGTGTTTTCCATTGCATGAGTGTTTTAATAGATTGAATGACCTCTATATTCATTTGATCCTATTATTTTATGTAATTAAAGTGTAATTTTTTTTTAATTACAAGTTTGTAGGAGTTCATTTTCTTATAGTTTGAAAATTACTTGTAAATAGATAAACTAATGGTCTTGTTTTGGCATTTTTTGTGAAAATGGCTCCCCCATTAACCCTCACACTGGAATCATCATGGTCTTGAGGAATATGGAGGTGAAGTCTATGTACATTATATATAGAAAAGGAGATGTATGGACAAACTAGTTTTCCATTTTCCAAGTGCATGGTTAGGTGATCACAATGCTTTTAAGTTGGATTTCATGGATTAAATGTGTTGGATAGTTCAATCTGAGAGTTGCAAGAGGAGGAGGGATGTATGAGGAATCCATGTCTGAAAGAAGTAGTTCCCAAGGGAATATTTTCTATGCATTTCAATAGACCCTAGTCAATGTTGATTTGAAATGCTTAAAACCCTTGTATTTAGGCATAAAATTAGAAAGGGAGTATATGAACAAGTTGAGAAATTGAGACCCAAAAAATCTTAAGTACTTCCAAATTGGTATTCATATTGGTAGTTATTTTTCAACCTTGTTAAGGAAAATTTGGAGTTCAAGCCCAAAAACCAATTTTGGAGTCCTAATTCTACTAGGCCTAACATGACAGTTTTGCCAAGTTTGAAGGAATCGATAAGGCAACCTATAGATTTTGAGCCCAAGAGGGTAGGGGTAGACTAAAAACCCTCAAATTAAATCTATCACTCCATGTTGAAAGTAGAATGACTAAGTTTGATGAAATTAAGAGTCTGAAGGACAAGGGAAGATGTCCCTAGGAAGGGAGCAAGTTGTAAAAACATTAGTGTAACTAGATAGGCAATATGGGAGGATAGGATAGCAATCCTCTTGAGGTGAGGGTGACAAAAGTGAAAACCCTAGTAGGCTAGAAGAGAAGCCTAGGTGAGCCCTTAGTGAAGAAAAGGCTAGAGCAATCCACTTACATCACTTAAGAGGGTTTAAGAAAGAAGATATGCAATATAGAGCTGAGATATAAAGATGTGAAAAAATGATAAAGTATATAGAAATGAAAGATAGGAAGATTAAATACCTTGTGAGATAAAAACCTAAAAATTGGGCTGTCAAATGACTACTAAAAGGATTGATTCTCGACTCCTAGACTGAAAATTACACTACAAATTAAACCTAGAAATCACCTAGTAATCTGTTAGGGGTGAATTGGTGCTTTAGAGGTGCAGTTCACCCATAATGACAACGTTTGGCACTAATTTTGATTTTTCAATTTTGAAGAAAGCCAAAAAGGGTACTCCAATCTGTTAAATGTTCATCAATTAGGGATCAAAAATATACAAAACAAAGGGGTTTTTTGTTTGGTCTTGGGGAGTTTGCCTCAATAAAACACCAGTTTAGGATTTAACTTTGAATTGAAATAATTGAAACAGAATGTTAGCAAGTAGTAGTGATATATATATAACATGAAAGCAATGTAAATCTATAAATATGTGCTTGAATTTGGAACATAATCAAATATTTTGATGCAATAGATTTGACTCAACTTAAAAAACCCTAGAAAGGAAATTAAATTAACACCCAAACCCTCTTGAATGTACGTGCTCAAAATGTATATTTTTAGATCATGTAGAAGATGTAGCAAAGGAACTTGAATGTACAAAGAGAGATCTTGAATTTTGAAAGTGCAATATATTATCTAGCATAAACACCTTCAATGTCTTGAATGCATAAATCCTTGATCTTCAATGGAGGAAGCTTGAATTCCTTGAATGATTGAACAATAGTTGAGAACTTGAGTTCTAGAATGATTGGAGACCCAAATCATGGATGAGATATGGAGCCAATGGAAGGGTTTATATAGAGCTCAAAATAACTAACTCTTGCAGGATGACTAACCTAGAAGTTAACACCCAAACATCCCAGAACACAGGACCTAAAGAGGGGAGCCAGGGCTTCATCAGGGGAAAAATACACCCCTAATTGGCTCATTAGGGATTATTTTCACCCCTGATGATCAGGTGCACTAACCCCCAAGGTTGTCTCTGGTCTCCAAAATAGGTCTCAAAATCTCAAAATTAGGTCCAAATTCTGAGGAAATCATATTTTACTGTGAGGAGAAGATTCTAGGTGGATAGATGAATGAATGGAAGGATCTAGGGAAAATATATCCTACCTCAAGATTAGCACTATGAATTAGGAGCTTTTAAAGAGGATATATTAGGTTTTACCCCAATTCCACTTAAGGGGAAGGACAAAAAAGAGAAGAAGAGATGAAAGAGAGAAGGAGATTAATGATCTTGCATTAAATAGGTGTTAAACCTTAATTAAATTGGAGTGTTTCCAATTTAAGATGGTATATGGGGTAACTATGAAATCCACTCCAAACCTCTACCATACATACCCATGCTTGTCACACGATGAGTTCCTATAGGCAATGTAAGTCCATGTCAATCCCTAAATGAACAAACACTCAAGCATCCTGAATGCAAGAGTCTCATAAGATACCACCATACACATGTGCATACACTCATAGGTGGATACAACTATCTCCACATTATATCAAGACAAAACCTATGTAAGGGTTGGGTTCAGGAAATGAAATAAATGATACACGCATAAACATATTTGGGGAAAGCATCTAAATGGAAACCATAATGCATCTCAAAAATACATATCTTAATCAACCAATTTTCCAAGAGCATGGATTCCCATGGACCCTCTAATCATCTTGTTAGAACACAAGGATGATATACAATGCCCAAAATACACTAATACACCAAAATTCCATCAAAATTAGACAACAATCAAAATCCACAATTATAATAAAAGTTATTTTTTGGATAAGGATATAGTATACCTCAAAATTTCCTCCAATAATTATGAATTCATGATCCTACCCTTTGTAGAAAAAGCTACTAGTACATAAGCTAAGTCAAGCCAAACAAGGTGATAGACAAATACTAGGTGGCATGCAAAACAAGGTGACACCAAAATACCCAAAATTTAAATATCCTAGAATTTGATAAAATTGAAAACCTACTTATAAGATATTTTTTAAGTCCCCAAAATCCAATAAATTTCCCATTTTGGACATATACACAAAATTCAACAACATAACATTACCAAAACTTTTATTTTCAAAAACATGAAATAATGAATTGCCTATTCTCATTCAATCAAGTAATAGAATTACATGAAAATAGAGGGAACACTAGTTCTCAAGACCCTAACATTTAGAAATTGAAATATTTAATTGACATGAAGCAAAATTAGTTAAATGAGAAGGCCCCACCTCACACAAATAGTTAAAAAGAAGAATGGGAAGAAATAAATAAAGACTTCATTAAATCAGGTGAGACTTTCGGTGAAGTGGAGAAATCTTGACATGAATCCAACAAGCCACTCCAAGCATAAATTTGACAACCAAATTAAACTCAATGATCAACTAAGGATTTTATCCAAGAGGGTTTGGAGGAAAAAACCTCAATTCTCAAAACAAGAAAATAAGAATTGAGGATAAAACTCACATTTTGGCATAATATAAGTACTTTACAAAGAGACTTATAAAATAGATTAGTAACCTACTTAATAATCTATTTGAACCTTTCCTAATTAAATAGATTAATTCTAGATATTTTGAATTCAAGCACAACAAATTAGTAAGTAATTAAGATAAATTAAATCAAATAAAAAAATTCCCCCCAATGAAATAAGTCATCATTTAATTAATATATTATGTGACAACTATAGAACCCTAAATACACACACACACACTCATGGGTCTAAGCACATAATTCATTATGAATATGGATTTACAAATTACCAAAGGGTTAGTAATACTAGATATATAGATATACTGCCTGTACAAGGACAACATTTTCTTAACATGAGTAGGCAAGGTCATTATCTCTTGGTGCCTCTATTGGGGGTAGAGGTACACACTCATATCCTTAACTCAAGGTGAATCTACTTGGTACCTATTTAATAAACAAAAAAAAATCAACTACAAATGCTCAATCTATAATAGTCAAAGCACAAACATACACATACTTGTGTGAAAGAGAACAAGACACCATATAGATCTCGCAAGCAAGTGACTATGACATTGTTCCCACTTTGTGCTACAACCAATAGACAATCCATGAATAGAAATGGTGTAGTATAATATACAAACATATAATTATATGATATTTCATTTAAATTACAACATTTAAATACCCATTTCTAGCCCTCTAAACATATATAAAAACTAAAATTAAAGGACATATATCCACAACATAGGGACACAGTAATGATGAATCCAAATGAACATCTACCATATGTAAATATAATCGATATTCCTAAACTTGATTATAGATAAATAATTTCTCCATAATTCTAATATTATTAAAATGTAAATAATAACTAAATCAATCAACAAAATATATGTCCTAATACTTTACCAATCCCAGATAATCATCTTGAAGCAACATTAATAATCTCAAATGTAAAATACACTAGATGATATATGAGTTTCCTAGGGAAGTCAAAAATCCTATATGTAGGGGCTTTGTGCTTAATTTTGTGGATTTATGGTTTGAGAGGTCAGGGATGTGTTTGAGATGTGTTTTTGAACCTTTTCCTATGAGCACTTAAGGATCGGATGGATCATGTTGAAGTTAGAGTTATTTTACCTTGTTGTTGGAGCTATAATTTCTATTTTTCACATGCTATTTGTGTGTCATGTAGCTATTGATCCTTAATTAGTTATAATTTATGGTATTATGGGCTTAAAGAGGACCTAAAATAATACCTCCATCTAAGATCTCAGGTCTCAATTTATCCAAAGTTGGGAGATATTGTTGTTTTCCTCAGGTATCAATTTTCAGTCTGTTTTGTGTAAAACATGGAGTTTTTCATCTTGCACAATTTCATATGATGAAATGGGATCTTGATAAGTTAGCTAATGATCTTTGATTATTTTTGGATCTAAATTTCACTTATCATCTATTTTTGTTCATATTTTTGTATAGTTTTGGTTTACTCTTCCAAGGTTGGACCTATAATGTAATTAATTGCTTGACTAGTCGACTTGTGGATTGGTTGGCTATATAAGGAGCTTAATTTGATGTAGAAATAATTATTGAAGGATTCCACATCATCAGTAGAGGATTATCTTAGATATATATAAGTTTGAGAAGAGCTCGCAGCTACGGTTCAGAAACATGGAGGTTGCTTGGTGGCTTGCAAGCACAAGTGTAGATCTCGTTGGAGGTTTCTACCAAATTGTTATTATGTTATAGATCTAGGCTAGAAATGATTTGAGTTGGATCTTGAAAAATTACTATTGTAATTGCTTATGTATTTGGCCACAAATCGGAAGGCCTTACAACTGGGCATGTTGGATGTAAATATTATGATTTTATTATGAGATTAGTTTGCATTATTTTGGATCTAAATATCTGTGTTATTGTTTATTTTTTTGTTAGGTGGTTATTTTTTGGGGGATACAACATCTCCTTTGGGGATTCTTGTTCCTTTGACTACATCAAGTGGTATCAGAAATATTTTTTCCTAAGTGTCTAAACAAATTGCTGAAGTTGAGGTAGTTTGAATTAGGACATGGGGTGAAGATTATCAGAGCAAAGGTTTTCCTGACCATGTAGATAGATCATCAAAGTTAAGATAGTTTGCACCAGGACCTGGATTGAATATTATCAGAGTGAAGGTTGGATTCAATTGGAGATTTGTTGTAGAAGGTTTGCAAATATCTTGGAAGATGCTTCCAAGAAGATTGGACCTTAGAGTGATTGAAGATCTCTATGATTTTGTGGAAGTGAGGATCTCAAAGAAGGTTAAAACATATTTTTAATATGAGATGGAGCTAATGAAGAGTGATATGATCACTAAGATTATAAGTGCTATAGATGGTTTACCTCAGCATATGGGTACTAAATATGGTTATGAGGAATCTATTGAAGACTTTGAGGTTGTTGGATCAAGTGGTGAAGAAATAATTGATCATGTGGAGAGACCTATAGGAAATAGGGCTAGTTAGTTTGATAGATTTGGATCTCAGTTCAACATGTAGCATAAGATGGAGGTTTCTAATTTTTTAGGTACTTTTAATCCTAAAGACCTAATTGATTGGATTGGTGAATTGGAAGACTACTTTGAGTTAGAGGATATTGAAGATTCACTTAGAGTGAGGTTGGCATAGACTAAGTTGAAAGAACATGTTTTCCTTTGGTGGAATGAATTGTAGTGAGATCGAGAAGAAGAAGGTGAATTGAAATCACTAGATAGAGATTGATGGTGACTAAGTTGAAGGCTAAGTTCATTCTTACTAATTATTAACTTGAGTTGTTTAAGAAATTTTAGAATTTGAAGAAGAAGGATATGACTGTGAAAGATTATATAGAGGAGTTTTACAAGTTGACTATTTGGTCTTGCTACAGAGAATTGTCTAAGGAGAAGGTGGATAGATATATTAATGGTTTGAGATTTAATATTTAGGATCAACATAGAAAGAAAACCTATTGCACACAGAAGACAAATGTGAAGATGATAGTTGTAGAAAAGAAGTTGTACAAGAAGAATAAAGGCAAGAGTGTACAAGTTGATGTGGTGGAAGACATGTATGTGAAGAACCAGTTCAGGGTTTATGTGTTGAACCCTGAAATATGTTCTTCTAGCTATTAAGAACATATTTCCTTCTCAACTAGGGTGTCTTCTGCAATAGCATCCTAGGGAAGTTAGTAATCTTGTATGTAGGGGATTCATGCTTAAGTTTGTTGAGTTATGGTTTGCAAGGTTAGGGATGTGTTTGAGACATGTTTTTGAACCTTTTCCTATGAGCACTTAAAGATTGGATGGATCATATTGAAGTTAGAGTTGTTTTACTTTGTTGTTGGAGCTATATTTTTTATTTTTTGTGTGCTATTTGCACATCATGTAGTAATTTATCCTTAATGAATTAGCCTTTTTAGCCTTATGTGATTAAATAAGACCTAAAATAATACCTACATATAAGAGTGCAAGTCTTAATTCATATAGAGTTGGGAGATATCATCATTTTCCTCGTGTATCGATTTTCAGCCAATTTTGCATAAAACATGGAGATTATCATCTTGCATAATTCTATGTGATGAAATGGGATCTTGATGTAGGAGCATCTTGGGTTTCCTTACAAACCTAAACTTTTGTTCTTTTTGTCTATTGGTGCCGAGTGATCCTGGGTGTTGAGTTCCTGTTGGTGCCAAGTGATCCTTTGGGTGTCGGTTCCTATTGGTGTTGAGTGATCCTTTGGGTGTCAAGTTCCTATTGGTGCCAAGCAACCCTTTGGGTGCTGAGCTCATGTAAATGTCGAGTGCCAATTTTTTGCGTAGTCTTCATTTGTCGAGCTATCTGTGTCTAGTTCCACTTTGGGCCGACTTTGCTTGCATTTAATTTTGGTATAGGTATTTAATATCTATTATGGGCTGACTTGTGGCTTTCTTTTTTCTAGAATCTTCTATAAGCCATTTTGGAATGTATTTAAGGAGATCTTGGAAAAAAATTTAGGGAGATTTTAGAAGGAGATTGGTAGAACTTAGAGGATCAAGTAGAAGATGTGAACTTAAAGTTGGATCATGGATCTAGATGTGAATGTATTTGTAATTGGTCATAACCCAGAAGGCCTTATAGCTAGGCATCTATGAAGAAATTTTGATGAATCAATAAGAGTATTTGTTCCTCTTCCTCCTTTGGTGGTTGTCCTATGTGTTTTGTTCTATTGTGTTAACTCTTGTAGGGTGGTTTGGATAGTTGGGTGAGTCTTAGGCCCTAGTTGTTCTTTTTCTCCCTACATCAGGTGGTATCAGAGCTTGAGGTTCATCCTTGTGAAGATTGGATCATGTAGAAACCTGATTTGGATTCGGTTATAGGGTGGCAGATCTATGGATTTGACCTATAACTTGCAGAGGGTTATGATCTTGCATGAACCTAGTTTGTGAAGATGGTTCAAGGTAGAGGAAATGTTGATAATGCAATATTGGATACATTGAGACAAATTGTAGCTAGATTAGATATTGTGGAGATAGCCCAGAGGAGAGGAGCACATCTTGATGATGTAAGTGATGATGAAGCAGTAGCACCAAACCCTAATCAAGAACCTAAAGAAGACCAAGATGAAGCTAGATTCCTTGAGAGTATTGTCTAGGGAAAATTCAAAGCCTATTCTAGAAGTTTTTCTCTATGATAGGAGATTGGACACCAATGTTGTGTTGGATTGGATCTTTGATATGGAGAAGTTCTTTGAGTATGAAAACACTCCTGATAATAGAAAGGTTAATATTGCAGTCACTAGATTGAAAGGTCATGCCTCACTATGGTGGGAGCATTTGCAAACTTATAAACAAAGGAGAGGAAAGGAAAAGATCAAAACTTGGGTGAAAACGGTAAGCAAGGTAAAGAAAAAATTCCTCCCTATTGATTACCAAGTTAGCTTGTTGAGAAAGATGCAAAATCTGAGGTAAAAGGACATGACTATGAAAGAATATACCAAGGAATTCTATAGATTGGACATCAAATCTGGACATGTGGATGATGATGTTGAGAAAATTGCAAGGTACATTAATGGATTGAGATCTAGAATAAAATATGAGATAAGTTTTGTGAACTTGGAAAGTGTAGAAGAAGCATATCAATATGCCTTGAAAGTTGAGGAGATCTCACTAGTACATTTGAGGTCATTTTTTGACCAATATTGGTCAAAATGTTGACCCAGTTATTTGACCAAAGTTTGACCATATTCGACGAACCCATTGGTCAAAATTTTGACCAATAAGTTGGTCAAAAACTTTCAAATATGTTGGCCCAAGTTCTGCCAAGCATTAGTCAAAAATTTGACCAATGCTAATAGAAAACTACACAAAATTGGTCAAAATTTGCCAAACATTGGTCAAAATTTTCCAAGCATTGGTCAAAATTTTGACCAATGCTTGGTCAAAATTTTTTTGAGTCTCACACTTGTTGTGGTCCACTTCAGCAATGGCCCTTCCTATGAAATTGTTGTCTGAAACTTTTCTAATGAGATAATGTGTTATGAGCTCTTCATCAATGGGATGGAATGTGAATCTAGGAGGCAGTTGTGCATCACCCATATCATGATTGTAACTAAAGTTAAGAGCCTCTATTATTGAATTCTCTTCCCTATCACCCATATTCATTTCCTTTGCTATGGGAAATAAGGAAGACAATTCATACAGTCATGATATGGGTGATGCACAACTACCTCTTGGATTCACATTCCATCTTACTAATGAAGAGGTCATAACACATTATCTCATTAGAATGGTTTTAGACAACAATTTCATAGGAAGGGCCATTGCTGAAGTGGACCTCAACAAGTGTGAGCCTCAGGGAGGGTTCAATTCCCTCCTTTATTATTCACTATGCATATAATCCCACACACCCATTTGATCTCGAATGATGATATGTACTGAATGTTGAGTGTTTATGTTGAGTGTTCCAAAACCATCCATTTCATGCCTTCATCTATACACAATGTCTTTATAGTTTCTTTCTACTCACATGACCATTTCATTTCTTATGATCATCTGAAAATTGCGTCACTCTAAGATCTCAACTATTTCCTCTTGATTGATCATCTCATAACTATTGAATGAGAGCTTTGGATAAGCTATAGGCATCCATCAAAGCATAAAGTATTTTTTCAAACAGTGTAGATGAAGTAGTAGCATTTTCCTTGGGAGACATGCTTGCAAAATGGAAGCATAGATAAGTCATGTGAACTATTTGACAGGATGCATGAATGTAATGCGGTCATCAAAAGCCATGGTTGCTAGATATGCAAAAAATAGATATGTTGAGAGAATATATTTGTTTAAGTTGCAACTAACTTCGTAGACATGCATGAAAAATGTGGAATCCTAGATGAATAGTTTAATTGAATCCTCCTCTTGGAGGAAGGCTATAACAAACACATAGTTCAATTGAATTGTCTATAGATACCATCTAGATCAGCATTTTGAGCAATCCATTAGGATCTTGAATTTCCACTCGTAGATTAATGAGGCTTGGCTCAAGCACTTATTTTGGTGTTTGAACATAACCAATGCAGGTAATAAGCAGCAAATTCTCTATCAGAGTTCAGCTCTGGCAATTCAAATATTGTTTACTTCATGAAGAATTATCAAGACTTGTCCTTGAAAAGTTGATATCAATTTTAATTAAATGCAATGATCAATTCCATCAAAGCTAAGCCACAATGTCAAAAACCTCATGCCAAATAGATATTTAATGCCATTCATCATTGCATTGAAAGTGAGAAATGAAAATCTACTATTCCCTCAAAACATTTAGGTACTAAAACAACTCATCTAGTGATATCCAATTGATTAAATGGTTTCTAGCCAACAAAACATTTTTGAATCTGCATCACATAGTTCAAGTGAAAGAAAAATGGCTCTTTTACATTAAAGAATTTAATAGTTGAATTTCCATCAATGGACACAAATAGTGAAAGAATGAAATCTGATTTTTTCAATCCACAATATCTAAATTGTAAAATTAACTTGCTAACTAAAAAAATACCAAAGAGAATGTGGGACATCCATCATCATGTATCTTCAAGGCTCCCTAAATGAAGGATTTGGCTTCATAAACTTTAAAACATTTGAACTCAAGGATTGTAAGGTTCCAACACAATTTCAATACCCCAATACAACACTCTCTCAAATTGTTCCAACAATCCAATTCTTTTCCCTTTAGGCCTGCTGCATACTTGAAATGGGGATGACTTTGGATTTTCCCAAGACATGTGATAACGTAATGATGCTCACTAATGCCCTATTTGGTGTATTACAACATATCATGGATTTCTTTATGTTTGTTTTGGATTAGCACAACTACCCTTGACTGATACCCTATTTTTATGCATAAAAATGACTACTTTTTCAAAGGAAGTATCATCAAATGACATCCAATCAACCCCAACTCCTGGACAGTGACTTATTACCTCTTCAATTGCTTAATCCCAAAAGGAATTTCTCTCCAATACCTTGCAACATCAAAAACCCCAAACTAGCACTCTCAAACCCTTGAATAGTGGCTTGCCACCCACTCTTTGTTGGTTTTAATTTGTATTTTGTTTATCTTTGTATTATGGCTATTATATGTTATCAACCAATTCTCAATCTATATATAGGAATATTGGTATTGATCAAATAGCTAGAAAGAAAGAGAAAAGGCAACATCATGCCTTGTCAGGATGCCACTATTACTTTTCATTGATGATCTCAGAGGATCTATCAACAAAAAATGAACTCAACTTGCCTCTATTCAAAATGCTTTCAAGTTTAACAGCACAGAATTTGGGCACATGTAGACAAGGAGATGGAAGATATGGAGTGGTTGGGAACACAGGTTAAGTAGATGACTACAGCAAAACTAGCACGAAATGATAATCTCCACAAAGGCACTCTAAAGAACTAGGGAACATTTATCACATGAATAATCAATCCATCTTGACAAGTGGTTTCTAAACCACCTATCATTGGATCAAAGTCTATTTTTAGTTTTTGTTCTCCTTGTATTAGGGGTACTACTATTACATTTTTTTATCCAATTCTCAATTTGTGTGTATGACTGTAGATAGTTGGCATATTCTTTACAGGGCCTGTGGGAATATTGATAGGAAACCATTACCATTAAATAGATTACCAAACAATCTTTGATTTTATTTGTACTCAAAGTTTAACAATTTCACATCTATCCATTACTTAAAATGACAAAATAGTACTTTTAAGCCCAAGAGTAAAATCTATGAGAATGGAATGGTTTGAGTTATACCTGAGCATTGACCATGTACTACTTCTAGAGATGCCTAATATTGAATTTTGGGCATCCCCTGATCCTTTAGTCATGTTCCCAGTCTGGCAATTTGTTCTTATCCCAAAGCACATGATAATGTGTTGGTCTACTGGCTCCCTGTAAATGATAAAAACCAGATCAATTTTTGTTACAATACATAGAAAAGAAAGCATGACAAGTTGATCTAAGAAATAATTATTATACCTATATCTCAGCATGACTACAGAGATAAAAGTCAAATTTTGTGGGATGGAAAATTTTGGAATCAACCACAGTGCCTGACAAAATATAGGAAACACACATCAGCGTTACAAATTGACACCTTTGAATAGAGAAGAATAGTACTATATAGCCTTATAGGACCTTCCTACCTAGCAAGATGTTCCCACTTCTATCTATAGAATGCCTATCTGCATGGTTGTTTGCAAATAGTCTAGTATGGTGCCACTTTTGAACAACAACAAATGTCACTGGGGACTGGTAACTTGGCTCAAGAGATGCACAAGCCTATTCACACCATAGAACTCTTAGTTCATATAGCATTCAACTATCTTCTTTAACAAAATCCAAAGAGAATACAAACAAACTAATGAGCCGTGTCAATCTCAATTGAATAACAAGTACTATAGTGAGTATTAAGAAATTGACCCTGCGAATAGCATCTAGTTCATAAAGTAGAACTTGGTAAAATTGTCCTTCACTTACACCATCTCTGAATCAATACCAAAGCTATCACTAAGGAGACATAAGAAATGCAGAACTAAATCTCACCACAAAAACCAATCAAAATAAAATAAATTACCTATAAAATATGATTTGCAGAGGCTTTTGTCCTACTGCTTTGTAAAAAGAAATCAGTAGCTCCCTACAAAGAATCAAAGTGAAATAATCATTCAAATTTCCTAATATCATACTTTAAATTTTGAGTAGCAAGTGAATTTCCAAAAAACATATTTTTAATTTTGAGGAACTGTAACTTGTCTAAGAATTTTCAATTTCATTGGTTGGTTCAGTGTTAATAAAATGCATAATGATCAAGGCAGAAATTGTGCTCTAGAGGGTTTTCTCCTCTTTGTCATTTAGTAATTCAGAACACATCCCTAATCCATGGTGTGTGAAGTTGTAAAAGTTTTCCTCAAGTTAATTCTTTGTAAATTAAATCTCTTACATTCTAGATTTGCAAATTTTATTGGCTATGCATTGTCACTACATAATACAGGTAATCATCCTAGTCTAACACTGAATATAAATTGAGTACTATATGTTGGTGTAAAACGTGGCCACTTTTTCAAGTAGAACACATCCAAATCAAACATAAACTGAATCAACATCCTGACATTTACATCTCAAATAAAATTTACAAGGACATAACAACGCAGGCAGACATATGATATATACCAAAAGACTACTTTTAAAATGCAAAGTTACAGTCAAGCAAATCCCTAGCTTAAATACACACCCCTGAAATATATAACTTTTGAACCAAACATGTAACAATATTTTGCTAAGAAACATGATAACCCCATAGACTAAAAAAATGCCACATATGATGCCTACTTTATCATTCCTCTAGTACTAGTGCCTCGTACTGGATCTTGCCAGACTTTATACAAATCTTGAATGAGCTCTTACCAGTGTGCCTGAGCACAATTAGGCCTACATACATTGTGACTTCAGGCTAGTCTTGAGATACAACCACCTAACATTTGCACCAAACCCAAAATATTAACATAAGCATTTTTCATATGAATTGTGTGAACCAGAACTATAGCAAACAATGATCTATATTGAAAACCTACTACCGCTATTGATGGACTGGAATCTTCTCCAGGGTGTGGATGTGTAACATCTACCCCATAGGAGTCTAAAAGACATTGTGAATTTTTTAATCAAGTAATGTTTCTTATAGTGTTGATGTAGCTTCAGAAAGATCGTCTGAAGGACATGATATGCTTGGGCTAAAGGAGCTTTGAGATTCATTACTACACTCGAGAATGGGCTCATCTTCAATCTTCTGAAATATCACACACTTGATTTTTTTCCACATCTTGTTCAAACCATATAATGCAGTCTCATCTATGAAGCGTATTAAAAGCTAACAGAGAATCTTCACTAGCTGATCTCCCTTGCAAGCTCAACTAAAAGAGAATTCCTAAAGAAACTCAGTCTGCAAATCTATTCTTGCTGAAAGGAATTGAAGAGGAAAAAAATCCTTGTGCTAAATGAATAGACCAAAAACTCAAATGTAAAATTAAAGGCGAGTGCAACCTTTGTTGCCATCTTCCCTCCCATGCCAAAATGGGAGCTCTAGAGCAGATCATAGATATCCATCAAAGTATGATGAAAAGACTATTATCATCAAATAATTTTTATTGTTGGAAATGTAATGATAGATACATATGCAAAATATAGAAGAATAGACAAGGCACATTATTCTTCAAAGTGATGTCATCTCATGGAAATCCATGAGTGTGGGATATGTAGTAAATGGATACATTAAATATACATTGCTCAAACTTGAAAAATAATAGGATTGGTAATGGTAGCTATTAGATACATATGCAAAATACAGAAGAATAGACAAGGCACATTATTCTTGCTTTAAAGTGATGTCATTTCATGGAAATCCATGAATGTGGGATATGCAGTAAATGGATATATTAAATATCCATTGTTCAAACTTTTTTAAAAATGGAATTTGTAATGGTAGCTATAAGGAAACATTTCACTACTTCTTTAGCCTACTTCTAAGTTGTGGTAAAATGGCACCTTGGGAACACGATATGGACATCAAGAAAAGCATAGAGGTTAATGGTGGAAGTCTCCCTCTCCAATCAGTAGAATCCTATCAAATCTACAATTGTGCATCAAGATGGTCTAGAATGGGAAAATCTCTATAGAAATTTGGTACATAAATAACCTATAGTCAGCTCATATTTAAACCAATATCAAGATTCTAGAATGTCCCCACACAGGACAAAGCAATTCTCCACATATCAACAAAATTAACATCTAGAATAAATTTTAGGTTCAACATTCTCAAAACCTCCAAATATTTTGCAAAAAATTAAAGCTATTGATAGAAAAGATGACTTATTGGGATGAGAAGATGAGAGGTATATGGATTTGGGTTTTGTGATTCCTTTTTATGTTAGTTTGAGCTTCACTTGCTTTCAAGAATACTATAATATTCTCTATTTGACAATGCCAACCATGTGAAAATGGAAACTCATCTAGCCTCACCCCCCTCCCCCTAACATCAATCTAAATTCCCCATTAACATCTAATTGCATACTTCATTCATTTCATTCATCCATTTATGAACTATAACATTCAATCAATATAATCACATAACATTCATTAATATGATATAAATTCATTAATAGGAAATAGTAATCAAGACTTTATATTATATTATCAAAATATTTTACAAAAAAATTTCCTATTCAACTACAGGCACTAGGGGAAAAAGAATAGGGCAAAGAAAACCCTCGATATAGCCCAGGATCGGAGTCCTGTATACATTAGAGATGCCCTTTATAAGGGTCTTTAAGAAGGCATACCTCCTTTTATACAAGGGGAGGATTTCTGATAGAAGAACCTCCAAAAACAAATACAATGTTGGATCAAAATCTGTCTCAGCCAGATTCCCTTCCCAACATAGTGGGGATTACAAATAATAATAGCTGAGAGGGTTACAAATATTAATGTTGGAGGAAATTGGAGTGACAAAATTTTGAGGAGATCTATGGTTTGGTTAAATAAATAGTGGAGACTAGAGGTAAATGTTCCAATCCCTGAATAACCTGCAATTAAAAAACAATATTCCACAAGAGCCATAGGAGAATGCCAAAGATAGTCACGATGCTAATAGGAACATCATGACTATCTTTGACATTCTCCTATGGCTCTTGGGGTTCTAATATTATAACATGAGGCTTCTTCTTCTTCTTTTGAGCATAAGGCTAATGCGGCCCTGTAATAAGAAATAATTGAGTTTAATTCTAAACATTTTTTTTAATGTTATAAGTATTTCATTAATCTAGAGAACATAACAGGGATTTTTCTTTACTTGATAAAGCAGCTACAAGAGGCATCAAATATTTGGTAGAACACGTAAAAGTGGCCACTTTATAGAGTACAACATTAGAATAGTTAGCTGTGAAGTCAATGCCTGAGAGTATGTAGTGTTTGGGCACAAGATTAAGGAATGGTCCAAAAATCATAAACTTCATAAGTAAACAGATGGGAAAAATCAAAATCCTAACATATCAATGTGTTATTTAATAATGTGCTTGCAATATCTATGGTGGTGACTTCAACAATTGAGAATGTTGAATATCATCAGCAACTTGTCTTCCATCCCCATTCTTATAGATCATAATCAAATCATAGATATTTTATATAAAAGAAGCCCAAAAAAGAACATACAAAAAGGGCCATAGCATAGATAATCACTATCATCAAATGCAATTGGAATGGTTGGTACAGTAGAAAAGGAGAAACCCCTTACCAATCTAGACGATGCAAAGTGGCATAAGGGAGAGATAAGTTTAAAAAATTTAAAGCACTATCGTAGATGAATAAGTGAAGTTCAAGACAACATGGCTAATTTGGATTTTGTACAACACAAAGAAAACCAAAATGTAATAGCAATTTTTAATAGAAAAATGAACTATATAAACTTATAAAGCTCATAATAATAATAGGCCATAAACAAGACCTAAATTCTGAGTAGACAATGTCTCGACACATGAAGCGTACCTGATTGATCAAAACCAAATCACTACCAAGCCTTTTAACCACTCCTTAATAGCACTTTCTCTATCACCAAGTTTGCAGCAGGATTTCTATTTATTTTTGGATCTAACATTAATATGGCATCTCCATCCAAAAATTTCTTTAGAGCCTAAAAGATTTATACATGAAGTGATCAAAAACTCAAAATCTATCATGAGAAATAGAGCTCCAACACTGATAATTTATACATATGTATTTATAGGCAAGATAAATTCAACTAAATATTCAAGATCAAACAAGTTCATCAAAATATGAAATTTGAAATAAAACTATAATTTGAAAAATCTTCAACAATAAATTTAATGCAGCAAATATCTTCATTTCATGGTTTATATCTATGCAAGTTAAAGATTGTGCATTTAATATCTCTATTTCATAGTTTATAACCTTAATGCAAGTTGAATGGTGTTCAGTAATTTCTTTCTAGTTAATAATTTGCATGTTTGATCTTTGTGAGCTCCCAAATCTGCCTCTGAATGCACAAGATTTTTTTGCAAAATTTAGCTACTCTAGTTATTAACAAAAAGCTAGAACCACCAAAGATGTAAATCATAACTGATTGATTATTCTCACCAATACCTACCATATTACACATTGAAATCCTAATTATTCTGTTGCCACATTGCAATACTCTCTTAATTCCTTCACTAAAAATTCGTAGTGGAAAGTTAACAATGTATAAAATGATTAGAGCATATAACAAACCGTTCTTGATGCAATGGAAAGTAAAGATCATGGTAACTTACCCTTTTCCCCTCTCCATATCTCCTCATCGCTCCCTCATCCCCACTTCCCTACTCTTCCTCTCCCCCTCTCATCTCTCACCCTCCCCACTTCCTTCCTTCCCCTCCCATACCCTTCCTCCCTCTCTCACCATCCCTCCCTTATCCCTTGCTCCATGTCTTGTCTTCACTCTCTCTCCTCATCTCCCTCATCCCCACTTTCCCTCCCTTCCATCTCCCTCTCTCCTACTTCCCAAATATAAACAACAATAATAGATCAACAATAAAATCAAACATTACAAATATATTTTCCTCAACTAAAAGTTCCCCATGGTTTCCTTATTAATAAAAATTCCATTTCATTTTTGCTACCAACCTCATGATTAGGCTACCATTCCTAAGACTAGAGATACCTATAAAAAAAAATGAGAAAGAATAATACGCACTCATAGTCAAATAAAAGTATATTTTATTTTAGCTCCCAATAGAGTTTGCACTAAGTTGGTCTCTTTTCACTTTATTGACTCAAGAAATGTTGGGTGATTTTAGTATAAGAGATTATTAATTCACTCAAGTCATTTTCTTATCTTCCATAATTTATGGTTCCAAGAAACAACAATGAAATTTCCATTGCATTGTTGCAAAAAAATGTGCTATTAATTGTTCGTGAAGAATCAGTTAACAAATGAAGTTTTCTTGGAAGATGAACTTGATTCTAATTTCTTAGAGCATAAGGAAAGCTATGAAAAACTTAAATAATATATTCTTGGAGGTGCTTCTTTAGATTAAGCAGAAGGGGGAATGACTAAGAATACAGGATGATACAGAGACTAACTTGGTCAGTTTACTTGACAATCATGCCAACTGCTGATTTTGAGGAAGCTAGACATAAGTTGGTTGAGAGATGGAGGTATGCATCATGCTTATTAGCATGTTACAGTCAAGAGAGAACATACCATCATTATTTTGGCCTCTAGGGCAATAAAACACAAAGTGCTAGGAAAACATAAAGTGCAATAAAACACAAACAAGTACACAAAACATAGAGTCATGATCCTCAATTGTGTTGACATAAATTTTTTTGATCATCATATAGTGTTTTCTAACCAAGCTAGTACAAATAGCTAAACAAAATGTACAGCCATGTGAGAAGAGACAAGAAAGCTTGTATGAATCGATGGGCATTATTGAAGAGATCTCAAGCCTGATAGTTTTGCTACACCATCCCATAGAGAGTCAAGAGAATTGAGAATCTGAAATATGGATGCACCTTTTTATTATCATCATGATAATAAAAAATATGAGAGTCGAGAGACTTCAGAATTTGAAATATGGATGCAAGTGAGGGCTAAAGAAGACTATGAGATTGTTGATTGTAAACTTAACAAGGAAAGAATAGATGCATGTCAGTCATAAAATATGCATTTAAAGTGATGAAGCACAAGTTTTTTGAGATATTGTTTTAGAAAACTCTCTAGAATGTAGTGTGGGTCATTGTGGAAGTACAATGTGGCTAAGGTACCTAAGTGACTATCAAAATTGATCCACTATTAGTCCAAAACATGTTTAGTTCATGTGAATTGAAATAACATTAATAGAGTTGTGAATTATTTACCTACAAGAATGGTTGAATACATGCTAATAGAATGGTGAAGGCCAAAAAAATGGATGACTTGGCTAGGGAAACTTCATAGAAAAGATAAATAATTGGATAAAAATAAGGTTAGCATGGCTCCCAACTCATTAGCGAACAAACAAGGAATCACATAGGCATAGTATGGATAAAGCATTACGTATTCTATTGTTTCTTAGCTATATCTATTTATTGTTCATAAGAATCTTATTTGATCATGACAATTTCAAAAGCACATAAACTTTGCAAAAATAAATTATGTTAAAACTGACCTCTACCACTACTGTTGTGCTCTCTTTCATAGTGGGCTGCTTGGAAGCATCTACTATTATCATATAAATAAGTAAGACCAGTCAATAAAGAAGATGCAAATGGTGCGAGGATGGACCAAACTTTTCTTAAATTTAAGCATGTAAATATTGAGCCAATAATTAAATCCTTGTCAATCTTCTTGTTACAGACATCAAGAACATATAAAACATAAAGGAAGAAGATAACTATGAGAACAAAGCATAATTTAGATGCTTAACCGAAAAATTAATTAAAAATAATTGATTCAGCAGAATAATGATTACATTTCCAAACAAAGGAAAAGTGGAGAGGAGATATACTAGCAAAGATGAGCCCTCCTTACTCATACAACAAAATAAAATTTGGAACTTAAATAATAGATCCCAAACAATTCACAGGAGGTAGCATAGAAAGAGAAAATACAAACAACTTGTGGAAATAGCTTCAAACACTCAGAAAAACATAGCTTATTTGTGGGAGTAACAAAAAATATAGCTTATTTGTGTTTAAAGGATCAACTTTATACCTAGAGGTTTATTTTACTCCAGCAATGAGAATCCTCATCAACTAAACCTACTAACCAAAATTGATTCTTCTACATGGCAATTGGATTTACTGGAAAGAGAGTAATTTGATAGAATGGCCAGTGGTTGATATGGCACTCTTGTCAGTATTGTGTGTAATTTAATACCCAGAAATCGCTTATTTTAACTCACTTTAAATCATAATTTATATTCTAAATTAGCAATGTTAATTGGGAATGCCTGGAAAGCTACTAATTAGATATCAATAAGTATTAATCAATATGAAAATAATTATCAGAAAAATGGGATTGGTGTAGTATAATTGCATCTATAAATTGATAATGCACCATCATTTTTTGGTGATAGAATCTAGTACCTTATTGTCTTTGTAGATGATTAATTATTTGAATTTGAAATTTCATGGCATGTGTGCATTCTTATGCAATCTGCTATGCATTCGCAACAAGAGAAAAGGCTCAAGTGTAAAATGCACATGATTAACTCATTTTTAGAAATATTTTTTATAGATGGAATGTTCTGCCTACAGGTCCTTGAAGAAAAAACTTTGTGTGCAGTGTGTGTCCAATAGTGTACCATGTGACCATGTCTTTCTTCCCCTCTGAATGTGGATCCTAGATGCTTTGATGTGATTAACTATTTTGATGAATAGGCGAAATTTATTTTTAATAACATTTTATAAACACATAAAAGCCTATGCACCTAATTCCACCCTTCAGTGATAAAATTGTGAAGATGGCAAGCATCATGAAGGCTTGTGTGGCTCCAGAAGTCTTAATATGGACTCTATGGTAGGGCATCTATCCCTCAACCCTGTCTTGCATCATGAACCCCCCCGCACAGAATCCACTAGGGAACTGCCCCTCAACCCCATTAAGGTCTCTAGTACTAGACCCCCATTACTTTCAAGATCTCCTATCATGTATGAAACTTCATTATAATGAAGAGGTGACAAGGAATTGGGATCTAATATTTAAGTGTATTGACATAGATGTTATTGTTGCACAATTTTCTAGAGATCTCTTTACATGAGACAGCTTGTACAGCACATGGCTAGTGGAAGTGGAATTTTCACTCATTGTGGTTCAAGTAAAGTTGAACCAGATGTTGACTTGATGCTTTTGATGCAAAGCAATATGAAGATTATTAATTTTAAATATTGATTGCAATTTTTCATCATTTATTGGCATTTAAAAAATCCCTAGATTATGTTTTTCTTAGTATTGACATTTTTTTTCATATTAAGAGGTACTTAAATGTTTTTTTTATTGGCAATTATGAGTATCACTAGTTTATATTATATATTGTTATATTTTTTAAAATATATTATACATGTACATTGAAGTGTCTATTAATGTTGCTTCATTTTTTATTGGCTCTAAAAATAACAATGAAGCAGAGACTTTCATGGCTTTGAAGGGTTTAAGAGAAGTTGTAGCTTTTTGATGCAAGAAGTACAAACCAAGGGTGACTCCCTTGTTATTGTTACAGCCTTATGAGAAATTAGATTTAAGATTGGTGTTTAAGCAATGTGCCAACCCAAGATGTGCCAAGCCTTGCATTTTGTTAAAGCCATTATAGGTATGGATGTGTGGATACAATTCCAAATGTGACTTTTCAAATTGATGACCGTAATCATGTTCAAGAACATCTCCTCTATTATTATTTTATATAATCATGGATCTGACCCAAGATGGTAAATAGAAGAATACAAGGCTTGGGACTACTTTGAAGAAAGTGTAAATAAAGATAGGAAAAGGCAAAGTTTAGGTACTGCTCCCACTTTTAGGAGAAAATGTGTCATTTGCATGCTCATCATACATATTAAATAACATAATTAAAGTGAGTTAAGAAATAATGAGAAACCATGGTAAAGAATGTTGTATTTTAATCTCAAATTGAATTTAAAAAGTTATGGATATTTATATTGTTATATATGCCTAATAAACAACAATACATTATATATATGGCAAGAGCCTACAACACAACGATAAATTGTGAGCATCTTATATGAGAATTGATCACAACACATAATAATAATGATCTTGACTTCAGCCTTTTATTGATAAAATATGTATAATTAGTAAGAAATAAGACAATGGGGATTGTGAAAAAAAAGAGGTGAGCTGCAAAAGCCTCAAGGCTCATACTTAAGTAGTTTCTCTTTTATACTGTAAAGTATTAACAAAACCAAAAGGCATTACAAGGGAGAATTGAGCATGCACATCCTATTAGTACTGACCTCACTAAAACTTGGTAGATAGTGACCATTGTTCCCTTCATAGTGATCTCAACAACACTTCCTTACCGTGAAAAATAATAACCCAAATAATGCATTTTACAGATTTTGCTAGTGTGCCATACTGAAAATTGTAAAAAGGTACCAACATTAAATGTAGATATATTGTTAAAAGGAAAGGTAAAATTTAACAAACATCATTATACAAATTGTAATTTGATTTATTCAAAACCAGAATTCCTATGTTTCATTCAGCATCACATTCAAATTCTTAGTGGACATCCTTAAAAAAAGATATAATCCTTGCAACATTATCTCTATGATTAATGTCCATCCTACGTGTTGTTCTACATAATATGATAGAAGAATAATTGAAAAAAATATCAATTTCTTGATCATCTCAGGCATAAGAGATTCAATAAGATTCTATTATTCCCATGAGTCTATCATGGACACTTCAAAATAAAACTGAAAGAGGAATCACAAAAATACAACTAGAAGCTTGTTTGGACCAATATTTAATACAACTACCATTACAAAAGTTGTAGACACCCATTCAAAACTAGAGAATATACCTAATTGAATTAGATATACAGTTCAGGTCACATGTTGAGACACAGACCAAGTCACTCATAATGTGACTAAATATCTAAAGCCTAACCTGATCATTAAATCTGACTGTAACGTCAGCTAGAACTAAGATCCAAAACATGACCCAAACCAAAATACTTGTAATTAATTTCATACAGAAATTTCCATTCCTTGGTCAGTTTATGCATTGGATCATACTATCTAAAGTGCTAAAATACACAAACCATAAATATTACATTAGTGATATATTTAGTGTATCTCAACTACAGAAAAACTCCAAATAATTGTAGTATCAACCAGATCACCTCAACTTCAAAAGATTAGAGAGACCGTACTGTCCTCTCAACTACAAAAATAGATAGGCAAGCATAAATGTAATCTTACTCTAGTTAGCATTTAATATAGTATATGTATAGGCATGTCATATTATAATGGGATGCGGCTATTTTCCATATAAAAATGGGATGTGGCTATTCTCTATACTAAATATATTGTTGATCAAATTTTTAAAAATGAAAAATATAATAGATTTTCACAAAAAATTTAACATTTGTTCCTCGAGAAAACAACAAAACATTTGAAAAAAAGTATGAATAAGCATGAAGCTGAGACTAATCCTAATTGGTCCATGAAAAAGACCTAAAAGAAAAATTGCCTCTAAAAAATAACACTACAAAAGAAAATAGAAAATATTTCTGAATCGTATTGATTTTCTCACCTCTATATCCATCGACAGGCTTATCTCAATAGCCTAAATGTATGTTGTCAAGGTTTATTTATGCAACCCATCTCTAACTGTGCTTAGCCCATAGCCTACTGAATGTGCTCCAATAAGATTAGATGGTTTTGATCTCCAAGCTAAGTCTCCATAAGTAGAGTTGTTGTAACTATCAGTGTATGTACCTCCATAGGCCCTTGTTGTTGAGCTATATGTTTCCACTTCAGTTCCATACTCACTATTTTGTGTTGGATAATCACTGACACTTGAGCCATAGATATTTTAAGAGCTTCCATAGCCACTTGCATACCCAACAACACTTCCATTTTCTTGGTTATTACTACCTTGACCTAAGCCCCATGCTGCACCTCCACCATAACCACTTATGCTCCCATTTCCTCCAAAATATGGTATAGTTCCATTACCCCACATATTTCTCACTGGAGCTAGATTGTTGTTATAAGCTCTAGTTGCCAGATTGTTGTAGCCAATGGGAGCTCCTCCATAAGTTCCAACTATGCTAGTAGAATAGGTTGGGTTGGTTCGAAAAGAAGAACTATCATAGTTGCCTCCATTCATTGTAGCTCCATATCCTACACCATTTCCATGGCTAGCCCTAGGTGCATTATATCCACTTCTAGTAGGTCCATATGAAGTGAACCCACCTCTACCTCCTGGAGCAACAAAATGCTTAGTATTCATTCTAGGCCCATAGGGTCTTACCACACTCAAATTGAAGCCATGTCCAAAATTCCCTCCTCGACCTCCTCCTATAGTATACCTAGCATTCCCAGTAGATTGTTCCTTGGGGATCGATCGCTTGACCTCTACCATCTTTCCATTGAACTCATGAAAGGGCTTTTGCACAAAAACCTCCACATCTTTTGAGTCATAAGTGATGAAGCCAAGTCATTGAGGTCTCTGAGTATTGTGATCATACATTACAACCACATGAAATGCCTATGTAGCTCCCGCACTCCAAATGAAATGCCTATGTAACTCTCACGCGCGCTCATCACAATAAACCCTAACTTGCCCCTTTTTTATTTTAACATGTTATGCTCGTGTTGGTCAAAATTTTGACCAACATGGGCATGGATTTTTTATTAAAAAAAGACACTTTTCCTTGCCTAATCTGACCAATTTGACCCCATTTTAATAGATGGTCAAATGTACTAGTGTCTTGACAAAGAAGCATGAACAAAGGCAAAGAGGTAGAGGTGGTAGATTCTAGAGAGGTAGAGGTAGATCTTATGGAGGAAGCAACAAATCTAATAGTTCTATGTAGGATAAAGGAAAATTTGAATGGAAGAATGATGAAAAAGGCAAGACCGAATGAAAAAGTGGTAATTCTCATCGAGGAGGCACTAATTCTTACTGAGGAAGAGGTAATTCTTATTCTAGAGGTGGATTTCATGGTAATTATTTTAGATGTGATAAAGAGGGACATAGATCTTTAGAATGTAGATCTTTTGAAAGTGGGCAAAATAATAGAAATGTTGTGATTCAAGAAGACATTGAGAGTTCACCAAGTGGACCTGAGGCTGGAGATAATCTACTGGTAAGAAGAACCTTATGTGATAAAAGAAGTGATGAGGAATCTGTTATAAGGAGAAGTCTTTTCAAGACAAGATGTAAGATGGCTAGAAAATGCTGCAAAGTGATCATTGACAGTGGAAGTTCTACAAATTTGGCATCAAAGGAGCTGGTTTCAAAGTTGCATTTGCAGAGGTTGAAGCATCCTAAACCCTACCATGTTTCATGGATCAAATATGAGCATAAAATATTGGTAAGTGAGCAATGCCTTGTGAAATTCAAGATTGGACATTACTTTGATGAATTTTTGTGTGATATTATGCCTATGGATTGTTGTCATATTCTATTAGGTAGACCTTGGCAATATGATATATATGTTGTACATGATGGAAGATTGAATCAATACCCTTTGGGTAAACGAAAAGAAAAAAATATTGTTGCCTTTAATTGAAAGTCTAGATGAGGTGAATTGTACTACTATAAAAATTTGCATGGCTAATGAAAAGCAATTTGAAAAGGAAATGAAAAAGAATTGAGTTTGTTTTGCTATAATTCCAACGAGACTGGGTTGTGTCGATAATAGCTGAGTGATAGAAAATAGTGTTAGCTAAGTACCAGTCAGTGGTGATTGAGTGACAATAGAAACTAATGGAAATTGAGTACCAAAAGAAATTGTTGAATTGTTGAATGAGTATAAAGAAATTGTTGTAGAGGATATTCCTAATGGTTTACCTCCAATGAGAAGTATAAGTCATTGTATGGGCCTGATTCCTGGAGCTAGTTTACCAAACAAAGCACCATATAGATTGACACCTATAGAGAATGAAGAACTTAATAGACAAGTGCATGAATTATTGGAGAAAGGTTTTATTAGAGAAATTTTGAGTCCATGTGCATGTGTTGTACCTATTGTATTAGCACCTAAAAAGAATGGGGAATTGAGAATGCATACTGATTCTAGAGTGATTAACAAGATAACAGTGAAATATAGGTTTCTTATGTCGAGGATGGATGACATAATGAATTTTTTGAGTGGAGTAAAGTATTTTAACAAGATTGATTTGAAGAGTGGCTATCATCAAATAAAAATTAGAGAAGGTGATGAATGGAAGACTTCTTTCAAGACAAAAGATGGTTTGTATGAATGGTTGGTTATACCTTTTGGTTTGACTAATGCACCTAGTACTTTCATGAGGTTGATGAATGAAGTTCTAAAAAGATTTTTGGGTAAGTTTTTGATTGTTTATTTGGATGATATTCTAATATTTAGTAAGACTATGGAAGAACATCTTGAGCATATTAGACAAGTATTGTAGAGGTTGAAAGAGGAAAAGTTGTTGATTAATCTGAAAAAGTGTTCTTTTATGCAAGAGAAGATTGTGTATTTGGGATTTGTGATTTTAGCTAATGGATTGAAGATGGATACTGAGAAGGTCAAAGAAATTTTGGAATGGCCTACACCTAAGAACGTGGGTGAGGTAAGATCATTTCATGGTTTGGCTAGTTTTTACAAAAAAATCATAAAGAATTCCAGTGTTGTTTGTAATGCTCTGAGTGAGACAATGAGAGGAGACAAAAAGGAATTCAAGTGGACACATGGAGCTAATAATAGTTTTGATACTTTCAAACAAAAGGTTGTTGAGTTGCTTGTATTGGCCTTACTTGATCTCAATAGGAGTTGTATTAAGTCAAGAAGTTAAGCCTATTCCTTTCTTTAATGAAAAGTGGAATGATGCTAAAAGGAAGTATTTTGTGTATGATCAAGAGATTTATGCTATTTTTCAAGTATTGAAGAAGTGGAGACACTATTTTATTCCTAAGGAGTTTGTGTTGTATACTGATCATTAAGCTTTACAATACTCGGGAAGTCAACATAAATTGAATCAAAGACATATGAAGTGGGTTGAGTACTTATAGAGTTTCACATTTTTTATTAAGCATAAGAGTGGAGTTACTAATAGAGTTTCTGATGCATTGAGTAGAAGACATTCTTTGTTGACTGAAATGAAGGTTGAAGTTCTTGGTTTTGATGAAATGAAAGAGTTGTATGATGCTAATCCTGATTTTTCTGAGGCATGGAGAGAGTACAGAGCACCAAATTTGACAAATCACATAAGTAAGTATGATGAATATTTCATTCAAAAAGGTATGTTGTTCAAAGGTATTCAGTTGTGTATTCCTAAAAGTTCTATGAGGTTGAATCTAATTAAGGAAAAGCATAGTGGTGGATTGGCTAGACATTTTGGAAGTGATAAGACAATGAGTTTACTGGAAAAAAAGTATTGTTGGCCACAAATGTATAAGGATGTTCAAAAATTTGTGAAGAGTTGTGGAATTTTTCAAGTTGCAAAAGGAGTAAGCCAGAATATTGGTTTGTATACACCTATTGTTGTTCTTGAGAAACCTTGGAATGACATCAGTATGGATTTTGTTCTTGGATTTCCTAAGACAGTCAAGGGGTATGATTCTATATTTGTTGTGGTGGACAGATTTTCTAAAATGGCTCATTTCATACCATGTAAGAAGACATTAGATGTTGAGCATGTTGCTTAACTTTTCTTTAAAGAGATTGTGAGATTGCATAGATTACCAAGAAGCATTATTTCTGATAGAGATAGTAAGTTTGTTGGTTATTTCTGGAAGACTTTGTGGAAGAAGATGGGTACTGAATTGAAGTTTAGTTCTACATTCCATCCATAGACTTATGGATAGACAAAATTTGTGAATAGAAGCTTGGGTAATTTTCTGAGATGTTTAGTTGCAGACAAGCCTAGTAATTGGGAGATGGTATTGGCACAAGCTGAGTTTGCATATAATAATTCTATGAATAGGAGTATAGGGAAGACACCTTTTGAGATTGTTATTGGAATGCATCCTAGAGGTATATCAGATTTGAGAGATGTTGTGGGTGAAGAAAAGAGAAGCATTGCAGGAGAAGCATTTGCTGATTTTATTGAGTCTTTGAATAAGGAAGTGAAGTTGAGGTTGGAACAAAGTAATCAAAAGTATAAGGAGAATGTTGATAAATCTAGAAGACATCATGTTTTTGAAGTTGGTGATGAGGTAATGGTTCATTTGAAGAAAGGAAGATTTTTTGTTGGAACATACAATAAGCTAAGGATGAAGAAGTTTGGACCTTGTAAGATCTTGAAAATTTTTGACAATGGTAATGCTTATGAAATTGAGTTACCTGATGACATGGATATATCTCCTATATTCAATGTTTCTGATTTATATAAGTATCATGAGTCAGATGATGAAGTGGTTGTACCTGATGATTATCCTAAGAAGTAGATTGAAGAAGTTGAATAGATTTTGGATCAGAGAATTGGCAAGAGTACAAGAGGAAAAGATTGCTCTGAGTATTTGGTGAAATGGAAGAATAGACCAATTGAAGATGCTACATGGATTTCTCAATCTAAGTTGGATTCAACTCAGGTTGTGACACTTGCATGATTCAAGAGAATCATTTCTCCAACCCTGGTTGTCTAATGCAGGAGCATCCTAGGTTTCCTTGCAAACCTGCACTTTTTTTCTTTCTACCTATTAGTACCAAGTGATCCTTTGGGTGTCGAGTTCCTATTGGTGCTGAGTGATCCTATTGGTGTTGAGTGATCCTTTGGGTGTCGAGTTCCTATTGGTATTGAGTGATCCTTTGGGTGCCAAGATCTTGTTGGTGCTGAGTGACCCTTTGGGTGCCAAGCTCATGTAGATGTCGAGTGCTAGTTTTTGTGTAGTCTTCATTCACTGAGTTATCTATGTCTAGTTCCAATTTGGATTGACTTTGCTTGCATTTAATTTTGGTATAGGTATTTAATATCTATTATGGACTAACTTGTGGCTTTCTTTGTTCTACAATCTTTTGTAAGCCATTTTGGCAAGTATTTAAGGAGGTCGTGGACCAATCTTTAGGGAGATTTTAGGAGGAGATTGGTAGAACTTAGAGGATCAAGTAGAAGATGCACACTTAAAATTGGATTGTGGATCTAGATTTGAATGTATTTGTAATTGGTCATAACCTAGAAGGCCTTACAGTTGGGCATGTATGAAGATATTTTGATGAATCTGTTAGGAATAAGGTGTCTCAACCTTGTATAATTCCTATTCTTATTATTATTTGTTTTGTAAAATGTATTTTTGCAAATAATATGTAATGTGAGTGTTCATGTCTAGCTGGCATGTTGATCACTTACATGTGTCGGCATCTTGAAGTGTGTGAAGGAGATCATGGCTGAAATGGTTATGACGGATTCCTATGACGCGTAAGAGCTATTTAAGGAATATGCTATGACAGGTGTAAGAGCATCTTATGACATGAGGCCTATTTGGGCACCCAAGAAAGAGTGGTTGGTGTGTGTAAGAGAATATGCCAAAAATAGGTTGGTATGAGGGATTCCCTTACACTTCTCTTGTGACTGCTATTTTTGGCGGATTCTATGACAAGCTGTCATTGCCTATTCAAGGGATGGACGCCCTTTTCTTGGTATGGGATGTACATGTGGCAGTGTGCATGTTTCTTGGTGGTTGAGCCATGAAAAATGCCCAATTTCTTTGTGGGTAATTTATTGGGTCTTAAGATGTTCATTGCATGTTGTAATGCAATAGAGTGATAGATGAAAGTTTGCAGGTACTGAGGTGCTGCTGGAATTTTCTATCATTGATGTTGAACTTGCATTGCAAGTGTATTGTAATCTTGTGTTGAAGATAATACATTGTGCAGGTTCTTGAGGGGTGGGGTTGTTTTACCGAAAGGTTTTTCCCCACCGGCAAATCTTTATGTTATGTGTTTCTTTCTCTATCTATTTTCTGTATGCATGGCTGGTTGCTATAATGTTGTTTACATGATATTGAATCTGTAAGTGTAGAAGAATTTAAAAAGGATTTGCACCATACTTTCCTTATGAGATTAGTGTAGGAAGTTGTTTTCGCACCTGAGTTTCCTTACAGAATCAATAAGAGTATTTGTTCCTCTTCCTCCTTTGGTGGTTGTCCTATGTGTTTGCTTTTGTCGTGTTAACTCTTGCAGGGTGGTTTGGATAGCTGGGTGAGCCTTAGGCCCTGGTTGTTCTTTTTCTCCCTACGTCATATCTTTATAAGTTAGGTACATGTTCTTGGGTCATGTGTGGACCTAAATTTAACTTAGCATCTATTTTTGTTTATATTTGTTATAGTTTTGGTTTACTCTTCTAAGGTCGGACCTATAATGTAATTAATTGCATGACTAGCTGACTTGTGGCTTAGCTGGCTATATAAGGAGCTTGGGTTGATGTAGAAATAATTATTGGAAGAATCCACATCATCGGTAGAGGAGTAGCTAAGATAGTGAAGTTTGAGAAGAGCTAGTGGTTGTAGTTTAGAAACAAGGAGGTTTCTTGGTTGCTTATGAGCATAAGTTTAGATCTTGTTGGAGGTTTCTACTAGATTATTGTTATGTTACAAATCTAGGCTAGCTAGGATTTGAGTTGGATCTTGAGGGATCTCATAGAATTACTATTGTAATTTCTTATATATTTGGCAGCAACTCAAAAGGCCTTACAATCGAGCATGTTGGATGTAAATATAATGAGTTTATTATGAGTTGGCATTATTTTGGATCTAAATATCTATATTATTGTTTTTTTTTTTTGTGGTTATTTTCTAGGGGCTAGGATATCTCCTTTCGAGATTCTCCTTCCTTTTACTACATCGCTAGATAACATTACAAGGAAACATCATATAGATATGGTCAAAACATCACTAATAACTTAATCAAACATATAAGTCAACACTATTGCAAGAACCCAAATCATGTGCAGTACTCTAATGTGTCACATAGTGCAACCATTATTCATATCTCAAGGGTACTCATGGAGTAACATCATGATACCATACCAATCTAGGTAACCACTAGATCATACCTCAATGAAACCATCAAATAGATCATGAGTCTCATAAGTCTAACATAAAGAATAATCATTCTATTAACATAAACACATAAATCAAATCACCCCAAGGGTGTAGACCACTCATCAATCCCAACATGATCACTCATAAAACATGAACATCATGGTCACATTCATCATGGAATAAAAAATACAAATGGGAGAGGCACTACAAGATGGCTTCATAAATACATAGATCTATGCACTACAACATTTGAGGTCAAATTGCGACGACAATCTAATTAGTGGTGATTTTCATTTTTTTTGCAATTTCTCTCGACGTTGTCGCAATACTGATGTAAGCTTCATAATTGTGATGCCTATGTAAGTATAAACAAATAATAAAATAAAAAACATGACATAAATCATTCCTCATTTTTTTTTATTGTGGAGAGTTGCATGAGAAAGAAGGTGGAGAGCTCTAAACAAGGGTGGAGAGCTCTTAACATCTTTGTGCCCTTGTGCTTGGTGCATTTTGTTCCTATGATATATCTATGCATTTTTTTGAAATTCCCTTACTCTATGATTTCGTTGTTGTGATCTCTGCATTTTGTTGTCATGTCTTTGCTTTGCAATTTGGTTTTTGTGCTCTTGTGATCTTTGTATTTCATCATCGTACCCTTGCTCTGTGATTTGGTTGTCATACCCTTGTCATCTCTTTATTTCATTTCCATGCCCTTGTTTTATGATTTCAGTGTTGTGCCCTTGCTCTATAATTTTGTTGCCATGTCGTGTCCTTGCTCTGCAATTTCATTGTCGTATTGTGCCCTTGCTCTACGATTTCATTGCCATGCCCTAGCTCTATGATTTTCTTCAAGGGTATGTAAATGTTAGTTTCTTTTACTTCTAAATAGGTATATCTTATATTTCCTTATGAACATGTATATTTAGGAAAAAAAATTAAGGTGCATATTACATCTTAGCTACACAATAGAAAAAATGATCCATCTACATACATATTCTAGAATCCAAATAATAAATAAATAAAACTCACTCAATCCATGCTAAGTGGCTTACCTCAAGATCCTCCAAAAAAATAATGTACACTAGGAAAAATGGGTAGAGTTTGCAAGAAATTTTACAAAAACATATCATAGTAGATATTTTTAGAAAGAAACTAGCCATAACTAGTTAAATGGATCTAGTTGTTGATTAGTTGGGTTGATTATAAATTCTTGTAGAACTTTCATCAGATTAGGTACAATAAAATGAACAATCAACTTTTCCCAACTAGCAAGATCAAATATAGTTTTCCAAGGTGATAAAACTACATATGCAAGGAATTGAAGAATAACTTCAGCAAAGAGTTGAGTGTAAGGAGTTGAAGAAGCAAGTTCTTCTTTTTTATAAATGCCATAATCATGAGGCTCATTCCCTTGTATAAGCCTTTGCCACAATGATATTACCTCTAAACCATCCAAAGGATGTTGAAGTGGCTCCCAACCTTGAAACACTCTTATAAGCATTTGATACTTGGGATCATTACAGGGAGACTATGCCAATACTTGAAACACTCTTACAAGCATTTGATATTTGGACTGTAAATTCTCAAAGACACTTGCAAGTGATTCTAATGTCATAGTACCTACCGCAACACTTCCTAGATTCTAACCAGTGACTCCCATAATATCCTCTCCTTTTTTTGTCATGCACTCTCTTTCTAAAGTTGATCCTTCTCCTTCTCTTTCTAAAGTTCTTTCTCCTTCGCTCTTGTTCCTTAAATTTTGATTATCAAACTTCTAAATATCTACCTCTACCTTATCTAAAATCAACTTCACATTTTGTTGTAACCTTGGCATAGGTTTTTGATCATTGATAGCTTTCATTTTAGCATTCCAATTTTTAAGATTGGTCAACACCCTCACTTGCGGACCTCTCATGTCAAGTACTTTTTGTACTATTTCTACACCATTTTCTTTCCTCTAAGCTAATAGTTCTTTAGGTGCATTTTCTTGTAAAACATTAATTATGTTGAACAACTATAAACTCTTAGAAAGTGCATTGTTGTTTTCATGTATGTATGTATATATAATAATGAAAAATAATAATGTTTTCATGTATGTCAAAATAAAAAGTAACATTACCATTGGATCATATAATAATGAAGTAATCAACCCAATTAATCAGCAACTACACCAATTTAACTGTTGTTTCCAATGTCATAGTACCTACCACAACACTTTCCTAGATTCTAACCAGTGGCTCCCATAACCTCCTTTATGTTGTCTAGTTACTATTTTTGTCATGCAGTCTCTTTCTAAAGCCACTCTGTCTCCTTCTCTTTCTAAAGCCGCTCCTTCTCCTTCGCTCTCGTGCCTTAAATTTTGATTATCAAAATTTTGAATATCTACCTCTACCTTATCTAAAATCAACTTTATAGTGTGTTGTAACTCTGGCATAGGCATTGGATCATCGATTCCTTTCATTTTAGCATTCAAGTTTTCAAGATAGGTCAACACCCTCACTTTTGGACCTCTCATGTCTAACACTTTTTGTACTATTTCAACACCATGTTCTTGCTTCTAAGCTAACAGTTCTTTAGATGCATTTTCTTGTAAAACAATTGTAAACTCTTAGAAAGTGCATTGTTGTTTTCATGTATGTATGTACATATGTATTTATGTATTTATATATGTATGTATATGTATGTATGTTTGTATGTATATATACAGAGAGATCTTGTGGATTGTGGATTATGGATTATAAACAAAAAAGAAAAGAAAACATGATATTAATCATTCCTCATTTGTCTTAGTTGATTGTGGAGAGTTGCACGCGAAAGAGATGGAAAGCTCCAAATGAGGGTGGAGAGCTCTGAACGTTGGTTGAGATCAGTGGAGATCTAGAATTATGTTGTCATTCTCTTGTGATCTCCATGCCCTTGCTCTACAATTTTCTTGAAGGGGAGAAGAGGTATCTATGTAAGTGTTATTTTATTTTCCTTCTAAACATCTATCTCTTGTTCATATATAATAGCTTTGGTCAGATTCAAGGATAATTGATTATGATGATTGTATGCATATGTGCATGTATGTGTGTAAATTAGTTCACTATGTGAACTGCTTTACATGCATACATACACACTTGCATAGTAGTTGTGCTAAATTAAATTAATCATTCATGTCTTGAATTAATACAAGTAATTATCCTTGTATTGAATCAAATTTATTCATACCAAACTAAGTATGTAGAAATTTGTACTTACATATTATATTGTCTCTTGGTGATTGAGTAAAGATCTCCTGCATAATATTGTCCAAGTAATGATCAAATGCATTTACATTAAGTCATAATAGGATCAAGCCAATGATCCATTTATGTTACTTCATACTTATTTTATTAAACATTTTTTTTAACATAATCAATAACACTAGAATTATACAGCTACAACTAGTACTCTTATTTATTTCATTTAATCATATACATTTAAGACTATTATTTTTCTTAAAATTAGACTGTAGATTTTTCATCACTAAAATAAAAATATAGATCTCTGATAGTTATCATTTTTAATTTAATAATCTTCATATTTAACATTAAGAGTTTTCACGACTGGATAGTGGAATGTTCTTTTGAATATTATAGGTGAATGTTCTTTTGATTTTCCATATATTTCATAATTTGCCGCTTGTCGTTTGAGGTAATTTTCTATTGTGAGATAAAGACATCTATCATAAGGACAGACATGTCAATTTTGATTATCTCACTTTCAAATTTGATTCCCTTATCAAATTAATGAAACTACTTGCAGTTGACACACTAATTTTTTGCAACTTACCCAATTAGCCATTCACACAACCATCTTCCTCCTACCCCACCATAGCACGCAACCCTTGTTTGAGGTTTATATCTTAGTACTACAATTTTAGAACACAAAGTCCAATTATTTATATCTAGCAATTTGATTGTATAGAAATTCAATATGGAGGAGGATATATTGCCATCACAAATGAATCATCCCATATCCATAAACAACATCTAATCTTTTGTAAGTCTCTCTCCTCTAAAGACCCAATACATGGAGCTAGTATCATCATGAGTAGACTCACTCTCCTTAGACAAATTCAATAGAAACTATTCATACCAAACTAAGTATGCATAAATTTGTACTTACAAATTATATTTCTCTTGGTGATTGAGTAAAGATCAAATACAGTTTTTCAAGGTAATAAAATTGCATATGCAGATGTATGTATGTACATATGTGTATATGTATGTATGTATTTATGTATATATATGTATGTATATATGTGTCTCCACATCTTTTTTTCATGCCTTTGGGATCTCTATGTATGTATGTCTATATGTATGTACATACATATATATACATGTGTATGTATGTATATTTGTGTGTGTCTATGTATGTATATAAACATAGATATCTTTGTATATAAACATACACACATGCATAGACACACATGTGTGTGTATGTATGTATATATAGACATACATATACATAAAGAGAAACTTCTCTATATATATACATACATACATACAGAGACACACATGTGTGTGTATGTATGTATGTATGTATATACATATACATAAAGAGAAGCTTCTCTAATCACCTACTAGGGGAAATATAAAGAGATACATATTTAGAAGGAAAAGAAAAAAATATTTACATAGGTACCTCTTCTCCCCTTGAAGCAAACTGTAGAGAAAGCACTACTACATTTGGGCCCAAACACCACAAATTACACTGCTATCGTAAATTGTCATCACAAATTGACCCCAATTGTTGTAATGTTGCAAAGGGCATAAAGATCGCAAGGGAAAAACATGGAAAAAAAATTATAGATCAAGGGCACAGAGATCACAAGGGCATGACATTGAAATGTAGAGATCACAAGTGCATGACAACAAAATCCTAGATCTTCAATGATCTCCACCAAGGGCATGACAATGAAATGTAGAGATCATAAGGGCACAAAAATGAAATGCAGAAATCACAAGGGCACAAAAATGATATCTCCACCAACATTTAGAGCTCTCCACCCTCATTCGGATCTCTCCACCCTCTTTCACACGCAACTCTCCACAATCAAAACAAATACGAAATGATTTATGTCATTTTTTTATTTTTTTTAATATCTAAAATCAACTTCACATTGTGTTGTAAATTTTCCATAGGTGTTTGATCCTTGATAACTTTCATTTCAACATTCAACTTTTCAAGTTTCATCTTCATTATATTCTCCTTTCCACCCTAAAAACCACTTTGTTACTTCATTAAAATTAGGACTTGAATAAAGCCAATGATAAAACAAAGCCCGTATTCTAGAATCCAAATAATAAAACAATAAAACTCACTCAACCCATGCTAAGTGACTTAGCTTAAGATCCTACATAAAAATGATGCAGATGAGGAAAATGGGCAAGAAATTTTAGAAAAACATATCATAGCAGATTTTTTAGAAAGAAACAAGCCATAACCTAGTTAAATTGGTCTAGTTTCTCATTAGCTGGGTGGATTATGAATTCCTATGGAATTGTCATCAGATTAGGTACAATAAAATGAACAATCAATTGTTCCCAGCTAGCAAGATCAAATAAAGTTTTCCAAGGTGATAAAATTACATGTATAGATGTATATATGTGTGTGTATATATATGTATGTATGTATATATATATATATATATATATATATATATATATATATATATATATGTATGTATATATATATATATATATGTATGTATATATATATATATATATATGTATGTATATATATATATATATATGTATGTATATATAGAGAGAGATCTTGTGGATTGTGGAGATCAGTGGAGATCTAGGATTTCATTATCTTGCACTTGTGATTGTTACATTTTTTTGTCATGCCCTTGTGATCTCTATATATGTATGTACATAAATAGAGAGATCTTGGAATAACATAACAATAATAAAACTCACTCAATATTTAGCATAGCCATAGGTATTATCACAATTAGATTTTAAACATAACTATATAAGGAGTGAATTAGGACATATACATTAATTGTAAACTACAACACAAAGGTTGCACTAGGGTATTATAGTATTGTAATTATAGAAAATTGCCTGATTCACCCAAGTGGGTGTATGATGGTGAAGAGTTGTATTAGGTGAGTAAAATCTCACCAATGGTTATAGGAATACAACTATATCAAAACAATTATAAACCAAAACTACATATTCATTAGAGTGAGCAGTTCAACGGTCTTGATCTCATGGATACGGGTATGTAGGAAGCCTGGTAGGTAGAGTATGCCTCTAGTGTGTAGACATCTTGGACACAGTTAGGGAGCACTTAACTATTTTAAGACATTATATGCTAACTCACGAGGATTATATTTTAAGATATTATATGTACCTATTGTAATTGACTTTTGAAAATAGAAGGGTAAACTTTGCATTTCAACATTAATGTGACGGGTATATTTAGACCCACTGATAATTGTCACAAGCTTTTAAAAATAGCTATAAGGAGTGAGTTAGGACATATATAGGTTAACCTTACATTAACTGTAAACTACAACACAAAAGTTGCACCAGGGTATTACAGAATTGTAATTATAGAAAACTACTTGATTCGCCCAAGTGGGTGTATAATGGGGAAGAGCTATATTAGGTGAGTAAAGCTCATCAGTGGTTATAGGAATACAACTACATTAAAACAATTAGAAACTAGAACTACATATTTGTTAGAGTGAGTAGTTCAAGGGTCTTGATCCTATGGATATAGGTACATAGGCATCCTGGTATGCAAAGTATGCCTCTAGTGTGCAGACGCCTTGGACATAGTTCGGTAGCACTTAACCATATATGTATGTATGTGTGGATGTAACTATTCTCTACTTAGCAATGCCATCCACACGGATGTTCATAATTTTTTTTTACTTCATGTGATAATGACTGAATGATATATTTTATTAATGAATGAATGTGAGATCCATCTCTTCTTAGGTACTCTTTCTAGGTTGTTGTACCTGTTCTTAAGCCCAAAATAGATAAATCGTGATTTAAAATACAAACTTGGGTGCTTAACTTAATGAATGAGCACACCAAGTGAAAGACCTTGTGTGATAGGGATTATATGATTTTCTACATACTTCACCACATAGCAGTGCATTGCAAGTTCCAATACATTCTTAAGTAGACATTTGTGAGCATTAGGTGTGTGAAGGCTCCATATCCATAAACAACATCTAATCTTTTGTAAGTCTCTCTCCTCTAAAGACCCAATACATGGAGCTAGTATCATCATGAGTAGACTCACTCTCCTTAGACAAATTCAATCAAAACTATTCATACCAAACTAAGTATGCATAAATTTGTACTTATAAATTATATTATCTCTTGGTGATTGAGTAAAGATCAAATATACTTCTCCAAGGTGATAAAATTGCATATGCAGATGTATGTATGTATGTGTATGTATAAATGTGTCTTTGCATCTCATTGTCATGCCCTTGTCATCTCTGTATATGTATGTTTGTATGTATGTATATACATATGTATGTGTGTATATATGTGTGTGTGTGTGTCTATGTATGTATATAAATATAGAGATCTCTGTATATATACATACATACATACATACATACATAGACACACATATGTGTGTGTATGTATGTATATATAGACATACATATACATAAAGAGAAGCTTCTCTATATATACATACATACATACATACATAGACACACACACATATGTGTGTGTGTGTATAAACATACATATACATAAAGAGAAGCTTCTCTAATTACCTACTGGGGAGAATATAAAGAGATACATATTTAGAAGGAAAAGAAAAGAACATTTACATAGGTACCTCTTCTCCCCTTGAAGAAAATCATAGAAAAAGCACTACTACATTTAGGCCCAAACACCACAAATTACTCTGCCATCGCAAATTATTGTCACAAATTGACTCCAAATGTTGTAGTGTTGCAAAGGGCATAGATATCACAAGGGCACAATATGGAAACAAAATTGTAGAGCAAGGGCACAGAGATCACAAGGCATGATAATGAAATGCAAAGATTACAAGGGTACGACAATGAAATCTTAGATCTCCACCGATCTCCACTAAGGGCACGACAATGAAATGCAGAGGTCATAAGGGCACGACAATGAAATGTAGCAATCACAAGAGAACAAAAATGATATCTCCACCAAAATTCAGATCTCTCCACCCTAATTTGGATCTCTTCACCCTCTTTTGCATGCAGCTCTCCACAATCAAAACAAATAAGGAATGATTTATGTCATGTTTTCTTCTTTTTTTGTTTATATCTAAAATCAACTTCACATTGTGTTGTAACTCTGCCATAGGTGTTTGGTCTTCGATAACTTTCATTTCAAGATTCAACTTTTCAAGTTTTCTCTTCATTATATTGTCCTTTCCACCCTAAAAACCACTTTGTTACTTCATTAAAATCAAGACTTCAATAAAGCCAATGATAAAACAAAGACCATATTCCAAAATCCAAATAATAAAACAATAAAACTCACTCAACCTGTGCTAAGTGACTTAGCTCAAGATCTTGCACAAAGGAAAAATGGGCAAGAAATTTTATAAAAGCATATCATAGCAGATATTTTTAGAAAGAAACAAGCCATAACCTAGTTAAATTGGTCTAGTTTCTAATTAGTTGGGTTGATTACAAGTTCCTATGGAATTGTCATCAAATTAGGTACAATAAAATGAACAATTAGTTGTTCCCAGCTAGCAGGATCAAATAAAGTTTTCCAAGGTGATAAAATTGCAGATGTAGATGTACGTACGTATGTATGTATGTATGTGTATATATATGTATGTATGTATATATATGTATGTATATATGTATGTATGTATGTATATATGTATGTATGTATATATATGCATATATATATATATATAGAGAGAGAGAGAGAGAGAGATCTTGTAGATTGTGGAGATTAGTGGAGATCTAGGATTTCATTGTCATGCCCTTGTGATCTCTATATATGTATGTATGTATATACATATGTATATGTATGTATGTATGTATGTATATAAATAGAGAGATCTTGGCACAAAAAAAAAAAAAAAAAAACTCACTCAATAGGTAGCATGGTCATAGGTATTGTCACAATTAGATTTTAAACATAAATATATAAGAAGTGAGTTAGGATGTATACATTAATTGTAAACTAAAACACAAAGGTTGCACTAGGGTATTACAATATTGTAATTATAGAACACTTCCTAATTCGCCCAAGTGGTGTATGATGGTGAAGAGTTTTATTAGGTGAGTAAAAGTTCACCAGTGGTTATAGGAATACAGCTACATCAAAACAATTAGAAACCAAAACTACATATTCATTAGAGTGAGTAGTTCAAGGGTCTTGATCTCATAGATACGGGTATGTAGGAATCCTAGTAGGTGGAGTATGCCTCTAGTGTGTAGACACCTTGGACATAGTTAGGGAGCACTTAACTATTTTAAGACATTATATGTTAACTTGTGAGGCTTATATTTTAAGACATTATATGTACCTAGTGTACTTGGCTTTTGAAAATAGAAGGCTAAACTTTGTGTTTCAACATTAACTTGACTGGTCTATTTAGACCCATTGATAATTGTCACAAGCTTTTAAAAATAACTATATAAGGAGTGAGTTAGGACATATATAGGTTAACCTTACATTAACTATAAACCACAACACAAAGGTTGCACTGGGGTATTACAGTATTGTAATTATAGAAAATTGCCTAATTCACCCAAGTGCATGTATGATGGCAAAGAGCTATATTAGGTGAGTAAAGCTCACCAATGGTTATAGAAATAAAACTACATTAAAACAATTAGAAACCAGAACTACATATTTGTTAGAGTGAGTAGTTCAAGGGTCTTGATCCCGTGGATATAGGTATGTAGGCAGCCTAGTAGGCATAGTATGCCTCTAGTGTGCAAACAACTTGGACATAGTTAGGTAGAGCTTAACCATGTATATATGTATGTATGGATGTAACTATTCTCTACTTAACAATGCCATCCACATGGGTGCTCATAATTATTTTTTTACCTCATGTGATAATGAATGAATGATATTTTATTAATGAATGAATGTGAGATCCATCTCTTCTTAGGTACTCTATCTAGGTTGTTGTACCAATTCTTAAGCCCAAAAAAGATAAATCATGATTTTAAATTCAAACTTGGGTGCTTAACTTAATGAATGAGCATACCAAGTGAAAGACCTTGTGTGATAAGGGATTATATGATTTTCTACATATTTCACCACATAACAATGCATTGCAAGTTCACATACATTCTTAAGTAGACGTTTGTGAGCACTAGGTGTGTGAAGGCTCCATGAAAAAACTTGTAGCAGAAAAAAAGGTCATGATGAACATTTTCAATGACATATTTGCCAAGAGCATACAAAATTTCCTCAAGGTGACTTCACATTATTAAATCTTCATGATTGCCAACACCACTGCTCTTCCTCTATATCTTGCACAAATAAAAAATGTTTCCTCCAACATTGCAACCATATGATAAATGGGAATAGCACATGCCTGAGCCATGACTTAGTTAAATTGGTCTAGTTGCTAATTAGCTGGATTGATTAAAGAATCTTGTAGAACTGTCATCATATTAGGTACAATAAAATGAAAAATCAGTTGTTCCTAGCTAGTAGGATCAAATACAAATATCCAAGGTGATAAAATTGCATATGCAGATGCATCATTTGAATGTCAGGCATGAAGCACATTGCCCAATTTATAATGAATGGTTTGATATAAAAGCTCCATACATTGGCCCAACAATGGAAGCCAAGAATGTAATCATGCATGTATTTGCACATTCTCCCTGTGAGGATCCCAAGTATCTACTATCATTGTTAATTTGGGCATCACTATATGATCCAAAATGTAATGAAGTATAGAAGCTGGTAGTAACTTCTCCCATGTCTCCATAAAATGTAGCATAGGTTCAGGGTCCTTTGGCTCCTAGGAATTTGTAGTAGCTCTTCTCATTATTAGAAGAATAACTTCAGTTAAGAATTGAGTGTAAGGAGTTGAAGAAACAAGTTTTGCTTCTATGTAAATGCCATAATCACGAGGCTCATTCCCTTGCAGAAGCCATAACCCAATTAAATGGGTCTAGTTGCTAATTAGCTGGGTTGATTACAAATTCCTATAGAATTGTCATCAGATTAGGTACAATAAAAGGAATATTCAACTATTCCCAGCTAGCAAGATCAAATATAGTTTTCCAAGGTCATAAAATTGCATATGAAAATGCATCACTTGAATGTCAAGCATGAAGTGCATTCCCCAATTTATAATGAATGGTTGGATATAAAGGCTCCATACACTGGCCAACAATGGAAGCCAAGGATGTAACCATGCATGTATTGGCACGCTCTCCCTGTGAGGATCCCAAATATCTACTTCCATTGTTAATTTGAGCATCACTTTATGATCTAGAATGTAATAAAGTACTAAAGTCGATAGTAACTTTTCCCATATCTCCAGAAAACATAGCATAGGTTCTGGGTCCCTTGGCTCCTAGGAATTTTTACAGCTATTCGCACTACTAGAAGAATAACTTCAATTAAGAGTTCAGTATAAGGAGTTAAAGAAGCAAGTTATGCTTCTGTGTAAATGCTATAATCATGTGGCTCATTCCCTTGCAAAAGCCATAACCCAATTAAATGGGTCTAGTTTTTTATTAGTTGGGTTGATTACAAATTCCTATAGAACTATCATCATATTAGGCACAATAAAAGGAACAATCAGTTGTTCCCAGCTAGTAGGATCAAATATAGTTTTCCAAGGTGATAAAATTGCATATGTAGATGCATCACTTGAATGCAAGGCATGAAGCACATTACCCTATTTATAATGAATGGTTTGATATAAAGGCTTCATACACAAGCCCAATAATGGAAGCCAAGGATGTAACCATGCATGTATTGACACACTCTTCCTGCAAGGATCCCAAGTATCTACTGTTGCTGCTACAATGGAAAAGAAAATGCAGATGCAATACATATTTTACTATAGGCCATATGGAAGAACACGTAAAATAAACAAAAAAGAAAAGAAAACACAACATTAATCATTCCCCATTTATTTTGTGTAAATTCCATAATCACAAGGATCATTCCCTTGCAAAAGCCTCTACAACAATGACATTACCCCAAAACCATACAAAGGATGCAGATGTATGTATGCATGCATGCATGTAGGTATATACATATACACCTACATAGATGCATAGTAGAGTTAATGTCATTTTTAATGGGCACTATATTTCCCCTACATACATTATATATATATATATATATATATATATATATATATATAGCCCATTAACTCTAAATTATTTTTGTATCGGATCTTGAGCTAAGTCACTTAGCACGGGTTGAGTGAGTTTTATTGTTTAATTATTTGAATTCTTGAATATGTAGAGAATATTAAACTATTCTCAAAACCAAGTGAAGCTCAATATTAACCTATGATTGCATGATAATATAAACATATGATTGTATCATAGCTATTCAATGTTTGCCACCAATTTTTTTGGTATTAATACAACACACTGTCGATCCTGCAACATTCTTGCCACATGCTTGTCTCAATTGTGACAGACATTTTCAATGGCTTTCCATGGGGCCCATAGAATTTATGTCACATAGACATCGCAATTGTGACAATGTCTTTGATAGATTTCCATCACAATTGTGACAACAAAAATGAATGGTTTACCAATACATTAGCTCAATTTATGAAACATGTGATCATTGCAATTATGCCATCTAGCCATCAATCCCACCACATTCCTACCACATGCCCATCTCAATTGTGATAGACATTTATGATGGCTTTCCATGGGGCCCATAGCATTTATGTTGTACAAATGTCACAATTGCGACAGTGTCTTCAATATATTTCCATTGCAATTATGATAGTGAAAATGAACAATTTGCTAGTATGTTAGCTCAATTTATGACACCTATGGTAGTCACAATTGCAATGGTTTCCCTTGTCATTGCAACTTGTGATAGAAAAAGTTTTACACCCTTATGATGAGAGACAATTCCTCTTGATGTCGGTTGGGCGACGGGTTATCGTCGTGATTGTGATGGCCTACTATCACAATTTGGGCCCAAATATAGCAATGATGATTGTTACTCCTAGATCTAGAATGTAGATATACTTGATAAAAAAATGGAGACAAAGGTGGATGTATGGATCTTCTTTCTTGATTGAAAATTCCTCTACTTGGCCATCAAGGGAGAGAAACTTGCATCAATTGGAGAAGATTTCCTTTGCTTAGATGGAACTTAAATAAATGGAGACTTGGAGATCTTGAATTGGACGACCTCCAAATCTTGAATCCAAATTTTTAATTGCACAACTTGAATGCTTGATGATAGCTAGCATATGAACAACTTGCATTTTTTGTGATTTCTTTATTGATTTATTATCTTATCAAATGAGGGGAAAGGATGCCATTTTATACTAATATCTCTCCATTTTGAGGTTTAATTTCATCATGGCCAACCATAAATTTAAATCACCTGTAAACTATGCCATAATGCTTAGGGAAAAATTTAGGCCCAAAACCAGAGGGACAAGTTAGCTGGGCAATGTGTCCTAGGCAAAATAAGCTCAAATTTCATAGGGTGTTAGAGAAGGTGAAAACAAGCAAGGGAGAAAGTCAAAGTTGTAGTGATCAATCATAATAGCATTCAAACCTTGAATTCACCAAAATGGAGTCTAATATGTCCTAGAACATCTAATTATGGGTTCTTATAACCTTTTAGGATGATACACTTATAAGGACACTTTAGCTCTCACTTATATAAGAAGGACAAGGTCACTATATTTAAAAATACATATTTTATTGTAAAGAGACAATTTCTTCATGGGTACCAAAGAAAAAAGTTGTTCTCCAATGAATAAAAATTCGTTTATAAACCCACATTCAAAGTACTAAGAAAAATAAGTGATGAAAGATTTGGTTGTGTTTATCTATTTTTTTAAAAAAAATTAAGTACCTAGTAAACTTTTTAATGTGCTTGGTGACACAGGTATGGAATGCCCTCCAACTCCACGTAAACAACTTTTGACCTAGAGCTCTGAACTAATGATCAAGCAACAAATTGGGAGACCTCATACCCTTATTACAAAGTTAAGGCTTGTACCTAATAGCACATTGGATAAGTGAAGGCATAAGCCTATGATCACAATGAAGCAACAAAGGTTTGAACTTGAATGGGGACAACAATAATACCACCACTTAATTAACATGCTAAGTTGTGAACCCTCATTACTATTGTTGTGCTTTTTTTTCACATGGAGGCCTCTTCAAATATTTCTTTTATTCCTATTTTTCCTTTCCTTGTGTATATGTTTAGCTCTTATGATTTCTTATGTTTCTTGATTAGTTTATATGTTGATATACTCTATGTTTTACCACTTTGGCCTCTGCATGCTCATTTTTTATGGACATGTGATTTATGATTTTATTATTTTATTATGTTCTCTATCTATCTATTTGTGATGAAATGTACATACGATGCTTACCTTTTTCATGATTTCAATGTTTCATATACTTAAAACTAATGATTTCATGTTTACCATCTATATTATGCTTATGATTCCAAACTTATGATCCTTACCATCTTAGATCCTATATTTTGCATTTCATACCACATATTATGTTACTCTCTTATCATTTGTCTATATTCTGGGTAAACACTTAAGGGGTACCTTGCCTTTGAAGGACTTGAGCAATACAAATCCACAAAGCCTGATGAATACTTGCATGTAAAAACCTATTAGAGAGAAGAAAAAGACAAGAGGAGGCAAGGGTTTGCTCTAAAAATTATGCAAATGTATTCTCAAAAAAAGGAAAGATGTAAGATAATTACAAAAATATTTCCTTATAGTAGGAGATCGAAACCAAAAAATGGTAACCTAAAAGGTAAATGTTATTTAATAATTACTAATAAATTATTAAATGAGAATGCATAAGTGCATAAGGTGAAATCTTAAGAAGGGAGAAAAGGTAATTTAATTAACAAAATTAAATTAACCTGTTTTCTCTAACACCCCCCCTAAGATGAGCAACAATGCAACTACAAACAATGCATAAAGAGCAAGGAAACTAGAATGTAATAAAGAAAGAAAACTTGGGTCCAGACAAAAAGGCCTAATGAGGTACCCAATCATAATCAAATCTCTATGAAACAAAGAAATAGAGAAAACCCAGTGGAAAAAACTCTACTCCAAAAAGAGATAGAAAGAATGCACAAATGAAACATCTCAAGACAATCTCTCAAGACAATAAGTACAATGAAAGCCTCCATGGTAGAAGCTCGAGACTCCATAGTCCCCCCAAAATGGCAGAACTCTTGTGTCGATAAACATACCAATGTGGCTCCAATCTGAAGGAAATAAAGGTAGTGGACAATGATGATAAAACTCATGTGTGTAAGGTATAGCTGGAAGTCATTGCTAATGCTCAAAGAAGAAAGAATGAGAATCCTAAAATGGAATCTCCAATGGAGGTGGGATAACAGGTGTGTTGAATCTATCATTTGAGAGGAGATGTGTGTCCTCTAATATATCCTCAACAATTGTAGTAGGTCACTCGATGACTAGAGCTGCAATAGTAGGCAATGATGAAGAGTAATCATGTGCAAGAGATGGAATCTAAATAGGAGGTGGAGGTGTAGAAGTTGCAATACTGGTATCAGGAACAACACATAAGTTCAAGTGACTTGAATTCACCTTATTAGACTCTCATGCAAAAGAGATTGATTCTTTGATAGTGGAGATGGTGGACCAAAATGTTAGAAGTAATATAGGTGGGAAGCATGAACAACAATCCTTAATAATATTACCTATCTCACTGTCTCTGATGTGCACTGAGTCTTGTGCAAACTCAACTGTCCTACCTATTCCACTGTATGTAATTTGATAAATAGAGAGAAGGTTAGAGGACAAAGATGGAACATAAATTACATCATGAAATGTACCATCATCAATGTCAATAGAACCTTTCCCACATACAATCATAACAATTTTATTCCCCATCAAAATGTGTGGAGTAGGAGAAGCCTTAAAAGAAGAGAACAAATCCTAAGAAGATGTCATATGGTGTGAAGTACCTGAATCCAAGAACCAACCAAAAGAATGAGGGACAATAGTTGTACATAGTGCATGACCCTTTCCCATATCTTTACCATCTAACTAAAATGATGATGATGAAGAAGGTCTGTGAGAAATAGAAGGAATATCAATGTTGATCTTCTGAAGGAGATCTATCAAATATGAAACCTGTTTGGCATAGCCATCTAACTTCTTCTCATAGCAATGTGACTCATCATGATTAGGCTTATTACAATAAGCACATTTCAATCTTTCTGGCTTTGATTTACCCCTTTAGGTGGAGGTGGCCTAGATGAACTATGAGTGCTAGAATCAATTTGAGACTTTGTAGAATGAGATTTATGAGTCTTCTCCTTCATCCCTAAAGATGGTCAAGCTACAAATGCATGGCTCTATGAGCCTATGAGAAAATCCAACTGAGAGAGCTTAGCTTGCTCTCGGGTCAACCAATCACAAAAAACCTCAAATGATGGCATCATAAATCTATTACCCAGAGCATCTTTGGTGAAATAGAAGGTAGAAGAAAAAATTTGAAAGTTTCCACAAAGCTTAGAAAGAATCAAGTAGATACACTTAGTGTTAGTCTTCATTTTCCCACAAACCTGCAATAAAGATCTTAGTTGCTTGAATTGCATCAAGAAGTCCTCAATGGAGGGAAAATAATTTGGTATAAATAAGGTAAGTTTTGCCTCAATTGAAAGTGCCCTAAACTCATTCACTCTACCAAACAAGCCTTCAAGTTTAGTCCACATAGCTAGAGGGATATTGAACCCATCAAGATGAAACTGTAGACTGTCAAAGACCTGTAAAGTAATCAATCCTATTGCCTCATCCATCTTGTTCCTATGTTGCATGAACTCAAAAGGCCTTTGTAAAATTGGTTGTACTGCATCTAAATAAGACCACTATCCTTTTGACTAGAGAAGCCGTGTCATCAAGGTTTTCCATGTGTGATAATTATGAGGGGTCAGAAGTTCTAGACAAGAAGAGGTCTCGGCCATTATTTTAGAAGGTGTTGAATTATTTTTTAATGTAGCTCTAGTTTACATAAGTAAATAATAGAAAGAATATGACAAAACACTCCCACAATGTAAAACATTGAACCTCAACTGCTAGAAGGAGTGCATAAATGAGAGAAGATAAAAAAAGATTCATATATGAATCACAAATACCTTGTTTTTGTAAGCCAAAAAATGACCAAATGCTGAAAGTACTATGCCCACTCAATATTTTTCCAAACTAATACTAGATTTGGAAAGTAGACAATAAATCATGCACTTTTAAAAAAATAGCACCTAAATATGTGTCCATATGAGCTCGAACGAAGCTTTTGAAGTTGTAAAAAAATGGGATTTGAATTTTTTGAAAACTTCAGAAACAAAGATCACAAACAACCTACACCAATGTGTAGATCATGAAATTCTACCCCAAAACTTTAAAAAATTGCTTGGAAAAAGGAGTTCATATGAGTGAGATATCGTTGTTTGAAAATCACCTCTGTAATTATATTTTCTAAATCACCACCATCACACCTCCAAATATCAAAGAAAAATGCTCGAAAAGTGTCAGATATGTTCTATCAATCCATCTTTCTCATTTTTCTCCAAATACTGAATAAGCTAAAACAGATCTGGCTCTGATACCATGAAGGATTTGAGCAATACAAATCCACAAAGCTTGACAAATACCTACATGTAAAAATATGTCACCAAGAAGAAAAAGGCAAGAGGAGGCAAGGGTTTTCCCTAAAAATTATGCATATGTATTCTTAGAAAAAGAAAAGATGCAAGATAATTACAAACAATCTATCCTTATAGTAGGAGATCGAAACCTGAAAAGGGTAACCTAAAAGGTAAATGCTATTTAATAATTACTAATTAATTATTAAATGAGAATGCATAAGTGCATAAAGTGAAATATTAAGAAGGAAGAAAAGGTAATTTAATTAACAAAATTAAATTAACCTTTTTCTGTAACAACCTTTCCCTTTTTATATGTGTCTACATTATCATCACCCAACACATGCTTAAAAATGATTTATTATATGATGATATATTTTATCACAATTACATGTTGAGATGGTTATAAATAGGGATCACTAGACTAAATAAAATAACTAGGGATCAAACCAACTCCCATCAACAATTTTATTGTTGAATAATTCAATTAGTCTAACTTCAAAGCATTTGAGGTAGGTAAGATCTAGGCATAGATTATTAATATAATAGACTTATCCCCTTTATGTATTGATAAATGTGGTTGGATAAGGTGCAACAAGACATAGATGAAAATATGTAGAAGTGCATAATAATCAACATAAAATGATAAGATACATGTTCAATATGCTAATTTTGAATACATATATGGAAAGAGGAATTGAAGGAGGACGTTCTAGAGAATTTTGAGCTCAAAATGGGAACACACTATCAATAGGTGAAACATTCCCAATGTTGTTTGAAGCTAATATTATGATTGAATTCAAACTTAGGATATCACTAATCCATCCTTTGAATTTTTGTAGATATGCCATATTATTTTACTAACCGTGACTGTCAATAATTGATAGCATCCATACTACTTTTTTAGGACTTGATTCTTCTTGTCCCAATCCACACATTCTAGATCTATAAATTCTTTCTCTTAAAACTAGAAACTTTCAAATAATAAGATGAAATATGGTGTTTGTGTTTTACAAAGGCTTGCCTTAATAATTCTTTAGGGGAATTCAACCTTCCCTAGAACAAAATATCTAAAATAAACCTTAAATATGAAATAAAGAATATGTTACTAGTAGCAACTTTCATTGTACCAAAGGATCAACCTATCAATTCCCAATACAACCACTAGACTTATAAAAGACACATGAGGCTATTAAACCATGTCATGAATCCTCATGAGAGATATTGGCCCATTGCCAAAAATCCCCATTCTAACATTACTCACTATGACCTTTGTGAATTCAAACATTTGACTAAGATCTGATACCACTTTTTATAGCTAGCAGTTATTGTTGCACCAAAAGAATGATTTGCCAATTCCCAATATGACCACTAGATTTGTAGAAAACATGGGAGGCTATTAAACCATGTAAAAAATGTTCGTGAGAGAGACACACTAATAATATCATATTAAATCAAAATGTTATATGATATTCCAATAAAATCTCCTTGTCTTAAAGACTTTATGAAAGGTTGATGGTGTAGGAAGGGAGCTCATGCATGGCTTCACCCAAAGAGGAAACATATGAACTTGATCATGGACTTTGTCTCCAAGGCTAGATATAGTCCTTCATCATGTTCAAAATGATTGAAGTGATTTTTCAATGAGAGAGTGAATTGTAAATGTGTGTTATTCAAATGAGGAGGGAGAGCCTCCTTTATAATGAACCTTGTAAACCATGTTGATAATTTTGAAGTAGCTAAAATGGATAGTATTTTTTGATTCACTAAATTGAGACTGTTAGCATATTCAGCCTTAGGCCCTTTTTAGTTAGACTATGATACCTAGAACCATAGTCTACTTGGACTAGCATGTGAGGTACTGTAGTCCAATCTTGAAGGATTTCAAATAGGTTGGATAAGCTAGAAAGGTACTCTACTAGAGAAATCAAGCCTTGGATATAGAAAAGATAAGTCATATTTTGGGGCATGGAATAGAAGTATCAACATGATGCCTAGGTGAGCATGGATTTGTATGAGAATATTATTGACAACAATGCACATGTATAATTTTCCCCTTTTCAATTCCTTGCATATATTAGATGAACAAATTGGGGGACACATTATTAGCAAGATTCCCATGCGAGCTATGTTACATAGTGCACAAGTCATTCTCATTCCCCTTTTTAGGAAGTTCTACAATTTGATTTCTTGGTTGGACTCATTTTATTTTTTGCATAGTTATTTATCATTATTTTATAATAGGAAACATCTATGTCCCTTTGTTTCATTTATTTTACTACTTTTGTAGATAGTTCCTTTTCAACCATATTGCATTGGGTGCTTATTTAAATGTGTGGAGAATATTACCCATTACATTTTTTTTTGTTCTTTTTGTGTAAGTTTTTGATGACGTGCTTATACTTTATATGAATTCAAATATATTGAGTTAAAACACATTAGCTACTTATTTTAGATTGGCATGCATTTACCTAGTTTGTCATCAAAATGGTGATAAAATATAATTGTAAAAATTATAACCGATGCATTTTTTCCTTACACTTTGATTAGACTAGCCTAATGCAATAATTAATTAATTAATTATAATAAAAATAAATAACATATTCTTGCATGGATTTTGATAATGAAATCATTATACCTTGATGTTCTTTTTAGTGACCCTTAAAGTTTCACTCTTATCCTTACATTCATTTATTGCCACCTAGGTGCAAATCTACTTTATCCAAGTCACTTTCATATTCATATAATTAAAAGTTGACTTTCACAATTCAAAATTCAAAAATTCACCTATTGATGACCACTTCACTTAAGGCTATGGTGAGGCAATCTAGTGTGTACTTGTGTTGATTGAGACACTATTTTAGTACATTGAAGGACATTTGTTCACTCATCCACAAGCATCAATGACTATCATCTAAAATTTATCAAGGAGCGTGTTAGGTTTATTGATAAAATATATATTAGAATATGCTAACAAGAATTATCAAATCATTTAGCATGCCATCCTATATTTATTGCTTTCTACATTTTCTTGATCTTGAATCACTTCCACTAGAAGTCTTATTAAACAAATTATGAGTTTAATGACTTAAAAAACTTCCTAAAAGTATTCATAAATATAACTTATCCTTACAAATCATAAATTATAACTAGTATAGATATCTTAAATAAATCTATCAAAAGAAATATCGATAGATATCCACTACAAAATAATTATAATTTAATTCACTACATCTAAAATTATTTATATTTCATCTATCTCCATTTATTTAGTTTTTACTAATTTAAGCTTTTTATTTTAATTTCTTAAAAAATGGATGATTTATATCTACAAATATTATTTTAAATGGATATTTTATATTCTATTTATTAAATTATTTTTAAAAGTATATTCTATTTATAATTAGATTTAAGCTTTTGACATGTAGATGGTTATCATGTAGTGCCCACCTATAGTTTGTTTTTCCATTATATTTACTAAAGTCTTTTATGCCTATTTCATGGATGCATTGGTTTCAAGGATATTATTTCATAACTTGGACTAGAGATATATCAACAATGGTTACTTAGGTGACTATATTTCATGTATTGTTTAGTGATTAAGGCTTTTTTTTTTAATAAATAAAATGAACGAAGCCACTATATATAATATTAAAATAAAAACAGGTTCAACGGTTCATTCGGGAAAGAACCTAAAAGAAAACCCAAAATCATCACCCAATACAAGAATGCCAAGAGATTCCATACAAAATTTCAAGAAGGTCATTGTCTCAGAAAACTACACAACAATGTTTTAAAAATCTCCACACTAGATTAGATCTTTATCAAAAAATTGCATATGGCACTTTAGTCAAACTCATCATAAGACCTTAGACTCCTGGATCATTCAACCAGCCAAAAACCCATATTAGTCACCTCGCCATTTTAAGCATTTTCTTCTACCTTTCTAATTGGAACTCTTCGATTATGGTTATTGGTGCATTAATGATGCTTTAATGGTTTGTAGTTAATGAATGTGATTTATTTCATAGCAATGTCAGATGATGCTTTTGATTATTTCATATTCATAACGGTGCATTATTTTATTTGACCATTTGATGTTCAACTTATAATTATTATGGTACTTACCTCATACTTGCATGTGTATAGTACGTGTGTTTGTTTTATCTTTCTGTTTATAATGTCTGATGTGGATAAGGGAGGGAGTCGTAATCACCTGCTAGTCAAGATATATATGATGTACCAATCCTCGCCATTGTCTGTTTAGTTTAGATATATTTATATACATGTACATGTTTGTCTTTTATGCAGAATGTAGGTACTAGACATTGACTTCCCTAAATTGCTAGGATGAGCGAGCTCTATCACAATAACTCAATGGTAAGAATGAGGAGATAATGTTCAGGTCCAATCCTAGCCATAGTCTAAATACTTGTCTTGCAAGGAGGACTCACAACTAACTTTTCACCCTTTTTAAAACCCGTGAGTTTATCTTTGTCTGTGTTGTCTGATTTTGAGCTTTAGTTTGTTTTGATAATGTCATTTTTATGTAGATTTTGCTATGTGATTTATTTGGCAAATGATTTAATTATAATATTTTAGTTAATCATATAATATTAAGAATTATTAAATATTATTTGATTAAAAAGAAAATATTAAAGTATGAGAATATTTAATTGATTAAAAAACTAATCAAATATGTGCTTTAATTTAAAAGTATTAATCTAAATTTAGAAGTCTAAATTTAGAAAATTGGTTAAAGACAAATTAGAATATGATGATATTTAATCAATTATAAATTAATTAAATATGTACTTCAGTTTAAAAGATTTAATTTAAAAGTCTAATTTAAGAAGTTGGACAAAAAGAGAATTAAAATATTGAAAATTTAATATTGCTTTATTATAATTATTTATTTAATAATAATTAAATTAAAGTTGCATTTAAACAATAAGCTTTGATTATTATTATTAATTTAAATAATAAAATATGCTTTAATTAGTGCTTGCTGGAGGAAAATAAAATATAAAAGAATGAAATTTAAAGATAAAGTTATAGTTCTAATTGTGGTGTAGTTATATTTATTTAATTTAACGATAATAATTTAGGAGTTTAATTTTAATAATAAACTCTAAGTAATATTATTAATTAAATTAATAATTATGTTACTAAAAATGCTTCGAAAATTAATTAAAGATAGAAAACTAATTATTTAAATTAAGATATTTTGTAATTAAATATCTAAGAGTTGTGCATGAAAAGGTAAAAGGTAATAAAGTAATAAACAGCAATTGATCAACGAGTTCCCTCTCGTGATTGCACAATCAGAGCCTAAATTTAAGGGAGAACTCTTTATCAGAGATCAAGAGCTCATTTTGCAATTACATAGGTTTTAGGGAGTAAATTTCATATTTGAATCAAAAGAATTATTGAGAGTTTTAGAGGGTTTTGGATTTGCATGCATTCACAGATTGTCTCAAATTTTAGCTGTGGTTTTGAGGTTTTGGGAGCGAACTCAAAATTTGATCAAAAAAATTGTTAAAAGTTTTAAAGAGTTTGGATTTGCATACATTCATAGATTGTCTCAGATTTTAACTGTGATTTTGAGGTAGGGTTTGAAAACTCATTGTCAAATTTTATTGAAAGATCTGTCTACTTCATGTTTTCCTCAATGTTTGCATATTGCTTATTAATTTACTCTATTTATTGTTGAATAAGAAATTATGTTGTAGATTTTGGAAAGGAAAACTTATTAATCAAGAAAACTTGACTAAGAAAAACTATAGAAAAATTATAGAAAATTATCATGAATATATTCTTTTAAACCCCTTTAGATAATATAGGGAATATTTGATTATAAAAATTGGAAGAAACAATAAATTGAACAGTTAGGGTTTCAACTATAAATTTTTCATTAGAACCATGAGATTATCATGAATTTTCTAAATATAGATAAATATTATTCTTATATCTAAAATAATTTAATTGCAATTTTTTTTGGAAAACAAAAGATTAATTGAGAGGAAAGCATGTTATAACTAAATGTATGCATGCATATGAAAACAAATATACTAAAAATATAAGGTAAGTATAGTATGGTTACATGCATGTGAAAACAAATATGCTAAAAATATAAAGTTAAATATAGTATGGTTACATGAATGTGAAAATAAATATGTTAAAAATAGAAAACTAAGTATAGTATGGTTGCATGATTTGAGAGATCAACGACATGCGAAAATATTAATTGCATGCGCATTTTTATTTTATATAGTTTAATTTTTAAATTTATTTATTTAAATAATAATAATTTGTTAATTTCTAAAATTAAATAAATATTATCTATTTAGTTATAAAGTGAATGTTAGTATTAGTGTTTATTTAAGTATAATTAAACACTTTTTAAAAAAAAATTATATTATTATTTTTTAAGATCAGTAAGAGGCCAAAGCCAAGATTAATTATTATCATTTACAAAGCGTGCTCGCGAATAGATTGGAACCCAAGACCTCTTCAATAAGAGGCTCACAATTTACCATTGTGTTATAGGCTCTTGCTTTATAATTAAACAATTAGTTGCATATAAATGATTTTATATTTATTAATGCAAGAGGGAAGTTAATAAATAAATATTTAGAACTTTATTATATTTTAAGAGAAGTTGTGGTAGAGTTCACTATGTAATCATTTAGTTAATAACTATTTGACTTTGTGAGAGAAATTATAAAAAATTAAATTAAATTTATAATTTTATCTTTATTTGCATTATGAATTAAAGGAGAATTAAATGTTAATATTGGACTTAAATAAATGTCAAATTAATATTTTAGAAATGAAATTAGTATTAATATTTAATCTAATAATATAAATTTATGTTATTTATTAAATCATTTATGATTTAAGATTATTTAAATTATAACATGATAATATTGCATGATATTTTATATGCAAAAAAATATTAGATATTTAAATACTTATTGTTTTAAATAAGTACATTAGCATAACAATTTATATTAACATGTATATTCTTATTTTATTTCTAAACACATCGTTATGACCCAAACTAAACAAAGAAATTGGTGGAATTAAATCATGTGGCTGAAAACTATGTGTTTTTTAATACTCTATTTATAGTCTTGTAATGTTTATTTTCTTGATAGTTTTCTTTGTGGGTTGTTTAGTTGGCCAAGTTAGGATGTGCACTAGAGACGTTTTTGAGATTTCTTTTATGTTTATTTGACTAGATGTCATGATGAACTTTATGATTTGAATTGAGATTTATGTTTTATGAGTTTTATGCTATTGAATATTTATGAGAACTTGGGTTTTGAGAACCAATGTTATTTTTGAGTTGCCTATTAAGAAATCAAATTCGATCAATATTACTTTTGTGTTATGAGACAATATTATGATTTGTGATTTTTGGGAAGGTAGTTTAGGTGTATGTCTATGAGAGTGGCTTGCAATAGGCACCGGGGCCCAAAGTGGCTACCAAGGTAACTCATTGTAAGTTGTGTAATAAGTGATAACATAGTAATTAAAATATCTTGCCTAGCCCTTTTTCTTTGAGATACATTAAAAAGATAAGTTAGAAATTTTTCCTCGTCCATGCCTTGAGTGCTTGTATAGACTAAGGATGAGATGGAAATGATACCTTGAGAGGTATGACTAGTTTCCTCATCGTCATTAGAGAGTATTATTGTTTCGCATAGAGTCACTAGGGGGTCGGGGTCTTGAGAGACTGTCAGGGTAACCTTAGAGTTGACTCATGTGACGACACTCCATAATATGTAGCTTGAGTCTCCTTCATGATTTTTTTTATATGCCTTTAGTGGTGTACTTGTTGGATATTACTTTTGATGGTGTATTTATTATGAGTTGTTACTCATTGATTGGATGTCATTTATTGTTGACATTTGACTTTTATTAATGAATGATCAATTATTCATTGGTGGTGTTTTTATTGTTGGAGTTAGTGATTGGTAGTTTACTTTTATTGATGACAGTTATTATCTATTGGTCATTGCTCTAGTGACACTTGACATTGATTTCGAGGTGGTTGTATATTTTTAGTCTTGAATTTTGTATGTTGACTTGGTATGAGATGTTAATATTGAAATGAGTGTCCTTTTGATTTTGATTATCTCTTCGTCTTGAGTAGTTTGTGTTACTCTTGAGGTAGTTTTGGCTATTAGGATTCCTTGCCTAGGATTATTTTATGATTTGATTATCTATGTGTGAATTATACATTACCTCTCCTGCACGGTCGGAGTGAAAGCCTGATTAGGTGACCATGCGGTCAGGAGGTAGTGTATTCTTACCATTTGGGTCCCCCCAGATTGACACTTGTTGGATGTTTCTTGATACAGTGGTACCATTATAATTCTTCCTCTTATCTTGAAGATTTCTCTTCATTTGATGTGTGATATCCCCATTTCAGTATATAAATTAATCATACATAAAGAGTATATAATATTAATAATCGATAATATTATAATTATATTAAGATATAATTTATAATATTATAATAATCATATATTATATTATATAATTATAAGTATTAAATATACATATAAATCTATCTATGAGTTAGATATTTATATGCCATAGATAATGAGTACATATATGTATGACAATAATATATGATATTATATCTTTATTATATATTAAAGTAATATTTCATTATGATTCATATATAACATATAATCATATATAATATATATAATATATAGTCATATATTATTATGGTAATAGATAATCATATATTATTAATATTAATATATTTTATTAATATATAATTATATATAACTATTATAATAATATAATAACTACCTTATTAAATATATTAATGAAAAGACACAACCCTATGAAGTGTTGATATATATATGTGAGAATTTCAATCGTTAAAGGGGGATCATATATGAATTATCATGAAAGCTTTTGGGAATAAAGAAGCAAATTAGATGAAAATCTAATGGAATCTATACAAAATGGAGAAAAATTGAAAATGTCCAAAAGCGGACATTACAAGTGGTATCAGAGAAATGATCTTGCCATCTTGTGTGGAAGAAAGTTTGAATAGATAGGTGAACTACAACAGATACACCAAATAATTAAACTTGATATTGAAGCAGATAGAGAAGATAAGAGACATTGTCCCATTTGTCACGCTGTGAATCTTACACGAAATAAAAATTATCTCAAAATGATAGAAGTCTAAGAAATTATTTAAGAGCATCAAATCATCCATGGGAAGCAACATTGTAGTTGCAGAAACATTGTGCAGGAGGGAGGTGACATACCACTAGTTGTGTTATTATATGTGAAGAATAATAATGATGTTTTTGGTGGAACAAACTATTTAGAGGAGTATTGATTAGAGATAGCAACACTAGTATATCTATTCAAAATGGGGAAAAAGTAATCAGTACTGTAATTTGAAATGTCAAATCTGGTACTAAGAATGTAGATTGAATCAAGCACTTATGCTAAAGAATGTAGCCTAGATAACCAACAACAAAATCAAGAGACATCCACTTGTGATAGTAGAGGTTGAAGAATGGACAAAAGATGCCCAATCGACTAGAAAAGTAACCAGTCTGGTGTTAGGAAGAAACTGCATCACTACACTTAACGTTGTAAAATTTGTCATCGTGCCATTAATCTCTACCTGCATATTTTTCACTGGGACGATCAATGAAATGGTATCTGTTTTGAAAGGTCGTCATTTAGGAATAAACCATAAATCTACAGAGAGAGATATAGCGGGCATATTGGAGGGAAATTCATGCCAAGTAGTAGTGGAAGTATGTAGATGCGTGCTCCACCAAGAGATTGTGTCAAGTATTGCAATGGAGACGTTGTCTCTGGATACAACTTTGTACTCTTGCATCAAGGGTGTCAAAAGGTAATATGCTCTAAATAGATCAGCCCATAAAGGATAAGAAAACAATATATGAAATAATGTGTTGATAATTTGGAAGTGCACTTGAATGCCTTCATATATCTTTGCAAGACATGGGATTGGGATGTATCTTTCATAACCATTTCCATTCGGTTAATATACAAACCAATGGTAACAATCTACCCAATATAAATGCAAGTGATTCAAGCACGAGAAATGCACCAAAATGACATGTCACCGATAATCAACATAAATTTGAAAGAAGAGAACATAGAAAGTAGGCCAAAGTGCCATGCCACCATAAAGAGCACATAATGATGACATTCTGATAAACAAATCCAAAACCAAAGAATATGCGGTATAAGCAAAAATTCGATAAACTAACTCCAGAAAGTTCTTAAGATCAAATCACGACACAAATTAAATCACTCCAATTACGACAAGCTAAAATCAGTCATTAATTATCTCAGTATATGAGTGGAAAATATGAATATAATGTCCAACATTAAATTCGTATTATGTTAAGTATCTGTAACATATGGAAATGAAATCAGTAACAATGGTAATAGCATATACGGAACCCACGTAATCATGGGATTAGAATAATTCATAAAAGACATTTAGACTTAGTCAATTATTGACTATATCGAGATATGTATTATTGTGGGAGCCTTAAGAATTAAGAAGATTAAGAAACTTAAGTAGAAGGCTTATGTTTACACAAATATGTGGCTACCTTGGTGACCATATACAACTACCATATTCGCTTTGAGAAGACATTGGTATCTACATTGGAAGATGGATTAAATATATTTTTCTTTCCTGTAGTAAAATCATATATTAAATGATGTCAACATCAGATAAAGACGTTAATGTGGAAATTGGATATGAATATTACTTGATACTCCTAAATCACTACTTCAACACATAAAGGTAATGAGGTAAGTTATTTAGTTTCTCCATATATTTTATTATGAAATAATTGTTAGTGTCTTCCTTATTAATGACACATATGGTTATTGTGAAGAATATTGAATAGTCTATCAATTATTCTAGTTGCAATGAAATGATTAATTTTTTGTTGATATGTAATAATGAAAGAATATTGTTAAGTAAAATCAATAAAATTATCTAAGATCATCACCTTCCAAGATGAGATAAGGCCTGCAGTGGAATGGACTGGGTGACATTACGCGAGGTACCGGATAAAGCCTACGGGTACTGGGTAAGGCCTCGGTGCAGGATATCTCAGGGTACATCATACAAAGGCGCCTTCTTAGAAATAATGATCGGAGGAAGGTAACGATAATGAGGGAGAACAGTGAGGCCCACTAATTTGGGTAACAGGGCACCCCATTATGGTTTCTTCTCCTATAATTGAATGATAAGATTAACTATCTGATATTTCAAAGATTATGCTTTAAAAGACTTCTTATTGGAAAATAGTTGATAGAATCACCTTAAGATCATAATTCTCCAAGTTGAGATAAGGCTTGCGGGGGAATGGGCTGGGTGACATCACTCGAGGTATCGAATAAAGCCTATGGCTACCGAGTAAGGCCTACGGTGACGGGATATCCCAAGGTACATCATACAAGGGCACCTTCTTGGAAATAATGGTCGGAGAGAGGTAACGATAATGAGGGAGAATGGTGAGGCCCATTGGTTGGGTAACAGGGCACCCTATTATGGTTCCTCCTCCCATATTTAGGAAATGATGAGACTATAAACACCCTGTGAGGAGATTGATTTATATATAATGTGTACTAATGATTTTTTTTTTGGTTGCAGGTTCACAATTAAAGAAATGCATAATGTGTGTCTTATGTGTTTGCATCGTGTCTTCATTTTTCTCCATCGTGTCTACTTCATGTTTTCATGGTCTGTCTACATCGTGTATGCTTCGTGTTTTCATTAAATGTATATTTCATAAATCTTTTTGGTATTTTAAATGCAAGTATGTTTTGTGACTATGACAAAGCTTGCATATGAATGATTTGCTTGAGGACAAGCAAATTTGAGAGGGGATGGCTGTGATATCCCCATTTCAGTATATAAATTAATTATACATAAAGAGTATATAATATTAATAATAGATAATATTATAATTATATTAAGATATAATTTATAATATTATAATAATCATTTATGATATTATATAATTTATAATTATATATTATATAATTATAAGTATTAATTATACATATAAATCTATCTATGAGTTAGATATTTATATGCCATAGATAATTAGTACATATCTGTATGACAATAATATATGATATTATATCTTTATTATATATTAAAGTAATATTTCATTATGATTCATAAATAACATATAATAATTTATAATATATATAATATATAGTCATATATTATTATGGTAATAGATAATCATATATTATTAATATTAATATATTTTATTAATATATAATTATATATAATTATTATAATAATATAATAACTACCTTATTAAATATATTAATGAAAAGACACAACCCTATGAAGTGTTGATATATATATATATGTGAGAATTTCAATCGTTAAAGGGGGATCAGATATGAATTATCATGAAAGCTTTTGGGAATAAAGAAGCAAATCAGATGAAAATCTAATGGAATCTATACAAAATGGAGAAAAACTGAAAATGTCCAAAAGGAGACATTACATGATGTATCTATATATCATGTGTTTTGAGATCTTTTGAGATATTGTATTGCATATTGATGTACTTGTATCTATTTTCACACACCCTGTGACATGTGCAGTGAATGCTATTCATTAGATGTGCTTTCATATTATTAGTTGTACTTATGCATTTGCTTATATGACTATGTATGCGTTTATTCATTTTATGATTATGGACATTATAATTGAGACTTAAACTTATTAATAAAACTTTCTTAAATGCGACTCAACATGAAGGAACCCTTGAGGAATTGAAACTATATTTGTAATTTATTACATGTTCTTGATGTGTATGTATATATTGCTTCCGCATTATTGTTACTTTGATATTGTTTAAACTTTTTTTTATAAAAATAGTTCAATAAACTTTGTAATATATTAGGTTTATTTCTTTTGGATTCCCAAGCGAAGCGTTACATATCAAATTTAATCTAAAAGAATAAAAATTAACATTAACACGCTCTCACTATCCCACTTCCTCATTTTGCCATTCTAGAATGCCTCTCGGCATAAATAAAAAAATCATATTAGTATATCAATTAAAATACATATTAATCCACCAACCATAATATTTTGACACTCAATTTTAACATGAATTATTATCCTTTCAAACTTCAAACTATGTATTACAATTTTAACATAAATTACTATCCTTATCAAATTTCAAACTACATATTACATTTCATTTAATTAAATTTTATACTTAGTTTTAGTAATTATTAATTGTCATAGTTTTAACATAAACTACTATCTTTATCAAATTTCAAATGACAAGTTTACATTTTATTTAATTAAACTTAATATTTAATTTAGTAATTATTAATTGTCAATTAAATCATTAAAGTATAGGTTAAAGACAAAACAAAGTCAAAACATTTTTTTTCATATTAATAAAAATATAATGATTTTTTTCCAAATTTTGTTGTTATTTTCGACTACAAACTATGCAAAATTTAAAAAAAAAATCTATGATATTTTACATCCTTTGATCAACTCGACTCCACTACACACTTAAAAGTACTTTTAAGCTCTAATCTCTTCATTTTCGTATTCAATGGACGCGTTCGTTCGCAGTCTGCAAACTGCAAACGCATGTTAGAGTAAATCTATGCTGGACAAGAAAGAGATGAGTTCCCCACATCGTCACAGTACTGTATGAGTCGAATTTTATTGAATCATATGATTATTCCTGGCCCTATAGTCTCAACTAGAAATCACTTCTCACTTACTTTCAACGTCATCTGCAAAGATTAAAAAAAAACAGGGCAGAGCTTATATACTTGCAGAAGATGCTGCTTTGTGCAGTAAGAGTCCATGAGCTTTCTTTCCCTTCCGCGCGTCTTCAAGTGTCTTTTTCTGCAATGCCCAGATCGTTTATCACCTGTCCTAGCTTCCAGTCTCCACCTTTATCCAAATCACATCCCTTTTTCCAATTCCGAGGATTCTCCTTTGACTCATCTAAGAAAATCCAGAGCATTCTCTCCAAAGGTAGAGCTGCCATTGCAGGTCTGCAGGAGAATTCAAAGGAAGCTGAAGAAAAATCTACTCCAGAGGAAGCTATAGAACTGGAAGAATTTGCAGAGGAATGGAGGAGGAAGAAAATTGGGTGGCTCTGCAAGGAATTGCCAGCACATGAACCCGGTCCCATGATTAGACTCCTTAACAAGCAGCGGAAATGGATTAAGCAAGAGGATGTTCACTATATCATCAACCATCTTCTTCGCCTGCGAGAAAATAATATCAGTCACAGGGTAAGTTTTTAATAAATGGATTTTGTTGAATCTTTGGTGAGGTTATAGGTGACCTTCAACATAGTGTGGAATAAGTTTGGACTGTATTGTAAACATGGTTCTGTGGCAAGTTATCCCATTGTAGTAATAATTATAGTTTTAAAACTGGCGACTCCGCAAAACTTGACAAAACAAATATCGCTTTACTTTGAAAAAGTTCATACATTTCATGCAAAACATAGTTGCAAAACGCATGAAATGAGTCTTTAGAATGTTAAAGAAGTGTTTTCTTTCATATTTGAATAGCAAAGGAGTACACTATCGCACCAATATACAACTACAACCACTGATGATCTGATATAAATCATCCAATGATTAAAGATCATAGAAAATTACAATTTCATTTAACCTACAATCATTTAAATTTTCCTTCCCTGCCATCACCATATTGGTAGTCGGATTTCTACAACTTCCTTTTAAGTCGTGGCGTTGTCAGTACTATGGAGGTTTTTTTTGTCATTTGGACAAATGTTTGACAAAATGCCAAAGGTGGTGCTACTTGCGAAAAGACAGACTATTCGCTTGTTTTCAAATCATGACAACAAATGTAGTATTTCCATTGAGCTATGGCAGCGACTGGAGGTAGTAATGGGCTGGGCTAGGGCCGTGAGGCCCTAGTTTTTTTGCATTTGATATTCTGTGTTTGGTGTCAGATGGGGGGTGTTTGCTTGTTTCTTGAGGGTGAGGGTCTTCTCTGCTGGTTAGGTTGGGTCCCTTTTCTGTTTGCTTTCATGAGATCATGGACCTCCTTGATTTCTATGGGGTCTTGTTTATATGAGTTTGGTTCCACTACAACATACATAATTGAATACTATTCCGGTATGAAACACCAAATGTCCAACTCTCTCTTGAATAAGGATGCTCATATGCTAAACAATATAGAAGACTTATGTGATCAAATGGGGAAAGCTCAAGGTTCCCTCTTATTGTGGACTTTCACTCAATTTTATGATGTGAGATACTAGTTATCATAAAGGGACTTATGCTATTCATTCAATGGATATCAACTTGACCTTAACTTCTTCTCATCAACAAACAACTTGCAAATAAAAAGGGTTTAGAAATTCTAACTCTAAGAATGTAAGATAATGTTGATGATTGGGTTAGCCTCCAACTGATCCTTATTTAACTGTGTCAACTAGGCATAGGGGGATGATATATTCTACAGATGCAGTAATAGTGTTTACATTGTTAATATTAACTCAAATACCCTATGAAGGTGCAATCCAAATGAACATCTCCAATAGAAGTTAAACACTTGCAATTTAGGCCTAGACTAACCTTCAATTGTTACTTACAATCAGTAAGTATCAAAAGGTGTGGACACTAGCATTACCATTAATCACCATTCAACAATATGTTCCATTTATCTACTCCTACTTCCACTTAACATGAAATAAAATCTTAACAGAGGAATTGAAGAGACCATACAATACTCGAAAGAAATACAAGTGATCCACCATGAAGACCAACAATGAATCAACAATTATTCTGATAGCATTATGACAAAGATTTCAACAAGTCTCCTCTTACTCTACTTTCTAACTAATGAGAAGACCTTGGCCTTTTACAGTTGCTTAATTACAATGAAGGGAAAAGATCAATTCAAAATCAAGGGCCAAGATTGATTCATTACAAACCCTAATTAGGATTGCCACTCTATCAACCAATTACATGAAGGGACCACTGTGTGGGTCAATAAGAAAACTACAATGCTTTTGAGAACCAATGAGACAAATGTACACCTCGCATGTTATGATTGGATGTACTTAGACATGTGTAACTGGAATTATCTGATTGGTAGAAGACAAGTGGGTGCCACCTCAACATCCTTATGTCATGGACTTGATCAATTCCTTGATGACGCGAAAACATTTCTTGATGCTCAACATTGTCAAACCTTCAATTATGATGGCATACTCCTAAATTGCTTCATCTTCCCAAATTTTCTCCATCTTCATTCTTAGAAATTTTCTCATTGTCATGATTTGAACTTGATTGAACTTGCAAACTTAATGTCTTAAACTTCTTCAAGCGGTGAAGTTTTTTCATGTAGCTGGATGTTTTGAAGTGAACCTGGATTTTCAAAGGAAATTCAAGTTGGTGATGATTTTTTCCACTTGTAAGTTTGTAAATTTGTTTTTTCTTTCTCCTTTTGTTTCCTTGAACTCCATTTTAACCTTGCCTTGAATTTGCACATTGATAATCTGATTTTGAACCTCCTCATTTGAAGTCCTTGATTAATCTTGTAGCACCTCTCTCCTTGAAGTCTTGAATTCGGCCTTGCCATCATCTCCATGCACTCCAAGCTTCCCTCTTACATTGCTAACACAAAAGAGGAATTGCACCAACCTCACAAAATTAATAAGCATAAACAAAATGAAGGGAATCTTAAAGTTTTCATGAAATCTAGATTCCTTTTTCTTCTACTAGGACAATTTGATCAAGAGCATTGACTTTTGATGGTTGATTTTTCTTTGTTTTAAGCCCAGATTTGTCTTTTTCCAGCACTTCTGTCTTTGATTTTGAGAAGAATTTTTCTTTAAGAGTCCAAACTTTCTGCCTCCCATATGTCTCCAATTTGCCACTAAGGATGAAATTGCTTTCAAGGAAGCAACCTCTGCCTCGAGGAAGAAGTTGCTACCCTTTGCAGAGGTAGATCTACTTGTCTTGGTGTGAAAATGAATCATCCCCTCCCTTCTTATATAGGTGACTTGAAACGTGAAGGGATGTGTCTATATTTGGGCCAGCTTGTATCCTTATAGGACAGTAAAAACATTGTAACCCTTTTTTCATATTGGCTGACTTTGGGGTGAAGGCAAGTTTTGATCATTAATAGCCTTGTAATCACACTTTTCATTTATCCATTGATTTGACCCATGTCTGGGTGGAATTTGAGGGCATACCGGGATTGTGAATCCTAGCTAGGGGGCGGATTCCCCCCCTTAGCTAGGGCTGATTCAATGTCTACAATTGCATTTTTTTCCCCTTAACATTCTCACTTTGTTCCTTCCACTTGGTTGATTGCTGGGGGTGGGGGGCGGGGGGGGGGGGGGGGGGGAAGGGGGTTATCAGTTGGTTTTGAGGTATTGAAAGGCCTAATTGTTCTGATTTTTATATCTTTTCTCGACATATTCATCTCTCATGCTTTTATCCTTCATTTTTCTTCCTCATTGTGTGAATTTGGAGGTTTAGATCATGCTTAAAACGCCATGGCTACAAGGTGGAAGTCACTCGTAGGCTAGGATTAGGCCTCAATCATGGACAGAATTCTCATGGACAGAATTCTCACCCTCCTTTGGATTCAAAGTCCTAAGAGGGCAGTGGATTCCACCAGTCCTCTACGATTTTCAATCTTGTTCACCTAGTTTTCAATCTTGTGATTCTTTCCTTCTTGTTTCTTGCTTAATCTAGGACTTGATTGGAGTCGAGGAGTTCATTGTTTGATTGTACTCATCATAAGTTATCTTTAACTTCCCACACCTTCATGTTTTTCATCTTATTGTAGGGAGGAATTTTAGGAGTCTCAAAGGATTTAGAATCCCAAGAGGTATGCGGATTCTGCCCTCCTCATAGGATTACCACTCACTTTCTACAACTTTTACAAGCCCATTTCATGCCTCAACCTTATGGTCATAATCAAATACACCACCTTCACCTTTGCTTGGTTTGATCTTGGCTCAAGTTTGAATAAGTTCCTTATATGCTAGAGGCCGACCTGCTCTAGAATTGAGAATCCTAAGTAGAGGGTGGAATCTGCTTTCTCCTTAGGACTGATTCTCCCCTCTCATCATTTGGTTTTGTCTATCTTAGGCTTAGGATCATTCACCTCTAAAATTCTTCAACTTCATAATTCTCCCTTCAATTTAGATCTGATTTTTCTTGCTTTCTCATGCTCTCATGCTGTCCACTAAGTCAAGGTGTAATTTTGGCATTGCTTAGAATTGGGAATCCTAGGAAGGCAGCAGATTCTAGTCCATCCTTAGGACTGCATTTTGCCTTCAATTTGGATGTGGTTTCTGGTGCAAGTTATTGTTCAACATCCACTTAGCATTTGTCCATGAAACTCCCATTTTGGTGGCTCTAAGAAGGGGCGGAAATCTGGAGTACCATAGGATTTGAAATCTTAAGAGGGCAGTGGATCCTGCTCTCCCTCTAGGATTTCACCTTACACTTTATCACTGATCTTTCATCTTCAAAACTCTACCATTTCATCCTTGATGAAGCTGCCATTGCCTTGAGTGGACGTCATCATGTTTACCTTGGCTTTTTACTTCAAATTCTGCCATGAACCATCCCGCTGTTGGATAGTCTGATTGAGAAGGCAGAAATCTTGGGTCTCCTAGGATTGGGAATACTAAGAGGGCAGTGGATTCGCCATCCCTCTAGAATTTTTCATAACACTTCACCTTTTCTTGTTTGGTTTCAAACTTATGATTTCATACTTGTTGATCAGGTCATGCCTTTCTTCATCAAACTATGCTTTGAATTGCTCTTTTTTGATGGGGCAGAAATCTTGTGTTTGTTGGGATTAAGAATCTTGAGAGGTGGTTTGAATTTGAGCTCCTCTTAGGATTACTTGGAAAATTCTCATCCCAAAATTATCATTTTGCATTTGCCTTAACTTTTCTCATCAATTTGAACTTGAAACTCGCTTTTAATATGGGCTGAATTTTGGGGGTTGGTAGGATTAGGAATCCTAATAAATGGCTGGATTCCGACCCAGTGCTAGGATTTATCAATTGCTTAATTCCCCATTTCTTGAAGTCATAGGGCAAGAGGATTTATATAAAATAAAAAATTTAAGTATAAGAATTCCTTTCTTATGCTTAAAGATATATTATATATATATATACTATTAGAATGTTTGAGATAGGTTTCAACTTCATAGAATTTTAATAAAGATTTTAGGTTTGGAGAGTTTCCAAACAAAATTCAGAGTTAGCCAAATTTTAGGATTCAACACACCTTCAATAGTGCTACCTCTCGTAGCCTTTCCTAACTTTGTAAGATCAGATTAAAGCTGAAGCAAGGATATGTAAAAGGTTCTAACTCATTTCATCTTAAATCCTTTGATTTCAACTCCATATCCTTGACTAGCTTACTCAACTCTCACTCACACCCCAAATAGACTTGACTTCCCAGCAAGCCAAAGTTGCCCAAACTCTTCTCTTCGACTTGGAGACTTGAAAATTGCTACCAAGATCACCTTAAAGCATCTAGACTTACTCCTACTGCTAAAGCAAAAAAGGGGGTCTCCATTTGCAATGGGGTGATGCTGTGGAAACCTCACAACATCTAACACCCGCCCAAAGAAATGTGCTTGAACATGTTAGGAATTAAACTTGTTTAGACCAAGAACTCCTAAGCAATTCCCTTTTCACCTATCAAACAACTAGTAAATGCACTCAAAATGGAAGAAACCATGACTAAAGCTAGCAGGTGTTAGCAGTTGAGGCTTTATTGGGAGATGTGGATGCAGATAGTATGGACACATTTGATGATACATTTGATGATGCTATGAGATATACTGGGTGTGACACCCCTTGTCAGATATTGGGTGACAACTTCGAGGAGGTTTTGGATGAGTCCTAGGATTGATGCTTACAAGATCTTACTATTGAGGTGGAAGCTGAGACATGCGAGGAGATTGATACGACAAGGGCTTCCATTTCTTCGAATGAGGAGTTGGTTGAGGTTCATGGCAGTTATATGTCAGATGCAGAATTGATAGCACTTGTATGAGCGATCTTGTGGTGGAGAGTTTCGATTTAGTCTCCTATCTTAGTGTAGTTAGTGAGACAAAGAGCTTGCATAGGAGTCAGGGATTACAGAGGCATCATGTGACTTGTCAGCTAAATGTGAATGATATTAACATTTCTTTAGCTCTTGAGCATATGATGCTATCCGTTAGATTTTAGCTACATCTGGTTGGGGTGCTCTTATGTTTGATGAGCATGGTGATAATACTCTTTCTCTAGCAGAGGTTCATGCGCTTTGAGAGACTATTAGGATCGTGAAGCATAGTTACTCTTAGTTAGTTACTGATAGGGATTACCTTTTGGAGAGGGGTAGCACCTATTATGAGATGTTAGGGAAAGAGGAGGAGGTGGTTGAGCTCACCTAGGAGCTTGAGGTGACTGTGGACTCTTTTTAGTATACTCAGTTGGCTCTTCAAGAGTCACAATCATAATTGGATGAGGTTTCTGTGGAGTTAGAACAGGTACAATCAACACTAGCCCCAAACCCTATTACATATTGTGGTTGGTGGTGAGTTTGCTTCTATGGTAGAGGATGAAGGACGTGATGATGTGGCAAACACATTCGTCCAAGAAATGAGTGTAGTATGTACAGAGGAGGTGAGAGAATTAGTGGAGACAGACTCTCATGGTGATTGGCTTCTTTCTACTGGAAGTGAATCTATTTCTTCTTTTGATACAACTGGTAGCATTGGACAGTTAGCATTGTCACATTTTCAGAGGGATTGGCTATGGATTGCGGGGGAGCAAATTGATGCTTCCACATATAATTTCTATTATACTGAGTCACTCATGGAGTATTTGCTTGAGAGCTGGGAGGTTTCATACAATATATTTGAGGGTACTCTTATTCGGGGCTCTCGTGTTATATGACAATTGGTGAGGAGAATTGTAAAGACCTTGGCTACAATGCTTCCCAATAGGGATTTTGTGGTTGGGTTTGCTGAGAGGGTTGCCCAAGATCCTACCCGACCAATAGTTCAGAGTTAGAGATTGGAGCCATCTTATAATTCCCAATTTGATGATGATGAGTGCTTGACAAAGATTGAGAGTTTTTATCGGCATTACACTGTGAGGAGTGCTCGTCACTTTTCTTTTGACCCACAGCTAGAGGACTTGGTTTTCAACATTATGGATGGTGATAGAAGGCTTGGAATTCATTATACTCGCAGAGGGCGTACTTCTTAGCCAAGGGATGGAGATTTTGAGATATAGGGTATTGTGAAATAGTTGGATGTGCTAGAGAATGAGATGAATCAAAATCACAAACGAATGACCCATTGATTTTGAATCCAAGATTTGAGCAGAGCATGATATCGCGTTTTTGAAGAGCGAAATGTGATGATACATTTGCGTCTTTAGAATTGCTGGACATTTCTTATGAGACATTGCATGAATTGGGCACAATTGATGTGGAATGTGATGAGACTTCATGTCAGGTTAAGTCAAATGATGCAATTGTTGGCATGAGTTTCCTAGATCATGTATTTGATGGCGATGCAACAATAGTGGGAGTAGGAGCATGTGAGGATACTGTCATATCAACAGCGACTTTTGTGTTAGTTGAACCATCTAACGAGGAGTTTAGTAGTATGCATGCTGTTATTGATGTGTGTTTTGATGATGGCGCACATGTTGATGATTATGAGTTTTCATCAACTGTAGATTTGGTTCAGTTTTCTGTTGCGGCAGTTAGTGTTGTTCCTATGTCCATATATTTTGATGTGGCTACACCTATTGTTGATACAGTTGGCATGAGTGCATATGGTTTGCCTGTAGCTACATCTTTTTCAACGCATGTTGGTGATGATCAGGATTCGAGTCCAACATATATTATGTGGGTGGATACAGGGAAGAAGAGGTTTCAAAGATCTTGTACGAAGTTGCCTTCTGGTGACATTCTGACTTCTACATCATCAACACAAATTTTGGGTGCTAGGCTGCAGGACATCTAGTTGGTCTTGATGTCACTGGTTTGCAGTTGGTTTTAATGTCCACAGGGATGTCACGTACTACTTCATTTGGGATGCAAGTGGAGGTTGGAGTTCATTGTGTCGCTGGGTTACTTGAGGACAAGCAATTTCAGGGAGGGCAGACTGTAATGTTCCTCATCTTTTAGACCCTCAATGAAGTTACAACTTTTCATTCTCTGAAGGCTAAGTGGAGAAATAAATTAAATTAAAGTCAATAAATAAATAAAAAAGATGATTTTATATTTAATTAATTTAAGTTTCTAGAAGCACAACTAATTATTGTATTGGAAAGAAGGAAGCTTCTAGAGAGTGCATTTTCTAGAAGCACAACTAATTATTGTATTGGAAAGGGGGAAGCTTCTAGAGAGTGTAATTAAATAATATTTTATATCCTTCTAGAAGGGTGAAGGAAAAGAATAAATAGAGGCGAGAGCTTCATTGTTAGGCATTCGATTATTGTCAGTTGCATTTGATATAAACTTGAGAAAAGAAACTAAGGGTTTCTGATTTCAATTAGCCATTGGAGAGCATCAATTCTTCAGTCTTGCAACCATTTGAGGTGGTGAAATATACACTGAATTTGGCATTTAGGAGAGCTTCATTATGGAGTTCTATTTGTGCTTAAAGTTAAGGAATAACTGAAGGATTTGAAGAATATTGAAGGACTATCGAGTGTAGACCTGAAGATTCATCTTTGGCAGCCATTAATAATCATTTTTTTCTTGCTGCTACAGTACGCGTGAACAATGTTGTGCTACAGTACCCGTGTTACAGTATTTATGCTTGATTCCAATTGTAACTTTCATCTCCATCCTTGGGCATCACTATTATCAAGTTCCTCTTGCAACTATTAGTAGTTAGCGTTGTAATCTTAGACATATAATTTGGTTGTCATAAGTGATAACTTAGAATCAGAGTTGGCATTGTTGTAGTCATTATTGTAAGCCCATTTGTCTTGGCAAATTCATAGCAACATTGTACATGGGAATGAATTCAATAAAGGAGATATATGATGCATACCATTTGTTTGACAAAATGCCCATCTAATAGCATATATGATCAGCATAATAGTATGCATGCCAAGTGCTTAACAAAATACCAATTGGCTTTAAGTGCACATTTTTCATTTAGAATTCATCTATATGCATTTGAAAAGCCAAAAGAGAATTGCATATGCATTTAGTTTTTTTCTTAGATATAGTAGCAATCAATTATAGGCTTGTATATTCCCTTTGATATCATTTCAAGCAAACATAATCAATCTGAAACTCAGAAACAACAAGCATAGAGATCGTATTGGAAGTGATGACAATTTTCCTTGACTTACAAATCAACAAGTTGAAGTTCAAATTGACAAGGGATATTATAGTGATATTAGAGCTTGCTTGCAAAGTGTTTGACAAAATGTCAAACAATTGAATTAGAGAATAATTTGTGTTTGACAAAGTAATAATCAGTTGGGGATATTATAGTCAACCTTTTATACTAGGTAGATCAAGGTCGGCCTAGTCTCGGGGTTTTCATTGATTAAGGGCCCTGAGATGTTTAACACTCCTGTTAAAATCCCGCTTGTGCAGTCGGTTCTTGCAAAGTAATTTCACGAGATCTCCTATTAAAAGGCATTCAATCCCTCATTTGAACATAACATGACATGACATGGTATGAGGAGCAAGGAGCAAGCACTTGTGGACATTTCAATTTGTCTTAGGGCAATTGTGAGGTGAAAGTAAGGGCTGGTTTCTTATTCTTCGTTGCAAGTGAGGCTATTATTCTTCCTTCAAGCATTCAAAGACAAATTTATCAAACATGGAGTTGCAAAGGGATCTCAAAGATGGTTAGAGTACTTTAGCCTTGGGGGCTTAGTATGATTTCTACATAATGCTTCAGATATGCACACTGACATGCTAGGGTTTGACCCCGGAGTAGATTCTTAGCATTTTTACATTCTAGATCACATACACACACACGACATTTTTCCTAATGGCTATTTGTGGAGATGGAAATCACCAAAATGAGGGGTTGACTAAGGCAAACCCCTTTATAGCCACACACACACACACAATTGTTACAGATTTGTAGGTGGGAGCGAAAAGAATTACAGATTTGGAACCTATTGTTCACAAGCTTTTGTGAGTCCTTAGTTTCAGGTCACCAGACAATGTCAACTTGGCTATAGGATGTCTTCCAAAGTTGACCTAGTCCTTTAGTCTCGGATTTCGGGGAGATTTTTAAGTTTTGTTCCTTTCATCATTTTATTACGAGCTCCATGATTGGAAGTTTAGAAACATATCAGATTTGTGAGTTCTAGAGAAAAATTACATCTCCCTCTTTGTATTTCGATGTGAGTACCTTATCTTTTATTTTACTTCTTAGCATACATCTACTCTTAGATCTCTATTGGGCTATTTGTGTGTATTTCAGATCTATACTTGTTATATCTCTTGTTTATATTGCATGAAAGAGAACTTGCTAGTGTACTTCCTTGACGAGTTTCTAGATTTTGTATTGGCATCCTTTTATCCTCTTGGGGTTTTGCTAATCAAATTTAAGGCTTATCGAGAGTTACGCTTGGAAGCCCCTCTTTCTCTTGTATTGAATGTCTCAGGGATAAATTGTTCAACTTGCCTAGTCTTGTTTGCATTGTTTATCATTGGTGCCATTTCCCCCTTGAACATTTTGATGAACCTAACGTGAACCCTCCCTTTTGTTTGATCTTGGTAGTTCGATCATTCTTTTATCAAACCTAATGGCCAAGAGTTAGTTTCTTATGAAGCTCCCTTGACTATCTCTGACATGGCCGAGAGTTAGTTTCTTATGAAGCTCCCTTGACTATCTCTGACATGGCCGATCATTACGATCCTAGATACCATTTGCTCGCTAAACACGGGTTTTATGGTCAAGGACATGGAATGTTTGAACAAGGAGTACAAGTTCCTTTATCCAATGATGGTTATGAACATACTTATGGTTTGGGTTTTAATCCTTATAAGCAACCTTCCTTCTTTCCAAATGTGAATCATATTTGCAGTTGTCCTTTGAAGTTATCAAACCCGCATCTTATCACATTTGATCAATCACCTTCTTTGGATGTTTTCTTCTCTGATGATGCTTTGGTTGACTTTCTAGGCACATATGAGGATTTGACTTCTTTCCATCATAATAAGAGAAAACCTTATTGTTTGGATATTAACCATTTTTTTGGAGAAGAAACTGAATCAGATCAACATGTTGATCCTCTTACTTCTATGGAGAAAACACAAAAGAGCAATTTGTTAATCACGGAAACGATAGATGTGTCTGTTGATCAGGATGATTTTGAAAAGGTTATTAAGATTGGAAAATGTTTGGATGAGATAGAACAAAAACAACTTACTGAGCTTCTTTTGGATTTTTCTAATATCTTTGCTTGGAAATATTCTAATATGCCTGGCAGTGATCCTAAAATTGTCACTCAACATAGTTTTGACACCAGATGCTAAGCTTGTGAAGCAGAAGAATTCATAAAACAAATTGTAGCATCACTCTTCTTGTTAAGGCTAAGATAGAAAAACTATTGTATGCTGGCTTTATACATCCTATAGATTAGTCCCCTTGGATTTCTAACAATGTGGTTGTTTCTAAGGGTGAAAATAAGATAAGGATGTGTTTTGATTTTTCGTGATTTAAACAAGGCTTCTTTGAAAGATGACTTTCCTTTACCAAACATTGATATGATAGTGGATTGAACTGCTGGACATGCGTTACTATCTTTTATGGATGATTCTTTGGATATAATCATATTTTTATTCCTCCTTATGATCACTATAAGACCTCTTTTATTACTTCTTGGGGAACATTTTGTTGGGTCATGATGCCTTTTGGATTAAGAAATGCGGGCGCTACTTATCAACGAGCTATGACTTCGATTTTTCACGATCATATGCATATGATTCTTGAGGACTATGTAGATGACATTCTAGCAAAATCTGTGAAACGTGATGAGCATGTTCCTACTCTTAGACAATTTTTTGAGAGGATAAGGAAGTATAATATGCATTTGAATCTGCAAAAATGTGTCTTTGGGGTTGACAGTGGGAAGCTTCTAGCATTTATTATATCTTAGTATTAAGGTAGTTAGAGAGAAAACTGATGCTATAGTCAATATGCCTCCTTGCGATATCTCGCAACTTCGAAGCTTACAAGGAAAGATACAAGCTATTCATCATTTTGCGGATCGCACTATTCCTTTCACTTCCTTGCTTAAGAAAGATTCTACTTTATCTTGGAATGAAGATTGTAAGCTCTCATTTCAACAATTCAAGACTTATCTTGCTAATCCCCCTATCTTATAACTGGCTCAACCTAATAAGCCAATATTTCTTTATACTTTTGCCTTTCTAAGGCATTGAGTGTTGTCTTGGTTCAGCATGATCAAGACGGTAAGGAACGTTCTGTTTATTATATAAGCTATACATTGATTGATTATGAGACACATTACACTACATTGGAGAAGCAATGTCTTGCTTTAGTTTTTGCTGGTCAAAAACTCAACACCTCCTTAATGCAGAAGTTAATGTTTAGGTGAAGTTTGATCCTTTAAAGCATCTCTTTTCAATAATAGATTTATCAGGACAACTTGCTAAATGGGTCATTGGTCTTAACAGAGTTATGGTCTTAATAGAGTTTGTGAAATGTCCCTTTTCTGATTTTATATAATATTTCCAACCTCTAATCAGATCTTTAAGATCAAACAACTAATATCACAAAGATCCACCAAAATTCTCCAGAAACCCCAAATCGGGTATGCTGAAAATAGTGCCAAAAGCTTCACAACTTCACAAATTATTAATAAATCTGAAAATGGACATTTTTACAGAAATTTGAGCAGCATAACAGCCTACAAAATGACATTTCCAGATCCGTATAGCCTTTACACAACAGTTTTCAAATGTAGGATAAAAACTATGCTCATCGGGCTCCCGAAATTAACACAAAAATGCCCGGAAACACCACAAAAACACTAATAATCTATCTCAAAAGTTTAATCACGTCCCAATACATATATTCAGCTCTATTTTAACACCTTAAAGTCTGAAATACAACAGCAACCCAAACTGATATGAAATACTCAACTGAAAACACCAACTCATACAAAAAACACACCCGAAAACCCACAAATCTGCACTATTCAGCACAAAGGCAAACTCTGTATGAGCATGCACATGGAATGGCTTCAAACTCCCGTCCTTAGCCTTCCTAGAAACCTGCAAACTCCCGTTCTTGGGTATCCCTGGAAACCTGCAAACTCCCGTTCTTGGGTCTCCTTCTCCACAGGTTTGGCAGCCTCTGAAGAATAACAAAGAATGAGCAAAAATCAAGTTCTGGAATGAGCCCAAAATGCCTCCAAACCCCTTAAAAGAGGGCATAACCCTAACTCACGTCCAAGAGGGGTTAATAAAATATAATTTAATAATAATTTTTATTTATTAGTCCATTGGTTTCCAAAGATTAGCCCCTTTTTCCGAAACTTCACCTTTTTGGAGCCTGCCTGCCTTAGCAAAGTTTATTATTTTTTTAATTATTTGAAAAGGGGACATGACAGTTTGATTTAAAATTTATCTCTTATAAATCTATTAAAGGGCAAGCCTTGACAGATCATTTGGCTAAGGCTCCTTCTCCTATTTTAACAAGAAAATCTATTGAGTTTCCTAATGAGTGTCTTGCCTATTGATATAGATGAGACATGGGACTTATACTTTGATGGATCTAGATGTCAAACTAGATCCAGAGCTGGAGTTATATTGATACCTTGTCTAGGAAACCTATTGCTTTGTCATACAAGCTTACCTTTTCATGTACTAACAATGTTGCTGAGTATGAAGCCCTTATTGTTGGTTTAAAAGCGGCTTTGTCCTTACACATTAAACACATTAAGATCTTTGGTAATTTACAACTTGTAATACAACAGATTAATGGTACCTATGAAGCTAAGAACGATAAATTGACCAAGTATCGGAATTTAGCTACAGATCTACTTGGAAGATTTGCCTCTTTTTTTCTATACCTACCTTGAAAGGATAATCAACATATTAATGCTATGGCTAGTGCAACATCTCTTAGGTGTGTTAGATTTTCAATTCATGTTTCATACTCTTTTTGAACCTGCAATTTTACATGATACCCCATTGAATGTGACATGTCTTGACTTACATTTGGATGAGCGGTATTCACACATTTATCAGTATCTTGAAGATGGATCTTTTTCTTAAGTCTGCAACCGGGAATTTGAGGAATAGGATCCAAAAACTTGTGGCTCATTATATCATTCTTGCAAATGTTCTTTATAAGAGGTCTTAAGATGGCCCTCTCCTTAGATGCCTCACAAAAGCCGAAATCCCTATGTCTTTGCAAGAAGCTCATGCTGGATAATGCAGGGGGGCATTTTGGTGGGAAATACTTAGTTATCAAACTCCTTCAGATGGGATATTATTGGCAAACTATGGAATAAGACTCATTCACCTTTGTCAAAAAGTGTTTGCAATGTTAGCACCATAAGAATCTTATTCATGCTCCTACGTATGCTTTGCTTTCTCGAGTTTCACCATGGCCTTTAAGTGTGTGGTGTTTTGATCTTATTGGTAAGATTTCTCCTTCCTCTTCTCAAGGGCATACTTATATTCTTACTACTACATATTACTTCAATAAGTGGGTAGAAGCTCTACCTTTGCGCTCTACTACTGCGGATGTAATTTGTGACTTCTGTTGAAGATGGTAGCTACGATAGAGATCTTTATCTCTGCAAATATGAATGTTATTACCGTTATTGTTACGTTCAGCTGAAAAAGACACTTAAGTTTTAATTTGTAATATTAAATGTAAATGACATGTGTCATTCTCATGTATTGAGGCATGAATATTCGAAGAGTCATAATTAATTATAGGAGTTATAGGAATCTCAAGAGACCTTTCGGTTATCATGTGAAGAGTCTTCTATTGTTATATAGTTTGCATCATGCAAAGGATATTGTACACTTGAACTTTCATTATCAATAAAAGATATATTTTTGTTGTGTGGCTAGCTTTTTCCCTTCATTCTAGAATGGTTTTCTCAGGATATTTCTGGTGTTCCTTGTTTCAGTTTTTGTCTTCTTTATTGCTGGTTATCTTTATGGATTTCTGGGCTGTAGATTTAACATGGTATCAGAGCTAGGTTGGATAATAGCTTTAATGAAGATGTTTTTTTAAAATAATTTAGTGCATGTGATTTCAGAGATAAATCAAGATTTTTTATATATTTTTTTATTCTTTATCGAAATCTAGTTATCACATGTATTTGCTCTTCATGGCGAACTTTTCAGTAACCACCTTCAATTGAAACTTCTCCGTATCACTAAAGATTATCTTCAAGGTCTCCATGCAACAGGTCTCTCTTGCGTCTTTTGTTAATCCCCTTCTAATTTTTCTTGGATCGCTTTGTATGCTCTATTCGAATCAGAGGAATTTATTTGTGATTATTTTTCTGTGATATAAGAGACTTTGGATGTCTTATTAGGGTTTTGTGTTAGTATTGATGAACACGTCTATGTGTATTTGTTATCGTTTGGCGGAGCTTTCTGAAAACTTCAATTTTTTATTTATTTTTGTCTCTACCGTCAATTGTAGTGGAAATTTCATTCGATTTCCTGTGTCTTCTTATGCGGATGAAATTTTGCATATCTTCTTTAAGATCAAATGTCACGTTTCTACATACACTATGGTTTTTAATTCCTTCTATGTTATAGTGTTGATCTTGGAAGTTTTGGGTCATATTTTTATACATCTTGTAACCGTTGCCCATTAATATTATCTAACAACCATATAGTGCAAATACGTCGGGTTCTTTCTCTGAGTCCATTCTTGCTGCGAGTTTGTGTGTAGAAGTTTTCTTCAGCTTTGTCTTTTCTGCTCTCCAGTCACATGAATTGTTTACATATATTTTCATTTTGTACATACGTATATTCGTAACTCTATTTTTTATTTTTTAGACTGGGTTGTGATTCCTATGTGGGTCGTATATCTCCATTGTTCCTTTCTTTGGGCATAGGTTAACTGAGCTGTCTTAGCGATAGATGCTATTCAGAGGCTCTGTTTTTGCTTTATTCTCGTGATTATTTCATTTTCTTCTTTGGGGCAGCAAGCTTTAATGAAATTGACCTCGAAATGCTTGCTGTGGCATTCAGTTGTAAGTGGTATTTAGGGAGGGTCTCCATGGAAGACATTTGATGAGTCGCAGAATTGTGGGCTTCAGCTAACCATGATGGACCTTCATAATGCTGATCATTCATCTGCGGATTCCAAGAAGCTGAGCAGCAAGGAGAAGAAGCTAAAGCGCAGGGAGGTGAAGGTAAAGGTGTTGAAGGTATCAATCGTATTGAAGCATCAGGTAATACATGTTCTGCTGCGTGGAATGAGAATGAAGTGACCATATAAATTGACAAGAATCTGCACATGCCGTTAGGAAAGTTTGACCAAGAGGAATATATATATAGTTCATTTTTGCATCCGTTATTATCAGTTTCAATAACTGCCAGAAACAACGAGGAAGAGGGATATTCATTCAAGTCTGAGCTGATGCTGCCACAACACAAAGACTTTGTCAGCATAAGAAATACTGTCTTGCATATTGCTCCTTGTGTAGAGAGGGTAAAATCTTGTTCGGGCTTGTTGTGCCTAGATGTAGCAGACAAACAAGTCACAAGTAAATATCCAACATATCAAGAGGTTACTATGGAGAAAAATACGAAAGAGATAAGTATTCTTTTAATCATTTTGTATCTACAGAATCCAGAATATTGAGAGTGCTTGTTTTGCAGTACTTAAATTTGATCAAATTCCTGTAGGCTTCATCCTTATGTAATGGATGTGTTCATTTTATATACCTTCAAGCAGACAGATATATTTCATGAGCAGAGCTGTTTGAGAATTTATAGTACTGAGATTTTTTTAGTTTGCACATAAGATAATTGCACGAGCATGCAAAGTTGGAATATTGAGCAGTGGGATAGTATCTTGCCATTTTATGAAGCTCAAAATCATTAAAAAAAAGAAAGGAAGAAGAGATAAGCCTTCTTTAATTGGTTGTTGTTATGAAAACTAGTGCATATTTTGGAATTAATGTATATTGGTGATTGATCTTAATCTATTGGTTGTAGGATGCAATGAAATTGTGCGCTTGAGATTATGCAGTCTGAATGAGAATGTTCATTTAGAAGGAGATGTTGAGCTTCAGAGGGAGGCTTCATCATAATTAAGAGGGAGTGCTTATGGAATCCCCTTCATTCTCATATGTGCTTGTGGTATTTATAAAATTTGAGATTTAAATGGAATCAAGTCTTAGTCTGTTATTCCCTATTTTTCTTGTGTGAATAAATGAGATTGTAAGATCAGCTATAATAACTCTTTCACTATGTGATAGTGAACATCATGTTGAGAGAGTCCATGATGTCATCACGTTGAGAAAATTTGTGATGGGAGTTGGATGTCATGTTAAGAGTTTCCATGACAGTTCACGTTGAGAGAGTCCGTGAATAAAAGCTTAGCTATGAGTCTTACAAATCTTTTCATGTTGAGTAATTCCATGAATGTGATTTTCATGTTGAGTGATTCCATGAATATAAGTAATTGTTATAGGTTTTCATGTTGAGAGATTCCATGAATGTGATTAATTGTTACAAGGTTTCATGTTGAGCGATTCCATGAATATGATTGATTGTTATAGTTTTTCATGAATCCAATAGGATATATGGGATAAAATTTCATCATTAACATTTTGGTTGCAGTCTTCTATGATTATTCAGCTAAAGATCTCTCTCTGGCTAAGAGGGAGTGTTGAAGATGGTAGCTGTGATTGAGATCTTTATCTTTGCAAATATGAATGTTATTACCGTTATTGTTATGTTCAGCTGAAAAAGAAACTTAAGTTTTAATTTGTAATATTAAATGTAAATGACATGTGTCATTCTCATGCATTGAAGCATGAATATTTGAAGAGTCATAATTAATTATAGGAGTTATAGGAATCTCAAGAGACCTTTTGGTTATCATGTGAAGAGTCTCCTATTGTTATATAGTTTGCATCATGCAAAGGATATTGTACACTTGAACTTTCATTATCAATAAAAGATATATTTTTGTTGTGTGGCTGGGTTTTTCCCTTCATTCTAGAAGGGTTTTCTCAGGATATTTCTGGTGTTCCTTGTTTCACTTTTTATCTTCTTTATTGCTGGTTATCTTTATGGATTTCTGGGCTGTAGATTTAACAACTTTATCTTTCAAAACATTATCACTAGATTTGGTATCCCTATAGCCATTGTCTCGGATAATGGAGCTCAATTTAAAAACAAGGAACTTAAGGCCTTTTTGGAGAAATATCGTATTCACCATTGTTTCTCTTCTCCTTTCTTCCCTCAATCTAATGGACAAGTTGAAGCTTCTAATAAGGTTATTGAACAAATTCTTTGGAAGACACTTAATAAAAATGTTGAAGATTGGCACACTCAGTAGGTTTATGCTATATGGGCTTACAGAACCTATGTTCGAATTGCGACTAGAACATCTCCCTATAACTTAGTTTATGGTGCAGATGTGGTTATGTCTTTAGAATTAGAGACTCCTCTGAGAGTTTGTTTCAAAGGTATTATTGACCAAGATACTTTTTGAGAACAACGTTTACAAGAGCTTGAGATGTTGGAAGAACAACGATTCAATGCTCTGAAACACATCATGGCTTATCATAAAACGGTGAACAAGCGATATAATGGTGAAGTGATTAAACACAATTTTTCCTTAGGTGATTTAGTTCTTTATGAGAATCAAAGGAATGTAAATGCCTTATCCGGTGAAAATGGCAATTTAGGCCTAACCGGTTAGGTCCTAATATTATTACCGAAGTATATGGATCTGGTGCATAAAAAATTGCTGATATGAGTGGCGTGCTTATTAATATTATGCATTTACATTGTTACCATGTTTAATCTTTTTTTTTTCTTGTATGTGTTGGCATTTCTCTCCTTTTGTAATCTAAATAGTGATTGTAAGAAAGCAAAGAACATCTTATCTTCATTTCTATGTTTGTTTCTTTCTTTATGTAATTAGTTATGCAAATTAATCATAAGATGGAATAGTAAAACATGTTCATATATATCATCATCAACTATTTTGGTATACATAGTAGGCACTAGATACAAAATGTGCCCTATATCAAAATAGTACAATCAACTCTCATCCATAGGGTGGTGAGATCCTAATCTTTCTCTTCTATGATGCGATGATGGAGTTGTCTAATGGGTAGTCATCACATATGTGTGACTCTTGGATGTACTCCTCTCTGATCGGCTATGAGATCTATGCTGGTGCACACATAGCTCCTATAGCTTGTGGCCCTACTGATCTAGTTGCTCTCGCATCAACTATAGCCCTACTGCTACAAGTGTAAAGATGTTTGAGTGGCGTCCAGGATCCTGTCTCCTCGCATATCAAATCTGTGAAGTAGAAGGAATCATTGCCTCTGTGACCATGCCTATCAGGATGTCCCTCATGAAGGATCTCCACTCCTCCATACTAGCTGCACCAAATCATATTTTATTGGTCATCTATTTTCTATCATTATTCACATAATCAATCTATATCATTTTACATACTTGGATTTCCTTCCTGGAACCTGAGATCTATGCTTCACATATGGGTAGTTGGAGGTGGTTGGCTCGACTCTCCGGGCTCTACCTGTTTGGCTCTAGAAGGAGGGGTCCTGATCTGACTTTGTGGTGTGCAGGATTCTAGTGGTCTGACTGCTATAGGAGATGGCATCCTCTCCTGTGCTCTCCCACCCGCTACTAGTTTATCCTCCCCACCCTTAGCATCCATCGTCTCCCCCTCGAGTGGAGCCTTGTCATCATCATCATCATCCTCGTTGTCATCACCACCCTCATCCATGTCTCCTCATGATACTTTGGACTATGAACCCGGATCACCTGTAGGATAGTCATCTGGGAATATGGGACTCACACCCTCAACTCTAAATATTGTAGATAGTCTCTGGATACTCCTGCATCCTCTAATGTAGGGGGCACCTTTGTGTCATTTGGACTCTTAGTATCTATTAGTGTCACATCATCCACTATCAGTTGATGTCTGGTCCCAGGGATGTCTCTATATCTAGCTCCATATGAATATTGGGGCACAAATCGCAGAGGACCCTATTGAAGACCGAATTGTCGCAACACTATATCATAATAGTAGGGCACCACTATGTACTAGTGTCTGCCCTCTAAAACCCTTTTCCTCTACATCCATCTCAGTTGTATTGTTGAGTTCGATCGTGCTATCATGAGACGATAGGGTCTTCATGTAACATCAGTAGACTATAATCGGTCAAATTTGATCCTCTAGTATAGTATATCTCCAAACTGCCAGGAATGGCTCAACACGTAAGCATATACTCTTAGTGACTCTGCTAGTATCTTCATTAGGAACCTAGATGGCCTAGTGCATTTGAAGTGCTTGAAGGCCTACACTTGTAAGAGTGCACATGTCGTAAGACTAGAATGCTATAATCTCACAACCTTCCCCAACTCATAATACAAATGTGCTATCATGCTTTGTCCCCATGCATATACTGTTGACTCTCCATATGTCTAACTATATGTGCTAGAGGAGTTAAGAACATTGTAACCTTCGTATCGGGTATAACAGTCATGGCAGTGACGCATAGCATAATCTTCCTCAGTAAAGGTGTCCGTCCTAGAATGATGCCCTTTAGGCCTACCTGGTTTGGTCTCTCTCGGTCTCTATATGGTATGCCAATGCAGTACTTAAAATCTGTGACTATCTCTGTACGTAATCTATGTCCTGGAGGTCTCACTGTATTCACAGACTGACATACACAAGATGTGGTACACGTCCTCTAAGGTGACTATCATCTCTCCCACTGGTAAGTGGAATGAGCATGTGGTCCAATTCCATCTCTCCATCAATGCTAGTAGCATACCCCTGTGAAACCTCACCTATAGTTTCTATGCTACCCAGTATAACCCCGTATCCCTAAGTATCTAGATATCTGCTACTCCCAAATCCTGGATGTGCTCTCAAATGTATATCATCACATCCAACATGTAGTGCTCTCTCATGATTGGTGGATCCTGTAGAAGCATCAAACAAGAGATCTATCAGTCACACATATCAATTCTGCAACCAACCTAGTCTGCATCTAGACTAGGTTGACCTTCTAGGGGCTAGGTTGGCTTCCCTATAACTAGGTCGACCTACCTAGGGACTAGGTTGAACTCCCAAGGGACTAGGTCAACATGACCTAAGAGATACCCTAGATCCCTTAAGGACTAGGTTGACCTCCTCTAGACCCTACAAATCACATCTATGACTAAAATCTACACCTACAAAAGTAGAAATACGGAAACAACATAAAGTATGGATCTGATGCTTACCTCTTCAAGCGCAGAATCATCCAGCACATCATGTCGAAGCTCCTCCATCCGTGTGGTTGTAGTGGCTTCATCTTTGACATCCTTCTTCCTTCTTCTCTCCTTCAAGCACAAGGTAACAAATGAGCTTTCAAAAGGTAACATGAGCTTATATAACATTCTTGAAGGTTACATTTTGAATATGTTCTACAAAACCCTAATTTGCAAGTAATACACCTATTCACTCTTTCCATCATATCTTGAGCTCGGTAACTTTGATTGCTTCACCGTTACAGGTGTTGGAATTGTGATTCAGTTACTTAACCTTCCAAGATCCTCTTAAAGCATTATGAGTTCATCTGGTAGTGTTTGGGGGTTTCTTTTCCATCATCTTTTATCTACAGTTTGCTGTGTATAGTATGATCCCTTGTTTCACCTTTTCTAAATGAGCAAGTTGAAACAAGGGGGGGCATGGCTATCTATGAGCTTCATCATCCTCTATAGTAAGTCCTAGGTGATTTTGGTTTATCACTGACTTGTGGTTTTGCAAGATGCGGTTACTAATGTTTTCTTGCAGGATTTGCGCATATGGACTTTGCTATATCCTTTTTACAAGTTATGATTATGTTTTCTTACTTTAGCTTTCATATGCACATAGTGTCATATCCCGCTAAAGTGGGGGCTAAATGTACCATCTTAAATTGGATGCACTTCGATTTAAGACCTTTTAGCTCCTCTTTAGTGTGTTTGCATTCCATATTCACACCATGAGCACGCACTTCACTTCTTTTCTTCTTTGTCTTCTAGGTGAAATTGAGGTAGGACCTAACAAATCCTCCTTGATATTACTCTTTCTTTACATATTCACTAAATTTGGACCTAATATGTGAGTATCCTCTCTTTCTAGGACCTCAAAATCCCAGATTGGGTCTTTGGATGACAGTCTGACACTCCAATTCTATCTTTTAACTCCTAGTTTGGAATCTAGACAAGAAGACCTTCAACGTCAACCTTCTGGACTAGGTTGACTTGGTGCAGACTAGGTCGACCCAGGGTTTCCGTTGATTAAGGCTCCAAGATGTTTAACACTCCTGTTAAAATCTCGCTCATGTAGTCAGCTCTTGCTGAGTAATTTCAAGAAATCTCCTATAAAAAAGCATTCAATTTTCTCATTTGTGCATAACATGACATGACATGGTATTTAGAGGAGCAAGGAGCAAGCACTTGTGGACATCCCAATTTGACTTAGGGTAGTTGCAAGGTGAAAGCAAGGGCTGGTTTCTTATTCTTCATTACAAGTATTATTCTTCCTTCAAGCATTCAAAGGCAGATTTATCAAACACGGAGTTGCAAAGGGATCTCGAAGATGGTTAGAGTACTTTAGCCTTGGGGGCTTAGTATGATTTCTACATCATGCTTTAGATCTCATTCTTTGCACCTTCATACATTTACATACATTTTACATACATGCACACTTACATTCTAGGGTTTCACTCACGGAGTAGATTCTTAGCATTTCAACATTCTAGATCACATACACACACACGACATTTTTCCTAACGGCTATTTGTGGAGGTGGAAATCACCAAAATGGGGGGTTGACACAAAATTGTTACAGATTTGCAAGTGGAAGCAAAAAGAATTATAGATTTGGAACCTACTATTGGCAAGCTTTCTAGAGTCATGAGTTTTAGTTCGTCGGACTACGTCGACTAGGTTGTAGGATGTCTTCCCAAGTTGACCTAGTCCTTTAGTCTCAGATTCTGGGGAGATTTTTGGGTTTTGTTCCTTTCGTCATTTTATTCCAAGACCCTCGATCGGAAGTTAAGAAACAGATTAGATCTACAAGTTCTAGAGAAAAAATATATCTTCCTCTTCATATTTCGAGGTGAGTACCTTATCTTTTATTTTTCCTTTTATATACATCTACTTTTAGATCTCTATTGGGCTATTTCGTATTTCAGATCTATACTTGTTATATCTCTTGTTTATATTGCATGAAAGAGAACTTGCTAGTGTACTTCCTTGATGATTTTTTGGATTTTGTATTGGTATCCCTTCAGCCTCTTGGGGTTTTGCTAATCAAATTTAGGGCTTATCGAGAGTTACGCTTGGAAGCCCCTCTTTCTCTTGTATTGAATGGCTCAAGGAGAAATTGTTCAACTTGCCTAGTCTTGTTTGCGTTGTTTATCATTGGTGCCATTTTCCCCCCTAAACAACCATTATAGTAATACATGTCTATAATTACAAGGAGGATTTGAGATCGACTCACTTCCCAAAGATAACATTGTTTTTTAATTCGCTTAATTGCATAAATAAATGCTTATATATCATAGTAAGCTCAATGACCTATTTTAGCTCATGGTAGTCTCTTGACGCATGTCTAACGTTTCCTAGCTTGTGTTCCCTAACCATGGTGGTTTAGATTCATACCTATTAACCTTAGTGGCAGGATGGTGCTTTCGTACTCAATTCCCTCTCTACCAATGCTTCCCCCCCTGTTGCCATGCTCCTTGTAAGAAAAATTAGCAAGGTGAAAACATACTTTTGAATTGCTCAACGACAACTAGTCATCATAACTAATAACCAAAATAAATGTAATAGTAGGTAATCTATCTAACATCTTACTCTTCACATGAAACATAATGGTCAATAAATATTTCCATTCATATGAACTTCGAAAATGAGTAACTGATTTAATTAATTACTTGAAATATCAATGTTTTTGAAAATCAACAAAATAGTGGATGTAACATACCCCATCCCCCCCCGTGTTTCATCGTCCTGGATGAATGTTGCAATTAAGTACTCAAGAAACATTTATAATGAAAGAAATAGGTGTCATACAGTCTCAATTAGCACGATGTCTGAAATATCCTAAATGGATATTTGCTCTGTTGCTGCTATAATGTTTAATTATATAAATTATATTTTCTTGTAGATTTTTCTTTGATCTTATAGAGCTAGACAAAAGTTGTAGAAGAATGTTGTTTCTTTTTGTATTTTTCAAAATATAGGTATTACAATGAATAAATAACAGTAACTGATAAAATAGAAGTGATAGAAATCATATGCAGCAATACATACTAATTTGAAAATGATTCTAAAACCGTACCAGTAGAGTTTGATTTATTTCATAATAGTACCAATACAGATTTACTTCAAACAAGGTTGACGCTAGTTGAAGATGGGGACCGACTACAACCAAACAAATCCAAATGATAAAGCCCAAGCTGCTGCAATAAAACAACTCCAGTCTGCTGCAAATAAACACCTTAGAATTCCTCACATGAGCTACTATAAGGAAACGCTAGGCTGAATCAAAGTGGCTGCCTTCCCTAAAAATCCACTGCCTGCAAAGTGTGACTTCAATACGAGAAATCAATCCTCTGCCTTGATCAAACATGTATGCATAAGAACTTCTGAATCTAATCTTGTTGAGGGCTACGTCCCAACAAATTTGCTTTCAGCACTAGGGTTTGCGTCCTAGGTGAGGAATGCTTTTCTAGAGCAATGGCATCCAAATATGTTGACAAAATGATGAAAGATACTCACCATTAGGTTACCATCTCCTTATATCCCCTCTCCAAGGCAAATTGAACCCTAAAAGAACCCTAAAGTGGATTTCATTTGAACTTTATAATATAACATTATCTTCCCAATAAAGGTGTCCAAATAGAAAGAAATCATTACGTTATTAATGACAAATAGCTCCAAGCATCAAATAAGTCCTAGCAAGTGATAATCAAATAGTAGAGACTGAGCTCTTTCCAACGAGCTATCACGCAAAGGCAAATGGATCCAAATGGAGCCAGAAAACTCCTTGTTACTCCAAAATGGCTAAACACTTAGCCTTATTTAAATTATTAAAATGCTAACTTAGGAGAATATTTAAATATATTAAAATATTTCCCAAATAGCCAAGGAACAACCCAAACACCTCCAAAACATGAAACAGAGTTTGTTACCTGCCTGTGATTGATGCCAGACAACCTGGGCCAATTAGTAATCTCACCCTCAAATCTAAGGATACTCCTAAAAAATAGGGAACACACCCAAATCTCCTGAAATTGAGATCAGGGGTGATCTCATAGAACCTCTAACTCTGGAAAACGTTACCACCTCCTTAAAGGCAGGAATCTCCTCTTAAAATCAAGGAACTGTTCTTAACTGGTCTACTATTGCCTGAAATACCAAATCCAGACACTAAAAACCACCACTGAGTCCCTGATCAACATTACTAGCCTACGAGACTCCATAATAGGCTAATTCTTATGTCACTGCTAGATAGAGCTAAAGAGGGGACATGATAATGTCATAATGTTCCAAAATTACAAAATAATAATAGCAAACTATAGTTTATGTTCGTGGAAAAAGGTGGGGATATTTCTGGAAGATCTCATCATAATCTTCCCAAGTAGCATTCTCTTCAACATATTGGTCGCACTAGACCTTGCACTAGGTGATGTCTTGATTTCGTGAGCTCCGCTTATGCACTTGGAGTATTTTGAGTGGTTCCATTTCCACCACTGCTGGTCTTGTACCTGCAAGAGATTCCAGTCTATAACATGTGCATTATTGGCTATATACTTTTTAAGATAAGTGGAAAACATTATGCATTTGAGCAAGGGATGGAGGTAGGGCAATTTTATAGGTTACAGGATTTATGAGTTCCAATATGAGTTCCAATACTTCAAAGGGTTCCACATATCTTAGGGCCAACTTGACATTTCTACTAAACTTGATAGTGCTTTTATGGGATTTAACTTTTAGGAGAACATTTTCTCCCACTATAAATTCTTTGGGAGTTCTTTTAGCATCTACATAACTCTTTTGTTGGTCATTTGCCTCTGACGGATTTGAACTACCTATTCTTCCATCTCTAATAGCATCTCAAGACCAACGATGATTTGATCCTCAATCCTGTTCCAACTTACAAGGGTTCTACACTTATGTCCATACAGAGCCTCAAATAGGGTCATCTTAATAACAGATTGTTAAAAAATTTTGTAAGCAAATTCTACCAAGGGAAGATACATCTCCCATCGATATTGCTGATCCCTACAGTATACTCATAAGAGATCTTCTAGTACTTGGTTTACCCTTTCTGTCTTGTCGGTTTCTGGATGGTAGGCTGAACTGATATTTGGTTTTGTTCCCAAGTCGGAAAACAAGGTTTGCCAAAATCTAGATGTTATCCTAGCATTTGTATCTGATATAATCTTCTCGAGGACTCCATGGAGTTTGAAAATCTCCCTTACAAAGTTATGAGCAATTTCTAGTGATCCATTGTTTAAATTTCCTGGAGTGAGATGAGCTACCTTTGTTAATCGATCTACTATCATGAGGATTGTGTTATGCCTATTTCTGGTCATAGGTAGTCCTTGGATAAAATCCATGTTGATTATTTGCCATTTCCATTTTGGAACTTCATTTGGGTGTAACAACCCAACTGGATACCTGTGATCAGCCTTAACTCTCTGATGCTCAAGACAACTTGCTACATACTCAGTTGTTTCCTTCTTCAGGCCCTTCCAAAAATATAGTGGTTTCATATCGGCTAGCATTTTATTTACTCTAGGGTGCCCTAAGTAAGGAGCGGCATGGATTTCCCCCAAAATCATTCCCCGGATTTGAGAATCCTTAGGTATGTACATTCTTCCCTTATATCTTAAGAGTCCATTTATTTCCAATTGATAACCTTTGTATTTGATGTCACGGGGATCCCTTTGGAGGGCTTGGTGTACTTCATCATAGAACCTATCTCTTAGTAGACATTGGACTACTTGCTCCTTTAGTCCGATATTTATTGCTATTATGACCGAGATATGTCTTCACTTAGTCAAGGCGTTGGCTACTCAGTTTTCCTTTCCCTTGATATAGCTGATCTCAAAGTCATAATCTACTAAGAATTCTAACCACCTTCTTTGGTGAGCATTAAGATTGGGTTGAGTAAATATGTACTTCAATTCGAGATGATTTGATCTGTGTTCAAATGGTTTTCCAATCAGGTAATGTCTCCACATTTGTAGAGCATAAATGATAGCTGCTAATTCTAAGTCATGTGGTGCATAATTCTACTCATAGTTCTTTAACTTCCTAGACTCATATGCAATGACTTGATCTTCTTGCATTAGGATGCTCCCCCAATCCTTCTCCCAATGTGTCGGTGATAACCACAAAGTGACCCTTAGGGTTCGCCACCTTCAGTATTCGTGAAGTAGTTGGTTTTTCTTTCAGATATTTGAACGCTGCTTGACATTTTTCCAACTCAACAAACTTCAAACCCTTTCCTTGCAAGTTATTTATGGGGTATGCTATCCGTGATCCTTAACAAATTTCCTGTAGAACCTGGCTAAACCCATAAAAAATATGACCTCTGACACATTCTTAGGTACAGACCATTCTTTGATTGCCTTGATCTTAGTAGGATATTCTTGTCATTGATATAGTATGCTCTAGATACTAAATTTCCTTTTGATATAAAGAGCACTTTGATAATTTCCCGTACAACTTGTGCTCACGTAACCTTTGTAGAACTAAGTGTTTTTTGTGCTTCTCTTCATTCAGAGAATAAAAAGGATATCATTAATGAATACTAACATGAACTTGTCCAAACAATCTTGGAACACACTATTCATAAGATTCATAAAGGTTGTAGAGGCGTTAGTCAACCCGAAAGGCAGAATTGCAAACTCATAGCGTCCATAACAGGTCCTTAAATGTAATTTTATGAATGTCTTCCTTCTTAATCCGAAGTCGGTGGTAACCCAATTTGAGATCAATTTTAGAAAACACTTCATCTCCTCTCATCTGATCAAATAAATCATCAATTCATCGAAGTGGGTATCTATATTTTATGGTGACCTTATTGAGCGTCCTATAGTTGATGTATAGTCTCATGGTTCCATCCTTTTTCTTAACAACAATGGGGCTCCGCAAGGAGAGATGCTAGGATGGATGAGCCTTTTATCCAATAATTCTTGCAACTATACTTGCAACTCCATGATTTCTATAGTAGTCATTCTATAAGGCGCTCTTGATATGGGCTCTGCTCCTGGTACCAAGTCTATGGTGAAGTCAAATATTCTAGAAGGGGGTAAGTCCGGTAATTCTTCTGGAAACACATCCTAGTAGTTCCTGAGATTGGGGTGTTTTTCTACAAAGGATTCCTTCACCCCTTCCCTAATTTCACCATCCTAAAAAATGTAATCATCTCGATATACTTTTTCCTAGTTTTCCCTTAGATCCTCAATTTTCATTGCATAGACATCCTTTTCTCCCACATCTCTTAAGTTGCATGGTTGATATTTGACGTGGCTTCATTTTATGTAATATTCCCTAAATGCTTACTAGATTCCCTAGGTCATCTAAGCATTCTACCATCGTTGCTAGAGAGTCCACTTTTGCCTTATGCTTGCTAAGCCAATTTATACCTATGATGATATCATAGGACCCCAGAGGTTCTAACTACAGGTTAACCTCAGTAGAGAAGTTTGGAAAGTCTACCTGAGCCTCAAATATACATTGATCTACTTGAGCTTTTGATTGGTTTGCATATTCAATAGTCTAGGGTTTTGCCATAAATCTAGTTCTTTTGGGAAATCTACTTAACAATTTTGGAGATATAAAACACTCTGTGGCTTTAGTGTCAATTAATATAGAAATGGAGTTTCCATATATCTTACCCGGGGCTTCTATGGGGCCCAATTGTTGCTTTGCTTGATGGTTGACCAGGGTTGCATTAATCCTCTGCTAGAAAATGGTCTGCTAAGGTGGTAAGGGAGGACGTGTTTGCTGGTTGGATGTGCCCTTTCTAGGAAATTGGTTGGCATAGTGGTCTTCACCATAAACGAAACAACCTTTAGCTTGTCCTTTCTTTTCATTTCCTTTATTTCCATTACCATTGTTGGAGTTTTCTTTCGAATCTTTGCGATTACCTCCCTTGAAGTCCGTTTTGCTGGTTTTAAAGCTCTTAAAGTTCCTTTTATGAGTCCCTGATTCAGAACTAGATGCATTCCAATTGGCCTTCATCTTGTTATCATGGATGGAATCATCCTTCTTTACTTTTTGTTCTTGACGAATAGCTTCTTCAAGGGCCTCCTCCATGGTTTGGGGAGCTAGCACATCTACGGCTCCCCCCAATTATAATATTCAGCCCCATGATAAACTTTTTGACTTTGAAATTCCTGTCATGCTGACAAGTAGGAACATACTTCAGAAGTCGGATGAACGTTTCCCAATACCCGTTTACTGTTAGGTCCCCTTGCTTGAGGTTTTGAAAATCTAACACCTTTTGATCATAAAAGGTTTGAGGTAACCAACAATTCTTAAAGATGGTGACAAACTTATCCCACGTAATGCCAGTGGTCTTAATTTTCAACTCTCTTTTAATGTTTTCCCACCATGTAGCAGCTTCCCTAGTAAGTTGGTAGATTCCCCAAACAACTTTTGAGAACTCCGAGAAGCTCTCGATATTGAAGTATTTCTCCATTTCTGTCAACCACTCCTCAGCAACATCCCCAGACTCCGATCCTGAAAACCTAGGGGATTGATCTTCTTAATATCAGTAGAAAACTCGTTGGCTATTTGCTTTTTCTGTTGATTTTCCATTTCTATTGGAGGGGGTCTGTTTTCCTGTTCACTGTGAGCTGATGGTCTAGGTTCAGCTCTAGGATGGGGTGAAGAATGAGTGTCTTCCCACCCTTGCCCAAGTTGGGTTACTAGTTCAATCATTCTCTTATCCATTTTCTCCATTCTAGTTTGTGTGTCAAGCAATACTTGGACCAGCTGGTCCATGGAACCTCGAGAATGAACCTCCTTGGATACCTTATTTTGCATGCGATTGTTGGGAGTCTCACTATTTTCCTTTTTGTTTGATTTAGGTTTCCTAAAATATAATTGATTCATTTGTCAATAATAAGTTTGCATGCATTTGTTGAACATTTGAAAGAAAGATCTAATAATAGTTTTTCGCTCAAGAAAATAGTAAGTACGAAATGTCATTAGTTCTCATTATTTCAATGAATAATATAGAAGTTTTTCTATTGCAATTGTAACCACCTTTTTTTTTACAAAACTTCCCTCTACTGAGGTTACAAGGAGAAATTTTATCATAGATCTTTTAAGAGAATCAGACACCCTATTCCGGGGTATCTTGCTTGTTCCCTTCCTTGGGCTTATCTTGCCCTTTGCAAGGTACATGATATATCAAGAGTGGGTTTGTTTCTTTAGCATTCTAGATTTGGGTGAGTTTGTTTCTTATGATTGTCTTCCTGGAAGGAGTCCACTCGACTCTTTCCTTCCTAATTTTGATCATAGCATAGACTAAGGTCTCATCATCTTTGGGCATGGAGCATTGTGAATAGTCAAATTTGGGTGCGTACTTTATTAGAAAGAAATGGACAGGGTAACAGGGTAACGGGGTTTCTTCCCAGGTGTCGTTCAAGTCCACATCCTATTCTTATTCAAGCATTGCATTTCAATTTTGAAGGCAATGATGAGCCCAAGGTTCAATGTTGAACCTAGGAGCTCTGATACCATATGTAATGACCTAAATTCCTATCCTTTGATTTACTTCTATAATCATACAAGAATGAGCAAATCACATGTTCATAAACAAGGAAAATAACTATTATAACAGTCTAACTGATTCTCGGAAATATCATAATTAACAATGTCAAGAGAAATTGAAAACTAACTGTTACAAACATGATATGTAAGATCATTTATTAGTTGTTACACTTTAACATCTTTTTAATAACTGGAAGGAAAGTAAAACTTTAGCAAAAAAATTAATTACACATATAATTGAAAACTAATTACACATGGAAAGAACAAAATACCTGCTAACCACATTAGGCTATGGATGGAAACCTAATCTATCTTGTGTAAGTCTTGACATTGGTGGAGAGGTAAAATATTGATAGAGGTTTAACGACCCAACCATGGACCTAGTGTATCCCCTCTCACTCTCATATGAGAATGGCCCTACCTTGCATGGGAAAGAATATGAGAATACCATCACATCCTACCACCTGAGCACCTTGGTGTTAGAGTGTCAACCATTTAGTCGGTTAGACCCTGGATACCCTCCTAATAGTCTTTCAATCCGGCCGGTGGCTATTCTAACCTCTAATGATCACGGTAGCATCAATTGCCACTAAACCTACATTGGCCAAGGATTTACATAGACACTGTGCTTGATCACCTACTGCTTGACTTGACAAACTAAACACCTCAATGAACCACCATGAGCTGACTAGGTTATGTTTTTCTAGACTTAGCTTTACTTTCCTTCTTGTATTATTACTGATATGTTTCTTAAATCTTGCAAGACATTTCCACACAGTCCATGACACCATGATTCGCATCTTCCATCTCAAACCTATTCGGTTGTCCTTGATGGTCATTTTTCTATTTTCAGAATCAAGTATTTCCCATTTCTTCAAGGATTATTAAATAAGATTATGATGCTATTCCCTGGGTTTTAAAATACAAGATTTACATGCTAGATGATACACTGCCAAGAGGTAAGCTTTCCAGTCTCAGAGACATACAACCATTAATGTCCCTGTCTTTGTGGCTTCCCTTGGCTAATCTGTTCATAAAGACTTATTGAACAAGCCATGGATATATATAGCAAGTTTTGACTCTCGCATGGGCCATTTGGATTTAATATCAGAAGTTGGTTATGCAAATTATATGTCATGCTTAATTGAACCTTACAAATTAAATAGACATGCATAAATCTAAAATATGAGCAGATTGGAATGCCACCTGATGATTACAAGACACTGGAAACAAGATACAAATGCCCCCAACTATGATCTGTTGTAGCAGGCCGCTTGGAAATGCAATACAAATAATTGTCTCTCTAAATCCTTTGATGATATTGCAGTCATTGTCACCAAGGTGATATCAAATTGACAAGGAAATTTATTTGCAAACTAGTGTGTGGTAAAACCGTAAATGCAAGAGTCTATATTTAGAAGCAACCTTTGAATGGTTGCGATCAGATACTATATAGAATGAGGTTTGGTAACTTGAAGATATGACCCTAAGAAGAGTTACGTGCATGGAAAGAAGGCACAAAGTGGTGAGCAAGAGTTATAATCTTGAAAATAAAATGCAAGCGCCAAAAATAATGAGTAGAAGAATATAGCCGATGGGTTTGAAATAATAATTTATTGACATAAAAGGAAATAATACATTACTTCCCATGTTTCACTATAACGATATCTATTCTACTTACATATATTTGTATATGTTGCACTCACATATACACATACATGTATTATTCCAAATATACGTAGTTTATGCATATGTTGCATTATTAAATATACGTGTACTTATATCTATGTCATATTTGAATATACGCATACATACATATACATGTGTGTAGCATGTACAAATGTATGTAGATACCATGGTACCATTATACTAAAACATTTCAACCATTACAAGAATGATTTGAGATTGACTCACTTCTCAAATGTAACATTTGTTTTTAATTCGCTTTATTGCATAAATAAATGTTTATATATCTTAGTAAGCTTGATGAGCTAGTTAGCTCATGGTAGTCTCTTGGCATGTGTCTAGCTTGGCCTAGCTTGAGTTCCTTGACCATGTTGGTTTAGATTCCTACCTGTTAGCCTTGGTGGCAGGATGGTACTCTCATACTCAATTCCCTCTCTACCAATACTCCTCCCCCGTTGCCACGCTACTGAAAGCATACTTTTGAATTACCCAACTGAAACTGGCCATCATAACTAATAATCAAATTAACTGTAATGGCAAGTAATCTAACTAACATCATCCTCTTCACATGAAACATAACGATCAACAAATATTGCCATTTAAATGAACATAAAAAATGAGTAGCTATTTAACTAATTACTTGAAATATCAATGTTTGGATGTCTTTTTCAAAATCAACAAAATAGGGGATGTAACAATTAACCACGAACATCGCTCTACTTTTAGTGATTTTATATTGAATAGCACTAGAAGAGATATTCATATGCTCAAAGCCAAAATGCCTTGATTTTCTTTAGTTTTCTCATTCTTTTTTTTCCTTTTTTTCCCTTTTCCTTTTAAACTTTGATTTTGGCTTAGAAGCAGTGAAGCTCTTAATGGGTTTGGTAAAAACATAGTGGCAGTGAAGCAGCCATATAATTTTCCTTAATTCCAACTTCACTTTGAGAACTTCCCAAAGAAGAAAGAGCAGCAAAGTGTGTAAAATATTGTGATCGAAAAACTCAGTTACTCAAAATGCAACTATGACCCCATCCAAATTTAGGAAAAAATCCTTTGCGAAAGATAAGGTTGTTAGAAACAATCTCAAATTCAAGAAATCCTCATAGAGAGATATTCAAGAAATAAACCAAACAAAACTACTTAGAAGATACTAGAGTGTGTTGTATGATACCTCACCCTTCTCACAAATTGGATCCCTTGAACCAAACTAACCAAAGTAGACACCTAAACTAAAGTGAACTAAACAACTAAACCAAACAACCAATTAGGTCAAAAGACTAATGGGAAACCTACAAACCGACTCTCTAAAGCAAGCTAACTTCTAGGAGCCACTAAAGAAATCTCAAGTCAACTAACTCAAAGCAAATTAAATCCCTAGCTCCTAAGACAAATAAACTAACTGACAAAAAGGAAATCTATACTAACCCTTTTGAACCAAGTGGTTCAAGATAAACCTGTCGTAGGGGTTTCTACATTTCTAAATAAACAAATTAGTAGTTCCAAACTAATCAAGAAAACTATTATCAATCATTAAACTCTGCAAACAACAAAATAACAAGCATCATATTACAAAATTAAGCAAAGATGCAAACCAAATGATACTTTAGTCTTTTGTTGCTTCTCTTCATTGTTGTTGGGATGTGGCACTCAGTGGTGATTCGACATCATCCAAACTCAAGAGCTCCAAGAAAATGTGATTATTTGATTACTCAAGAAAAACTTGCATAAATTCAATATGAAAATGAGAGATGATATTATGAGCTATGGAGGGGGTTTATGTAGGATTTCTTGGTTGAATGAGCAGTCAAGATTAATTTGGAACATCAAGACTAATGAACAAGAAAATTAAGAACTAGAGAAGGTTTGGGTAACTTCTAGATTTGAGGATTTAATTCCAATTTAACTCAAAAGGAAGAGAGTTAAAAGAGGAAGATAAGACTGAGAAGATATTTTCATTTTTTAAAGATAAAATTTCTAAAACGTGAAAATTAGAAGAAGGGAAAAATTCTTGATTTTTTTGATTTATGATTTTCAAAAAATTGATTTTCCAATTTGTGAGGATTTTAAACTTTTAGAAATTATAATTGCCTTATCATTTTGATTTTTCAATTTGAGAGATTTAATTGAATTAAAATTTAATTATTTAAAAATATGAAATTAACATGAAATTAATTGGAATTAATTAAAAACAGAATTAGTTGGAAATTGACATGAAATTAATGTTGGCAATGTGCCAGCGTCCCTCTCAGGGATTCATGACATGGTTTAACAACCTCCCATGTCTTCTATAAGTCTAGTGGTTATATCAAGCATTAATATGTCAATCTTTTGGTGCAACAACCACAACTACTTCTAACAAGTGGTATAAATATAATTAATGATTAAAGAACCATTAATTAATAGAGGAATAATTAATGATTTAAATGGGGGCATTGCAAGCATGTCCATTTTTGTATATCTACATTTTCCTCTCTTTGATACAATGTGATTTTGAGTGTTGTCTCAAAGAATATCAGATTAGATCCTGCCCCAACTTGGCCCTGTAGAGGCAGGTGGACATTTTCCTCTCTTTGATACAATGTGATTTTGAGTGTTGTGTCAAAGAATATCATATTAGATCCTGCCCTAACTTGACCCTATAGTAGCGGGTGGATTTGATGCCCCCCTTGAGAGACTGTTTGTGCAAGAAAGGCATGAATGATCTCTCGACAGAAGAAGATGAATGTTAGATGATACAATGAAAGAGAAGAACAGTTAGTAAGAAGTGAAGACTTAGTAAATGATTATGATTGTTTGATTGACATTGGATACAAAGATTGTTAACAAGAATCATGTTTGGTTTCTGGAAGGACCTATCCTATATAAGATTAGTGATAGCATTTGGTTTCAGAGAAGACATACCCTATATAAGGAAAGCTACAATGGCAGGTTTCAGAAAAGATACATCTTGTATAAGATACGTGATCATTGACTAAGTGATAAAATGGTTTGAAAAATTTGACAAATTGATGGATTGACTGATTTGATTGATAGAAGAAATATTAATGAGAAGTATCAATTAGCTAGAAGAATGAAGACATAATTAGTTAGAAGAATTGAATCAAGGGAAAATAGAAGAATTTGAAATTATGTTATCAATGATGATGTACTGACTTGTTGCGGGATATGTTTCACCATTTTCATCATCATGCCTCATTGTTACAAACGTAAATGGCAATGCTTGATTAATTAAACAGAGATCAAAATGATCTATATATACAAAAAGGAGAGTTGAATAGAATAGAAACATTCTATTCTAGACTACACCTAAATATTAGAAACATTCTAATATTTACAAAGATACAATAAGATACAATAGAGAACATTAAAAAAATATAATGATTATTCTAATACCCCCCCTTAATGCTCAATCTATTTACTACACCAATAGATCCCCTGAATTTAACAAACTTGTTAGGACCAAGGGGTTTTGTGAAAATATCTGCTGGTTGCTCTAAGGTAAGGACATAGAGTAACTGAATAGATCCATCTTCTACTAACTGTCGGATGTAATGGCAATGAAGCTCTATGTGCTTGGTTTGTTCATGAAACACTGGGTTCTTGGCAAGTTTGAGAACTCCCTGATTGTCTGAAAACAAAGAAGTCAGACCTGCTTGAGGAATATGCATATCTGCAGGCATCTGACAGAGCCAAACTGCTTCACAAGCTGCCTTGATAGCTCCTTAATATTCTACTTTCGTAGAGGAGAGAACCTGTGCCTGTTGCTTCTAACTGGTCCAGGTAACTGCTACAGATCCGATATTGAACACATAGCCAGAGGTAGATTTATTGTCATCAACTGAGCTGGCCCAATCGGAATCGGTCAATCCACTGAGCTGAGGAGTAGCACTCCTTGTGTAAAGAAGACCATAATATGAAGTACCATGTACATAGTGCAACACATGTTTCGCTACAATTCAATGATCAATCTTGGGGTTTGTCATGAACCGTGAGATGTAGCTGACTGCAAAACTAAGATTAGGTCTAGTAGTAGTAAGGTAGATGAGACTACCTCCTAGTTGCCTGAAGAGCGTTTCATCTACAGGAGGAGAATTAGATTGTGCGGACAATTTCAGACTGGTCTCCATAGGAGTGGAGGCAGGTTTGCAATCTTGCATTCGAAACCTGTCAAGCAAATTTTTGGCATACTTGGACTGAGACAAAAAAATACTGTTGTTAATCTACCAAACCTCAATATCTAAACAATAATGAAGTAATCCGAGATTTGTCATATCAAAAGTTTTGCATAGATCCTATTTGATTTCTGAAATCAAATGTTCTGAACTCCCAGTAATGATCAAATCATCCACATAGACAACAAGAAAAAAAATATCATTACCAGAGTGTTTAAAATACAGATTACTGTCTGACGGACTATGCTGAAATCCCTGAGCAACCAAGTACTGATCAATCTTTATGTACCAAGCCCAAGGGGCCTGTTTAAGACCATAGAGAGCCTTCTGGAGTCTACATACTTTTGGTTCTGAACCGGAAACCTTGAAACCTGGGGGCTGCATCATGTAGACTTCTTCCTGTAATTCACCATTTAGAAAAGCACTCTTCACATCCATTTGATGAACTTTCCAACCATACTGAGCTGCAATGGCAAGAATCAGGCGAATAGTGCTCATCTTGGCTGTCGGGGCAAAGGTCTCGTCATAGTCAATGCCTTCGCGCTGGGTGAATCCTCAAGTAACAAGTCTGGCTTTGTATTTGTCCAAGGTACCATCTACATGGTACTTGACCTTATAGACCCATTTACAGCTAATGGGTTTCTTCCCAGGAGGGAGATCTGAAAGAACCCAAGTGTGATTTTTTTGAAGACTCTAAAGCTTAGCTTCCATTACTTGTTCCCATTCTGGAATTCCTTTGGCCTCTGCATATGTCTGGGGCTCAGGGATACTGTGGATGTTGGCCATAAGAGCAACATTAACTGTGTTGTGCTGAATGCTCTTATTTCTGGGGATTCTACCCTCAATGAGTTCATTAGGACGAAGATCACTAATCGTTTGAGCCCACCATTTTTGCCGAAGAGTCGAGGAGCCAATATCAGATGCTGTCGGAATAGCTGGATGAGGAGTAGGAGCAGGAGCAGGAGCAGGAGTTGTATTATCTGGAAGTGGCTGAGGTGGTGTATCAGTAGCATCAAATGACTCATATAAAATAGAAGAACCCAAGTTAGAGATTGCTGAAGATTGAATCTCAGAATGCGGCGGGGAGGTAGAGAGCGGAAATGGTCTAATTTCCTCATCAAACACAACATTACGACTGAAGATTAAACAATCAGTATTTACATCAATCAGTCTGTAGGCCTTATATGTGTGACTGTATCCTGTAAACATGAGTTTCTAGCTTTTGGAATCCAACTCAGTGCGTTTGGCATCAGGAATCCATACATATGCTAGAGAGCCAAAAACTTTCAGATGGTTGATCGTAGGTTTGCGACTAGACTAGGCTTCCTGAGGAGTCTTATGGTTAACTGCAAGGGTGGGTGACTAGTTAAGAAGGTAGGCAGTTGTGGATACTGCTTCTGTCCAATATTTTTTGGGAACATTTCTATGTTCTAGCATAGCCCTAGCCATTTCTGTGATGGTATGGTTTCGACGCTCTACAACACTGTTTTGCTGAGGGGTGTGGGGTGTGGTGAACTGACGTCTAATGCCATGAGTAGTACAGAAGGTAGAGGAATTAGAAGAACAGAATTCCCCCCCATTATTGGTCCTAAGAGTACGGATGGAGGAGCTAGACTCTTTTCTACTAGAGCTTTAAACTGCTGAAATACAGGAAAAGTATCTGATTTTTGCTTAAGAAAATATACCCACATTTTGTGACTGAAATCATCCACAAAGAGTAAGAAGTACTTGTTCCCAGTAACAGAAGGAGTATTCATAGGACCGCATACATTAGCGTGGACCAGCTGGAGTACTTTAGATGCCCGCCATGATTCACCATCCTTAAATGGTGTCCTATGTTGGTTCCCTGCTTGGCAAGCTCCGCAAACGCGATGGTTCTGGGTTTGGATATCAGGCAGGCCATGGACTAAATTATCCCGAGCAAGTTGTGCTAAATATTGAATGTTCAGGTGACCGTATCACTGATGCCAGAGGCTATTGAGAGTGGATGATTTGGTGATGAAGGCACGCTCAAGGAAATCGCCTGAATCTACAAGCCTATAAATACCATGATCCTCAAGACTGACAACAAGTGTAGTGCGAGAAGCACGATCAATAATCGAACACTTATTTCCATTGAAAACGACATCCAACTGAGGGGAGTGCTTTATAATCTGACTAACAAACAGAAGATTATGTTTCATGCTAGGAACATAACATACATTGAGGAACATGAGTCTTTTTCCTTCGAATTGAATTTGAACATTGCCCTTGCCAACAATATTGTATTCTTTGCCACCTCCAAAGATTACTGAGTCAGAATAGGGAGTGAATTCAACAAACCAATCACGCCTGTGAGTAAAATGTGAGAGGCACCATAATCTATGTACCAAGCAGAAGATTTCACATGATCTGCAGGTATGCTGGCCATAAAGGCATGGTGGATAGATTCGTTGTGCTCTGAGTGTTGGGTAGCATTGGCTTGTCTTTTAATTGACTCTGACTTCTAATGCTGCTGATATAGATGGTCATAATATGCGAATATCTCAAATGGCACAAACTTCGAGGTGAGAAAATGAAAGACCCAGAAAAATTGGAGTACATAGACGAGAGCTCGAAAAACCTAGAAATAATACGCTGTCAAAATTTGGACCTGCTAGCTAAAAAATTAAGGCACAAAAATCAAGGCACCCATAAAAATCTGATACAAGACCCATTTGAGTTCTTGAAAAACCCACCAAGAATATGCGATAAAAAAAAATTTCGACCCCAAAAATTAGGGTTTTGAAGCCAAAACTCAGTGGGCGGCCAATGAAGGTTTTGCATGCAGAAAAATGGCAATTTCAAAGAGAATAATGGTCGATTTTTGCACAGATCCTTATTTGCAAGTAGAGGTGAGGCTAGAGAGTTGAGTTTGGCCTCCGAATAATGGCGGATTTGACCCAAGAATCCTCCAAAATTGACACGCAAATGGGGGCAGGACAACCACAACAAAACCAGATTTGCAGACACGATTTGCCCAGATCCAGACGCGAGCTGCAAACAATGTTAAACACAGGTTGCAGGGTAAAAATCGGACCAGTCACGAGCAAATAAACTTCGACCAGTCGTGAGCATAGAACCTACGTTTTTAGATAAAAACAACCATGATTTTCAGACATGAGTTGCAGGCAAAAATCGTGATTTTGAGAGGACAAAACCCTAGCTCCAGATTTCGAATTTCTCCAAGCAAAAAACCCTAGGCGGGTTTTTAGAGAAAATCGACTGAAATAATTTAAACAAATAATTTCAAAAGAAATTATAAATTTTTTTGAAAAAATTTAAGTATTGGCTCTGATACCATGTTACAAACATAAATGGCAGAATACTTGATTAATTAAACAGAGATCAAAATGATCTATATATACAAAGAGGAGAGTCGAATAGAATAGAAACATTCTATTCTAGACTACACCTAAATATTAGAAACATTTTAATATTTACAGAGATACAATAAGATACAATAGAGAGCATTAAAAAAATATAAAGATTATTCTAATACTCATTTGAAAAGAAATAGATATGAATACACCCAAATATTGACCATCTAGATATCACTACAATCTCTAATTGAAAGAAGTAGAAAGCAAACATGGAATGTTTGACATTGTTCCAAGGTTGTCTTAGATCGTGGGTGTGTGTGGCTGCTAGATATGTGGCAGTACTTATCACATTTACCCTACGTCATCCTTGCCCCATGATTTTATCAAATATTCCACAAACAATAAACAAAGAAAAGAAGACTATGAACCATCATGGCCACTCGCAACACTCATTGGTATCCTTGAGGAACATAGGAACATAATTGTAAAAGATAAATCAATAATGGATTGACTCGACTAACTTTGTCAACAACCTTATTGATCATTGATTGGGTTGATTTGATGTGTGATTGATATATTGTTGATAAAGACAAGTCTCATGAGTCCATTATTGACTTGTGAAGCTCCTTGTTTTGACTTGAAATTGATGCTTGATCGTGACTTTCTTCTTGTTGTGACAAAGATTTTACTGCAAGGATTCTGTCATGTTTTGATGCATCTTAGGATTTATATGTTCGGAGTTGAGGTATGTGTGAATGCTATAAAAATGACCGTGCCTATCACAAACACCCTAGACATTGTTGCCTTAGATGAATTTCTGATATTTTATCAAGTTTTTGTAAGATTTTTTCAAGATTGTATATGATGTTTTTGGTCATGTTATTTAGGACTTTTTTGAAATGTTAGGGTTTTTTCAAGATGTAATACAATGTTTTTGATCATTTTTTTAGGACATTATTTGAATATTTCTGGAAATTTTTAGGATTTTATTTAAATTTTTTGAAATTGTTTCAGTAATTTTATCTGGATGTTTTTGGATTTTTTTCAGGACATTAGACTGTCTCCAATGTCTAACAAGGCAAAGAAATTATGGGTAGATGGATGAATTGGTAAATGGACGAAGGTCAAAGTCTACTTGGTGTGCCTTGAAGCTATTTGGATGCCAAGGACTATCCATAGGATGGAATAACATGTTTTTGCCAAGCTTAGGGGTTGGATATGACAAGAGAAGGCAATGATATGGTGCACATAATGACATGCAATGCATAGAAAGGACATCTCAAGAGGATTTTGAAAGATGTTTGCATTTTTGTTTCCTTACTTTCTATGAAGATCAAGAAAGGGATTTGGATAGGATAATGATAGAACATAAATAGGGCTAGCAAGATCAGGAACAGACAATGGGAAGAGATATGGATTGAAGGTTGTTCTAAGATAAACAATATAAACCAAAGGGATGTGAAAAAGATAAGGGATATGGGCCTGAGGGATGTGGAAAACATAAGCGATATGGACCAAAGGGATGTGGATTGGATAAGGGACATGGAAAAAAAGGATGCAAACAACATAAGGGATATGGACCAAAGGGATGTAGACAGCATTAAACATACAAGACATGTAGTGATTCTAGGGAAATTCCTAGCCTTGTCAAGATCAAAGTTGGAAAAGGGAATCTGGATTTTGATAAGATAAGGGATACGAGGAACATAGGATAACGGAGGAAATGAAATGGATATGATATGATAGGAAAATAGGGATAGAACCTGCCCCCAAATATGGAATGGAAGAAGTTCAAAGATTACACAATGCTTGTTTGCTATGATTTCATTATTGTACTTATCCAAAGCACATGTTTGCCAAGCTTTCACTATTGAATGAAATTATTTCTCTTTATTTTTATTTTTTTTGGTGTTACCAAGATGCCCATCTACAAGGTTTTCATCAAGGAAATAATTCCTTTTTTGAATATTTTGTTTACCCTTTTGGAAGATGGTAGAGTCATGATAGGACATAGAGGAAGGAATCAAGCAACTTTTTTTCTCTATGATGCTCTTAAAGGAGACATGATAATGGACCATAGGTTTTGACAATATGCTCCAAGACCTTGGTATGGTAATGACAAAGGGAGATAAAATGGATAGTTGAATATATTTCATGCAAAGGATTGGATTGGTTGGATGAAAGGATAGAAAATAAGCATTTGATAATGGAGGGATTGTCAGAAGACTTTCTTTCAAGTGGATGGAAATAGAGGCAAGATTAACATTGGCAAATACCTTGAGGGGTGATGGACTGATGGAGGAAAATGAAATTTGAATTTGACGAAGGAATGGATGTTAATTTAGGGACATAATTACCCAAAATGGATTTGGAAGGTGGGCAAGATTCAAATGAAGGAATAACAACTTTAGATGCCAACTTGGATTTTTCTTTGGGACACTAAGCTTCAAGAAGTCGTTTGGGAATCCATGTAGATTTTGATTTTTTATTCTTTTGTAGGTCCTTGGAATGCATTGTTTCTACAAGAGATTTAGGAACCCATATTGCTTCTGACTTGATTTTTTGCTCAAGGGGCTTTTGTGGCCCTTTAGATATTTGTTTCTCTTTCTGGATCATACTTTTTTTTGTTTTTACATGTTGATTAGTCTAGACACGTTAATCCTTTACTACATGTGGATTTCTTGATTTATAGACCTTATACTTGGCATCCAAATTTCTTGAAAGGGGAATGCGATTTATGAGTGGATAGGAAGTGTAGGGAGGCCTTTTCAATGGGTGGAAAGTTCTCCAAGATGTGAGCCTTTGTTGACTTGCATTTGGAAAAGAGTACATGGATTGTGAACTAGTTGAAGGAATATATGGACCTAAGATGGATGGAAGGGATAAGGAGAAGGTATACATGGATTTGGATTTGGAAGGGATACCAACGTGTTGAGGTATGGAACAAAGGCCTTGATCATTTGAATTTTCTTTGATTTTAAAGGGTTCCAATATACTTTTTCCATAGAGGTTCAAACCTTTGACTTGATAATGCTTTCTTTGGTCTATGAGATACTTGCTACAAGACGTGAGTCCATTTTGAAGTGGATAGGATATGGAAGAAACAATAGGATTATGAAGTGGACTAAACTGGGTGGAAGTGGAGGAACTTGTTTGACATGTATGGGATTTGAGAACGACTTGTGCAAATGTGTTGGAATCATAAGGGCATTCAGGAGGAATAGTGAAGTCTTGTGATGAAATAGGAGTAGTGACAAGATCATTTGGTAGGATAAGATCTTGTAGAGGACATGAAGGATTAGTACTTGGAGATGAATTTATGGTAGGCTCATGAGGAGGATCTGGAGGAATGGTGGGATCTTGTGATGGACATGAAGGTGAAGAGATACTTGGATCTTGACATGGAAGGGGATCATTAGACTCCATCATAAGGGTGGTTTTCTCTTGACTATGAATACAATCATTTGGAAAAATGGACAAGATGTCATCATATTGCTTAGGAATAGGATGTGGAAGGTCCATAAGACTTGGGATGAGACTTTGTTCTTGGGATAGGTGGTAATCCTCATTGATAGGATGAATATGGATGATAGGATCATCATTAAATTCTAGGAAGATAAGATCTTGGTCAACAATTGTATGAGATTGGTTATTCTTGGGATCTTGATCTTGATTTTCTTCATGACTCATTTCTTCATACTTTGCATCACCCTCTTCACTTGGGGTATTAATTGGAATATGTATGGTGAATTCTTGAAAGGGGTCAATGTTTTGGCATGAGGGAGGACTTTGAATGGGATTCTCTAAGATGGGCTTTCTTGGGAATGGAGCATATGGTGGCATTAAATCTAGGAAAGGTGAGTTGTAGAAGGAAATCGTATCATGAAAGGGATTACCTTGGAAATCTATTTTTGATAGCCTTGGGAGACCTCATTATTGGATATATCATTTGATGGAAATGGAAATGATTGCTCTTGTGATGCTTTAGGGGATGAAACACTAATGGGAAATATGGAGGCTTCTTGAGGGACAGCTTCTTCATGGGAGGCAAATGTGTCATTGGTGTGATTGTTTTGGAATGCCCCATTGCTAGACATGGGTAGATGATTTTGTTTTTGTTGAAAAATGGAATGATGTCTCTGACCCATCATTTGAAGAAAACAATGGAAAGGTTTAGATTGGAATTTTTGCTGCTTGGGTGATCTTGTTGGTGTTTCTACATTATTGTTTTCATTTTGTAAGTTACTGGTTGACTGAACATGTGGTACCATAGGTTTCTTATTGATCATGCTTGAATGATGTCTAAACAATGACATATTTGCAATTGTGTTTGTTTGAGAAATCCTTGGTGATGGATTTGAGAGAATAATAGGATCTTAACTGAGATGTGATTTGACCAGAGGTATATAGATTGATTGATCAGCAGGGTAGGAATATAATTCGTCTATGGTGTAATACTTTGTTTGTCTCTGACTATGAAGATCATCTAACCTATTTTGCATGTCTTGCATTTGTTGTATAAAGATATTAGTTTGCAATTGTTCGCATGCCAACTCAGGGAAAATTTCTGAATAGAAAGAGTGGTGTATGTCATCATAGTAGTCAGGTTCTTGTTCTTCTTTATATTGAGGGAACCAGTTGACGTCTCTTGATTGTTCCTTGTTTGAGATTTGACTATGGGTCTCCGACCAAAAGGGTATAGTAGGAATGACATCTTGCTATTGATTTAAAATTGATACTATGGGGTATGGAGTTTCCAAAATTAAATTCTGTCCTTATGATGAAGTTTTATTAATGTTGATGTTGATTTCTTGGTTGCCAAAATTTGAGAAAATAGAGGATACACCTACAAATCCATGCAAACATTGCATAGGATTGCCACAATTTTGTGATGTCAAAATTGAGGACAACATACATTTTAACTAGTGATCGGCTTCATAGATTGAACATTTATGATCCTTTTAACTTTGTGCTCTGTTTGCAAGTTATAGAAAAAACAGATCACCTCCTCCTAAACTACACTTTTACCCAAGATTGTTGGCATTTTGTTCTTAATAAGCTTAATTTGCATATTCGATTACCTAATTTTCTGTGGGATTTATTCCAAGCACAATCAATCTTATATTCTGAATCAATGTCTTTGGAAGTGTATCCCTACATTTGTAGTATGGGCAATTTGGTGGGAAAGAAACAAGAGAAGTTTTAGACAGACATTATCTCCAATCCCTCAGTTTCTAGAAGGATTAGAAAGATCAATTGTTGAGCTTGTTAATGCTTTAGTTAGTAAATATAAGGGTAAACATGTTTTTTCTCCTTGGGATGGCTATGTTATTCATCGGTGGAAGGGTTTACTTTTTCCTTATCTTCCTGCTCCATTGTGTCCATCCAAGATTCCTCTTATCCGAGCACAAACCAAGTGGATTCCTCCAAGTGAGGGTTATTTTAAACTCAATTTTGATGGGGCCTCTAGAGGAAATCCAAGCAACTCTGGCTATGGCATAGTCATTAGAGACTTTAAAGGTCATGTGATTGCAGCAAAATCATCTCCTCTCCCTCCACATACTAATAACAAAGCTCAGGCCTTGGCCTTGCTTTTTGGTTTGGAACTTGCAAAATCTCTATTTATATCTATGTTACATGTTGAAGGGGATTCAACCATTATTATTAATGAGTGTATTAAACTTCATGTATATAATTGGTCCATACAGTATATATTGCATCAAGTACAGTCTCTTCTTGATTCAATCTCTGAATGTTACATCATGCATACTTATAGAGAAGGCAATCTTTAGCTGATTGTTTGGCTAATTTGGGTACTTATGGGGTTTATATTGTTGAATCTATAGCCCAGAAATACATGAAGATAACTAGCAATAAGCAGAAGACAAAATTGAAACAAGGAACACCAGAAATATCCTAGGAAAACCCTTCTAGAATGAAGGGAAGAACCCAGCCACACAACAAAACATATCTTTATTGATAATGAAATTCGAGTGTTCAATATCCTTTGCATGATGCAAATACATAACAATAGGAGACTCTTCACATGATAACCGAAAGGTCTCTTGAGATTCCTATAACTCCTATAATTAATTATGACTCTTCAAATGTTCATGCCTCAATGCATGAGAATGACATAAGTCATTTACATTTAATATTTCAAATTAAAACTTAAGTGTCTTTTTCAGTTGAATGTAACAATAACGGTAATAACGTTCATATTTTCAGAGATAAAGATCTCTATCGTAGGTACCATCTTCAACACTCTCTCTTAGCCAGAGAGAGATCTTTAGCTGAACAATCACACAAGACTGCAACCAAAATGTTAATGATGAAATTTTATCCCATATATCCTATTAGATTCATAAAAAACTATAACAATCAATCATATTCATGGAATCACTCAACATGAAACCTTGTAACAATTAATCACATTCATGGAATCTCTCAACATGAAAACCTGTAACAATTAATCACATTCACAGAATCTCTCAACATGAAAAGATTTGTAAGACTCGGCTAAGCCTTTTATCACAGACTCTCTCAACGTGAACTATCATGGAATCTCTCAACATGACATCCAACTCCCATCACAGAATCTCTCAACGTGATGACATCATGGACTCTCTCAACATGATGTTCACTATCGCATAGTGAAAGAGTTATCATAGCTGATCTTACAATCTCATTTATTCATACAAGAATATACATAACAAAATAAGACTTAGTTCCATTTAAGTCAAATTTTACAAATCCTATAAGCATCACAAGCATGTGTGAGAGGTGGGGATTCCATAAGCACTCCCTCTTAATTATGTAGCCTCCTTCTGAAGCTAAAACATCTCCCTCTTAATCATTGCTTTTCTCCTGCAACGAAAGTAGATATTAATGACAATAGAAATCAATATTAGAATATTCACTATTCCTAGTAAAATGACAACTCAAAATTTAGTTGCAAGAAAAACACCATGCATGTCATCAAGAGATAAATTTCTTTAGCAAATTCCATTATAATCCTAAAAGAATAATCTGAGTGATTCTTCTTTCAGCTAGGACAGCCCTCTCATTGCAAAAAATGGTTTCCTCAAGTATCCATCCTTAAAAATTCAAAATCAGAGTTCACAAAACTCCGAGTTCTACACAAAAATACTCATAAACTACTCCTCAATATTTGATCATTTTAAAATCTGATGATTGTAAGCAAATATCACAAAAGAATATGCAGGAAACTTCCCTCTGAATGCTTAAATCTCCTTCTCAAGCTCAACATCTCCCCATGAGCTCTAATTCATATCTTGATGCACCTTGCAATCAAAAATTTAAACATACTTCCCAAATATAAAAGTCAGAATACTTATGTATTTGAACAATAATCATCTTGATCTTGAAGAATAATCATTCTAGATTAGCGTCCTTAGTTCCATTGGCAACACTCTCTTCTCTAAGCATTTCTTGATGGATATTATAAACGCGCATTTCGTGATCAACTGAGCCAGTAACAAGGAAGTGCTCCTCAGGGTCCATACAAATAGACTAGATTTCACTGTGATGACCAGAAATAATTTTCATGCAGTATTGAGCATCAAGATCCCAAACCTACATTAAATTATCCTTGGAAGAACTTACAAGCCTTTTGTCACCTTCAAGAAAAAACAAGATCCATCACCTGATCTCAATGACCGCGAAGACGGAAAAGTCCGTGTCTTTGCTTCTAGATGCAAGCGACCTGTTTTGCTATAGCATAGCACAGTAGTGGCTCCTTTATGCCTATTTAAAGTAGTTTCACATGTACCTTTAACTGTATCCCATATTCTTGTACTGCCATCAACATATCCACTAGCAACCATAGAGTTGGAAAAAAGGCATACAGACAATAGAAGTAACAGCAGGTAGTGCCCCCTTGTTTGCACTCAAAAACCTTGAGGTGTGAAAAATGGATGAAGCACACAAAGAGGGACATTTCTCCACAAAACCACTGATTCTATCAATCGCTTGAAACTTTGCATGCATAGCAATGAAGACATGCACCCGATGAAAAACAAAGATATACAGCCAGACCGTTGAAAGATTTAAACACAGGAAGAGTACGAAGATGCATAAAAGGCATATACAAATTAAACACGGGAATTAAAAGAAACTTTTCCTTAATTTCTTCAGCACAATCGAATTGTGAAAATGAGTAAAGTGATTATCTTGCACGAATACAAGACATACTTAACACGATCTCTTTCTTTTGACAGGTCGAATATGAAACGGAGGCCTTAAAAGATCATTGTGAAAGACAAATTGAATCCGATAAGAGATCAAAGGTAAGAAAACTTGAGCAGAATGCCACGTAGCCAACCACATAAACCCAATAATAAAGAAGTGAAGTGAAGGTGAAGCGGTACAATAACAAAAAATACAAAATAAATTAAAAATAAGAGCAATACAAAACACTCGAGACAAAGGATGAAAAACCAACTACACTCGAGTTCTATCACACAAAAATGCAACCTTCTAAAGCGATGAACATAAATCCATTGAAATTAGCATCTAATAACAATTAAAAAATAAAATAAAACAATCGATATTCAACAAATATAAACCTAAATCCTTAAATCTTTGATGTTTTTAATCTCAACATGCACACAGAATAAAAACCACAGCTGCTCTTCTAAATAGGCTGTTCCAAAACATCCGATCAATAATATCATAAGCTTCATTCATAAAATATATATATATATATATATATATATATATATATATATATATATGCAGACAAAATCAGAATCATCACAAATAGACAATCTATATAAATTTAACACTCCTATATTGATGATATCATGGCTCTGATACCATGTTGAATCTATAGCCCAGAAATACATGAAGATAACCAGCAATAAGCAGAAGATAAAACTGAAACAAGCAACACCAGAAATATCCTGGGAAAACCCTTCTAGAATGAAGGAAAAAACTCAACCACACAACAAAACATATCTTTATTGGTAATGAAATTCGAGTGTTCAATATCCTTTGCATGATGCAAATATATAACAATAGGAAACTCTTCACATGATAACCGAAAGGTCTCTTGAGATTCCTATAACTCCTATAATTAATTATGACTTCAAATATTCATGCCTCAATGCATGAGAATGATACATGTCATTTACATTTAATATTACAAATTAAAACTTAAGTGTCTTTTTCAGCTGAACGCAACAATAACGGTAATAACGTTCATATTTCCAAAGATAAAGATCTCTATCGTAGCTACCATCTTCAACATATATTAACTCTTTACTTTCCCCACTTAACCTCCTTGATTTCCCCAACTTGGTTAATATTATGACAAAAGAATATGTTTAGAATAATGTTGAACCCTTCTCATATATTATTTGATAGTAAATCACCGCTTCTCTATGATTTCACATGTTTTTACACTTATGGATCTCACTTGTTCTTTTGAGATATTGTATGCAATTCAAGGTCTTGGATTGCACTTGCTTCAGATGGCTTTCTAATATCACAGTCTCAATTGGAGTTTTCGATGAAGATCAATGATGGAAACTTTTATGATAGTTTTTGGCTTGGCTCTTGGTTTTGTCTTCAACACCAAACAATGAATTGTATTCATGTGAGTTTTGGGCTCTTTGTAATCACAAGGACAAGGTTCATTTGTGTTACTCTCTCTTGATGCAGTCTTTCTTCTTCTGCATTCGTTTGTATCAGGCAATGATCAGAAGAGTTTTTCTTTTCTGGTTCTTTCCTTCAGGAGCTGTTTTTGAACCAATTATTATTAATATAAATATAATATTTCGCCAAAAACAAACAAAGAATTGGGCATTACTTTTGTAGTTTTCTTGCTCAAGTCTTAAGATGTAATTGGTATATCTTTCTCTCCATGCTACATGGACTTCTCACCAAAAGAAAATTGTTCCTTGTACAAAGTACTTGGATGCTAAGTCTATTCTTTCCAACTCTTCATAATGCATATACTCATTTTTTATCAACAAAAAAATTGGTCTATCAATGGAATGGTCACCTGGAGTGTCCTAATCTGAGCGAACAAAAGCAATCAGTTACCCCATGATGAATATGCTGAAACTGTTATTCATTCCATAACTTAACCCTCTTGAGTCACTTTAGATCTAATTAAAGTTTCTTAGCTGTAGTGATTTCAGAGAAAATGTGCAGCATGTAAACCATTCGAAAAATGGAAAGATAATGAGATGCATTGGTACGTTATTTGTACATTATTCCATTTGGTAGACTTTAATAAAGGAAAAGTGTACATTTAATATTGCTTTTCCATAGAACTAATGAGCTTGGAGGATTAGTGCAACATCTATTAGAGTCGTGTGTACAATCGATTTTATTAAATAACATTTGTCTAGTAATTTCTTCACAAAAACACAAAATAATAAAAATGGTGACATAAAGGTAAATTGAACCCCATAACTGAAGCACACAATGGGGTGGTTTTCTCCATTCATCTCATATATATTAAACATTATACTCCAATGTTTTGCCCTTATGATGAGGTGAATTGTATCTTAACTTTCCACTTCATCTATATATGATATATATTCCGACCTCAGTTTCTGTTTTCTTTTTATGCTTCATGTTTGGCTGTCTCTGTTTTCTATGCTTACCTCTGTTATGATGGTCATTCTGTTTCATTCTTTTCCTTTGTGTTATTTGGACTTAATTTATTTTAACAGTCTATTTAATCATAATGGAGTGCATGTAGTAATAGAAAGCACAAAGGAAAAGAGAATGGCAGCAAGAAACCAAATTTATCATGAGTAGAGGAAAACGTGGGTGGAATAAAAAACAAAACTCTATGCATGGATAGAAGGCTGAATCCTATTTGGCTCTGGTTTCCCATTGACCTTTATGTTATTGCCATCTGTTGTGGTATCTCCTGTGCTTGCTAGCTATACGAAAATCTGAATATTAATGACTTCAATTTTATGTCATCTACTGGTTCATTGGTCTAATTGTATTATTAATTAGGTCATAACTTAATATTGTGTCTGGTTTAGGGGCATTATTGGAGCTTGGGGAATGCAGTTTGTTAGTTTGGTCCCTTGTCCAATGATAAAAGTATATTGAAAAGAAAAACAAAGAAATCCCAACCACATTAAAAAGGGCGAAGGGGTTTAAGAGTCCTTATCGATTATCTATTGAAATTTTCTTTTTCAATTTTACAAATTATAGATCTTACTGAGTTCTAGTGTCAACATTTTTATTTGACCAATCTCAATACTCAAAATTTGATTAAGAATGCGATGATGGTAACTTAGATCTGTGGTTTCCACTTATAGATCACAAGGCACAAAATTGAAAAAAAATGGTGGAAAATTTAGGTTTGTTGTAGCTCATAGCTCCCTATCCACTTCAAGTATTAGGTTATTGAAACTTTGCATTGTCAAAACCAAACTTAAAATTTGTATATTGTGTTTTTGACTTCATTCTGTAATGTCCACTTCCTAAGCACTGCCAACATGTTGACTCTGCTTATTCAGAGGGTTCTTGTAGACTTATGGTTAGGGAACACACTAGGGCTTTGGCTACTATTTAGTCTGGATAATCTGGTGATGATAGGTGTTGCATTGAACTCAGTTAAGGATTAGCTTAATATCTCCTTCTGGAGGGGTTTTTAGACAACTGTCTATTTTTGCTTATTTTAGCAAGTCAGACTCTTGACACCAAATTGGGCAGTTTGCAATGTTGATATTTTAGGTAAGCTGGCAAATGCATATGATGACCTTATTTGGTTGTTGATGTGGTTCAAAGGTAATGTTTAAAATAACTTCAACAGTATTAAAGTTAAATGAACTATTTAATTCTACATTATTACGTAAGGCGACTTCATGTTTGTACCAATTGGAGTTATAAGGTGTTATTTTAAACTATTAACAAAGTGATTTTCTAGGGAGTGGACACCAACATGGGAGTCATAAGGAGTTTCTTTTTTGTTTAATAATTATAAAACATTTAATAGCCCTACCTAGAAGTAGGATTTGGAGGAGAATATTTTGGCATTTCTTGAGCTCAGTTGTTAGTATGATTTGGTATTGAAAACAAAATCTTGTTGGATTTAACTTGTTCATCCTATGGCTTTGTGAGGAGAAAAACCCTTGCAGAGGACATCTTCTTTGTTGGTGAAAGATCTAAGTGGGGAGATTAGTTGGTGGTTTCAACAAGACTACATCCAAGCTTCATTGTTTGATTAATCTTCAGTTTTGAGTTCAGAATATCAAATACTAATTTGAGTCAGAGGAGGAGTTTGGAGGGTTTAAATTGTAGACTAAATGAAAATCTTCATTTTGCTGGCTGCCACCTTCCTATAGTTTGCCATACTATTGCCAGCTTGCTGTGGCTTCCCTAAGGTGAAACCCTAGGGTTTGGTGCTTGTTTGTTCTACTAGGAGGCATCTAGGGCATAACATCCATGATATGTTCAGTTCATGGCCTGTGGAGTACATTTTAGAAATAGAGAGTGACGTCTAAGCTTGGTGTTTCCATTTTTCTGTTTTAAGTACAAAAGTCAGACTTGCATGCTCCAGATTAATTGGTTGTATTTGTAATGTTCATATTGAAGCCATTTGGCCATCTGGGTATTCATAATATTCAACATATTTTGCTGCTCATAGTTTGTAATAAATTTGAAAGTAATGTCAAGCTGCGGGTTAATGTCATTTTTGAGCATATTGGATATAATTCTGTTTTCTCCTTGCTGCAAATACTACCTCTGTATTTCCTATTTTGTGTTTCATTTACTTGCAAGCATCGATGCATCAAAACAGATAACTTCAACAACAAAAATAAAGGGTGTATATCGCATGTTCATTTGGCTGTTTGTAATTGTTTTTCCTAATATGCTGTATGGGATATTCGAGTTTTGTGGTACTAGAACCATGTTGATGGAATAGCCTGTTAATTAAGTCTGTGGTAGCCTTTACTATTAATTATTTGGGTATTAATGTTTTTATCTTTTAAAATACCTCAATGTGAGTACACTTGTGGATTATTCTGTTTTACGTACTGTTTCTTTGGTTTATCATACATTTTCTTAAATGAGATAATATTGTTACTATTTCAAATATTGATTGGGACTTGTACCTGCCTCTTTGTGTTTCCATCCTTGTGATTCTTAGGTGTATGAATGGATGATCAAGCAAGACTGGTATGAATTTGACCTTGGCATTGCAACTAAATTGGCAGACTTCCTGGGGAAAGATATGAAAGTTAAAAGATGCCGTGATGTATTTGATGGTATAATTAATCGGGATCACATTCCTTGTGAATCTACGTTTACAATTCTCACAATGGCTTACATTGAAGGAACAGATAAAGGATCTGTTGATGAAGCCATTAATATATACAATCAAATGATTCGACTTGGAGGCTATCAGCCCAGTCCCAGTTTACATAAATCTCTTTTTAAGGCCCTCTTACATGGAACTGGAGGAGCTGCCAAACATTATTTAAAGCAGGCAGAATTGATATTTCAAAATATGAAAGCAGCAGGGTATAAGATAAAGAAAGAAATGTACGAAGGCTTAATATGGCTACACAGTTATCAAGACTGCATAGATCGTGAAAGAATTCAATTCTTAAGGAATAATATGAAACAGTCAGGAATCCAGGAAAGTGGAGATATTTTGGTCTCAATTCTCAGGGTTTGCTTTAAATGTACAGATGTAGAAGAGGCAGAAAGGACTTGGGCAAAGCTCCTTGACACTAAATGTAAATTAACTTCTCATCCTTTTGTATATCGCATGGAAGTTTATGCTAAGGCTGGACAAGCCATGAAGTCTATAGAGATTTTCAAAGAGATGCAGGAGAAAGGGGTCCCTATGAGTGTGATTGTATATGAGAAAATTATTCAGCTATTATCGAAGGTTCAAGAAAAAGAGTATGCTGAATATTATATGAAGGATTTTGAGGACAGTGGTCTGAAGCCATTGCAATCATCCTATGTTGACTTGATGCAAATGTATATGTCCTTGCAGATGTACAATAAAGTGGAATCCACGTATTCTCGATGTATAACAAAGTGCCGACCCAAATGGATAGCACATGATTTATATCTTCAATCTCTGATCAAATGTGGTGAGCTGGAGAAGGCTGAGGAAGTTTTTACAGGTTTGCAAAAGAATAGTGCAATGAATGTCAAAGGAAAAACATGCAACATTATGCTAGAAGGCTATGTTAATGCTGGACAAGTAGCAAAGATACGAAACCTGTATGATCAGATGTGCCATAAAAAATATAATATTGATCCCTCATTGATGGAAAGAATCAAACATTTTATTAGTCCAGTAAACAAACACATTTATAAGTGCCTCAGCTTGAAACTTACCGCAGATCAACGGGAAATTGTAACTGCCATATTGTTGTCTGGTGCTAGGTTAGAATCACATGATAAAAACAAAACCTTTGAACTTCATTTTGAGTGTAGTAAAAATCTCGAGTTCTGTAATGTTTTGAAAACAAATTTATATGACATATTTTTTGAATGGTTAAAACCACAGGATCAATTGTATGTTCCAGTAGAGAAGATGTCATGGCATTTTTCTACTGTCAATCATCATAGCTTTCGATTTTTTGCTGACCATTTCAGACCAGGGGGAAAGATGGCAGTTCCACGGCTTATACACTGTTGGTTATCTCCTCGTACTTTAGCGTACTGGTACATGTATGGAGGACGGAAGAGTACATCTGGAGATATTGTCTTTTATGGAATGAGCTACAGGTTTGAAGAGTGTGAAATTATTGTGAAGGCCTTAAAAGCAAAATCAATAAATTGTGTCATAAAGAGGCAAAGAATGCTCTTTCAAATAAGATGTCAAGGCAAGGATGCAATGTGTCTTTGGAAGTTGATGGAGCCATACATATTGGATGAGTTGAAAGAGGTTCTAAAACCTGAAGATATATTTGCTGAAGTTGGAGCTGGAACAGGAGGCGTTGATTTTAGATCAGAGGATGAGTATAAAAAGGAGAGTTCTAGTTCAAATAGTAAAAGTGAAGTTCATGAAGGGATTGAAGAAACTGAAATAGAGTCCAAAATATACGCATAAGAAGTGGAAAGAGGATTAGCATTTTCGGCTGGAGAAGTTAGCATCCGGACTGCATTCTCAAAATTAAAAATTAACAAGGCACAGCAATACTTTTAAGCTTGTAAAGAGAGAACAGTAACCATGGCATAAGGGAACATGCCGTTTCATCTCTTTTACAATCAATTTAGTGTAACAGGAACCAATTGTGGTAAATCCTGTCATACAGCAAATTCAGGCACTTATATATGACCAAAAAAAAGAGACAAGCTACCTTCAATTCTGCTTCTATAACTGGTCATATCTGTTTCCACTATGGTTGTTTTTGTTTTTTCGATCCTGGTGCTAGATCTGGTGGTATCATCTCCATACATCTCTAGACAGGCACAGTTTTCAACTATGTGTTTGTATAAGTATCACAGTTTACCATGCTTCCACACCCGAAGTTAACTATCAGGCGTTGATTGGTATACTCATTTCAGCAATTTATGCAACCTAACAATATGTCAGCAGTCAAATATGGGTATCCAATATGGTAAGGATACTCGAAAGCATACTGTAGTTTGTGTTGTTTTGCAGCAACGGTCTGTGAATCCTTAAGATGACTTGGAAATATTACATCATAGTGAGGACTAGCTAATAGATCATACTAAAGAGCATACCACTTAAATATGTTTTACGTCACCTTCACTGTAGTTTATATTAGAATGCTAATTAGGTTGATAGGATAATAATGGGTTATATATGACATCTGTATAAACTGGTTTGTTTTAGGTAGCTATGTGAACCAACTCCCCTATGTTTGTTTGTAATCTGTATAAGAGTAACTTGTTGGTTAATCAATAGATAAGTGAAACTCAACCATTTTAATACTGTTAAAGATCTCAAAGATGTATATTCAATTTGCTTTTGTAACTTATAATAACACTTCTGAATATTTTATGTGTTTTCCAAGTTACTATACGAATGAATATATATGTGATATAAAGAGGCATGCCTCTTGAGGAGACATGTCTCTTTAATATATTAACTTACATTAGTTATCGTTATAACACAATTAATATACCCTCAATATATTATAATGATATCTATAATAAGATATATATATATAATTATTCCATATATAATATTTGTCATATATTATATATCTCATATATATAATATAATTTATTTGACAGAATTATAACATTAAAACTCACTCTTAATGAAGAAGGATAAAACACATAGATATTACACCATAGGTAATATTTCAAAAATAATGCATTTAGGAAATCTTTGATCAGAAGATTTCTAAAATATGATATCATGCAAGTATTGGCCTATCAGAATATCAACATATGATATTCACCAATTACTATTTGATATCATATTTGGTAACATGAGCATTGGCCTATCAGAATATCAATCAAATGATATTCACCAAATACTCCGAGTAATGGCCTATTAGAACATCAATTAAATGATATCCACCAAGTACTCAATGTGGTAATGGCCTATCAGAATATCAAGGCAAGATATTCACCAAGTACCTAAAATATATCTATACAAACAACTTGTAGATAATCAAATTAATGATATCAACTGCTTAGTTGTTGATTTATAAGATAAAGCCTTTACATGAAACAATTTCGCAAAATGAATCATGCTACAAGTTATTGTAAGGACGTCACTTTACAACAACTTCTCTTAATACAAGTGATAATCATTTAGAAGTCGTCACTTCTTCATGATGTACACAGGGGACAGACTCATACATGTATGACATCAAAAATTCCCATGAAGTCTCCATGAATACTGTCATGTGGTGTTGTCACAACATTCACCATAAAACATGTCAGAGAATAAGGTTTCTCCCTCTTAGTTTGATATCAACTTTTATGACCTCTTAGCAAAAGGTTCTCTCTGATGAAGTGTCAGACTTCCTCTGAATTTGTTATCATCCTTCTAACCTCTTGGTAGCAAGTCATGTAATGCTTCCCTACTTCAATAGGTATCCTGATAGCATAAGGTCTTCCAGCCTACATACATGAGACTTTATCCCATGAATCATAGTCCTTTAGCTGTTATAGTTTCTAACTAGTGGAGAATCCATCAACAAGGTCTACTCCTTCTGAACCAAGATCATCAAAAGTTTGATTGAAGCATTTTTATTTTTTGCTCCCTCTCTTTCTCCAAGGTTGCCTCTAATGAAATGTCAAGCTCCCTTTGAACATCAATCTTCAGAGCTTCTTGCCTTAGACAAAGTGTCAGACTCCCTCTCATAATCACTATCATCAAGGTTATTTTTTTCAAGAGCCTCACATTATTCAACATGATCATCAGATGATTAATGAATCACAACTTCTTTGGAGCTACTATCATAAGATTGAGTTTGTACAATATTGGTAGCATGCCTAATGTTCCAATCTTCTTTCCTGCAAGGACATCCTCACAGACATAGGGAAAAAATTAAGGCAAATGACTCCTTATAACACATATAGAAGTACAAATAAGAGAGAGACTACTGAGTAGATAAGTGTAATATTGAAAGATGAGAAATACTTATCTGCACATGAAGGTCTATAGACATTGAATCACAAAATGTCTTTTCATTTTATTTGAGAATGGAACATATTTTTAAGGTGGTCCAAATGTGAATAAACATTGTTTACTATTTCCCCTCGTAGTGTGAAATTCTCATTCTTATACCATCTAACTATGTTCAATGCCTTTATATGACCTTCCTAGTAGACGTTGATTTGTACCTCCCAATTCTATTTGATATTTTGAAATGAATGTAACTTAACAACAAAAATTTGTGTCCATCATTTTGTAAGATCTTTGTATCCATCTATAGAAATTGGTATTTCAGAGTGATCCCTACAAGATCCATCGTAAAACATAATCTGTACACAAAACACAATCTTTGTGTAGAACATGATCTTTGTAATCCAAGGTCTTGTCATCTCAAAAGTAAAAAACAACCCCTAGTCCCAATTTTGGTGCCTGATAGCCTTCGTAAAGATTAAACTTGATAGCCTTTCTGTGCTGAATGTACACAAATTGCCTACTGCATGAACATTAGTGTACTGGTCACACACCCTCCTTGTTCACTTGTCCTGATAAAACTAGAACTTCATCATATTCGGGTAACGCCGCCTCCACATAGGTTGAATAATGAATACTTCATGAGATTTCCTATGCTGGTGTATATACTCCCACTGTCCTCCTTGAATCTTGTTTGTCCACTCTCTCCCTTTACTATACTGTTGAGCCATTCATCATTAGCAATCCAAGTGTCTTGTTTGTTAACTTCATGCTAGGTTTTTTGGTAGCACAAAAATATCAGCCTAGACGTCACAGATAATAATCTCCCCACCACAACATTTAATACATCTTCATATGGAACTGGAAAAGGCTCCAATCAATATGTATTCTTGGGATATATTTTCATAAACGTTTATCACTTCACTATAGTCTCCAGCTAGAAAAAAATAATCGTTCAACAATATTATCTCATCATTGAACAATATGAGCTTTAATCTTCAATGACAACTATTATCATCGGGTCCTAAAACATATATTCTTCGAAACAATAGATTGCACAAATTGCTTTATTCACAATAGTAGATTATTAACACCCAGTCCAAAATGCAATACTTGTGCTTGGCATAACCGTGTGAGTTCCTATTTTGAGTCCATGGGAACAAATTAATTTCAAAACATCGTGATGGGAATGATATATGTTGTGATAAATTCTCCAAAAACTTCTTACGAAAAACCAAAAATAGCCTATCACTTCATATTCACCCAGCATTAATAATTCAATATTAAAGCTCTCTGAATGAAATAGTTTGAAGCCCAATTTAATACTTTTAACCTTGGGTCCTCTATACTAAAGTGGCGATCCTTTGAACTGCTCCCCATTGCCAAGCCTTAAAGGATACAAACATTGTTTCTATACTGTTGGCACCCATGGTGGTGATGATCCACAACGCCATGTCTGTAAGAGAAGCTAAGAGGGACCTAGAGTTTCAAGTAGAGGAAAAAACAAATACACCCTTCTCTATAACCCTGAATGCTCGCAGTCGCCTTTCTCTCCCCAAAAAACTTTATAAATGACTAGACTTGAGTGGATGAAAATCTTTGCATCTCCTATTTAGAATTCATCAGAGCTTCCAACTTTAGCAAGCCTGTACAATCCATGCTCCACATTTACTCATGGGAAAGAAGAATGTCTCAGTGCTTGTTGAATTTGGCTAACACTCACTAATTTCATTTGATTCAAAGACTCTCAACTTTAATGACATAAACATATAAATCTACGATAACATTACATCTTTTCTCCCAGGTTTTGCTCTAATATCATGTTAAAGATCTCAAAGATGTATATTCAATTTGCTTTTGTAACTTATAATAACACTTATAAATATTTTATGTGTTTTCCAAGTTACTATACAAATGAATATATATGTGATATAAAGAGGCATGCCTCTTGAGGAGACATGTCTCTTTAATATATTAACTTACATTAGTTATCGTTATAACACAATTAATATACCCTCAATATATTATAATGATATCTATAATAAGATAAATATATAATTATTCCATATATAATATTTGTCATATATTATATATCTCATATATATAATATAATTTATCTAACAGAATTATAACATTAACAAATACCTTCTTTATTATGTCAATAATGCAAACCAAAAATAGACAAGCAAGTTTATGTATGTCTGTTGTACTTTTTGTTAAGACTGCAACAATAGGGTTATAATGATTGAATAATTTTCTTTGTAATAAAAAACTTGATAGTTTCTGTTGAACCAAAAGATGGTGTACAAAATGCAGAAATTAGAGAAGCAAATATTTGGGAAAAATCATGATTATACCTGATTAATTGTGAATCGTGGAGCCATCCAATTTTCAATGATTTTTTTGCATTTTAAGTGCATTAAAATCATGTTAAAATCCCTAATAAATGGCAAAAAGAGTGAAATTTGTTGCAAAAACTTGTGAAATCCTATAAAGTCTCACGAAATTACCAAATTACAATGCAGAATCAGCGTGGAAACAATTTGTTATTTTTTCTCTTAGTTTTTTTCCAACCTTTTACAAAACCCTAAATAGGGAAGCAAGACAAGCAATGACAACCATCAACTAAATTTGAAAGGACCTTAATCATCCTAAATTGCAAGGGACATGCAAGATATTGTCGTAGTAGTTGATGGTTCTGCTCTAAATTGTTGCTTTCGTACTGTACGCCCCTTGCCAGGGATTTTTGATGTGAATAATATACAATAATTTTAAAATTACGACTATTATGTACTATTATATTTAACTATAAATATGGGGAAGTAGTGAATTCCTATGTAACTTTATATTTACTTAATACAAAGGGACTATTCATAAAAATATAAATATTGTTAACTATAAATATATAAAAATTAATAGTTATATAATAAATTAAAAATAATGTAAATCTTTTAATTCTCAATTAATATATTTATTTATTTATTAAGAGTGGTCTCCACCTAAATTTGTAGTTACAAGTAAGGTACAATGGTTTTTGGCTTGATAATCTTTTATTCTTACTAAACAAATGTCTTTTGCTGAATTGTACACCATATAAAGGATCGGTCAAATGCTATAATGGAATATCAAGCATTGCAATTGTGGAATATGATTTGATACGATTTCTTAAACATTGGACTATTGCTAAAAACTTATTGCCTCAATTTCCATTGGATCACTTCAAAATGACTTGCACTCTTAATAAATTTCTCATAATAGGTAGATTACTATCTAATATACTTTAATCTCAGTTGCTTCATAGGCTTAGCTAGTATTTGACTTTAGACAACTATTTGGTGTTTGCCTTCTTAAATTCGATAAATTTCCATCTAAGTTACTTAATGGATTTAGTTAATAATGACCTAAGACAAACTATTTGGCAGTTTCCCTAGTTAATTGAATATTTGCATATCTAGTCACCAATACAAATAGAAATGACCAAATGTATTTTCCCAAATTCTTTTTTTACATAGTTACTTATAAAATTAGCTAATATTTTGTCATAGACTTGGACAACTAGGGGAAAGGGACTAGCAGTGGCTCGAGGTCCAATAACCATTCACTTTTTGTCGTAGTGTCACGCTAGAAATAAATAATTGTTTAACTTAGTAGACACTTAATTTACTCCAAAAATATTTGTTTGACCCTCAATACATTTTTATTCATGCAAAATGTGTAGATAATCTCTCTCTCTCTCTCTCTCTCTCTCTCTCTCACACACACACACACACACACACACACACACACACACACACACACACACACACACACCAAAAAAAAGAAAAAACCACTACTAGGGGAGAGAAGCCAATACATGAGTGGGGTCCAAAAGGTGACATGTTAAGTGAACACTTTAGGCTAGTAGGTGATCAAAATATACATAGAGTGGTAAACTAAAAATGTCCAATGAATGTCCCCAAAAAGATGTACCTAAATTTCAAGAAACAACCATTAATGTGGTGCCCACACCAGTGCACCATTAAACATCTATGGGTCTTATCACTTTTTGGGATCATTTTGACACTTTAACAAAAAACATGATGTGGCATCATATTTGACCATGTGGACATGAAAATTTGTTTTTAAATAGTGGACTTGACAAATACGTTGCTGTAAAAAATTGAGAGTAATTTGAAATTTCCAAATCGCATTTTGGAAAGCATGAAATTGGGGTGAGCACGTATTGGCTCCTCCCCTAGTCCTCATGTAACTAACATGCAATCCTAGTTGCATAAATAAATATCAATTAGTTTTTTTTTTTTAAACTTATATATTTACAATAACCACTTTATGCAAGTGGTCCAAAAGTGCAAATGTATTCAAGTTACAATTACATGTGAGCAACTATTGGTCCCTCATATGATAATATAAAAACCAATTATGAACTTTATCTTATGCACTTCCTCTCAAATCTTTTCACACTTTTACATGCATCAACTCCATTGAAAAACAATACACATATTTTCAACAATTGGTATAAGACTCCCCAATAAACAAAAAAATAAACAATTGAAATAATTATAAGACCAAATCTAATGATATCAAAATTAAAATGGATATGCAAGTACGAAAGACTGATTGTCTACAAGCAATAAGAACTCACCTTGTAGATTAATTATGAAATGATCAAATGTTTCCCACCAATATGCAAATTTGAAATTCAACTACCCCAGATGAATGCACTCAGCTTGCACATTTGAATGAAATTATAACGGCAATTCCCAATTTCATTATCATTACTACCTAGAATTTTATCTTTGTTTTTTCTGAATATCCTCTGCATAGTTGAGAGATCAAGAGGAAATTCTCAGTATATTCCTAATCCAAGAGACCTTGTTCAAGTTGGTACACTATTTTGAACTATTTTTAGATTTTCTATATATAATATATTGTTTCCACTAAATGTAAGCACAAAAATTTACTATTTCTTATCAAGTTTATGCATTTTTAGGGTCTAATACATATACTCATACTATTTTCAAATGATATTAGAAAAAAATAAATTATTTTCTATCAAGTTTATTTATTCATAGGGTTTAAATACACAAACTACAACCTTATTCATTTTATAACCTTCTATCAATTGCATATGTCACTTGCATTTTATAATTCATGTCATGCTTTCAAACTGCCCCATAAATTATAGCAATATTAGCAATAAATATTCTTTAATCATATCATAATTACCTCTATTTTTTGTATCACCTACTTTTTCATTTAGATGTATTATGCACCCACACACGTGCGTGCACGCGTACACACATGCACATCTACATACACAGACACACATGCAATCACATATGTGCTTGTGGTTACATATTTAGGTGCTCACATGATCCAAGAATATAGTTATAAGTGCTACTAAGATTGCAAGCTGTAGATCTCCGTCACAAGATCAAAATCCACTAACGGTAATGAAAATTGGCAAGACCATGCTACCCTAGTGAGAATGAGTCACAACTCAAGCAACATAGATCCAAATATGCTACAAACCTAGGAACAAGAGTAAGACCATGTCTAGATCATACTCCAAATATTATAAATGCTGACTTGAGCTAATCAAGGATGGCTACATTCATCAACAAACTAAAAGTAACTAGCAAACTGGTAAAAATTGGAAAGAAAATATTTTTATGTTGATGCAAGATTTCTCCAAACTCAAGATGCTCCTACATCAAACCCTCATAATTGATAAGAAGTGAGTCTCTCACTTTGATGCATGAGAAGGATCAAAACGATCCAACTTAGCTTTTAAAAAACATGAAGAATCTTTAACTTTTCCATCCTTCCACTTGATCTGATAGTCTTTATATTCTCTTCCTATTGTACTTCTTCCAACTTAGTTTTCTAATATTTTCTCTATCCTATCCAACCACCTCTTAGGATACCGTTGCTTCACATCTTAATCATCATCTGAATTCCCATCAACTTCATGATACTCATATCAATTTTCAATGTTGAATATAGGTGAAAATCCACATCCTCGAGTAGCTCCACTTCATAAGCATTTCCAAAATCAAATCTTTGCAAGACCTTACATTGTATCAACTTCTTTATTTTGAATATGTTATAAGACCCAATTGGAAATCTTCCTATATTCAAATGAAACATAACCTCATCTCCTATTGAGATTTTTTTTTGTTAGCTCCTAACCATATCAACCTACTCTTTATACTTGTGATTCATATTTTTCAAATGACGCTCGACTTCCTCATGTAATGAAATCATAAAATTCACAAACTCCTCTACTTCAACACTCCTTTTTTTCCTCTTTCTTAAGATCCCTTAACTCTAGAAATCCCTAAACAAACCATCCAAGGAACTCCCACTCTTGCATGAATTCGAATTTTGAAAACACCCGCTCCCTCTGCTCCCATCACTATCGCTTCCCATGATTCGTTACACTGGTGCTGCTCCTGGCACTGGGGATAGGCCAAAAAGCGCGACTAGGGGTCCAGCTGTCCTAATCAAGGAAGTAGCCAAGACTTCTTTGGTTTCCAAAAAAAACGTCCAAGGAACTACTAAGTGGTCCTCACTTTTCGGGGTTAAACCTTCTGGTAAGTCCTCTTTCCCGCCTATTAAAACAATTCAAAATTCGGTGATAGGTTCTTGTGTGATAGCCATTCCGGATGAAATTGTGGACCACAATATTCAGACTATGGCTTCTACTCTGGTTGGGAAATTTCTGGGGCCTAGACCGAGCATTGACGAAGTTAGGCAGCTCATTAAACAAAAATGGGCTCTCAAGGGCCAAGTCTCGGTCACGGCTATGGTGAAAGGCTTTATGTCATTCGATTTCACTTTCTTGGAAGACCTTGCTAGCATTCTGAGTGAAGGGCAGTGGGCCATGGGTCGTTCTTCCCTTGTGCTCCAGAAGTGGTCATCTGGCATGAGCTTGAATGATTCTTTTTTCGCCCAAGCTCCTATGTGGGTAAGATTTCCAGAACTGCCACTTGAATACTGGAATGAGGACGTCTTTGGGGGAATAGCTAGGACTTTTGGGGAACTCCTCTCAACGGATCCGATTACTGCTTCCAAGCGTCGCCTCAATTTTGCCCGCATCTGCATTGGGGTGAGAGATGGAACAGACATGCCTGAGTTCGTTGAACTTCATTCCAAACTTGGAGTGCACAACTAGAAAATCATCTATGAAACAATCCCCTTTGTGTGCTTCCTCTGCCTGAAGGCTGGTCATAAGGCCCACCAGTGCCCCAATGAGGCAAAGAAGAAGATCATGAAATCAGTCATCCTTGATCATACCATGAAGCTTGCTTCTCGCCCTTCTGGAAAGGGAAAGATGAAGCTGCTCTAGAGGCGCAAAATTTTTGTGGCGCAGGGGAGAAAGGTTGTTAACCTAAAAGGCACGGCAGCGAAGGCCTCTATTTAGAAGGATCCCCCCAAGGAGAATGCTAGTTCCCCCCCCTTGAACAGGGCCCTGTTTTGGAAAAGACAATCTCAGACCTGTTGGAGAACCCAAAGGAGCAGGTATGCTACCCCTCCTTAGCCACGGGTCCCGTTGTGGAGCAGAATCTCCCTCTGGAAACCATAGTGCAGTCTTCTCCCGCAGTGGAGGAAGTCCCTCTTTTGGGAGCTACAATGCTGAATCACCTGGAATGGGAATCCCCAGCCCGGGAAAAGGTCAGCCAAGCTAAGTGTCTATCCCTTGAGGACACTCTGGCTTCACCGGGGGTCATCACTGGCAAGGGGGGAGTTTCTTCTGCCCCAATAGGAATTGAGGCCAAGCTTCATCTCCTCATAAAGAACACTGATCCAACACAACTCGCCCTATGGGAAGATAGGTTAGATAACAGTGCGATGGACAACCTTGATGATTGGTGCATGGTCAAGAAGAAAAAGAAGAACCAGAAGAAAATTCCCCCCCCCCTATCTCCTGCTTCAACCAGAAGTAGGGTTAAAGCTGATATTGGGTCACCCCCCAAGGGAGCAGGAAGAAAGAACTTAAATCAGATTCTGCAAGAAGAAACAAGAAGGAACCTGGCAGATGGAAGCCAGAGGTCCATCAAGGATTTCTCAAGAAGTAACAAATGAAAGTTATCTCATGGAACATAAGGGGCCTTAATGGGGCTCACAAACAAGAACTGATTAGAAATATGATTAGAGACCAAAGACCTGACTTTCTAATGTTACAGGAAACTAAGATGAAAAGGGACCTGGTAAGAAGAATATCTTTCAGTAAAAATTGTTGCTGCGAAGCTTCAGATTCGAATGGAGCTTCAGGTGGTGTCCTAACCTTGTATAACACCAGAGCTTTCAAGTTAACTACTCTTTACAGCTCTACTAATGCTCTTCTTTGTAAGGTTTTTCACATTCAAAGCAATGAATCTTGGCTAATCCTTAACCTGTACACCCCCAACTCCAAGAAAGAAAGGAACTGCTTCTGGACCAAGCTCCTTGGCATCTTATCCAATTGTAACTTGAATAAAGGGATTATAATGGGGGACTTCAACTCGCCTCTATCTGATGCAGAAAAAAGGGGGGGTCATGCCCCGGATCAAGATAGTAAACGCGACCTTGCTTCATTCATTTAGAATCTCACCTTCCTGGATTTGGACCTTCAAGGTGGCAACTTCACTTGGTCTAATAGAAGAATTAGGGGTGATAGTATTCAGGTTCGTCTTGATAGAGCCCTCATCTCCCCCGAATGGCTCCTCTCCCACTCCTGTAGATTATCCCTCCTCCCCAAGGTGGGCTCTGATCATTCCCTGATTTCTCTTTCTGCCTCCCCCCTTTCCAGCAACAAGGCCTTCCCCTTCTGCTTTGAGAAAATGTGGCTCTCACACCCTGCGCTGGAAGGTAATATTTCCCATTGGTGGAGCATTGAGGTTGAAGGCACTGCAATGTATAGAGTTGCCCAGAAGCTGAAAAATGTGAAAAGAAACATCAAATCATGGAATAGAACTAACTTTGGCCACATCTTCCAGGAGAAAGACAAGATTTCTGATCAGCTCTCTTCTATTCAAGATGAAATCTAGCATTCAGGATACAATGCTCATAATAGCCAACAAGAAAAGGCCATCCTCTCAGATCTGCACAACATCATATCTAAGGAAGAACTTTACTGGAAACAGAGATCAAGAGTCAGTTGGTTGAAGGAAGGAGACTGCAACACCAGATTTTTTCACCTGACCACCCTTAAGCACCGGGCTAATAATAGAATAACCAACATTGTTAAGGGCCAGTTTCAGGTTACCAAATAGGATGAAATTGAGAAGGAAGTTGTTTGCTACTTCTCATCTCTCCTCTCAGTTGATCCTTTCCTCTCTAGGTCTGAACAAGAGGAAATTCTGGCAACCATTCACCCCATTCTTCAAGTTCACCACAACTCCATGCTGAAGGCAATCCCCTCCTTGGAGGAAATCCATCAGGCCTTCTTCTCTCTCCCGAGGGATAAGGCTCCAGGCTCGGATGGTTTCCCAACTTTTTTCTTTCAGATCTTTTGGAATGTAGTGAGAAAGGATGTGGTTAAAGCGGTTCAGGAGTTCTTTGGAGCCAAGAATTTGCTTAAAGAACTTAATGCTACCTTTCTGGTCCTCATCCCTAAAATCCCGGGAGCTGAATCTCTGGATAAATTCAGGCCCATTAGCCTCTGCAATTCCTTCTATAAGATCATTGCCAAGGTTCTCACTTCCAGGCTCCTCAGAATTCTCCCTTTGATTATCTCTCCTTAGCAAACCGGCTTTGTCCCAAGCAGGCAGATCCTTGATTCTATTGTTTTGGTTCATGAGGTTATCCACTCTCTTGAGGCAGGCAAAAAGGAAGGCTTCCTTCTTAAGCTAGACCTGTCAAAAGCTTACGACAGGGTTGACTGGAAGTTCCTCTTTGCTGTTCTTCGTGCTTTTGGCCTTGATGATCAGGTTTGCAAGCTCATCTCCCAGCTTGTGTCTTCTCCCTCTTTGTCGGTTCTGGTCAACAGCCACCCCTCTCCTTTCTTCTCCCCCTCTAGGGGTCTAAGGCAAGGAGACCCCATCTCTCTGGTCCTGTTTGTTATCATGGCAGAAGGCCTTGGCAGACTCATCCAAAAGAAGATTAGGGATAGGTGTTTAGTGGGTTTGAGGCCTTCTTCAGGTTCATCCACTTTCACTCATCAGCAATTTGTGGATGACACAATTTTGGGGGGTGAAGCTTCAGTTCGGGAGGCCATGACCTTCAAAAGCATTCTTAATTCCTACACCAGGGGTACTGGACAAGCTATTAACTTAGACAAGAGCTCTGTCTTCTTCCTCAACACTTCTCTGGAGAGGCAGAGGAAAATTGCTCGTATTCTGGATTGTGGCATTGGGTCCCTACCGGTGACTTATCTTGGGCTTCCTCTAGGATCCAAACCCTCAGACTCCTTTTGGACAAGCATTATCGACAACTTCATCAAGAAACTTGCTGGCTGGAAAGGGGCCATCCTCAGTCAGGCAAGCAAATGCACCCTGGTTAACTCGATTCTCCAGAACCTCCCCACCTATGCCCTCAGTCTCTTTGGGATTTCGGTTAAGTTTGCGGACAAAATTGAGAGGATTCAGAGGGACTTTCTTTGGACTAGAACTGATGACCACAAGAGATACCACCTAGTTGCCTGGGACCAGGTTTGCTTGCCAAAAAACTAGGGAGGACTTGGAATCAGGAAAATTTCTCACCTCAATCAATCCCTCTTAGCTAAACTCCCTTGGCGCATCTTCCAAGGCACAGGGGTTTGGATGGACATCTTGGCTGAGAAGTACCTGGGAGGCCTGTCTCTCTCCTCCATTTTCCAAGGGGCCGAGCTACCGTTGGGTTCTAACATTTGGAATGGTATCTTGAAGGCCCTTCCCCTTGCTAAATCCAGGGCCAAATGGAAAGCTGGCACGGGAGACAAAATCCTTTTTTGGCAGGATAGTTGGCTTTTTCAGGAACCTCTCAATAACCATCCTTCATATGGCAGGTGTGCTGATTAGGCTATAGGAAGATATGGTATGCTGGTTAGGAACTACAGAAATGGGAATGAATGGCACAATCTGGCAGAGCTTTCGTAGGATCTCGAGCCTTTGATGGCCTCTTTGTACGCTATCAACATCAACTAGAAAGGTGACGCCTTAGTCTGGGGAGACTCTTCTGGAGGCCATTATACTGTTGCCTCAGGCTATCATTCCCTTGTGGGCACAGGGGAGAAACCTATTTGGGCCAAGGCCTGGACCCCTGGATTAACGCCCAAAATCAACATTTTCTTTTGGCTCCTCTTGCAAGACAAAATCCTTACCCTGGATAATTTGGCCAAGAGAGGCCAAATTATTCCCAGCAGATGCTGCCTCTGTAAGCATGACCTGGAAACGGTTAATCACATTTTCATTCACTGCCCCTTTTCCTCTAGAGTGTGGAGTCTTCTGACTTTCAATATGAACTTCTACTGGTGCCCACCAGCTAGTATCCAGGATTTCTTCATTCAGTGGAGTAGCAACCACAAAGGCCTGGAATCCCAAATTTTGAGTTCCTAGATTATCCCACACTTTTGCTGGGGAATCTGGAAGGAGCGCAACAACAGGATATTTAGAGACAGAGAAGCTCCTGAGGGTATTATAGCAGAGAAAATTGAAGGCCTCATGAAAGAGAATTATTCCACAACTAGAGATGGAAACATAAAGGACGGAGGGAAAATTAAGACCAGGAAAGAAGCCAGGATCAAAAGAAGACAACAGGCTACTTGGTCCTTCCCCCCTGAAAATTGGCATAAAGCCAATTTTGATGGAGCGGCTAAGGGGAACCCTGGTCCAGTCGGATGTGGTGGAATCATAAGAAACAGCTTGGGAGGGGGCATTGCTACTATCTCCTCCCCTATTGGTCTCCAAACCAACCATTTGGCTGAAGCCAGTGCGGCCAGACTCACTGTTAAGCTGGCCTTGGACTCAGGGATCAATCAACTGTGGCTTGAAGGAGACTCCCTAAATATAATAAATTGTATTTTAGGAGTAACCAAACCATCATGGACCATTGAAAGCATAATTGAGGGCCTAAAAATGGACTTGAGAAAATTTAAAAATTACCATGTCAGCCATGTCTACCGTGAAGCTAACGTGGTTGCTGATTGGTTCGCAAACTCAACAGTCACATTCAATTCGGTGATGACGCGGGGAAACAATAATCATTTTTCGGCGGCGGCTATGGAGCTCATCTGAAAGGAGAAAATTCAAGGTACCAACTCAAAACCTTTTCATGATGATGAGACATGCTAAATCATGTTTTAAAAAGAGAATCATTCGGAGTTATGCGAAACCCCCACCGTTTCATAATAACGTGTACGGATCACACGAGCAGAAGAAAGCCAGAGTTAAACCCAATAACACGTGCATTAAAGCTCTCGTCCTTAGTGATTTTTTCATCTTTGAGATCTGCAATTCTATTAAGGGTTTAGGGTTAGAGAGGCATAATATCGCAATGGTGGGAGAAAGGATTAGAAGGGAGCCATGGGGAGAAACGAAGAGCTGGAAAGAAAAAGGGAAGGTTTGGAAAAAACTCCAGAAGGGCGGCATAATCAGCTTCATGGAGAGGCTCCATGGTTTCGACGTGAGGGTAACCAAGATTATGGTTGATACCTGGCACAACGGAAAGGTCACAATTGATGATGTCTCCCACCAAATCATAGAGGGTCTCATTGCGGAGGTGACAGGCTTATCCCAGGAAGGCATGAGCTTCTTCAGGGATAAGAAGATATCTGCCAATGCTGTCAACGCTTTCATCAAGAACGACAAGGAGAAAAGAAAACTGGTAAATATTGACACCTACTATGACATTGAGTCCATCAAGAAGTTCTGGGGGCTTGTTCTGAGGATCATCATAGAGTATGTCACTTTGGAGCCCGGGTTTGATAGAATCAGGACCCATCATTTTGTTCTACTTAATCATTTTAGACATAAAGTGAAAATCTCCTTTCCTTTCTATTTTTTCACTTCTATGACTAAGAATATAGAGAGTTACAAGAAATGTCCTGTCAAGAAGGCCTTCGTGAAGGGCGGGGTTCTTGACAGGACATTTCTTGTAACTCTCTATATTCTTAGTCATAGAAGTGAAAAAATAGAAAGGAAAGGAGATTTTCACTTTATGTCTAAAATGATTAAGTAGAACAAAATGATGGGTCCTGATTCTATCAAACCTGGGCTCCAAAATGACATACTCTATGATGATCCTCAGAACAAGCCCCCAGAACTTCTTGATGGACTCAATGTCATAGTAGGTGTCAATATTTACCAGTTTTCTTTTCTCCTTGTCGTTCTTGATGAAAGCGTTGACAGCATTGCCGGATATCTTCTTATCCCTGAAGAAGCTCATGCCTTCCTGGGATAAGCCTGTCACCTCCGCAATGAGACCCTCTGTGATTTGGTGGGAGACACCATCAATTGTGACCTTTTCGTTGTGCCAGGTATCAACCATAATCTTGGTTACCCTCGCGTTGAAACCATGGAGCCTCTCCATGAAGCTGATTATGCCGCCCTTCTGGAGTTTTTTCCAAACCTTCCCTTTTTCTTTCCAGCTCTTTGTTTCTCCCCATGGCTCCCTTCTAATCCTTTCTCCCACCATTGCGATATTATGCCTCTCTAACCCTAAACCCTTAATAGAATTGCAGGGCTCAAAGATGAAAAAATCACTAAGGACGAGAGCTTTAATGCACGTGTTATTGGGTTTAACTCTGGCTTTCTTCTGCTCGTGTGATCTGTACACATTATTATGACACGGTGGGGGTTTCGCATAACTCCAAATGATTCCCTTTTTAAAACATGATTTAGCATGTCTCATCATCATGAAAAGGTTTTGAGTTGGTACCTTGAATTTGCTCCTTTCAGATGAGCTCCATAGCCACCGCCGAAAAATGATTATTGTTTCCCCACGTCATCACCAAATTGAATGTGACTGTTGAGTTTGCGAACCAATCAGCAACCACGTTAGCTTCACGGTAGACATGGCTGACGTGGTAATTTTTAAATTTTCTCAAGTCCATTTTTAGGCCCTCAATTATGCTTTCAATGGTCCATGATGGTTTGGTTACTCCTAAAATACAATTTATTATATTTAGGGAGTCTCCTTCAAGCCACAGTTGATTGATCCCTGAGTCCAAGGCCAGCTTAACAGTGAGTCTGGCCGCACTGGCTTCAGCCAAATGGTTGGTTTGGAGACCAATAGGGGAGGAGATAGTAGCAATGCCCCCTCCCAAGCTGTTTCTTATGATTCCACCACATCCGACTGGACCAGGGTTCCCCTTAGCCGCTCCATCGAAATTGGCTTTATGCCAATTTTCAGGGGGGAAGGACCAAGTAGCCTGTTGTCTTCTTTTGATCCTGACTTCTTTCCTGGTCTTAATTTTCCCTCCGTCCTTTATGTTTCCATCTCTAGTTGTGGAATAATTCTCTTTCATGAGGCCTTCAATTTTCTCTGCTATAATACCCCCAAATCATATAGAGAAGGTCAAAAAAACCCCAAATCAACTTCTGCCTCATCAAAATCAGACATCTAAGGTGAAATCTAGAGCTATTTGATTTTTGGATGTGTGATGACAACAATTCAAGAAAAATAATTATAGAGGTGATTTTCAAACAGCAATATCTCCCTCATACAAACTCCTTTTTCAAGAATTTTTTTTTTGTTTTGGGGTAGAATTTCATGATCTACACATTGGTGCAAGATGTTTGAGATCTATGTTCTTGAATTTTTCTACAAATTGCAAATCTCAATTTTTGCAACTTCAAAGGCTTAGTTTGGGCTCATTTGGACACATATTCAGGTGCTATTTTTTTGAGAGTGCATAATTTTTTGTCTACTTTCCAGATCCGGTACTAGTTTGGAGTAATTTTGAGTAGACATAGTACTTTCAAATTTTGGTCCCATTTTGGCCTATTGGCACTTGTAATTAATTAGATCCTTGAGAGGTCTTATGTCTTATCTTGTTGAGTCTGATATAGCTTCATATTTGTTGTTGTAACCATCAAAATCAAAAGTCCACTTATGCCCTAAATTGGCAAGTGGCCTATTATAATTGCACTAAATATAAAGTGCCAAATCATGCATTGGGGTGGGGGTTTCTTTGATTTTTTTTTTGCATTTTAGGGGTGCATACATTATTTGATCTCATGGAGTCATGCCACAAGTGTCATTTTGGTTTAAGATTTAAATTGACAAAAAGGAACTATCAAAAATGGAGTTCTTTGATAATTGATCTTCTAAGAGAACATAAGGAAGCATTTCCTTATCGATGTTCCAAAGAACCGCCTTCTTCTACTGATCGAGTGGTTCTTAGAATGATTTTTCAAGCTATTTTTCTAAATATCAGTATGGATTATTTTGTTTTCCTTAGAAAGGCAAGTAATCCTTATGAACTTTGGATGTGTCTTTGGAAAGCATATGGAGATCCACAAGTCCCTCCATTTCTAGAGGACATTCTCCCTCTAGTCACTCTAGTTATGGTACCTACAACTCAAGTTGAGATCATACCTCCTGATGCTCCTATTTCTTCTACTAATCCAGTTCCTGCTACAAATGCTCATGATTCAATGCAACGGGAAATACCATGTCTTCCTATTTCAGCTTCATGGGATGACTTCCTTCCAGACATTGGAGTGTTGTTTGTGGAGTCTTAAATTGAAGATGTTGGAGACATTATTGATGACATCTATCTTCTCTTTGTTGAGGAGAATTCTTCTTCACTTGTTGTGAGGAAACACTCTAACCCTCAACCACTTGATTTTTTTTTGAGACTGACATGATTGTGGACACTTATTTTCAATAGTTGGAGGAGGACTCTTTTACTTCAAAGGAGACATATCAATCTTTAGAGATTGTATTCCAGTTTCCTTAGACATCATATCTTTTGAGGATTCTTCCTACTAGTTGGGGAGCATTCTCTACTACACCTATGGAACCACTTCTTCCTACAAGGAGGAACATCATTCAATTTTCATGGTGCAACTTCTTCAGTCATCAAGGAACTTCTTTCATGGTGTGCATTCATCATGGAGGGGAGGCTACATTGCTTCTCTTCTAATATCTTCCTATAAGGATGATTCCTTGTCTTTGGAGTTTGATTCACTTTCATACATGGGCATGTTACCTTGTTTTTCACCTTCTTTTGGGCATCCACCAGATTGGCTTGTGGCATCTACATTCATCAAGTACTTTTCAACATATGAGTAGACTTTAGAGGCAACATCCATAGCATACTATATATGGATTCCTCATCCATCTTCCTATCCAGAATGGGAAGTATACTTGCACCTATACTTGGTGTATCTTCTTCCTAAAGGGAGAAATGTTGTTTGTAGGCATTGGATACTTTTTTTTCTTCATGACATCCTTGCAGGAGATTATTCAATAAGGGGGGATACCATCATTTTTTTTTTCCTATGGGGGATATATGCTTGTACATGCATGCTGTATGCCATACTAGGGGGTCTTGATTACTCCATCCTCGCATGCATCTTGTATTTCTTCATCTCTCTCTTTTTGGAGGAGGTTTTTCCCATGAGGTTTTCCCTCTTTCTCCATTTTCAAAGAGATTGCATTGCATTGTATGTAGAGCATTGCATTTGTTCATGGGTACCTAACATGTCCTAGAAGTTGAGACCCACATTGCATCTTAGATTTAGCTTTGTGAGCTTAAGTGCATTCCCCTAGGTTGCACTTAAGCGGGTGGGGGTGTTAGTGTAAATAATTAATTATCATTACACTTTACTTAAGTTTACTTAGGAATATGCATAGTCATATGAGTTGTCTTGTTGACAACACAGGAGTTAGCAACTTATTTAAGCACATGGTGTCTACAACATCTCTTTACGAGATACACCTATGTAAACTTATCCTCTCATCATCGCACAAACTCCTATGCTCAATGGAGGATAATCCACTTCTTGGTGGACATGTGCTTATTTGTGATGTTTATCTCTATGTTGACCCTTAGTCATTCTAGATGCCTTTATATACAAGCACTTCTATGATGTATTCATCCAATTATCCAATTATTCAATTATTCAATTATCTGATATCCATTCTCATTTAATCATCATTAGTCTCTCTTGTGCTATCTACTGAGTTTCTTGATCTTGGCGTTGAATTATTGCCTTAGGAAAATTCTTACATGGTATCAGAGCTATACCAAATTCTTACACTAATCAATGAAATAATCTAATTAAATTTCACTTATTTATAGTTTTGTGAAATACAATTTTATTATTATTATAATCTTATTATTATTATTATTATAATGTAACAAGTGTTAATATAAGAAAGGTGATGCCTAGACTATTGTTGGATGAACAAAGATTAATGACTCGAGATGTATTTCAAGCTGATTTTGGTAGCACTCGACTTATTTTCTCAAATGACCCCAAAGAGAAGACACATGGCATACATGTATCACATGTGACTAATCACTATTCATTTAGACATGGTACATAACATAGTGACATGCAGTGACACAATGATGAAATCATACTATTGTCATATTATAGTTTCCTACATCAAGCAATATCTGCCAAGCTACAAATACACCTAGTGACTCTAGAAATTGGTCAATCATGAACAAACAATTTATTCTCTTCCCATAGCTATAGCTATAGTGATGAAGATTGCTACTTTGCTGTATCCTATGACAATGGCAAGGAGGCTTATTTATGATGCAAAATAAATATCGCCATAGGTCATAGTGATCAAACCTATCACTAAGTGGATGAGATGAAACTTTGTTACAGTGATGAGCGATGAGAAATGGATCATTAATGAAGTTTTCCCCATAGATCATAGCGATTAGGCTTATCACTAAGTGTTGGAGATGAAACTTTGTTAGAATGACATTTATGATAACTGTCCATCACCAGAACCTTCAACGATCATCGATAGTTCAAATGAGAAAAACTTAGTTATATCAATGGACAATGAAGTTATTGACATAGGTCATAGTGATCTGGAGATTGAGCTCAAGGTACAAAACAAAGAGGGTATTTCTATATCCTATAGCAATGATCCCATCAGAGGATGGATTGAGTAGTAAGATGTTGTGGGGATGAGCGATGAAAATGAGATATCGCTATATGTTATAGCAATAAACCAACAAAACACTATTTTCATTTTGGGAGTTTTTGAGCAAGAACATGAAGACCCTCCACAACCCTACGAAATTTGTTTCCATGCTATACAAGATTAGTATTCAACATTTAAGCTCAAAGATGAACTGATATAAATAAATGAATGTCATTCTGATGTGTCAAAGAACTATAGTAACAGATAGATATAGCTAAGAACATTGCCAGAGTCTTTCCTAATAGCTCCTTAGATACACGAAGGTCCATATTAATAGACACAAAGAGTTCATTCCAATCATTTCTATTGGCTTTTGTAACCTATAAATGACTTCTTGTTATGGGTCATTCTAGTAAAGAAGATGAATCAATTCAACTATTTTTTGTAATGTTCCATCTTTGATTTCTATATGTATTCTTTTGAAATCAATAGAAGGGTGCCATACTTCATGTTACAAAGACAAGATTGAATGTGTTTTATGCCAATAATTTACTATGTCATTGCATGTGTGAATTTGAATATCTCTCTGAAGTTAGATTAAGATCAATGAACAAACATAGTTTCATTTATTTATTTTAATACAACAAATTGAAGGCAATTAGAGTATTGCTTGAGGTTGAGGGATATATCTCCATGTGGTGTTTAGGGTTGGATTCATTAGCATATTAAATTTGATCATTTCACTTTGCATCTCATACTTTATTACATTACCAATGTCGGGGAGTCATAAAATGTGTGGATTTATGGGATTGGCTAGGTTTAGGATCTAAAACTCACTGCTTGAGTTAGTTCTGTCTAGGACTAGCTTGGTTTTCCTCTGCCATTCTCAATTCAAGAACGTACCCAATTAGTTCAAGAATTAAAAAAATTCATTGAATAGCATTCATAAGGGAGCCTTGCCTTTCAATCTAGAGGAAACATATCAACCTGGTGATGGATTATCCAACTGTTGGTAGATTATTGTCTCTTGTGAATTTGGACATTTGAGAGTTATAGGAAAAGGACAATCTATTTACCAATAGATTTTTGGTGACTCTATTGGGGAATTTTAATAGTCGCTAGACTAGAAAAAGGTTTAACATGAGGAAAATTGGTGCCACCTCATGAGAACATGTTTCGTATACTCCAACTTAATCTTGGATTCCAAGATGACCAAGAAGATATCATTTCTTCCCTGAACATGTTTGTCTGGAGATATAGAAGAAACACTAAGCACTATAAGAACGCTAGTCAAGCGCTTGACCAAGAAGAAGCTAGAGCTAAAGAACAAGAAAGATCAATCCAAAGGAGAGAACTTTGAAGAGTTCAGAGAAGAGCAGAATGCAAAGCTCAACAATAGAATTAATTTGAAGTTTTGGATCAAAGAAGATTTCTTAGGAGTGCCAATGAGCAAGGTGGGCAAGATCCTGTATTTGAAAGGCTTGCATAACTTGGCTTTCCCATATTATAAGTACCCCATTGAAGAAGTGGTAGGAAGAGCATAAGAAGAACACCTTCACGTACTAGGGCACAAACTCCAATATCTACCACTTGTCAGGTATTGACCTTACACAGAGTAGTCACTCCTCCTATTATTAATATTTTGCAATACCTTGTACAAATAGTCATGATAGCTCCTGGGCCACTATGACTATTCCTTTACAACTTGCAACATATAGTCCACTTCCTTCAGGCTCCAAGAAGAATTTTCCCAAATGTTTAGGAGATGGGAAAATTTCTATGAATGAACATATCAAGGATTTCTTTGTAGCAACTCATAATCTAGGAATTGGACACAAAGATGTGGTTGTCTGGTTATTTTTTGAGACTCTAGTCGAAGCTATAGCAAATTGGTTCTATCATTTAGGTGACACCACAATTACAAGGTAGCTGACAATGAGGACATCATCTGAAGCAAGACTGAAAAAAATGAAGATGAACACGGATTATTATCACAACTAACTTCTATAAAGAAGTAGGCTTTTGTATGCATGAGAGATTTTGTCCTTCACTTTAATAAAATTTCTACTAGGATTGCTATAGATGATAAACCCATCGCAGGTAACTTAAAGACATTCTTCATAAGTGCTATGCCACCTAACATTAATTACAATCTAAGGAGGACTCATCCTACTAGTAAATTTCATTCAATTGAATAATATATTATACTCAATCAACATACAAGGGAAAATTATAGCATAGGGGCAAAGATGATTTTTAAAAATGGTTATCCAAGTGATGGTGGGATGGGCCCAATAGGTAAAGGACCTTCATACCCACTTCCCATAGTAGAGCCACCAAATCTTGATCATAAACCTTTCATTGGAGATCAATCAGATGATCCATCAGGTTCATCAAAAAATGTTGTACCCAAGACATTGTTCATCCCAGCTGAAATTCAACCTCCCATTATTGTTTCATCTTTAAAAAGGACATTATGACTGCACTTTGACAAGAATACTATAGTCAAATATGCAAAAAAACTAAAGGTTATGTATACTCATATTGATATAATACCAGTCACAATTCCCTCAAGACAAAACCCTCAGAATAGTCCAAAAACTCCACTTGTTAGAGGTAGTGGGACAGGATTAGGAAGGGGTGATGTCATTGGTAATCTTCACAATGCAATTATTACAACCTTGAGCATTGGTGGAGACAAGTAAAATGTTGCTATTTCTCTTTCTCCTTTCAAACATCATATTATGTTACCAAACCTAGATTCTTAAGTCAATACTTTTGTAACAAATTTTCAAGAAACCAAAAAAATGAATAGAAAAAATAATAAGGAATTCAAGAAGGATGTACTTGATATGGCTCATTCTCAAGAACTTTCATCAAGTAGGATATTTCCAACATATAACACAAATAAAGAAATGATGGAGTTCATGATTATTTTTCCCCCACAACTAGATAATAATCCACTAAAGAGTGAGATAAATCCACCATATTTTCATGTTAGCACCCTATCAATGAATTTTTCTGAAGTAAAAATTGTGGACAAAGTCAGTGTGGCAAAAAAGACAAACTCTATGGTCTATAGTTCATTGTTCAAGATGGAGGGAGAGAGAGAGAGAGAGAGAGAGAGAGAGAGAGAGAGAGAGAGAGAGAGAGAGAGAGAAGGGTTGGAGAAGGAAATTGAAAAGTTAAAAGAGGGCTTGACAAATGAGAAGGAAAAAGAGAAATCACCAGATAACATGTGCAAAGAAATAGAGAAAAGGATAACAAGTGTTTCCTCTCAAGAAGAAACTGTACAACCAGAAAATATGGAGGCACAAATGAAAATTTTGAAGGAAAAATTAGAAGAAAGTATTAAAATGCTAAGTGATGTAAATGTGAAGAGAGAAGAAAAAATCAAGATATTGAAGGAATAATTGGAAGAAAGCAATAAAAAACTTAGTGATACTTTGAATCATGTTAATATGGATACAAATGTAAAATTCAAAGAACTCGAGGAAAAATTAAAAAACTAACCAATAAACTACTTGAGGATAATGAGGAAATAAAGCTACAGAAGGAAAATAAAGCAATCAAAACTTACAAAAATAACTTGATTGAGTCACATGACAAAATTCAAAATCTAGTCAAGAAAATTAAAGAAAAGTTGTGGGAGAGGGTGGGGAATTATGGAAAATGCTGATAGGTTGTATGATTGGTTTGAATTGCATCAAATTGTTCGAGCTATTTGTAGGAGTATCAAAGAGAAGATTGAGAAGAACAAAGACCTTTTTAAGCTCGAGAAGATTGCAAGACATATTATACACATAATCAACATAAACAATGACAAATATATGTCTAGCAATGGAATTCATGACCATGTTTGTGCATCAATAAAGTCACCATCTATCATTCAAAAATGCTAGAGTATAAGGGAAGGAGAGGAATATTTAAATCCATTTGGGAGAAAGCTCACCAAGATGGATGAAAGAGAAAAATTAATGATAAGTCTTGGTGTGCATAATACTTTCCCTAGTAACTCATCAATGAAATTCGTTGGAAGGGAAGCTTACCAAAAAGAGTTGGAGGCCAAAATGATGTCTAAAGTAGTCAAGTTTCCTTAGGATACAACTCCTAAATACATTTTGACTTGCATCAGATCATTGTAGAATTTGAATACACTATTGGATGTAGTCTTGCTTTCAAGTAAATCTTCAAAATATGGATGTCTGACGAAGTTGTAGGTCATTTGCTATAACATAAAAATGTTCAAACTCTAAACAAAGTAGAATTTAACATCCTAAAAAAGTTGACCAAATCCTCAATCATCTCATAAGACATCAATCAGAGTATGTAAAACTTGGAGAGTGTTTTTAATCATCTTTGTAGTGTTTACTTTATTTCTATTTCTAATGGTTTGATATGAGTTTAAAGTTTGAATGTTTTTTCTTGAACATGATAAATGTAGCAGAATCTAGATGCTATTTTGATGAACAAGCCTATCAAATGCAAATGCAAAAAAATTTTTTGATACTAAATTTGATGTTAGTCTAAGACTCTTCACATGAGGCAAAATGAGGTAAAGTTGTTGTTGCTCCCTTATTTCTATAGTTCTATAGATGGGAATTCAGGGTCATTTTCTAAATCTAAAGGTTGTAAAGTTAATACTTATAACTCATGATTATAAAATTGGGTATTGAAATTTAACTTTTGCAACATGAATTCATTGAATTGTATCAATTATCATGTGTAAATAAAGAAATGAGAATGAATATGAATTGCTATATTTTTATTTTAAAAAATCAAGCATTGTACATTAAAATATATCATATGAGCATAATAAAAAAAGTAATGGTAAATTTTTTATGATTGATGGCATCATCTAACAAAAAATGTACATGTGTGTTTCACATTAGAAATTTAAAAAGTGATACAACTCATTATGGATGATAGATGATAAGATACAGAGAATAGTATCTAAAATCCAGAAAGTACTTTAATTGACATTAGACATTTAGAATATAATATAACTTATTATGCATGATAGATGAATCATGATGAGATTTAAAGAATAGTGTCCAAGATCAAAGATGTAGAGTAATTAATAATAAGTAATAAATTCAGAGTTGACATATCATACCATAATTGTTAGAGTTGCCACTGCATCTTATCATCCGAATCTTCAATGTCCTTGCCATCATTTTCAAATAGTCCTTCATTATGTTCCATATTTTCTCCAGTTTGCATACCTTCTCTTTCTTGATCCTCAACCTCAAAATCAATGCTATCAATACCACTACTTGAGTTAGTGATGTCATTATTTTAAATATTTCCAAACCTCTTCTTTGACATTTCTTCCTCCACAATTTCAGTGCCCTTTTGTAAGGAAAATTATTGACTTCATCTCTAGATGTATATAGCCTCAGGAAATTTTCCAAATTCTTGTCTAGTTTATTTCTTACCTTTGATTATATTCATCTAAATTTCCATTTACAATTACCCCATTGATTTATTTGGGTTTGCAAAATTGATCTATCGGAACCAATAATTGATCTTTAAAATTGTTTGGACTTCTAAAACTCCAATAATTGGGAAACACAATACACATTGATTCAATTAATTCATGTTGAGGAAATATTTCTCTAGTTTCTAAGGAAATACTCTAAGAAATTTCCTTCACAAAGTCAATTATAGACTTATGTTCAAACAATTCCTTTGTAATAGTTAATTTTGGTTGTGTGGATTTCTTTCCTTTTCTTGTAGACACGAGCCTTTTATAGTAGTGCATTGGCATCTCAACATACCCGTATATTGACACATAACTCCCCCCTTTTCATTAATCTTTAAAAATCTATCAGAATTATCCAAATCTATGATTCTCATCCACCCTGGAAGTTTTTCATCTAAAGAAAATGAATCTAGATTCCTATAGAGATTATTGAGGGTTGTACATGTCATTTTATGCAAAGTATTATATTTTGCAATTAACATAAATATTTTCTTGATCCTTTTCATTACATTTCTCATTTCCTTTAGCATGGGGAGAATGGTTTGTAACATTAAGAATTTCTCTACATTACTTAACCTTTCAAGTAGCTCACCATATTTCGGTTGACTACCATGATCATCATGAGTTGACTCCATTCTACCAAGAAATAATGGATATTCAAAAAAAATTGATGAGCTGGTGTAAGGTCCCATCCAAGTAAGGACTAGAAGGATCGTTAATTTGTCTACAATATAATTTGATTAGAAGTAAATATTAACTTTTTCATTAGAGAAAATTATATAGCTTATGCAATAACATGATTAGGGAGAATACTTATGTGACTTGCAATGATTAGTATTGTTTAAATAAGATTGACTTATCAATTGTAACCATCTGAGTATTAGGTGCAAATGTGTATGTGATACTTCATATAGTAGAATTCTGCTTATTTAATTAATGTGCAAGTTAGACTCAACTTATGATCAACTATGGATTTTGTTCGTACACTTGAAAATGATTACAAATCAAAATGGTTGGACCTCTTTAGATATGACATGATAGTTTAGATAGTTATGAGACTAGTAGCATTAGACCTAATTCACACTAGGATGGATTGTCTAATATAAGTTAACAACTTGATTAGCTAATGTGAGTTACCTTATGGATAAATACCTTATATTGTTCATCTTATATCGTCATGATAATTAGATAGTTTTAGTAATTGAAATTATGGCCAATTGAATTGAATAGATATTGTGTTGTGGTGAATACATCCCACATAAGGTGATTGTGAAAATGAAAATCAAGTTTGGGTTATGTGATTATTGTTTTGAAGTAAATTATGTATCATCTAATTCAAAATAAACAAAAAGTACAGAAATGAATAGCATATAGATAACAAAATGAATACTAATGATACTCGTTATGTTATTCTAAGAGATGTTATGATTTGAATCCTATAACTAGTGAGAGTAAGTACTTATGCTTGATGAATTTGATTAATGTATGTGTAAGGTGTAAGGTGTTTTGATACATATGCTATGAATTATTAATGTGGTTATTATTCTTGAAAAGTTTGTAATTAGAGCAATTAAAGTAGAAAGAATGATACTTATTTGTAAATGAATTTCATATGCAAATGATTCTGAAGAAATGATGCTAGAATATGATATTGATCTAATGGGTTGATCTATGGTTAATTTAGGGATATGTCTTAATGTTTACAGTCTTATATTTATATGGTTGAGTTGCTGATGTTAAATTTGAATTTGTGCAATAGATGCTTGTGAAGGCTTAATCGGATGATTATGAAGACCTTCAAGAAAACTATGCCAACTCTTGTACAACAATCAAAGTCAACCTCAAAGAAAACTTCTTGTAGAATCGGATATGAACTAAAGTTGGACTTTAGAGGGGTTAAAATGGATCCTAGAGTGCATTCTGGGTTAAAATAACCTAACCCACTTATACTACCCAAGGTTGGGGGTTAGTTGAGGGTCAAATCATGGTTAAAACTTACATTATGACACCTCTAAAGGGCTCCACTTCAAATGTGACGAAAATGAATAGTGGGAGAAAATGGGTTATGACACATTGGTAAGAAAGCCATGTGCCTTCATTAAATGAGAGAGGGTTTTGGAAGAAGAGGGAGGAAGACTTTGGAGGATTGACCATTTTTTTCACCATTGTTGGAGATGAAAAGGGGAAGTTATATGCAGAATAAGGGAATGGAGAAGGGAGGAGAGGATGGTAGAATAGCATGAGGAGAAGAAGATCAAGAGGGGACTTGAGAGATAGATGAGTCTTTCTATCCCTTTTCTTTTGTAGTATTTCTTTTTGAGTTGGATTCATGTAGGTCTGAAATGTGTAACAAGTGTAGTAAAAAATGTTGTTCTTGTATTAGGAACTCACTCTTATGATAACATCTATGATCCTTAGATGCAGTGAGTTCTTGCTCGAGGGTATGGCTAGGGCACCAGAGGCCTCATGATGCCATTAATTGGTAGGGTGGAAAATGAGCATTGTTTGAGCATTAGTAGTTTTCTTTATTGTATCTTGCAAAGAAATGTAAATGAAACTTATAAAAGCTAAGCCTTGCCACTTGATTTAAGATTGTGTATATGATTCAATGCAAAAGAGAAGTTTGTGATCTTACATTTGTGATGTATGAAAGGTTTCCTATTTGAATACAAGAAAACAAAGAAAAGAAAAGAAATAGTTCTATATCTTATTAAGACGTATATTTGAAAGACTGTTAAATGAAAATCTAATTCTCTTTTGAGTTGAAATCAATTAGTTAATCAAAGTTTCATTTCCTTATAGTACAGATCTAAAATTTGTAGTTGAAAATAGTTATCTAAATCATGTCTTCCTTTAAAGGAATCTATGTTTTATTTTGGGTATGAAAATATGGGCATGACAGCTGGTCCATCCAAAGAGATCCATCTAGTATCATTATCCTTAAGAAGCTTTCTTCCATTAGTTAGTACCATATAACACTATTGAAATTCTCTAAATCGTTTAGGACTTCAATAAAAGTGTATATACATCTCTTTGATTAAAAATTCAACTTTGTATATTTTTGAATAGTTGCTGACAATTTGAAAAGCTAGATTCATTATGTGGCCCATGCAGTGAATGCCAACAATGTAAGTTGCAAGATTTTTTTTTAAAAACTTTTTGACAAGATCATTCTTGTGGCCTGGCATTACTAAAGCTCCACCTATTCCAACACAAATAAACTTTTGGGAAATCATTATTGCATCTATACCTCCATAGTTAATTAGAAAACTCTTTACTAGTTCAAATATGTTTTCCGTTGTTGAATTATCCTTCATTTTAACAAGAGTTAGTAGATTGGGTTGACAAACAAAATTGTGTATAGTATAGACATGCATGCATACCCAGTAAGTATTATCTATTCATTTCACCTCATCTAAAGAGAATGAAATAAAATTTGACTCTTTAATTTTTGCTTTGATATTTTCTTTTTCTACATTAGCATGACATTTGGGTTGCATTTTGGACCTAAATTTTTTACGATAGGCCAATTAGTCTTGTCAAATTCACTTTTAAAAAAAAAATGATCCCGATAACATCAAAATTTTGATGATCTTTAATGTTTTGGTTGAAGTTTTGAAGACACTTAAGTTTATTTTCAGAGTTTTGATGTTGTTAGGATATAAAAAAAAAAATTTGAAACCTCATTTTATATTCACATGACAAAGTGTGCAAGTTGGTTTAGCAAGGACAACGATCTTCATGGGGAGGGTTCAACATTGTTCAAGGTAGCTTCATAATTTTATTGGAATGGAGAATGCTAGGGAAACTAAAAGTCATTAAATTTTGATTGATTGTTGCATTTCTTTCCTCTCACATTTAAACTAGGGTTGACACATACCCTCCTCCCACCTGCTAAATGCTGAAAATAATTATGCTTTATTCAAGCCTCTACCATTTCTTTCTTGTGTTTTATTCCTAATAAGTTGTTAAAGATTATTGCAGATTGGAGGAAATATGGTTAAATTATTTTTTTTGGTCTCAATGGGTAACATATTGCGAAGCATTTTAAAGTTTAAAAGTCATCAATGAATAAGGTTATTAAGGAATTGGTAGGCATTCATCTAGATCATAGTCTTCGAATGTTGAGCCATTTGTTAAGTGGGATTCATAGTCAACCTCTTACAAGAAGAGAAAAGCTTGATGGTGGGTGACTATATCTTTAGATTCCACTTCCTCAAAATCCAAGGCATTTTGCAAGGGTATCTTCAAAAATAATTTTGACGATAATTTTTAGACCCAAAGGATGCAGAGTTTGCTTTCTTAGCCTATTTATGGATCTACTATGCATATGAAGCTTTCTCTTCACAAAGATGACCTCACAAATTTTATGTATGGAAGTTGGGAAATGCATTAAGACATTATTGTTTAATGACCAAAGTAATATTGTTGCATTGAGGAAATTATGGGCAAATGTTATTATTTAATTAAATATTTGGTATCATGACTACCAAAGCCTTAGTAGTTCTTCTCTATAGTGAAGGATTCAATAGTTTGGTGGGGCTAGATTCAAACATTATTGGCATGAGCCTGTTATTAAGGATATTTCAAAAGGAGCCTATTTAATCAATTCCATGAATGATATTTAAATAGTCATATGAGCCTCTTAAATTTGTTGTGAATGTTAGATTGGAATATTCGATCTATCAAAACTATTGTAGAAGGACTCCAACATTGTCATGTTAGCTTACGTGGCTTTTCAAGGTGGCAATTCCTCCTTATAGGACATGCAAAGTCTTTCCATTGAATTATGTAGATGTTGGTAACTATTGTTGTCCATAGCTTATGCATTTCTAGCATGGGGTTCCTATTTTAATATGTAGGGTGACAAGCTTTCATTTGGATAGTTCGTAGCATGAACACCATTGTCATATTCATCTAGAACTAATTGGTGTTCTTGTAATTTGTGTATAGAAGCATTATTATAATCAAGGATATAATTGCTGATACAAAAGAAGATATTGCATATGGATAAAAGATTGATTGTCATTGATATCAAACTTGTCATATTCAAGATGTCTGGCATAATATTTGGATTGAAGATGTAATCTATGTATAGGTTGTATGATAGATATATAGTAGCACATAGCAAAGCATTATATTTATTCTAAATGATAGATATAAAATAGTATATACTAGAACAATCTATTATAGATTTATATAAGCACATAGTGGAATAGTATAGTTGTTTGGAATGATAGATATACAATGGTAAATACTTGAGCATATTTGAGAAAAATTTTGGGTGCAGCCCATGACAGTAGCATGTTGATTTTGGAGAAAATTGCACTCAATGAAGTTTGTGCTGACCTATTTGAATGGTTCTTGTGTTACATTTTCCCTTTGTAAGCAATAGAATTTTCTTTGTGGACCAATTTTTCTTTTTCTCTAGCCTATATGATAAGTTGCAATGAGTATAAGGGGTATACTATGAAGTTAAATATATAGAAATGATAAAAAGAAAAGAGGTGAAGTTAGAAGATTGATGCAAAAGGTGATTCAAGGTAAATGATGATGTGATTTCACACAAATGGAGATATTTATAAAATGAATTGGATTCTATTGTAATATCCCCTTGGAATATTTCGTCTAAATTTCATTGTATATTTTTTCAAAAATTGCATGCATCCTAATCAAATAAAGATTCTAAAATAATATTTCTTTCAAATCTTTAGTAAAAAAATAATAAAAATTCAATCATAAACACAAAACTTACAATCATATTAGATAACCAAAATAATGAGTTTGGATAACCAATTTGACAACTATTAAAAACTAAAGTAAGGATGAAGTTAAAATCATCAACCAGTAAATAAACAACTAACATATTACAAGGACTTGGTGAAAAATCTCAATGTTCATTTTAGCTTCCCTCATTATTCATCAAAGTCAACTCAATTTTTGATTCATTACAAGTGCTATCAATCAAACCAACATATTCACCAATATTGGAATGATTGCCATCAAGTGAAATTTCATAACTAGTATCTCTTGGCTTATAGTCATCCTCATGTGAAAAGGTTGTTACCTCATGATATTGTGAAGACATATTACTACTTTTGTTAAAACCAAAATTTGTTTGGCAACCTTGTCTCATATCTTCTCTATTCACAAGTAAAACACCTAATTTTTGAAGACCCTCGATCATTTTTGTCTCATGGTTGAAGCTACACTTAAATTTTCCCATGGAATCTATTATAGAAACTATTTCATTGCTACATAATGAAGCATCATTGATAGATGATTCATCAAATTTCTTGAGTTTGACTTCTTGTTGGTCCTTTTGATCTTCTTCAGAATATAATGTGTCTCATTTGAATAGAGAATGGTGGAAACACTATGCATGCTTTCATTTTTTTAAATAATATTGACTCCAACAAATTGTATGATCTCCTTGGTTTTAGAATTAAGTGCATCTTCCTTGTGAGTGGCTGACATAGAAATTTAATTTTTAGCCTTGTATAATGAGTAATGTAAGATGACTAGTTAAAGACCTTTTTAGTTGTGTGTAAGTGCATACTATTAACTCCACTTGCTATTCCCTTTTCCCTTTCCTTAGTTTGAGTTTTCCAAGTAATATTCTTAATGTTTTTTTGGGTATCATTAAAATGAACTAAGGCTAAAATAACCTAGCAATATTTCATGTAGCAATATTTTTGACATTAGGAGGAAATAAATCTTTAGACTCTAGGCTAATAATTTAATATAAAAACCTTTAACTAGTGGAGTAATTTTTAAGCCTTACATTTGTTGTAGGGACAATATAAAGAATGTTGAGGAAAAAAGTGAATATAAGATCTTAGTGACATTATTCAAAGAGAATCAAAACATATCAACAATGAAACATCATTTGCAAATAATATGATTGTAATGAAACAACATTTGAAGATTATCAAAACATATATCAAGTGCTTGCATTCAATTTTTAAGATTGAAATCTTCAAATAAATGTAATCTATGTTCAAATATTTTGAATCAATACCATCTTGGTTAAAAAGTTATATTATGGATTTAACTATACAACCAAATAAGTTAATGAGTTATGAACTAATCTCACAAAGATATTAATGAGTCATTAATAAAGACTAACATTCTCACTATATTCATGCCCTTGTTTTAACATCCTTTGAATATCCTTTGTTTTTCCATCACATAAATGACACAACCTTTTCTCTCATATATACCATTGTCTTCACTCTTCCATAATTCTTCCTTCCATGGTGTGGTTAAGGTTGGTTGTAAGACAAGAAGTGGTAGCAAAATATTTCAAGTGGCAACATAGATAAATGAATATTTTTTCTTCAAAATCAATGCCAATATATAATATTATTGATGATAAGAAATTCTCACAATTGTGAATGTCGAAGGCTTTAATTGTATCCTTTTTAAAACATACTCATGATTAAGAGATCTTTGCTACCTATGGACTCTATTGAATGTTTATTGATTGATGCCTTTTTAGATGTCTATTTCATTCTCATTTGTGTGTACAATAAGTTCACATGTTACTATGGTATAATCATTTCTTATGGATTAAATCAAACTAGTTATAGGTTTGGTATGGATTAATTTCCATATATTATCCAATCAAAGCTAACAACAACATGGATTGTAGCTTTTCAGGCACCAACAATTATAGCGATATTTTTCTAATGAATGCTTTTCTTATTATTATATATATTTATATTGTATAATTAATTTGTAGGAGCAATAATGTTAGCCCCAATTGATGATGCAACTGAGAATGTTATAAATGTAGATAAAAGAGTCATACCAATTCTTATGTTGTCATTTATGTCAAGTCTTAGTTGATTAGACATAATGCTAACTCAGTAGAGTGCTATATCATTTGATTGATGAAGACAATTTGGAGAAATTGTGTTGATGACACAGTTGATAAGTATAGTAGTCAATGGGCACTTGGATGAGTTAGAAAATGATAATGTAATGTTGGTTTGATTGTTTTACAATCATGTATTATTGTACTGTAATGAGCTATACAAGCTATACTAAGTGACAAGGTGAAAGAAGAAAGATGATGTTTATGAAGTGACTATAGTGTTCACCGAGCAGTTGGCAAAGCAAAGACAAAGTTTAGTATTATCCAAGCAAGTTTAATATTGATCATGTGATATATTATCCGAGTAAAATGGTATATTGGGTGACTAATAAAAAGAAGAAAAATTTTATAAAGTTTGAATCAAAGGCCAAATTTTGGTTGAAATAGAGAATGTTCAAGAAGTTCAAAGGCATGAGTAAAATTTTTTTACAAGATCTATGGTTGGAAAAATGTAATGAAGATTTGATGATGGATATTGAAGAAGGATACATATGAGCACAAAGTTTTATGAAAGTTCTATTTTATAAGTGGCTAATTGCAATGAACTTGAGATCGATGATTATGGTTAAGCAGAGTTAATTAGAAGAATCTGGAAGCACAAAAACTAAAATTTAAGGACTAGTTGAGTAAATTTTTTGGCTACTAATATTATTGGTTGAGTGGTGATTGAATGTTAAGAAAGGATATCAAAGTGCAAAGTTGTTGAAGAAGAAAGAAGATCTAGGTAAACTGAGCAAAGAAGGGAGAAGATCAATTAGATTTGAGTGAAATAGTGAAGGACTTAATCAACTATTAAAGAGATTGGAGGAGAGAGATTTGAAAGAGACCAAGAAGAAAGGAGATCTGAACAAGAAAGGTAGTGTTAAACATAAATAGACCAATTTATACTAGTACTTTTTTATCATTGTAGCAAAAAAGTCTCTTAATCAAAAGTGGACCTAACTAGTCTGTGAAATCCTATATGGTAACATTGATTAGTGGTGTTTATAAGTCCTTTAGAGTAGGTCACTCTTTACAAAGGATCAAGAAGTGATAAGGTCTAGATGATCTCTTGGTGTAAATCCTCTAACAAGGTCATATTAACAATGTGTATGTAAAATTTTAACAAGGTTGGCTCCTAGTAGAGCTCACTTTAGAAGAGTGAATATTTTTAGGTTTTCGGTCTCGGGTTATTTTTCCCTTTACAAGGTTTCCACATAAAAATATTTGTGTCAAATGTATGATTGTTTTTATGTTGTAAGTTATTTTATATGTTATTTAATTTTCACTGCAACTCTATAACAACTAAGTTTTATTACTGACATCCAATAATAACATAAACAAAGAATGAATAGTTTGGAATAAATTGATTTTGTGAGTTAATTGTGAAGTTAAATGAGACTTTGTGACTTGATGAGTTAATTATTTGGTACTAAAGTGTCTAAAGGGGTTGTGGGATAATTTTACATAGCTGATTCACACCCAGCCCCCTCTTAGTTATCTAACAATTGGTATCAAAGTAGAGTTCTTGGAGAAAGAAATTTAAAGAAACTTGAGCTAAAGATCACAAGATGTATAAGAGAGAGGTACCAAAGATGAATAAGGAAAATTTCTCATCATGGTAAGATAGAATGAGGCTACATATATCTAGAATTGGAGATAATATTACTCATAGGTTGGACAATAAATACATTACACTTGTTGCTCCTATGGCTATGAAGAAAATGACTAAAAAGAGGGGTCACAATAGCTTCATTATTGAGATTACATTTGCACTTAATGATGTTGAATTTGATGATATCAAGAACTAGACAAATGCTAAATAGATGTGGGAAAAATTAGCACTTTCAGACAGTGGAGATCCAAATGTGTTGAGACCTAAAGTTGAAAGTCTAAGAAGCAAGTATGATGACATGAGAATGAAGAAATGTGAGAATGTTGCACAGTATGTGAACCTCAACAAAGAAGTTCTATGTACAATCGGAGATGATGGAGGTATTATTAGTGATAGTGAATTTGTGAGTAAAGTTCTTAGAACCCTTCTTCCTATTTATGCTATCAAATTTATATAATTCAAGAAGTTAGAGCTATTTCTGCTAATGTTTTGACAAGTGAAAGTTTAGTTGGTCAGTTGACTACATCTAAATTGATAAATTATAATAATAGTATGGTTACACTTTAAAATTATTTTAAATCTTCACTAACCATTGGAAGTTCAAAGAAAGAGAAAAAAATAAAGGAAGAAAGTGAATCTAAATGTGAGAATGATCTGGATGAACTTGAAGCATTCCTTGCAAGAATGTTATCAAGATGTAAAGGTAAATTCAAAGGTAAACCACCCCTGATTAGTTTCAAGTGCAATGAAGTTAGTCATTTTGCTACTAAGTACCCTAACATAAGTAAGAATGATAGAAATGATAAGAAATACTAAAAGTACAGAAACAACAAGGACTAAAAAGATAAAGGGAAGAAATCATGCTACATTGCTGAAGAAGAGCACACCAAGTCTATTTTTCACGAAGAAAAGGAACTAGTTGAGATGATATATATTTATATCAAAGAAGTTCCAAATTGAGAAAGGTATGAGAATGAAAATGCCCTTATTTTACATGTTAACAAGAATGATTCATGGATTATAGATAGTGGATTCTCACATCACATTTTTGGAAATAATTCTTCAAATTATATGTTATAATTGATATTATATAAATGTCAGTATTAACCAAGCACATTCAGTATCAATTGAGAATTCAAGAAATGAAGGACATTCAATATCAACCAAGAATTTAGGTAATGAAGGACTTCCAGTAGTAACTGAGTGGTTGGGCATCAAAGGAATCATAGTATTAACTGAGTGATTAATCCCAGTATTGACCAAGTGTCACCAAATTACACTTGTTAATTATTTAACTAAATGAGGCTGACTAGTTGGATGTTTAATGGTTATTTGAAAAGGTATTCAAGCTGACTTGAAAAATCTTATGATATATAAGAGGGATCAAGAAGTGTAATGAAAATAAAATTTGGAATACATGAAACAAGATGGATAGGTTATCAAAGGAAAATCAAGAGAAGGCAAGTGTGGAAGATAAGCAACAAAGAAAATTATGATCAATAAGGATCCAGTGGTCAAGCCAAAATAGAAATCTAAATCTCCAAAAGATGTTTCTTCATAAATTCGGTCAAATTATTCTTACCTACTAACCATTGTAGAAGTGAAGAAATATATTAACAAATTTGACTTAACAATCAATTTTAAATCCTTTAACAAGGTGACATTTCATGATTGAAGTGTTTGAAGACCTCTAATCATGCCACTCCTAATAGGGTGAACTAAATCCTCTAACAAGTTCATACTTAATAGTATGTATTGTAACCTTTAATAGGGTTGTCTCCTAATAGGGATCACTTCAAAAGAGTGAAGATATTGTAACTAGTTGCATGGTAGCTTTCCCAAATTGGGTTTCCACATTAAATCTTGGTGTCATCTATATTCATGTTATTTTATTTATGCTTTATTTTTCTGCAGCTAAGTTACTAAGGTTAAAATAGATTAACTACCATTAAGACTACTTTGTTAACTGAGTTACAACAAGAACTTAGTTTTAACTAAATTGGGTAAAGAATTGCATTATCAGTGGAAAGTTTGATTTGACATCTAGGGACAGGGAATTATTTTTGGGGTAACTAATTCACCCCTTCCCTATTGGTTACTATCTTAATTTCCAAAAATTGGTATCAAGGAATTTTTGTGCTTGAAGGAAAGGTTTCAAAGACCTAAGTTAAAGATCAAGATGTATACAGAAGGGAGATTCCCAAGCTTAACAGAGAAATTTTTTCAGCATTGCAGAAATTGATGAAGCTATACCTATCAAGCATTGAAGATATTGGTATGTTTTACATGGAAAACATATATGTGCCACCACCTAAACCTACAACTATGGAATAGATGAAAGAGGCAAAAGATCACAATATAATGATGATTTATATAGCTTCCTCTCTCAACTATTTTGAATTTAATGAAGTTAAAGATTATCCAATTGCATTTGAAATGTGGTAAAAACTATAGAAATTCTATGGAGGTGATAAAAATGTGCAAAGAGCCAAGGAAAAAAATTTAAGAGGCAATTTTGATCAAATGAAAATGAAATAAGGTGAAAACATTGTCCAATATAGTAAAAGAAATAAAGAAAGCATGACTACAATCAGAGCTATAGGAGGAAAAATAAATGATGAAATAGTGGTCAACAAGGTATTAAGAACTTTGATTCCTATTTATGCAATTAGAGTTTTAGCAATTAAAGAGATAAGATGCAATCCAAAAATGATATAACCTTGGATATACTTGTGGGAAGATTGACTACTTTTGAATTGGACAACTACTTTTGAATTGGACAACTTTGATAACTATGCTCCTAATCCTAGCAATCTTGAATTTGCATTCAAAGCTAAACTAACTATTGGTAGAAAAGGGGGAAAATCAAAAGACAAGAAGGTTGATAATGAAGAAGAAGATGACACTGATGATGAACTTGAATTCCTTGAAGTTGTGCTTGCAAAAATATTACCAAAAGGGAAAGGTATATTTATAGGAAATTTGTTTCTCATGTGAGGAGGCTGGTCATATTGCTGCAAAATGTCTAAACAAAGACGATAAAGATAAGAGAAGTAATAGGTTTAAAGGAAAGAAAGAATTCAAAAATTACAAGCATTACAAAGATAAACATAAGAAACTTTGTTACATTGCTAAAGATTCTAATAGTGATGATAATGAAGAAGTAGTCTATGTTTCTACTAAGGATGAATATGATAATAAGGAAAATGAAAAGATGGCACTTATTTCTCATGTTAGAAAAAAAAAGATACATAGATCATAGATAGCGGTTGTTCTCATCACATGACTGATGACAAAACTAAGTTTGAACACTTAGAACACTATGATGGTGGAAGTGTTAGGTTTGGAAATAGTGAACCATGTTGTGTAAAAGGAAATGTATTCATAGCATTAACTAAATGAATCAAATGTGGAAATGCCTACTGGGTTGAAGGACTAAGACACAATCTACTTAGCATGGCACAACTGAACATATAAGATATAAGGTAGAATTCATGAGTGGAAAAGCTAAGCTATTGGATGGTAAAGGAAACCTAGTTGAGAATGGCAATTAGAAAAAAGGTATCTTTTTTTACCTAGATCTCACTGAAAATACATGTTTATTGGCACAAATAGAGGAAATTTAGCTATGGCATAAAAGGATGTGTCATGTTAACTTTGATAACCTACTTACCATAAGCAAGAATAAAAGAGTAAGAGGCATACCAAATCTAAAGAAACTTGAGATGGCCATGTGTAAATAATGTCAAATTGGAAAGATGAGTAAAGTAAGTTTTAGAAATAAGACTTATAATTCTGAAGAAGTTTTGGAACTAGTTCATATAGATCTTTGTGCACCAATAGGTATATAAAGCTACTATGGAGACATATACTTCATTCTATTTGTTGATGACTATTTTAGGATGATGATTGCAATGTTCTTAAAAGATAAATTTGATGCTTTTCAAAACTTCAAATGGTATTTGGCTAGAGTTGAGAAGGAAACAAGAAAGAATCTAAAATGACTAAGATTAGATAGAGGAAGTGAATTCATCTCAAATAAACTCAATAAATTCTATAATGAAAGAGGAATCAAAAGACAAGTATCAACACCTAGATCACTAGAGAAAAATAGTATAGTGGAAAAAAGTAATAGATCCATCTTGGAGTGTGCAAGAACACTAATGATTGAGAAAAATGTTGCACCAAAATACTGGAAAGAAGAAATCAGCACAACAATTCATACACCAAACCAAGTTCAACTAAAGAATGGTACAGACAAAACACCTTATGAATTATGGTATGGGTATAAGCATAATATTTTTTAATCTCAAATTATTTGGAAGAAAATGCTATATCTTGAAAGATATAAGGAAAGGAAAACTTGATGCAAAAAGTGATGAAGGTATATTCCTAGGTTACTCTAATAAAACTAAGGCATGCAAATGTTTGAATCTTGCTACTCAAAGTTATAGCAAGTGTAGATGTTATTATTGATGAGTTTGCAGAAAGAAGTAAAGAGAAAAGAAGCAAGGAACCTCAAGACTACATAAAGTTTTTTTACTATGGGGAGGAACCTAAGACTTTACCACAAACAATTGAAGCCAAGCAATAGCAAAGTGAACAATGAACATACCAAGTCATAGGTAATACTATTCAAATAGTGCAACCTAAGTCCTAAGCAATACAAACTTAGTTGCAATTAGTTCAACCAAAGGAAATCGAGTCATAGACAGAGGAACCTAGGTCACAACCAAAGGAACCTGAGTCATAGATAGTGGAACATGAGAAAAAGATAGAAGATCATAAGCATGAAGAACCAAATTCTAAAACAAGAAGGCAAGAACCAAAACTTGCAAAATATGTTAGAATAAATCATGAACCTAAACAAATAATTGGAAGAGAGATAGATGGCATACTGATAAGGAAAAAATTAAAAGGTACATGCTTGATTAATGAATTTGAACCTTGATATGTAAAAGATGCTTTAGAAAATTAAGGTTGGATAGAGGCAATGAATGAAGAAATTAAGAAAATAGAAAATAATAATACTTGGTCTCTTGTACCTATACCTAAGGATAAGAATGTGGTCAGTACAAAATGGATATTCAAAAATAGGTTAAATGAGAAAGGAGAAGTAACAAGGAACAAGGCAAGGCTAGTATGCAAAGGATATGCACAAGAAAAAGGTATTGACTATGGAGAAACATTTTTCCATGTTTCAAGACTTGAAGGATTTAGAATACTACTAGCATATGCTACACATAAAGGATTCAAAGTATATCAGATGGATGTAAAATCATCTTTCTTAAATGAAATCCTGGAAGAAGAAGTTTACGTTGAACAACGTAAAGGTTTCATTGATCCAAACATAAGAGACATGGTATGAAAACTACACAAAGAACTATATGGACTGAAAGAACCTCCAAGAGCATGGTATTAAAGGCTGCATGGATATCTGGTAAGAACTAGTTTTGAAAAGACAAATTATAATAGTAATTTGTATATAAAGGAATGACCATAGGACAAGATATTGCTAGAAAAAATATTTGCGGATGATATCATATTTGGAGGACATGAGATGTTATGCAAATCATTTGCTGAAGAAATGAGGAAAGAATTTGAAATGTCTATGTTTGGAGAGATAAAATTCTTTGTTGTTCTACAAGTTCATCAAATGAAGGATGGCATATACATCACTCAGTCAAAGTACATAAAGGAAACATTAAAATAAATTTGGAATGGAAGATTCCAAACTAGTTGGAACACCTATGTCTACTAGACATAAACTTTCAAAGAATGATGAGTCAAAGGAGGTAAATCAAACTACTACATATCAATGATCGAGAAACTTCACTATGTGGTAAACAATAGACTTGATATTGTATTGGTAGTCAGCATAGTTTCAAGGTTTTCTACAAATCTAAAAGAAAATAACATGATGGAAGTAAAAATTATTCTAAGGTACCTAAAAGAAAATAAAGAAAATGGTTTATGGTATAAGAAAGGAGAAAACCTTAAGTTAAGAACCTTCACAAATGCAGTGGGAAAGATGATAGAAAAATCACCAGTGGAGGAGCATTCTTTCTTAGAAAGAGATTAATATCTTGGACAATCAAGAAGAAAAATTATATTTCTCAATCAATAACCGAGGAAGAATATGTTATTGCAGCAGTTAATTAATCTAACATAATATGGATCAAGCAATTATTTTTAGGAATGAAGGAGGGAATCAATGAACCAGTGGTTATCTATTGTGATAATACAAGTGCAATCAATATATCCAAAAATCATGTGATGCACACAAAGAAAAACAATATTGTAATCAAGTATCATTAACTAAGTGAATTGGTTCAAGACAAAGAGGTGAGATTGGAATATGTGAACACCAAGAAGAAGATAGAAGAAATATCAACTAAGGCATTAACTAAGGATGCATTTATGTATCTAAGAGGTAAACTAGGGGCTATTTCCCTATTTGATTGATGCAAGAGCATCCTGGGTTACACTGTTGTCCTACATGTTTCCAATTTTTTTAATTTTTGTCAAGTTGCAATGTCTTATATTGCTGAGTTCTAGTGGGTTCCAAGTGTTTAGTGGATGTCAAGCTTCCTCATTTCTGTCGAGTTCTTAGTTATTGTTGAGTTTTCTTTAGTTATTGAGTTATCCTTTGGATGAAAAGTTCATGTGTTTTTTGAGTTTGTATCATTGTCAAGTTTCTTTGGATGTCAAGTTTGGGTGGTTTCTAAGTTTATTTGGATGTCAAGTTTGTGTGGATGTCAATTTCATTTGGGTGCCAAGTGTTAGTATTTTTTGTAGCCTTCATTTGTTGAGTTGTTTGTGATTAGTTTCCTATTGAGTTAGACCTTTGCATTTAATTTAGTGTTAGATATCTATTGCAAGTCAACTTGTGGCTTAGCCTAGTATTTAATATGAGAGCTCATTTAGTTGTATTTGCAACAAGTTGATAGGTGGCCATGCTTGTATTGAAGAGACCTTGGTTAGAGTCTTAGGGACATAACTTAGAGAGAGGGAAGGAGTGGAATGCAAATTTGGATCATCGGAGATTGTAATTGAAGTTGATATATGGCCATAATCTAGAAGGCCTTATAGCTAGGAATGTAATTGATCTTTGGATGAATATATGAATGAAATTTTTTACTTCCTCTATCTCCTGAGTTGTTGAAATTTGTTGTTATTTCCACTATGTTAACTCTATGCAAGTGGTTTGAATAGCTAGGTGTGCCTTTGGCCCTAGTTTTTCATCCCTCCTTGCATCAAGTGGTATCAGAGAAGAGGGTCATCCTTGTGGAAAGTAGATTGTGTAGAAACTTAAGTGAATTTGGTTGTGGGGTAGCAGATCTAAGGATTTGACCTACAACTTGCAGAGGGTTACAATATTGTAGGAACCTAATTTGTAAAGATGGTTTGAGGTAGAGGAAATGTTGGTAATGCAATATTAAATAAATTAACACAAATTGTACCTAGATTAGATATTGTAGAGACCACCCAAAGGAGAGGAGCACATTTTGATGATGTAAATGATGATGAAGCAATAGAACCAAACCCTAATATAGATACTGAAGAAGATCAAGATGAATCAAGGTTGTTGAGAGTATTATCTGGGGAAAATCCAAAGCCTTATATAGAAGTTGTTCCTATGATGGGAAATTGGATACCAATGTTGTGTTGGATTGGATCTCTAAAATGGAGAATTTCTTTGAACATGAAAACACTCCTAATAATAGGATGGTGAAGATTGTAGTTACAACATTGAAAGGATATGCCTCACTGTGGTGGGAGCATTTACAAACTAATAAACAAAGGAGAATAAAGGAAAAGATTAGAACTTTGGTGAAAATGGTGAACAAATTGAAGAAAAAATTCCTTCCTATTGATTACCAAGTTAGCTTATTGAGAAAGATGCAAAATTTGAGACAAAGAGACATGAACATGAAGGAGCATACTAAGAAATTCTATAGATTGGAAATTAGATCTAGACATGTGGATGATGATGTTGAGAAAATTTCAAGGTACATAAATGGATTGAGATCTAGAATTCAAGCTAAGATAAGCATTGTGAAATTGGAAATTGTGGAAGAAGCATACCAATATGCCTTGAAAGCTAAGGAGATCTTGATAAAGAAGCATGAACAAAGACAAAGAGGTGGAGGTGGTAGATTCCAAAGAGGTAGAGGTAGGTCTTATGGAGAAGGTGGTAGATCTAATGATTTTGTGCAAGATAAGGGAAAATCTAAATGGAAGAATGATGATAAAGGCAAGACCGAGTGCAAAGGTAGTGATTCCTACCAAGAAGGTACTAGTTCTTATCAAGGAAGAGGTAGTTATTATTCTAGAGGTGGTTTTCATGGTAGTTGTTTCAAATGTGGTAAAGAAGGGCATATATTCTTTGGAGTGTAGATCCTATGAAACAAGGCAAGGTAACAAAAATGTTGTGATTCAAGGAGACACTATGGGTTCACCTGGTGGACCTAAGGCTGGAGAGAATCTGATGGAGAGAAGAACCTTATCTAATAAAGTAAGTGATGAGGAACCTATTTTAAGGAGGAGTCTTTTCAAAACCAAATGTAAGATGGTTGGAAAATGTTGCAAGGTAATCATTGATAGTGGAAGTTCTAAAAATTTGGCATCAAAAGAGTTGGTTACAAAGTTACAGTTGCAGAGGCTAAAGAATCCTAAACCCTACCATGTTTCATGGATCAAAGATGAGCATAAGATTTTGATAAGTGAACAATGTATTGTGAAGTTCAAGATAGGACATTACTTTGATGAAGTTATATGTGATATTATGCCTATGGAGTTTTGTCATATTTTATTGGATAGACCTTGGCAATATGATAGATTTGCTATATATGATGGAAGATTGAATCAATATAGTCTATGGGTGAATGGAAAGAAGAAAATATTGTTGCCTTTGATTGAAATTCTAGATGGGGTTAATGGTGCTACTATGAGAATTTGCATGGTTAATGGAAAACAATTTGAAAAGGAGATCAAGAAGAATCAAGTCTATTTTTCTATGAATTTGAGGAGATCGAGTTGTGCCAATAGCAACCGAGTGTTGTGAGCATGAAACACAACCTCTCAGTCCACACACGCTTCAATATGATCTTTGTCTGTGCACTATCACACCGAAGTGAACATGATGTTGTTCATTCAACATATAGTTAGAAGGCAATCTATTACCTTCTAACTAGATAGGGTGACTAGATGCTTTCAAACTTGAGAGTCCAATACCCATAGATGGTGCTTCAAATGAAGGATTTGAATGGAGGATGAATTGCAATGCATTTACTCTAGGTGAATATGCATGTTCATTCCAAATGAAGATAAGCAATTAAGTGAGCATGTATGCAAGTATTCTGGAATTGAAAGCATGTAAATGTAAGCTAAGAATGAAATCCAAGGATGTTTCAACAACATTTCACTACTTCCTCCTCCTCTCTTATTCCCAAATGAGTCTTACATTTATAGATTTTGTCAAGGCCTTGGGGTAGAGTTTGATCCAAGCATGGTGAGGTTGGGGGTTGATTATTTTATTCATGGTGGAGATACCACTAGAATAAACAATCTGAAGTGGAGAGCCCACTCTGAATGAACAATCTAAAGTGGAAAGCCCATTCAAAATAAACAATCTAAAGTGGAGATCCCACTCAAAATTGTTTAATGATATCCTTGGACCCCATAAACAATAAAATATTCATTTATGGATAGGGGGTACCTTATCAATATTAAATTGATTTCTAGAATAATGACTCATTAATGCTTATTCTGAAATCAATATTCATGTGTCACAATTGAATGGGTTCAAATTGATTTGACTTGTTTGATTTGTTTGAACCTATTCTATTTCAAGATGTAATTCCTCATTTAAGGATGAGACCAATTTTGCATTATTACATTTTTCCCCTCTTTGAATTGATGTGCAAGCAGTGCATTGATTCAAAGATAATCATGAATTTGAAGCTTTGGGCAAGAACTAAGATTGATTTTAGATCTAAAGACATTTAGACCAATTGATGAGATTCTAGGATTATCTCCATAATGAAGCTTAGCCCTCTAGAGTCCAGATAGAATTCCTGGATATTGTTCTAATAAATTTAATATTTGATTCACAAAATTGTTCTCAGAGTGAGACTCAATCCTCAAGAATTAGGGTTAGAATGCCCCAATACCTGTTTGATTCAAAGATTGTTGTGATTTGCAAAATTGTCCCTAGAACAAGGCTCAATCCTTAGGAATTAGGGTTAGGATGCCCCGATACCTATTTGATTAGCAATACTTGAATGAGATTCACAGGATCATCTCCAGAATGAAGCTTAATTGTCCAAAATTCAGATAGAACACCTAAATACTAGTTCAAAAATAGATAACAATGTTGTGTTGTAAGTCGTAGGACTATCCCTAGAATAAGGGTTAGTCCTCAAGAGTCTAAGTAGAACAATCAAATACGTGTCCATCAAACTATGACAATGATTGTTATAGATAGCGTATGATGCCAGATAGGGGAACAAAACTGCCCCAAGTGTTGAGATGCCTTGAGCGATTAGGACATTATGTTCAGATTTGAAATCATACTTGAGATATTTGATAAGGATTCAATGATGATATCATGAGTGATGTTATAATCATACTACCCCCTTTGAAGAGCAAAATCAAAAGATGATGCCTCAGTAGGAAGGTGATTTAGATTGATTTGGAGCTAATGGTTGACCATAATAAACCATAGTTGACTTTTTTTAGGAAAATAGGAAAAAGTTGAAGCAATGGTGTTTCGATGATATGTCAAGAGTCAAATGGTATCAAGAAATTAGATTGCGCAAGTGTGCAATTGTGTCAGTCCCAAAATTTTTAAGTGTGATTTTGAGCAATTTACATGCATCAAATTTCAATTTTGGTCTCGAAAATTGATTCAGAGCCATCCAATTAGCCAGGGGGTAATTTTTACCTTGATTGGAGCACTTTGAAAAATTAGGTCAACTACTATATAAGGGCCCAAAAGGGTCATTTTCAAATCATTTGTGCATTTGACTTTTGTGAGAAAGGAGCTCTGAGGAAGAAATCATGGTGGTCCTAGTACATTCGCATAGATTCAAGTGTTCGAGGCATCACAGTCAGCCGACAGACTACAAACCTCTAGTAAGTATTTGATTAACCACTATTTGATTTCACATTTGATGTATTTTAGTTAAAAAATTATGAACTTTTAGCCCTTTTTGGGCAATATCTGTCAGGTTTCTGCGCGAGGAAACAATTTTATTGTATACGCCTGGGAGAAAGCTCATGCGAGAAAGTGCTACAAAAGAGCTTTTTCATGTGCGTCCCTCAATTTTCTCACATGAGGAACACCTAGATCTCACACGAGGAAACCCTAATAGGGCTTTTTGTTGTGCACAGAAGCATTTTCCTTGCATGAGGAAAGAACTTTCTTTTAGGAGGAAAGCATTTTTTGGCATGAGACTGTGAGATCTTACACTAAAATTGGCAACAACAACAGGTAATTATGAAGTTTTAAAATTCCAATTTAGTGTTTAATTGCATCATGAGCACCTTTTTAGCATACTTTTTGATGTTTTTAGATCATAGTAGTAGCAATATGCATTTCACATATATCAAGTACTAATCGATTTTATGTTGATTATGTACGTAGGTAGTCTTTTAGGATATCTTGTTCAGATCACACTATCTGGCCATCAGGGCCTTGATGAGACATTTGGATGTGGTAGAGCTTACACACATTAACACTCTTGGTTTTGCACATCTCTATGATATCCCCTCACTTGTGGTGAATCGTGGATTATTGACAGTCCTTGTCAAGCATTTCCATTCATAAATGAATACTTTTCATCTACCACTAGGAGAGATGATGATCACTCTGGAGGATATATATAGGATACTCCAAATTCCCTTCCATGGACTATGGGTCAAGTACAAGATACAACCCTAGCACTTAGAGCTATATTCCAGGAGGACTTCATCATGGGGCAAGCCATCCCATGGAATGATCTATTGCAGACTTTTGGTCCTACTCATAGATTGGCCATAGTTCTCATATTCTTCTTGAGCTACTATCTAATACTAGACTAAGGGCACCATGGGCTCGAGTGTGGATGGGATTAGATGCTATAGAGGATGCTAGAGCACCCAGCATTCTTTGGATGGGATCAGTGTATGTTGGCCCATATGTACCATGAGATGCATGAGATCACCTATAAGGAGGTGAAGTCCATGGCTATAGGAGTATATGTGCTATAGATATGGGCATGGGAGTACCTTCCCATCACTAGGCCTATATGTGAGGATATGAGATAGTCACATGAGCCATATATTTTTTGTTATAGAGGATAGATGACCCAGACTACTCTAGGTAAGACCGATCAGTGGCATGGGAAACTTGATGATCTTGTGGCTATAGTATAGCAGCCCTAGAGAGAGACAAAGGCTTGGGATGATGTGTGAGCAGAGCTCGGATATATGTTTGCCTTTTGGACACTATTTGGCCATTCATTCCAAGTGATTGAGAGATTTCCATTGACACACATGTGGCGACAATATGGAAAGCCATAGGACGTCTCCTAGGAGTACTGCACTTATGCTCACTTTTCCTCAGAGGAGGTGAAGGGATGGCTAGTTAGATTAGACATTGGGAGATTGATGATCGAGATGTGAGCTCTTACCATTGTGTGATGGGATTATATGGCCATATTTGCAGATGGGGGTATGACCCCAGCATATAGAGAGCATTTTGTGAGCCACCCCTTTCCTACATTCACAGATCCCATGGGGATAATAGTACTAGTACAGCCAGTATAGGCTCTATTGCCACAATAGCATGAGCCATGACAACATACTACATAGGTCTTGATCCCTCCTCAAAAAATCAGAGAAAATCTTAGTGCTAGTAGTAGTGGGGCTACATATAAGAGATATTGTGGTGAGATGGGGCCCCTAGCATAAGTGGTAGTGATACACAGAGGTCACGAGTTGAGGAGTAGTTAGCTCAGCAGGATATAGGTGAGGAGGAGATGCTAGACTAGCCTGCAATAGATCCACAAGATAGAGACATCTTGAAACACACCAAGGATGCCCTTAGGAGGGCCAAGGATTGAGCCAAGATAGCACAACGATAGTTGGTAGAGATGCAGATCCAGCTTTTGGTGAGGGATACATGCTTGGCAAAGCAAGATCGAGAGGTTCACTTGCTACGAGAGTAGTTGGAGCACCAAAAAGATGTTGCCTCTAGTCATCTAGGGCTACTTACTATTATGTTGCAGTAATTTCTAACCCATTAGTATAGTTTCTAAGATACTCTGAGTTTGCGAGGGAGTCTAGTGGTGCACGCCCACCGACAAGACCAGATATGCCACCTCCTCCTCCTCCTCTCGGAGGTGAGGGAGTAGGGGAGAGTTAGACTGATTTCCTATGATTTTGTACTAGATATGTATTGACTTGATGTGCCAGCATCAGCTTGTACCATTTTGATATTGATTGTGCTCAAGTAGTACACATTTTTCTATTGACACACATTAGACTTTAGTGGAGAGATGTATATATGAGCTCAAATTTTTTTACCATGTGCATGTGTTACACCATTGTCTCTGATGATTGTCCATTTATGAGCTAGATTGATGTTATTGATATCATTTTCTTTGATTTATGATGTCATAGTATAGATATGTCATTAAGATATGTGACTAACATATGACGCAAGTTTTTATGTATTCTCCTTGTGCAAGCAATTGAGTAGATTTACCAAGATCGATTAAAGAATAGAACTCTTGCAATGCAAAGATGGATTGGACTATATTAAGACTCACTTGAGTTGAGAGATAGAAGTGAAGTTGTATTCTAAGCTATATCAAAATGCAAAGCTAAAATGAAATGCAACCTAAGCGAAATTCAAGCTTTGAGTCATAGAGCTTTGAGTCAAACCCATGCATGTCCTTCAACTTGCGTTGACATTGTAATCATGCAAATATGTATACAACATGTGTCTAGTTTATCAGGATTAAATGTAAGCATTCAAGGCACAAGAAGCTAGAATGACCAGAACATTTGTCCCTTTTAATGTAGCAAGTCAGCATAAGCATCAAAGCATAAACACTAGAATGACCAGAATGCTTCTAGCATGTAAAACACACCAGACATGTGGGAGATCCCTTTTGTGCTAAGTAATTAGTAGTGTTCTATCTTTAATGACCCTATCATTCATGACCTCAGACAGAGGTATGGTAAGCATGCACGCAGTGACCCATTCATTCACTTAATAGGATGAGCATCATGATTTTACTATAGCATGCAAAATTCACTCCAACAAGCAGGGAGATGAACCAATCTTATCAAAAGCATTCATATAAAGTGAGTTGAGGTATACATGGCCATGTAGCACAAGATAGAGGCTCTTACAGTAGACACCCATTTCATATGTACCCCTTAGATCATTGGGACTAAACCAACAAGTAGAAAAAAAAGAAAAAATCATGCCCCCAGTCCTTGCTACTCTAGTCCAAAAGAGACATCATCGAGTTGCTCAAGGAGGAATAACAAAGCAAAAACCCATAGTTAGAGAAAAGGTTAGCATTGTGCAAATAGTGTTATCATTTTCAATTCCCTATTTCAGCAGATTGATATGATATGATGAAATATCTTCAAGAAAAGGACAACAGTAGGTAGACACAGTTATAGGACAGCTCATGACTAAAGTCAGAGAGACTAGACGATAGTAGACAAACACAGTTAGGACAACTGGTGACTGGCACAAAGAGGATCTTTGGGGAGAAGAATCTTGACAATAAACTAAGAACTAGTAGGCAAATACAGTTTGGACAACTGATGACTAAAGCTTGAGGGATTCTTAATGAATCTTGCGGTGTTACCCTCAAGATGGTGACAAACTCAATTCAAAGAAACTGTGCATAGAGTATTGACTATATCTGAGAGTGTTGCTGATTCATTTTGGTCTAAATAATGCCTCATGTGGTCATCCACTGAAGGGACAATGTCTATTGAGAAGAACATAACTACTTAGGAAATTTTAGAGTTTTACAAATATTTTTGGTTTTTTGAGAATATACAAATGTTTTTGAGATTTTTAAAGTTTTATGAATATTTTTGGAGTTTTCAAAGGACTAGCTTATGTACAAGAAAGAACACCACACCAAAGCAAGAAAGGCACAGAACACAAAGCACTAAAAGCAAGAAAAAGTGACAAAGGAAATATTTTTGGTGCTACCAAGGCATCTAAGGCTAAGCTTTTACCAAGGTAACCAATTTTTTAGGACATTTTGCAATTTTTAGGCTCTTTTCAAGACTTTTAAGTATGTACAAAGAGATTTGGGAATTAGATCTACTGTAGAACCGCTTCAGGTGGAGAGTGTTGATGGACTCCTTGAGTGTCTCTCCTTTGGCTATAGATAGTTGCTAAGAACTAGACCCAAACACCACAATAATTATGTATGGACCAAACTAGTTAGGTTTGAACTTCCCTTTTGGTACCCATTGTTGTTGATTCGTAGGATTTTCTCTCAAAATGAGATCATCCATTTGGAAGTTGTGTGGCTTAACTTTCTTATTATAGCTTCTAGACAGACATTTTTGATAGGCTCAATGATGATCACATGCCACTTGTCGATGTTCATCTAACAATTCTAGCTCTTGAAGCCAAGATATTTGATAGTCATCATCAGTGATGAGGCCCTTCATGGAGATTCTTAGAGTGGAGATCTCAACCTCAATGGAAATAACAAGATCTACTCCATATACTAAAGCAAAGGGCATTGTACCCATTGGATTTTTTATACTTATTTTGTAGGCCCATGGAGTTGGATTAATCTAAAGGTCCCAGTCCCTTCTAGATTTGCTAACTGTGTGATGCAAAATTTTAAAGATCGCTTTGTTGGATGCATCTAATTGGCCATTACCGCAGGGGTAAAAAATAAAAGACTAATGCTGCATGATTTTAATTTTTTTACACAATTCCTTAAGATCCTTATTTTTGAACTGCCCTCCATTGTCTGTGATGATGGAGGAAGGTACACCATACATGCATATAATGTAATTCATAATGAAAAGAGCTATAGTTTTTCCATTTTCTATAGAAAGAGGGACTGCCTCCACCCACTTAGTGAAGTAGTCTATAGCTATAATGATGAATTTATGTCCATTGGAAGATGACCGATGAATCTGACCACAAGATCAAAATCTAATTATTGAAGTGGCCATAGTGTGATAGATGGAATGAGCTCTCTGACTGGAGCATGAATTAAATTCCCATGGAGTTGGCATTGTTTACAAGACTTGGCATATTGGATTGCATCTTTCTCCATTTCTGGCCAATTGTAACCAGCTCTAGCAAGTTTACGTGCTAGTGTTAGGCCACTTAAGTGATTCCCATAAATACCCTCATGTACATCTATTAATGCACATTTTGAATCATCGGGTTCTAGACACCCTAGGAGTGTTTCGTTGAGACCACTCCTAAACAAGTCATTAGCAATGATGACATACCATGAAGCTTTACAGATTAGGTGACATTTTTCATTCTGGATTAGATTATCCAAAACTATCTGGTCATGAAGGTAGAAGAAGATATGAGAGTAGCAAGATGAATCATGTCCTATGATAGAACAGATCATCCAAGAGTCAGGTGAATCATAGGCTAGGTAGGATAATGTTTCCACCAGGTACTCATGTTGAAAATCATTTTAAGGCATCTGGAGCATTGAAGCAAGGGTAGTCATTGCATCAACAACCTTATTACCTACCTGAGGAACTTTCTCAAAAGTGACATGGGAAAAATATATCTTCAAATCATCCACCACCCTTTTGTAAGGTACTAGCTTTTCATCTTTGGTCTAATAAACATCATTGACTTGATTGATCACCAACTATGAGTCACCAAAGATTTTGAGTTGATCTACCCACCATTCAACAACAATTTTCATTCCATTGATTAAGGCTTTGTATTTAGCAATATTATTTGTACAAGGGAATAAAATCTTGTATGCCTTCAGTAGAGAGTATCTTTGTGGTGTCAGAAACAGATTCCCTCACTAGATCCTTACTATGTGAAAGAACTATCAAAGAACATCACCCAAGTGTGATGTGTTAATGATAAGATTAACTCATCAGGAAATTTGATGCCTAGTGGAAGAAGACTCTACATTGGTGCTTCCACTAGCTGATCAGCAATTGCCTACACTTTAATAGATTTCCATTCAACATATTGAAAGTAAAATTGACTTAGGATCATGACTTATTTAGCTAACCTTCCTGTGAGAGTAGCCTTACTAAGTAAATACTTCAATGGATCATTTTTTTCTATTAGGCATGTAGTATGGGCAAGCATATAGTGTCACAACTTCTGGGAAGCAAACACTACTACTAGGCAAGCTTTCTCAATCGTGTTGTAGTTTATTTCATACAAGATCAATGTTCGACTGAGGTAGTAAATAGCTTGTTGCTTATTATTGTTATCTTCTTGAGCCAACAAAATACCCAAAGAGGAGTCCATCATGTAAATATATAGGATCAAAGGCTTCCCATAAATAGGAGGCATCAATACCAGTGGATTAGTAAGATACTATTTTATTTGTGTAAAGCTCTTATCACAATCAACATTCTAGTCATATTTCACACCTTTATGCAGAGTTTTACTAAAATGTTGTATTTTTGCAGCTAGTTGTGAGATGAAGTGGTGGATAGACTAAAGTCTTCCCTGTAAGCCTCTCATCTAGCTGATGTTTTGAGGTGGAGGCATATGTATGATAGCTTGAACTTTCTACAGATCCACCTTGATTCCCTTTGTAGATAGAATGAGCCAAGTAGCTTCCCTGATCTAACACCAAAAGCACATTTCTTTGGATTTAATATAAAACTAAATTTCCCCATATAATCTAGGATAGGCCCCAAATCTTTGAGGTGAGTGGTTCTTTCTGCACTTATGACTAAGGTATCATCAACATAGTCCTCCATTGTCTTATGCATCATGTTGTGGAAGATTGTAGTTACTACTCATTGATATGTGGTGCCTACATTTTTAAGGCCAAATGGCATCACATTCCAGCATAAGGTACCCCAAGCATGGGTGAGAGCAATTTTCTCTTGATCTTCTAATGCTATTTTTATCTGATTATAGCCAGAGAAGCCATCCATGAGTGAGTATGTTTGATAGCCTACTGTCATATCCACTATCATGTCAATGCTAAGGAGTGGAAAATCATCTTTTGGGCGTGCCAAGTTGAGATCTCTAAAATCCATACAAACTTAGATGGACTTATAATGCTTGGAAATTGGCACTATGTTTGAGATCCATTCAGCATAGTCAATGGCACGGATGAAACCAGCTTTTAGAAGCTTTTTTAATTTAGCTTTAACTAGCAATGTTACATGTGGATGCATTTTCTTAAGCTTTTATTTGACTGGTTTTACCCCTGGTGTGATGGAAAAATTATGCATCACTAGGTTAGGATCTAAATTCGGCATATCAGAGTAAGACCATGCAAAGTTTATCTTCTTTTCTCAGAAAAAGGAGATAAATTCTTCTTTTTCTTCTGTAGACAAGGATTGTGCAAGATAAATAATCTAAGTATGCTCTTCCATTCTGAGATTGATAGGTTGTATTGGTTCTATCAATACTGGTGATCTTTCTTGAAAGTGACTTGGAAGTGAATCGAATATCTTATCCTTAGGTGCCTCATAGAGGTTTTCACCCTTGGATACATCTATTTTCTTTACTATTTTTGGTTTTGATACTACCACAATGTGGTTTTCACCATCAGAATGTCTTTTATTTTTTCTTTTAACTGTTTGACTAAGATATTTGATGTCAGCTTCAGTCATGTTGACACTTTTTTCACTGGTGGAAGATGTTACCAGTTTGATGACATTTAGGTAACAGGCAAGAGCATAGTCATTCTGGAATATGGGGACTTCAATAGGTGTAGATTGGGAGTTCTAGTCTATTAGCTTGGGATGTGTGAGTGAAAGAGAAGTGTAGGTTCAATAAAATTCATAGTATAGTCATCAAATGTGTGGACAAGTAATTTGAGGGCTAGAGCAATTTGATCCAAAGGTGTGTTTGAAACCCTTGGAGTTCCAACCTAATTAATCAAAGACTAAATGATACTAGAAGGATGTGAATCATCAGACTCAGCCCTAGATTGTTCACCTACTTCAAGTTGGTTTTCATGTGTGTGTACTTGATCTATTTCTTTGTTAGAAGTTTCTTCTAAGAGAGAATCAAACTCATACTCATGGGAGTTTGTGCTACTTTGGTAAGTATCATTAGTATCAATAGAGCTATTACTGTTAACCTTAGTAGTACTAACATGATGGACAACATCATCTAGGTCTGTGAATAGTACAACAAGGTCTAGTGGAATAGGATGAGGGAAATTATCCTCATCATCAGAGCTCTCAATTTCATCATCTAACTCAAGTAAAGACTCATGTTCAGATGAAGGGTCAATCACTATAATAAACTTGTTGAACCCTCATGTCAATAGGTCTCCTAAACTTTGCTTCGATAGAATCAATAAGACCATCATTATTTTGATCAATAGGGCTTTTTCCATTGTAACCAAGGTGCTTGATCATATTAAGACCCTGTCAATATCTTTCTGGCATTATCTTATGAGCCTGATCTATGAGATCAGTTGGGGTTTTTTCCTTGTATAATCGTGCTGCAACAACTCTACCCTCATCTTTTTCTTCTAGGGGTATTGAAGCTTTAACAAAAGACCCATTGAACTTAGTTTTAGGTGCAAATATGAAGGGTTTCCCTATCTCAGATAGTCTCCCATAATGATGAGGAGATTTTGAAAGAAAATTTAAGGATAGGACTAGCTCCACATTCTACTTCCCCATCTCTACTTCAGTTACTTTGAGAGTCTTCTCTATTTCTTGTAATTGAATGACCAAGTTATATGTAGACTCTCTATTGGTAGGCACAAGACTATCAATAGATTTTAACATGTTGTAGGTGTAACTAGGAATAGCTGGTATAGTAACTTTAGACACTTGGAATGGGAATTTTATGTACTAATGGTATGTTGAGGGTACTACTTGCATTTCGTGAATCCATGGTCATACTAACAAGATGTTATTCGCTAAAGGGATGTTAGGGACTTGACATGTAACATTTCTTTCTATAGGGCCTACCTACAAAGGCAACACCACAAGACCTAGGGATTTACATTATACCTCATCATAAGCTTTAATCATTATTTTGTGATGAGGGTCAATGGATTCTTTTGCATAACCTAATTGTTTAAGCAAGGAACCAAAACAAATATTGAGACCAACCCCATCGTCTAGTATCACCCTTCGAACACACTTTTGATATATGATTACTTCAATGTGTAATGGTTGATTATGAGGATGACTCAAAGAGTTATCATCTTCTTTTGAAAAAGATATGTAGTGAGGTGAAGTCAAATGACCAACCATGGATTGAAACCTATCAAGATCAAGATCTTAAGGTATGCTTGCCTCATTGAGGGCTTTATCAAGAATCTTCCTATGAGCAGGCAAGATTTTAAGCAGTTCAAAGATCGATATTTGCATGTTTGTTCATTGTAATTGTTTGATTAAGCTATAAATGATAGTTGTAGAGGGTGTCATAGTTTTTGTGTTTCTACCACATAGGCCAGCAGTAGCATTTCCTTCATTTCATTTTTCTTCAAAAGTGGAAGGTGTGGGGCCTTTGAGAACCAACTTAGCTCACAAGCACATGATCACATTGAAACACAGTTGAAATGGTTCTTGAGTAAATGCCACACCTTTTAGGACAAATGGAGTCTCAGGTTTGGCACTATCTCGTTTTCCTTTAATTGTGATAATGTCACAATATTCAAATACCATAGGTTTAACCATGTGGACTGTTGGCATAAAGTTATTTTCCATTAGTGACAACACTTTTCTCACAGTCCAAACTGAGCATCGAAGACACAGCTCAAACCGAGTGTTGAAGACTCAGTTCAAACTGAGCGTCGGTGACAACAGTTCAAACCGAGCAGATGGACTCAGTATTAACCGATTTCAGTCGATTAACATAGAACTCAGTATTAACCAAGTTCGGTCGGTTAATTAAGAACTTAGTGTTAACCGAGTGAAGATGGAAGCAGTGTTAACCGAGTAAAGTTGCACTTAGTGTTAACCGAGTGAAAATGCACTTAGTGTTAATCGAGTGTAGTATTAACCGAGTGAAGACAGAAGTAGTATTAACCAAGTAAAGAAGGACTCAACGTTAACCGAGCTCAGTCGGTAAGCAAAGAAGTCAGTTTCTGCCGAGTGACACTATATCTACCGAGTCACCAATGGTTATCGAGTTCTAGGCAACGTTGTATGACTAGTATGAACCGTGCCCCTACCTCTACCTAGTGCATGACGATGCCATGTAACGTGGTGGTTGCTGTGTATCAGAAGGTCATCATGTCTGTTTGAAGAACTCGAGTTTATTTTACCATTTGGCCGACTCAGTTGTATTTTGTTTACTTGTGTTCAGCCGACCTTGCATCTATTATTACTGGAATGGTATAAATAATGCTTTACACTTTGTAAACAGAGACGACAATAATAATAATAACAATGAAAGGATGTGTGATGCGAATATAGCAGCAGAATAGTATATTAGCAAGGTCTACAAGGTGCAGTAAAGACTTCATCAATCATAAGAGGTGATCAATTGTAAAAGATCTAATCAAGTCATATATAGATCTGATTGGTTCATCCTAACAGGTGAATCATCTTGTAAATCCTCTAACCAGGTAGACTTAACAGTCTTTGTATAAAATCTCCTAACATAGTGCATACTTATAAAGTGTGTTTCAAATCCTTTAACAAGGTGGATCTAGCAATCCTTCATGCTCTTAACAGGGCAGATCACCAGAAGTGATCATTGTATGCCTTAACCGGCTAACTTCCTACTGTAGTAAAGAAGATTTGTGGGTTTCATCCCCACCCCAGTTTTACTTTCTATTTTGGAAGGTTTCTGGGTCACCAAAATCTTTGTGTATATATGTTTTGGATGTTTATTTATCTCTTACATGCTGCAGATTAGGTGAATGAATACTTTACTGGTTTATGTTGAATTGATTAAAAGGTGTATTGTTACTGATTCACCCCTCCCCTCTCTGTAACCTTTTATAGCTTGAATATTTCCAACAATTGGTATCAGAGCTTTTTTGGTTCTCAGGACAAAGCTTGACAGCTTGAGCAAAGATCAAAGTCAATGGAGATATTCAGACTGGAGAAAGTTATAGAAAATGAAAAGTTAGATCTAGAAATGGCCATGGTTCAACTCAAAGAAGCAAAGGAACATCTTTCTCAATCCCTAAAAAGAAAAAAGGAACTTGCAAAACAAATGAATGACCATCTTTATGTTGAAGAAAGGATTGAAGATCTGTTACCATCAAGCAATTTAGAAGAAGCTGACAAAGCAATCAAAGAACTTCTAGGAAAGAATGGATCTCTGCAAGAAGAGGTAAGAAAGCTTAAGAGAGAACAAGAAATACAATCAATCAGGCTATGTGAAGTTTTGGATCAAAGAAACAAAGCACAAGAAGAACTGGAAGATAGAAGTCATGAAATCTACAATCAATCTCATCAGCATGATGATCTTATAGACCAACTTGCCAATGCAAATGAAGAAATCAGGATTCTCAGAGCACAAAATGAAAGAATAAGGAATGATTTAAACACTGAAAAGAAAATCAATGAAAGTCTACAGAGTGACTTAAGATCTGAGAGACAAATCAATGAAAGCTTGGAAAATGACCTAATCTCTTAAAGGCAAGTCAATGAAAGGATGATGAAATCTCAGGCAGATGTGAATCAATTAAATGAGCAGAATCTTCACAGACAAACAGGCAAAGCTGGTCTTGGATACAAGGAAGCTGGTGAATCCTCCAAACAAGGTGAACAAAGGAATAAAAGACTCACTTGTAATCACTGTGGAAAGTTAGGTCATACATCAAACAAATGCTGGAGCAATGGGAAAGAAAAATTCAATGGTAAATGCTTCAACTGCAGTCAGCATGGTCACAAGGCAAATGAGTGTAAAGAAAAACCAAAATTTGAGGGAAATTGTCACAAATGCAAAAAGCATGGTCATAAGGCATTCCAATGCAAATCCAAATTATTCAATCCAGCTGAAAAACTTGTCAAAGCTATATTCAGATGGGACTACAACACCTAGTGCAGATGTCACTATTGTGGAGAATATGGACATACTGGCATAAATTGTGCTAGACATCACCTAAGGAAAAAGGACACTACTGTAAAGTGCTATACATGTACAAAACTTGGTCATATAGCTAAAAATTGCATGAATATCAAAAGAATTGAAGATGAGAAGAAAATCAAAGCAGACAACATTCGAAAGCAAATGAAACAGCAATGGATTCAAAAATCTACCGAGCAAGATAAGTCAGATAGAAATGTCACTCAAGAAATGGGTGACTCCACCATTTCCAATTAATATTCATATAAGAAATATTGGAACTGCATTCTCCAAGATTTATCTTAAGCAGCTCCAAAGGAAGAAGAATGATCAAATCAATATTTTAGATACACTTTGATTCCAGCTCTGTTTAACACTTTACCGAGTTCGGTCGGTTGTAACAAAGCTTCATTAATTGAGTAGCAGTTATCAAGTTGAGTCGGTAAGAGACTTTACCGAGTTCGGTTAGACGCAACAAAGTTTCATTAACCAAGTTGTGTCAACCGAGTGAGGTCGATTCATGACCTAACCGAGTTAGGTCGGTACTTCAATATTTTCATTCGATTGTCAAGTTGATAATATCTACCGAGCTAGTGGATGACAACCTATCATTTCATCTATCATCGTACCAAAACATTTATGGCAAATTTGTTATCAAAAGGGGAAAAATTTGATCTTAATTTTTACTGCAAACAAAGAGCTAAGTTATCTTCTGCGATTTCAGAGCGAGCTTAAAACATTCTCGAGCAAATTTTTCAAAAGGGAGAAAGAATCAGTTCAAAATTCTTCTACACCTACCGAGTAGCAATGGCATCCAAAAGTGGCAGCTCCAAGACCAAGAAAGGTTCAGAAATGTTGGTTAAAGGAGAAGAATGGAAGGCACCGAACTTCAAATTGGCACCAGCTATTGCAGAATCACTGGACCCTAATGGTGCTCAATCTCAAATCCCTACAAAGGTACTTCTTATTAATGATATCCGCTCTCATTTCAAATGATCCATTCAAGAACTTGGAAACCTAGAAATTGATAATGCCCTAGGTGAAATGAGCATAAATGGAAACCTGAAACCTGAACATAAACATCTTGAAACAAAAGGGTTAACCCACATTTTGCACTTGCCAAGGAAATTTCATGTAAAATGGGTTAGGTATGTACTCAATCGGGTTCACAATGGCCAATTGTGGTTAGAGCAACCAGTGCCCATCACAAAGAAAATGATTAGAAAAATTATTGGACTCCCTATGTTGAGCAAAGCCAAGACTACCAAAACCCTAGGTCGAGAAGAATTGCAGAGACTGACCCAAGCAGAATGGGATGGTAGGGGACTTAAGCTCAGTACAGTAGCTGACGTTGAATTGAGATTTGGTATTCACGTCATTGCTCACAAAATCTACAATTCAAGCCGTCCAAATAGTGTATCCTGTGAAGCTATGGATTTGGCATACAAAATAGTAAAGAAGAATGTAGAATCTGATTTATCGAAATTGCTTTTGTCCCAATTCAATAAGAATATGGAAAGCATGAGAACTTCCAAAAACAATCCCTGCAAATTTGGTTCGCTTTTGATTTGTTTATTTTTCTATATTCAAAAGTCTTTTCCATCAAAGGGGTCAGTAGTATGGAGTAAAGATATTCCAATTCTTTATCAGATAAATGAGTTCATTGCAGAATTAGGCAAAAATTTTGACAGTGTTTTGGATAACTATTTTGAAGATTTTAAGGAAAGAATGAACCATAGGTTCCGAATTCCACCCAGACTTGTTGAAGAATACAAGGAAGAAGTATGCTTCATGGTAGACTGCGACAAGGTATACATACAGGCAGTCAGGCCTCGGGTAGCATGGGTGAAACCTCTTCCCTATGAGGTAAATATTGATGAAACCAGGAACATCATAGAAGCACTGGTGAATGAACCAGTAGACCCAAGGCAACCAATTTTTGGAACATATGATCAAGCTAAGGCCAGAATTGAGCTTCAAATTAAAATCCCTCAGGCCATTAGCAAAGGAAAGAAGGGTAGCCCAACTAAAAACAGAAGTTGGTTCTCTTATGATAACAGAAGGCAAAGGAGAAGATGATGAAGAAGAAGAGGAAACCGAGTCAGAAAAAGAAAAAGAGCCTCAACGAAAGAAAGGTAAGGTGATCATCACCAAACTAAAAAGAGAAACTTTTGTAGTTTTCTCCAGAAGAACAAGATAGGGGAAGAAGGAAACTGTACTCATTAAGCCTCCACTCACATATGAGGCAAGATTGAAGCAATTAGAAGTAGGTGCTAGCTTCACAAACTTCAAAGCATTGAAGTTTGAAACCAAAATAGAATAGGAAAAGATGCAGATTGAGGAACTGGTATTGAACAAGATGGGTAAATGGAAATACTCACCGGATCAGATAGCCTCTCAGATCTCCAAAGAACTATTGGAGAGGTTGCAATCAAGATGGGAAGCTGCAACCAAGACTATCAAAGACATCTATGAGTAGACCCTGAGGAATCTCCTGCCGAGTCTCACTGATGCTGAAGTGAAGACATCACTGAAAGACCATGAAGGTAACATGATGATTAGATTCCACACCTGTTTGATACTTGTCAAAGATATTGAGCATGTGGTAAATGATGCAAAAAACATGTGGGAAAACATCTATCATCTACACAAATCCAGTGATGATACTGTTGAAATCAAGGACATTGACAACAGTGATGATGATGATGATGATGATGATATTGAAGATATTCCAGGGGATCTCCATTCAATAATGTTAGAAGTTGAAGAAGAAGCTAGAAAAGAAATTGAGGAAGAAGAAGCTGAAAAAGAAATGGAGGAAGAAGAAGATGAACAAGACAAAGAGGAAGAAGATCCAGTAAAAATTGCAACTGAAGTCATTGCATCTCTTCCACACTCTCCACCTAAAATAGTTACAGCTTCTACTAGTGAGATTGTGAGCTCATTGACCTCATCAATTGATCAATCTTCACCTGTCTCCTCTCAGCTCCAGGTACCATCTATGCAAGTGTCAACCACTTCATCAACCGAGCTGCAGCCACCTTCATTGACCGAGTCTTCCTCAGTCACAGCAGTAAGATCATCAAGCACATCAACTTCTACTACAGAGTGTATAGTAAGTGTACCTACAGGTACTACAATTTTGACTTCTCTTGCTCTAATTTTGGCAACTGTTAGTTCTCCCACTCCATCCTGTACAACAATTTTGGGAGTAACATCAATTTTTGATGCTATTAGCACATCTCTCAGTCTTCCTCTACTTAGTCCTATTCCATTTTTGTCAGCCAGCCCTGCCTCATCAACTATAATCTCAGTTTCCAAGGGTCAAGGTGAAGTCTTTGCAGGAAAAGCAAAAAGATACATGTTTTCTAGCAAGACAATGGATGAGGAAATTGACTTGGATAAGGACATTGTCATTCCTAAAATAGATCTAGATACAACATCTGTTGATGAAATGAGAATGCTCAATCAGCTATTAGAGTAGAAGGCTAGGCAAAAACAGCTCAGGCATGAAAGAGACCAGGAATATAGCATTATTGAAAGTGCTAAAAATATAATAACAGAGGCTATAGGTGTTGAAGTAGATTCTACTCAACACATTTTGATTTAGTTGGAAGAGGCTGTATATAAATTCAATGAGGATACCTCTGGCCAAGAAAAATTGATTGAAAAGGTAGAGAAGAAATTTGACAAAAAGGTGCTTGAGCACATTGCTCAGCATATTGCATTAAAACAGGTAGAATTGTCTACAATTGTGAGTAATTTTGAGAATTCTTTTACTAATGTAACTTCACTTTTTGGAAAACTTTGTGATGTTACCGAGTATACCAAAGAAATCAAAGAAAAGTTAAATAAAATTGATGAGGACATGAAGGTCAGTGCCCAAATGCTGCAATCTGACCACAGTGCAAGTTCATCCCATCATCATAAAATAAGATTTTTGTCAGAGAAACAGGCAGAATTGCTGAGAGAGGAAGCAAGAATCAGGTCTACTCTGATTGATATCTAGAATATGATTCTTCCTATCATGGATACAATGCAGAAGCATATTGCCCATTCCAAAACATTGATCCATCACAACAACTTCTCAATTGCAGATCATATGATTGAACTTTTTGCAGAAATTCAAATAGCACTCTCCACCAGAAAAAATTTTGCAAGAAAATTGGGATAAGACTTTGGCTCTTATTCTCAAGGTACATTCAGGATTTATCTCTCATTTTGGAATCTCTATGTAAATTATTTGGCATTATTGTCAAAAAGGGGGAGATAGAACTTCAAGAGCTAACTATGCAAAGACATATGTATTGACTTGTAAATATTGTGCATATTGTATGGGGGAGACATATATGTAGACACATCTAATAAGATTTGCATTTTTGAAAACTTTTGAACTGTATGTCAATTTCTGTACATAAACTTTGATTCATAATTGTTTTTGTCACTAATGCCAAAGGGGGAGATTGTTGGCATAAAGTTATTTTCCATTAGTGACAACACTTTTCTCACAGTCCAAACCAAGCATCGAAGACACAGTTCAAACCGAGTGTTGAAGACTCAGTTCAAATTGAGCGTCGGTGACAATAGTTCAAACTGAGCAGATGGACTCAGTATTAACCGAGTTCAGTCGGTTAACATAGAACTTAGTATTAATCGAGTTCAGTCGGTTAATTAAGAACTTAGTGTTAACCGAGTGAAGATGGAAGCAGTGTTAACTGAGTAAATTTGCACTTAGTGTTAACCGAGTGAAAATGCACTTAGTGTTAACTGAGTGTAGTATTAACTGAGTGAAGACGAAAGAAGTATTAACCAAGTAAAGAAGGACTCAATGTTAATCGAGCTCAGTCAGTAAGCAAAGAAGTCAATTTTTGCCGAGTGACACTATATCTATCGAGTCACCAATGGTTACTGAGTTCCAAGCAACGTTGTATGACTAGTATGAACCGTGCCCCTACCTCTACCTAGTGCATGACAATGCCGTGTAACGTGGTGGTTGTCGTGTATCAGAAGGTCATCATGTCTGTCTGAAGAACTCGAGTTTATTATACCATTTGGCCGACTCAGTTGTATTTTGTTTACTTGTGTTCAGCCGACCTTGCATCTATTATTACTGGAATGGCATAAATAATGCTTTACATTTTGTAAAAAGAGACGAAAATAATAATAATAATAATGAAAGGATGTGTGATGCAAATATAGCAGTAGAATAGTATATTAGCAAGGTCTACAAGGTGCAGCAAAGACTTCATCAATCACAAGAGGTGATCAATTGTAAAAGATCTAATCAAGTCATATATAGATCTAATTGGTTCATCCTAACAGGTGAATCATCTTGTAAATCCTCTAACCAGGTAGACTTAATAGTCTTTGTATAAAATCTCCTAACAGAGTGCATACTTATAAAGTGTGTTTCAAATCCTTTAACAAGGTGGATCTAGCAATCTTTCATGCTCTTAATAGGGCAGATCACCAGAAGTGATCATTGTATGCCTTAACCGGCTAACTTCCTACTGTAGTAAAGAAGATTTGTGGGTTTCATCCCCACCCCAGTTTTACTTTCTATTTTGGAAGGTTTCTGGGTCACCAAAATCTTTGTGTATATATGTTTTGGATGTTTATTTATCTCTTACATGTTGTAGATTAGGTGAATGAATACTTTACTGGTTTATGTTGAATTGATTAAAAGGTGTATTGTTACTGATTCACCCCTCCCCTCTCAGTAACCTATTATATCTTGAATATTTCCAAGATCAAGATCAAGATCTTAAGGTATGCTTGCCTCATTAAGGGCTTTATCAAGAATCTTCCCATGAGCAGGCAAGATTTTAAGCAGTTCAAAGATAGATATTTGCATGTTTGTTCATTTTAATTGTTTGATTAAGCTATAAATGATAGTTGTAGAGGGTGTCATAGTTTTTTTGTTTCTACCACATAGGCTAGCAGTAGCATTTCCTTCATTTCATTTTTCTTCAGAAGTGGAAGGTGTGGGGCCTTTGAGAACCAACTTAGCTCACAAGCATGTGATCACATTGACACATGTTTGAAATGGTTCTTGAGTAAATGCCACACCTTTTAGGACAAATGGAGTCTCAGGTTTGGCACTATCTCATTTTCCTTTAATTGTGATAATGTCAAAATATTCAAATACCATAGGTTTAACCATGTGGACAACATCTCCATCAACATATGTGTAATTAACCTTGTTATCACCTTTCTATTTAGAGTTTTCTCCTTTATCATAAGGTGGAAAAGGTTCTTTAAAATCTTTGTGATCAGAATTCTTCTTGTGCCCATCCAAAAATAGGTCACCATCTTCAATGAGATCTTGAATCTTATGATGTAGGGTAATACAATTGCTAGTTTTATGTCCTTTTTTTTTATGGTAGTCACAATAGGTATCCTCTTTCCACCATGTAGGCCAAGGTTGTGGATCATAAGGGCATGGAAACTCCAAAGGAGTAAGAATTTTGTGTTTGAGTAATGTTTTGTAAACCACATCGAGTGGTTCACCTACAAGTGTGAATTTTTGTGGGGCTCAAGAAACCCAAGAGTTATTTTTTGCTTTGTTTCCAACTATCTAAGGAATTGTTGGAAATGAGAATGTAGTAACTGATTCACCCCCTCCCCCTCTACGTTACTTCATTCTCATTTCCAACAATTGGTATCAGAGCTTTTGGTACTTGCAGGAGAAGATTTCAAGGATCTAAGAAAAAGATCAGGATGTCTTACAAAAGAGAAATTCCAAAACTTAATAGAGATAACTTCTCAGCATGGCAAGGACTAATGAAACTTCATCTGGCTACTGTTGGTGATACTGGACTGAAATACCTTGAAGAAAAATATGAAGAACCTTCTGGCACACTGTCAGTCAATGATATTGCTGAAAAGAAAACTCACAACAACATGATGATAGACATAGCATCTGCTCTCAGCTATGAAGAATTTGATGACATTAACAACTGCAAAACCGCCTTTGACATGTGGAACAAGCTAAAAGAAATCTATGGATGGGATGACAATGTGAGAAGAGAAAAAGAAGAAAGTCTAAGAGGACAATTTGATCAAATGAGGATGAGAGAGGATGAAAAAATTGCAAAGTATGTTGAAAGAGTTAAAGCATGTGTAAGTGCAATCAGGGCAGCTGGTGGTGACATCAAAGGAGAAACAGTTGTAAGCAAAGTTCTCAGAACCTTGCTTCCCGTTTATGCAATCAGAGTGTCTGCAATTCAGGAAAGAAGATGTGAAGCAAATCATCAGATAAATCTTGAGGCCATAGTTGGGAGATTAACTGCATTTGAACTAGATAACTTTGAAAACTATGTTCTAGCTTCCAAGAACATGGAATCAGCATTTGAGGCCAAACTTTCACTCAAGGAGAAAAGAAAAAAGAAACTTCAGTCAGAAAGTGAAGATGAATCAGATCTAAGCTCTGACAGTGATCTTGAAGTAATTGAAGCTCTTCTAGCAAGAAAATACTCTAGAGGCAGAGGAAAATATAAAGGTAAAGTTCCTCTAATATGTTTTTCATGTGAAGAAATTGGTCATATTGCAGGTAGGTGCCCGAACAAGCAGAACAATGATGAAAAGAAGGATCATAAATGGAATGGCAAGAAAGATTTCAAATCATTCAAGAACAAAGGTAAGAAATCATGTTTCATGGCTGAAAATTCTAAAGATTCTGATAATAGTGAGGATGAAATTGTTTATATTGCTGTTAAAGATGATTCTGACAATGATGAGGAAGATAAAATTGCTCTTATCTCTCATATAAGTAAGAATGATACATGGATTATAGACAGTGGTTGCTCACATCATATGACTGGTGATAAAACTAAGTTTGATCAGTTTGAAGATTATGATGGTGGCAGTGTAAGGTTTGGTAATAATGAACCTCATTTCATAAAAGGAAGAGGAAGAATTTGTCTAACCAAAGAACTTGTTTGTAATAATGCCTATTGGGTTGAAGGTCTCAAACATAATTTGCTAAGTGTGGCACAGATACTTAATACTGGATTCAAGGTAGAATTCATGCATGGAAAGGCAAGACTGTTGAATGAGCAAGGAAAGCTGATAGGATCTGACACCCAAACTAAAGGTAACTTATTCTATCTAGAACTTGGTGAATGCTCATGTTTTATTGCTCAAATTGAAGAGAGTTGGTTATGGCATAAAAGGTTGTGTCATGTCAATTTTGATAATTTGATAAAAATAAGCAAATTCAAGAAAGTAAGAGGCATTCCTAACATTAAGAAACCTGAGGTTGGTCTATGCAAGAACTGTCAGATTGGTAAAATGGGAAGGACTAGTTTTAAAGGTAAAAACTATCAATCTGAAGATATATTAGAAATTGTGCATACTAATTTATGTGGACCTATTCGAATAGAAAGCTATGCTGGAGAGAAATTTTTCATTCTCTTTGTTGATGATTACTCAAGAATGATGACTGTCATGTATCTAAGAAATAAATTAGAAGCATTTGAGAAATTCAAATGGTATTTGGCAAGAGTAGAAAAAGAAACAGGGAAAAGACTGAAATGTTTAAGGTCAGACAGAGGTGGTGAATTCATTTGACATGAATTCAATAACTTCTGCATTGAAAGAGGTATTAAAAGACAGGTTTCAGCACCAGGAACTCCAGAACAAAATGGAATAGCTGAAAGAAGAACCAGATCCATTATGGATTGTGCAAGAACCCTAATGATAGAAAAGAACATTGCTATCAAATACTGGAAGGAAGCCATCAGCACTGCAGTTCATACATTAAACCGAGTACAGCTGAAAAATGACTCATTCAAGACTCCCTATGAATTATGGTATGTCCACAAACCCAATGTAAGTTATCTGAAAGTATTTGGAAGAAAATGTTATATTTTGAAAGAATCTAGAAAAGGAAAATTTGATGTAAAAGGTGATGAAGGAATATTTTTGGGATATTCCTGCAAAAGCAAAGCATATAGATGTTTAAATCTATCCACTCAAAAGGTCATAGAAAGTGCACATGTGAAAATTGATGAGTTTGCAGACAAATCAGAAGAAGAAAGCAAAAAGGTACCTAAAGACTACAAGAGATTTCTTTACATTGAACCAGATACTATACCAAGTATATCGTTCACTCAAGAATCCTCAACTCCTGAGTCTTCAGTAACCGAGTTGCAAATAGTTCAAACCAAGCCTCAGCAACTTTCAGACACTACTGAGCAAGTTTCTATCAAATCTGAATCAACCGAGCCAATATCTACCGAGCCAAAACAACAAGAATCTGAAGTACAGAAGGATAACAATGAAATTCATTCAAGAGGCAAGGAACCTGTATTAGCAAAATATGTCAAAAGACATCATGCACCAGATCAGATCATTGGAGACAAATCTGAAGGAACCCTGACAAGAATTAAGTTGAAAAATACTTGTTTACTTGCTGATTTTGAACCTAGAAGTATTAAGGATGCACTGGAAAATGATAGTTGGATTGAGGCAATGAATGAGGAAATAGAACAGATAGAGAAAAACAAGACATGGACTCTTGTACCCAGGCCTAAAGACAAGAATATAATTGGAACCAAGTGGGTATTCAGAAACAAGTTGACTGAAGATGGTAAGGTATCCAGAAACAAAGCTAGATTGGTATGCAAAAGATACTCACAAGAAGAAGGTATAGATTATGGAGAAACTTTTGCTCCTGTTGCAAGATTGGAAGGAGTCAGAACCTTACTTGCATATGCTACTCACAAAGGATTCAAAGTTTATCAGATGGATTTCAAGTCAGCATTCCTCAATGGAATACTAGATGAAGAAGTTTACATTGAACAACCTGAAGGTTTTGTTGATCCAGATAAAAGCAACATGGTCTGCAAATTACACAAGGCACTGTATGGTCTGAAACAAGCTCCTAGAGCATGGTATGAAAGATTACATAATTATCTTATTTAGATTGGTTTTCAAAGAGCTAATGATAATAGTAGCTTGTATATAAAGGAAGGTGCAGATAATAAGATTGTCTTGGCAGAAATATTTGTAGATGATACTATTTTCACAGGGCATGATGATCTTTGCAAAGAATTTTCAGAACAAATGAACAAGGAGTTTGAAATGTCTATGTTTGGTGAGATAAAATTCTTTGTTGGTCTTCAAATCCAACAAAATAAGAATGGCATCTTCATCACTTAGTCAAAATACATCAAGGAGATATTGAAAAAGTTTGGTATGGAGGACTGTAAACCTGTTGGAACTCCTATGTGTAATGGATTGAAACTTACAAAAGATGATGAATCCAAAGAGGTAGATCAAACATTGTATAGATCTATGATTGGAAAATTGCAGTATGTAGTTCATACCAGGCCAAATATTACTCTCGCAGTTGGTATTGTTGCAAGATTTTCAGCAAAACCAAGAGAAACTCACCTGATGGCAATCAAGAGAATAATGAGATATTTAAAAGGAACTGAAGATTATGGGCTATGGTACAAATTTGGAGGTAATTTGGATTTGAAATTTTTTACTGATGCTGATTGGGTAGGGAACCTTGATGACAGAAAAAGCACAAGTGGAGGAGCATTCTTTCTTGGAAAGAGATTGGTTTCTTGGACAAGCAAAAAGCAAAATTGTACATCCCAATCTACAGCAGAGGCAGAGTATGTTGTTGCAGCAATAAATTGTTCTAATATTGTTTGGTTTAAGCAACTATTGCAAGGAATGGCGAATTTGTTATCAAAAGGGGCAAAATTTGATCTTAATTTTTACTGCGAACAAAGAGCTAAGTTATCTTTTGTGATTTCAGAGCGAGCTTAAAACATTCTCGAGCGAATTTTTCAAAAGGGAGAAAGAATCAGTTCAAAATTCTTCTACACCTACCGAGTAGCAATGGCATCCGGAAGTGGCAGCTCCAAGACCAAGAAAGGTTTAGAAATGCTGGTTAAAGGAGAAGAATGGAAGGCGCTGAACTTCAAATTGGCACCAGCTATTGCAGAATCACTGGACCCTAACGGTGCTCAATCTCAAATCCCTACAAAGGTACTTCTTATTAATTATATCCGCTCTCATTTCAAATGCTCAATTCAAGAACTTGGAAACCTAGAAATTGATAATGCCCTAGGTGAAATGAGCATAAATGGAAACCTAAAACCCGAACATAAACATCTTGAAACAAAAGGGTTAACCCACATTTCACACTTGCTAAGGAAATTTCATGTAAAATGGGTTAGGTATGTACTCAGTCGGGTTCACAATGGCCAATTGTGGTTAGAGCAACCAGTGCCCATCACAAAGAAAATGATTAGCAAAATTACTAGACTCCCTATGTTGAGCAAAGCCAAGACTACCAAAACCCTAGGTCGGGAAGAATTGCAAAGATTGACCCAAGCAAAATGGGATGGTAGGGGACTTAAGCTCAGTACAGTAGCTGACGTTGAATTGAGATTTGGTATTCACGTCATTGCTCACAAAATCTACAGTTCAAGCCGTCCAAACAGTGTATCTTGTGAAGCTGTGGATTTGGCATACAAAACAGTAAAGAAGAATGTAGAATTTGATTTATCGGAATTGCTTTTGTCTCAATTCAATAAGAATATGGAAAGCATAAGAACCTCCAAAAACAATCCCTGCAAATTTGGTTCGCTTTTGATTTGTTTATTTTTCTATATTCAAAAGTCTTTTCCATCAAAGGGGTCAGTAGTATGGAGTAAAGATATTCCAATTCTTTATCAAATAAATGAGTTCATTGCAAAATTAGGCAAAAATTTTGACAGTGTTTTGGATAACTATTTTGAAGATTTTAAGGAAAGAATGAACCATAGGTTCTGAATTCCACCCAGACTTGTTGAAGAATACAAGGAAGAAGTATGCTTCATGGTAGACTATGACAAGGTATACATACAGGCAGTCAGGCCTCGGGTAGCATGGGTGAAACCTTTTCCCTATGAGGTAAATATTGATGAAACCCACAAATCTTCTTTACTGCAGTAGGAAGTTAGCCGGTTAAGGCATACAATGATCACTTCTGGTGATCTGCCCTGTTAAGAGCATGAAGGATTGCTAGATCCACCTTGTTAAAGGATTTGAAACACACTTTATAAGTATGCACTCTGTTAGGAGATTTTATACAAAGACTGTTAAGTCTACCTGGTTAGAGGATTTACAAGATGATTCACCTGTTAGGATGAACCAATCAGATCTATATATGACTTGATTAGATCTTTTACAATTGATCACCTCTTGTGATTGATGAAGTCTTTACTGCACCTTGTAGACCTTGCTAATATACTGTTCTGCTGCTATATTTGCATCACACATCCTTTCATTTTTATTATTATTGTTGTCGTCTCTTTTTACAAAATGTAAAGCATTATTTATACCATTCCAGTAATAATAGATGCAAGGTCGGCTAAACACAAGTAAACAAAATACAACTGAGTCGGCCAAATGGTAAAATAAACTCAGGTTCTTCAGATAGACATGATGACCTTCTGATACACAGCAACCATCACGTTACACGGCATCGTCATGCACTAGGTAGAGGTAGGGGTGTGGTTCATACTAGTCATACATGCTGCAGATTAGGTGAATGAATACTTTACTGGTTTATGTTGAATTGATTAAAAGGTGTATTGTTACTGATTCACCCCTCCCCTCTCAGTAACCTGTTATATCTTGAATATTTCCAAGATCTTAAGGTATGCTTTCCTCATTGAGGGCTTTATCAAGAATCTTCCTATGAGCAGGCAAGATTTTAAGCAATTCAAAGATCGATATTTGCATGTTTGTTCATTGTAATTGTTTGATTAAGCTATAAATGATAGTTGTAGAGGGTGTCATAGTTTTTGTGTTTCTACCACATAGGCCAGCAGTAGCATTTCCTTCATTTCATTTTTCTTCAGAAGTGGAAGGTGTGGGGCCTTTGAGAACCAACTTAGCTCACAAGCACGTGATCACATTGACACATGGCTGAAATGGTTCTTGAGTAAATGCCACACCTTTTAGGACAAATGGAGTCTCAGGTTTGGCACTATCTCGTTTTCCTTTAATTGTGATAATGTGACAATATTCAAATACCATAGGTTTAACCATGTGGACAACATCTCCATCAACACATGTGTAATTAACCTTGTTATCAGCTTTCTATTTAGAGTTTTCTCCTTTATCATAAGGTGGAAAAGGTTCTTTAAAAGCTTTGTGATCAGAATTCTTCTTGTGCCCATCCACAAATAGGTCACCATCTTCAATGAGATCTTGAATCTTATGATGTAGGGTAATACAATTGCTAGTTTTATGTCCTTTTTTTTTATGGTAGTCACAATAGGTATCCTCTTTCCACCATTTAGGCCAAGGTTGTGGATCATAAGGACATGGAAACTCCAAAGGAGTAAGAATTTTGTGTTTGAGTAATGTTTTGTAAACCACATCGAGTGGTTCACCTACAAGTGTGAATTTTTGTGGGGCTCGAGAAACCCAAGAGTTGTTTTTTGCTTTGTTTCCAACTATCTTACTCATAGTCACTTGTTTGAAATCTTTAGAGACTTTTAAGCTATCTATGAGGTTAAATTTAGTTTAAGATGGTTTGGGAGTGATGTTATCCACTAATCCATCATGTACCACCTGTTAATTTTTTTGGACAAATTTAGACTTGTCTTTGTTATAGGAATGTCCTTGTTTAGCATCCTTTTTGAGAGTAATTTCTCCCTTTTTAATCATGAATTCCTCAATGCATATGGCTTGTATGATCATGTCTTTGAAGGTGCATGGACCTTGAAGTTGTATCTTATGCCTGAAATCTAGCAAGAGATTATCCATGAAGATGTGTAACTTTTTAGTCCTAGGGATTTTGCGTGAATTTTTAGTATATAGTTGCCACCATCTTTGAAGGAATGATAGAAAAGATTCTCCATTTATTTGTTTAAGGTTGAAAAAGTCTCTTACGTTAATGGGATGTTGTATGTTATGTGAGAATTATTGAATGAACATGTTTCCAATCTCATCAAAAGTTTTGATCCTCGTAGGAAATCTCGAAAACCATTCCATGGCTTGACCACCTAGACTATATGGGAACAAATGCATAAGGTATATTTTGTCATGCATGAACTCCATTAATAGAGCACTAGTCTCTCTCAAGTCATCTTGAGGATCGGATGTCCTTAAGTATTTGTCATATTTAGGCAACTCAACTCCTCTAGGAAAAGGAGGCATATGCAAATCCTTGTCAAAAGGAAAAGGATAAATACTATCGAGCATGAATTGTTTAGCCAAAAAAATTTTATCTTGCAACACTTGAGGTAATTGTTCTTGCATGATTAGGAGTTGTTTTTGCAATATTGAGGTCTCATTTTCTTCCTCTTGAGTAATAATTGTTTCAACATTGTAATGTTGAGGGAGTTTCTCTCCTTCCTGAGAAAGTTTGAGAAAGTATTTCTCTTTCTCTTCTTGGAGCAAGATATCCATCATTTTCTAGAAATTCTTGTCTTTACAACATCATTCTATCACTTCTAGGGGTATCTCTTTGTTATCCCTATCATTGTTTTTATATGTGTAAGGACAAAAAGTCCTTTCATTTTTTTTAGAGTCTTCTTGGTTAGTTCTCGCACTATTTTTGCATGTTTCTCTATCTTGATCTGCCATTATAGGGATGGGGATATATTTCATATGTGGAGGTTGCATAAATGTTTCAAACAATTGTTTAGATGTTATGTCTGTAGGTATCTCATTAGCGTCTAGATCTTCTTGGAATAGTGAATTCCTAATCTATTACAAGTTTATGTCATATTTTCTTCGAGCACTAGGTGAATTGTTAGGAGAACTAGATCATGAGAATATTTCCCTATACTCAGTCTGAATGTGACTTCTACCATGGGTCTGACCTCTACCTCTACCTCATCTTAGTCTATAAGAAGGAAATGTGTTTCTACTTCTAGTCACAATAGTCATAGACAAGGACTAATGACAAAGTTTAATCAATGATCACACTAGGATGTTGTCTCAAAGTAAGTGAAGCATAGTAATCACATTATGATCCCATGTACGAGTAGTTAGAGAAATAGCTAGAACAACCAATAGCTTTTTACTATCATGACCCAAGGCTTGACCAACACTAGAAGGCAAGATAGGATGGTGAGTGACAAGACTAATCCGTGCGTAGATAACAACTGATGAGCTAAGCAAGAAGTCTAAGTTTTGATACTATTGCAACTTGGAGAAACAACATAGTGTATCTAGCAAAATATCAGACTTAGGTTCAATTCGAACAAGGAAAATTAGAACAGCTCGTTGTTTTAGAAAAAATCCAATAGTTTTGTGTGAGAAAAGGACACAAAGGTGAGAAAACATAGAAAGCCTAGCAAGGAGACACCTCTGACAGACCAATTTGTTAGTTTGAAGGTAGAAGTTTAAGCGAGGATTCAGGAAAATGCACACAAGAATGTGTAGAATAGGGTGTGAGGATTCATAACAATATTTTGCATAGTGTTTTCTCGCACAAGGATTCTAGTAGAGCCATGCCAAGAAGTACAACTTTGATAATAGAGCAAGTTTTCTGACAATTTAGACCATAGAGGGCACTTTCTTGCACAAGGATTCTCCTTGAACTATGTGAGGAAGTGCTACAAATGGTGCAAGAAAGTGCTAGAAAGACATTTTCTCATACAGATTTTGCAAAAAAGTAGGCAAACTTTTGACCAAATTGGCAGATTTTGACTTCTTGAAGAGATTTTGATGATTCAAATAGTTTTCTAGACAGATTTATGACAGCGTTTGACAGTTTTCAACCAGATTTGAATGTTGTTTTCAAGGTTTTGAATAGCACATAAGGTTGTAAGAGAATAGTTTATCTTCATACAAGAGACACATAGAGTAGTCGAAGAAAATCCAACCAAGGACAAAGCAACTTGGAAGGATGAGGGGAGTCTTGACCTTTTAGTCTAAAATTTTTGGACAAGTTTAAGACTTGATAACAAACACTCTCTATCCCTATAACCAAAAATGGCTTAGTGACCAAAACCCTTGCCCATGCTACGTATCTCACAAAACTAACATGTTGGAGGATGAATGAACCTCAAGTTCAAAGAAATCCCATTCATGTTTATGTAATTGTGGAGTACAAATGATGAGTGTAATTTCTTTAGGTGATCCAGGTAATCCACTTGGATAGATCCCTTCACAAGGATTATGACACTTTCAGAGGTGAATCAGGTAACAACTATCTACAAAATGTAATCCCTAGTGGCTTCACGAATGAAGTTGAGGCCAACAACCCACACTAGCATTTGTATGCACACACACTTGACTAGAAAGACTGGGAGTAGCATTGCTCAATGCAACATACAAGGCCTCTTATTGATATGAGATATAAGAATAAAGAAAAGGAAATTAACATGGCTTTGAAGTCTTTTTCTCAACAAAGCTTCTTTATAATAGTGAGGTGGAATCATCGAAAAAAGGTGTGTGCTCACTTTGGTCATTCTTGGAGGTTGGATCACTCTGGCAGGCTGTCTAAAGGATGACTCAGACTGGAGGTCAGATTCAATGGTCAAATTTTCTAATTTTCCCAAAAGGGAAAAGAGCATACTCCTCTACCTCGTCTCTTCACTCAAAGCACATAGAACACATTCATCACCAAGCTAGCTTATCAATCCCAACTTTTCTGTTAAGACTTATTTAGGAGAACCACTACCTTTCTTGCCTCCCTCGGGTACCATCTTTTAGAGGCTTCTACATTTCTTATTCACTCTTGGGCATCACTTCCAAGTAGTAAAGATCATACTCCCCTATTCCCCTATCTTTCACCCTACAAAGCTCACAATCCCTATTTAGACTATATTTTGAAAGCATTGAAAAGACATAATGTTTGCTTGAATTTTCTTTGGCACACATCCTACAATCAAACCATTAGCATTTTCTACATCAATGTCTTTGTCAAGTGTCCTACAATCAAACTATTAGAGTCATTGTTTCAAGTTTTCTATCAAAACATCTTGCAAACCACTGTTATTCTACATCATAAGTTAGAAATCATAAAATAAATTCTGCAAAATAGAGATTAGATCATAAAAATCACAAAGTTAGAACAAGAAATGAATTTTTTTAGGAAAACTAGCATCATAACTCATGCAAGGATTCCCTACACTCCACAGAAAGATTCTCTTTGTGCCTTGCAAGGAAGTGTTATTCCTGCATGAGCATACAAGATCTCGTGCAAGAAAGTATAGAGATGTGCACAAGAAAATGCACTAAAGGGGTGCAAGAACCTATTTCTTCGCACAGGTCATCCTGTTTCTTTGCTTAGATTAGTTAGTTTCTTTGCATAAGAAACTGGTTCTATGTGCAAGAATCTGCTACTGTGCATGACAGCAAGTTAGAAAAACATGAAAATTTCAATGAGAGGCTAGAAAATTTGATTTTTTTGAGCCCCACAGTGGGTGCCAAAAATGGTAGCATGAAATAGGGCCTCTTGGTCCACACACACTTCAATATGATCTTTTTTTGTGCACTATCACACCAAAGTGAACATGAGGTTGTTCATTCGACATGCATACACAAGGCAATCTATTGGCTTCTAACTAGATGGGGCGACTAGATGCTCTCAAACTTGTGAGTCCAATAACCATAGACTATGCTTAGAACAAAGGATTTGAATGGAGGATGATTTGCAATGCATTTACTCTAGGTGAATATGCATGTTCATTCCAAATGAAGATAAGTAATTAAGTGAGCATGTATGCAAGTATTCTACAATTGAAAGCATGTAAATTCAAGCTGAGTATGAAATCCAACGATGTCTCAACAACATTTAACTACTTTCTCCTCCTCTCTTATTCCCAAATTAATCTTGCATTTATAAATTTTGGCAAGGCCCTGGGGTAGAGTTTGATCCAACCATGGTGAGTTTGGGGGTTGAATATTTTATTCATGGTGGAGATCCCACTAGAATAAATAATGCAGAGTGGAGATCCCACTCAAAATAAATAATCTAAAGTGGAGAACCCACTCAGAATAAACACTATGAAGTGGAGATCCCACTTAGAATTGTTTAAGAATATGCTTGGACCCCATAAAGAATAAACTATTCATTTATGGATAGGGGGTCCCTTATCAATATTAAATTGATTTCTAGAATAATGACTCATTAATGTTTATTCTAAAATTAATATTCATGTGTCAAAATTGAATGGGTTTAGATTAATTTGACTTGTTTGAATTATTTAAACCTATTCTATTTGAAGATGTAATTATGCATTTAAATATGTGACCAATTTTGCATTATTACAAGTGCCAGTTAGTGGTGATCGAGTGTTTGCTAGTAGTATTGACCGAGTGCCAAAAGAAATTGGAAGTTTGTTGAATGAGTATAAGGATATTGTTGTAGAAGATATTCCTAATGGTTTACCACCAGTAAGGAGTATAAGTCATTGTATGGATCTGATTCTTGGAGCTATTTTTCCGAACAAAGCACCATACAGATCAACACCTATAGAGAATGAAGAACTTAATAAACAAGTGCATGAGTTGTTGGAGAAATGTTTGGTCAGAGAGAGTGTGAGTCCATGTATTGTACCTTTCATATTAGCACCTAAAAAGAATGGAGAATGTATACTAATTCCAGAGCTATTAACAAGATCATAGTGAAATATAGGTTTCCTATGTCAAGGATGGAATACATAATAGATTGTTCGAGTGGAGAAAAGCATTTTACCAAGATTGATTTGAAGAGTGGCTATCATTAGATCAGAATTAGAGAAGGTGATGAATGGAAGACTACTTTTAAGACAAAAGATGGTTTGTATGAATGGTTGATTATGCCTTTTGGTTTGACTAGTGCAACTAGAACTTTCATGAGGTTAATGAATGAAGATCTAAAAAGATTCTTGAGTAAATTTGTGATTGTTTATTTGGATGACATCATGATATTTAGTAACATTAAGGAAGAACATCTTGAGCATGTTAGAAAAGTATTTCAGAGATTGAAAGAGGAGAAGTTGATGATAAATTATCTAAAAAAGTGTTCTTTTATGCAAGAAGAGATTGTGTATTTGGGATTTGTGATTTTAGATGATGGTTTGAAGATGGATCCTAAGAAGGTAAAAGTAATTTTGGAATGGCCTACACCTGAGAATGTAGGTGAGGTAAGATCATTTCATGGTTTGGCTAGCTTTTACAAAAAGTTTGTAAGGAATTGCAGTTATGTTTGTAATGGTGTGACTGAGACAATGAGAGGAGATAAAAAGAAATAAAAGTGGACACATGGAGCTAACAACAATTTTGATACTTTTAAAAAAAAGGTTGTTGAGTTACTTGTATTGGCTTTACTTGATTTCAATAAGGTATTTCAAGTTGAATATGATGCAAGTGGTAGTGCAATAGGAGTTGTATTGATTCAAGAAGGTAAACTTGTTACTTCCTTTAGTGAAAATTTGAATAAAACTAAATTGAAGTATTCTATGTATGATCAAGAGTTTTATGCTATTGTTCAAGCCTTGAAGAAGTGGAGACATTATTTAATTCTTAAGGAGTTTGTGTTGTATACTAATCATAAAGCTTTACAGTACTTTGGAAGTCGACATAAATTGAATCACAGACATATGAAGTGGGTTGAGTATTTGCACAATTTTACATTTGTCATTAAGCATAAGAGTGGAGTTACTAATAGAATTGTTGATGCATTGAGTAGAAGATGTTCTTTATTGACTCAGATGAAGGTTGAAGTTCTTGGTTTTGATGACATGAAAGAGTTGTATGATACTGACCCTAATTTTTCTGAGGTATAGAGAGAGTGTAGAGCTCTAAATCTAATAGATCACATAAGTAAGTATGATCAATATTTCATTCAAGAAGGTATGTTGTTCAAAGGTATTCACTTCTGTATCCCTAGAATTTCCATGAGAATTAATTTAATTAAGGAAAATTATACTGGTGGATTGGTTGGACATTTTAGAATTGATAAGACATTGAGTTTGTTGAAAGAGAAATATTGCTAGCCAAAAATGCATAAGGAAGTTCAAAAATTTGTGAAGAGTTGTGGAGTCTATCAAGTTGCAAAAGGAGTGAGTCAGAATACTAGTTTGTATACACCTATTACTATTCTTGAGAAGCCTTGAAGTGACATTAGCATGGAATTTGTTCTTGGATTTCCTAAAACAGTGAAGAGTTATGATTCTATATTTGTTGTTGTGGATAGATTTTATAAGATAGTTTATTTTGTACCTTGTAAGAAGACATCAGGTGTTGAGCATGTTAAACTTTTATTCAAAGAGATAGTGAGGTTGCATGCATTACCAAGAAGTATTATTTCTGATAGAGATTGTAAGTTTGTTGGTTATTTTTGGAAGACATTGTGGAAGAAGATGGGTACTGAGTTGAAGGTTAGTTCTACATGCCATCCACAGATAGATGGATAGGTGGAGGTTTTGAATAGAAGCTTGGGTAATTTATTAAGATGTTTAGTTTGAGATAAGCCAAGTAATTAGGAAGTAGTATTAGCACAAGTTGAATTTGCATATGATAATTTTGTGAATAGGAGTACAGGAAAGACACCTTTTGAGATTGTTAGATGAATGCAACCTAGAGGAATATCAAATTTGAGGGATGTTGTTGGTAAAGAGAAGAGAAGCACTTCCAGAGAAGAATTTACTGATTTTATGGAGTCTTTGCATAAGGAAGTGTTAGAAAGGTTAATCTTTCCTTGGATATATTAATTGGGATATTCCAAGGGTCCCTAAATGTAGTTTGTCCTCTTGTACACATGTGGAGGACATGTCATTGTTTGTCCTTTATTCCACATGTAAGGACAACTCTTGTTTATTTCTTTATTTAGTTTATCCTCCTTAAGAGGATTGTGACACTTTGCACACACCTATTATGAATGTGGCATTCATAGAAATAGGAGTTACAAATGCAACTCCTCTCTCATCTCTATATAAGATATGCTCCTCCTTCTTTCTTCAACACACTCTTAGCACTTGATGTTATTGTATTGAGCTACTTTTGCTCCAACACTCTCTCTCTCTCTTCTCTAGGCATTTGCCTTCATTCATAATACTCACAAGGGGTTTTCTTTGCTTTCCCCTTATAAATCCTTGTCTCCATTGTTGAACCATCTTGGTGTATTCTCTTGGAGTTTTCTTATCTTATGGTAATATTGTTTCACAATTAACTTACTTGGATTGCTTCTCGTTCCTTGCTCAATATTATCATTTCTTACATGGTATCAGAGCTTGGCTATCTAATCCTTGTTTTAAGTTTTGTGTTGAAGGTTACCATTCATTGGAGCACACCTTATTTGGAGACATTATTGAGAGAAGAAGTTTGTGTTGTGATTTTAGCTCTTTTTAACAAATTTTGTGTATGCAGGTTTCATTATTTACTAACCCTCTTTGGAAGGCTCACCGCCAAAGGGTTTTCTTGTTAAATTTCAATTTTTTTTCTCTCTTGTTTTGGACGGCATGCCGCCAAAACAAGAAGTATTATATGAGTAAGTTTTCAATAAGTCTCTAATTTTCTTACTCCATTTTTTTTTTTAAAAACAATTCCTACTCTTTAAAACAAAAAAAACATTCCAATATATTATTTTTTTGTTGTATGCTCTTGAAAATTTCTAACATACAACATAGATGTTTTCATAGGATTTAATCCTTATAAATATATTATCATTTCTTATAAATCTATTATCATTGCATCTTTTTATAAAAATAAAAAATTAAAAAAAATCTTGCATTTAAATTTGGGCGGACGCGCCACCCGCGTGCCGCGCAACACCAGCGTGCCACCGCGAGCCGTCCGCGCCGCCGCGTGCACTTAGCGACGATGCCCATTTTCAACACCGCCACACGCCGCTGCGGGCACTCAGCGCCACCGCCGCTCGTTCTCAACACCGCCTAAACCCTGCGAATTAACTGTCGATGTTTGTTTATCCGCTTTCGTCGCCCCCTTCACACCCAGGGTAAACTTTCGGCGTGGCCCGCGTCTAGGCCACGCAGTAGCCGCCGCATGCGCAGCCACGCCGGCATCATTATCCACCTTCATCCATTTTTTAAACATTTGAAATCTCGCTCTTTTTTTCCACCGACCATGGCCGACCAACCACCTCTGCCCTCTGGCCACGTGGCAGCCGCCGCCAACGCTCTGCTCCTCATGCACTGCGTTTTTATTAAATATATCTCCGCCTAACCTTTTGCTTTTTTTTAAAAAAAATCTTGTTTTATTTATTAAAACAAAAAATTTATAACGTTTTTTTTATATATCACATTTTTTTTTTCTTCATTTTTTTTTAAAACAAATAAAAATTTAAATTTTATTAATTTTTTGTTTTCTTTCAAATCCATAATTCAAAAAAACAAAAGATATATTCTTAATTTTATATATTAAAAAAAACAAAAAAAAATTTCTTCTCATTAACAAAAATTTTTTCTCAATTGATTTTCAAATTAAGGAATTTTTTTTTCTTCTAATCATGTCAACCTTAATTCCAGAAATAAAACTTAATTATTCTAATTATCATTCTTGGAAAACTTATATCTCATTTATTTTTCGTTTTAAACACCTCTTCGAAATAGCCACTGACCCTTCTCTTGAACCCGGTTCAGCGGCTACTCAAGACGACAAAGATACTTGGAAAGCTAAAAATGAAGAAGCTTTAGGGTTAATTGGTATTTCTATTATTCCATATTTATATGTGTTAATTGCTCACTTTTCTAAAGCTCATGATGCATGGTCCATCTTGCAAACCAAGTATGACAGTGGAGATGAATACTGCAAAATACAGTTGCAGGATCAACTCGAAGATCTCAGGTATGCAGATTTTAAAAGTATGGATGAATTTCTTTTAAAATTTGATTCTCTTAAAAGTCAAATTATGGCTTTAGGTGTTCAATTAGAGGACATTCGTTTAATTCATCTTATTCTTAAAAAATGTCTTCCTAGACAGTTTCAACAGTTTATAACTAATATTCATGCACAACTTGCTATTCCTACTTTAACTTCTCAGTTAACTTATGTTATTTTTCAAACTTTATTAAGACGAGAAGAAGCTAAGCTAATTCAGTTTGGTACCCTTAAATCAACTGAACATGCATTTGTGTCTAGAAATTCAACTAATAATTTTCGTTCCAATAATAATAATCATAATCACAAACAATATAATACTAATTAAAATAATTCCAACAATAAATTTCATGCCAAATATAATAATAATACCAATCATCCTAATAATACTCGTAATACTAATAATGAAAGGAATCATTCCAATTCCAAACCTCATTGTTCTTATTGTGGCAAAGATGGTCATATTGTCAATAACTGTTTTAAAAAGCAAAATGATAAAAAACCTATGAATAATAGTAGCAATCATCAAAACTCAAACCATAAAAAAGGTAACTCGACTGGTTCTAATCCTCATCATGCTTTTACTTGTAGCTTTAATCTTTGTAGACCTTTAGAATGGATTGTTGACAGTGGCACATCACAACATGTCACTTCTCATAAAGAAATTTTTGATTCTTTACAACCTGATATTGCTAACATTCCTATTCAGTTAGCTAATAATTAGACTTGTAAAGTTGAAGGATTAGGTGATGTTACTATTCCTAATGGTAGATTTCATGATGTATTATATGTACCTAACTTGAAAACTAATCTACTTTCTGTTTCACAGTTATGTCAGGACTATAAAGTTGAATTCTACAAAGATACATGTTATATCATAGATCCTCAAACTCTCAAAGTGATTGCTCATGCTAAAATGGATAATGACAATTTGTTTAAATTCCATGAATTTGCTAGTTCACGATATTCTTTACATACTTCTATTGATTTCAATATATGGCATGAAAGACTTGGCCATTTAAATTCTAATTATATTACTTTCATGCAAAAGTATAATATGGTTGATGGCTTGTCTCACATTATTCCTTCCAAGATTGCCTGTACAGGTTGTATGAGTGGTAAGATGCATAGGGAGCCCTTTCCAAGTGGAAAATCATGGCGGGCAACTCATAAGTTGCATCTTGTCCATAGTGATCTTTTGGGCCCCATGGAGAATACCTCCATCCAAGGTTCTCGGTATGCACTTACCTTTGTTGATGATTTTTCTAGACGAACTTGGATCTATTTTTTGCATAGCAAGGATCAAGTTCTTGATATATTTATTGAATTTCAGTTATATGTTGAAAGGCAATCTGGATTAAAACTTAAAATTCTTAGAACTGATAATGGGAAGGAATATGTGAATAATGTTTTTCATTCTTATTTGAAATCATGTGGAATTAAACACGAGCTTACTATTCCTTATACACCACAACAAAATGGTGTGGCGGAAAGAAAGCATCGGACCATTGTTGAAATGGCCAGAAGCATGTTGCATGCTAAGAATCTACATTATAAATTTTGGGTTGAAGCCATGTTTTGTGCAACTTATATTCTTAATCGGACTCCTACCAAAGCTCTCAAGGCTATCATTCCAGAAGAGGCTTGGTCTGGTAGGAAACCTAATTTACATCATTTACGGATATTTGGTTCTATTGCTTATCTTCATATGCCTAAACAGAAAAGGCATAAATTAGATGCTAAGTCATCTCCTTATATGTTTGTTGGGTATGATGAAAACACTAAGGGTTATCGTGTTTATGATTCCACTACTGACAAAGTTCAAGTTGCTAGAGATGTTTGTATTGCAGAAACTGGAGTTCATGATTGCTCTACTACACATGATGAAGAATTTAGTGGCACTAAAATTGTGCTAGTGGAGGACCAACTTCCTTCTCTTAACCCTACTCCTTCTCTTAATCCTTCAAATCAAGTACCACCAATTATTTCTACTCCTACAACTCATGATACTCAAGTAGATACTAATGATACTTTTATTACTAATGATTCTTCCTCTACTGATAATTCCATCACAACTAAACGTAAACCTAAATGGGCTCAAAACCTAATCAATGAAGCTGATGATTATATTTCTAGATCTAGTGGAATTAAACATAGAACGATTAATTATTGTAATTATGCTTTGATGACTACTATTATGAATTCTAATGATCCTAAGTCTTTTGATCAAGCTAACTCTCAACCTTATTGGCAGAAAGCCATGCAAGAGGAATATGATTCTTTACTTGCTAATCAAACTTGGGACTTAGTCAAATTACCTCATGGCAAGAATCTAGTTTCATGTAAATGGTTATACAAAACAAAATTGAATACTAATAATGAAATTAGTAAATTCAAGGCTAGACTAGTTGCTAGAGGTTTTTCCCAAATTGAAGGATTAGACTATAATGAAACTTTTTCTCTTGTTGCTAAAATGCCTACTATCAAATTAGTTCTTGCTTTAGCATCTAACCTGAATTGGCCCATTCATCAAATGGATGTTAAAAGTGCCTTCTTAAATGGTGATTTACATGAAGAAATCTATATGGCTCAACCTCCTGGATTTGCTGAGAATGGTAGTGAAAATCTGGTTTGCAAATTGAACAAATCTATTTATGGTCTTAAACAATCACCTAGAGAATGGTATTCTAAAATTAATTTTTTTTTTATTTCTCAAGGTTTTGCTAGAAGTCAGAATGATCCAAATTTGTATATTAAACATACTAACGATGACATTATTATTGTTATTGTTTATGTAGATGATCTAATACTCACTTCTAATTCACACACTTTGATTTCTGATATCAAATTCCAACTTAAACAGAAATTTCAGATGACAGATTTAGGGATCTTACATTATTTCTTAGGTATGCAAATTTTTCAAACTCCTAAAGGTATCTTTGTTTCTCAAAGCAAGTATGCGTATGATCTTTTAGAAAAATTTAAGATGAATGACTCTAACCATGTTTCAATTCCATGTGAATTAGGAACTAAATTAATGAATGATATGAATACTCCTTTTGTTGATGAAACCTTGTATAGACAGTTGGTAGGAAGTTTAAATTATTTAACTCTTACTAGACCTGATATTGCTTATAGTGTTGGTTTAGTTTCTCGATTTATGTCTAAACCTTAACAAACTCATTTTAAAGTTGCTAAATGCATCTTAAGGTACATTAAAGGAACTATTAATATGGGATTATTTTATGATGCAAATTCTGAATTTATTTTACATGGCTATACTGATTCCAATCTAGGTGGAGATCCCAATGATGGGAAATCCACTTGTGGTTATTTTTTCTTTGTTGGTTTAGGTCCAATTTCTTGGAAAAGTAAAAAAGAACACTCTATTTCCCTATGCTCAACTGAAGCTAAATACAAAGGTTGTACCAATGCAGCTAAGGAAGCTTTGTGGATTCGAAGACTTCTTGACGATTTGGGTCTACCTCAACAATCACCTACATCTATACATTGTGACAATCAAAGTGCTATTGCCTTGGCAAAGCATCCATTTTATCATGCACGAACCAAACATATTTCACTCCAACATCACTTCATTCGAGAACAAGTTGAAGACAATCAAATTATTCTTCTTTATTGTAAAGGAGAAGATCAAGTGGCTGATATTTTAACCAAACCACTTTCTAAAGAGAGATTTCAGTTCCATTGTAAAAATTTGGGTTTACAACCCGTTGATGTAAACTCCCCAAGTAAAGATTAAGGGGGGGTGTTAGAAAGGTTAATCTTTCCTTGGATATATTACTTGGGATATTCCAAGGGTCCCTAAATGTAGTTTGTCCTCTTGTACACATGTGGAGGACATGTCATTGTTTGTCCTTTATTCCACATGTAAGGACAACTCTTGTTTATTTCTTTATTTAGTTTATCCTCCTTAAGAGGATTGTGACACTTTGCACACACCTATTATGAATGTGGCATTCATAGAAATAGGAGTTACAAATGCAACTCCTCTCTCATCTCTATATAAGAGATGCCCCTCCTTCTTTCTTCAACACACTCTTAGCACTTGATGTTATTGTATTGAGCTACTTTTGCTCCAACACTCTCTCTCTCTCTTCTCTAGGAATTTTCCTTCATTCATAATACTCACAAGGGGTTTTCTTTGCTTTCCCCTTATAAATCCTTGTCTCCATTGTTGAACCATCTTGGTGTATGCTCTTGGAGTTTTCTTATCTTATGGTAATATTGTTTCACACTTAACTTACTTGGATTGCTTCTCGTTCCTTGCTCAATATTATCATTTCTTATAGGAAGTAAAATTAATGATGAAACAAAGTAATCAAAAATATAAGAAAAATGCTGACAAGTTTAGGAGACATCATATTTTTGACATTGGTGATGAGGTGATGGTTCATCTGAAGAAAGGAAGATTTCTTGTTGGAACATATAGTAAGCTAAAAATGAAGAATATTGGACCTTGTAAGATCCTGAAGAAGTTTGACAATGGTAATGCATATGAAGTTCAGTTACCTGATGACATGGATATATATTCTATATTCAATGTTGCTGATTTATACAAATATCATGAGTCAAAAGATGAAATGCATGTACCAGATGATTGTCCTAAGAAGAATATTGAAGAAGTTGAACAAATACTAGAGTAGAGAGTTGGTAAGAGCATGAGAGGAAAAGACTATTATGAGTAATTGGTAAAATGAAAAAATAGACCTAGTGAAGATGCTATATGGATTTCTCAATCTGAGTTGGATTTAGTTCAGCTTGTGACACTTGCATGATTTAGGATAATCATTTCTTTCTACCCTAGTTGTCTAATGTAGAAGCATCCTGGGTTGCACTATTGTCCTACATGTTTTTAGTTTTTCTAGTTTCTGCCAAGTTGCAATGTCTTACATTACCAAGTTCTAGTGGGTATCAAGCATTTAGTGGATGTCGAACTTCCTGGTTGATGTCAAGTTCTTAGTTGATGTCGAGTGTTTTTTGTTTGCCAAGTCATCCTTTGGATGTCGAGCTCATGTGGTTGCCAAGTTTGTATGGTTGTTGAGTTCCTTTGGATGTCAAGTTTGTGTGGTTGTCGCATTCATTTAGATGTTGAGTTTGTGTGGATGTCAAGTTCATTAGGTTGCCAAGTGTCAGTATTTCTTAAAGCTTTTGTTTTCTGAGTTGTTTATGAGTGGTTTCCTATTGAGGCCAACCTTTGCATTTAATTTAGTATTATATATCTATTTCAAGCCGACTTGTAGCTTAGCCTAGCATTTAATATGAGAGTTTATTTAGTTGTATTTGCAGGCCAACTTGTGGCCATGCATGTATTTAAGAAACCTTGGTTAGAGTCTTAGGGATAGAACTTAGAGAGAGGGAAGGAGAAAAATGCAAAGTTGGATAAATGAAGATTGCAATTAAAGTTGATATATGGCCATAATCTAGAAGGCCTTATAGTTGGGTATATAATTGATCTATGGATGAATATATGAATGAATTTTTTTACTTCTTCTATCTCTTGAGTTGTTGAAATTTGTTGTTATTTTTGCTATGTTGACTTTGTGTAGGTGGTTTGAATAGTTGGGTGTGCCTTTGACCCTAGTTTTTCATCCCTCCTTGCATCATTGATGCTCACTAAAGTACAAGATAGTGATTCATCAACCAAGTTTCATTGAAGATCTATCAAGTTGATGCAGATTGTCACACTTCAAATGTGAAATGCATTACATATTACATATGAATTAGTATAAAAGGTACAAAGTAAATTCAAAATATGTATCCTTTTGAATTTGATTTCAAAGAGGGATATTTTTAATGTCTCAAAAGGAAAGTATACAGATGATGGAATACATAGCAAAGAGGGAGAATAATGACAAAAGTACATAGCAAAGTGATGATAGATGTAAGAGGCAAAATTCACTTGGAAGCAGCTGAGACAAATCTAGGCAAAATCATAGAGGGAATTGGGATGGATGAGAATCATAGAATATTATATAATTTCTCATACTTTTATCATTAGATGTTGACATGTGTTTTCATCAATGCCAAAGAGGGGGATTGTTGGAAATAATTCTTCAAATTGTATGTTTTTTCATTAATACTACACAAATGTTAGTATTAACTGAGCACATTCAATATTAACCTAGAAGTTGGGCAATGAAGGACATCCAATATCATCTGAATAGTCGGGAAATGAAGGACATTTATTTTTCATTATTAAATGAGCAATTGGGAAATGAAGGACTTCTAGTATTAATCAAGTGGTCAGGCATCAAAGGAATCATGATGTTAACTAAGTGATTAATCCCAGTATTTATTTAGTGTCCTTAAATTACACATGTTTATTATTTAACTGATTGAGGTTGACTAGTTAGATGTTGAATGGTTATTTGAAAATGTATTCAAGTTGACTTGACAAAGCTTATGATATATAAGATAGATCAAGAAGTGTAATGAAAATAAGATATATGTGGAATACATGAAACAAGATGAATAGGTTATCAAAGGAAAAGGAAGAGAAGACAAATGTGGAAGATAAGAAGCAAAGAATATTTTGATCAGTAAGGATCCAATGGTCAAGACAAAATAGAGATCTAAATTTGTAAAAAAAGTTACTTCATAAATCAGGTCAAATTGTTGTTACCTTCTAACCATTATAGTAGTGAAGAAATACCCTAATAGATTTGACTTAACTGTCAGATTGTGAATCCTTTAACAAGGTAAAATTTTAAGATTGAAGTGTTTGAAGACCTCTAACTAAGCCACTCCTAATACAATGAACTAAATCCTCTAACAAGGTCATACTTAATAGTAAGTATTGTAACCTTTAACAAGGTTGGCTCGTAACATTGCTCACTTCAGAAGAGTGAAAATATTGTAACTAGTTGCATGGTCATTTTTCCAAATTGTTTTTCTACATTAAATCTTGGTGTCATCTATGTTCATGTTATTTTCTTTATGATTTATGTTTCTACAACTAAGTTACTAAAGGTTAAAATAGATTAACTATCATTAAGACTACTTTGTTAATTGAGTTACAACAAGAACTTAGTTTTAACTGAACAAGGTAAAGAATTTCATTATCAATGGAAAGTTTGATTTGACATCTAGGGACAATGAATTGTGTTTTTAATAACTGATTCACCCCTTCAATCTTAGTTACTCTCTTCATTTCCAACACACATGACTAGTGAGTTAAGTAATTTTTACAAATTTGAAGAAATTGATGGTGATGGACCTATTAAGTTAGGCAATGATGTTCCATGACTAAATGATAAGATTAGATATGATGATTCTTATTGGGTAGAAGTATTAAAGTATAATATTTTGAGTGTTGCTTAATTATTTTAATAATAAAGACCTTAAATTGGATTTTTAGAATAGAAAAGTCAAGATCTATGATGATGAAGGAAATCTGATTGGAATAGGGATGCAAAAAGAAGGTAACTTATTTTATCATGATCCCACTATTGAGACATGTTTATTTTTTAAATTTTAGGATGTATGGTTGTGGCATAAAAGGTTGTATCATCTAAATTTTGAGAACATGGTCAAGGTCAATAGAAAGAAAAGAGTTAGAGACTTACTGAACCTACAAAAACTTGTGATGTGATTATAGGATCTAGACAATAGTTGCTAAGTGAAATTACATAGAGTTGTAAAAATATTTAATGTCTAATATATAACTAAAAATGCCATTAAATATCAAAATAACATGAACAATAGAAAGAGAGAGTTATATCACTAGAGATAGAGAAGAGAGAGAAGAGAACCAATTTCATAATGAAGTTTATCCGACCTAAGCAGACTATATCTCCAGATCTAGCTCAACTGAGTGAGAAATATATTAATGATGCTCCAAAAGTTGATTTACAACCTCATGAAGTCCATCCACAAAGTCTTCGTACAAGATCCTTACTCAAACCACCTTGCATACAAGCTCTCAAAGCTACAAGACTAGTATCTAAAAGAGTAAGAAAGACTTCACCTAAAAGGCCTAACTACAGAGATAGAATATCATTACATCATATTCTCCTACAATACTTCTTCTCATAAGAGAAGCTCTCACTTTATCCTTTGCAAAGACTAAATCAAATGCAAATGAATTCCAATGGCCTATAGCCCCCCTTTATACATAAAAAATGGGCTAAAAAAATTAGTTACAAAATAATCACTTTTCACTAATTCAATCTTCATACAAACCCATTTTTAGGGACTAGATTTATATAAATATCCTTAAATGGCTAAGGATAGTCAAGCTACGATAAGAATAAAATGTATTTATCCCAAAAATATCTCAAGCACCATAAATAGTACAATAGTTGGGTTTGTGCAAGAACATGGTCAACCAAACTATGGCCTTAAGTGGCAGTGAAAAATGAGCAAACCAGCGTTATGTCAACTTGACACATAATTTTAAGTGGTTCTGGACTTTATATCAAAAATTTGTAAGAAAATAATCTATAGGAAATTGAATCTAGTTTCTAAACTACTAGACCTTATCTAGAGAAAAAATAATTTGATTGGTCAAAAGTTTGGATTTTAATGCAGTACTATAAAAAATTCAAAGCAAAAATAAAAAGTAGGTGTATGTCTGACCACCTTAATCAAAATCAATTGATAATATTTTTAAATATAATTATAGATATAAAAAGTAGACTCATGCCCAAATGTGACGCATATTTTTAAGAATTTTTATTCCAAATAAATAATTAATTATGAATTTTCTACTATATTATTTTCAGAATTAAAAAACTCCCATGTCTGACCACCTTAACTAGTTCAAAAAATTTCAAAATTATTTTTTTCTTATACTAGTCGAAGCATAGAATGTGACACATCTTTTGGATTTCACAAATCTTATGTAGTTTGAAAGTTATAGCTATTTTTCAATCAGTATGTCAATAAGCACTTTGTAGTTAACTCCATTAGAAAATAAGTAATAATTACTTACTTAACTCATAATTTGATAGACATTATATCGATGGAAAGCTGAGAACATTCTTAAGAAACCCTTTTCATTTCATCAAATTTGGATGAAAAAAAGTCGTCAGCTACATCGTCAAAGTCAAAAATACACAAAAGCACACCAAAAACATGTTTTTGGGATGTTTTTAGCACTGACCATGGAGGGTTAGCATCCAAAGCGAAACCAAGCCAAATTGGGTACCCGTTCCTAAATCGGGTATCTGTTCCCAAATCGAATACCCATTCTCAAGTTGGATACCCTTTTTTTTTTTAAAATATTTTTTCTATTTTTTCATTTTTTTTTTAATTTTAATTTTTAAAAATCCTTTTATAATAGTATGACCCCTATTTAGGATACTTAATATGTTTTTTAAAGGCTTTAGGTCCCTTAACCATGCATCTAATGGTTCCAAAGGATCAAAAGGGGTGACCACAAGGTACCTTTTGACACTATTTAACCCATTCAATCACAATATATGTGCTTATGGTTCCTAGGACCCCTAACCACATAAATGATGTGATCTAATGACTCAAAATCACCTTAGCATATCCTATGACCCTTTTTGACCCATTCGATGACATTAAGGGTGCTTAGGGGTCATAAGATAATCTATTACCCCTTTTGACTCATTCACACACATAATATATATTCCTAGGACCCCTAGGAATGTATTTCTTATGTAATGAGTTATAAGGGGTCATAGGGAACTTTATAATCCCATTTGACCCATTCAAACACGTAATGTATATCCCTAGGGGTCCTAGAACCCCAAGAAACATATGTGGTCCTACCCAATTAGACCTATATAAATTATTATAATACGTCCCTAGGAGTCATAGGACACCTAGAGACATATGTTGTCATGAAATGTGTCAAAAAGGGTCATAGGTTATCCTATGAACCCTTTCCACCCATATAAATTATTATAATATATCTTTAGGGGTCCTAAGACCCCTAGAGACATATGTTATAATGAAATATGTTGAAAGAGATCATAGGTTATCCTGTGACTCCTTTTGACCAATATAAATGATTAGAATATGTCCCTAGGGGTCCTAGGACCCCTAAAGACATATGTTGTAATGAAATGTGTCGAAAAGGGTGATAGGTTATCCTATGACCCCTTTTGACCTATATAAATCATTATAATGTGTCCCTATGAGTCCTAGGATCCCTAAAGACATATGTTGTAATGAGATATGTCGAAGGGGTTCATACATTATCCTATGACCCCCTTTGACCCATACAAATGATTATAATATATTGCTAAGGTCCTGGGACCCCTAGAGACATATGTTCTAATGAAATGTGTCGAAAGGGGTCATAGGTTTTCCTATGGCCCCTTTCAATCTGATGGGAACACAACCCAACAATAGAATGGACACAATAGAAAAGGGGAATTATATTAACTGAGAAAATAAGCTAGTACAAATAGTGCAGAGAAAATAAACTTCAAAACATGCCCTACGGGCTTACAATAGCATAAATCTGGAGAATATTTCTCCTTTTAGCACCTCCTCTCAAGCTCCAATCCGAACTACCTTTTACAATGCCAGAAATCTCCTTAAATAGACCCTGGAGGGTTAAGGACTAGGAGTACATTCTAGAAAGTGCTAGTAGGCATCCACCGACAAAATAAAAGGTTCCAGAAGCTACGTTAGAAGTCGGTGCAAATTTAGAAGAATCTAGAAACGGTAGCCGAACTTTCAGGAGGCATAACTTTTGAACCGTAGCTCCGATTGACGAACCGTTTACATTTTTGGAAAGCTCTCAAAGCGCTCTATAGCCCTATGGACAAGATTTTCTCGTCCTCCATTTTTTGACCCTTTTTGAGGTCATTTAATGCCCCAAACCTGACTTTGAAGCATTCTTAGGAGGTCTCCAAAACCCGAAAAATTGCAATAACTTTCAAACCATGGGGCCTATTGACCTGATTCTTTTTTTGGAATGCTCTAAATCATGATTACATTCATCTGGCCAATTCACACCTTCTAGTTTACCAAAATGATGGCCCAAATACATGCTCCTATTTTTTCAGGATTTTCAAACGCACTGATAGTTGAACTATGAGAGTTGGAACCTTTATTTGAGCCAAATGGGTATCCAAAAATGTAAAGACATAAAATAGAAACTAAGTCTAAGTACATTTTTTTGGGTGACACAGGATTGCCCTTATACCTCTGGATGCTCCTACATCAGACACCCAGGGTAGATTGAAAAGTGATCCTGTCACTTTATGGATGGTAGAGGAAATCCCAAATGGGAAACCTCAGCTGCTGAAATTCAAGTTGAGTCCTCGATCGGTCGTCCTTTCCATTTGACCAAATACTCTTCATACTACCTGTTTCTGGTACTCCTACCCACACAATGATCTAGAATGTCTTCTATCTCCTCCTTCTTAGAAGAAGGAATTGGACATGGCTCTAAAACCAGCTCCTCATCTACACCATCATCATGATACTCTATTAAATCTGCAATGTTGAAAATGGGAGAAATGTGAATACCATCTCGCAGCTCCACCTCATATGCATTTCCTGAGTTATGTTTCTTCAAAACTTTGCAGGGGCCAAATTTCTTCATTTTCAGCTTGTTGTAAGTACCAACTGGAAATCTTTCTTTTCGTAAGTGCACCATGACTAGATCCCCTACTTGAATTTCCTTATGTCTTCTCCTTTGATCAGCCCTAGCTTTATACTCTTGATTCATCTTGATAATGTGTGCTTGAACCTCCTCATGTAGACACTTGATGTGTTCAGCAAATTCCTCAGCTTCAACACTTGTCCTCTCCCCTTGTTCTATCTTCCTCAATTCTGGTGCAGTCCTTGGGCTATTCCCATATACAATTTGAAATGGTGATTTTCTAGTACTCCTATTTACAGAGTTATTATAAGCAAACTCTACCTGTGGTAGAATCAAATCCCATCCCTTGGGCTTATCTCCAATTAAACATCTCAGCAAATTTCCCAGACTTCTATTTACCACTTCTGTTTGGCCATCAGTCTGTGGGTGATGCGTGGAACTGAATTTCAAGTCTGTTCTCAACTTCTTCCACAATGTCCTCCAAAAATACCCCACAAATTTAGTATCTCAGTCAGAAACTATACTCCTTGGAAGACCATGTAGTCTTACCACCTCTTTGAAAAACAAGTCTGCAATATGGACAGCATCATGAGTTTTGTGGCATGGAATGAAATGTGCCATTTTGGAGAACCTATCAACCACCATGAATACTGAGTCATTACCCCTTTGTGTCCTTGGCAATCCAAGAACAAAATCCATACTTATGTCCTCCCATGGCCTTGATGGAAAAGGAAATGGCTGATATAGGCCAGTATTTTGACTAAACCCCTTGGCAACTTGGCAAACCTGGCAACTCTGTACAAACTTCTTCACATCCTGTGTAATTTGAGGCCAAAAATAATGTTCTCTAAGAATGGCAATGGTCTTATCCCGACCAAAATGTCCTGCCATCCCTCCACTGTGTTTCTCCTTAATCAGATTTTTCCTCATGGAACTCCTTGGAATGCACAATTGACTACCTTTGAACAACATGCCATCCTGAATCAAATAGTCTAACCACTTGGTTCTATCTACAGTAACAAGTTCTTTACAAGCTTTCCATGCTTCAGCAAAATCAGGATCCTCGGGGTACAAATTCTTGAGTTCATCAAACCCAACTACTTCAACCTACATTGTTGTAAGCAATAGTTGTCTCCTACTTAATGCATCTGCAACCCTGTTAGATTTTCCACTTCTATGCTTCAACACAAATGTATAACTCTGCAAGAATTCTACCCACTTCATATGCCTCTGATTCAATTTACCTTGGCTATTTAGGTACTGTAATGCCTGATGATCAGTATACAAAACAAATTCCTTTGGCAATAAATAATGCCTCCATTTCTTTAAGGCCTGAACTATTGCATAGAACTCTTGATCATAAACAGAATACTTCTTCTTTGCACCATTCAATTTTTCACTAAAATATGCAATAGGCTTACCTTCTTGGCTTAATACAGCCCCAATAGCACTACCACTAGCATCACAATCCACTTGGAATACTTTTCTAAAATCTGGAAGTGCCAACACAGGCTGTTCAGTCACCTTCTTCTTCAGCAATTCAAAACTTCTCGCAACTGCTGCAGTCCATTTGAACTCTTTTCTATCCCCTCTTATTGTATCAGTTAGAGGTGCACATATGCCACTGAAATTCTTAATAAACTTCTTGTAAAAACTAACCAGACCATGAAATGATCTTACCTCAGTAGCAGACCTTGGAGTAGGCCATTCCAAGATGGCTTTTACCTTCTCTGGATCCATTTTGAGACCTTCAGGTGATATAACAAATCCCAAATAGACTAACTCCCTTTTTGCAAAGACACACTTCTTTAGATTAATTAACAGTTTCTCTTCCCTTAGCCTTTCAAGGACAGTACAAATATGTAGTAAATGTTCTTCCAAAGTCTTGCTGAAAATTAAAATATCATCCAAATAGACAATAACAAATTTTCCCAAGAACTTCTTAAGTACCTCATTCATGAGCCGCATGAAGGTGCTTGGGGCGTTCGTCAATCCAAAGGGCATGACTAACCACTCATAAAGACCCTCCTTGGTCTTGAAGGTTGTTTTCCACTCATCTCCTTCTCGAATCCGTATCTGATGATAGCCACTCTTCAGATCTATCTTTATGAAGTATTGAGCTCCACTCAAGCAGTCCATAAGATCATCCATCCTTGGTAAAGGAAACCGGTACTTGATGGTTATCCTATTTATAGCTTGAGAATCTGTACACATCCTCCACTCTCCATCCTTCTTTGGTGCAAGTACTGCAGGTACTGCACATGGACTCAGGCTCTCTCAAATCAAGCCCTTCCTCAACAGCTCCTAAACTTGTCTATTTAGCTCCTCTGTTTCAGTAGGAGTCATCCTGTGAGCATCCTTGTTATGAAAACTAGCTCCTAGAATCAGATCTATCTGATGACTGATTTGCCTTACTGGTGGCAATCCATCTGGAACATTATCAGAGATAATATCTCCAAATTCCCCTAGTAAATCTGAAACTTCAAATGGTATTTCACTACTACCTTCTTTATCTTTCCTAGGAATCAAAGCATAGCACATACGCTGATGTTTCATGCCATATAAAAACTTCCTTCCATCAACAAGACAAATCCTAGCACTGCTACATACCTTTTCACCTTCCTTTTTCATGGGCTTCAATTTGTGGCGAACTCCATCCTTTGTCAGAGAGTATGTGTTTGCATGTCCATCATGTATTGCATGTCTATCAAACTACCATGGTCTACCCAACAATAGATGGCAAACATCCATCGAAATAACATCACAGAGAACTTCATCATGGTAACTCCCAATTTTGAATTTTACTAAACATTGTTCACTTACCAGGACCTTATGATCATCTTTTACCCAAGAAATCTGATAGGGCTGGGGATGTTTCTCCCTCTTGAGCTTTAGCTTAGAGACCATCTCTTCTAATACCAGGTTATCAGTGCTACCACCATCAATGATCACATCACAACATTTATCCTCACACTTGCATCTGGTACGAAACAAACTCCTTCGTTGTCCTAGTTCATTCTCACCACTTAGTAGGACTCTTTCATTTACCAAGGTCTCTCCTCTCTTTGCATCCTCTGAATGTGATGATTGTGCATCTTCATCCACATGAGCAACCCTAGCTTGGCCCTCAGCTCTCCTATCTGTCCTTCCTTGCCGTTGAGGGCATTCAAAGGCACGATGACCTTCTTCATTGCAATGGAAATAGGTACCATGGAAGCCTCCTCTTCCTTGTCCACATCCTCTACCTCTTCCTCTTTGATTTCCAAAGTCTTGATCACGGGAGTGGTTGAAACCCTCATTCCTCTGGTTCCTGCTAGTACCCTCATCTTCATTTTTCTTTTGAGTTTCATTGTGGCCTCCAGATGATCTACCGCTTCCCCTTCCTTCTTGAACACGCCCTCTTTGTCTTCCTTCAAACCTTTTACTCAGCTTCTCTTCAACTCGTAGGACAAACTGGTATGCTTTTTGAACGCTAGTCATTCTTACCAGACTTAATTCCTCCTGGATGCTAGGTCGCAACCCACTAATATAACGAGCAACCTTCTCCTTATTTGCTTCTGCATGCCCCGCTCTAATCAAGAGTCGGTAAAACTCCTCTGTATATTCTTGGACTGATCTTCTTGCTTGCTTTAACCCATGCATCTTCTTAAACAGATCAAGCTCGTAGTCCACAGGAATGAACTGCTTCTTCAATTCGTCCACCATGCGATCCCATCTTCTGATCTTCTCCTTTCCTCTTCTAAGTCTTTCCAGTTGAATCTCTTGCCACCAGATTTTGGCATGGCCTTTCAGTTTGGCCTTTGCAAACTTAACCCTATCTGGGTCCCTTATATCCTCATACTCAAAGTATTCTTCCAGTTCATTGATCCAATCGATCAACTCATCTGGTTTCAAATTTTTTGAAAATATACCCACTTCAATTGTAGGTCTTTTCCCAAACTTAGTAATGGCCCTAAAAAGCCTTTCCTCTATAGGATTCAGAACTTCCCCGTCAACTTCCATTACTTCCTCTTCATTGTCATCCTCACTATTGTCATCTGCGGCAACATTTGCTCCTCTACGAAGCTCCTCTTGCAATGCTTGTACCTGTCTCTGGAGGGCTCTAACCTCCTTAGGATCAATAGCTCTGGCCCTTCCACCATGCTTTCTTCATGGAGGCATCTTCTAACTCGAACCCACAACCACACAGTCCTGGTGCAAACTGCCTCACAGTCGGCGCTCTGTCTACACACTCAGAAAAACCCGCTCTAATACCACTTGATGGGAACACAACCCAACAACAGAATGGACACAATAGAAAAGGGGAAATATATTAACTGAGAAAATAAGCTAGTACAAACAGTGCAAAGAAAATAAACTTCAAAGCATGCCCTACGGGCTTACAATAGCATAAATCTGGAGAATATTTCTCCTTTTAGCACCTCCTCTCAAGCTCTAATCCGAACTGCCTTTTACAATGCCAGAAATCTCCTTAAATAGACCCCGAAGGGTTAAGGACTAGGAGTACATTCTAGAAAGTTCTATTAGGCATCCACCGACAAAATGGAAGGTTTCAAAAGCTACGTTAGAAGTCAGTGCAAATTTAGAAGAATCTAGAAACGGTAGCCGAACTTCCGAGAGGCATAACTTTTGAACCGTAGCTTTGATTGATGAACCGTTTACATTTTTGAAAAGCTCTCGAAGTGCTCTATAGCCCTATGGACAAGCCTCACTTGTCCCCCATTTTTTGACCCTTTTCGAGGTCATTTAATGCCCCAAACCTGACTTTGAAGCATTCTTAGGAGGTCTCCAAAACTCGAAAAACTGCAATAACTTTCAAACCGTGGGGCCTATTGACCTGATTCTTTTTCTGGAATGCTCTAAATCATGATTACATTCATCTGGCCAATTCACACCTTCTAGTTTACCAAAATGATGGCCCAAATACATGCTCCTATTTTTTTGAGATTTTCAAACGCACTAATAGTTGAACTATGAGAGTTGGAACCTTTATTTGAGCCAAATGGGTATCCAAAAATGTAAAGACATAAAATAGAAACTAAGTCTAAGTACATTTTTTTGGGTGACACAAGATTGCCCTTATACCTCTGGATGCTCCTGCATCACAATCTATATAAATGATTATAATATGTCCCTAGGGGCCCTTGGACCCCTAGAGACATATGTTATAATGAAATGTGTCGAAAGGGGTGATAGGTTATACCATTACCCCTTTCAACCTATATAAATAATTATAATATGTCCCTAGGGGTCCTAGGATCCCTAGAGACATATGTTGTCATGAGATATGTCGAAGGGGGTCATACATCATAATATGACCCCTTTTGACCCATATAAATAATTATAATATGTTCCTATAGTCTTAGGACATCTAGAGACATATTTTGTAATGAAATGTGTCAAAACCTATGACCCCTTTTGACCCATTAAAAAAATTATAATATGTCCCTAGGGGTCCTAGGACCCCTAGAAATATATATTGCAATGAAATGTGTTGAAAGGGGTCATAGGTTATCCCATGACCCCTTTCAATCCATATAAATGATTATAATATGTTACTAAGAGACCTAGGACCCTTCAAGACATATGTTGTAATGAAACATGTCGAAACAGATCATAAGGTTATCCTATAACTCCTTTTGACCCATATAAATGATTATAATATGTCCTTAGGGGTCCTAGGACCCCTAGAGACATATGTTGTAATGAAATGTGTTGAAAGGAGTCATAAATTATCCTATGACCCCTTTCAATCCATATGAACAAATATAATATGTCCCTAGGGGTCCTAAGACCACTAGAGATATATGTTATGATAAAATGTGTTGGAATAGGTCATAGGACATCCTATAGCCCATTTCAACCCATATAAATGATTATAATATGTCCCTAGGGGTCCTACAACCCAAAGTGACATAATAAAATGTCTTGAAAGGGGTCATAGGTTATCCTATGACCCCTTTCAACCCCTATAAACAATTATAATATGTCCCTAGAGGTCTTGGGACCCCTAGAGACATATGTTGTAATCAAATGTGTCAAAAGGGATCATAGACTCCTTCCGACCCATATAAATGATTCTAATATGTCCATAGGGTCTTGGCACCCCCAGAGACATATATTCTCATGAGATGTGTCGAAAGGGGTTATAGGTTATAGGTTATCCTATGACTCCTTTCAACCCATATAAATGATTATAATATGTTCTTAGAGTCCTAGGAACCCTAGAGACATATGTTGTCATGAAATGTGTCGAAAGGGGTCATAGGTTATCTTATGACCCTTTTTGAACCATATAAATGATTATAATATGTCCCTAGGGGTCCTAGGACCCCTAGAGACATATGTTATAATGAAATGTGTCGAAAGGGGTCATAGGTTTTACTATGACCGCTTTCGACCCATATAAATGATTATAATATGTCCCTAGGGGTCTTGGAACCCCTAGAAACACATGTTGTAATGAAATGTCTTGAAAGGGATCATAGATTATCCCATGACCCCTTTTGATCCATATAAATCATTATAATATGTTCCTAGGAGCCTTAGGACCCCTAGGGACATGTTTTCATGAAACATGTTGAAAGGGGTCATAAGGTTATCATATGACTCCTTTTGACTCATATAAATGATTATAATATGTCCCTAAGGGTCCTAAGACCCCTAGAGAAATATGTTGTAATAAAATGTGTTGAAAGTGGTCATAGGTTATACTATGACCCCTTTCAAACCATAGAAATGATTAGAATATGTCTCTAGGCATCCTATGACCATGGACATATATTACAATAAAATATGTCAAAATGGATCATAGGTTATCCTATTACCCCTTCTGACCCATATCAATGATTCTAATATGTCCTTAGGGGTCTAGAGAACCCTAGGGACTTATGTTGTCACAAAATGTGTCAAAAGGAGTCATAGGTTATCCTATGACCACTTTCGACCCATATAAATGATTATAATATGTCCCTAAGGATCCTAGGACACTTATAGACATATATTGTAATGAAATGTGTTGAAAGGGGTCATAAGTTATACTATGACATCTTTTGACCCAAATAAATAATTATAATATGTCCCTAGGGGTCCTAGGACCCCTAGGGACATATTTTGTAATGAAATGTGCTAAAAGGGGTCATAGGACATCATACGGCCTATTTTGACCCATATAAATGATTATAATAAGTCCCTAGGTTTCTTATGACCCCTGTAGACATATGTTGTAATGACATGTGTCAATAACCTATGACCCCTTTCAACCCATATAAATGATTATAATCTATTCTTAGAGGTCTTGAGACCCCTAGAAACATATGTTGTAATGAAATGTGTTAAAAGGGGTCATAGGTTATCATATGCCCCCTTTCAACCCATATAAATGATTCTAATATGTCTCTAGGGGTCCTAGGACCCCTAGAGACATATATTGTCATGAAAGTGTCAAAAGGGGTCATAGGTTATACTATGACCCCTTTTAAATCATAGAAATGATTATAATGTCTCTAGGGGTCCTATATCTCCTAGAGATATATGTTGTAATCAAATATGTCAAAATGGGTCACAAGTTATCCTAAACCCCTTTCGACCCATATGAATGATTCTAATATGTCTCTAAGGGTCCTAGGACCCCTAGAGACATATGTTGTCATGAAATGTCTCAAAAGGGGTCATAGGTTATCCTATGCCCCTTTCAACCCATATAAATGATTATAATATGTTCTTAGGGGTCCTAGGACCCTTAGAGAAATATGTTGTAATAAAATGTGTTGAAAGGGGTCATAAGTTATCCTATGATCCCTTTTGAACCATATAAACAATTATAATATTTTCTTAAGTGTCCTAGAAACCCTAGAGACATATGTTGTTATGAAATGTGTCGAAATGGGTCATAGGACATCTTATGGCCCATTTTGACCATATAAATGATTATAATATGCCCCTAGAGGTCCTACAACCCCTAGAGACATATGTTCTAATGAAATGTGTTGAAAGGGGTCATAGGATATCCTATGACCCCTTTCAACCCATATAAATGATTATAATATGTCCCTAAGGGTCTTGGGAACCTTAGAGACATATGTTGTAATGAAATATGTTTAAAGGGGTCATATGTTATCTTATGACCCCTTTCGAACCATATAAACGATTATAATATGTCCCTAGGGGTCCTGGGACCCTTAGAGACATATGTTGTCATGAACTATGTCAAAAGGGGTCATAGATTATCTTATGACCCATTTTGACCCATATAAATGATTATATAAGTCACTAGGGGTCCTAAGACTCTTAGGGACATATGTTGTCATGAAATGTGTCAAAAGGGGTCATAGGTTATCCTATGACCCCGTTTGATCCATATAAATGATTATAATATGTCCCTAGGGGTCTTGGGACCCTTAGAGATATATGTTGTAATGAAATGTGTCGAAAGGGTTCATAGGATTTCCTATGACCCCTTTAAACTTATATAAACGATTCTAATATGTCCCTAGGGGTCCTGGGACCCCTGGAGACATGTTGTAATGAAATGTGTCGAAAGGGGTCATAGGTTATCCTATGACCCATTTCAACCAATATAAATGATTATAATATGTCCCTAGGGGTCCTACAACCCCTAGAGACATATGTTGTAATGAAATGTGTCAAGAGGGGTCATAGGTTATTCCATGACCCCTTTCAACCCATATAAATGATTATAATATGTCGTTAAGGGTCTTAGGACCCCTAGAGACATATGTTGTAATGAAATATGTTGAAAGGGGTCATAGGTTATCCTATGACCCCTTTTGACCCATATAAATGATTCTAATATGTCCCTAGGGGTCCTAAGACCCCTAGAGACATATGTTGTCATGAAATGTGTCGAAAGGGGTCATATGTCATCATATGACTCATTTTGACCCATATAAATGCTTATAATAAGTCCCTACGAATCTTGGGACCCCTAGGGACATATGCTGTCAGGGAATGTGTCAAAACTTTTGACCCATATAAACGATTATAATATGTCCCTGTGGGTCATGGGAACCCTAGAGACATATGTTGTAATGAAATGTGTCAAAAAGGGTCATAGGCTATCCTATGACCCCTTTTGACCCATATAAATGATTCTAATATGTCCCTAGGGGTCTTGGGACCCCTAGAGACATATTGTAATGAAATGTGTCAAAAGAGGTCATAGGTTATCTTATGACCCCTTTTGACTCATATAAATGATACTAATATGTCCTTGGGTGTCTTGGGACCCCTAGAGACATATGTTGCAATGAAATGTGTTGAAAGGGGTCTGGTTATACTATGACCCTTTTCAAATCATAGAAATGATTAGAAAATGTCCCTAGGGGTTCTCTATCCCCTAGAGACATATGTTGTAATGAAATATGTCAAAAGGGGTCTTATGTTATCCTATGACACATTTTAATCCATATAAATGATTCTAATATATCCATAGGGTTCATGGGACCCCTACAGGCATATGTTGTCATAAAATGTGTCAAAAAAGTTCATAGGTTATCCTATGACCCCTTTTGACCCATATAAATGATTATAATATGTCTCTAGGGGTCCTAGGACACCTAGTGACATGTGTTGTAATCAAATGTGTCGAAAGAGATCATAAGTTATCCAATGACCCCTTTCGACCCATATAAACAATTATAATATGTCCCTAGGGGTTGTAGAATGCCTATATACATATGTTGTAATTAAATGTCTCAAAACAGGTCATAGGACATCATATGGCCCATTTTACCCATATAAATGATTGCAATATGTCTCTAGGGGTCTACGACCCCTAGAGATATATGTTGTAATGAAATGTCTCAAAAGGGGTCATAGATTATCATATGACACCATTCAACCCATATATATCATTATAATATGTCCCTAGAGGTTTTGGGACTCCTAGAGACATATATTTTAATGAAATGTGTCAAAAGGGGTCATAGGTTATCCTATGAACCCTTTCAACCCATATAAATGATTGTCATATGTCCCTAGGAATCTTAGGACCCCCAGAGACATATGTTGTAATGAGATGTATCAAAAGGGGTCATAGATTATCCTATGATTCCTTTCAACCTATATAATGATTATAATATGTTCCTAGGATCCTAGGACCCCTAGAGACATATGTTTTCATGAAATGAGTTGAAAAGAATCATAGGTTATCTTATAATGCATTTTGACCCATATAAACGATTATAATATGTTTGTAGGGGTCCTAAGACCCTTAGAGACATATGTTATAATGAAATGTGTCGACCTTTTCGACCCATATAAATGTTTATAATATGTCACTAGAGGTCCTGTTCCGCTAAAAACATATGTTATAATGAAATGTGTCGAAAGGGGTCATAGGTTATCCCATGACCCTTTTTGACCCATATAAATGATTATAATATGTTCTTAGGAGTCCTAGGACACATAGGGACATATGTTGTAATGGAAAATTTTGAAAGGGGTCATAAGGTTATCATATGACTCCTTTCGACCCATATAAACAATTATAATATGTCCCTAGGGGTCCGAGGATCTCTAGAGACATATGTTGTAATGAAATGTGTCGAAAGGGGTCATAGGTTATGCTATGACCCCTTTCAAACCATAAAAATGATTATAATATGTCCCTAGGGGTCCTATGACCCCTAGAGACATATGTTTTAATGAAATATGTCAAATATGGTCACAGGTTATCCTATGATCCCTTTCAACCCATGTAAATGATTCTAGTATGTCCCGAGTGGTACTGGGACCCCTAGAGACATATGTTGTCATAAAATGTGTTACAATAACCTATGACCCATTTTGACCCATATAAATGGTTATAATACATGTTGAAAGGGGTCATAAGGTTATCCTATGAATCTTTTTGACTCATATAAATGATTATAATATGTCCCTAGGGGTCCTAGGACCCCTAGAGACATATGTTGTAATGAAATATGTCAAAACGGATCATAAGTTATCCAATTAACCCTTTCAACCCATATAAACAATTGTAATATATCCCTAGGGGTGCTAGGATCCCTAGTGGCACATGTTGTAATGAAATGTGTCAAAAGGGGTCATAGGACATCCTAGGCCCATTTTGACCCATATAAATTATTATAATATGTCCCTAGGGGTCCTACGACCCCTAGAGACATATGTTGTAATGAAATATGTCAAAAGGGGTCATAGGTTATCATATGACCCCTTTCTACCCATATAAATTATTCTTCTATGTCCCTAGGGGTCTTAGGACCCCTAGAGACATATGTTATGATGAAATTTGTCAAAGGGACCTATGACCCCTTCTGACCCATATAAATAATTATAATATGTCCCTAGGGGTTATGGGACCCCTAGTGACATATGTTATCATGAAATGTGTCGAAAGGAGTCATAGGATATCCTATGACCCTTTTTAACCCATATAAATGATTATAATATTTTCCTAGAGGGTTCGTAGACGTCTTTGGACCACTAGAGACATATTTCATTACAACATATATCTCTAGTGGTCCAAAGACCCCTACAAACCCTCTATCCTATAATCCCTTTCGACCTATGTAAATGATTATAATATGTCCCTAGGGGTCCTTGGACCCCTAGCGACATGTGTTGTCATGAGATGTGTCGAAAGGTTTCATAGTTTATCCTATGACCCCTTGCGACCCATATAAATGGTTGTAATATGTTCTTAGGTTCTTGGGACCCCTAGAGACATATTTTGTCATGAATTGTGTCAAAAGAGGTCAAAGGTTATCCTATGACCCCTTTTGACCCATATAAATGATTATAATATGTCCCTAGGGGCCTTGGGAGCCCTAGAGACATATGTTGTAATGAAACATGTTAAGAGGGGTCACAGGTTATCCTATGACCTCTTTTGACACTTATAAATGATTATAATATGTCCCTAGGGGTCCTAGGACCCCCAAAGACACATTTCATAAAGAAATGTGTTGAAAGGGGTCATAGGTTATACAATGACCCCCTTCAAATGATAGAAATGATTGTAATATGTCCCTAGGGGTTCTATGACCCCTAGAGAGATATTTTGTAATGAAATATGTTGAAAGGGGTCAAAGGTTATCCTATATCCCCTTTCAACCCATATAAATGATAACAATATGTCCCTAGGGGTCCTAGGACCCCTAGCGACATATGTTGTAATGAAATATGTCGAAAGGGGTTAGAGGTTATCCTATGACTCCTTTCGACCCATATAAATGATTATAATATGTCCCTAGGGATCCTAGGACCCCCAGAGACATATGTTGTCATTTAATGGATCAAAATAGGTCATAAGTTACCCTATGACCTCTTTCAACCCATTTAAACACATGATTTATGTCCCTAGGGTTTCTAGGACCCCTAAGAACATATATTGTCATATAATGTATTGAAAGGGGTCATGGGGTGCTCTATGACCCCTTTTGACTCATTTGAACACATAATATATTTTTCTAGGTATTATAGGACCCCTATCAACATATGTTATCATTTAATGGGTCAAAAGGGGTCATAGGGAACACTATGACCCCTTTTGGCCTATTCAAACACATGATGTATGTTCCTAGGGGACCTAGCACCCCTAGGAACATGCATGATATGTTATAATGGGTAAAAAGGGTCATAGGGCATGCAATGACACATTTCGACCTATTACATGACAAAATACATTCATAGGGTTTGTACAACCCCTAGGGACATACATGTTGTGTTCAAATGGGTTGAATTGGGTTAAGTGATATCCTATGACCCATTTCAACACTTTGCATGACAAAATATGTTCTTGTGTGTCTTGAGATCTCTAGGGACAAGATGTTGTGTTGAAATGGGTTGAATGGGATCATAGGATTACCTATGAGCTGTTTCAATCAAATACATGACAACTTATTTCTCTAAGGATCTTGGGGGCCCTAGGGACATATATGTTGTGTTCCAATGGATAGAAAGGGGTAATAGGTTATCCTATGACCCCAAGGGACATACCTCTTATATTCCAATGGGTAGAAAGGGGTCATATGGTATTCTATGACCCCTTTTGACACATTAAATGACAACATATCTTGCTAGGGGTCCTAGGACCCTTATCATCATGTGTGTTATTCTCCAATGGGTCAAATGTTTACCCATTACATGATAACATATATCCTTATGGGTCTTAATACCCTAGGGCCATACATGTTGTGTTCCAATGGGTCAAAAGGGGTCATCAGATACCCTATGACCCCTTTCATCCCATTACATGACAACATATGTTCCTTGGGGTTCTATGACCCCAAGGAATGTATGTTGTCATGTAATGGCTTAAAAGGGTCATAGGATACTCTATGAATCCTTTTGACCCATTGGAACACAACATATATGTATATAAAGGTCCTAGGACCCCTAGGAACATATGTTATCATGTATCAAGTTGAAAGGGGTCATAGATACTCCATAACCCCTTTCTACCCATTAAAACACTAGATATGTGTCCCTAGGCATCCTTTGACCCTTAGGAAGATATGTTATCATTTAATGGGTCAAAATGGGTCATAGGGTATCCCATGACCCATTTGGACTCATTGGAAGACATGTATGTCCTTGGGGGGGGGGAGTCTAAGAACATACATCATCATATAGTTTATTAACTTAGGTTAGTAATATATATAATATATAATAATAATAATATATATGATATATAATTATATAATTATATATAATAATTAATAACTATATATAGAATAATTATATAATAAATAATATTTTTATATATAATAAGTAATAACTATATATAAATTATTATTATTTAATACTATATAATTAATTTTAGTAAATATATATAATAATTGGCCCCCCAATTATGCTATAGCTATATTATACTAGGACTTGATACAACTTAAAAATTGGTCCCCCCTTTGAGTTTGGTAAATAAAAATTAATATTTATCTTAAAAATTGGTCCCCACTCCCTTTACATTTGAATTTGGTGCCATAATTTGGGAACATAGATCGGATACCCATTCCCAAATCAGATACGCATTCTCAAATCAGATATCCATTCTCAAATCAAATACTCGTTCTCAAATCAGATACTCATTCTCAAATCGGATACCAGATCAGGCAAGGTATTACATTTTTGGTTTGGTACTAGGATGGGTGGGAAAAAAGTCAAAGCACATTTTGAAATGCTTTTAGGTGTTTCAAAACTACATTTTTTTCACATCGCCACTTTTTGGCACACCATGATCCTACACATACCCAGCTACGAGACTTTCTTACAGGTTGGTGGTCAAAGGTTCAACTCCTATTGCCCACATCTTTCTGTCTTTAGTGCTTTTGTAGAGTTAAATATATTGTGTGCCCAATGCATACCTTATTCAATGTTTTACCTATTGGTAGAGGATGGTGGTTTATAAGGTGGAGATCATGGCTTTGAAACCCACAAACTATTATTTTGTTAAGCCGATTCAAATAACCATTTTTTTAAAGATGCCATGATGTCATGTTGATGTCATTTGAATCACCATTTTTACTGTATGGACTTTGTTTTTGATGAAATGAACACCATTGCAAATCTCTCAATGGGCTTTTTAATTTGAAAACCATTGTTGACCACTTTTGAGATGGTCAAATTTTCACCATTTTGACGGCACTTGTACCTAGTTTGACAAAGTTTTGACCAATCATAACTTGAGAAAACAAACTCCTTTTGAGCCCATTCAAGTTTTTTTGGGGCCATCTTGATAAGTTCTTCAATCTAACACTACTTTGAAGATATATTGGAACACTTTAATTTTTAGTGGTAGACCCACCTAGATCAACCTGAGAATGCTATGTGTAAAGAATTTCATCTTGGTAAGATGAAAAAATCAAGTTTTTCAAGAAAGACACACACTTCTAATGATATTTTGGAGCTTGTGCATATCGACTTGTGTAGATCCATTGGTATAGAAAATTATTATGGTGACAAATATTTCATCTTGTTTTTTTATTACTATTCTATGATGATGACGATTATGTTCATGAGGGTGAAATAACATGCTTTTGATAAGTTAAAATGGTATAAAGCTAGAGTTGAGCAAGAAATTGGAATATCACTTAAATGTTTAAGATCTGATAGAGGTGGTGAGTTTATGTCTATTGAATTCACTAACTTTTGTGCTAAGAATGGTATTTTAAAAAAATTATTTTCACCAAGGACACCACAAAAAAATGGTATTACTGAGATATGAAATAGATCAATTATGGATTTTGAAAGGACATTGATGATTGAAAAGGACGTTGAATAGATATTTTGGAGAGAAGTAGTTAGTATTATTGTTTATGCTCTCAACTAAGTTCAATTGAACAAAGGAACAAACTAAACACCCTATGAACTCTAGTATGGTCATACACCTAATGTAAAATATTGCAAAATATTTGGAAGTAGGTGTTACATTCACAAGGATGCAAGGAATGGTAAATTTGATTTACAAGGAGATGAAGGTATATTCCTTGGCTATTCATCTAAAATAAAATCTTATAAATGTTTAAACAAAGCTACTAACAAAATTGTTGAATGTACAAAAGTAAGGATTTATGAGTTTGTAAATAAGAATGATCTGGAAAGAAAGAAGACACCTAAAGATTACAATAATTTTGTGTGTGTATGAAGATGCACCAGACACACTACTCGAGTTACAATAGAGAGCTACCAAGCAACAAATGGCATTACCTAATTCATAGACTACTTTATCTAGGCACCATAAAGTACAGCCTAAAAAAGACGTTGAATCCCTACCAAGTGGAGAAAATTCTTAAAATCAAAGAACTTAACCTGTATTGACAATATATGTGAGAAATAATCATTCTTCTAAACAAACTATTGGAAACAAAAGTGTTGGAGTATAGACAAGAAGCAAGTTAAGAGACAGTACTTGTTTAATAGCTTATTTTGAACCAAGAATAGATAAGATTATATTGGAGAATGAGAATTGGGTAAATTATATGAATGAAGAGATTGATCAAATAGAGAAGAACAATACATGGGCATTAGTATTGGGATGTGCTGACAAGAATGTGAGAGGAACAAAATGGATTTTCACAAATAAACTAAATGAAAATGTAGTAATAAACAAGGAAAGACTAGTTTGCAAAGGTTATGCTCAAGAAGAAGGAATATATTATGGTGAGACTTTGGCACCTCTGGAAATATTGGCAAGAGTAAGAACATTGTTGGTCAATTTTACCTACAATAAGTTCAAAGTTTATAAAATGGATGTCAAATCTAGATTTCTAAACTGAATTCTTGAGGAAGAAGTCTACATAGAACAACCTAAAGGATTCATTGAACTTAGTTAGAGGAACATGGTTTGCAAATTGAACAAGGCATTGTATGGACTGAAACAAGCACCAAGAGCATGGTATGAAATGTTACATTATTATTTGGTTAAGATTGGATTTTCTAAAACAAGTGAAAATAGTAATTTTTATTTGAAATGTGAATCTAAAAGTATGGTGTTGATTGCTGAAATATTTTTGGATGACATTATATTTAGAGGAAATGACATGTTATGTAAGACATTTTTTGATCAAATGAGTACAAAAAGGGAGATTTCTATGTTTGGTGAGATCAAATTTTTCATTGGATTACAAGTTCATTAAACAAAGAAAGGTGTATATGTGACTCAATCTAAGTGTGTAAAGGAAATCTTGAAGACATTTCAAATCAATGAGTCTAAGCTAGTTGGTACACCTATGATGAGTGGAGTGAAATTAGAAAAGGAAGATACATTTGTAGAATTAAATTAAACACAATTTAGATCAATGATTGGTAAACTATAATATGTTGTACATAGTAGACTAGATATTGCATATGTTGTTAGTATAGTTTCAAGGTTTACATCTAATTGAAAAGAGACATAGATGACTATTGTAAAGAGGATATTCATATATCTAAAAGGAACTAAATATTTTGGCCTATGGTATGAGAAATATGATGACTTTAATCTTAAAGTCTACATAGGTGTTGATTCAGATAGTAATGTGGATGACAAAAAGAGTACAAGTGGTGGATCTTTCTTTTTAAGAGAAAGATTGATTACATGGATAAGAAAGAAACAGAGTTGTATTTCACAATCTACTAATAAAGTTGAGTATGTTGTTTCTACAATAAATTGTTCAAATATTGTATGGATTAAGAAATTGTTACAAGGTATGAAAGAAGTGATAGATTATCTTGTTACTATTTATTGTGATAACACTAGTTCAATAAATTTATCAAAAAACTAGTGATGCATGTAAAAACAAAGCATATATAAATCAACTATCATTATTTGAGGGAGAAAGTACAAGAGTAAAAAGTAAGGCTTGAATATGAGAAGTCTAAAGAGAAAATTGTAGAAATATTTACTAAGCCATTTCATAAGGATGTTTTTAAGTATCTAAGAGATATACTAGGGATCCTACCCCTATCCAAAATTCACTAGGTGAAGATGCATGTTGCATCAATTTATGGATGATCAAAAATATGTTTATGGAGTTTATGCAAGAGTTAACTCTTAGAAGTTTCCTAAAGTTATGAAGATTACTGTGATGAAATGGATACAAATAGTACATGCAAGGTACAAGGATAGCTAAAAGGTTTCAAAAGTTTCACATTTGAACTTATAGTTACCCTTGGCATTGTTGTTAGAGGGGGAGAATATCAATAGTATAGTAAGGGAGAGAAAATGTAAGGAAGAAGTATACCAATGAGATGAGGATTAGTAAAGGAGGAGAGAATGGATATGGGGAGAATCATTAAAGGAGAATATCAAGAAGAACAAGAAGAATAAGTTAAAGGGGGAGTAAATGATTAAGAGGAAGAGAATATATAAGAAAAAGTAAAAATGATGTAGATGATGTCAAAATGAATGATGGTTTTTTTGAATAGAAGAAGATCATATCCTAAGGGGAGAAATGTTGATGAAGATTGTTATTGCTAAAGATAAAGACCAAACACCTATTGAGGAATCTGATATAAAGAACCTGATAATGAAGATAAAGAGCTAAAATGTTGTATTGTTGTCAATACATACATTTGATTATCTTATGTAATGATTTGTAGTGTAAAATTATATGTTATGTGTTTCCATCAATGCTAAAGGAGGGGATTGTTAGCCCCAACTGATGATGAAATTGAGAATGCTATGAATGTATGTAAAGAATTATATTAGTTATTATGTTGTCATTGATGTTAAGTCTTGGTTCACTAGACATAATGCTAACTCAATAGAGTGATATATCATTTGATTGATGAAGAGGATTTCAAGAAAGTATGCTAATGGAAGAGTTGGTAAGTATGGTATTCAAAGCACACATGAATGAGTTGGAAAGTGATAATGTAATGTTAATTTGATTGTTATACAATAATGCAATATTGTAATGTAATAAGTTATGCAAGCTATACCTAGTGACAAGGAGAAAGAAGGGAGAACAATGTTCACCTAGCAACATTTGACCCTATGAAAAGACATATTGTCAATTAGTGACAAACCATTTAAGTTGTCCAAGAAGGTTAGTTAATGTTGCAATTGAGCTTTCCATCAGTAAGTAGATTTTAGTATAGCCTGAGAAGATGAAGGATATATTGTGTTAACTGAGCTCATAGAATAAACTAAGTTGTCTAAGTTACCAGTGGAAACCAAGTTCCCAATGTTAACTGAGTTCACAGTTCTAATTGAGCTCTCTTTGTGAACTGAGCTACCAGTTTCAATTTAGTATGCTCTAATGGCCTATACTTTCACAGTTTTAAAATTCTAAGAACCCATTATGAAAATTCAAGTTAAATTAATTAAATTAGGGTTTACATGTTCATGTTGCATAGATCTTGTTAGAAAATTCTTAATTTTATGTCCATATAAATATGTTTCATGTCGTAACCCTTTTGTTTTAAAAATATGTGCTAAGGGCTTTTGTGCTTTGAAAGAAGCATTGAAATATTAAGTAGTGAAGTCATGACTACAGCTTCATCCAAGCATCTTTGGCTTATTAAGCCTTTGTCCCTTTTAAGTTGCAATCATGAAATGTTGTCTAATACAAAGAATTCATGGCTTCTTTATGGTTCATAGTAAATAGTTGGCTCAAGAATGGAAAGCACAATATGGTTACCTAGACAATTTTTGAGATGTCTCCACAGTTAAGCATAATGGTATGGTTTGACCAGTGATGATGCGAAAGGATTTCACACTAAATCTTCAATATCAAAATAGTTCATGAATATGCCACATGGAGCATTTTGGCAAAATACATTATGATGTAGTAGAAATGATTAAGTGGTGAAGAAAAGATCAATGCTAGAGAAAGCTTTCACACTACTTTGTGGCTCAAATCCCTAAGCCTTAACATTGCAGAGAGATGTGGAGATAAGCTTTAATCATGGGTTTGCATAGTTAAAGATTGCAATTTAAATGGATAGTTGTGAACAAGTAAAATAGTTTAAAAAAATTAATGGCTTGGTTGATGTTGGTTTGCGGTGTTAAAGATGTTAAGTGAATTAACAATAATGAACAAGAGATCACGTACAAGCTAGCATTGTTTTCTATTTTGCATGGTATTTTGAAGGCATGAAGTGAAGTGATGAAGTAGCGAGCACTCAGGAATTAAAGCACAATGCCCCTTTGCAAGTTGAAAAGGTTAGTTTTACCATTGAGTAGCGAGCACTCAGGCATTAAACCACAATGCCCCTTTGCAAGTTGAAAAGGTTAGTTTTACCATTGAGTTTAGAACAAGAGATTCAGGGTGTTCACTGGATTGTATTGTTAAGAAAGTATTCGAAACAATCTATCAAGAATCAATGACACAGTTAAATAACATTAAATTTGTTATTTTCATTTGATCTCATGGTTAAGGATACAGGGAAAGAAAAATGCTATGAAGCAGTAATAAAGTGACATCAAAAATGTTTTCCACTTCGTGCATCCAAAGAGTTAAGTGTAAAAGAGGGCCACAAACTAGAGACAAAGGGATCCACACCATTGTGGGCTAGTGAAGACGTTAGAGGGAAAACCTTGTGAAGCTATGAATAGCTTAGATTGCTAAGGTTTTTCATGGTTGTGACTTAAGATGAGTAACTACAAATATCTAGTGAGAACTGGAGATAAAGGAAGAAAAGGGCTACCATTATTTCACAGTTTCCTAGAGACATAAAGTATTGTATGAAAAAAGGGTAAAATTAAAATATTGGACTAGCAATACGGGTGCCATAAAATATGTATGGGATAATTTTTTGAATTTTGAAAGATTTTATATGTGTCTATCTTAAACACCATTAATGATATTCTTAGCTTAGGTAGCATTAAAATTGTGATGTAATAGAATTCTCGATGCCAATATTCACAAAGTTTATTGCTAAGGAGAAGATTATGCACGGATTGGTCAAAGAATTGATTTGAAAAAGAGTGTTTGAAATAAGAAATATGGCATAAGAAGAAGGGAAGTGAATTGCTCAAGTGGACATTGAGGAATCTCCTCCTAGTGTTGAACAGGGAAAAAACAAAGATAGCAAATATGTTTGCTAATGAATGGGTTTATTTCCTGTTAGGGTCATCAAATGCCCAATCTACTAATTTTCACATCTTGAGAGATCCTTATACTTTCCACAAGGATACGAAAGTGCCTGAAAAAAATGGAAATGAACTATTCTAGTTATTGTATAAAAATAGATTGTGTGAGCTGCCCATTAATCCATGAGATAAAAATTTGTTGAAACTAATTGTGCCAAAAGTCAGCATAGATGTAGAGTTAGTGAAAGCTTTGATTAAAGCATATAATCATGTGACTCATGGATTTCATAAAAAGGATAGAAGTGTCTTGTGTACATTGTACAAGGAAAATTCATAGAGGTCTTTGACCTTGGAGGACCTATGAAAAATATTATTGAACAAGACAACCTTGATGAAACTTTCAAGAGTCAAAACAGTTTCTTTCCTAGAAAAGTTATGAGGAGACACATTCCCAGGTCCAAAAAGGAGAAGGGTGAAATTCCCTAAAAGGTAGGAGATCTCATGCCCTTGGAATTTTTTAGGATATACTTTCAAAATACTATCTTTGGATTGGACAAGGTGATAGGGTTAGATGGAACTATGAATGGTCATAGTTATACACAGCATGGCTTTGGATATACATGATTTATAGACCAATGTAGGGTATGATTCTGTAACCTACATAATAAATGTTATCCAAAATGAGATCAAAATTGCACAAAGGGGGGAAATGGGGAATTTTAAGTTCCACCATTATTCATTATTAATGTACATAATCCTATATAACAATATATGATACATTAACCTTGATCTCATTGAAGGAACAAAGGAGATGGGAGAGAGCTTGCAAGTGCAATGATGGACTAGGGTATGGAAAAGATTCTACCCTTATGCTAACTCTTTATCTTTTTACAATGATTTTGTATATTTGATTTCAAACATGTTAGGAAATATTACTGAGAGAGTCCCAAGGGTTGTTAGAAAAAATATTAGACCCTCTAGGTGTTATGATGATAATCAAAAATTGGAACATGATTGGGGGAGTGTTTTTTTCTTTAGAATTGTTCCATACTAAGGGTGTATGGGTTTCCCCAGTCACCTCATCTTCTACCCAAACACACCCCAAAAAGAATGGGAATTATTGAATTCTTTTGCAAATAGATTTTGATGAACCGAGAGTACTTGGGACCAACCATTAGAAGGAGATCTTTTGTATGTAGAAATATCAAGGTGGGGGATTTCAACATAGGTAAAGATACAATAGAGGAATTAGATGAATTTATGAGGGAATTTTTATTGCCTTCTGCTCCTACCAGAACCTATGATCCTAACGATGTTGTCAAACATGTTGTGAGGCAAATGAGAAAATTTAACCTACCAAATACCAAACCATTGTGGGAAGAATATGTGATTACAAATTGTTTGAAAACTAAGGAATACAAAGATAAAACTTTGAAATGGAAGGAGATAATGAGCAATGAAGAAAAAATGAAGAGAATGGATCCTTTTATCAAAGGCTTCTATCATGAGGAAAGATATTTGGATAGATACAATAAATGTATCCAAAAATTTCAAGATATAATGTCCCAAGTGCCCCCAGAAATTAGAAACAGAGTAGAGCCTGAACCTACTCAACAAGATATTGTGATTGAGATTGATGAAGAGGAATAAAACCAAGAAAGCTCATATTGGGCTCAAGGTGGTACAAAGAGGCAAAAATTAATTGAAATACCAAATAAGGAAAGGGAGAAGGCCCTCCAAATTTTTCCAAGGGAAGCAAATATTTTGATGACATAAGACACAATTTTCTAGATAAAGCAAGCCACTAAAAATGAAAGAATCCTAAATTAACTTAAATCCTAACTCAAAAATTAACAACAAAAATTTTGATGACCCCTTTTTAATCCTTTAACCTGATATTCAAATTTAGATATAAATTAGGAAATCATCCAAATTAAACAAGCCTATGATCCTTATTGCTATTAAGATATTGAGAAGTTGAGCTTTTAAAATTAATTTATTAATTGGTTTGTTTGGAAGATTTCTCCTCATAGTGCTAGATCATCTTCTCTCATCCTGGCTATGACCATCTTGAGATAGTAGAATGATGGTGCAGAGGGTGCATGAAACAAGCTCCAAGCCATTCTGACAAGTGCTCAAAATAATTTTGCCTTTCCCTCCACCAACTCCCTATCTCAGATTTCGTAATGCAAATGAGAGATAGACTCTCTATACTACAACTGAAATGCATTCCTAGTGTTATTTAAATCTTAAGGGATATATATATTTTGATGTAATATACCAGTATTCTATTAATGCAATGTTTGTTTATATCTCATGTGTTCATATCTATTCTAATGAATATATCATCATGTATATAGACACACACACACACACACACACAAATTTATATATATATATATATATATATATATATATATATATATATATATATATATATATATATATATATATATATATATATATATATATATATATATATATATATATATATATATATATATATATATATATATATATATATATATATATATATATATATATATATATATATATATATATATATATATATATATATATATATATATATATATATATATATATATATATATATATATATATATATATATATATATATATATATATATATATATATATATATATATATATATATATATATATATATATATATATATATATATATATATATATATATATATATATATATATATATATATATATATATATATATATATATATATATATATATATATATATATATATATATATATATATATATATATATATATATATATATATATATATATATATATATATATATATATATATATATATATATATATATATATATATATATATATATATATA